>CM057841.1:27142081-28342081 GCA_030068075.1 Paguma larvata | reverse complement strand
CACACTTCAGTAAAGCTAAATAAAACAAAACAAAACAAAGCAAAAATCCATTGGTGACAGGAAGTCCCATTTCCAGGGAGCCCTTATCCCAGATGACTTTACCTTAAAACAAAGATGATTTTTTTTACATTAAAATCGATTCTTCCCCTTAGGAAGAAACGCCTCACTTTGGCCTTGTGACACCCGGAGCAGACGAACCACACCGCGCTTGGACTTTTAGCCTGCTTTTCCAGAAGAAACAGTGAGAAAAAAAATGGCTGTTGTTTTAAACGATATTAAATACGCACTGATTTGTTACGGCAAAAAGATGTAAACAAAAAAAATGAACTTGTGATAAAAATGTGACGTGGGGAAAATAAATGAGAAACTGAAAGATACAACATGTGAAAACATTATACGCAAGAAACAGTATTATACGCCATTTATTGCCGGACAAAACTGTAATAAAAATATTAAAACACAGGCCGGCTCACCAAATGTATCATCGTGCCAGCTGCGGAGAGGAGGAAGAGACGAATATAAAGGACTTCAGAAAGGAGTTCAATGTTTTAGGTGACGTATTTTATGTTTTACTTTTTAAAAAAGAGAATTGAAACAGAGATGACAAAATTTTGTCATATGTTCGTTCTGGGTGGCGAGCATACCTGTTAGATGGACTTGCTCTAGCTTTCCGTACGAAACGGTTTCCAAGCTTTAAAAGGGGCCATGCAGTAGCATTCTGAGAAGCGCGAAGGGTGCGGTGTTCGAGCGACAGGAGGCGTGATCCTGTCCCTGGGGATCAGGAGAGAAAGCCCCCATCAGGTGGAATCCTAAGACGGCATTCCAGACACAGCCGCATCCCAGCCCAGCAAATGCTCCCGAGACCAAACCAGCAGGGCCATCTGGTGTGGCCGGGACAGAAAGTATGGGAAAAACGGCGGCACAGGAGGCTGGGCAGCCCGAAAGGGGATCTGGTGGAGCCCTAAACACACACACACACACACACACACCCCTTGGTTCTTCCTGGGAGCTGTTTCCCTGATCTGGGGACTTCGCACAGGCACACTGGAGACTCTATGGAGAACAGTAAGTTCTAACGGGACAAAATGTGGCCACCTCTGGCCCAGGTGTACGTTTTCCTGCCTCTGATGTTCTATAATCAACACGCTAAATAACATACCCGTCCACATAATGAACCACGTTGGGCCACGCCCCTCGAATCGGCCCACGCTGGGTTCGTATTCCCGCTCCACGATTAACGACCCGGCTGCCCTTGAGCAAGGCAGTGACCTCTCTGAGCAGGGACGGTGACCTCTCAGCTTCCTCATCTGCAAACTACAGATGACAAAGGCCCTCCTGTGGTGGGGAAGGCACCGTGAGGTCGGCAGCCAGGCGGTGGCGTCGGTGCCCCCCACGGAGCAGGCCCTCCGTAGGCGTCTGTGTCCAGATCCCCAGGGAGATCTCTCCCGGCGCCTCCAGCCAGGTGCCCTTCCCACGGAAAAGTCACCCTGCCTTGGGAATGAGGGGAGGAAAGGAGCCCTTCCGAGCCGGTCCCCAAATTCCTCACTCCTCAAACAGGAGGGGATAAAAGAGTTCCTTAATTGGTACCACAAAGACTTTTCCACAGAGAAAGAAATAGAACTGCTAAATTAGAGGCAGATTTCGCTGCAGGAGGGGCAGCTGGCCCCGAGCCGGAGCCCAGTTGCTGAGCCGTTCCCAGGAGGGAGGCCGGGGCGGAGGGAGCGGCGGCCGGGGAGTACGTGCACCCCCCCCAAACTTGCCCGAGTGCCCTCATGTTTGTTATCTGATGGGCACCTCGCGGGCGGGTGGCAGGGCCAGCCGGATCTGCGGCTGCAGCTTGGCCCGCCCGGTTCCCTGCGACGGCGCCCCAGGGAGCCAGATGGGCGCTGGAAGCGTCCAGTCCAGCGGGCGGGCGGGCAGAGCGCTGCCTCGGGAAGTGACAACCCCCCCTACCGGCCCCCTGGCGAGGCCCAGGCTGGCGGGAGACTGGGCGGAAGTGGGGTATCAAGGTAGGCTCCCTGCGGGAGCAGGTACAGTCAGAGAGCCCCTCGGGGCATCGCCGGGCCTCCCGAACGGCCTCTGGCCTGAGAAACGACTGGAGAACCAGAGCCCGGCGCAGGGTTCAGGAAGCGCGGGGGCCCCGGGTTCGGGCCAGACGAACATTCGATCGCGCGCTTACCGTGCATTCCTACGTTCACTTGTGGAGAAACACCTGGGGGGAGCTCTACAACATGGCCCGGGGCCTGGAGACCCAGCAGTGACACGGCCTGGCCCTCCTGGAGGCTTCAGCGAGGGGAGGCACGGAGCCGGACTTGCATGCCGGCTGCCCCGGGACTCAGTCTCCCGACCCCTCCCATCTCAGGCCACTTCTGCCCCCAGGCCTGGTGAGGGTCTACGCCAGATGGTCCCTGCCGAGGGGTGCTCAGGCCTCCAGGGGCCAAAGTCGCGTAGATTTCAGACCGAAGTGTAGCTTGGCTGAGAGGAAATGTGGGGTCAAAAGTCCACCCTCGGCCCCTAACGCAGTCTCCGACTCAGGCAAGAAGTGTCCACAAACGTGTTAAAACTACCAGGTGAATCAGCGCACCGCTGGACTTTCACGTTGTACAAAATAAGACCCTACAGACTTCCTTCCGGCCCAGGAGGAAGAAACGGAACTGGAGGGGTCAGACTGTCCCCACCCCGGCCCGGGGGGTCGATCTTACACGAGAAACAGTGGGACAATCAGAAATCTTGGGTCTGCCCAGTGACACCGCCTGAAGCTCTCGACTATCCCATAATATGCACCAGCCAGATTTGTTCACTGGGTCCATCGAACTGCAGATTTGGCTTCCAGTTCATGGGATGTAAAGAGGGGTAAAGGATAGAGCTAAATAGCAACAAAAGAGGGCGCCTGAGGGGCTCAGTCGGTTGAGCGTCCAGCTTCAGCTCAGGTCTTGATCTTGAGATCCGTGAATTTGAGTCCCACGTTGGGCTCAGAGCCTAGAGCCTGCTTTGGATTCTGTGTCTCCCTCTCTCCCTCTCTGCCCCTCCCCCACTCACACTCTTTCTCTCTCGCTCTCAAAAATAAATAAACATTAAAATAATTTTTAATTAAAAGAAAGAAATCCCACCAATCATCTGACAGACGATGGCCCCACTCTGCTCAAGCAGCCACAGCGACGAGGACTGTGCTAGTTGGAAAGCGATCCAAGGCACCGGTGCCCACAGGCACCGCGAGCTCCGGACGATCTTCTGCTTCACGAACTGGCTGCACCACCCTGCTAAGACAACCGATTTCCTCACTAAATATGGACCAGGTAGAAGATGATATTTAGAAGTGATTTACTTCATCCAGTGTGATAAAGTTATTTTAGCTCAATAGAAAATGCCCTCATCTTTAAAAGATGCATGCTTGAGTAACATAAAAACTCTAGAATGTTCATAGTTCCTTGTAGTAGACACAATTCCAAGATGGCCCCCAAGAGTCTCCCTGGTGTACCCGCCCTGAGTGTGAATATGATGGGATATCACTCCTGTGATTCGGTTCCACTGGGTGAAAAAGGTTAAGGAATTTTTGAGATGTCCCTAATCAGCTGACTTTAATCAAAGGGGAGATTTCCTTGGGTGGGCCTGACCTAATCGGGTGCGCCCTTTGAAAGCCGAGAGATCAGAGATGGAAGACGCGGAGAGCTCTGAGGCGACAGCAGATATATCCCTGTTGCCCTTGAGCAAGCAAACTGCCACGTTGTGGACAAGGCCACACGGCAGGGAACAGAAGGTGGCCTCTGGGAGCTGAGGACGTCAGTCCTACAAACACAAGAAACTGAATTCCACCCACAATTCTCTAAACTCTGTAGAGGACCTCAGGGTTCATATGAGACCCAGCCCTGGCAGACACCTAGCTTTCAGCCTCGTGAGACCCTGGAGAGAGGGCCCCCAGCCCGCACCTGGACACCGGGCCCGCAGAAACCGTAAGATAATAGGTTTACATTGTTTTAAGCCATTGTAGGCAGGGTCATTTACGATGCTTCTTTATTCATAATAGCCCGGAACCAGCAATTAGCCACATATTACAGAGAATAAATGAACAAATTGCCATACGCCCCCACAGTCGGAATACTCAGCGATAAAAAGGAATGAACCGCTGGTGAATCTCAAAAACATTGTGTTGAGCACAAGGGGCCAAATACAGAAAGACGGAAAGTCTATGTCTACGTTCCCTGATTCCATTTACGCGATCTTTCAGAGCAGGGAAAAAAACGAATCTGTGGTGACAGAAATCAGGACTGCGGTTGCCTGCGCGCGGGACAGAGGAGAATTCACTGGAAAGGAGCGTCGAGAGCTTTCTGGGGTGGTGAAAATGTGTTCCGTCTTCATCTTCTTTAGGGCATGGATTACATGACTTTCGCTCATTCGTGAAACTCCTCAAACTGTATACTTACCATCTATCCCTTTCATCGTCTGTAAATTACCCCTCAGCTTACACACAATAGGATTCTCCCCCCAGGTGTTTAGAGCTTGGCGGACTGGCTCTTCCTGGACCTGGACCTGGCGGCAAGAGAGCGAGCAGCAGGTGGCGGGGAGGGTTCTTCAAGAGGCTCACACTCTCATGTGCGCACGCGCGCCTGCACACCCGTGTGCGTACGAGCACGCGCGCGCGCACACACACACACACACAGATGGCACCATTCCAGGCCGACTAAGGCTCCCCTTTGGCCTTTGCCTCGTTTAGTGTGCCAAAGCGCCTCCCAGCTCCCAGGTCACCGCCCTGTGTGTCCGCCTATCAAGATAAGAGGTCAGAGGCAGACGCTGCTAATTACCTGGCCTTTCCAGTGGTCCCACGGCCGCGCGCCCGGCTCCGCCCCCAACATCCGGCTTGAGCCGGTAAAGCCGAATGAAATCGCCGAGGGCTGACTTGGCTGCCAGGGCTCCGACGGGCTGTGCGTGGGGAGGTGTGAGGGCAGGACCGGGACGCGGCCGGGAGCGCGGGGCAGGAGAGATGCGTCGCTCGCCGCCCATGTCAGCGGGACGGAGAGGTGAGAAGGACGCCCCTTCCTCGGAGCGAACTGCTTCTGCTCCGGCCGCGCCCTGGGCGGGTCCTGGGAGAACGGAGGCGGCTGCTTGGACTCGGCTTACCGAGCACTCAGGGAGGGAGCCACTGCCTTCCCTGCCGGCCGGCATTCGGGGCCAGGGCCGCCTGGGGAGTATCGTGCTAGACCTGCAGGTGCGGAAACACCAAACGGGAGCCCCGGCGTTGCAGCGGGCCGGCCCCCCCTGGGCACCTCGTTTGCACCTCCGGGTCTGTCGGAGAGCAGCACCCATGCCGGATATGGCCGGGGGGACACCGACCCCAGGAACCCCCTGGGACAAGGCAGAATGGAAAACCACCTAGCGGTTGAGAGACTTTGGGAAAGCCCTCACCCCACTGCCCTGTCACTTCGTCTGAAATGCCACCATCGAAGAGACGCATCTCTTTGAATCGTAAAGGCTCTGCGAGTCCGGGGGAGATGTCACCCCTAAGACTCATGTCTTAGGGAGTAACATTCCGGAGTCTTGGAGGAGAGAGGCTGCAGGTAGAGGGAAAAGGTCAGTGACCTCCGGGCGCGACGGCCCTCAGTTTCCCCATCTGTGGATGAGGCCATGGCGTTGCATGGCCTCCCAGGTCAAAGAGAGCAGGGGAGTCTGCCCCCCCCCCCGCCTTCTTATCTCTGCCTCCTTCATCCAAGGTTGCCAGCGGGCACCCCGCGAGGCAGAGGCAGCCAGCAGACATGTTTGGTTTGGCCCGCGCCGCCTTTGAAGAGAATGTGGGCCAACATTTAAAAACGGACAGATTGCACGTTTGAAAAATGCCAAATGCCTTGCTTCTTTCGGAAAATGGGACGCTCCAAGGGCACCGGGCCCACATTCCCCACGACAACAATTGTCCCGTGCAAGGGCCGGCTGCCCCGTGCAGAGAGGGTGTTGGGCCTTCAGTTTGCCTCAGTCCCCACCGTGCCTCAGTGTCCCCCCCCCCCGCCGCCCCACCCCAGCTCACCTGGCCCGCTCCCTTATTGGCCGGACCCTCGCAGGCACCCGAGCTGGCGAGCCCCCTTCTCGATGCTCCTGGCCGGCAGCCCCTCACAGCACAGTGGACGAGCGACCCCGGGCCCCCGCGCCCTCGCGGGCTCCGCGCGCCCGCCGTTTGCCTCCCTCTTCGGAAAGCCAAAATAGAGCTGGAGAGAGCGGGATGCTGAGAGCCCTTTGAAGGCCATGCCGTGGGATTATTTTGCTAAACATAAAAAACCCAAAAGCAGCAGGGCCACTGATGTGTTTTCGCAAATTCCGGCAAATTAAAAAAATGTGTGTGCAGGATTCAATCGGGGGCCAGAGCCTGGCTTTCATGAAAGAATAAATTGTTGGCCAAGACAAAGCGGCAGATTAACTTCTACGGAACACGTTTCTCTCCGGCATGCGGCTCCCACGAGCGGGCTCCTCGTGTCCGTGACGAGACGGGCCGCTGCAGCCTTTATCTGCCGCCGGGCGAGCTGGGCCTGTTGCAGGGCTTAAAATGGCTCGGCAGCAAATGTCAAAACCGTTTGATCTGCTCTTAAAAAATCACCTTTCAAGGCACTGGAAGATACTTGACACTTTGCCAAGAGATTAGAAACTTTTCAGCTGATTTGGAAAAAGACACTGAGCAGGTTTGATTCCCGTGCAAGCAGGAGGGGGACCCCGGCAGTGCCCGGGGCCAGTGAGTCTGAAGCCAGTGGCCTCGCTTTGAAGGGAAGAGCCGGCTCCCGGCATGGCCTGGGCTGCCAGCTCCTGCCCTTGGCGTGTGGGACGGTGGCAGGGAGTTTTCCTTCCTGGGCTCTCGGGGAGAAGGAGGTGGCTCCAAGCAGGGTTCAGGCGCAAAGTGACAACCGGGTAAGTCGTGGACATCAGCCTGCAGCCGGCCGAAAACACCTCCCTGCCATCTCAGCCCGCCAGCTGGTCGGGGGCGGTGGGGGGGGGGGGGGGGGTGCCAGATAGATGTGCAGAACTCGGGGCAGGGCCTGGGCTGGCCGGACCACGAGAGTACAGTCAGATCAGTCCGTGCAGGTGACTTGAGACATGCTGAGTCATAGGCAACTATCACGACCACCCAGCCCTCCCTTCCCCGACCGTCTCACAACTGTACTTTGCCGTCACTCACTGTCCTTGTCCCGGCCCTGCATCTGCTCCCGCTCGCGGTACTGCAACTGCTTTCTGACCGGCCCCCTTCCTCCGCCCTCCTCCCCAATCCACGCCACCCAGGACCACCAGCTGGATCATCCGGAAACATCTTTCTGCTCTAAAGCCACCTGCAAGACCAACACCCCAGCATTAAAACTCTCAGTCTTGGGGTGCCTGGGTGGCTCAGTCGGTTAAGCGTCCGACTTCAGCTCAGGTCATGATCTCGCGGTTTGTGAGTTCGAGCCTCTGCATCGGGCTCAGAGCCTGGAGCCTGCTTTGGATTCTGTGTCTCCCTCTCTCTCTGCCCCTCCCCTGTTCACAGTCGGTCCCTCTCTGTCTCTCAAAAATAAATAAGCGTTAAAAAAAGTTTTTTTGAAACCTTCCAGTCTTTCCCCTGGTAATAGTGACTATTTGTTGCAGCTTATTGTCATTCGATTTCAGTATGTGTTGTGTTCCATGTGGTTTAGCTAGTTTCACATAACCTCTCTGTTATTGGCCTTATCTTATATCTGAGAAAAGTGAGGCTTAAAGAGATCGGTTGGCTTTCCTGACGTCGCCGAGAGTAAGGGGGGCTCGAACTTGGATCTCCTACCTCAAACCACACACGGAACCTCTGGACCACACCCGCGCCCCCTGTTCTCATGAGACATTGCCAGAAAAGCTGCATCTTCTAAACCCGGGGCAAAGATCAGCGAGGTCCCACACACCCACACGCCCACACGCCCACACACCACCAACGGCCCACCTCCGCTGCGGAAAGGGTGCTTTAAAAATGTAGGCTAGTGGCGGGATTTCGGGCACAACAACCACGGAACGAGAGATACTCTGGGAAAAAGGATCCCGTTGGCATCACCCGAGGACGCCACCTTGAGTCAGCCCCTTTCAGAAAGCTACGCATGCCGCCAGAAGTCAGGAGGTAAGAAGCTAGACGAGGGATCAGGGATGGGGGTTCCATCCCTGTCTCTGAAACTAAATTGGTTTTTGACATTGGGCAAGCTGCCGGGGCTGAGTTTCCTTCTGTATCAAACGGGGATGATGGCATTGCCTGGCTTTACTAGTCAGGATAGGCTAGGTAGCGCTGCACGAACGGGCAAGCCCCAGATCTTGGCAGTTGGCCACAACCAAGGTGTGTTGCTCGTATACATGACATAGACAGTGAAGATCAGCAAAGAACTGGGCTCTCGTATCGTAGTCATTCCTTAAGGACCCAGGGCGACGGAGGCTCCTCAGTCTGTAACCTGGAACCGGCACCTCGGAGCAAGCCTTCGCAGTTCCCTGCAGCAAGGAAAGAGGAGGCCGGAGGGCAAAGCACCAGCGATTAAATGCTTCAGCCCAATAGTGACACATGTCACTTCTGCCTCCCCTCCGTTGAGCAGAACTTGCCACAGGACCCTGCCTGACTGCACAAAGCCTTAGAGTCACAATCCCGCCTGCCAGGAAGCAGACGAGAAGTGGACTGGAATGAACAGTAGCCATGTCCATCAGGCCTGCCCCTCCATCCAGCGGGACTTCCAAGAAAACGCGACCGGGGAATCAGCTGAAGCCGTGATTCGGATCCCAGGTCACGCCCTGCTTCGGGAAGTGATCGTGGGAAAACGAAGCCCCCCAGTTTCAGTCTCTTCGTCCGTGATGTGGAGATATTAGCAACTACCTCACCGAGCTACGGTGGAAACGAGATAATGCACGCAGAACTCAGCCCAGCACGAAGTCCCTGGTCAACGGTTGGCGGCGTAGATGAGACAAGATTAGCCGTGAGTTGATAATTTTGAAAACAATGAGGAATTCATGGGGATTTATTAAAAATACCCGCCCCACTTTTGTGTATGCTTAAATTTCTCCATAATAAAAAAAAATGGGAGATGTTGAGTAACGGCACAGAAAGGAAGGAGTAAGAGGTAAGGAGCTCCAAGAAAGGACTCCTCCACAGAAGCAGCAATTACACTAGCATTGTTAATTAAACGAACAAAATCTTTTCCTTTGGAACACTAGAATCTAAAAGAAAAGAAAAGGGGCGCCTGGGTGGCTCAGTCGGTTAAGCGTTCGACTTCGGCTCAGGTCGTGATCTCTCAGTTCGTGAGTTCAAGCCCCGCATCAGGCTCCATGCTGACAGCTCAGAGGCTGGAGCCTGCTCGAACTCCATCTCTCTGCCCCTCTCAAAAATAAATAAATCTTTAAAATAAAATAAAATGAAAATAATAAAAAGAAAGAAGAAAAGAAAAATTTTCAGCAACCAGGGAAGCTCTCAGTGAAGAAACGGGCTGCCAAATTTCAAAAACCGTGTAGCATTTTTGCTTCCCTGCCCCCTTCCCTCCCTTCACTCCCCCCCTTCCCATCCTCCCGCTCAGTGGCAGCCATGGGGATGGCAGCCTACATTCCTAGTGGGACTTGCTGAAGTTGAAGGGCAATGCAGATCTTGTTCTCAAAAATTTGTGGTCATGCATTTTGATTTGTCTGGTCCTTGAGAGACCAGCGTGGAGGCTGACCTTTGTTTTGTCCCCCAAAGCCTGGAGTGGCTTTCTAGGGTGAATCTGTAGAAAGCAGTATGCTATCAGTAGCCGTTTGTTGGCCACTACCTGGGTAGGACAGACAAGGCAAGCGGCATAAGTCTGGGAAGGAAGAGACTGAAGAGGAAGATTCTTGGGGCACTAAGGCCTTCGAAGGACTCCTATGTATAACAGGGAATCGGGAGTACAATGTGCATTCCCAGGGCTGGACGTGGTCTCAGAAAATGTCTGAAGGGACCGTACGCTTCTCCCTTAGGCAGATCTTTGGGATCTGCGTAGGAAGGAGGCAAAAGCCCAGGGAGAGGTGTATAGCCTGGCATAGCGTTGAAGGAGTGACCCGGCTTACAGCCAATCTGCAAAGAGTAGGAAAGTATTTTTCTTCTTTTTGGTTCCAGGCATTTCAGAGAATCTCTCAGGTCACTGGCTAACCTCTGAGAGAAAGGAAAAGAGACTTCAGTGACCATATACGACAAGGAATACAGTCTTTGCAAAAAAAAAAAAAAAGTTGGAAAGAGTGTAACAGTTGACTGCAGCACTCAAAAATCAACCTCAGCAAACTGGGGACAATTTGACTTTGAGAGTTCCCATATTATAACATTCAAAATGCCCACTTGTAATAACAAAAAAATGACAAGTCATCCAAGGAAACAGGAACGTAGGGCCCGTTCACAGGATAAAGCAATATTGTCAGAAACTGTCCCCAAGGAAGCCCAGGTATTAGACTTACTTCATAAAGACTTTAAATCAACTGTCTTAAACATGCTCAGTGAGCTGGAGGAAACCATGATGAAGAACGAAAGGAAACCAGAAGAACAAAGTATAAACAAATAGAGAACATCAATAAAGAGAAAACATAAAAAAGGAATCTAGTTTAGGCAAGTTCATAGAAACAAAAAGGCGAGTGGAGATTACCAGGCACTGGGCAGGAGGAAGGGGAGGGAGGAATGGGTACAGAATTTCTATCTGGGATGATGGAGACGTTCTGAAAATAGCTAACAGTGATGGTTATGTAATACTGTGAATGTCATTAATGCCACCAAATTACACACTTAAAATGGTTAGCATCATAAATTTTTTAAATTTTTTAAAAAATTTATTCATTTCTGAAGACAGAGAGACACAGAGTGTGAGCGGGAGAGAGAGGGAGAGAGAGGAAGACACAGAATCTGAAGCAGGCTCCAGGCTCTGAGCTGGCAGCACAGAGCCTGACACAGGGTTCAAACCCACAAACCATGGGATCATGAGCCAAAGCTTAACCAACTAAGCACCCAGATGCTCCTTGTAAATTTTATGTTATGTACATTTTACCATAATAAAAAATAAAAAGTCAATCAAACGAGAGAGAGAGAGAGAGAGAGAAATTGAGAGATTCCCAAACAAACAAAAGCTGAGGGACTTTGTCACTAAAAGACCAGCCCCACAAGAAATTCTTAAAGGGACTCCTTCAAGCTGAACAATAGGACACCAGACAGTAACTTGAATCCATATGAAGAAATAAGAAATCTCAGTGAATATAACTACGTAAGTAAAATAAAAGCCAGCATTATTATGGTTTTTTCTTTCTAACTCCTCTTTTTGTTTCCTATCTGATTTTAAAGACAAAGGCACAAAACAATAATTAAAATTCTGTGTTAGTAGGCACACATACATGAAGACATAATTTGTGACAATAACAGCATAAGAGGGAGGGGACAGAGATGTATAGGAACAGAGATTTTGCGTGCTATTGAAGCTAAGTTGGAATCAATTCAAATAGATGGTTGTAAATTCAGGATTTAATTGCAATCCCCATGGTAAACACAGGGGTAACCTATTTGGCAGTGGAGTTTTAGATATACCACCAAAAACCCAGGCGACAACAACAATAACAATGACAAGAAAAAACCCATAAATTGAATTTCACCAACTTTTAAAACTTTTGTGCAACAAAGGGCACTATCAAGGTAGTGAAAAGACAACACATAAAATGTGACAAAATATTTGCAAATCCTACATCTGAGAAGGGACTAGTATCAACAATATATGAAGAATCCCTACAACTCAACAGTAACCCAAATCAAAAAGGGGCAAAGGGCGTGAATTGACATTTCTCCAAAGAAGATATACAGATGGTCAATAAGCCCATGAAAAGATGTTCAATATCACTGGTCATTAGGAAAAGGCAAACCTAAATCACATTAAGATAACCACTTCACACCCACTAGGATGGCTACATTTAAAAAAATAATAATAAGTGTCAGTAAGGGTGTGGAGATTTTGGAACCCTCAGATTTTGCTGGTAGGAAA
Organism: Paguma larvata; assembly: GCA_030068075.1. Taxonomy (NCBI): domain Eukaryota; kingdom Metazoa; phylum Chordata; class Mammalia; order Carnivora; family Viverridae; genus Paguma; species Paguma larvata. The sequence goes on along the minus strand of CM057841.1, from coordinate 28,330,121 downwards.
GTTAAATGGTTCAGCTACTGTGGAAAACAGTTCAGCAGCTCTTCAAAGAGTTAAACATAGAATCACCAAATGACCCATCGATTTCACTTCTAGCTAGATACTTAAAAGAATTGAAAACAAGAACCCAAACAAATACTTAGACACGCATGTTCAGAGCAGCACTATTTTTCGATAGCCAAAGGGTGGAAACAACCCAAATGTCCATCAGTGGAGGACCGAATAAACCAATTGTGGTATACACATACAACAGCATTCAGCCATAAAAAAGGAATAAAGTACCGACACATGCTATGACATTATGAATTAAATATTATGTTAATGACAGAAGAAAGTCACAAAAGGTCATGTATTATATGATTCCATTTATTTGAAATATCCAAAATCGGTAAAGTCATAGAGGCAGAAAGCTGATTAGTGGTTTCCAGGGGTTGGGGAAACAGGGGAACGGGGAGCTCTTGTTTAAGGGGTACAGCGTTTCCATTGGGAAGATCAAAAATTCTGCACGTGGATGGTGGTGACTCTTGTACAACATCACGAATGTATTCCGTGCTACTGAATTCTAATACAGTAAAACCTTTCTTCGTGAGCGTAATTCGTTCCAGAAACATGCTTGAAATCCATAGCGCTCATATATCAAAGTGAATTTCAAGAACCATTGGCTCAGTTATGATCACGTGACATTCGGCATCACGTGCTACTCGTATTGCAAGAAATCGCTCATTTATGAAGTTAAAACTTATTAGGAATGTTTGCTCCTCTTGCAGAACGCTTGCAGAACAAGTTACTCACAATCCAAGGTTTTTCTGTAGCTAATTTATGTTCTCTGAAGTTCACCTGAAACCCCTCCCCCCAAAAAAAAACCTGGAAGACAGATTTTGTCATTCTTATTTACTGATGAGAAATCTAATGTCCCAGGGGCCAAGTAACTTGTTCAAACTCACCCACACCTTTCTTGGCAGCCAAGGTCAAGAATCACAGCTTCTGAATCTAAAGGCAAGCCATGGTGTAAGAGGTGACAGTAAAATCAAGAAGATGGAGGATAATCGCATGGATTTTATAAAAATCCACATGGATTTTATAGGTCTAGTGGGTTGTTTGGTTTTTTGGTTTTTTCTACGATTTTTCAAGGGCACCCTCACCTTTCCAAGGACGCATGTGTATTTCTTGCACAGGTGCCAGAGTATTGGATGAATTACGTAAACCCAACTCATAAACCCTGGCAATGACTCCCAGAGAAGCTGGTGAGCCACCATCATGGGATATGTCATGCACTGTGGCAAAGTCACCACCTACCACATCCAGACTCCACCACCCACGTCTCCCTCAAGCTGCTGTTGCTGTGGGAGCCACGAAGCCAGTATTTTATGGCTTAGGCCTTTCTCTTTTTCCTGAATCAGTCACCGTCCCTCTATTTTCACTGTGATCATACTATTAAGAGGTTTAAAAGTTTTCCTATGCACTGGATGGGGTGCCTGAGTGGCTCAGTCAGCTAAGTGCCCAACTTCAGCTCAGCTCATGATTTCATGGTTAGTGAGTTCGAGCCCCGCATCGGGCTCTATGCTAACAGTTCAGAGCCTGGAGCCTGCTTCGGATTCTGTGTCTCCTTCTCTCTCTGCCCCTTTCCTACTTGTGCTCTCTCTCCCTCTCTCTCTCTCCCTCTCGAAAAAGATAAATAAACTTTAATAAATAAATAAAAGTTTTCGTATGCTCTGGAATATTGTTGTTTTCAAGTTTTTTGAAGATATGTTTGAATAAACTGAAAAGTATAGAAAAATGGACACCCATAAACTTTCTACTGGCTTTAACATACGTGCTTCTCTGAATTTTTTATTAAATTGCACACATTATGACAGTAGTATTTCAGCATGTGTTGGTGAAAAGTAAGGATACTAATCAACAAAACTGAAAGGCAACCAACGGAATGGGAAAAGATATTTGCAAATGACATATCGGATAAAAGGTTAGTATCCAAAATCTGTAAAGAACTTACCAAACTCAACACGCAAAAAACAATTAATCCAGTGAAGAAATGGGCAGAAGACATGAATAGACACTTTTCCAAAGAAGACATCCAGATGGCTAATAGACACGTGAAAGAATGCTCAACATCACTCATCATATGGGAAATACAAATCAATACAATGAGATACCAACTCACACCTGTCTGAATGGCTAAAATTAACAACTCAGGCAACAACGGATGTTGGCGAGGATGCGGAGAAAGAGGAACACTTTTGCACTGTTGGTGGGAATGCAAACTGGTGCAGCCTCTCTGGAAAACAGTATAGTTTCCTCGAAAAGTTAAAAATAGAACTGCCCCAGGACCCAGCAATTTCACTACTAGGTACTTATCCAAAGGATACAGAAATGCTAATTCGAAGGGGTACATGCACCCCAATAGCAACACTATCAACAAGAGCCAAATTATGGGGAGAGCCCAAGTGTCCATTGATGGATGAATGGATAAAAAAGATGTGGTGTATATATATATATATATATATATATATATATATATATATATATGATACACATATATACACATACACACACACACACACACACACACACACACACACACAATGGAATACTACTCAGTGAGCAAAAAGAATGAAGTCTTGCCATTTGCAACAATGTGGTTGGAACTAGAGTGTATTATGCTAAGCAAAATAAGTCAAGCAGAGAAAGACAAATACATGATTTCACTCATACATGGCATTTAAGAAACAAAACAGATGAACATAGGGGGAGGAAAGGAGAAATAAAATAAGATAAAAACAGAGAGGGAGGCAAACCATAAGAGACTCTTAAATACAGAGAACAAATTGAGGGTTGCTGGAGGGTTGTTGGGTGGAGGGATGAGCAAATGGGCAATGGACATTAAGACAGGAACTTACTGGGCTGAGCACTGAGGGTTATATGTAAGCAATGAATCACTAAATTCTACTCCCGAAACCAATACGACATTATGTTAACTAACTTGAATTTAAATTTTAAAAAAAACGTAAGGATACTTTCCCATATCTCATCTAACAAAAACAGCATTAATTCCCTAGTAGCGTCTAATAATCAATCCATCTTCAAATCCTCATTCGTTCCAAAAATATCTTTTCTGGTTGTTTAAACTAGAACCCAAAGACCCCATCTTGCACTTTTGTGCCTTGTAGGTCTTTTTCGGTCTAGAACAATCTCCCCTCAGTCTTATTTTTCCCCCCTGACAATGATTTTGTTAAAGATACTAAACTGTTTATCTTAAGGAATACCGCACAACCTATATTTGTCTCTCTGATTGTTTCCTTGTGACGTCACTTGCTTTGTCCTTTTGTCCTTTATGTTTTCTATAAGGCAGAATTGGGGCTAAAGGCTTGGTTGGGAGCAGTTTCAACATCTTTGGCCAGGATCCCTCAAAGGTGAAGCTATGGCTTCATCATGATATTCCATCAGGAAGCCCAGAACAACCCTACCTTAGTGACACTAGATAAATTTGATGCCTGGGTAGAAGGGCAACAGCCAGACCTTGCCAACAAGCAATTACATATTTGCTTTTGCAGGTAGTCTATGGGGTCAGTATCTTGACACTGCGAAAATCCAGTGCTTGGTCAACTTTCTAGCTAATGCTTGCAACATCGTTGTTGAACCTTGCCTGAATCAATTAATGTTATTAATGACTGCAAAATGGCCACCTCCGAATTGCCTCATTCCTTTACTTATTAGCTAGTAGCGTTGCATAAAGAGGTGCTCTCCCTCCTCAACTGGAGCTAAACGGCCACGCGGAAACACAGCTCCTAAAGGAAAAAACAGCACAAATGTTCAAACACAGGAAGTGATCTTGACAGGAAATGCAGAACCGGAAGTGGGACAGCAGTAGGGACCCAGCAGGGAGACCAAGGCCCCACACTTTGAGGGATGGGCGGTGTGGAGGTGCTGGGTGTCCCCAAGACCCACCGGCATCTTCCATCTGTTTGACGGATGACTGACAACCCCAGGTGAGCTGGCGGATGGAACAACGGTCAAAGCAGCAAATTGTCAGAATCAGTCCCTGGGTTTCCTTTCTGTTTTAATACCTCATGGACCCATTTTTCCGCTCCTGGATAGTTTGGCCACACATGAAGCTATTTCTGCCAGTGTTTAGGATTTGGGGAAGCCTCTGGTTTCTCTGCTTTCTACTCTCCTACAAACAACAACATCTTTAAAACACACTTCTCGCCCTTTTTGTTCAAGTTTAGATTTTTTAAGTTCAAAATCATTTTCGGGACATCTTGGCTGCCACAGTGGCTTTATGATGTTGTCATTACTGCAAATGGCCAAATGCCCAAAATGAATTTGGTCGAAATGAACATCTCTGATCATTTCAGTAGGACCCAAGGGTGATTCTTTTTTTTTCCTTTCTTCTTTTTTTTTTTTTTACAATTTTCTAAAACTCATCTCGGGATTACTATCTGCAATCTATTTTTGTGTATTTATTTATTTATTTATTTGTTCATTCATTCATTTATTTTGAGAGAGAGAGAGGGAGAGAAGGTGGGGGTGGGCAGAGAGAGAATCTCAACCGGGCTTCATGCCCAGCGCAGAGCCCCATTCAGGGCTCGATCCCACAACTGCAAGATCACGACCTGAGCTGAAATCAAGAGTCAGGTCCGTAAGCAACCAAGCCACCCAGGCGCCCCTATTTTTTGCATTTTTAAATTATAAATACATCTAAACCCAATACTGCTTGGTTTATATATTCAGCAATGCTCCTCATCTTTCTATTCCATGTTGACTTTGTGTTTAAGCCGTTTTCCTAAAGAGAAACAAAAGAGCCAACAGAGACAACGGTGTGCACAATCTTTTCTTGGCTATTCCCGAAAACAACATGTAAAATCTTACATATTATCTTAAGACTGGAATGTGAACTAAAGAGGTGAGAAATTGTTGCATAAATCATTTCCAACTTGAGAGTCGTGGCTGTCGCTCTCGCCCTGTGTGTGCTCCTCACTGTTAGATGGCGCCGTGACCTCAGTTGGACGAATCATTGTCAGAAAAGCGCTGCGCCCTTCGTGGGGCAGCAAAGTCACTACAATGAAAAAATAATCCAAGATGCGGGCTTATTAAGGACATCCTGTGGTGCGTAGGGCACGCCCGCACCAGCCTTCCTGGTCGCCCTATTGGTGCCCGCTAATTTACATGGGGTCAGGGTGGGGGCTGAAGGGCTTCCCAGGTGAGGGCCAGGATCCAGGAGATCCCCCACCCCCACCCCAGGATCCAAACGCCCTTCCTATTTTGGAGGAACATCCCCCACGGAGTCTTGGAGAGTCTGGGCTCCACTTCAAAGGACTCCAATCTTCTCTCGATTCTGTGAGCTACCCAATGTTCTTCCATGCCATTCCTTTCATGCTTATGTTGGCCAACGCCCACTTCTACTGCATAAAACCAGAACCCAGACGGAACTGGGACCCCTAAAATATAAATCATCTTGAAGGAAAGAAAAGTCTGATGTTATGAGCCAGACTGCAAGTGGGGGAGGAATAATAGTTCTTGCCCTGCTGGCTCTTATTCGAGCCCCTCCCAAGCCAGTGATTGTGGCAACAAGAGCTAAGACCCTCCCCCCCCCCCCGCCCCGGGGTCCAGGTAAGTCTGTGGTGGGATCCTTCTGACACAGGGTGGGGCCCGTTCCCCTGAGGGACATGAGCAGCAGCTCCCAGATGCCGGGCTAGGGGAGGCCAGGGGAGTGCGGCCCAGACAGCACCAGATAGTGGCCGGGACACCAGTGATACACGGCGAGCAGCTGCCTGAGCAGAACGATGAGACTGTGCTTTTCATGGAGGGCCCACGGGAGGAGGAAGTGGTGGCCCAGAGGCTAAGGCACAGGAAGACTGAGCTAAGAGGCACTGTGAGATCAGGCTTAAGAAGAGAGGCTCTGAAGCCAGACTTCATGGAATTTAACTTTGGCACTGCCACTTACCAGTTGTGTATCCTTGAAAAAGTAACTTCCTCACTCTGTGTCTCAGCTTCCTTATCGGCAAAATGGGCTGATACTAAGCGTACCCATCTCAAAGGGTTGCTATGGTCATTAAATCAACAATTTCTTTTTTTTTTATCTTTTAAATGTTTACTTATTTTTGAGAAAGAGAGAGAGACAGACTGCAAGTGGGGGAGGGACAGAGAGAGAGAGGAAGACACAGAATCGGAAGCAGGCTCCAGGCTCTGAGCTGTCAGCACAGAGCCCGACATGGGTCTCCAACTCAGGAACCACGAGATCGTGACCTGAGCTGAAGTCGGACGCTTACTAACTGAGCCATCCAGGTGCCCCCAAATCAACAAATTCTTGAATAGTACTTGTACCACATACATAGCAAGATCTCCATAAATGCCATCACTATTAGCAATTGACAAGTGCACTGTTTTAATATCTATAGCTCTATGGGGGAAGGCAGGAAGGGGAGGAAGCCGTCTGCTGAGGAAGAGCCCACTGGATATGTAGGGGCCCTCATTTGAACCCACTGTTTGGTGAAGCTTAAAGACATTCAGAACACCCATAAACTCAATGGCCATTTGCAAGCCCTGATATAATCACGGGTCTAGAGCAAACGAAGCCCTCATGCACTGGCGTGAGAATATAAATTGCTCTAGCCGGAGCTAAAGATTTGCTCCTCCAGGACCAAACTTTCCTACTCCTACGTATATACCCAGTAGATAACCATGTAAATGGTCACTAAAGGACACATATAAGAATGTGTCCGCAGCGTTATGTGGAATAGTCAAAAAAGGGAAAGTACCAAATGCCCAACAACAGTAGAATGGGTAAATAAATTGTGTGAGATAGATAGATGATAGATACATAGATACAAAGATACATAGAGAGAGAGAGAGAGAGAGAGATAGAAGATACATAGATGATAAATAGATAGATACATACATACATACATACGTACATACATAGACTATATAGTCTCACATATATAGTGAGAACTGTATATATACCGTGTGTGAAATACTTCTCCAGGAATGAGAACAAACTGAAATGACACTCAAACGATATGGATGAATCTCAAACACGATGTTGAGCAAAAGAAGCCAAACAAAAAAAGATACCCATGGACGATTCCATTGATATAAAGTTCAAGTTCACAACCAGGCAAAACTAATTTACGCTGTTAGAAGCCGGAGGAGTGGTTGCCCGTGGGAAGGAAGGTACGTGGCAGGGGACGCGAGAGGAGCTTCTGTGGCACTGGTGAAGTTCCAGTTCTCCATCTGGATTCCGAGGGGTTTGTTCACTTTGGGAAAATGCATCGTACTCGGGTTGGCATACTTTTCCGTGTGTGTGCTATAATATGTCAATAAAGATTGGCTGGGAAATATCACTTTTGATTCACTCACATTCAAGCAGTATTTGCTTTGCCAAGTTCAAGGAGTATTTGCTTTGCCAAGGAAAGGCCAGGCATAGCACTGACGACAGAGAGGACCAGAGGTGGTCCCGACACAGCTCTCCTTCCTGCCGAGTTCAGGTCAAGCCTTGCACTGGGCACTTGAGACTCAGCCTCTGCCCTTTCTGGTCCGAGTCCTTCCCCGAGCATGGACCTGGGTCTCAAGCTGCTGACTCTGGAGGGGAGTTTTCCGCCATGAACATGACCATCTAGACCGCCAGAGCAGGATCCTGAGCCAGAGGCGCCCCTACCCCTACCAGGCGTATGAGAGTCAAGCTTGCGATCAGCTCCCTCCCCTTCTTTCCCTACATGCCCCACCCCCACTTGAGCTTTGTAGACTTCCTCTGCCAGGCCCCGCCCTCCTCACAGAGCCCCCATGAGAGGGACTAGAACGGAATTGGACTTGACATTAAACAGATGTGCTTTCAAGTACTGGTTCCACCTCGTTCTTGTCGTGCGACCTCAGGCGAGTCACTCCACCTATCTGAGACTTAATTTCCGAAATCCGGAAAAGGAAATTCTTCTTGTACCTGCTTCACAGGGTTGTTGGAAGGAGGAAAGGGGCTAATCCACACGAGGAGCTTAGCCCAGCACCTGGCGCACAAATAAACGGCGGTGGCAACGGTTCGAATGTCCCAGGAACACATTAACTTAAATCTCACAGGGAAACGTCTCAACCGAAAGAGGCAAACAGCCCAACCTCACAGTGAGAGACAGTCACGACCAGACAGCCAGGACAAGAAAGGCAGCCAGAGGATGAGGGCAGGGGGACGAGCCCTCTTCCTCCTCTCTGCCCTCTGAAACCATGACTTGGAGAATCGCGTTAGGAGGACACGGGGAAACAAGAACTCATGGGCTTGCTTGGAGAATAGTGTGGGAGCAACTGGCGGTTTTCAGGGACATCAGGTGTACTTATGACCTAGTGTGGGAGTCGGCAAACTTGCAAGCCAGATCTGGCCCACCCCTGTTTTTGTAAATAAAGTTTTATGAGAACACAGACACACACACCCATTGACGTGTAGCCTGTGGCTGCTTCAGGGCTGTGACGGCAAAGTTGAGTAATTGCAACAGAAGTCGTATGGCCGACGAAGCCAAAAACATTCACTAGCTCACCGTTCACAAAAAGTTTGCTGACCTCCGACCTAGGACCCAGTGACCCCACTCCTGCGGGCAGAGATCTCCCTACTGGTCTGAATGGGACAGAGCTCATGGCTGCATTGCCGATTAGGGGTCCGTCTCCGAGGAATCGAAAACTAAAATGTGGGCAACGCTCCCCGTGGAATACAGTTTAAAGCAAGGAATCGGGTACACCTGCAGCAGCATGGGGATTCTTCCAAATGCTACGTGAGAGAAACTAAAAAGCGAAAAATAGAATAGTTAGCATTTTTCGAGCATTTAGCATAGGCCAGGCAGCACGCTGAGTGCTTCGCAAGTATGATCTCATGTAATCCTCCGGACAGCTCCGCAAAGCAGGAACGAATATACCGTCCCATTTCACAGATGGAGACACTGAGGCACCCAGTGGCTAGGGAACCGCTAGCAAGCGGCAGAGCTGGGATTTTGAACTCAGGCAGATTGAGTCCAGAGCCTGGACTCTTGACGGCTAAGCCACACTGTACAGAACACGGGGTCTCTCTGTATTCTAAGATCACATAGAGCAAAAAGGTACGTTCTGTGTTATGCGTTTTTTTACTGCAATAAAAAAGAAGGAACACATATTCACACACAGAGCAACAATATGTATCCGAGGGTATTTGCCCAACCGTGGGAGGCTGCCTGGATGCTGGCGGAATGGGGGCAGGGATGAGGCCAAGGAGGCGTAAACCACAGACAGACAGCATCGGCCGCTGTGACCTGGGCAGGGCGATGAACTCCATTCTGTGCACCTAAGATCCAGAATGCTTCCAGCTCTTGAGTTTTTAGAGAGAATTCTTCACCCCCCGTCCCGCACAGGGGTCCGGTCGGAGGCTGTGGCCGGCGCTGCCGCTGCCTCGTCCCCCACCCTCCCCGGCCGGCTCCTGCGGCCCGGCGGCTCAGCGGGCTGTCCCGGCCGCCGCCGCCACCGGCGGTGCGGGAACCAGGGTTGGCACAGTGGGCATGACAGGGCGCCGCGGGCTGGCTGTCTTATCGCGCCGGACAGAACAAACAGCGTGAGGCCTGACACGGGCCCTCCCCGTGGCCGCAGCGGGGCAGCCGGCTCTTTCTCCTGACCATCTTTGAGCTCGAGATCAGACACAGGGAAAGATTAAAACAAATATGAATTTAATCAAGGGATTCTGCTGTCCTGGGGTGGAAACAGGAGCCTGCTGACATATAGAGGCTGGAGCGCTGGGGAGCCAGAGTCGAATCAAAGCCGCTTGCTTACCACTAACCGCTCAGATGATCCATATCATAACAACAAAAAAGAAAAACAATTATTTATTCTTTTTGATGTTGCGGCTCAGCAGCAACTTGCTTTTTGAAGAGAGCAAGGTCAAAGCCAAGTTATTGTTTTTGCCTGAAACTCTGACGGGGCTCCGAGTTCTTCCGTGTGACCTACTTAGATGAGAGATGCAGCAAGGTTGGAAATGTTCCTTCCTTCTGGGCCACGGATTACGGCTTCCTCTCTTCTCCTGCCCTGCCTCCTCCTCTCCGCCTCTCTCCCCCTCTCTTCCCGTGAAGGAGCCAAAGGAGACGTCGTGGGGAACACGGAGGCCGCCAAGCAAAAGTTCAGTCTCCTCCCGGAGGGCTGGAAGTCAAGGTCTCGGGCTGCACTTCCGGGGCAGGCCGGGGGAAAGTCACTCTTTCACTCCCTGCTTCACCAGCCAGGCATCCACCGGGCAGCTTCAGCCCGAAGCGCCAAAGATGTGCCCAGGAACAAATCAGGCGGGGCCTGCTAGGGGAGAGTCCACCTTTCCCAGGAGAGAGGGGATTAAGCAACTGAATATAATTCAGGGGATCCACGTGACCAGCAGGGTTCGGGAGAAAGCGGGCTCTTGACCTCTCTTCCCCCAGGCCCGGGATTCAGAGGCTTCCACTCGGTGGAAGTGGCGTTTAGGCTGAATGTAAAAGGGATGGGCCAGGGGGAAGAGGGAGGAAGAGGGTTGCGGCAGAGAGAACAGCTTGCTGGGCAGGGAGCAGCCCCCTCGGGGCCTTGGGAGGCCCCGGCCAGGAGTTGGGGTTTCCCCTTTATGGGGATGGGGAGCCACATCCAGGGCTCTTCAGCAGGCCCAATGTGGCCGAGGTTGCTTCCGAAGGAGGGGCTGCAGGGAGGCAAGACGGGGTGAGGAATGAGAGGAGAGGAGGCGGGCTGGGCATGGAAGGTTGGGGGGGATTCGTAAGTTACATTTTGAGCTTGGGGCTCCAGCCAGAGCCATCCGGTCAGATCCATGGGGTCTAGGGCTCAGGAGACAGGGGTCCAGACAGGCAGACTTGGGAGGACACGGCACACGTAGACCCAACAGTCCCGGTCTCCTCTGCAGCCTCTCGGATTTGGATTCTCACATTCTTTGACTCTTCGCCCAGATGCTGGAACCCTGCTGAGCCCCTTTGGGAAGGCGAAAAGCACCATGAGACACCACCCCAACCCCATCGGACTGTCTTAGTTCAGAAGCCAAGAGGGATGCCCCAGTCTGAGCTCCCCCAAAGCAGAGCCTGAGACAAGGTTGTGAGTACAAGCAGCTTAGCAGGGCAATGGCCCCGGGAAGCAGCTGTAGGGGTGTGGGGAGCTGAGAAAAGCGGGTAAGGTAGTCAGTAGAGGACGGGTTACTGAGCGGGTTACCGCTGTGGGCAAAAGGGGTTCGTTCAATCCCAACCAGACCACTGGGGCGTGCCTGAGTGTCCCGCCCAAGAAATAATAAAGCCAAAGGGATCATCCACCATTTTCCAGTGGCCTTCCGCTAAGGGCTCCTTCTGGGATCCACGAGGTGCTGGTCACCCTCGTGCATGCAGAGAATGAGGCCAGGTAGGTGTAGTTCTTTGCCGTGAGAAGTCAGAGGTGGGAGCTGTGAGCGGCAAAGGCACCCACCGCGCCTGCTCCATGCGGCAAATCATCAAAACGAGGGGTTTCCAATAAATGAATGGATTTTAGCTATTCACAGCAACGGTGGCCCAACAGAGAGAATTTTCTGCAGGCTTCCCAGCCCCAAGAAAGAAACATCAGAGGGTCTGAGAAAAAGCAAGAAATGAACATAATATGACCCCATTCCCACCCCCGACGAAGACAGATCTGAAAATATTCCAGAGAAACACCTCCGGATCCAGAGAACATCGAAATCGTTATCACCGGAAATGTAAGGATGTTTACTCCGCTTCCTGTTGAGGGAAAGCAGGTAATGTTTCTTTCTTTCTTTTTTTTTAATTTTTTTAATGTTTATTTACTTTTGAGAGAGAGCACGAGCGGGGGAGGGGCAGAGAGAGAGGAAGAGAGAGTAGCTGAGGCGGGCTGTCAGCGCAAAGCCCGGTGATGACGTGGGGGCGGGGGGGGGGGGGGGGAGGCGGGGCACGAGCCGCGCCTGAGCCCTGAAATCCTGACCTGAGCTGAAGTTGGATGCTCAACCAACCGAGCCACCCAGGCGCCCTGGTCATGTTCCTTTCAATGAAGGGGTCGTATGCTGAGGGAGAACGGCCCTGAAGGCTGGCCCGCTGGAGGCAGCTCTAAGGGATTCCCTGGGATGGCCTCATTCTCTGCTGGCAACTCTCCAGGGCTCCCGAGGCACACCTTGCCAGCTCTGCACACACTGGCCCAGCTTGCAACATCCAGCCCCAAGGGTCGAGCTCTGCAACCAGAGCCCTGGCCAGAAGTGCCAGCGAATTACCATCCCCTGGGCGATAACCCAATGGTAGATGGGGACCTGGTGAAGGAGCATCCCAGCCCCTTGCCCTTGAAGGGGTAACACAAGGGCATAGGCCGCTCGCCACTGCCAGCACCCGGTGGCGCTGAGCTCTAGTGGCTTACAGCGACGCCTGGCTTGGTTACACTCCCTTTGCCAGCCACCCCCCATCTCAGGAGCAAGCTCATTCTACCCACCTCTCCCCAGCGCCTCATCCAGATGTGTCACGCCAGCAGCTTGAAATCAACCACGCTGGGAACTGACCCTGTGAAATTGACAGACACTTCAAATCAGGGTGTTGTTTTTTGGGTTTTGGTGGGTTGTTTGTTTTGTTTTGTTTTGTTTTTCCAGAGAACCAGTTTACCCACATGCTATGGGCTCATTTTCCCACTTTCTTACTTTTGCTTCTTGGCACTACCTCCCAAATAAACTTACAGTCAAACCCTTTCTCAGGATCTGTTCCTGGAGGAAACAAAAATTAAGACGGGTCCCCCGAGTCTGCAGACCAGGACACTTCTCTATCTCACGCAAGTGGTGTCACAGAGGCAGTCATGTCCTTACCTTATATCTAGCCTCTTCTTCCCCCTGCCCTCCCTCTCACCCTCTCCCTTCCACCTCCCACACACACGGCACAGCCCAACCCAACCCATCCCCACCCTCCCCAACCCCCTCAGTGCATATTCAGTGTTTTTACCTACTCCCTTTCTGCTGTTGACAGTACCCAGGTTTCCTTTAGGGACCGTGCTAAGTTGTTTCAATGGTCCCAACCTTTCTCCCCTCTCCACCTCCAAAGCTTCCACCATCAGAGCTTTATGGTTTATCTCACTAAAGAAGCAAAGTTTACGTCCCCACCCCTTGGTTCTGGGCCTAGCCCCGTGGCTTGGGGAAAAGAATGAGGCAGAAGTGATGGTGCGCCCAGTCTGAGCCTCGGCCTTGCGAGAGCATCACTGTTTCTTGTCTTGTGGCTTTTCTGTCACCCCGCGGACGACATTCGGGGATGATCGAGTGGTCCCAGGAGGAGAAGATTAGAGGAGCGGCAGGGAGAGCGGTCCCAGCTAACTGCCTCCGACAAGCTCAGCCTGGCCAGACACTCCAGCCAAACCACAGATGTGCGAGCAGTAAACACGTCCCGTTCCAGGCAGCCAGGTTCTGCGGTTGTTTGTTACAACGAAGGGAACCATCCCCACTCACTCACTCCACACGGTTCAGGTGGAGCTGACCCCCAGCTCCCAGCTCCGGAGAAGACGCGTGCCAATCGGTATAATCTGCACCCTGGTCCCCTGGCCTCAGTCGCTATTTCATAAATGGGCCTGCAGTCCAAGCCAGGCCAACGAGACCCAACCCTGGGAGAGTTCCTGGAATTCCTGGGGAAGAAGGACTTGCTTCCCATTTGGGTTGCATAGACGGTGGGATGTCAGCCAGTTGCTGCAAGCAGCCATCTCGCTACTGCAAGGGAAGTGCCTTTTGGGGAATGGAGCCGTCCTGTGCTAGTGAGCTGGCTCTCCTCCCACAAAAAAATAAAAATAAAAAGGCCCTGATTTGTAGGGTTTGCCAATTTCCATGATATAAATACTCCTACCATGGACAATTTCGTGCTACCAATGATTTAACTGCTCAAGATTCCTGAATGTTCTACCATTGGCTCCAGCAGACCCCTGAAATGGAACGTATACCATGGAAAACAGAAGCAAAAGATGGAGAGATAGACAGGATTCTGGGGATGTTATGTGAGCCCCTACACCTAGCCATGCCTGAAATCCATTAGTCCCTTGGACCGTACTCAGATGTAAGCCAACAATTTCCTTCTGTTTTTTCTTAAGCCAGTCCGATTTGGGTTCCTTTTACTTGCAACTGAAAGATGACTAATACACACGCACACCCCATGCGCCTCCGTGCCTTGAAAAGTAATAATAAATCATTAAAAAATAACAGTCGTGGGGCGCCTGGATGGCTCAGCCGGTTAAGGATCCAGCTCTTGATTTCAGCTCAGGTCATGCTCTCGGAGTCGTGACACTGAGCCCCACGTCAGCCTCTGCACTGGGCACGGAGCCTGCTTAAGATTCTCCCTCTGCCCCTCCCCTTCCTCATGTGCACGCGTGCTCTCTCTCTCTCTCCCCCTCTCTAATAAGTTAATTAATAATAAATAAATAACAGTAGCAAAGCAAGTTTTTAAGCACCAGCTATGTGCCAGGCACCTTGGAGACAAGTCCTGCTGATAATTTCCATACCACCCTTACCAGGTAGACATCCTCGGGTTTACTTTTCAGATGAGCAAACTCAGTCAGGGAAGTCGAAGGACTTGCCAGTTGACACCAGAGCCTGCGACTCCACCCACCTCCCCCTGGGGCCTCTCTTACTTTACCCACCAGCCAGTTCTTCTGCCAAGAATGTTTCCCACCTCTTCTCCACCTGTTGCTCCCTGACTCATCTTTTAAGCAACTAAGTCACTTGTGTCGGGGCTTGGTCTCACTCTCTCCATACATCACTCTGCTTCTTCTGTGTGACTCCATTCTGTCTCCTGGGGGCCTCTAAAGCCCCAGACACACTGCTCTCTGCCACAAGCCCACTAGAAACTAGAATTCCCTTTTCCGAACTCATCCTATAAAAATAGTAGGCCTGACTCTCATTGAGACCCATCCTTGGACCATTTAGCGTCGTCGAGGGATGGATATATGGGTTGGGTTAGGCCAAGGTCACACGCCATGCCCTAGTTTGTCACAGGCGTGCCCAGAGCACGCAGACTAAGGCCAAGGTCAGATGCCATGCCTTAGGACGAGGTGTAGGCTCTGTCTCACCAGACCATATAGACTTAGTCTGAGGGAGTGGTGGTTTCCCCAAGGAAAGTGGGGAAGTTCTTACCAGAAGTGAGAGTGGATATGGAACAAAAAAACAACAAATTCC
Organism: Paguma larvata; assembly: GCA_030068075.1. Taxonomy (NCBI): domain Eukaryota; kingdom Metazoa; phylum Chordata; class Mammalia; order Carnivora; family Viverridae; genus Paguma; species Paguma larvata. The sequence goes on along the minus strand of CM057841.1, from coordinate 28,315,006 downwards.
CAACATAAGCGTCTCCATCCTAGACCACCACCCACAGCTGGCCGGCCATTACTTCTCACCTGCTTTCTAACTTCCTGCCCTCAGCCTCTACATCTTAACCATCCTCTGCACAGCTCTGAATCTTTCAACTGCCACTCAAAAACAAAACAAAACAAAACAAAAACTTCAATGACCCCCTATTGTCCAGTCCATAAAATTCAAGCTCCTAGACCCGAAACTTAACACGTGCCCTGCTCTGACTCTGATAGAACTTTCCAGCCTCCTTGCCTCCGGTTTCCCTTTTCCCACTTACCTGAGATTTCAGCCAAACCAGACCAGCTGCTGATCATCTAATCTAGCTCATGTTTTCTCTCCTCTGAGGCATTAGCTCACCTGGAAGGCGTCGCTGCTCCCTCTCCCTTTCTCTAACACCCTGAAACCAAGCCCGGCTCGATGGCCACCGCCGCCGGGAAGACACAGATCCTGCTGAATCCACACTGACGCCAAGTCTCCAACCCAGCCACCCGCTGCCTCTGCCCTTCAACTCGCCAGCGGGTCCTCCTCAGCACCTTCCCATGGTGTGGCTTCTATTGAGGGGAGTTTGAGCTCCTGTGGGCGAGCCTCCCAGGTAATCAAGCCAGCCCCACCACCGATCAGGACTTGCAAGAATCAGGACTTGCAGGATTGCAAGAAACCCACGTCAAATCTCTTTAAGCGCAAGAGGTCATTGGCCCAGCAGGAAACGCACACAGAACAGGGGAGCCAGCGGACTGATTCAGGGACTTTTCTTTCTCTGTCTGTCTCCGCTCCTCTTTCTTTTCTTGTCTTATTTCTACTTTTCTCGACGAGATGGTCTCATTTCCTCCTGCTGTGGCTTCCTTCATGCAGCTGGAGAAGGAGGCTTCTAGTGATTCTAGCTTACATCACCCTCAGAGCTTGGGATCTCAGAGAATGGAAAACCACCTTCCCTAACCGTTCTGGAGGAAAAATTCTGGGCAGGACATGGACCTGGCTTAGGTCATGTGACCTCTCCAGAGCCAATCAGTCCCTGTGGCCTGAGGAATAGGGTTCTCTGATTGGCCAGACCTGTGTCACATGACCATGGCAGGCTTTGCCCCTTTAGAACTACACGGAATACGCCCCCCAGGAAAGAACGTTGGTTGCCAGAAGACTGGGGAAGGGCGGGGGGGAGTCGTTGACCCCAGAACCCCCACAACACCCAAGCATGAAGACTGGTTCACATGGTGGCTAATCCACTTAGTCGTCGCCCACAACTAATGATGGCTAAAGAGCCGTGGATGGGCAGAACAATAGCTCACGTTCGTCGAGTGCCAGTGTGCCGGGCACTGTTCGAAGCACTGCCATGTGTTAACTCGCTTATTTCTCATGACAACCCTATGAGCTAAGGACAATTATTAAGTGGGGAAAGTGAGGCCCCAAAAGGTAAGTCACTTGCCTAAGGCCCTCCAGCTAAGAAGTTGAGGGGCCAGGATTGAAACCCCAGGTGTGGTCCTAGGACCTAGGCCCTCCGCACCGCAGGATACCTCGGACAAGGGAAGCTTGGTGGTGGGCACATACAGGAGAGCCAGAGAGCACACACATGTACATACATGTACAGGAGTACATGCCGGAGAGCCAGAGAAACCTGCTCCCGCATGGCTATAACCTCCAATCTGCCCAGATTTTTCTTCATTAAAATAGCCCAGCAGCCTGGCTGGCAGTATCTGTCTGGCTCTGCCCCAAGAGAGGATGCGTGATATGACGCCCCAGCCCCCACCAGCTCGCCTGCCCCTCCCCCTCCAGCTAGAATGGACTCCTCAATCAGCTGGGCTTCTCCACCCCTAGGCGCCCCGAGCTCCTCACTCAGCGACAGGTGCAGCAGCGGGCAGGAGACGGGAGGCCAAGGAGGGCTCAGTGACAAGAAGAGGAACCAGAGCCCCAGGCCGGGACCGCGCTGCACAGGAGCAGGGAGGAGACAGACAGAAGGAGAAAGTGGGAGACACCCAGGAAGAGAGCTAAGGCAGGAAGGAGGAGATGGAGATAAGGCTGCGTCCTCCCTCGCCCTTCCCGCAGGCGACACCTCTCTCTCTCTCGTCTCTGGGGCCGAGAGCGAGAAGAGCAGAGGGAAGACCTTGGACCCCAGGCAGGTGAGAGTTCTGCAGTTTCAATTCTCCTCGAGTCGCTGACGCAGAGCGAGAGCCTCCAGGAGCGAAGTAAGTGGAGACAGATGCCCACGGGAGATGCTCCTCACTCGAGCCCACTTGCTTGGAGGGCCCAGGAAACACCTTCCTGCCAGGGCTCCAGAGACCAAAGCCCATGGCCACTGAGCCCTGCAAAGTGGCAAAAGGGGAAGACAGAGGGACACAAACCAGACCCTGTCCGTCCCTCCCCGTGGGATCTGAATCGTCTTCCCACCCCTCATCGCACAAAACCCCCATTCTCTCAGAATATCTGACACCTCCTGTGGAACTCGAACTTGAGGTCTGGCTTTATCCCCAACCAGCTGTGTGACCTTGGTTAACCTCTTCCCCTCCGGAGACCTCGGTCTGCCCTCTCCACAGCGAGGGGCCCTTTTGGGGCTGGCGCTCTGCCGTCCTGGGACTCTGCTGGTCCTCACCGGCCTTCAAAGCCTCTGGTGCTCTCAAAGGTTGCCTCTCAGCCTCCCCCAGCTGTCCACCCTACCCCTCTCCCTGAAGGCCCCCTATCCCACCCAATGTCCCACCTCCTTCTAGCAAACCGGAGCTGTCCCGTGCCCTCCAGGCCTTACACGGAGCTGACCAAACATGCACAGAAACAAGAGGACCTGACGTGAGACGGAAGGTGAGAGCAGCTGATCCCCTCTGCTGGAGAACACAGCGGCACCAGCCCCGGGGTTCAGACAGTGCGTGACGTGGGTACACCGTAGGCTTCCGCACCCCTGCCTCCCTAGAATAGGGCTGATCTGTAAAAGAGAGTGAGCAGAGGCCTAGAACGGCAGGTCAGAAAACCCTCCCCAGATCCCAGGAGACAGACGTGAAGCCCGACAGGGGGCCGGGTGGGGAGGGAGGAGGAGCCGCAGGGACACCCGCCTCCTCGTCGCGGACGTCGGCGGCCAGGGAGGGGCGCTCGGGAGCACGGCGCATCCCGTAACCGCAGCCCGCGCCTGGGGTCAGCCGCGTGCCGCGGCGCCCCCCACCCCACCCCACCCGTCCCCGAAAACCAAAGGCGCCCCTTCCAGAGAAGAAAAAGGAGGGAGCCTCATCATTAATAGCGCTGGCGGCAAGGTAAAGCCACCCGCCCGCTCCGGCGCGCCCTCGCCCGTAATTATGCCAGCGAGGCTTTCATCCCCACGCGCGCACGCCGAAAGTTTATTGTTGTATTTCGGCCTTTTGTTCAGTCTCCTGTGCCTTTTATGCAAGGGGAAGGGTGCTGAGGGGTCAAAGCATCCTCCCCCGGCTCCTCTCTCTGTCAGTCCTTTTAGAAAAACACCCAAAGCCATAATTTGTCTTAGAATTTCTTTTGAAACAGCTACAAGAAAGACTAACGACTGCTCTTTTCCCTCTGTTTCTGATTCCAGCCATCCCTTTATCTGGCTTTCATTAGAGCCTCGGCCGCGCCTCTTTTGTGGGAGAGACTTGTGGGAACCCAGGCAGCTTCCCAGCCGCTGTGATGTTGCTAAAGATTAAAAAGGAGCTTTGAAGCTGTACCAGTTCTCTCTGCGCCCCCTCGGTACAGGGCCTCAGAAAGACCCAAGCCATCTGGCAAACCTGACATAAAGACAAAATAAAGTGATTGAGACTGGCTCTTCAAAGCCACAATGGCAGATTTGTTGATTTGGGCGTTATCTTTCATGCAAGGTCCTCAGAAGTCGCCAGAACACCTAGGTAATCTCGGGCAGGCCTCACCGGAGTGGACGGAGCCTTCCAGGCCCAGGCTCGGAGAGGGACCCCGCAGCTCCTGGTGGGGCTGAGGGGTGGACCGGAGGCTGCTGGAGGTGGGCCCCGGGAAACTCCACGGTGGGATCCAGAGCCGGGCCCTGGCCACGGTTTGCAGTGTGAGGGCCGCCGGGCCCGGCCCCCGCCCGCCCGCCTGCCCGCTGTCCCATCTCGGGAGGGGCGCCTGACGCGGGCCAGACGGAGTCAGGGCGGGAAGCTGACGTGAGGCTGTCCTGAGCAGGAGGGGAGCGGCAGGGAGATGAAAGGCCGCTGCCCTAATTGCAACCGACAGCCCTGGTAGTAATGCCCTGGCAGCTTCCATATCGGAACCTGCTTCTCACGGCTTCCGGCTGTCTGCCGGCCCCGTGGGAGGATCTGCCTTCTGACTGAGGCCGGGACACGCCAAGGTCCTGGAGCCACAGAACCAAAAAGCAGCTCTGGCCCAGTCCTCCATCAACACCCCGCCTGACCCCCACGGAACCTGGAGCCCGGCCCTTGCCGGACCTCAGTTTGCCCTCCTGCAAAAGAGACTGGGTCCACACGCATGGGCAGAGTCTCTCTTATCCTGTTGGGGAGCAGTGCCCAGAGCCAAGGCCTTGGGTCATGGGCTCTCCTCTGGCCTGGGTGGGAGCCTGGAGGAGACAGTTCCGGAGCCAGCACCACAAATGAACAGACACCCCCCACAAACCGCGTTCTAGTGCGGGAGTCTGGGAGGCACCCCCGCACACACCTGCGACCGATGGGACCTCACGCAGATTGCTCCCCTCCCAGTGCCTCGGTTGTCCTCGTGGTGAGTTCAGGAGTCGGAACACACCAGAGACACTCAAGCGCTGGGGAGAACTGGGGTTCCACGAGCATTCCCGAGGGGGCCAAGGGGAGGTAGAGAGGGAGCTGAGCGGGGACTACTCTGGGATCTTCCACACGGAGCTTTTCGTCCGTTACACACACTGAGCTTCAGGTATAATGTCCGGGATCTTTCTTTTTTTTTTTTTTTTTTTTTAAGGTTCTGCTGATTAAAACACACGTGCAGTTTAAAAGCCACAGGTCAGGCGGGCCTGCTCCTTTCTGACCTCCTTGAATCTGTGATTCTCATCGGACCGCAGTGAGCTCAACTAAGAGCTGAACTTCATTCTGTCCAGTGTTAGCAAAATGAGAGCTCACAGAGTCCGACCGTGGACCAGCGACTAAGTCTCTACTGAAAACCTACTCTGCACTCGCACCCAGGAGAATGTGTGACCCCTACCTGTCCTCAAACCCCAGACCCAGGAAAGATAATCTAAGTGATGTTTGCATTCACAGGGGACATGATAGATCAGCATCTGCTTTCTCAACCAGACAGAGATGGCCACTGGTCACAGGCCTGGGGGACAATTCACCTGTCCCCATCTTCCTTTGCCTCTTCCCCCTAGCCAGCTGCAGGACTGGGGTCCCAGCTCCTCCTCCACTGCCCTGCCCCTTTTAGAGGGTCCAGAGAGGAAACTTCTCAGTTTGCTTTCCATCACAGCTGGCCCCAACCACCCTTCCTTCCTGTGAAGAGCCCCGCTGGCGCCGGGGTGGGAGGGTCACAGCAGAGACTTCCTGGCACCTTGGCAGTGATTTGGCAACATGAGATGAGGCTTCCGTCTGTAGGTCCTCCCAAAGAGAGGGAGGAGGCCCCGCTCCTGGAGAGGTAGGGCCACAGATGGGCACATGCGGAGTGGGCATCCCGCCCACCAAACCCAGAAGGGAGTCTTCCAGAGTCGTCCCTCCTTTTCTAACCATGCCTCCCCAGCGTCTGGTGAACTCCTACTCATGCTGCAAAACCCATCCCCAAGGTCACTCCTGCCTTGAAGCCTTTCTGAGCTTCCTTCTCCCTCAGCTCACATGCCACTTATGTCACCCACGTCTGTCTTGGGTAACTGTGAAATTAAATGGCAATAATTTTTTCAGGAAATCTGGAAATCAAAGGAGCTCGCTTCAAATCCCCGCTGTCTTATTCACCAGCCTTGGGACCTTGAAGAGGTCACTTTTCCTCTCTGAGCCCCAATTCCCTCATTCATAAAGAGAACACAGAACTTACCCTCTAGGGTTGTGTCGAGGGTTAAATAAGGCGCTATATGTGACAGAGCTGAAAATTTTATCCGACACATAGAGGCACTCAAAAGACGTGAGCCTCATTCCTTCCCTTGTAGAAAGTGAGCTTCCCAGGGGCAGGAACCAGGTCTTCATTCGCCCTCTCATTCATTCATTCATCCACCCGCTCATTCACTCGTCCATCCGGCCATCATCACCGAGCTCCTGTAGAGGAGCGAGCCCTGAGCCAGAAGCTTGGTTCTCCAGCAAGTCACAAGACAGACACTTTCCAGGTGCCCATAAACCTACAAGTTGGCCATCCTCGCCTGTGTATCATAGAACCCACCTTTGGCTGACACTGACGTCACTCCTCCCAGGTGTTTGGATGAAAGCCAGGTCTGCTGAGTCCAGGCTGGAAGTCACCTGCCCCAACCCCAGGATTATCACCTCTCTCTACAGAGGTGTCTTCTGGAAGCAGAGGCTTGTGGAATACTTGGGGAGAAGAGAAATGAGGGGAGGCCATGCTTCCACTCTCAAGGAGCTCCCGGTCTGGTAGGGAAGACACCCATCTCATCCCTGGGGAGTTTTCAGCCTGATGGAAGAGACAGACACAGTTCTCAACCTTGGAAACTCCCAATCTGATGGGAGAGCCCGAATTTCCTGATCTGGGGAGCTTCCAGCCTGAGAACAGATAACAAGGTCACATTCTCCCTGATACTGGTGGCTCTCAGTTTGATGGGGACACACATTTATCTCTGATTGTAGAATTCCCAGTCTGATGGAGGAGACATACGGCTCTTGATCTTGGACCAGTCTATCACCGACTGAGTGCGGAAGGGAGGGGTTGTTCCTGTCCCGGGAGGGCACCTCCTCTGACGGGAGAGGCAGTCTGTGGCCATAGATAGCTTGAGCGTCAGATAAAACAACATATATGGAAAAAAGAGATGAATGTAGAGTCCCTTTGAAAAGCTAGCTGTGCAGTATCTCTATCTGTTTGTAGACTCAGAAGTGATATTGCCGGCTCTGCAGACACGCCATCCTAATCCACAGGGCTGGACACAAATGACAGAATCATCGCCTCACAAGCATCCAGCCAAGCCCCCTCACCAGAGAATCCAAGCCAGAGCTGGCCCCAGGCCCCAGTCGTTGGCATCTTGTGCCAGCCTTTGCCAGGGGAGGCTTTCTCACGATCAGGGACATCTGGGCTGGCCCCGCTCCCAGAGGCCACCGACATAAAAAGCCAGGGGCTCCGGCGGAAACACCATCTGCACATCATAAAGCCACGTGGTGGTTCCCAGAGGCTGCCTCCAGCTGCGCCCGTGCTGCCCGGGAAAAGCAGAGGAAGGCACCAAGTGACCAGGAGGGGCAGGGGGGAGGATGGCCAGGAGGGAAGAGCCAGGCTGTGACTCCTCCACCTAGCACCCTAGGCACTTTAGAGGTTAACGTCACCCGGTGTGTCTCCCCGTCGCTGCCCGGGGACCACCGGTTCCTCCGTCCATCCCTGCAGGTGACCTGTGATGCGGGCGGTATGCAGTGATGGTGACATGCTCCAATCCGAGGATTGAACTGCCTGGATTCGAACCCTAGATTCACTCGTCAGGAGAGGAGGTGGACTTCCCTGAGCCTCTTTTCATGCCGGTGTCTTGGAGAGGACAGTAACCACCCCGGTGTCCCGAGGTTGCTGTGAGAACTAAAAGAAGTAATACACGTATTGACTGTACACTTAAGATCTGTGCACTTGTTATACTTTAATAAAATGTTATGACAACAGAGGGAATAGGTGTCCCGTGTCTGCTTTGCCTGATTTCAAGAAATGCGCTGTGACTATCAGCTCTTATTATCATCCCTGTCTTCCCTCCCACACACTATCCTCAGGCTTCCGGAGCAGGCTCCTGTAAGGGGCGGAGCCGTTGAGGACGTTTCATTGGCCACTCTCCCCAAGGCCCCGCCCCCAGCACCACGGCCGCAGCTGATTGGCCAAGGGGTGGGACCTGGCGTAAGGAAACTTTATCTATTGGCGGTTGCGCAGAGCCGGTCAGGTTCTCTGTAGAGAATTTGCGCCTGGAGTCGAGCCATCGGGTCCAGCGGATTGAGGATCACTTTGGGCCGCAAAGAGCGGAGGAAGGAGAAAGAGACGAGTGACTGAGGACAGCAGAGATGAGAGAGACACAAGGTTCCTGAAAGACCGAAAGGGATGAGAGACGGGGAGCAGGCCTCCAGCGCCCAGTTTTGGGTGCCCACGCGATTTCCCAGTAGACAAGGCTGTACCGCATCCCGTGACCTTGGAGCCTAGGAGATGAGTTCCGCCAAGAAGCACGACACGCCTACACGCATACACACAGGCCACACGTGCACACCACAGCCCACCGTACCGACATGCACGCACGGCTTTCTACTTTTTCTTTAGAGTTCCCCGCCCACACCTGAACGACTGCCAGAATGGTGACTCCCAAAGGAGACTCATCCTGTCGTGAGGCTGAAAACATGCCCCTGCGCGGAGAGACCTACTGGGGCGTTTCATAAAGTGGCTAAACTGTGGTGTGTGAGGCTTTGAGCAAAACTCCATTAAAATCGCATCACCTGCCGTCTCTCAGTCCCGCTGTCCTCCATGCCAGCTTGGAAGGTTTGCCCCTCGTGGCTAGCGAGACAGCTGCTGGCAGCTCCGAGAGGGGAACCCTCCCTTAAATACAGCCAACAGGAGGGGGCCTTGGGTCTTTGGCTCCCCCAGAAGCAACACTGAGACAAAGATTTGAGGACGAGTGGCTTACTGGGACGCGATCACAGGAAACACTGGTAGGGAATGCGGAAGTGAGCCGGGAAGGGAATGAAGCCAAGAAAGAGTGTGCTATGAAGCCAGTTATCTCTGTGGGCGGCCGGAGCCTGATTTCACCGGGAGCTGTGAGAGACAGGGTCAAGCATGCACCCCAAGGGGGATCAGGGCGTGTATCCACCAGCCTCCGGCAGCTCCTGGGTGAGGGCTGCCCCAGGATGGGGCCTAGGACTCCTCACATCCTGCACGCTAGGCACCTCACTCGCCTCCCATTGGTCCCAGCCCTGGTTGCTCCTTGGTGGCACTGAGTCCCTGACACCCAGGCCGGCCACCTGTGTGAACACAGAGGGCTCCAGCAGCCTGAGAGAGCCCTCTGGAAGAGTCCCAAGGCCTGGCAGTTGAAATCTCAGCCAGCGTTCATGGAAGGGCAAACGCCAAGAGGGCTAAGGTGGGGGCACAGACAGGGCTGTCACAAGCAAAAATCTCCTTGTATCGCCCAGGTTCCGATTGGCTCGTGTTTGTCCCTGGACCTATCATTGATGCCAGAGGGATGTCCTATGCCAGCTGAATCAGTCTGGGAGCAGTGAGATGGTAGGGCAGCAGCATGAGGGGGTGGTGAGGAGGCATTCCCTTGTACCTCACCCAAATGAATGAGAGTGGACCACAGCGGCTCTTGGAAATAAGGCAAATGGGCACCAGGCTGCAAATGACCACCCCTTATGCCCACGCTGCCAAATTAAGTGGAAGGTGAGAAGGTTGCATTTGGCCCGTCACAGGTCCTTCCAGCCAAACCTTTTAGCTGGCCACTTGCCCTTAGTAGGGTATAACGTGTTAGTGGAGCAGTGACTGGCACCAGACACTGCCCAGGCTCTGGGGAGGCACACATGAAAAGGTGGCACGTCTACTCTCTGAGCGCTCACGGGCAAGGGTAGTCGCGGGGGAGAAAAGGACAGCAATTACTATCTCAACTACGATTTCATCAAATCCGCTCTGGAGATGCCTCTGGTGGCAACACACGATTGTTTTGTGAACCACCAAGAAAAACGAGAAGCCACCAATTAAATGATGTTATACCGTGGATTGCCATTCATCCCGCTTTCAGAAATATGAAATGTAAAAAAAAAAAAAATGCCCATCTTCGAATGGATGGATTGTGGTTATATTTTTATTAGTTTAGTTTATAAAGGGTGTTTTCATAGACATTATCTCACCCTACACTTACCACAAACCTACTGAGGGTAATATCACCGCTATTTTCCATTCCATGAAACTGTACTCAGAGAGGTCAAGTGAGTTGGCCAAGGTCACTGAGCTACTGACTGGTCACAGTGGAAGCCAACCCCAGGTCTTTCTGGTTGCAGAGCCATGACACCACCACGCCTCCGGGCAAGCTTCTTGGACTCCTGATTCTTCTTTTTACAAAGTGTGGACCCCCCCCATCTCCCCTTTCCTCCTCCCCAAAACCGACAGGGAGCCCAACCTGCACCTCTTTTCCCTCTGCTCCCAGCTACCCACAGGCCCACACTCGAGATATTTGCAGTCCCAGGAACTCTCTTCCTTCCCAGCAAGGGGCCACAGGCACAGAGCACCATCTTCCACTCACTGCCAGCTCCCTTCAAGGGTCTTGCCATGATGAGCACTTTTCAACCCTGGGTCCCTGCCAGAGATTCTATTTCCAAGGAGCCAGGCCCTTGCCCCTTAGAACAACTTAAGCGACAATTATTTCCAGGGGCTTTTGTGGCACTTTCCTCAGTAAAGGCCTAAATGGCCGCAGGCGGAGAACCGGGGCTGGCTTTATGAGCAAGCCACCGATGCAGTTACACGGGAGCTCAAGCTTAGCTTAATGCATCTTGAAAGTCTTAATAATTTTAAACAAAGGATCCCGCACGTTCGTTTTGCTCTGGATCCCACAGATTACATAGCTGATCCTGGTCCTGCTTAAAAGCATCTGAGCAAGGAGCCTGCCTTGTTACCCTCATCCCTGAGACTCCTGAGGGGAGTCCGGGACCACCTCTGTATGCTCTGGGAACAAGCGGTGCTCTGTTCCCAGAGCAGAGGGAGTGCTCCATAAGTACTGAATGAAGGGGGTGTGTGTGTGTGTGTGCGTGTGTGCGCGCGCACGCGCGCGTGTGTTGTGTACTCTAAGGTGCAAGTAACAGAAATCCAAACTCAAAGGGGAGGTTTATTTTCCCGCTGGACTGAAAAGTGTAAGAGGCTGATGCTCCAGAAACTCCAGGACTGTCAGTCACCAGGATATTTGCTCTAGGCTCGGCTTTGTCCATGTTGCCTTCATTCTCAGGCCCCTAAAGCTCTAGGCTGACTTACTACAGCTTAGCAACCTCAGGAGAAACCTTCTCACCGAAACTTCCCACCAAAATCAAGCCTGTCACACGCCCACCCCTGTGCCAGTCGTTAAGCCAGGCGCCGGGATATTCTCATTGGCCAGGCCCCAGTCACATGCCTTCCCTTGAGCCAATCAGCGGCCCTAGCAGCTGTGATGCTGCCATTGGCCGGCATAGGTCACATGACCACTCCCGAACTAGTCACTGGGCCTGGCGGGTGTGTTGCCCTCGTTGGTAGGGTTGGGTCACGTCGGGGAGAGGAGGCTCTCCAGAGGGAACCCAGGACACTGTTCTCGGAAAAAGAGGGAACTTGGTGCCAGATGGGCTTCTACATCCACTAAACGCCGAGGCTTCTGTCTTTGTCCTGACTTGTCACAACTCTGGGCAACCTGAGAACCCTGTCGACCAGGAAGGGCAGCCTGGGGAAGCTGGCAAAAGAGGAAGGTCTGGGAAATATCACGGACCAGACAGGCAAAAAGCCGAAACTGGGCAGAACGGGCAGGAGCTGAGGCCAGGTGGCCATTCTGCATAATTACCACCAGAGGGCAGGCTCGCCTAGAGATGACAGTAAACAGGAGGGGGTCAGAGGGCTGCAGTTAGGTGACTCCTGTCCCAACCCGAGCATAGCAGGTACCTACTGCTGTACTTATGCCAAGCCTTATGAAGCCCAACCCTGTCCTAAGCACTCTCCATGCGTCAACTCACTGAATTATCAGCAATGATGTTGGTACATTTTTTTTATCCCATTTTATAGATGAGGAAACCAAAGATTTGGAGAAGTTTTAAGTAACGTGTCCAAGGCCATACAGCTGGAAAGGGGGCAGTTATACAACTGTTCGACTAGGGGCGCCTGGGTGGCTCAGTCGGTTGAGCGTCGGACTTCGGCTCAGGTCATGATCTCGCGGTCTGTGAGTTCGAGCCCCGAGTCAGGCTCTGTGCTGACAGCTCAGAGCCTGGAGCCTGCTTCACATTCTGTGTCTTCCTCTCTCTCTGCCCCTCCCCCACTCATGCTCTGTCTCTCTCTGTCTCAAAAATAAATAAACATTAAAAAAATTAAAAACAAAAACAAAAAAATACAACTGTTCGACTAAACACTGAGCCCCCTGAGGTTCTTGCCTGAGGCCCCCACAGACCCTAACACAATCACTATTTGTTTAATGACTACCTCTTGAGGTGAGAATGTCGGCTCAAGGGCTGCCCAGCTGTGCTGCACCTTGGAAGATGAGTCCGCAGGGACCACAACACACCAACAGAAGAGACAGTTTTAGATTCGCAGTGGCTTGGCACCTCTGAAGTCTCCTCCCATAGGTCGTTATTTATGCCTCTTCCGGGAGTGGCTGGCTGTCCAGATAAGAGAGGAAGAGCACATGTAATGTGAATTCATTCAGCAACCCCCACGGGGTCCCCACTGGGGGCTAAGCACTATGCTAAGTACTTCGAGGGAGACAGAGGTAAGCATGGTGCAGCCCCCTGCCTCTACTCCCCTTTGGGGAGAAGAAATCAGTCTTGGCCAGAAAGAAGAACCCAGAAGTAAGTCTTGACTCCCATTAGAGCGAACTTCAACCCTCTAACCAAAAATGTGTTATGTACGTGCTAAGTGCCGGTGCAGAGGACATAGCAGTGAACACAACAGAAAAATGATCCTAGTTCAGGGCGCCTGGGTGGCTCAGTCGGTTAAGCATCCAATCCTTGATTTTGGCTCAGGTCATGATTTTACGGTTCATGGGATCGAGCCCCACATCGGGCTCTGTGCTGACAGCACAGAGTCTGCTTGGGATTCTCTCTCTCTCTCTCTCTCTCTCTCTCTCTCTCTGCCTCTCTTGCACTTGCACTCTCTCTCTCTTAAAATAAATAAACTTAAAAAAAATAGACACATCTCTTGCCTTCATGAAACTCAGTCTAATGTGGAGACTGATAAGAAACTGATATATGTAACTGCAAACGTGATGTATAAAGGAAATGGAAAGAGGTACCTGGGTGGCTCAGTCGGTTGCACCCAAGTTTGGCTCCAGTCATGATCTCACAGTTTGTGAGTTCAAGCCCTGTGTCAGGCTCTGTACTGACAGCTCAGAGCCTGGAACCTGCTTCAGATTCTGTGTCTCCCTCTCTCTCAGCCCCTCCCCACTCACACTGTCTCTCTCTCTCTCTCTCTCTTAAGTAAATAAATGTTTAAAAAATTTTTAAAGGAAACGGGAAAAGTACAAAGTGCTACGAAAGAAACTAAAAGGTGACTATCTAAGCAGGGTTTGGGGAGTTCCCTTTCCGAGGAGGTCAAAGATGAAAAGGAGCCAGCCATATGAAGAGGGTGGGAATGGCATTCCAGAATAAGGGAACAGCCGGTGGGAAGGTCCTGCCTAATAGAAAAATGTGGCATGTTCAAGGGACTAAAATTCGGAAATTTATTTCTGGAGTGTAATGAGTCAAAATGGACCACGGTGCAAGATGAATCAGAGAGGAGGGCCCAGTGCAGGACCAAAGCTCAGGTTTTGTCTGAGTGTAAAGGGAGACCACCAAAGGGTTGCGAACAGAGCAGTGGTTCAGTCTAAGCTAATCTACGTTCATAGAGGTCACTCTGGCTTTCATGGGGAGAGTGGATTGAAAGTGGGGCAAAATGGAAGCTGGAAGACATGGCAGCTCTTGCTAAGTCAATGTCAACGGCACACAGTGGCTATACCCTCTAATGGGGGCATCTAGAAAGGCTTTGAGGAGGAGACTTTACCTCAAGTGAAAGCTCACAGGCAAGGATGAAGGAGAAAGCTGCATCCCCCACTCCAAGCTTTTCCCTCCTGAATAAAGGGGAAACCTCTGTTTTTCCTTTCTCTGCCTCAGAAACCAGAAAGAGATGGTCGTTCATCAATCAGCACCTTCTGAATTACTTACGTGCAGGGCTGAACAACAATTACAACAAATCATCAGCAGTTCCAAGTGTGAATGACTCAATGACATTGTAAAATTTGGCATTAATAGATCTGGCTGAGCCTCACACATTTTCTCACGGGGCCAACGACGTCAGCAGTTCCAAGTCTGATCCCTACTGGCCTCTGAAAGACAAGATCACAGAAGAGAGACAGAAAGAGCTTCCCTGGTGGCATTTCCCCAAGCAAATGGGCACATTTGCCTCTCGGATGAGCAGGGCAAGAGTCAACCAAGCCAACCAGAATGTGATTAGTCAGAAAGAGTCTCTCTGTCAGCTCTTTACTGGTGACCGGTCTCACAAGGGGCAAGAGTTCACATTTTGTGAAGCCTGTTGTGTTTGTTAAATACCGTGTGTTTTATTCAACCAGGTACTGCCTGCCATGGGCTCCATCCATCTCGGAACAGTTACTAGTCCCCTGTACTGTATACATACTCTCTCTTCAGGCCCTCATAACTGAAGTCCCCTCAAGGCAGGTAGAGAACTGAGTTTAGAAACTGTTTTTACTTCTACTGAATTGCTTTGCGTATCTACCTTTCATTCACCACTCCTGTGGTTACAGCATCTTAATTTTTCTTGGGGACCTCAACTTAGGCCACATGGTTTGGTGGCACAAGCCTCCCACTCAAGCTCCAGGGCTAGACAAGATTTGGCTTGTCATCGAATTCACCCCCATCATGACCAACCCCAACCCCACCCCTACCCTTTCATGTTGATTGGTTCAGAGTCGGCACAAGATCTAAATTGGCTCAAATAACCCCATGACCTTTTTGCTGGACCACAGGGGAAACATTCTCTTTTCTCTGAACTGGGATCTATGAGGATGTCAGCCTGGAGCCATCATAGCCTGTCTGACAAGAGGACAAGTGCAGAGGAAGCAGAGCCAAAAGACAGAGAAAGCATGAATCTTGTGGCATCATTTGAGCTCCTGGAGGTAGCATTACCTGAAGCTGAGCCTCATTAGAGGTGGGTTTTAGATACCACCAAACAAAAGCATGCTGACTATCTCATGGAGACTGAGCAATACAAGGGTGAGAACCAGACATTCTGAATTCCAGTGCTGTGTTCTTACCCTGTACTGTATTCCAGATGACTTTATCCAACTACACACCCAAACTGGACAAATCTGTATGACTTCATGGTTTACTAAAAGATGGGTATTTTTCAAAAACATCTGATTACAACAGTATTTTATCTACCTGAATCACAGAGTCATAGAAGGGCCCCTATAGATCATATCACTGAGTGATTTTCAAAGATTTTTAGCAACTTCTCATTTCAAAGAAAGTCATAGGCAGAGCTCCTGTATATAATAAATGAAAGCAGTGTCTTGTTAGTGAAAATGTGTTTTATCTTTTAAGTTATAAGTTTTAACATTTACTTTTAGAATCGATGAAGACTCAAGTTTTTATTTATTTGTGTCCAAGGTATAAAGATTGGTTATATAGGAAATTAATAAAGAAAATCAATGAGGGGTGCCTGGGTGGCTCAGTTGGTTGAGTGCCTGACTCTTCATCTCGGCTCAGGTCATGATCTCAAGGTTTGTGAGTTCGAGACCCACACTGGGCTCTGTGCTGATGGTGTGGAGCCTGCTTGGGATTCTGTCTCTCCTTCTTTCTGCCTCTCCCCCACTTTCTCTGTCTCTTGTGCGTGTGCGCTCTCTCTCTCTCAAAATAAATAAATAACATTTTAAAAGTTTTTTAAAAAAGAAAATCAATGAAAACGAAAATTGTTTCTTTGAAAAGATCAATAAAATCAATAAATCTCTAGCCAGACTAAGGAAAAAAGAGCAAGGACAGAAATTTCTAATTTCACAAATGAAAAGAAGGATATCACTACAGATCCTATGAACATTAAAAAGGTAATAAAGAAATACTGTGAACAACTCTATGCCCACAAATTTGATAACCTAGATGAAATGCACAAATTCCTTGAAAGACACAATTTGCCAAACTCTTACAAGAATAAATAGACAATCTTAATAGGACCTTATCTATTAAAGAAATTAAATAAATAAATAAATAAATAAATAAATAAATAAATAATAACCTTCCAAAAGAGAAAGCACCTGTCCCAGGTGGATTCACTGATGAAATCTATAAAACATTTAAGAAAGAAATTATATGAATCCTCTACAATCTCTTTCAGAGGATAGAAACAGAGGGACTACTTCCTAACTCATTCTTTGAGGCCAGCATTACCCTAATACCAAAACCAGACAAAGACATTACAGGAAAACTAAAGACCAATATTTCTCATGAACATAAATACAAAAATCCTCAACAAAATATTAGCAAAGAGAATTCCATAATGTATAAAAGAATGACATTCTATAATTGGGTAGGATTTATCCAAGGTTACAAGTCTAGTTAACAATCAAAAATCGCTTAATGTAATTCATTGGATTAGCAGGCTAAAGAAAAAAATAACATGATCATATCAGTGGAAGTAGAAAAAAGCATTTGACAAAATGCGACACCAATTAATGATTAAAAAAACAAAACTTTCAGGAAAGTAGAAATAGAGGGGAATTTCTTTGTCTTGATAAAGAATACCTAACAAAAAACCTACAGCTAGCTAACAGCATTCTTAATGGTGAGAAACTCAAAACATTCCCTCTAAAACCAGCTACAAGGCAAGAATATCCCCTTTCACCACTTCTTTTCAATATCATACTGGAAGTTCTAGCCAATGCAATAAGACAAGAAAACGAAATACAGCTTGGGAAGGAAGCAATTGTCTTTGTTCGCAGATCATCTATGTAGAAAATCTGAAAGAATCAACAACTAAAAAAAATGGAATAATAAGTGATTATAGCAAGTTTGAAAGATACAAGGTTAATATACAAAAGCCAATTATTGTCTGCAAGCCATTAATGAACAAGTGGAATTTGAAATTAAAAACATATACCATTTATATTACCCCCAAAAATGAAATACTTAGGTATAAATCTAACAAATCTACATGAGGAAAGCTATAAAACTCTGATGAAAGGAATCAAAGAACTAAATAAACAGAGATATTCTATGGTCACTGATAGGAAGATTCAATATTATCATGATGTCAGTTCTTCCCAACTTGATCTACCTATCTGGTGCAATCGAAATCAAAATCCCAGAAAGTTATTTTGCGGGTATAAACAAACTGATTCTAAAGCTTATATAGAAAGGCCAAAGACCCAGAATAGCCAACACAATACTGAAGGAGAACGATTTTGGAGGACTGACACTACTCAACTTCAAAACTTGCTATAAAGCTAGAGTAATTAAGACAGTGTGGTTGGGACACCTGGGTGGCTCAGTTGGTTAAGCATTTGACTTCAGTTCAGGTCATGATCTCACAACTCATGAGTTAGAGCTCTGCGCTGGGCTCTGCACTGACAGCTCGGAGCCTGGAGCCTGCTTCGGATTCTGTGTCTCCGTCTTTCTCTCTTCCCCTCCCTTGCTTGTGATCTCTCTCTCTCTCTCTCTCTCTTCTCTCTCTCTCTCTCTCTCTCAAAAATAAATGAACTTAAAAAAAAAAAAAAGATAGTGTGGTATTGGCAAAAGAACAGACAGATCAATGAGCAGAATAGACAGCCCAGAAACAGATCCACATAAATATAGCCAACTGATCCTTGACAAAGGAATAAAAGCAACATAATGGAACAAAGATATTCTTTTCAACAAATGGTGCTGGAACAACTGAGCATCTTCACGTAGAAAAATGAATCAGGACACAGGCTTTACAGTCTTCCCAAAAATTAACCCACAGTGGATCACAGACCTCAATGTAAAATGCAAAAGTATAAAACTGGAAGATAACATGAGAGAAAATCTAGATAACCTTGGATATGGCAATGACTTTTTTGATACAGTACAAAAGGCACACAAATTCATGAGAGAAATAATTGACAAGCCGACTTCATTAAAATTAAAAACTTCTGATCTGTGAATCTCAATAAAGAGAATGAAAAGATGAGCTACCAGCTGGGAGCAAATATTTGCTAAAGGCTTATCTGATAAAGAACTGTTATTCGAAATATACAAAGAACTCTTAAAACTCAACAGTAAGAAAGCAAACAACCGGATTTAAAAATGGTCCAAAGACCTTAGCAGACACCTCACCAAAGAAGACACGCAGATGGCAAATAAATATGTGAAAAGATGCTCTGTATCCACGTCCTCAGGGAAATGCAAACTAAAACGATAGTCAGGTACCACTACACAGCTATTAGAAGGGCCAAAATCCGGAACACTGACAACACCAAATGCTGGTGAGGACATGGAGCAACAGGAACTCTCATTCATTGGAGGTGAAGCTGCTTACAAAATTAAACATATCCTCGCCATCCGTTCCAGCGATCGTATTCCTTGGTATTTATCCAAAGGAGTTGAAAACTTACGTCCGCACAAAAACTCGCACATGGATGCTTACAGTAACTTTGTACATATTTACCCAACCTTGGAGGCAACCAAGATGTTCTTCCGTAGGGGAATGGTTAATCCAGATGGTGTGGTGATCCAGAAAATGGAATATTATTCGGTGCTAAAAAGATATGAGCTACCAGGCCATGAAAAGATGTGAAAGAATCTTAAATGCATATTATAACTGCAAGAAGCCAGTCTGAAAAGGCTATATCCTATATGACCCCATCCATATGACATTTTGGAAAAGGCCAAACTATGGAGACGGTAAAAAGATTAGTGGTTGCCAGGGGTTGGGGCTGGGGGCTAGAGACCAGAACAGATGGAGCATATAGAATTTTTAGGGCAGTAAAAATACTCTGTGTGATAATGTAATAACGGACACATATCATTATATTTGTCTAAACCCATAGAATGTACAACGCCAAGAGTGGACTCTAATGTGAACTTCGGGTAATTATGTGTCAATGCAAGTTCATCCATTGTAACAGATGTACCCTTCAGCCGGGGATATGAATAATGGAGGAGGCTGTGTACCTGTGGGGGCATGGGCTGTATGGGAATTCTATGTATCTTTCCCTCATTTTTCTGTGAACGTAAGATTTCCCTAAAAATTTATCTTTTGGGGTGCTTGGGTGGCTCAGTCGGTTAAACATCCGGCTTCGGCTTATGTCACGATCTCACAGTTTGTGGGTTCAAGCTCCACGTTGGGCTCTGTACTGACAGCTCAGAACCTGCCTGTTTCAGATTCTGTGTCTCCCTTTCTCTCTCTCTCTCTCCGCCCCTCCCCCTACCTGCGCGTGCTCTCTCTTCCTTTCTCTCTCTCTCTCCCTCTCTCAAAAATAATTAAATAAACATTTTTAAAAAATAGTAGGCACTCAAGAAAATAGGATGAAATGAGGTAGGGAGGCAGGGAGGCCAGGAGGGAAGGGAGGCAGGGAGGCTGGGAGGGAGGGTATGGGAGGGAGGAAGGGAGACAGGGAGGCTGTGGGAGGGAGAGAGGAAGGTGCTTGGTCAGGGCTCCAAGTTGCTCTCCGTCTGGCAGAATCTGAGTCTCAATGGCTTTTGCCGCTGTCAGCAATGGGCGCCATGGCTTGGACTCACTGCCCTCCAGCAAGCAGCTCCGAGCCCACGAGGGGAGGGGAGGGACAGGATCGCCACGTGGACAGCTGCCATCTGCTGCCTCTCTTTTGTTCACTCAGAGGCCGACAGCTGGGGCGGCCCCACCTGTGATCGTGAGCAGCCCTGGAAGCCGCACTGTCAACAGCCTGTCACAGGGAATCACCTCAGGCCACTGCATCCCCAAAGAGCTGCCCGGTGAACCAGCCTCGGCCCCCTCGGGGCCTCTCTGCACAGCGCTAGCGGGCTGGTGCCGGGGCGGCCTGCCCGTGCTGCCCAACCGGGGTGCCCGCTGCAGCCGCTGGGGGCCCGGGGCTCAGGGGATGCCTCCTCTCTCCCTTCCCCCTGGGCCAGAGGGCAGGGCTCCCCCAGAGTATCCCGGAGAGCCAGCTCTTTCCCACCCCCTGTCTGTCCCTTCCCACTTGGGGAGGCCTTCACTGGGCAAGAAGCCCTTGTACTCCTCCCTTGCCCTGACGCTCATGCCAACCACACTGGTGCCCGCGGCTGGTTCTGCCCCCTGCTCAGAGAAGGCGGCGAGGGTCACACAAAGGAAGACAAGAGAAGCAAGGAGCCCACGGACGACCAGCCTTGGGGGTTCCTCGCCTGCCTCACAGCCGCACAAGGGGGCTTTGCGGGACACAGGGGGCAGCGGTGGGGGGCCCCCGAAGCCCCCGAAGTTCAGGGCTTTCAGCCTGAGGGGATCATGGGGTCAGTTCCCAGCAAGTCTCCTTCATGTGTGGGACCCGGGAGGAGCCTCCACTGGGCCTCCCAGAACCGCCCGACCCAGGGAGGCCACACTCCACTCCCGGATCGGGTGCCCAGGCCATCGGCGGTGACCCGGAGCTCCCTCTCCATACACACACCAAGTTCCGAAGGCCCAGCCGTGCTGCGCGCCTGGCACGCCTCCGGGTCCTGGAGCTGCTAAGGGCCCGGCCTGCCGCAGCCTCACACCCTGTGGGCAACAAGTCTTCTGCAGACAGGCCTGGCCCTGACAGAGCTGAGCAGAGGCCATTTCCTGGGAGAGCCACCCCCCCCAGTGGCCAGCCTTCCTCACTGCCTCTCTCCTCCTCCTCCTCCTTAGACTCTGGGAGGCCACCAGTCACCTCCTGTCCCCAACCAAAAGACCCTCAGGGGAAGAAAGTAGGAGAGCATCATCTTCACAAAACAGTATAAATATTCATTCATTCATTCATCCAAAAAATATTTCTTGAGTGCTTGTGCTGAGCCTGGCTCCGGGCTAGGCACAGGGGACACAACTGTGAGTGAAACAGGCCCCATTCACGTCCTTGGGAGTCAGGAGTCCCGTGGGGTGAGACAGTTGACAAAGACGCACACAGACATGTAACAGACAGGTAACACGGTGCTGGTGGGCACGTGTGCTGTTAAGATAAGTAAAGCCACTCGGGGTGAGGAGGCAGGAAGTGCTGCTGTAGATCTCTAGTCTGGAAGCTTCTCTGAAGCCATCACCCAGGACCCCAGGAGGACGCGAGGGCAGGAGCCAGGCCGGGAGCTGAGGGGAGAATGTTCTAGGCAGGGGGAAGAGTAGAGGCAGAGGTCCTGGGGCAGAAGCAGGCTTGTGCATCAGAAGCAAGCGAGGAGGACAGTGTGGACGGCCTCAGTGACGGGGGTAGGAAGTGGTCTGGGGAGATGACGGGGCCAGATGGGGCCTGGAAGCCAAGGTAAGGATTCGGCTTTGGCTCTGAGTGTATGAGGAGCCATGAGACAGTTTCGATCAGGGAAATGACGTCACCTCAGGTATGTTCGCAAAGAATCACAAAATTTAAACATTTTTTGAGAGAGAGAGACACAGGGTAAAGCTGGAGAGGGACAGAGAGAGAGGGAGACACAGAATCCAAAGCAGGCTCTAGGCTCCGAGCTGTTGGCACAGAGCCCCGTCTGGGGCTCGAACTCGTGAACCGCGAGATCATGACCAGTCCTGTGCCGAAGTCGCACACATAACAGACTGAGCCACCCAGGAGCCCCAAGAATCACCAAATTTTTAAAAATTAATATCGGCAGCGGCCATTTATCAAGCCCTTACTCTACCGCGTGGTCTTACGCTTGGCATTTCTGACCAAGTCGTCTTCTTTCGTCCTTACAATCACCTTATGAAGTGGTAGCCTGGTTCCCTTGCCCGGAGAGGCGACTGAGGTGCAGAGGGGCGAAGTGATGTGCCCAAGGTCACACGGCTGGAAAGAGTGAGCTCAAGACAAGCCAGGCCGGCCCCTTCCAGAGCTGTTGGGTTACTCTGGTCCCGGGGTGGGGAGGCCTGGCTTCCAATTCTGACTCCCGCCCACGAGCCGTGTAACAGAGCTGGTTCCTGTCTGGTCCTGACATTGCCACGGCCCCAGCCTCTGCAACATGGACACGCTGCCCCCTCCTCTGGGGGCTGCGGGGAGGACACTGAGCAAGGGTGCCGGCTGGCGGTGGGTGGGCGGCAGATGGTCAACAGGTGAGTAACGGCTGTTACTCACCCCCGAGGCTTTGCAGGCGGTGTTCTAGGGACCTGGTGAAACGTGTCAGGTCAGTCCACCTTGGAAAGAGGAGACACCCTGTTCGGCTTCCACTACAGCTGCAGCAAAACAGACTGCAAGGGACGTGACAGAGGCCTACAGATGTAGGAAGGTGGGACTAAGCGGGGCACAGAGTCAGCCTTGTCCTCTCCCAAGACTGTCCTCTTCCTCTGCAGCCAATAAGGATGCACTAGAGAGAAGTCTCCGTTGCCTTATGGGGACGGCTAGCTTCTGCCATGAAGCCTCCCCGCACAGCCCAGGCCAGAAGCGCCGGTGCCCAGGTGTCACGAAACTGGAAGTTCCTCCATCGATGCACCGTCCCATTCGGTACAGCAGTCACCGTTCATTGTTCGGGTTCCCTTTGTTCATTTAGCCTCATGGGACCCCAGAGATCCATAAACAGCAAATAGCGATGATCTCCACTCTTTAACTTCTCTTCCGATCCTTTCGACACACAAACACCCCTTCCTACGTGTTCACACGAGCGTGCGAATCCGTTGTGGCCTTTGTTTCCATCTGACACCATTTCAAACGTGCGGGCAGAAACTTGGAAAGTTTCCGGCCCACTTTTCGAAGAGCATTGTGGCCTTGTGGTTAGAATGTAGGGTATGGAGGTAGGCAGGCATGGATTCAGATCCCAGAGAGGCAAGCCGTGTGACCTTGGATAAGCCACTTGACTTCTCCGGGCCCCAGTTTCCTCCCTGGGACAGAGATAAGAGTGTTCCTCTCATCAGCCTGGAAAAAAGAGTAGAACCCTCTAGCCAAGTACCCTGCACAGGCGATTTGTCCCTGTACTCTCACTTCAGTCCTTCTTAATGAGATAGGCAGCAGACTCAGAAAGGTCCCTGTTTGGGATAATATTTGTATATGCTATCAATTTCTGTGTAACAAATTCCCCTAAAACTTAATGGTTTCTGGAAACACACATTTATTATCTCACAGTTGTTTCTGACCATAGCTTACCTGGGTCTTCTGCTTCAGGGTCTCTTGAACGCTGCAATCAAGGTGTGAGGCAGGGCTGAGGTCTCATCTGAACGCCCCACAGAGGAAGGATTCAGTTTGAAGTTCAGGTGGTTGTCGGCGGGGTCGATGGCTCAAGGGCTGCTGGCCTGACAGCCTTGCCGGGTGTTGGCCGGAGACTGCCCTCTGTTCCCTGCACGGGAGCCTCTCCAACATGGCACCCTGCCTCCTCGAAATATGCAGGCCAAGACGGCAGTGCGGTTGGTTAGCAAGACGGAAGTCACAGCCTTAAGTAACTGAATCACAGAAGAGACATCTCATCACCTTTGCCATATCCTAACGGCTAGAAACAAGTTGCCAGGCCTGTCCACACACAACTGGGGAACATAACACCAGGAGGCAGGAGTCTTTGGGGGTCGCTTTGGAGTTGGCACTACCCGGCAAGGTTCAGTTCAGCTAGCACGTTCTGGGGCCTTTTATGTACCAGGCACTGTCCTGGAGCTGGGAATTTACAAAGTGGGGAAGCCAGGGTGTCCGTCTCTGTGACGTGCTTTCTGCTTCAGGCTCTTACTCGTTTTTCACCACTGTGAACACTTTGGGAACCTGTATACGATTTCTGTTGAGGGGAGGAGGGCAATTACTCACTCCATAGTGTGAATGAGTTAACTAGGCCCTTTTCTGCCATCCCAGGCTAGACACACACACACACACACACACACACACACACACACACACACAGAGCGAGCTACCTCTGAGGGGTATTTGCAAAGTAGTGGTCACTGTGCCAGGTGCTATGGAAACAAAGGGAGTGAGACCCGACCCTTCCTTAGGGAAGCACACCAGGTCACGGGGAGCAAAGAGGTAAACTCACAGGTTCGGCCTGGAGCGAGGCATGCCACACTGGACGCCAGACCGCACGGGGAGTTAAAGCAAAAAGCTGTTACAGCCAACGGCTGAAAAGCTGAACCAAGCTCTGGCCTATACTTAGTGGGCAATCGTGGCTTGATCTCAGAGCAACCAAGTTCCCTTCCCCAACGCAGCCCCTTTCCCCGACTCTGACTCCACCTCGCAGATGCCAGGGAGGCTTGCTACGGGGAGACAACAGACGCAAACTTACTTCCTTTGTTCGAGGAACCTCATCTTCCCTGGTAACCATGGGGGTCTGGCGGGGCCCTGATAGCCACAGGCTAACTCCTCTTGGCCGAGGGGGCAGACTGGGTACCCAGCCCAGATCAGTCTCCCATTCCCTGGCCCATAAGACACATAACCCAACCTAAGCCAATCAGAGCCTTTCTCTGGCATTTCTTCCTGGGAGAAGCTGTCATAGAAGAGACTATTCTCCCAGTTATTCAGGAAGCAGCTGCTGGTAACCATGTTTTTAGTCATATAGACAGGAAAAAAGATGGAGCCCTACGTACACAGAAACAAGACAAAGAAAGAGACGGAGAGAGAGAGAGATACCAGACCGTATCAAATCCCTGGTTCCCGTCTTTAAGCTTTACTTGAAAATCTCTTTACTTAAAATCTTTTTATTTACTTGAAATAATTCAACCTGGGCATCTGTCACACTCCAACCATAGGGTCTTGAACTAGAAGTCTTGCGTTTTACCGTTGGGAGTTCAAGCTAAAGCTACAAGTCTTCCTGGGAGACATGATCCAGAGGTCCAAACTCTTACTCAAGTATAAATGACTAAGATCCTTTCTCGAGAGAAGGCTGTGATTATGGGTTTATCTGAAAATACACAGGGCATTATAAGGTTAAAAGTAGGGCCCGTCAAGACATCCTTCATCTTATTCACGTGTAAAAAGAGCTTGTGATTCAAATTAGAAAACCCCGAATTTGAGTCTAGGCTCTACCATTAACTGGTAACCTACTTCACCTCTGGGCACTCATTTCCCCAACTGCACTTCCTATCTTACGATGTCGTGACATAGAAAAATACCAACACTGGGGCGCCTGGGTGGCTCAGTCGGTTGAGCGTCCGACTTCGGCTCAGGTCATGATCTCACAGTCTGTGAGTTCGAGCCCCGCGTCGGGCTCTGTGCCGACAGCTCAGAGCCTGGAGCCTGCTTCGGATTCTGTGTCTCCCTCTCTCTCTGCCCCTCCCCCACTCATGCTCTGTCTCTCTCTGTCTCAAAAATAAACAAACATTAAAAAAAAAAAAAAGAAAAATACCAACACTATTTTGTGCCCCTGCAGCCAACGTCCCCGGGTGTGCTATATTAAATGCACCTGAATACTATGTTTGGGTAAATGCCAAAGAGCAGAAGTGTGAACACGCCTTTTCCGTAGGGCTCAGCACCTGAGGATGAGAGCGAGTAAGAAAGGACTAGACGTCCACCTACAGAGCAACGGTGTTAGTCTGGACCCTCACTTGGTAGGATCTGATATATTTTCTGTACTTTACTAAGTCATATCTTTCTTTTCAGTTTTTCAAAATTTAACATGCACACGAAAAAAAAATGCCGAACAATAGAGAGAAGCATGAAACTAATCCACGTCAACGCCACTGGAGCCTTTTCATCCAGATGTCAACGTTTATTTCCATATATGGATCTTACCAAATACACTCGGCTTCATACTTTGTCGATGTTGTTTTCGTTACAGTTTGGGAGGGCTTTACATACCAGCACATAAGTTTGGTGGGTTTTTTGGACTTTGTGTTTTGGTTTCTTTTTTTTTTTTTTTAAGATTAGAATCTTACAGTTACCAGTGTCCTGGGTTTGCTAGATCTGGTATCCAGTACAGGGTTCGATACATATTGCTAAAGGGAAGACATAAACAAGGGGAAGAGGGATAGAAACGAGAAGTCAGGGAAGTGGGAAGGATGGTAAAAAGAAAAGAAAAGGAAGAAAAAAAGAGAAAAGGATGAGAGGTGGGAGGATGGAGGGAAGGGAGAAAGACGGGGGAGAAGAGGGAAAGGGAGAGAAGAGGGAAGAAGAGAGGGAAGAAAGAGAAAGGGCCACACAGAGACAGGAAAGGAGGGAGAGACGAAAACACAAGCTGACACACAGAAACAGAGAAAGAGAGAGACAATAAGACAGAAAACAGCAAAAGAGGAAGGGAAAGAGATAGAGAGAGAGGGAGGGAGAGATGACAATCAGACAAACAGAGTCTCAGTCTCAGAGAGATGAGAGAGAAAGGAAAGAAGGGAGGAAGGGAAGAGAGGCAGAGGGAAGGGAGGAAGAGAGGGGAGAAGAGGGAAAGAGAGAGGGAGAGACAGAGAGAGGAAGGGAAAAAGAAGCGGAGAAAGACAGAAACAGAGAGAAAGGAGGGAGGGAGGGAGGGAAGAAAGACAGAGAGGGGAGGGAGAAAGGGAGGGGAGAAAAGGGAAAAAGAGAGAAAGGACAGGAAGGAAGGGAGAGAGACCTGAGAGCAGAGGGAAGGAGGACTCTGAGCCGTGGATCCCGCCCCGGCCCCGGCCCGGCCCCGCCCCGGCCCCGCCCCGGCCCACACTGGCCCGCAGGCTGCAGCGCCACCTCCAGCCGCCAGGGGCCGCCACGGGCAGCCAGCAGCACCCGGCGCGCACCGCGGACCCTCTCTCCCGCCTCAGCGCCCGCCGCTCGCAACCCCGCCGCCGCTCTCGGGCTCCGGCCGCGTCTCGCGCGCCGTCTTCTCGTGAAGGGCCTCGCGCCGCCCGGCGCACGCCGCCCCCCTGCCTCGCGGCGCGGGGTCTCGCGGGCCCCGCTCCCGCCCTCCGCTTGCCTGGCCCGGACCGGAAGCGGCGCCGCACGGCCTGGGCCTGGCGCGGGGGGCGGGCACCGGGGCCCGGTCGGACATGGGCAAGAAGCACAAGAAGCACAAGTCGGACAAACACCTCTACGAGGGTGAGGAGCGGGCCGAGGTGGGGGGCGGTGAGCCCGCGGCGGCTCCGGAAGTAGGGGCGCGGGGGGGTCCTCGCTCCTTTGAGACCACCCTCGAGCTCCCGACGCGGGCCGGGGGGCCACACCTCCCACGGGCAGGCCGGGGACCCGCGAAGGGGGCGCGGCCCGGCGGAGGCCGCGCAGACCCCCCAGGCGGGGGCGGCATTCGAACCCGGGACCCCTGGCCCCCCGGCGGGGCTCTTGTCGGGGGGTGTGAGACGGCCCCCAGAGGCCCGCAGCGTTCGGGGCACCCACTCGGCGAGTGTCCGTCAGTCAACAGGTGCTTCGCGGGGCGCCCACTGCGCGCCCAGAGCCGCGCCGGCCGCGGCGCCCGGTTCTCCCCTGCCCGCGCGGTACCTCTGCGCCGTGGCTGCTGCCGGCGCGTCCCGCCCGTAACCGAGGCTCTCTCCTTTTGTTTAAGAGTATGTAGAGAAGCCCTTGAAGCTGGTCCTCAAAGTGGGAGGGAACGAAGTCACCGAGCTCTCCACGGGCAGCTCGGGCCACGACTCAAGCCTCTTCGAGGACAAAAACGATCATGACAAACACAAGGACCGAAAGCGGAAAAAGAGAAAGAAAGGCGAGAAGCAGGTTCCAGGGGAAGAAAAGGGGAGAAAACGGAGACGCGTGAAGGTAAGTGTGGTTGCGAGGCTTCGGCTTGGGGCGGGGTTGGCGGGGGGGGGGTACCACTTTTTAAGAGTTTCCGCCTCCGGCTGCCAGCCCAGCTCCAGTGTGTCTGTGCAGCGAGCCGCTACCACGCCTGGAAGGTCTGTCTGGTTTGGGCAAGAGCAGGGCAGCCCGGAAACACGGATCAGCCGCGTTCCCGCAGCCCGCGATTTATTTATGCTTCGTTACACTCAGCAGGTGAGCGAGCCACCGAGTCCCGGTTTTCAGGAGCGCTGGCAAAGGGCCTTTTCTCCATCTGGGAGGGGAAGGGCTCAGAGCAGCCTCAGCTTTGTCGAGAATGGTCATTTTTCAGCCGTGAGTGGGATGTGTTGGGGCTCGGACTTTGTTCGGAAAGGAGTACTATAGTGCCAGGTGTATAATGAGCAGCCGTCATCTTAAAACTTGAGTGCCTTGAGGAGAAAACCTGATCAGAGACCCTTGAGGGGTATGACACCAGAGATAAAAATTAGCATCTTCCTAACTATCCGTGGTCAATAGGAAAAAAGGTGGGGGGGGGAAGTAGCCGCTATTTGGTTCACAGGCTCCGCACACATACCCGGAATTACCCTAGACTTCTGCACTTTCCAGATTTAACCCGTCGCTAATCACTCAGCGCCGGGTTAAATCTGGGAAAGTGCAGAAGTCTAGGGTAATTTATCAGTTTATTAATCAGTTACTGTGTCTTGAAGATAGATTTCCAGAAATTAGTTTGTGACGTGAGCCAAAGTCAGACGCCCCAATGAACATAGTTTTTAAAAGTCAAGAGTACTTCAAGGCTTTTAACACAAAAGCAGCCTCGTCTAGCCTAGAATTTACTTCTAAAACTTTTTAGTTTTTTCCTTTGGATATTTGTCTGCTTTTTTAAATGTAGTTGATGTTATTATTTATCAGTACATCTTTTACTGGTATGTTGCAGAAGATGAGAATTTAATTTAGCTTCAAGCCCCCAATTTCCCTTCCTCCGTTCTCCTAGTGCAGATATATCACAATTGTTGGTTAAATCAGGATTCAGTATTTAATTATTTTTCACTGGAGGCAAGTATAATAAATGCAGAGCTGAACTTGGTGTCTTGCTTTCATTGGTTTGGTTATTGTGTACCAAAGCTTCCCAAACTGACAGATTTATGAAACCCATCTGCTTTCTGTTTTTCGCGTGGCCAAACTGTTCCCCCTTTCTTGAGACGTCCGCCTTGGAGCCCTCTGTGCCTCCTGTGTCTGGATGACTCCTCTAGGCCTACTGGGATCCTCTTTTGCCTCTTCCCTAGACCCCGTGTCTTCTTGATTTGCTCCCTTGTTCTGGTGGACTCTTAACTCTAGGAGCTTCCTAAGAAAGCATTCATAGGAGGTAGGCGTTTGTAAGTCCTTACGTGTTGGAGTATCTTTATTCTACCCTGTATTGTCTCTTATCGATTGATGGTTTGACTGCACACGGAATTCCAGTTGGAAAATTGTTGTCTCCTAGAATTTTGAGAGCGTCTTGTTCTCTAATTGTGACCTGAGCTGAAGTCCACGCTTAACCAGCTGAGCCACGCAGGTGCACCTAGTTGTCCTTGTCTTAATAGCACTCTGTTCTTATTTTTCTCTGCAG
Source organism: Paguma larvata (assembly GCA_030068075.1). Lineage (NCBI taxonomy): Eukaryota > Metazoa > Chordata > Mammalia > Carnivora > Viverridae > Paguma > Paguma larvata. The sequence continues at coordinate 28,285,922 of CM057841.1, read as the reverse complement.
TATCTCGTCCCCCCGCCCGGGGATATTAATTGATGGTTATTTCCTTTTTTTTTTCTTTCTAAGTTTTCTTTGGCTCCTTGCATTGTCTGTATTTCCAGTTCTTCAGTTTATTTTCTTGGTCTCCTTTTAGGTCAGCAGTGTCCCTTAGATACCTGTTGACACGCCTTCCTGGTGTGTGTTTGAGGTGAAGCCTAAAAAGGCTGATTAAGTACTTCGTATCTAGACAGTCTTCTAGCTGTAGACTCACTAAACAGAGACCTGATCGTTTTGGTGGGGAACCCCCAAATGCCTGCTGTCCGGAGAGAAATCCCCCCTTGAACAGGGATTTTACCCGACTGCTGGTGTTTCGGGGGCCAGCCGGGGAAGGAGACTGAAGGCCCTACCATCCAGTGCTCTGCATTCGGTCCGCTTCTCTCCCCACCTCTGGCCGGTGTGCAGGCTGGAGACTCTGGTTCCTTATGTCTCCAGGCGTGAGCTTTTCCGGGTTTCTTGGGTTTGAACTTTTCTCCGAGCGGTCCACTTCTGCACGCAGGAGGTCCTGCTTTCTGTGATCTGCCCGCTCCTACGCTCGCCTTTCATCTCCCAGATGTGTGCGCATCTTTCATCCCCTGCCGTCTCGTCTGTACTTCGTTCATCTCGTTTCACTGGAAGTCGAGGTCACCCCTTTTAACCGCTTCTGATTTTGGTTCTGGCACCATAACGCCAGCTCATACACTCGTGTTCATTTTTTCTTTTATCAGGTACCGTACTCTTTATTAACTGCATAGTATTGGGTTACGTTGGTGTGCCATATTTTATTTTATATAATATTACATCTAAGTGTTACAGATAAAGCTGCATTGAGCCTCACGTACACAAATCTTTGTATACTTTTGTAAGGATATCTTCAGGATAAGTTCCTGGAATTCTCTTCCTCTGTTCCAGCCACTCTTCCGTTTCTTGGCTGTGGCTCTAAATGTCATTACCGTTCGTTACATTTTGATTACCTTGTAAATGAAGACGCCTTTGCATCCATAGTCTTACTTGGACATACACCCTGCAGAACAGGACAGGTAGGTTGGTTTCCATTTTATAAAAGGTAATGTGGAAACCCAGAAGTGAAGCGAATTTGCCCAAGGTCCCATTTCCCCAGGACTCCGGGACCATGGGACATTCCAGATTCTCTGAGATGTCATTGGTTCTGTAGAGGCTGTTTGGGTCATCCCTTCTTTGCGGGCCAGACCAGGGATGGGGAGAGGGGGTTCTTCTGCTAGTGTTGTGTAGGGAGGGAGACTCCAGAAGGACGCTCCTCTCTGAACTCTTCTGGATCTCCGGGGATTTGTAGGAACAGGGGTTGCCTCTGGCCTCTTCTTGGGGAGAATCAGCTGTGCCACACACACGGGCCTGGAAGGGGCTGGGGACGTGTGTGGTTTTGAGGACTGGTGCCTCTCCTGTCCGCCCAGGCGGCAGGAAGCAGGAAGCAGGAAGGATGCAGGGAAAGGATGCCATTTTAAAGCGTTTTTCTGAAAGGCATGCATAACTTCTGCTTATGTTTCTTCAGCCACAACTTAACCACATGGCCGCCCTAGCTGCTAGGAGGCCGGGCAGTGTCTTTTAGTTGGGGAAGGAGGTGGGGCTTTGTACCCTATTAAAAGCCAGGAACCTGGGGCACCTGGGTGGCTCAGTCGGTTGAGCGGCCGACTTCGGCTCAGGTCATGATCTCGCGGTCTGTGAGTTCGAGCCTTGCATCAGGCTCTGTGCTGACAGCTCGGAGCCTGGAGCCTGCTTCCGATTCTGTGTCTCCCTCTCTCTCTGCCCTTCTCCTGCTCACGCTCTGTCTCTATGTCTTGAAGATAAATAAAAGTTAAAAAAAAATTAAAAAAAAAAAGCCAGGAACCTGTTACTTAGGGAAGATAAGGAAAAGATAAAGTTTTGGGGAAGCACACACACTTACAACATAAAATTCTATAATTTTCCTAAAGCATTGGAGCTAAATGATTTTCTTCTCTTGAATAGGGAAGGCCCCAGTTATATTAGTTTAAAATATCCAAACAATTACGATTAATAGCATTTCTCTATGTAGCACAGTGGCATTTAATACCAGCCAGAATATTACGAGTACAACCAACATCCCTTCATTTTAATCAGGCCATAATCTAGACACCACCCCTCTGAAGGTGTGTTGGCTTATTTTTTCCCCCAAGCATTTGAATGCTGAGTAACAATTGGCACAGAATTTGTGTGCTGGCAGAACTCTTATTGTATATTTCCTAAAGATCCAGGTTTACATTTGCAAGTCATTTATTTCCAATTTCTACATCATATGAAAAATAAAATAACAGGGGCACCTGGGTGGCTCAGTCAGTTAAGCGGCCGACTCTTAATTTCAGCTCAGGTGGTGATCTCCCGGTTCCTGAGTTCAAACCCTGCACTGACGGTGTGGAGGCTGCTTGGGATTCTCCTCTCTCTCTCTCTCTCTCTCTCTCTCTCTCTCTCTCTCTCTCTCTCTCTCTCTGCCTTCCCCCTCTCATGCACACATTCTCTCTCTCTCTTTCTCTCAAAATAAATAAATAAAAAATTTAAAATAAAAATACAGTAACAGCTGATGAACACATGCTCCTCTCATTCGGTCTAGCAATATAAGCATGAGAGGACAGTGAAGTAAAACTGAGGGGGGGTAAGTAAACTTCTGTGGGGCGCCTGCACGGCGCAGTCGGTGGAGCGGCTGACTCTTGATTTTGGCTCAGGTCATGGTCCCAGGGTCATGGGACTGAGCCCTGCGTGGGGCTCTGCGCTGAGCGTGGAGCCTGCTTAAGATATTTTCTCTCCCTCTCTCTCTCCCCCCTCCTTTCCTCCCCCTTCCCCTCCCTGTCTCCCCCCGCCCCCCATCCACCCACCCCTCGCTCGCATGCTCTCTCTCTCAAATTAAAAATAAAACATGTCAGTAGATTTGCAGTTTGCTTCTACTTCTTGGCTGTTATAAATAATGCTGCTGGTAACATAAGCATACAAGTATCTCTTTGAGAACTTGCTTTCAGCTCTTTTGGGTATATATCCAAAAGTAGAAGTACCGATCATTCTGTCATCTCTTTTACAGATGAGAAAACTTAAGGCCTAGAGAGGTTGGTCACTTGCTCAAAGTTGAGTGGTCAGTGCCAGAACAGGAACTCACACCCTGCCCTCCAAGAGACCTTCCGTGTGAAATGGACACCTGCCTCCACCCTTCACAGCACATGGAGGGTTAAAATCAGTGCCCTTACCAGAGGGTGGGGTCGTCTAGTTCTGAGTCTCCTGAGAGTCCCTGGGGCTGGCCGGGGGATCACAGATTTCGCTCAGGCAGTGCGTCGAGCTGGTCTTTAGAAATCAGTGTGGTGATGCTCCGCGGCGCGTTGCGGCAGCACGGGATAGAGCGTGTGCTCGGAGCTGGTCCCTAACACAGGCACATCGTCTTCGTCTCCTGCGGTTAAAAGTCGGGTCACGAGGCGCCTGGTGGCTCAGTCGGGTAAGCGTCCAGCCTCGGCTCAGGTCATGGTTTCACGGTTCATGAGCTCAATCCCCACGTTGGGCTCTGTGCTGACAGTGCAGAGTCCGCTTGGGATTCTGTCTCTCTCCCCCTCCCCCTCCCTCCCCCCCCCTCCCTCTCCCTCCCCCTCCCTCCGCCTCCCCCTCCCTCTCTCTCCCTCCCCCTCTCCCCCCTCCCCCTCCCCCCTCCCCCTCCCTCCCCTCTCTCCCTCTCCCCCTCCCCCTCTCCCCCTCCCCCTCTCCCCCCCTTCCCCATGCTTCCATGTTCACATGTCCTCTCTCTCTGTCTCAAAATAAAAAACAAAAAAACCCACTAACATTCGCGTGTTGACCGTATGCCCGGCGCGGTTCTGAGTTCTTTACATTTGCTGTTTCCATCCTTACACATAGCTCTGCGGAGTAGGTGCTGTTAGGATCTCATTCGATTGCTGAGCTAACTAAGGCACAGAGGATGGGGCGCTCGTAACTAGAGAAAAGAAATGAATGACTGTAATCAGTAAACGAAATGGGAATTCTGTCAAAACACAATTCACTGACTTGTTTGGTGTGGCGTCTGCCACAGCCGGCCGCCCAGCAGAAAGTCCTCTGCTCTGGGCTCCTCCAGACGCTGTCCTCTTTTTTTTAAGTTTGTTTATATTTTTAGTAATCGCTGTACCCAAGGTGGGGCTCAGACTCACAACCCCCATATCAAGAGTCACATGCTCTTCCAGCTGAGCCACCCAGGTGCCCCTAAAGTTTGTTCGTTTATTTTTTCAAGTAGGCTCCACACCCAATGTGGGGCTTGAACTCATGACCCCGAGATCGAGAGTCAGATGCTCTTCCAAATGAGTCAGCCGCGTGCCCCTATTTATTTATTTTTAGTAATCACTACACCCAACATGGGGCACAGACCCACAACCCCAAGATCAGGAGTCACACGCTCTTGCAGAGGAGTCAGCCAGGCACCGCTAGAGAGAGGAGGACCGTTGGGAGTGTAAGAGTGTGTTGCCCCTCCAGTGGAAAGGCTGGGTATTCGTTTATTTACTCAACATTCGCCAGACACCTCTTACATTCCAGATGCTGTTATTAGACTCAAATGATGAAGGTAGGTACAGTACAGTCACTGCCCTGCAGGAGGAGCGCAGAGTTGAGCTGGGGAATCCGATGTGGAAGGAGAGAGAAACTTCATGGCCTGGTAAATTCTGGTAGAGGTGTGAGTCACGTGTTCTGGGAGTCCAGAGGGAGTTGTTTCTTGTTTTGCCTTGGGTTCCCAGGGGGAGGCATCAGAGAGGTAGGTACAGGCTAAATAGGCAACAGATGCTGTCTTCAACCGAAGGGCAAAAACGAGGTGTCACTTTGATGTAGTAAGACTGATTTTTCAATTAAATTCAAAATCACCTGTTAAAGGGAATTCTAAAATCGTTTCGCACATCGGAAGCATTATTTGAGCATAGCTAGAGATCTCTGTATCTGTATCTATATCTCTTCCAAAAGTAGCTGACCTGAAGGACGGTACTTATCACTAAGGACGTCAGCTGTTAATTACATGCTTTCACATTCCTACTTCATGCTGTCTCCCGTAATTAATTAATTCAGCAAATATTATGCATTAGGCATTGTTGAGCTTGGAAGTACAGAGCTAAAAATGACATGGGACCCTGCTCACAAAGAACTCTAGTGAAGAGGCAGATGTGTTTATAGTGCAGTGAATATTATAATATTAATTGAGCAAAATTTTCTTCTGAAGTATCATTTACAAATTAATAAAATAACTTGCCATTGCATGGAGAATAAATTAGAATCTGAAATTAAGTACAGCGTGTCTGTGGTTACAGAGACAGCCGCTGTTTCTCTCCTGCGTGGCCCTTCTTGCGCACAGGATACTTCCTCTGCCGGAATGCTGTTTCCACCCACCCACCTCCACCCCCGCCGGGCTAAACTTTGTCCTTCAGATCTCAGCTCAGATGTGATTTCCTCGTAGAAGCCTTCCCACGCTTGTCCAGTCTAAATTAGATTTACCCAACAGTTACTCTCTCGGTAGAATCTGTTTGGGTTTTTTCAATGAGTCGTTTAATGTGTGTCTCTGCTGTCACACTGTCAGCTGCCTAAGGGCAGGGCTGCGTGTGTGTTATCCACCAGTGTCTGTGCGCATGCACAAATGCGGGCACCGCGAGGGCAAGCACTTTGCTGAGATTTCACGTATACCGTCTTATTTCATCCTCAGAACAATCTTCTGGCGTCTGTATTGTGAATATTTTAAAGATAAGAAAATTAGTCCCTCCCAAATTCAATAGTTTATCCATAAATTTCATGGCTAACAAGTGGCAAAGCCAGAATCAGCCTATTTATAAACTATAGCTATAAACCCTTCTTCCTTGGCTACCTGAAGTTAAATGGGTCGAGTATTTTTGTTTAGTTTTCTGTATGTAATTGGCAAAATGTATTAACTATTAAGCATAACTTAACTTTTGGTTTTACATTATCTGTGCGACTTTAGTAACAGTAATTCTCAGTAAGGTTCTTTACTACGTTCTGAATAATGAAGAAAATTAGAAGGTTGGAATCAGAATTTTAAGTGGAGAAAGAACTGTAGAGGCCAAAGCCTCTTGTTGTGTAGGTGAAGCTGAGCTAGTGAGTGGGGTACCTCGTTCAGGTTCGCAATCTGGTAAACTAGGAGGAGGCCTCCTGATTTCTAGTCTGGCGGTAACACGTTCCTGAATATCCATTCAGTTTAAGATGCTTTCCAAGTGTAGGTTTTTATATTTTCTCTTTTGGACTCTAGCCCAGGCTATAGTCTCTTGCCACACTGAATAATGAGGTGGCTAACAGAGACCAGGCTGGCAGGATAAAGTGACCAGGTCGTACCATCCTTTGGTACTTTTTCAATTTTTCTATTTCTTGACCTCATTTCACCATTCTGTTGATTCTCTGAGATGAATAAAATCAACAGTTAAATCTCTATCTGTGGATGATGAAGAAGCCTGATGAGAATAAATGAATTGCTTAAAAAGGTTACAGTGTTTTAAGGATGAAGCTGGGGCTAGAACTTGAGCCCACAGACCATGGGCAACAAACCGTGGCCAGTGTACCTGGGTTTATAAATAAAGTTTTGTTGGAATACAGCCACACCCATTCATTTATGTATTGGCTAGGGCTGCTTTCATGCCACAACAGTGAAGGTTAGTAGTTGGGACCTTAGGACCACAAAGTTAAATTATATGCCGTCTGGCCATTTACCAAAAAAAGTTTGCCAACTCCTGCTCTAGATTCCTGGCACCGTGGCCCTAGTTCTTTCCACCCAGAAGAGTGCTTATTGCCTTCCAGACTGTCCTCACTTCACAATTTACATTTCATAGGAAGGAATCTGTGTCGGGGGGGGGGGGGGGGGGGAGGTCTTTTTCCATTGAACAGAAGGAAATTTGCCAACCTACAAAAGATTGATGCCAAGTGTTTGGCCAAAGACTCAAAACTTTCCAAAGTCAAAATTTGCTGCTCCAGATTATGGCACGAAGTCATAAAAAACAGACACCAATCAACTCGATGGTGACTGAGATCAGGTGTGCTATGAGAGCAGTCTATAGCATTTTTCTCTGGAGCTTTCGAGCCAGTCATATAGTCTGTATCAAAGCTCTCGGCCCTGAGGATAGAGGCTCTGTATCAGTGATACTCAAGGTGTGATTCCTACAAGCAACACCCACAAGGCCGGGAAACTTGTTAGTAATGCAGACTCCTAGGCTCTACCTTACACCTACTGGGTGGGTAATTCTGGAAACAGCGCCAAGGCAGTGATGTCTTAACAAGACCTCCAGGTGCCTGTGGTGCACACTGAAGCTTGAGAACTGTCATGGGAACTGAGGATTTGCACTTCTAGCAACTTCCCAGACAATGCTGATGGCGCTGGTCGGGGGGCTGCTGGGACAGTAAATTAGGGCATAGCCAAGAAAACAGTTTGGGAGTCAGTAAGATCCTGTTGAGAATCTTGATTCTCAAAGGCATAAAGTAGACATATTTGGACAATTTTAGTACAAATTTAGTTTCTTAGAAAAGAACACAGAATAATACAACTAGCACCTGGATACCAACCACCCAGCTTTAGCACTTTTACCTTTTGCTTAATTTTTTGGTTTTTGACTTTGGTTTTTTTGTTTGTTTTTGTAAAGAAATTAGAGTACAAGGGCACCTGGGTGGCTCCGTCAGTTGAGCATCTGATTCCTGATTGTGGCTCAGGTCATGATCCCAGGGCCGTGGGACGGAGCCCTGCTCCACGCAGAGCCTGCTTGGGAGTCTCTTCCCTCTCTGCCCTTCCCCTGTTCATCTGCTCTCTCTTTCTCTCAAAATAAATATTAAAAAAAAAAAAATTAGAGTATAGATACAGATGAAGCTTTGTGTGTATTCTTCCAGAATCCCATTTCTCTCTCTGCCCTTGGAGACCACCATTATCAAGAGTTTCCTGTGTATCACTTGCATACTTGTTTTTGTAATTTTACCACTTCCACAGCAATCTGTAAATAATATACACTTCCACATTTTCAAACTACAAAACCAACATCATAACAATATTCTCAGCTTTTGTCTCTAGAAATTACAGTTCTGAACACTCTATCTCTTCATACAGTGTAACTTTAGCTTATTAATTTTACCTGCTGCATACTGCTGGTGGGAATGCAAACGGGTGCAGCCACTATGGAAAACAATATGGAGGTTCCTTAAAAATACACTACCCTATGACCCAGCAATTGCACTACTAGGTATTTATCCAAAGATACGGGTGTGCTGATTCAAAGACGCACAGGCACCCCAATGTTAATAGCAGCACTATCAACAAGAGCCAAAGTATGGAAAGAGCCCAAATGTCCATCGATGGATGAATGGATAAAAAAGATGTGGTATATGTGTATATATATATATACACACACACAGTGGAGGATTACTCGGCAATCAAAAGAATGAAATCTTGCCACTTGCAACTATGTGGAACGAACTAGAGAGTATGATGCTAAGTGAAATTAGTCGGAGAAAGACAAATACCATATGACTTCACTCAGATGAGGACTTTCAGATACGAAACAGATGAACAAAAGGGAAGAGAAGCAAAAATAATATAAAAACAGGGAGAGGGACAAAACATAAGAGACTTAAATATGGAGAACAAACAGGGTTCCTGGAGGGGTCGTGAGAGGGGGGATGGGCTAAATGGGTAAGGGGCATTAAGGAGTCTACTCCTGAAATCATTGTTGTACTATATGCTAACTAACATGGATGTAAATTAAATAAATAAATAAAACTTTTCGGAAATGTGGAAAAAAGATTTTATCTGCTGTGTAAGTATTTTTTTTTTAATGTTTGTTTATTTCTGAGAGAGGCAGACAGAGCATGAGCAGGGGAGGGGCACAGACAGAGAGGGAGACACAGAATCTGAAACAGGCTCCAGGCTCTGAGCTGTCAGCACAGCGCCCGACGCGGGGCTCGAACTCGGGAACGGTGAGATCATGACCTCCGCCGAAGTCAGACACTTAACCGACTGAGCCACCCAGGCGCCCCAATATCGTAATTTATTAATCCATTTTCCTTTTGGCAGGCATTGGATTGTTCATAATTTTTTACTATTTCAGAATGTGGCAATAAATATTCTCATACCTGCCTTCATGTAGACTGAAGCTGAGAAGTAGGGTAAAGGCATCTTCAGCCTTACAATATTAATTGTTCTCCTAATGGCTGTACTTACTTACCCACCCATCTGCAAGGTGTGAGAGCCTCATTTCTCTATGTTTTCATCAAACTTGACATTTCAGGCATTTTAATTTTTGTCAGTCAGAGAGCTAGGAAATGTCTTCTAGTTTTAAAATTTATAATCCCCAGAGTTCTAGGCAGCTTGAGTTAGTTTGCATGTTTTTCGATATTCAGGTTTCTGGGAATTACCTGTGATACTCTTTACTCATTCTCTATTGGGTTATTTGCCTTTTCACCTGAATGAATGCTCTTTGCACAGTTTTTGTTAATACTCTGAGATTTCTGTGTTTCAAGCTAATCTTTTGACTTTGTTTATGGATAAGAAAATCTTTCCCTACTCTTGGGTCATAAAGATCCTTTACTTTTATCTGAAGTTGTAAAGTTTTGCTTTGTACATTTAAGTATTTAATCTATGTGGAATTTCCTTTTGTGTATGATATGAGGTAGAGATCTGATTTTATTTTCTTTTTCATGTAGATAACCAGTTGTCCCAGCACTACCCTTTTGTCATTGATTTATAATGCCATCCCTGATATACCAAGATTTGCCTATGTGCACGAGTCTGTTTCTGTACTCTGTAATCTGCTTTATCGGTCTATTTGCCCCAGTTAGCATTACAAATACTATCTGGTAAAGCACGTCTTTTTGTGACTTTTTTCAAAATTTTGTGGATTATTCCTGATGATTCACTCTTCAAGGTAAATTATATGATTGGCTTGTCAAATTTCATGAAAATTTCTGTCTTACAATTTTGATTAACATAACATTTTGTTTGTAGATTACTTGGGAGAGAATCGACTATCAATTCATGAACATGGTATATCTCTTTTATTCAGGTCTTCCACAGTGACCTCTCAGTAATGTTTCATAATTTTTCCCAAAAGGTATTGGACATCTTTTATTAGATTTATTCCTAGATATGTTATCTTGCTTTTGTGAATAGTTCTGTTTTTCTAATTGATTATTTGTGGATATAGAAGCACTACTACCAGCCCCCCCCATGAGCTGTTATTCTCTCCTTTTCCAGTAGATGGCAATAAAATACATTAAAATTTCATTATTAAAAATCTGTTTTCTTTTAAGTGGTGTCATGTTTTTGTTTTCACTGAAAATATTTGTTTTAAAAGTATTAATTCTGAAGTATTTCTAAATTATTTCCCTTTGTTCCATTTAGGAGGATAAAAAGAAGCGAGATCGGGACCGTGTGGAGAATGAGACAGAAAAAGATCTCCAGTGCCAGACCCCTGTAAGATTAGACTTGCCTCCTGAGAAGCCTCTCACAAGCTCTTTAGCCAAACAAGAAGGTTGGAATAACTCTGAATTAACCTACTTGAATGAGGAGGCTGAAATTATTTTAAGGGTTGTGGCCAGGGAAGGTGACTGGGTTTTAGCTTTTAAGATTAAAAGCTGTTTAATTGAATTTTTTTTAAGTTTTCTATTTTCTGTCACTACATAAGAGCTTTAAAGTAGCCTCAGTTTTGAATTGATACTTTAGTACTTCATTATATTTGTAAGATAAATGAAATCTCTGTATGAGACATTTAATGATGAATATGAGGTAAGTCCTATGGAAAGAAAATAAGCTAAACAATAGTCTTTAGAATCTTCCTTTTGAAAACACTCTTTTCCTTTCTCCTTTGCTTTAGAAGTAGAACAGACACCCCTTCAAGAAGCTTTGAATCAACTGATGAGACAATTACAGAGGTAAATGTTTTTTCCAACATTTTTATAACTTGGAAATTAAAATGAGAAATAGTAGGGTCCAAACCACTTCTCTGTGTTTGATTATTGAAAGCCACGTTTTGTGGCTGAAATCCAAATGTACTTGATTTTAAAGTGGATGATAAATATTTTGCCTGGCAATAGAAAGTACTTTAAGAAGCTGACTTTTAAATGTTCTCCTTTGGTTTGTTTTAACTGGCAACCTGAAGAGTGTTACATAATATTCTTAATGGCAAATTTCTCTTTAAACTAACTTCTGATGTTGAAGCTTTAAACCAGGAATAAATAATACAGATATTTTCACTTCGCTAATAAATGGAAATACCTTCTGTATATTTGTTCAGTGATTGTCATGCTGGAATATTCAATAATTATTAAGTCCAAGAGAAGAAACAAAGTAAATAGGCTCTGTGGCCCTCTCTTAAATGCAAAATTTCGTTCTTAAAATTTCAGTATCTAGATTAAAACAATGTTAAGTTCTTAAAGAAGAAAAGAATAACTCAATCTTCATTAAAATACTAATTTTCGATACCTGTCTTTACTCAGATTTTGAATTTTCAACTCAAAGACATTTATTTGCAGAGGATTCATGGGTGTAGGGCATGCATTCTAATAATGAATTTTCTTCTCACTGTGTTGTACTTCTGTGTCAACCCCAGAACACATTATAAATCATTTCGTAAATGAAAGCCTCTAGTGCTGTCTGTTTTCAACACCGGTTCAGCTTTGCAGTTAAGATCAGAAGATAGTGCCCTCACTCCCTTTTTGGTGTTACATAGTAATTGAGAAAATTATATCTCAGGTCTTTACACTTGAATAAATCATTAATTATTTGTCCCAAAAATATGAACAGGAGAGCATTAGGTATTCCAGCTCTATTAGAATGCATGACTCTGAAGTGTTGGGGCTGCCTTTTAAATTTTATTTCTTATGACATGATCAGGATGTAGGTTAATGATGTTACCCTAAAAGAAATCTACTTAACAAGGGCTCTCTTAGTGCAAGGATATTCACCTTCCTCAGAACACTTGGGGGAATTAGAACCCAGAGCCACATTTTTTTTTAATGTTTATTTATTTTTGAGAGGGAGAGACAGAGCGTGAGCAGGGGAGGGGCACAGACAGAGAGGGAAACACAGAATCTGAAGCAGGCAGAGCCACATTTTTTGAATAGTCTTTAGGAATCCATTATCCTCGAGGCTCAGCACAAATGCTGGTAAATAATGTGATTGGTTAGGACCATATTTAAATGACCGATTGTAGGGGCTGTGGGTAATCTGCTCTGAAGAGATCCTCCAGAGACGGTTAGTGCTGCTGTTTGTAGGAACTACTATGGACAGCACACAGTTGCATGTGTGAGTTCCAGACGGAGTGTTTTCGCTTATTCTTTGTATTTCAGTCTCACTGCTTAGGCATCCTGCTAAAGAACAAATATCTAAGTTTAGATTCCAACTCTGTCTTTTATCACATTTATGATCTAGAACAAATGATTTGCCCTCAGTTTTCTCATTTCTAAGTGAGGATATACCAGCTGGCTGGCTTTCGTAAAGATTACATATAAAATACATCAAATACCTATCATTGGGTCCACAATGTGGTAAACACATATTAAAAGTTGCTGCTCTTAATTATTTTTTAAACCATTTTTATTAATATAATTATTTGGAGTAAGAAAACTTTGGGGAAAATCAGTCTAATGACCTAATCGTAGAGCAGTGGTTCTCAGTCAGCCCTGGTAGTGCTGGAATTACCGATGCCAAATATTCCAACACGAATAGGAACACTCCATCTTACAAGTACCAATGTCTGGACCAGCCCTCCATCCCAAGAGGCTCTGATGTAGGGGGTCTCGGCTGAGCCTCTTCCTCCCCTCCCTGCCTGCCCACTGGGATTTTTTTTTAACGCTCCTCTGTTGGTTCTGATGCACAACCAGAGTTGAGAACCTGTGATAGAAAGCCCTGGTTCTTAAGTTTGGGGGTATTTTGAGGGCCTTTTTAATATCAGGTTTTTGAGTTCTCCCCTGTAAACAAAATAGAAGTCAGATCCGTTGATTAAGAAAATATACATAACTTCACATGGACGTATTAATCCTGTGGGCCCCAAGAGTCCAAGCTTATAGTTATAAATCAGCATGGAAGACTGCGGATGTGCATTTATAGTTATTAATCTGCCTTTTCTCCTGTGGTTGGTAAAAGTACATAGAGTTTACCTCCCAGAGGCCAAGACATTAGTCAGTTAGTCTAGATTTTTTGTTCTGTTTCATTTTCCCCTATGTGGGAGGTGCTTCCAATTATTTAGATATGCATATCTTAAAAGATTATCTGTCTTAAAGGTACAACTAGTATGTAAAACATTTAACCTTGTTATTAGTTACTACTCTTTAAAATCATTCTCTCACTTTCCACTGAAAAAGTATGTTAGCATACCGCACGTTCTTTTTACACCTGAAAGTTTTCCGCTGACTTCCCATAGGCCAGTTGATTTGTTTGTAGTAGAAATAAAATTGCCCTTCTCATATCTTCACAGAAAAGACCCAAGTGCTTTCTTTTCATTTCCTGTGACTGACTTTATTGCTCCCGGCTACTCCATGATCATTAAGCATCCAATGGATTTTAGTACCATGAAAGAAAAGATTAAAAACAATGATTACCAGTCCATAGAAGAACTGAAGGTAACTATAGTTACTTATGTGGTGATTGGAAAAATAGACTAACCTATGATACAAAGTAACATATCTGTTCAATTGAGAGTCTTGGATACTGTATGTACACAATCTTGGTAGGAATCTACATGTTTGGTATTAGGAAACTTTCTAATCGACCTTTTATTTTGCAGAGAATTAAGTTTAATATCCAAAAGCTTTGTATTTCTCTGCTCAGAAAACATTTTTAAGCTTATTGATAGAAAACCAAACTAAGCCATTTGCTATCTTTTATTATTTTGGAGCATTATAGAGGAATTTTGAATTTCATATGTTCTGAAATATATAGTCTTACCTTTAAAATGAAAAGTAGTTTCCTTTTTTGTTTCTAGACAACTAAGGTGTGCATGTCTCTCAAATAGGGGGTAAGTTGACTTGTCCAGAAATAGTTAACGAAAGTTTAATTACATGTTCTAGTTTGATAAAAGGTGCTTTCTGAATTCGGTTTGGCTAGATTTGTTGAGCATATTTTCTTCAAAAGAGGAGGAGATTAAAACCTTGAAAAGCGAAGGGGCTCCCGGGCTGTGCAGTTGGTAAGCTTCCGACTCTTGATTTCATTTCAGGTCATGATCTCACTGTTCGTGGGTTTGAGCCCCACATCGGGCTCTGTGGTGACAGTGAGGAGCCTGCTTGGGATTCTATCTCTCTTTTTTCTTCTCTCCATCTCTGCTCTTCACCTGCTCACTCTCTCTCAAAATTCATAAACTTAAAAAAATAATAAAAGTAAAGAAGCTATAAGCCACCAGGATGATGTGTGTGCCTAATGTTATAGTGGAAGTGTTTTCCATCTTTAAATAGCCTTGGTACATGTTGATTTCAGTGGTAAATTTTTTCATTTTGATCTTCAAAGAAAAGGAACCATGTGTTTTTTGAAATTTTCTCTGTGTCAGACCCCAGCAGACTTAACTGGTTTAGGTAGTATCTATTTTGCCTTTATTTTTTCTGCATGAACCTTGCAGTATTCACCTGACCTAAATACTAGACTCTAGGCAGTTAACAGATTATCTTTCTCTTTTACTTTTTTCATCCACGTATCAGTCACTTGAGATTTATTAATAAAGCCAGCATTTAATTCTATCTTTACTATTCATTTGAATACATAGCTAACATTCCACTTACTCTGAAAAAACTGAATTACATTCAGAGAAATGGAAGCTTTCCCAACTTTTCATCTGGTGGAAATTAGGCCAGAACAGTTTATTTCAGCATATTTCTGACCTTATTGCTTAATGGAAAAAAATTTCACAGTTGGTTTTTTTTTTTTTTTCATTCTGTGAATAGTTTTCTTCGGATCTTTCTCTTACGATGACAGCAGAGACTAGAAATGGGCCCCCTAAGTGTTTTTGCACAAATGATTAAGATTTGTCGTAAGTGAAATGAACTAATATTTTCAACTTTTTGGAGTTTTCTACACTAGTATGTTTTCTTTTGGGGAAAAATCCAATAGTCCAATGTAATATTAACTAGCTTATTCAGCTCAGTAGGCTGTTCAAGTTGTTTTTTTATTGTTATTATCTTTGTGATTACATGGAAAGTATGCAGAAGGGTCATTCAGTTTTTTGAACGACCAAGTGCCATTACCCCAAAGTCCAATAAAGCCTAGCACATGACAGTTAAGATTCGTGGAATCTACAAATTGCCATAACAGATCAGATCAGTGGGATAATCCAATACTCTCTTGCCAGTTAGAGGCCCAGTGGTCATTTAGCATAAGTAACAGCCATCCGACGTCCTCTGTCACTTGCCTGTTTCCCAAAATGTATATTTCATAATTCTTTTTTTTATGTTTTTTTATTTTTGAGAGAGAGAGAGAGCACGAGCAGGGGAGGGGCAGAGAGAGAGGGAGACACAGAACCCAAAGCAGGCTCCAGACTCCAAGCTGTCAGCACAGATCCCGATGTGGGGTTCGAACCCACAACCTGTGAGATCATGACCTGAGCTGAAGTCCGACGCTTACCACGCAGGCACCCCCTATATTTAATAATTCTTAATGGAATAGCAGCCTTTCCTAATATCTGTAACAAGGGTCCTTAACCTGGGGTCACCTGGATGGAAGCCACAGATGAGCCTTTAAGGGGAATCTACCAAAAGTGACATGAACAGTTTAGTGTTCAACTTGGTGTGTGTATATGTTCTTGAGGAATGGATCCATTGCTTTCATCATATTCTTAAAGAGCTGAGATCTAGCAAATTTTTACTGGTTAGAAACTTGGCCAGATGTTGAGGATCCAATTTAAGTTTAATATCAAATTTCTGGCGACTTTTGAGCCTCCATCTTATCACATGCTTTCAAATAATACTACATCTACCTGGTTTTGTCCCCTGTAAGTATTCTAAGCTGTCATCACCAGTTATTAAATAGTGAGGTTTGAATATTTGGTTTGAATTTGGAGGAAAGGAGTTTGTTTAGAAGGATTCTTTTTTGTTGAGTTTTTACCATTTTAATTCAGTAGGGCCTTGGCATAATCACTGCCACATTTATACAATGTAAGAAATTACTTAACCATGAAAGTATGCAGTGGAATTGGCTCTCCAGCACATGTAGGTACTTTGAAATTTAACCCAGAAGTACAGATTCGGTCATGCGGCTCCTCCGGTGGCACATTTCGTGTGGTGTATGGCGCGTTGGCACGGTTCTGCAGCCTTCTGCACGTCGCGGCTAGCTCACGACTGTACCCAAGCATTAACGTTCGTGTAAATGTATTAATGTCTTTCATCAGTTAATTTGAATTTTCTAAGAAATATCATGATAATTGTCCCTGTCCCAGTTTTCATCAAGATTCAAAATTACGTTATAAATGGTAACTTAAGATGTTTGTTTTAAAACTAAGAGTAGTATTTTTTAATTACATGAACTCTGAAGATTATTCTATTAAATAGAAGTATTTTCTTCTGATTCTTTGTGCTGTTAGATTATAGTGAAGAAACCCATTTAAAAATTTCGTCTTGGGGGGCACCTGGGTGGCTCGGTCGATTAAACGTCCATCTCTTAATTTGGGCTCCGGTCATGATCTCAAGGTTGTGGGATCAAGGCCCTCAAGCTCTGCACCGAGCGTGAAGCCTGCTTGAGATTCTCTTTCTGCTCTACTCCTTGGCTCGCATGCTCACTCACTCACTCCCTTTGTCTATAAATAAATAAATAAATATTTCATCTTGTGATCTAAATGTTTACGTAATTAATTATAAAATGTCTAAGAATTTGTGAAGGAATGTAGTATAATATTTAATTTAGCAATTTTGTTAGCGAATCTTAAAGCTTAATAAATTGCTATTAATGTTTTAAACAGTGAAAGAAAAGGATAGAGCTTTTTGTTGGTTTTAGCTTTTTTAATTTTTCAAGGACCTATATGATTTCAAACAGAGACAGGAGGGTGCTTTGTTTTGTCTTAAATGCATTTTTCTTCTTAATATTCTCTCTGCAGGATAACTTCAAACTAATGTGTACTAATGCTATGATTTACAACAAACCCGAGACCATTTATTATAAAGCTGCAAAGAAGCTATTGCACTCAGGAATGAAAATTCTTAGCCAGGTAAAGGAAGTTCTTTGTCATAAATAATAATTATCATGAAATCCATACACCTTTGTTTTTTGGTTAGAGTGGTAGAGATCCAGTCCAGTTCAGTATTAGTTTCACAGGCAGAGTATGTGAAAATAAGAAATACTAAAGGAAAAAAGTTTCCACGTAAAGAAGAAAGTTAAAGTAGGAGAGTTCTCATTTGGAATTGATACAAATAAATATTGGCATTCACTACTAATTACTTATTTAGAGGCTACTGAATTGGTAGTCACCAGATAGATTTATATCTGCTGTAAAAGAAACGTCCCCCCGAATTCCAGGATAAGATTGATTAGATGAATTATGAGAGCTTTTAGGAGAAAAGCTCTCTCTGCCCTGTGTGCAGCTGGAATCCGATGCTGTGGTGAGGCACAGGAACTCCTTCCGGTAGAAAGAAACAAAATTCCAACGAGCAGTAACTTGCTGGCGGCCACGTCCCCACGGGAGCACTCTCCTTTGAAGGACCACGACAGACACATACTGAGGGGGCTGAGGTGGGACGAACACGTGCAGACGCACACACTTGATCACCAGGCTTCAGCAGAGCACATAAACATGACCGTGGGTTCAGAACAGGCTAGCGGCAGAAAATGACACAGCTGTCTTCAGAGCTACGGTTGAGGAAAGGCCCGGGGGTGAATTGAGGTGATGGCGGTGTACCTGCTGGGAGAAGAGGAGAACTCACAAGACAAGTTGTGTTCTTTGAGATTGTACTCCCCTCTGAGTAGGCTGGGAAGCTAACGGATGATCCTGGCACCTTACCATGGCAGGAAGTCAGAGTTTGGGTTTTAGCTCTTTAACCTGTGGACCTCGGACAAGACATTAACCTCGCTGGGCCTCCAGTGTTCCCATGTGTGGAGAAAGCTTAAAGTGTGATCTCCTAAGATCATTGCTAGCATTAGGGTGCCGACTCCGTAAGAGCTAGAATCGGGAGGAGACTACGAGAAAGCAGGGCAAGACAGGAGAGGGATTTTGCGAAGAAGGAAACAAGTGGGTATAAGACAGAAAGAAATCACAAGTAAGAGCTTGGGCCCAGACTCAGGAGAGGTCTAGGATAGTAGGAATGAGTCCTGTGTGGCCCCGTGGCTCTCCGGTTGTTACAGTGACCATCTCTGTCACACTTTCACAATGAAAGAATTTCTTGGTGTGCAGATATCTGAGTGTCCGTGTGCTTGGCTCTAAACGATTTCTTGGATCCATTTAACTGGGGAAAGAAAAACGTTTGGATCGATAATTACTCTTGCACAGACAGCATCCGTTCGTACCCTTTCCTAAAGACTTCAGAAACTGTCATGTAAGCCAGTTACACATCTTCGGCAAAATCTGTGTATCCCCCCCTTCACAGGAGACTCAGAATCTAGAACGGAGCCATATTCCAGGTTTAAAAAATCTGCAGTGCTTGTTACAGCAGTGGAAGTAAAAGTGCGTCCTGCAAGTGCAATCCTCAGTCGCTCCAAAACTGGGTGTTGAATTTTTAGGAGAAAGTGGAATTCCCATTATTTTCTTTTCTTCAGATAATGTAGTTCATATAAGATGCAAAAGATTCGAGTGTCTCTTAAGTTTTCCTGGGGATGGGATGGCTGGAAGCACAGAAAATGAACTTTCTTCTCCACTTTCCCTTTTCTCTCTCTGCTGTCTTCCTTTTTTTCAGAGCTCTTCCTGTTGAGGAGCCCTACCCATCCGGTGCGATAGCTTCCTGTCGACTGTTCTCTCCACCCTAAATGGGAGGGGTCCTTACAGCAGTGATTTTTAAACGTTTAAATTTAGGCCCGAGTTAACTCTTCTAATAGCAGTGCTCCCCAGAGAGCCTAGCACACCCTTCCATGATTGGTGTCTTTTAAAGATCGCATTGGTTTTGAATGTTCAGTGTAAAGATTGTGCAATCACTTGTCATTTTTTTTCATTTACACGCAAATAGTGACTATTAGTAGACATTTTTATTTATTTTTAGTAGTGGACATTTTTATAAGGGATGGACACGTGTAGAATAATATCTTCAATCTCCTAGATAGCTACTAGCATGCTGCATTCTCGTACAGACAAAACAGTCGAATCACGGTTCAGGGCCCGGCTGTGCCGCTGAGATGCTGAGTTACCGCAGGAGGCAGTGTAGCCTTTCCCAGCCTCAGTAGTACTTCGCTCCTAGAATCATGCCTGGCTGTGCAAAAGTACCCAAGTGTTTGCTGTCACTAATGGCAAAGAATCAAACCCTTTCAGTCATTTAATAGTATTAAAGTAATAAGTAGCATGCTGATTAGGAGACATCTTAATTACAAAAAAAGAAAGACTACTTTCAAAGTAAAATTGAATTCAACTTTTTCCAATGATTTGTGTTGAAATTTAGAACATTTCTTTAATTCTTTTAATTCTATGCATGCTATGTTTTTAAAATTCCAAAATGTTTTTGACGTAGGTTCTTCTCTTTATAAAATTCAAGAGTGGAAATAAAAAGATAAATGAGAACTTCATGACGTGAGCGCTTAACAGCGCACCAGACTCTGATTTAGGTACTGGGGGGGGGTGAGGAATTACCGAAGTGACATACCCAAGGGAAAACACAAACGGCCAATAAAACGTTACAGAGACAATCATACTCACTAATGGTTTTTTTTTTTTTTAAGTATGTATTAAAATAAGATGTGTTTTTAAAAATCAAATAGGCAAATTATTTTAAATACTGTTAAGTTTGGTAAGGATTCAGAGAAACTGTCAAACACTAACACGTATACATAATGTATACACTAACGTAGCATAATGTATATTAATAAAACTGTTCTGGAAAGCGGTTTGGCAGTAAATATCAGAAGCCTTAAAAATATTCATTCTTGGGGCGCCTGGGTGGCTCAGTCGGTTGAGCGTCTGACTTCGGCTCAGGTCATGATCTCACAGTCTGTGAGTTCGAGCCCCGCGTCAGGCTCTGTGCTAACAGCTCAGAGCCTGGAGCCTGCTTCACATTCTGTGTCTCCCTCTCTCTCTGCCCCTCCCCCACTCATGCTCGGTCTCTCGCTGTCTCAAAAATAAATAAACATTAAAAAAAATTAAAAAAAAAATTCATTCTTATTGACCTAGTGTTTTCACTTCTAGGAATTTTTTTTAAGCATAGTTAACATACAATACCATGTCTAGGCATTTATCCTAAAGAGATATTCTTGGAGAGATTTATTTACAGTGATGTTCATGAGACTCTTTGTAATAGTGGAAACTTGGAAATCTAAATATCTGATAGTAGGATATTAGTACAACCACGGTATGTAAGATAAAATACTATATATACGGTTATTGAAAACACTTTAATACTTAATGATATGGAGGGAAAATGCTGGTAATTTCTTAATGAAGAAAATGCATGTTACCAAATATTGAGTATAATTCCAATTTGCTGATATGTGTAATGCTTAGAGAAGTACTGGAATAATGATAAATTAACAAGGTTTTTTTTTCTCCTCTACTTAAATCCTTGTCTACAATGAAATATACTACTTAAATATTTTTAAGTTTACTTTAATATAAAAGTTCAGTAAAGACAGCTGGTCCAGGAACGCCTGGGTGGCTCAGGGTGGCTCAGTTGGTTAAGCGTCCAACTTCGGCTTAGGTCACAATCTAACAGTTCATGAGTTCGAGCCCCGCGTCGGGCTCCATGCTGATGGCTCAGAGCCTGGACCCTGCTTCAGATTCTGTGTCTCCCTCTCTCTCTGCCCCTCCCCCGCTCACACTGTGTGTGTCTTTCTCTTAAAAATAAGTATTTTTTAAAAACTTTTAAAGAAAATAGCCAGTCCATGTTCTTGAGGCTCTCATAGGCTGCACTGCTAACATAGCCGACTGTGATGAGCCAAGGCCCCTTAGGAGACGCCAGAGGCCTGGACTTCATCACTGGTTCCTGACCTTAGGTGAGTCCTGTAGCATTTCTGGGCTACATTGTTCTTATTCAAATGACCTCTGCCCCTCTTCAGTTCTTAGTTTCTATTATTCTGCAAATATCTTCCCTGCCGGTTGCCTCGCAGCCTCAGGAGACTGCACTCCATATTTTATCCAGGGACAGTGCTCAGAGTTAAAAGGCAGAGTGGTCGCTAGAAACAAATGTCTCTCCAGAAACCTCAAGCCTTTAACCACAAAGAAAATTTCACAGCATATCAATGCAGTGGAAAATTAAGTACATGTTTCACAAAATAGAAACAAGGCTTCTTTGGTTAGAAGAACATTATGCTTCCTGGGAAAGAAACTACACTAGCAACCTTCTCCTTGGAACATGTTTTCACACAGAGAAAAATGCCAGAGTCCTCAGTGAGGATCCTAGGGTACCAGAGGGTAAGGGTGCTTCACCTGTTCGTGTCCTCTAGCGTTTGAAATACCTGATGTTCTTAAATTTCACAAGATAAGCCATTCTGTTAAATCCAAAATTTTAACATGCTATTAAACTAAATTCTCCTTTTTAAATTTAGTACTACAAAGAATACTTAACTAGTATTTATTCATACTTTCTCCTCTGAACTTTTTGTTGATGTAGTCAGGTTGCAAAGCCCTCTCATGTTGGATATTAAGTGATCTGAATTGAAGGAATAGACGGTATTGTCTGTCCCCAAACATTTTCTTGTTATAATCACATTTAATTGCTTTTCTTCGCTTATAAGCGGGAACTCACATTGTGAGAAAGAAATGCATTACTTTAAAAATTAATGACAAACATACAATGAGAATGTTCTTGAATGTTTTTAGGAGAGAATTCAGAGCCTGAAACAGAGCATAGAATTCATGGCAGACTTGCAAAAAAGTCGAAAGCAAAAGGACAGAAGCGACACGTCGCAGAGTGGGGAGGACAGCGGCTGCTGGCCCAGAGAAAGGGAGGACTCTGGAGATACCGAATCCCAAGCCTTCAAGAGTCCCAATAAAGAAAACAAAAAGTAAAGAATCTTCGGGATACTGAAGCTGAGCTATCTTTTTCAGCCTAGGGAGGAGGAGGAAAATACGGATTCGGTGCCTGCCCTGGGAAAACCAAGGCCTGGTCTGCCCGTGGTTGGTTGGTTTTGGGCGTGAAAGTCTGTTTTGGTGATGTGATACCCTCTTCTCATAAAAACACTGCGTGGAATTGTTTAAACACAGTTCAGAAAAATGGTTCTTATGAAAATGGTATTCTTATGAAAGTAGTTTTAAAATCAAGAAATCATCTTTAGGGACTCATATTGTCAGTGAATTTATTTAACTAAACTCTAAGAAAAACTTTGTATTCATTACCTCATTCCACGAATGGTAATTCCGCTTACCTGTAATCAAAGCCACACTTCCTGAGCAGACGGGCTGTCGCTGAGGTGCGTGCATGCTGTCCACCAGACATTGCCTGGGGGGACCCGGACCTCCCGGGCGGCAGCCAGTGTGGCCGGACGCAGTCGTGTGCACCCACCCGCTCATGCCTCTCACCGGCAGCCCTCACACCCCGCACCTCACCATCCTCTCTGGAAGAAGGTTCTAGGGAGCGGTTTGGGATTTCTGCTGTTGCAGAGAAAGCAAATTCGTGACATGTTTTTTTTCTATTTCTGATATTTGTACAATTTAAACATATTTCATTTTAAATCTTAAAGATCAGACTGTAAAAAGAAAATTATGTGTCCCTCCGCCTTCAGAATATGTTTGAGGTAGAATCCATTTGTCTGATGACTATACTGAGGGAAATGTTTAAGACAAACAGCACCGGATACAGAAGGGAGGGAAGCAAGCAGGGCGTCCGGGCCGCCTTGCTCAGAGTGCGGCCGCGCCCTCGGCAGGCCCTGGGGAGCGAAGCCGCGGTTGCCGATCGTGGCGCCGTTGCCCCCCTTCGAGTTGTGCCTCTACTTGGAACTCATTTTAGTGTTTTCATCTTTTTTTTTTTTTACTCAGTATTAATGTGTGTTTTCAGGAAAGACAAAGATGTACTTGAAGATAAATCTAAGAGCGGTAACTTAGAGAGAGAGCAGGAGCAGATCGACCGCATCGTTAAGGAATCAGGAGGAAAGCTGACCAGACGTCTCGTTAACAGTCAGGTGATTGGACTCGTCCTTTCTCTTCACTACCTTCTGACCCTCAGCGAAGGCAGACTTCATGACATATTTGTAGAATACATGATTAAACCTTTTTCTCTATTACTGAGTTTTAGTGAAGTTAATGTGTTCTAAACTTGGAAAATGAACATTTATACTCTGGTCTCTTGAATTCATTGTTTAGCACATTGGTCTTAAAACCAAATGGATTAATACATAAGTTTCGGCATGTCACTCCCCTTCCCTGGTCTCCAGTGCCCTCCTTTTTTAACAGAGTGGCCTGCAGTCCCCACATAGCTCTTTAAAATTCCGAGGTTCCTCTAACCTTCGTTTCTGCAACCCATTAGCACCTGTGTATATGGTGCCAGGTGGGAAAGTCGATATCTAAGTGTAATGGTAGCAACTTACTATATTGGTTTGATTGAATTTGCGGCATTCTGGTGTGATATATATACATATATGTGCGTGTACACGTGCTTATGAATGTGGTACGTATGAAACTGTTCAGGACATTTGGATACTTTGGGTCATTGCAGTGTGAATTTGAAAGGAGAAAACCAGATGGAACAACAACGTTGGGGCTTCTCCACCCAGTGGATCCCATTGTCGGAGGTGAGTTCACAGATCAGACTGTGCATGAACTTGCCATTTGGAAAAGAGCAGTAACCTGGGAGAGGTTTAAAACCAGCAAGCCTAATACCAAGCACCCCAACTGGATTGCCATCCACAAAGAACGTGGCCAGGCTTTGTGTATTTAATGCTCATAGCTAGCCCAGCTTTACTTCATCTTTAGGTAGATGCTATATAGATCCCGTTTTCTTTAAAATACAGTGTCCCAGGGCACCTGGGTGGCTCAGTCAGTTAAGAATCCAACCTTGGCCCAGGTCATGATCTCACAGTTCATGAGTTTAAGCCTCACCTTGTGCTCCGTGCGGACAGCTCAGAGCCTAGAGCCTGCTTCGGATTCTGTGTGTCTCTCTCTCTCTGCCCCTCCCCACTCATGCTCACTCGCGCGCGCTCTCTCCCTCTCTCTCTCTCTCTCTCTCTGTCTCTGTCTCTCTTAAAAAAAAAAAAAGTAAAACATTAAAAAAAAAATTTTTTTTTAAGTCCCTGGAATATCAGACCCACAATTAAAGCCAAACTTTTACACAGTTTCTAGCTCTGGCTCAAAGAGGTCATGGTATGTACGCTTAGTCAGCTCTGGAGGTATCTCAGAACCCTCTAATTTGACTGACTTTTTCAGTTTCAGTGAGTAGAACAAATATGGATGCCACGTAGTACTTTCATACTAGTGGAATCATAAAACCTGCTGACGAGGTGCCTTTCACTGCAGTTGCTGGGGAGCTTGTAAAGCTTGGAAAGCACTGCCTTAGAACCTCATCACGTTTTTACCTTCTCAGGTATTTTAATGGCGGTAGTATAGGGAATAATTCTGAAATTTGATGTAAGAATAAGAATTTTTTGTCATTCATCTGAGGGGAAAAATGTATTGAGATAAGCAAACGTGAGAACATTGTTTTATAAATACCGATTTTCCCACTGCCATTATGAGAGAGAATTGGGGATACAAAAATGAACGGCACTTCAGTTAACAGTCTCCAGGATTTGTCACTCGCTGCAGGCAAGGCCTGTCTTCGGTGCTGGAGGTGGAGCTGGGCGTGCAGTCGGGGACAGAACAGGAGACCTGAGTCCCTTCCCCTCCTGTCGTGGGGTGGGCAATGGAGCAGCCAACGAGAACCGTCGCGTGAAGAGACGCGACTGTGACGGGACACGGGTGGGGGTCAGAGGCGGCTTCCTTAGGCCTCAGCGAGGCGACGAGTAAGGAGTGAGGGGAGAGGAGGTAAGAGACTTGGAGGTGGTGGGAAGAGCCTGATGCACTTGAGGGCTGAAGAGGGGAGCCTGTCCGCGTCTCCGCATTCCCCTCCACTCCTGAGGCGGCGCCCTTCCCTTAGAAGGAAAGTGCCGACTGCAAAACAAAACGCACTTCTGCTTTTATGTGAACTTTTCGTAGTAGAAATTTGTATGCTGTCGCGTCAAAGCACCACAAGATCGAGAACGTTCTTCCTAGTATAGCCATGGTGAAAGCTTGGTGATTAAGGAGATAAGGACGCAGTTAGTGATTTAGGTGACCCCTTCAGGTCCGCCCCTTCCTTCGTGCGCGGGCTCTGTCTCTGCCCTTGCTCTGCTTTCTTGCGTTTCCAGCTCCTGCAGGCACGGCCGGTGTGGCCCGGGCTGACCTGGCTCCTCACATGACGGCAGCTCCCTGAGAGGCCCAAGCGCTGGTCTCAGGTGGAAGCTTTGCCCCCGTTCACCTCCAGGTTCACCTCCCAAATTCCAGACTGCTCGCAGAGAGGAAGAGAAGACCCGGTTTAGGTGTGCAGAGTTTCTCCAAAATGCTTTCATTTTATCTTACTGATCACGTGTGGTCGTAGCCTCTGTTCCCGGGCGGTCGTGGCGCAGAAACCAGCACTCTTCACTAGAGACTGTGTTTTCTCCTCATACCCGCCCTCCTTCGCCGTTCCGCTTGTTTCAGATTCCGTCCCCTGACGGGGCTTCGTTCCCAGTGGACAGAGTGTGTCTTTAAAGGCCACTCCTCACTGCATCGGAAGTGTGCCTCAGAGATATTAATTCTTATCCCGAGTATACCATGAGTTCTGGTCTTTAATCAGGTATTTTCCCTTAGTCTTTTACTAAGCTCGTCTCCTGGTTTACTTTAATCACAAGCTTCAACTTTTAAATCCTTAATTAATTTTTTTTTTTTTTTAAGTGAACTGAAACGTGATTATGAAGAATTTCAGAAAGCATAGAGGGTAGTGAACAGGACCAGGTTGGGGCCTGGCCGCATTCCTACCTTGCTAAGCTGAGGTTTTCCTATTTGAATGAAGCCTCCTGGACAGAGTCCCACGGATGGCACGAGGCAGTGTGTGCGCCGATACCCTGCAGGGCACCCCTCGTTCCTTACCATGTGCACACCCCCCCCACCAAGCCCGGTCTTCTGTTTCAGAACCAGGCTACTGCCCCGTGAGACTAGGAATGACCACCGGAAGGCTTCAGTCCGGAGTGAACACTCTGCAGGGCTTCAAGGAAGACAAGAGGAACAGAGTCACTCCAGGTGAGGTTTTCTCCTCTCCAGCAGGTAGTGGGGCAAAGCGTAATTACCACTTACTGACTTATTACTAACTCTTTGGGGGGCGTTTTTGCAGTATGAATCAGCTCTTTAATAACTTTGGAAGAAACTGAAAAATCAGCTGTTAGTCTTCAAAATGACTTTCATTCCTTCTTTCCTTAGGGGAAAAAGTCACTTGAGTTGTGACTTCATGAGGATCTGGGAGCGGGGAAATACCTGCCTTAGATTTGTTACACCAGACACTGAAGTAGTAAAATTAGAAGGGAATAATCTTCAATAAAACTAAAGTCAGTTCGACACACAAAGAATAGTATCGTGTTTAATTTCTGTCAACAGTGTTGTACTTGAATTACGGACCCTACAGTTCTTACGCTCCGCATTACGACTCCACGTTTGCAAATATCAGCAAGGACGACTCTGATCTGATCTATTCAACCTACGGGGAAGACTCCGATCTTTCCAGTGATGTCAGGTGAGGCGCCAGTTCTTCAGTCTCCCAGTGCCGTGTTTCTCTAAATCCTGATAACCTGTGTATGTTCCAAGGGTGTGGTCCAGGCTGGAGGTGTAACTTGGAGACTCTGCATGTGTTAGTCCTGAGGTGAATAAGGTCACTTTAGGGAGGAAGTGAAGGGCAGAGCAAGTCCAGGACTGACCCTGAAGCCTCCGTCATTGAGACCGCCTTGTCTTCCTTAGACGGTTTCCCCAGGGCATTTCATTTCGCTGTGTTCTTGATCTCGTCTACTTCTCTCATGACGATAACGTTATCACCAGTATGTCTGTAAATACGGTATTGTACCTAGGCAGAAAGTTGTGCACAGTGGCGTATAAATTTAAGTTGTGCCTAGTGGACACCATTGGCTGGGATGGGAAGATGAAGCCGATGGAGGTGATTCATACGGAAGTGACTTTGCCCACACGCTCTCTTTCAGCATCCATGAGTTTTTGGCCACGTGCCAGGACTACCCATATGTGATGGCAGATAGTTTACTGGATGTTTTAACAAAAGGAGGCCATTCTAGGACCCTTCAAGAGTTGGAGACGGTAAGAAGGCTACTAAAGAACAGGGTAATTTATTGTTGGCTCTCAGCATTAGTCACGCAGTGTTATGAAACCCTGGGAGTCACCAGGGTGACAGCTGGGCTGCCTTCCCCTGAAAGACAGCCCGGCCTGGGTGTGGACCGTGGGTGGAGGACAATGAGCGGAAACAAGCGAGCCAGCTACCAGGGTGTGTGAGGGCCAGAGGACTGTCATTATCTCCCGATCTCGGGAACGTAGGAGGCAGAATGGGGTTGCCTGCTCAGAAGTCAGCTGGGGCGTGTACCCTAACACAAAAGGGAAGTCTCGCTCACTGGCTTGAAACTGAGTTGACTAAGATGATGGCGAATGTCCTTTTCTTTATTATGCAGTGAGAACACAGTGGTGGGGCCCCAAGGAACAGAGTAAGAAACTTCCTCTTTGCTGTTATTGCCACTTATAACTGCATCTGGTTCAGCGGGATGTGCCCGATGACCTGGCAGACCAGAGATTAGAAAGATTAGAACCAGAAGATGTTCCTCCTGGCATAGTCAGGCTCCAGACTGTCCTTGTCACCATACTTAGAAGAACCTTGTGTCTCCCAGGGTCCTAGCTTTTCCTGATGGCTGTGGCTGCTGTCACCTTGTCCTCGGCCCTCACCGTACATGTGGCTGCTGGTCCCTGGGTGACTGCAGCAGCGCTGAGTCAGCGCCTCTGGCTCCCTGAGAACAGCCGTCCGGTCATAGTGCACGAGCTGCCTTCCTCCCATGGCCTGAAAACGGGCACCTTCACCTCTGCTCCAACCCAGTTTTACTCTGACCCCCATCAGTTCATCTGAATTAATTAGTAACATTAAACTAAAACTGAGATCTTTGGTTGATAGGGCAAAAGATTTCAAATGTAAAATTTCTCTGTCCACTGAAACAGCACATCTTCTCAGAATATATCTTAGAAAATTTCAAGAAGTTATAAAGGATACATTGTTTATAATTTTTAAAAATTGGGAATTGGTTTTAAAAAATCCTAATAAAACTTCTTTTAAATTTTTTTAATGTTTATTTTTGAGAGAGAGGAGAGACAGAACGAGCAGGGGGAGGGCAGAGAGAGAGGGAGACACATAATCCAAAGCAGGCTCCAGGCTCTGAGCTGTCAGCACAGAGCCCGACGTGGGGCCTGAACTCACGCACTGCAAGAAAGTGACCTGAGCCAAAATCAGATGCTTAACCGACTGAGCCACTAGGAGCCCCATACAACTTTTTAAAAGATAACATCATTCCTAATATTTGCGCATGATACATTTGTCTGTTAATATGTACATCTCTGAAGGCTAGGATTATGGGAAGCTTTCACATTCTCCATGGCATTTGAACATTTTACAGTAATCTGTCTGAGACTGTTGCTCTGTTAATGCAAAATAGTCCCCAGAGTGCCTCCTAGTTTCTCCTTGTCATAGATTTACCTGTTGTTGAAAACCAACTCCATTTATTAGGTACTTGTGTGCTGTTTACCAAATACCTTCATTTATGTATATAACTTTTTGCTTAGGCACAGAAAGATTAGTCTTGAAGTTACCAGCAATAAATAGGTACTCTTGACTCACAAATACTCTCAAAATGCTACTTATTATATCTGTTTCATTTTCGGTTTTAAATAAATTCCAGGGGCGCTTAGTCGGTTAAGCATCTGACTCTTGATAACGTCTCAGGCCGCGGTCTCATGGTCATGAGTTGGAGCCCCGCTTCAGGCTCCTCACCGGGCATGGAGCCTGCCTGGGGTTCGTCCTCTCTGCCCCTCCCCTGCTTTCTCTCATGCGCACTCTTTCTCTCTCTCTCTCTCTCTAAATAATTAAACATTTAAAAAATAAATTAAAAATTAAAATAATCCAGGGATGCATGGGTGGCTCCGTCGGTTAAGCATCCCAACTTCCGCTCAGGTCATGATCTCATGGTTCGTGAGTTTGAGCCCCGCGTCGGGCTCTGTGCTGACAGCTCAGAGCCTGGAA
This sequence comes from Paguma larvata, assembly GCA_030068075.1. NCBI lineage: Eukaryota > Metazoa > Chordata > Mammalia > Carnivora > Viverridae > Paguma > Paguma larvata. The sequence goes on along the minus strand of CM057841.1, from coordinate 28,256,579 downwards.
GCTGCTTCTGATTCTCTCTCCCTCTCTGTCTCTCTCTCTCTCTCTCCCTCCCTCCCTCCCCCCCTCCCCCCCTCCTTCCTCCCCACTCACACTCTGTCTCTCTCTCTCTCAAAAATAAACATTAAAAAATTTTTTAATAAATTCCAGCAATCCATACTCTTATTCCTTACCTCGAAACTCTTAATATTTTTGATTGTCTTTGATATTTACCTTTTTAATATATCTTTTAATGAAAAATTGGTTTCCTTTGTCCTTATAGCCATCACCTGAAGATGAAGGCCAGACTAGGACCCTTGACACGGCGAAAGAAATGGAGGTGATTATATTTTTCATTAAAAATATTTAAGTGGAGGATAAGCTAAAAGGCCTAAATGATAACACTCATTTTAAAAGAAACATTTCTTATTTCCTTAGATAAAAGAACTCTTTTTGCCTGCGGGGAGCGTAGTAGTAGCTAGCGCAGTGCACAAGTGTGTAAACAAGGGAGACCGAACCAGTGACCACACCGTGTAAATGGCGCATTGTCGGAACACGGATCAGACACCAGCCGCTCTGGAGAGCCAGGGAGATCCTCACAGAGGGGATGCCGGGCAGACTGGGTCTGGAAGGATGACCAGGCATTCTCCCGGCCAGCAGTGCCTGGCGTCTGACCTGGGCAGCACTGCGTGTACAGGGACAAGCGGGCCTCAGAGGACAGGGCAGAGAGTGCAGAAAGCCTGTGAGCCCAGGGTGGCGGGCAGAGCAGGGGGGGAGGGTGCTGCATGAATGAGAGTTTAGTGACAGGGTCATATATGCAGTCGGAGAAGCTGAGTTTCACCCTCGAAGATAGGAAGCTCTGAGAAAGTGGGGAGGGGAGAGAGGCCGGAGGAGGGCACCAGTGAAAAGCCGTGGGGCCTGACCACGGCGTACGCCGAGTGGCAGCGTGGACGGGAATAAAGATCTACGGTAGGGGCGCCCGGGGGGCTCAGTCCGTTAGCGGCCGACTGCGGCTCAGGTCACGGTCTCATGGCTCGTGGGTTCGAGCCCCGCATCGGGCTCCATGCTGACGGCTCAGAGCCTGAAGCCTGCTTCAGATTCTGTGTCTCCCTCTCTCTCTGCCCCTCCCCTGCTCACACACTCTCTCTCTCCCCCTCAAGAATAAATAAACCTTAAAAAAAAAAAAAATCTACGGTAAAGACTGAGCCATATTCCAGTGTGCGTGTGCGCACGCGTGTGTGTGTTTCATCCGCGCACCTGGACGTGGGCTTGCTGGGTCATGGCGTGGTGCTTTCCTTGGCGGTTGGAACAACCTCCACACTGTTTTCAGTAATGGCTGCACCAGTCCGCGTTCCCACCAGTAGCGCACGAGCCTTCTCTTTTCTCCGCGTCCTCGCCAGCCAGCACTTGCTCTCTCTTGTTTTGTCGTTGTCGTTGTGGATGGCCATCCTGACTGGTGGGAGGTGACAGGTGACACCTCGTTGTCCTTTTCGTTCGTGTCCCAGATGATTAGTGGTGTCGGCGCCGTGTCAGGAAAACGTTGACCGTTTGTAGATCTTCTTTTCACAAATGTCTATTCCAGTCTTTTTCCCATTTTTAAAATCTTTTTGTCTGTTTTTATCCTATTGCGTCAAGTTCCTTATATATTTTGTATATTAACTCCTTATCAGATACATGGTTTGTAAATATTTCCTTTTATTCCCTAGGTTTTCTCTTCATTCGTCATTTCCTTTGCAATCCTACTTTATTTTTGCCTCTGTTGCTGTGCTTTTGTGTTCCTATCCAAGAAATCATCACTCAGGCCAAAGTCAAGGAAATGTTTCTATACATTTACTAAAGACACTATCCTTTTCCAAAAAAAGGTTGAAGGACAGGACTTTGGAGAAGACCAGTAGTTGAGGTAGAAAAACCACAGAAAAGGGACATGCAGGAAGGAGTCCAGTGTCAGCCGCGGCCCGTGAGCCCATAAGAGCGGCAGGTGGCATTTGTAACCTTCGTCAGAGCAGTGTTGGGAAAATGGTGGGGACAGAGGTAGACGGCAGAGGGTTGGAGGAGCGGGGGGAAGCCGGGACACGAGAGCAGGCAGATGGGAGCCCGCCGCCTGCAGGGGAAGGCAGAGACAGACGTGAGTGTGGCGCCTGCCGAACCAGGTTTTCAAGGAGTGAGGAGCCAGGCAAGGTCATGTGCGTGGTGCGGGGCAAGAATGCAGGAGATCTTGGGAACAGGGAAGGCAGCTGGGCAAAAAGGGAACGGCCCGTGGAGTCGGGTCGCGAGGGCCCAGCCGCCACGGCGAGCTGCTGGCGTACACTGCGGCGGCCTCCTCCACACAGCTGCCCACGTGCAGGCAGAGCGCGGGGTTCGGAGAAACGTCCGCAGTGCCGTGCCAGAGTCCGGACGGAGCCGTTAACTTCCGGTAACTCGTTATCTGGGTCAGTCTCTTCCTAAAAAGCAGTGTCGAGGTTATGGAAACTCTGAGTCTTGTGATTACAAAACTAAAATTCCACCCTTTTTAGGATTTGGTTTCTCCCATACAATACTGCCAGCCCGGCTCCGTGGCGGGGAAGAGACCCAGGAAGTACCTCCTGCAGATCTGCCGTGGGTTTGCAGGCGCACGGACCGGGGGCCTCGGGAGCACGGGGCCTCGTCACGGTCCCCAGAAGCTCTTTGCGGTGCAGGCGTTGCCAAGGCCCTCATTCCTTTAGTCCTCAGGTGGTTGCCGCACGGAGCTGGCGGTGTGTGGTGACACATCATCTCGCCCCAGAGAAGCATGCGTCCCTGGGTCCCTTCTGGCCAGGATTCGGGAATGGCACTTTACAAGTATTCTGGAAAGACATTTTTCGTAGGTAGCAAAACTTTAACTGCAGAGTAAAAAAGCGGGACAGCTCGGCCTGTGCACACAAGCCCTTTCACGGATTGCTCGTCCTAGTCCTGTCGGGACTCAACAAGGCTCAAATACTTCCTCTCTTCTTTTCCTTCTTTGTTTCGTTTTTTAAAGCAGATTACAGAAGTAGAGCCAGCAGGGCGTTTAGACTCCGGTAATCAGGACAGGCTCACAGCACTGAAAGCAGTTACAAATTTTGGTGCTCCCGTTGAAGTCTTTGACTCCGAAGGTGAGTGTCCCTCCATGACCCAGGCGGTCCAGGTTTAATGTTCCATTAGTAGAGCTTAGCGGCCATTCACCACCGGAAATCTTGGCCAGCCAGGCTTCAGTGACCAGTGAGTGTGCCTGTGGTGGCGATTTCATTCGAAGAGGGTTACTCCTTTGAAGAGAGAAGACTAGCCAACAAGCAAAACCCCAGGGCAGAGGGCTCCCTTCACTGCACAGGATGGAACAAAAGTGTGTCTGTGTTTTCTTTAACGTGTTTAAGTGTGTCTGTGTTTTCTTTACCCGTGCCGCACAGAAGCCGAAATGTTCCAGAAGAAACTTGACGAGACCACCAGGTTGCTCAGAGAGCTCCAGGAAGCCCAGAACGAGCGTCTGAGCACTAGACCCCCTCCCAACATGATCTGTCTCTTGGGCCCCTCTTACAGGGAAGTGCATCTCGGTAGGTCGCACCTCTGGGAAGAGGAGGGCGGGGGATATTTAAAGGGAAAAACTTCCAAGAAGGGACACCGCCGTCCAGCAGTGCCGGAGCGAACTGCGGGCGATTTAGTTTTTGCATTTACACAGTTGGCCCTTGAACAGCGTGGGGGTCAGGGGTGCTGACCCCCCCACCCACCCTGCACAGTTGAAAATCCACATGTGATTTCCGACTCCCCCCAAACTTAACTACTAGGATAGCCTTTTGTTACCTGAAAGCCTTACCTGGAAACAGTCGACTAATACATTGTTTCGTATGTTCCATACTAATTCATACGGTAAAGCTAGAGAAAGTATTAAAATCATGAGAAAATACGTTTACAGGCCTGTGTTATCCAAAAAACAAGGGGAAAAATAATCTGTAGAAGTGGACGACGGTGCAAACCGCTGTTGTCCCTGGGTCAAGTTTCTATTGTTCCTCGGACTTATTTTTTTAATCTAAAGGAACCACATTTTAATACCTAAAACTGTTTTGTTTTGTTTTTCCCCTTTCTAGCTGAACAGGTGACCAATAACCTGAAAGAACTTGCACAGCAAGTCACTCCAGGGGACATCGTAAGCACGTATGGGGTTCGGAAAGCAATGGGGATTTCCATCCCCTCCCCCGTCGTGGAAAACAACTTCGTAGATTTAACGGAAGGTACGTGCCCCGTGTCTCTGGGAAAACGGAGGGCCGGGGTGGGTGAGGGGAACGTGGGTCCTCTCCTCTCAAGTAGCACCGGAAAGGAAGGTTTTTGTCTCTGCACGTCGATAACGTGTACACACTGCTTTTATCCTTTAGACAAGCTGTAAGGGAAATAGAGGGCTCACACACTTGCAAAAAGAGCTCCAGTGACCCCAGCAGGATGCAGGCTGTCAGCACGTCTTCTTCCGGATGGTGCCTTCACCTTTTACCTCAGAGGAGAAACGTGCTGAACGAAGCCGTAACTTTTTCTTTCAGAGTTTGAAGAACCTAAAAAGACTGACGTTGCCGAGTGTGGACCCGATGGGATTTGAAGCTAACTGGTACTTCATTATATATTATGTACATATTTTTTTCATTCTTAACTTGGAAATGCTTTTCAGAAGATAATTAAATATTTGTAAATTGTGTTTTTAATTAAACTTTGGAACAATTTTAACGTTCCAGAGACTGGACTTCTATTCGGTAATAAAGCTGAGGCGGGGACTGCGAGCCGTGTCACGTGTGTCAGCGGAGCCGCCCTCCACCTTTTCCCGGGGCGGGGTCTGAGGATGAAGTGAGAGAGAGGCACTTAGGAAATAAAACAGCCTCTTCAGGACCATTCCTTCAAAGCAGCGAGTCCCCCAAATAATTGAAGTCCCTCATTTTTCCACATTTGCCAAACTCCTCATAAAAGACATTATAACCAGCGAGTTCCTGAGTTCATCTGGATGGTTTATTTGAAGAATGGCCTCGTGAGGGAGGAACAGGGCAGACTCTGACCCGTTGCAGCCCTGGGCACGTTTGGGGCCGACAGTGATACTGCCGCGTCCTCGGGGGCGTAGACGGGGCTGAGCAAAGACGTTTCTTTAAGATCCCCATCCAGTGAGGGTTCCTGTTGTTTTGTGGAGACAAATACACTGAAAATACTTTTAGGATCTACTAGTATGCCCCCTGCACACCTGATGGGAACGACGCCGTGTGTGGAAGGATGAGGCGCTTCCCCCCGGGCCGCCCTCCCCCACCCCCACCCCCACCCCCGGAAATCGCACCAGGAGCTCCAGAGCACGGACCCATCCGGAGGTCCTGTTCGGTTTGTTGGTTTCCATTTTTGAGAGAGTCCCTTAGAACGCTAGTAAGAGGATAAGCTGAATAAGGGAATCGTGGAGCTTAAAGTTTACAGTTCTGCTTACTGTTCCTCCCGGGCCACCCGCGCCTCAGCGTGTCCCTTGGACCAACAGTCATCTAGTTTTATCGGAAATACAAAGGTCAGCTGCTCGAGCAGGTAGCCGAGCAGGAGACCATGAGGCTGCGGCCTCGCGCAGGGAACGAGGCACGTTTACGACCCTGCTCGGACTGCACAGAACCCTTCTGTAAAACCCCCAAGCTGGACGTCGTTTTATGTTTATTGTGCTGACTTTGAAAACTAACATATAGCAAGAACAAGTAGGGGGAAAGAAGGGATTCTCTCAAGAGAGTTAACAATGACCCAGTCTTTTAAAAACCTACTAAAGGGGTGCCTCGGTGGCTCAGTCGGTTAAGCTAAGTCTGACTCCGTTTCGGCTCAGGTCATGATCTCACAGCTTTGTGGGTTCAAGCCCCACATCGGGCTCTGTGCTGCTTGGGATTCTCTCTCTCTCTCTCCCCCCCCCCTTTCTGACCCTCCCCTATTTGCACCTTCTCTCTCTCAAACTTATAAAAAAATGAAAACTACTTAAAACCATATGCCAGAAGACCTTTAAAATTGTTCAGATATGCATTTTATCAAGTGTTTTTAGAATTTAATGTGAACCCTTCAGTTTTAATTCAGGCAGTAATTGATTCTTAAACTTTAGATCTACTTAGAGACCAAGAAAACATTAAGTTCAAAACGCTAGGACATTCACAGTTTTCCAGATTGCTAATTTAATGTATGAAATGCTAAAGTAGAAACACTGGTGCTTTATAAAGATGAAAGACATTTTGAAACAAATGTTGCAGAGCTATAAATATTCAGGATACAGAGTAACTCCTAGTTGTTCGCACCTTCTCCAAACCTGTTTCTGTAGTTGACCTATTATGTACACAGTGTAGCAACTGGCTAATGATCATCTTCTCTGTTAGGAAATTTTCTTAATGAGTAAACCAGAGAACTTCAGGTGCCATTTTCACTGGAGTCCGGAGGCCACCTGTAATCAAGCCCTTGACCCACAGAAAAGGTCAGTGTTCTGACACCTGTCCTGTCCTAAGACGGCGAAGCGGCGCCTGTGAAGAAAGGGCCCGGGACTGGAAAACAGGCTCATCACAGCTGAGGGAGTGCTTTTCATGGTCAGTTATGGTGCACTGTGGTCTGCGCAGAAACTAAAAACTTCCAAAATACTCTGATCCGAGCACAGCGCTTGAACTGGAAATAAACATTTATGGTAACTACTTTTTAAACTTCTAACTGGGATTTCTGTCGCTGGAAGAGCAGAGTAATTCGAATACTGCAAGAGTAGAAAGCTGTCCTCCTCAGAGAGGCCCACACACCTATGCGTGTCTATGTCAGATCAGTGACAGACCCTTCCCGACCTTCCAGGAGAGCCCCGCGAGCAGCCCTGGTCACCGCCGAGCTGAGTGTACGCTTCAGTGCAGCGCCTCCTGAAACCAGCCCTTTATGTGGAAAGTTGGTGCAGAAACAGTTTAAGTGAGGTCATTCCCCTAAGAGCATTTTCGCCACAAAACTCCTTCATCCGGCAGGTTCTCGTGATTCGCTCCCGTCTCTTCCAGTTACCTGCAGGCCTCAGAGCTGCACTGGCGCACCCGGCACCTCTGTGTGACCAGATAAGCCCCTTCTGAGGGTCCTGCGCCCGCAGACCTGTCCCAGGCGACAGCAGCTTCAGGTCCCGTCCTCCCTGCCCTTGGCTGCAACCCCGTGTGGGCTTTTGAAGCCTCCCAGGTGCCAGGTTTCCTGTCCTTGCAGGGGGATCCTGGAGGACTCCCGCCGGGAATCCCTGCTCCGTAGTGAGCTGCAGCCACGTTAGAGCCCCAGGCGCGTTCTGGGGATGCGGTGGCGAGGCTGATGCAGAGAGAGGAACGAGCAGTTTGGCTCCTTCTCAACCTTGACACGCAGCGAAGGCTGACTTCCGGTTCGGTTAGAACTGCAGCACGGAAGACGCATCTCGCAGACCTGGCTTTGTGCACCTGACTGGATCCCTCCCGTTCAGAGCAAGTCCGTCTGCACGTCCTGAGCGCGCCAGCCTCCCAGCGACGGGAACCTCCTCGCACGCCTTGCGGAGGGCACGCCTTCCGTCTTGAAGCTCTCCAGGTGAGCTGGGAGGACTACAGAGAAGGAAGGGAGCACCACAGGTTGTCTGCGTTCGGGCTGCACAGACCCCATTCCTTTCCAGTACAGGAGCTGGGACAGAGCCGAGGACGGAGGAGGGCGCTCCGAGCACACACGGCCGTCGGGGGCGGGGGGGGGAGGGTGGGGAGTGGAGGGCGGGCCTTCCTGGGCTGCGGCGCCCCTCGCCTTCGTGCTGTGTGATGCCCGCCCCTCAGCCCGCCGCCCCAGCTGCGCTAACCGTCAGCGGACAGCGTCCGTGGGTAGGAAAGACCACACACTGGAGGGAAAAGATTTGTCTAGCATCTAAGACGTCCTCAGAAAGGATAAAACCTCCACTAGTGATACAGCTGTTCAAATCGCCACATGCCAGAGATGACCGGAAACGCGTCTGTTGGGCCGTTCTCTCCCTGCCGTGTGAAACCAGAGATGGAACACCCCCTTTTCAGCTGTTTACCGGGGTGCCCGTGTGAGAACTGTCGAGTCCCAATGCTGCTCCGCTGGGAGCAGGTGTGCCCCACCTGTCCCGGACAACTCGTCATGCTCTCTCTGTACCTAGAAGAGACCGGTCCCGCCTGTGCGGCTGGCGGGCCGTGGCCGGGTGCGCGCCCGGCTCCTGCTCCGAGCTCTCCACAGTACCTAGGGTACCCGCACGTCCCAGCCTCCTGTGCGAGGCAAGGCTCGGTGGCCACCTCGGGCTGGTGTCTGGTGCACATTCCGAGAAATCCTCTAGCACGAGTCCGAGGACGCCACACACAGCCATCTGTCAGGGTAGTGATGGCCAGACCCTTGGAATGCCTCCATGACCGGCTAGGGCTGAGTGCTCCCCGTGGCTCGAGTCGGGGACGGGAAAACCGCTTCCAGCACGCTCACCTAGCGGAAGCCCTCAATTCAGTCCTGCCCCTTGGGACTTTGCAGCGTCTGTACAGACAAAGTACGTCCTCAGCTCGCCTTTGCCCTTGACGCTAATCAGTCCCCGGCACTCGCAAGAATAACCTAGTCCCTGGAGAATGGTGCTTGTCTCCTCGGTAACCTGAAAAGGAAAGGACAGCAAAGTCTTGGGAAGCGGGAGGAATGCCTGCTGTTGGGGGGACGGCTGGGAGCCAGCCCCGAGCGGCACACACGTCTGGTGTCCCTCGAGCAGGTCCGGGCTGGAATTGCGAAGCCGACGGATGCCTGGGTGACCCCCCCGCCTCCGGGAAGTTCCTCCCCCGGGTCATGGGTTTCCCCGGCTGGGTTGTACCTGGATCTTGCCAAGCTCTCCAGTGCTCTCCATTCGGCTGGCGACGTTGACCGTGTTTCCCCAGATGTCATACTGTGGCTTTCGTGCCCCGATCACTCCAGCAATCACAGGCCCGTGGTTTATGCCTGAAGAGGACATTTGCGGTTGGCAGGTCATGGAGGCCAAGCCTCAGGCTCTGCCCCTACGGGAGGCCACAGAGTCCAGCGGCAGCCACAGAAAGCACCGACCAGTGGCCGGAATGCGGGTGGGAGGGGGCTCCCCAGCCTGTGGCAGGAGCTCTCACTCGGGACGTGGGAGAGGCGCCCCGGGCAGCCCCCTTCCGACTGCTCGCTCCGGAAGTCGGGCTGAGGTCAGCACTTTTCCAGTACCTGCTCATCTCCCAACAAAGAATAAGCGGGCTTTGAGCACCGACCCCGTTAGCCAACACGGAGTCGTCAGGTGCGTAACTGCTTTGTTCTCAGTATACTTCAAGGTTTCCAGCCCGTGATTTTTGGTTCTCCATTTTCTGTAGTGATGTGTCTCTATCTGTTTAAAACTTGCAAAGGTAACTTTGCTAACAATATGCAAAGAAAGCAGTTCCCCCGTCGCCAGGGTCGGATGATCGAGAGGGATTTCCCACACCTTTCCTGCCAGCCACTGGGGTGCGCCGTCAGACCCGAGCGTGGGCCTGCGGGCTCCGGGACCCACCGCGGCCGCCCGCCCTCCGGCCCGCCCTGCGGCCCTCACCGACTCGCAGGCGGAAGGAGTTGAAGGAGTGCCGGTTGATGCCGTCCAGCTTGCTCATCAGGGCGATGCTGAACTCCACCATGATGCCGATGTGCGCGTGCTGCCGCTCCAGGTCCTGTGGGACAGGGCGCTGCACGCGGGGCCCCTGGGAGCCCGCGCCCATCTTCCCACCGACACCCCCCACCGGACGCCTCCCCCAGGCCGAGTCGTGAGGCCCTCTGCCCCCTCCCCTGTAGGCCAGGGCAGGAAGGGGTGTCCCCTCGAAGTCAGGTGACCAGTCCGGGGACTGTTGAATCCCCCTCATGTGGGGCTGGGACCTGAGGCCGCCAGCTCGGCTCGGTACCTGGTTCTCAGTCCCGGAGGGGCCGCTGAGCCCCACAGCCGCCATGTACGTGCTGCCAATGGTCTTGATCTTCTCCACGCTGCTGAACTTGGGCTTCAGGAGCAGCTGCAGGACGAAGGGACACAGCCGTGTGGGGTCCCTACCACCACTGCTAACAGTCCTCATGCTCCGCCTCCCCGTGTGAGCGGACACCGAGGGACACGGCCTCGGGCTGTCTCCCTGCTCCTCCGGTCGTCTCGGGCTCCCCTGGGGCTCGTCCGTCTGCTCCTCAGCCCCTCCTTGGGCGTCTGGGCTCTCCTTTTTAAGGAGCAAGTGCGGCCGGCAGTATCTACCCGGGAATGTCGATTGTTTGCAGCTGAGGATTAAGTCCAAACTAACTGACTTCCTCTAAAACCAGGTGACAGTGTAGACTTGCAGGAAATGGAACTACAGGAGCCCTCCCCCCATCCACTCCAGGACCCCCAGGGGATGCCTGAAACCACAGAGTCCCGACCCCTGTGCCTCTGCCCACGGACACAGCTACAGTGAAGTCAAGCGTATACGTCAGGCAGGGTAGGAGATTAAGAACAGAAGAGAACAATGTCCTGTAATCAAAGTTACGTGACCGGTCTCTCAGAAAATCTGTATTCATTCATCCTCCTCCTCGTGAGGACGCGAAGTGAATGACCTGGCCGTTGCGACATGGCGCTAGGCTACTGCTGACCTTCTTTCTGACCACACGCCAGGCGGAGGGAGCGGAGCGGAGCGAGGCTGGCTGACGGGGAACTGAAACCGCAGATAAGGGACTGCTGAGTGCGTCAAGGACCTAAGTCTAATCTTCGCAGGCTCCGCCTCCCGGAGAAGGTAACAGAACTCTTACTGAAGAAAGTGAGGAGAAAGGCACGTGTGCATCTTCAGGGCCGGGGACGCCCTGCGTGGCCGCGGCCGCGCCCTGCCCCTACCTCCTCGAAGTCGGAGATGGCGCCCTGCCCTACCTCGTCGAAGTCGGAGATGATCTCGTTCAGCAGGCGCAGGCACTCCAGCCCCTCCTTGTTGACGTCGCACTCCGTGTAGAAGACTTTGAAGTCCGGCACGGACGCGAACATGACACACACGCAGTCGTAGGACTGATGGTACCAGTCCTGGAGCGGGCGCAGGAAAGGAGAAGACCGCCTTAGGCCACCCGGCCCCGGGAGGCGACTGACCGGGAGCAGAAGGGGCGCAGCTCCTCGGTCACCCCACCAAACTCGGGCGGGGGCGCGGCCGGCGGGCGCGGCCTGGCTCCAGGAGGCCGTCTGGGGGCTGCTGCAAAAGTAACAGGGAGTCCGCTGCTTGGGGCGGGGCAGGCCCGGGCCGGCTTCGGCTCTTCAGCACCCGGGGTCTCCGAGGCCGAGAGCCCCTGGGGGGTAGGAGGAGGTCACAGTCGGGAGCCCTGGCTTCTGAACCCACTGGGCCTGCTTCCTTCTCCATGAAGCTGTCACCAGAATTGGCGACATACACGTTTTCATCCCACGGAGTGTCCAGATTACAAGCGCCCGGACGTAATCCGGTCGTCACAACCACCCTGGCCCGACACGGGCGAGGTCCCGGGGGCCGCGTCCAGACCCTCAGACGCCCTGCCCTAGTGACCCAGACCCCGCCGCCACCGCACCTCATTCAACTTGTCACCGATGAAGTGCGCGGCCACGTGGGCTGGCAAGACATTCTCCAGAAGAAGGCGGTTCACGTTCTCCATGGTTTCAAACTCCTCGTGTTCCTTCTTGAACTTCTTCTTCCACAAGCAATCCAAGCGGCAGTAATAGTCGATCTGCAGACGGCGGGGGACATCGGTGTCCTGGCCGCAGAGAGCCGGGGCAGAACGACACAGGCCGGGCGGCAGGCAGGGCGCGCCGGTAACCCTGGGGGCTGCTGAGCCGTCCGGTCCGCGCCTCCACCCTCTGTCCCTGGCAGATGTCTCCAACTCAACAGCCACCGCCGTGGCCGTAGGATCCCAGTCAGCCGTGACCCAGTTCTCAAGGGACCCACGTGACCAAATGTCACCGGTGCCCTGACGGGAGGCGATGCAGGGAGGCGAGGACGCGGGGACCCCTCCCCCAGGGACCCTGCCCTACAGGGCCGCTCCCCCCATCCCAGTTCTCTCCGAGCTGAGCAAGGGACGCTGGGGCTCCCCAGGCCGTACCTGTCTGGAGAGCATGATGAGGGTGGCATAAAACAGAACCAGGTAGAAATTGATCATCACCTTGGGGTCCTCCCACAAACAGAACGGGGAGCTGCTGGACACGAAGGGAAAAGGCGGGAGTCACCCCGGACGCTCAGAACCCGCTGCGGGCAGGCGTGAACGGGACAGAGCTCTCTGCCATCAGAGCCCCTGTCCTGGTGGAGATGCTAACGTCAACATCAGCCTGTACAGGAGCGCGGGTGTGACCGGGACGAGGGGGAGGCCTCCCTGCGGCGACGTCGCAGCTCACGGCCGGATGACCAGGAGTGGCCTTGGCAAAATCGGAAGGAAAAGCACTCCGGCAGGGGAGGGGGCGGCCAAAAACTCCTCGGCGTGAGTCGGGGGCAGGAGCAGACTTTGTTCCGGGTCCCCAAATTCCAGCCTTCTGAATTCAAGGGGAGCCAGGCCCCTCTCCTCAGCCCACCCGGGGCGAGAGCACCCACACGCCAGCCCCTCCCAGGCCACGGGTGTCAGACGGCTGCTCGTTCCAGAACTCTGGGGACATCCAGGACACGGCTCGAGGAGGGGGCCTGGACTAGAGCTGAGGCCTCCCCCCACCCACTCCCAGAACGGCGTAGAGACCGGCTGACCCGGGACGCCTCCGTGGGACTAGGGGCGTCCCCCAGAGAACCCGCAAATGAGCCACGCTCTTCAGCTCTGAGTGTACAGACTGGAGACTGTCACTTCCCCCTCTGTCACGTGGAAACCGTGCCACCTGCCGGTCCACCCCACAAGACGTCCGGGGCTGGATGAGCGCGAATGGAGCTGTCCCACAGTTTGAAATGACACGGGGACAAAAGGAAAGTGCTGCCAGGGACCACGGGCGGATGGGCGGGGGCGGGAGCGCCGCGGGCCCCACCTGAGGGTCCCGTTGGTCCTGGTGAGGTTGGCCTGGCTGCAGCAGGCCCACTGCCAGCACGGGGAGGTGTTGAAGAGCACCAGGTAGGCCACCAAGGCCACTGTCAGCAGCACAACCTTCAGCTCCAGGCTCATCCTCAGAAAGACGGAGCAGGCGACAAAGGCCAGGACGCAGCTGCAGGTGTAATACTGGGGGGGGCGGGAGGGGGCAGTCACCATGAGGCACCAGGGGACCAGGGGTCACCGAAGAGAGGGCTGCCTGTAGCCCCGGCACACTGACCCGGAGCCCCTGTCCCCCTCGGGGACCCGTGAAGAGCCAGCGCGTCTGCACCGCTGCCCTCTGGCCCTGACCACCTCCCTTCTTAACAAAGCAGATGGCGGCATCTAAAACTTCGCTGTACTTTGACTTCTTACGGCCAATGGACGCGTCCAAAGGGAACCGGAAGGCGGTAACTAGAACTGCAGGCGGCGTGGGGACGTGACTAAGGTGAAGGCAGCGGTACGCACACACCTGACAGCCTCCCTGCCTCCGGTTCTGCCGGGAGCTCGCCCTTCCCAAAGTGCATCCCTGCCCACAGTCCCCTCCCGCTCAAGATCATGCCGTGGCTCCCCACCGCCCCCAGAAGAGAGACCAAGCTCTCCAGCCTGCCGCTCACGCCCTCCCCTGATCTGGATCAAACCCGCCCCTCGCTCCACTCCCAGCTGTCCCCCGCCCCTCCCCGTGACACAGCCGCCCCAAAGCGCTGCTGGCTCCCGCTGCGTGCCTCGGCGCTTTTCAGTCCCCGCTCCACCGCCCTGTCCCATGACCTTCCTGCCCTTCAGAGACCAGCTCGATTCACCACCACTCCGAACGAGTGCCTGCGGTGTCCCGAGCGGGAGCAGTCCAGGTGGGGGATGTGCGGGGCCCAGAGGTCCGGCCGCGCTCACCGGGAGGAGCTCACACAGGGTCAGCTCCCTTCTGCTCTCGTCTGTCAGGTTCGTCTGGTTGCCTGCAGGCGGCCTGAAAGGCATCAGCGGCTACAGAGGAGACAGGTGGCCGTGAGGGGCGGTCCAGGACCTGGGACTCCAGGACCTGCCAGGGCTGAGCTGGGGTGGGCTGGGGAGGGGCTGGAAGGCTGGGCCCTGACATCTCCTGCCAGGCCCGGCTCCAAGTGCAGCCGTGGCCCGACTTCCCCACACAGGCCTCAGCTCCACAGTGGGGGAGGGGTCTGGGGGAGAGAAGGGTATAAAATGCGCTTACTGTCCCCAGAGCATCAGAGGCTGCTGGGGGGTGGGGGCGGGCAGGGGAGAAGTTGGGATCAGCACGGACAAGCCCCCTTCTCCCCAGGTGACATGGAGTGTGGCGGTCACAGTCTCCAGGACACGGAGACCGCCTGGCTCTAGAGGTCAGAGCTGGGAGGACCGGCGAGGGACAGGTGCTGTCTGTGGCACTGAGCACGTGAGCAAGGCCTGAGAAGCAGGCTGAGAGCTCAATGTCCTCCCGGGCCTCTGCCCGGGCGACCGCCCCCTAGTGAGGAAGCAGAGCCTCAGAGGAAGACAGGGCCGCCTCAGGGGACCACGAAGAAGGTCGAGGATGCCACGAACACTGGCGGCTCAAGGCAGCACGGCCTCGTGGGGCTGGCCGCGTAAGCCCAGGTCCTCAGGTGCAAACGGGGCCGGCCTCCAGAACCTCCCAGAGCCTGCCCGCTGCGCTCTGCAGGGGGCTCCCCTGGATGTGGGGACAAGACTATGGGATCTGGCGCTTCCCAGGGTCAAACGCTGGCTCCCTCCCCCCGGGAGGCACGCACGAGCTCGAGGGGTCCTCACCGGCCCACCATCCCCACCCCCAGAACCCACCAGGTTGACAATGGCGATGCTGAGCAGGCTGCCGATGGTCAGGATGGCCAGGGACAGCCGCAGCAGGGGCTGGGTCTCCACCCTCTCGGAGATGGCCTGCAACGTCCCTCGGGCTGGGCAGCACCTCTGTGGAGGCATGGGGTCAGGTGGCCGGCGCCAGCACCCGGACAAGGAGCCCGCAGTCCAAGGGCCCGGCGGACGTGCGAGCTCCCAAAGGCTCTGCTAGGGACCGTCAGCGTGCTGTGCCCGTGCCCAGCCCGGAGCCCAGCACTCATGGGGTGCACAGACAGAAGGGACGTGCCCACCCTTCGGGCCGCGGACAGCCACGGCCACTTGGGGGCCACCAGCAGCCTGGGAGGGCAGATTACTGGGAGAAGCGCTCAGTGAACAGTCGTCCAGGCAGGAGGGGAGAGTTGAGCACGGAGGGCTCCGGGGAAGGGTGGAGGCAGCCGGGGGGCAGGGGGGCTGGTGGGGCGAGGCCCAGCCCAGTGCCCACTCGGGCTGCCCCACTCACCAGGAACTCGTGGGCAAAGCACAGGCCCAGCACCAGCCCCAGCACACAGGCCACCAGCCCGAAGGACACACCCAGGGCCGCCATCCTGGAGAGGAGAAAACCTTAGTTCTAGGGGACCGTCTGCCCAGGGCCAAGCCACAGCCAGGCGCCCCGCCCCCGGCACCCCAGTTCTCCAGCTCCCAGTCACCTCCTGCCCCTCCCAGACTACTATCTGCAAGCACCAAAGGGAATCTTCGAGAACTGCGGTTCAGCTGCCCCAGCCACGACACACAGAAAGGGGCGGTTACGCAGACTTCGGACTCGTGTCGGCCATGAAAGTGCCACAGAGAAGTGCTGCTTCCGACTTTGTCTTTATCCGGCGCACACTGAACCCCAGTCGTGGCGGGCCCTTTCTTTGGCTAGACCACCCTTCCAGAAACCACGCAGTCGCTGACCTTACTCCTTCCCTGTGACCGTCCCCCGTGCCCAGCAGGGCCTTTGAGGCAGAAGCACGAATCCCCGCGGCTCCTGATACCCTGGCCATGCACCCGCGAGAGCGTCAGTTTCCCACATCTGAGAGGGAGATGGTCCGGAGCCCGCCCTTCCAGGACAGCGAATGCCTCAGGCACCGGTGGCACGCGGAGAGCCCCACAGGGGACCAGGGAGGGGAGGCGTGCGAGCCCCACAGGGGACCAGGGAGGGGAGGCGTGCTGGGGGCGGGGGCGGGGGGGCTGCAGCTGGACCCTCAGGGAAGACCAAAGTAAGTGCTAGTGACCCCAGGTGTGCGGCCACAACCCCAGTCCGGTTTCTCAGGCCTCAAACACCGGCCCCTTCCTGCCGGTGGAGCAGCTCTGGCGGGTTTCCCGGTGGGCCCCGCGAGGTCCCCGTCCCTCCCGGCCTGCCCCCGCGGGCCGGACCGCCCCGCCCACCGCGGCTGACCTGGGCATGAGCAGGACGTGGACGAGCAGGATGCAGGCGAAGACGAGGCCGGCGCAGGCGAAGTAGTGGCGGGCCCGGGGGATGGGCGCCAGGCGGTACTGGGGGCGATGGGGACCATGAGGGGTGGCAGAGGCCCCGCCCGCAGGGCCACCTGCTCCGACCCCTTCATCTGACCCACACCACATCGTCCTGACCGAGCAACCTTCACGAGCTCCACTGGGCTGCTTAACGTTTAGAGCCCGTCCCTCCCCTCCCCCCCCAGCCCGGGGTCTCTGACTTGATTTCCCAGGTCCCTGAAGAGCCCACGGCCCCAGGCCTGTGGACGGGAACCAAGTGTGAGCTCTGGGGCTGGCGGTGGGTCTGTCCTCACCCCTGACCAAGGAGTAAGGCCGGGGCGGAGCCCCTAGCTAGGGCTGCCTGCCCCTCTACCCAGGCACAATCTCCTGGTCTCCAGCCGTAAGGGCTCCTGCCGCAGATGAGCAGACTGAGGCTGGGACGCCTGCGCAGCACAGTCAACTCCTGATGTCAGCTCAGGTCACGGTCTCGTGGCCGTGAGATCGAGCCCCGCATCATGGGAGCAAGCCCCACACTTAGCGCAGAGCCTGCTAGGGATTCTCTCCCTCTCTCTGCCCCTCCCCTACTCGTGCTCTCTTTCTTTCTCAAAATCAATAAATAAAACTTAAACAAACCCTCAGGCTCAGAGAGTGCGACAGGCCACACAGCAGAAGTCTTCCCCGAGCTCCTCACCTAGGGAGCCCCTGGCTCGGGGAGCCCCAGCGAGAGAAAGACTCCCCAGTCCTGGGGAGAGAGCTCCCAGCACTGGCCACGCCGGAGGCCGAGGCAGGCTCCCAGGGTCTGGGAAGCAGGTCGTGGCAGCCACCTTGTCCCGCCACATGAGGTCAATGACATAACGTGTGTACCTGGGACGCTGCCAGAACCCAGTAGGCGCTCGGTACATAAGTAAACAGGTGGCAGCGGTACAAAGGAGAAGCGCTCAGCCCCTTTCAGCAACGGTACTAAGTTCGGGTTTTTCCTGATCACAAGGCTGACGTCGTGAGACCAGGGCGTGCGCTGGCCCTTGTCGGCGGAGTCCTAGCATTTGAAGGGCGCATCCTTTGAAGGTGAGCCCCCCCCACAGCCAGCTGGGGTGATCCCCCACCACCCCCCCGAACAGACATGGGAGTACTGGCTGTCCCACGGCCTTCGCCTCGGCACCGCCCCCCACCCCTGCCCCGCCCCCAGCCTCGGAGCCCTCGTTCCTGGGGCTCCTCGGGGGCCCTCACCTCTCGCTCGAAGCCCTTCTCCAGGAAGATGGACCCAAAGGTATAGAAGTCATCAGACTTGGAGCAGCAGGGCCTGGGGGTGGCAGACACAGGCAGTGAGACAGGGGGCCTGGGGGCCTGGGGGCCTGGGGGCCTGGGGGCCTGGGGGGGCCCGCCCTTGGGAGGAGATGGGGGAGGAGACGGGGCCCACCCTCCGGAGGCGAAGGAGCCACCGTGGACACAGCTGGAGCTGGGCCGCCGGGCACGAGGGCGCAGGGTGGGCCTGGCCGTGTGGGGAACCCCCATCCGAGGGGCCAGGACAAGCAGAGGCCAGAGTCTCACCTCGTGGAGCTAAGCCCCTCGATGGCCGAGAGGATCTCCTCATCGTACGAGTCGTCCTCGGACCGCCCCTTGGGGGATGCGCTCCTGGATCGGAAACCGGAAACCACAACTGCACCACCCCAGGGCCACGACTTGCCCAGAGGCAGGAGTGTAGACGAGAGGGCTCACCCAGCGGGGTCCCCAGATGCCTGCAGCAGGCCCCGGGGACACAGGAGGGTCCCGCCGAGGCCCAGAGAGGGCGAGCGGAGGCCCCGCATCAGGGAGCATCACCCAGCTGGCCGGCGGCGCGTCGAGAAGCAGAGGGCAGACCTCGGCCCCCAGGCGAAGGCCTCTTCCACTAAACGCACACGGTTCCCTCCCACCGACCCGGCCACGGGGTGGGTACACGGCTCTATTGTTGTGAAGTTCTGATTCCTAGAAACACTCTGAGCCAAGCCACGGCAAACTCCATGGTCAGGGCTGGGCCTCTCAAAGCTGCCTGCCTGGACAGAGGATGGTCAAGGCAGCCTGCCTGGAGGAGGTGACTGGGGCAGGACTTTGCCAGGAAAACAGGCCACAGGTTGACAGAGAGGAGGGCACAGTGTACATACCTGTCAGGGGCCCGGTGGCGCCGCAAGGGAATGGCCTGGAAGGGAAGGGAGAGGGGAACGGTTATTCTGCAACACAGGACCCCGAAGTCCGTCCCAAGACTGGGTCTATCGCCTCCCGCACGCTGGGGTCTGAGGGGCAGGTGCCGAGCAGTCTGGGAGGGAGGGTCCTACCTTGGGCCTCCGTCCATTGGGGACAGGGGTCTCGTTGCTGCTCACGCTCTCACGGTGGTTGAGGTGCGCAAAGGGCCGCGCGGCCCCCCAGGACTCGAGGTAGCGGGTCATGCGCACGGACGCCCGCATCTTCAGGGCCGCGTCCCCCTTGGGCTTGGGCAGGTGCTGGCTGGGCGGGGGCGGCTGCTGGCTCTGCGGGCAGACACGGACACGGCCTGTCCAGCCCCCTCCCCTCCGTCCCCGTCCCGCTCCTCCCCGAAACCGACTGCTGCCCCGAGCGCTGGCCAGGCTGGGGGAAAGAGAAAAGGGCAGAGACGCCCGGGGGGGCTGCAATCTCCTAGGGGACCGGCTGCGGCCCGGGGCGCTCTTCGGCAGGGCCGCAGGGCAGCTCCCGGCGCCGGCCCCGTCCTTCTCAGGCGGGCCCAACGGCGCGCAGCCCCTCAGATCCTTCCCCATGTCCCCAGGGAACGACTGGGTTAAAGTTCTAAGTCCTAAGGCCCCACTGGGCCCGTGACGCTCTGCCTCAAAGCCCACTGGCCTCTCCCCGAGGGACACGCTGGGAAGACGGTGCCCAGGAAAGCCACGGCAGCCTGCCCCCACCCGCATGTGGCCGGCACATGTCCTCCCTGACGGGACAGCTGCGGGAGGAGGTGTGTGGGCCAGGAACCGGAGAGATGGAGCGCCGGCCAACCGAGGAGCCAGCCCCACCCCTCGGGGCAGCGTTCCAGGGCATTCCCCTCGCGCGGCCCCCACACCATGGCAGGGACTGTCACTTGCCGTGTGCCTGCCGGGGCCGTGTCAGGGACGGGGTGTCTTAGCCGGGCCCCCCTCCTCCATGGCCCCCGTCCCCTACAGAGAACAGCAGCTGGGGCCCTCCCCCTGCTGAGGTGACGGGCAGGACTGGAAGAGGGGGAGAGAAGAGGAGGAGCGCCAAGGCCACCAGAGACAAGCTTGGGCCATCTGCAAGTCCCCCTGCCCTGTGAAGGCTCCTGCCCTCGGGAGTCCGTCTCCTTGGGCCCCTGCGAACACCAGCGCCTACAGCCACAAACCCTCACTAAGCCACAGGCGGCGGCTTGCCTGGAAACTTCTAGCCTCCTTTCGGCACAGAAACATTTTTGAGCGCTGAGATATGTGTGTCTGCCCCGCCGGAAGGAGCAGCTGGGACCCAGCGTCCGGGTAGAGTCCCGCGGTCCCGAGGAGCCCCAGTGCAGTGCCCTGCAGAGAGCGACCTGCCCTGGGGTCAGGGGAGGCCACATTCTCTGTGTCCCCTCCACTGGTGGGCAACCCTGCCCACGCAGCACCCAGCCGCTCAAGTTCAGGGTCTGAGTGCTTCTCAGAGGCCCGGGCTCCCTGAGAAATAAATGTGCACTAAAGATCCATCGGCTCAGGGGCGCCCCGGCGGCTCCGCCGGTTCAGCGGCCGACTACAGTTCGGTTCATGATCTCGCGGTCTGTGAGTTCGAGCCCCACGCTGGGCTCTGTGCTGACAGCTCAGAGCCTGGAGCCTGCTTCCGATTCTGTGTCTCCCTCTCTCTCTCTGACCCTCCCCCACTCATGCTCTGTCTCTCTCTCAAAAATAAGCATTAAAAAAATTGTTTAAACAAAAAATAAATAACGATCCATAGGCTTGGCATAAAAATGCACCTGTTCAGAGGCGGGACCAGGAGGTCACCTTCGACCTTCAGCGGCCCACAGGTGACCCCCGCCTGCCACCTGTGGACACTCATCCCCCAGGTGTCCTCACACCTAAGAAACGGTGTCAGTCAGAGCCGCAGAGGCCCAAGTTGGGGAAGGACCTCGAGACCCACAACAGGAGGTGCCCCCGAGCTGGCATGCGGCGGCCTCTGCGTGCATAAGGACAGGTCTCCAAAATATGTCACCGGGTGAAGAGAACGACAGGGTGGGGCCTGGGCTTAGCACGGGCAGGGGACCACCTCTGTCTATCTACAAGCGCACAGACCTGTCCGTGCAAGGAACCCAAGACACTCCACCACGCGGGTCCCCCGTAGCGGGCGCATGCCGGCTGACACAGGCTGTGAGGGAAACCGTCCACACC
Organism: Paguma larvata; assembly: GCA_030068075.1. Taxonomy (NCBI): domain Eukaryota; kingdom Metazoa; phylum Chordata; class Mammalia; order Carnivora; family Viverridae; genus Paguma; species Paguma larvata. The sequence goes on along the minus strand of CM057841.1, from coordinate 28,236,006 downwards.
CCCTTCGTGAATTTTCAACCCTGTGAATGAAGGACATTGGACCACGACGGGGGAAGGCAAGGCTGCCCAGTGAGATCCTGCCCAAAACATGCTCACGCAAAAAACAACTTCTTTGCCGTTTACATGAACCTCAAGCCCTTCCAGGGGCCCCATTGTTGCCTGGCGGGGCCCCGCCGGCCCGCGGGACCCGGGCTCTGCGCCATCCGCTCACAAGCTCTCCGAGCGCCGGCCCCGCTGCCGGGAACCACTCGAGGCACAGGGATTGCAGCCTGGAGAAGAGGGGGCCCCCTGCCCCGAGGCGCCCACATGCAGCTCACACGACGGTAAATAAGCAAAGAGGACAAATAAACCGGAGCATCTGCGACAGAGCGAAGAGGGCTGTGGGCAGAGACGGCAGCACTGGCAAGGGTCCTGGGGTACGAAGAGCCTGGCGGTGGAGGGACAGGGGCTGAAGGGCACTCAGGAGGGCAGGAGGGGGTGAGTAAAGAGGGTGGGGCCCAGAGCTGTGGAGTACAGGGTGAGGGGCCGCATTGTATTCCATGAGCCCCAGGTACGCGGAAGGGGTTTCCCCAGATGCCCACTCCACATCCCTGGCCCACGGTGGGGGGATGGGGGTGCCGAGCAGTTCCCGTCCCTCAGAAACGGCAGCAGGATGACGCCCCGGGGGCCTGGGGAGGCTCCCAGGCTGGCCCTCTGCTCCCCCGAAGACTGGCAGTCGGGCCAGCTCCAAGCACAGCCAAGGCCAGAGCAAGAAGGAGCTGGAAAGAGCCTGTCATGGCCGACATTCTTGAGCGAGCCCCAAGGATGATTCACCGAGGCCGCCAGACGAGCCGGCCTCCCGCGGCAGGAAAGGAGGGCCTGTGTGGGCGCGGGGCAGAGCCGGCCGGGGCCCTCCGGCCTCATGGCAGCCCGGCAGCTACCCCCGCCACGGGGTCCCCCCAGCCTCCAGCAAGCGATGGCATCAGCCGGGTAGGCGGCCGCTGGGGGCAGAACCCAGGGCGCCCCGAGGCTCCTGCCTAGTGGCCCCTGGCCATTCCCTGCCTTCCTGAGTCTCAGCCAAAGCACGTTTTAAAAGTGTGTCTTTTCAAACTCTACGGAATAAAGTAATGGTGACTATGATTTCTAGAATGTCTGTGAGGTGCCAGTTTGCGGTGGGTGCCTCGCTCCGACTAGCTCTTCCTCCTCCTGGGGTAGGCACTGTTGTTACTCCAATTTCACAGAACAGAACACTGAGGCCCAGAGAAGGTGCCCAGAGCCTAGAATATACTCCTCGACGGGGAGCTCACTCCGGCCCCGGGCGGACTGCTACCACCCACCCCCCCCCCCCCCGCCCCCGTCTCTGCAGTCTGGAAGAGAAAAGCACGCTCCCCTCCCAGGAGGGGACGCTGCCCCCCGGCACTGCCCCGGCCCCCAGGGCCTCTGAGGCGAGGCCCTCCCGCCCGGCCTGCTGCCCCTGAGCCCTCGTACCCGGGGGTCAATGACCAGGTAGGTGTGGATGTTCATCTCCTTCAGGTGGGGGTCCCGCCGCTGTCCGTGCCCCTCCTCCACCTCGTACGCCTTGTCCAGGTGGTTCAGTGTGGCCTCCGTGATGTGCACCCGGCTGGGGGGGACGCGAGTCAGAGCGGCGGGGCCCAGGGGAGGCCGGCCCCCACTGGCCCCCGAGCAGGCCAGGGCCCAGACCGGCCCCCCTACCCCAACGCGAGGTCATCACTCCGTCTCTGACCCCACCCTGACGCCCGGCGGAGTTGACCCGCGGCCCCGGAGCCCGCCGCCGCCCCGCCGAGCCTCACCCGGGGACTCCGGCCGCCTCCATCCTGTTGGCCAGAGACACGTCGTGGGACCACACGTCATACTGCCACTTGCGCAGCCCAATGACACCGCACAGCACGTTCCCTGAGTGGATGCCCACGCGCATGCTGATGTCCACGCCCGTGGCCTCTCGCACCTGCCTGGGCAGAGCAGTCCGGTCACGCCCTGCCGGCCCCGGCAAGCCGCCCTCGCCCCGAGCCTCGGCTTCCTCCTCTGCAACGTGGGTACGACGCGTCCCCTGCCATGCATTGGGAAGCGGGACCCGGCGCCCCGGCCCTGCCCGTGGTACCTACTTAATGGCCTCGCACATGTCCAGCCCCATCTTCACGCAGTTCCGGGCATGGGTGGGCAGGGACACGGGCAGCCCTGACACGCAGTAATAGCAGTCGCCCAGGATCTTGATGCGCATACACTCGTTGGCCTGCGGGGCGAGGCGGGCGGGGCCTGGTCGGGCAGACGGCTACAAACCGGGGTCCACACCCCTCCAGCCACCTCCCTACACCCTCTGGAGGGAGCCAGACTCCTTCGTGGCCAGAGGCTTCCTCTGGGGTACCAGCCACCAGTAGCTGCCTCCGGGCCTGACATATGGGCTGGGGACACAGGGAACCCTCCAGAAGAAACTCCTAAGCAGGCATCGGGGGTGAGAGCGGGTGTTACTAGGGATGGCCACCTGTGTGCCTCTGGGAGAGACACTGCCTTCGCTTCATCCGGTCACACAATGTTGACAAGTCTATGAGCTTCCTGCCCCGCCCCAGGCACCGGAACACAGTGAGCAAAACAGACAAAACTCCCCACAGCGTGGGGCTCACACACCAGCGGCAGGTAGATGCTAAACTAGACATCCGGTGGTGATAAGTGCTAAGGAGAAAATGGAGGGTTGGGAGAGGACAGGAAGTTCCAGGAGGCCAGAGGAGGCGTCTCAGAAAAGGTAAGCTTTGGGAAAGACCCAGAGGGACTGAGTGAACAAGTCACGACAGTATGTAAGGAAGAGCATTCCCAGCAGATGAAAGACACAGGCAGAAAGCTGTTGAGAACAGCAAAGCAGCCAGTGTGGCTAGAGTGGAGGAAGCAGAGGAGATGAAGACAGAGGTGGCAGGCGCCATAAGCCAAAGGGTCAGCAGGTGTCAAGGTAACCGTGGGGGATGGAAAGCAGCAGGGTCTGGGGAGTGGGGAGAGAAGGAGTGAGCAGGGAGGCTGCGCTCACACAGGAAAATGCCCCTGGACGGGGAAGGGGGCCTGGGCAGGCAGTCTGGGGTTCCATCTGAGGTAGTACCGTGGCCACTAGGCCCTCTGTCAGCCCTTGGCAAAGGGGGCCGCACATATCAAGGCCTTGGGAGTGGGGGTTAGGGACCGTGAAGGAGGAGCTGCGAGCCGGCTCCAGTCCCAGCCCCCAGCCACACCCCTCCTGGAGCACTTAGCCGGCAGCCTTGCCCTGTGGCTTCCGGTGGGGAGGGAAGCTGGGGGCTGGTCCTTTGTACAGAGGGGAGAGGGAGGCCTTCCAGCTGGGGTGTCTAGACCCTGGGCAGGGCGGGGCAGGACCGGTCCCAGACTTCTGTCCTATCAGCAGCTTCCGGAGCCATGCCCTCTTCCCAAGAGCCGGGGCCGACTCTCCCCAGGCACCTGCGCCGCTGGGCTCAGGACCCCGCTGCCCCCAACACACACTACTTCCCTGGTTTCCAAGTGTCGGGGTGACCTGCCAGCTGCGTGGGGGCTGGGCCTGGGGGAGGTGGGCTCCCCTAAGTCCCTGAAGGACAGCCCGGCTCCAGAGGGCAGCCCTGTGCCTGTCCAGGGTGGAGAGGAGGGTGGCTGGAGCCCTGAGCCTGAGCCACAGGCTGGGCCTCCGGGCCCTCTCTGAGCTTCCTGCTGCTTTCTAGAAAAGCCACTGTCTTCCCATCCCTTGGCAGCCAGGGCCCAGCAGGAAATAACTGGCACCCACTCAAATGAGGTCACTGGAAGAAGGTTTAGTAGAGGGACTGCTCATAAAGGCGTGGCGGGGACTGCATGGGAGGGACAGCGCCCGACCTGGTCACTGAGGCTGGGCGTGGGAGGGAACGGGCACCGGATCTGGAGACAGAGGACACCTGTGTTCCAGGACGTTAGCCAGCCTTTTGGAACCATGCGGGAGGGAGCTGGGGCATCGTGCACCACGCTCTAGGGACGGGATTCTGGCTGCCACGGGCACCACTCAACCCCCACTGCCGCCGCAGAGCACTCGGAAGTGTTTGCAGACTGAATGCTAAAATTCAGGCCTCCGCGCACCCGTCTCCGCACAGCACGGGGCGCGCGCCACCCCGGGGGCAAGAAGGGCGGCACGAGGCCTGCGGGCTCACCTTGGCGATCTGGTCGAACTTGCCGAAGAGCTCGTTCAGCATCACCACCAGCTCCTTGGGGGAGCAGTCGCTGGCCAGCCGCGTGAAGCCCACGATGTCGGCATAGAGGATGCTGGGGGCGGGCGTGCAGCCGGAGGGTCAGAGGCAGGTCCCCTGAAGCCCCCGAGCACCTGCCAGCCCCGACCCCAATCACTCCGGCCACTCCTCAGCCTCCGTAGGGACAGGAGAGAAGCTCGGGGCCGTAAAGCTGAATTCACGTTCCAGAGGCTTGGCGTGGAGGCCGCGGAGTCTCCGGGCTGGGCTGTTGAGAGCCGTCACCCCCAGCCCCCATCACTGCACCCCACAGGACGGTGCTCCCGCAGGCGCCTCGGGACGCCCTCCTCCCTCCCCATCTTTGCACAGACTTCAGAACTAAGCCCCCTGGTGAGACGTGACTCGGGCTCCCTCAAGCCGAGCTCCACGCCCAACACTCGGCACACACGCTACCCGCGTAGGGCTCCCATTCCACAGATGAGCAAACTGGGGCTCTGGTTGAGGCCTGCTTCGAAGCCAGAGCTTCGGTTCGCACCAGATCGCCCAGCTCAAGGTCCGTGAGTCCCAGACCAGCTGACAGACAACCTCACTGAGGTTGGTGCATTCAAGTAAGACTGTAGCCGCTTCGAGTCCACCAAAGACGGCTGTCAGGACCAGGGGACTTCACCTCTTTTTGGGGGGCCCTGTGCCCCCTTGAGGATCCCTGAAAGGACTCTCCTCTTCCCAAAAGCACCACTAACGCACAGAGCTTTACAGTTTTAGGGGGCTCCTGGAGCTCTCCCGGCACCAATCTCGTCTGATCCCATCCCCTGGGGAAACAACGGGGGAGACTGAGGCCGGGATTCACCTCCCCCAGCCCCCGTGGGACCCACCTGACGTTCTGGTGCCGCTTGACGTACAGGCTGTGGAAGTTGTTGTCGGGCATGTAGCGGCGGTCCCCGCGCTCCTTGAGCCGCTCGATGATGGCCAGCTTCATGCCCATGGAGATGTGGGCGGGCAGCACCGACAGCAGCAGGTTCTCCTGGGCGCCGGCGGGGGGCAGGCGGAGGGCGTGAGGCCCCAGCTAGGTGACCTGGCCGCTCTTTTCTCTATGTTCCTTCTTACTCTGCCCACAGCACCCTCGATATCCGCTGGCCTGTGTCCTGCCACCAGCCTCCCGAGTCCCCAACGGCCCCCCGGGGTGAGGCTTGCATGGGTGCCCAGTCATGCGGTCCATGCGCACACTGGGCCTGATGTCCACTGAGAAAGGACACGGGGTGTGGGGCCTGGGAGATAGCCAGGCAGGGCCAGGGAGGGCCGGGGAGGGTCAGGCAGGGCTAGGGAGGGCCAGAGAGGGCCAGGCAGGGCCTGGGAGGGCCAGGGAGCACCGGGGAGGGCCAGGCAGGGCCCAGGAGGGTCGGGCAGGGCCCGGGAGGGCCGGGCAGGGCCAGGCAGGGCCAGAGAGGCCCAGGCAGGGTCAGGCAGGGCCCGGGAGGGTCGAGGAGGGCCAGGCAGGGCCAGAGAGGGCCAGGGAGCACCGGGGAGGGCCAGGCAGGGCCCGGGAGGGCCAGGCAGGGCCAGGCAGGGCCAGAGAGGCCTGGGCAGGGCCGGGCCGGGCTGTGGCTCTAGGGGGAGGCAGGGTCCACACCTGCTGGCGCTTCTTGATGCGCAGCTTACGACGGATCTGGATGCACTTCACGGTGTAGGTGAAGAGGTCTCGGGAGGCGTCCTGCATCTGGTGCTTGTGGAAGGCGCCCGTGAGGTTCCCACACAGGAAGATGACCGCGTTGGCCAGCAGCTGAGGGCAGGCCAAGGGCAGGCTCAGCATTTGGCCTGGCCTGTGCCCTCAGGGTCCCGGCCCCCTCGGCGGGCTGGTGACAGCACCCCATCCCCATTCTCTGACCTCCAACCCCCTCGGGCTGGCACCCTTCCCAGACAGGCCGGGAAACTGAAGCCCAGACAGGTGCTGGTCCTCTGGAGTCACTGGGACTATTCAACCAGGTCTCGGGCCCTTCTCTGCGGCCACGGGGCTGGGGCCCCAGAGACCAGGGAAGCAGAAGTGCATCATCCCACAGAGCCCCGAGGACGGTCACAGAAAGCATGGTGCCCCGATGGCGCCCAGAGCTCCGGCTTCTGTCCCCCAGAGCCAACGCTGGGCCTGGTCAGAGGAAAATACACCTGCTGGCCACCACTAACTGTGAGCGTTCCACTCAGTGCAGAGACACGAGGCAGGGTGCCCAGGGACACTCCCAGCCCTGTCAGGACGGGACTCTGCAGTTGACACTGACCTACACAGCAGTGCACTGGACCCGAGAAGGAGGATCAGATCATCAGGGGCACCACAGGCCAGCAAGAAAAGGCCACGAGGCACGTCCCTGCCCAGGGGGCCGGCTTCCCCAGCCGGCGGGGAGGAAGCCCAGCCTGGAGGCCATCTGTCTGCAAACAGGGCGCTGAGGCCTCAGGACTGACTCACCCGCACAGGTCTCTGCCGCCCTCAGGCCCCAGCCACAGCCCCTGCCTCCACCTGCCCCACCCCGGGACCCCTGTGCACACCTCACCTGCAGCCCCACCCGGACGCTGGGCTTCGTGAAGGCCCCCATCAGGGTCCCGAGCACCAGGAGGTGGGAGACGCTGGAGACGACCCCCGCCACGACGGCCCCCTGCATGCTGAAGGGCAGCAGCGTGTACACCGCGAAGACGATGAACAGGAAGAAGGGCACCTGGGGGCGGGGCATCGTGAGGCTCAGGGATGGCCAGGCTGCCCCCGCCCCAGGACACAGCCCCAGACCGAGCTGACACGGGGACCCCTGCAGTCTCTCAGCTTCTGGAGACAGCCCCAGAACCCCGAATCCTGAGTCCGCTGCCCCCGGGGCGGCCCCTTCCCCTCCCAGTGGTGAGGGACAGCGACAGACTTGCAACGGAACGAGAAAAAGCCGAACTCTGCTTCCGGGTCAGACCCAGCCAACAGTGTCCATCATTTCCTACGAGCTGATCGTGATCTGGGGCCAAGGCCAGGCCTCCCCAGGAGTGAGACTCCAGGCCCTGTGATCCAGGGAGTTCCCGCCTGGCACCCACTGCCAGGGCTCTCCCTCCGCGGGAATGGTGATCGCCAGAGGCCGGGGCAGGGCCGGCTCACGGCACCTCCGGCAGATCGCTTCCACCCATAGCCATGCCTGCCGGCTCTCCCCTAGCTCCTGGCCCGCCCGGCTTCCCCGTGTCTCAGCCCGCCCCAGCCCGCCAGTCAGAGGGTGCCACCACTTGGCGACAGTGACCGGCCAGGCCGACGTGACTCTAGCTGGAGAGCTGGGGTGGATAGGCCGGTGGGCGGGCAGCCTGGAGCCTCTGCGGCATCTGTGCCCGACATGGGGACGGCCCGCCGGGGAGTGAGACGGCACAGAGGAACACGGAGCGGAGGGCAGTCGGGACCGGGCCATCCCGCCGGAACCCCAGCACCAGCGCCCCCAGCCTTTCCTGGCACACAGGCCAGTTTGTGCCTCTTTGCCCCTCTGAGCTGGACTTGCGTCATCTCCAACCAAATGAGGGTCCACCCACAATGCTCCAGCCAGACGTGCACAGGGACGCTCCTCCCGGTTCAGCCATCTCTGCAGCTCAGAGAGCTGACGGGACCAGACCAGCCTGGGGCCGCCCGATGTCACAGACCCACGGCCCGTGGGAGGAGGAAGGCCCAAGGCCAGCACGCCAAACGCAGGCCCTATCTCCAGAAGGGACCCGATACCCAGGGAGGCCAGGAGTTGCAGGGTGCACAGCCGGCTGGTGGCATCCAGCCCCCGGGGACACCAGGGTCCCCCGCCCTGTTACCTGCGCCCCCTCATGGGTTGTCTCTTTCCATGAGTCGAACACCAGCATGTAGCCCAGCATCATGAGGCAAACCCAGATGAACAGCGCTGAAGCCCTGAGCCACCGGCGGACGAGGCACTCGACATACACCAGCACGTAGAAAATCACGAACACGGCAAGTGTGAAGAAGGTCGTCCCCAGGACAGTCTGGTGTCCAGAGGGGTCCTGGGCAGGGCAAACATAAACAGAAATGCCTCAGCTTGCCCCAGCGAGGCACCGCCTCCTCCGGGAAGCCTGCCAGGCTAGCCTGTCCAGCCTGCCCCGAGCAACTTCACCTGCGTTTTCCTCCACACAGGTGACGTCTATGCTCCCTCTAAACACCAAGCTCTTCCTCACCTTCGGGCTCTGTGCTGTCTTGGCTAAGGTTGCCTTCACCACCACCACTCGCCAGTCCTGAGATCCCGCACGGCCCAGCCCTGTGATGCTACCACTCCCCGACCCCTCCCCCTCGAGGCCTCCTCTGCTCCCAGGGTGCTCTGTGCAGACCTGCAGGGGGCAGACAGCACCAGAGTACGGGAGTATAGCCGTGGAAAGCCTCCTGGAGGAGAGGCCGCTGCTCCCGCCTGTTACGGAACGGAACGAACGGAGGCTCAGGAGCAAAGGCGCCCCAGACAGGAGAGGAGCTGGAGCAAAGAGACAGAGGTGAGACACTGGGAGGTGGTTAACAGGAAAGGAGAGTCACAGCTGGGACAGCACCCGGTTTCCCCCAGGAGCCCCGAAGCTCCACAGGCACAGAGGCTGATCCGGGGGCCAGCACACAGTAGGCCCTCAGGAACCATATGCTGAATGCAGAAGCCAATGTCCTGCGGTCTCTAGCCACAGATACAGGCGGCGCTGACAGAGCACCCACGGAGTGCTGGCCACTACCCACAGCACCCTGTGGACACCTGTAGTCTCTGATGTTTTCTTCTAGAACTCTGCTGCCCCATACAGTGGCTACTAGCCACGTGGGGCTATTTAAGGTTAATTTTACATTAATTAGAAATTCAGGGGCGCCTGGGTGGCTCAGTCAGTTAAGCGTCCAACTTCAGCTCCGGTCATGATCTCAAGGTTCGTGGGTTCGAGCCCTGTGTCTGGCTCCACGCTGACAGTGCAGAGCCTGCTTGGGATGCTTTCTCTCTCCTTCTCTGCCCCTCCCCGACTCACGCTCTCCCTCTCTCTCAAAATAAATGAATAAACTTAAAAGAAAAAAAAATTCAGTTCCTCAGGGGCGCCTGGGTGGCTCAGTTGGTTAAGCATCCAACTCTTGGTTTTGGCTCAGGTCATGATCTCACAGTTCGTGGGACAGAGCCCTGCATCAGGCTCTGCACTGCTTGGGAGTCTCTCTCTCCCTCTCTCTATGCCCCTACCCTGCTGATGCTCTTTCTCGCTCTCAAAACAGGAAGGAAGGAAGGAAGGGAGGGAGAAAGAGAGGAAGGAAGGAAGGAAGGAAGGAAGGAAGGAAGGCAGGAAGGAAGGAAGGAAGGAGGGAGGGAGGGAGGGAGGGAGGGAGGGGGAGGGAGAGAGAGAGAGAGAGAGAGAGGGAAGGAAGGAAGGAAGGAAGGAAGGAAGGGAGGGAGGGAGGGAGGAAGGAAGGAGGGAAGGAAGGAAGGAAGGAAGGAAGGAAAGGAAGGAAAGGAAGGAAAGGAAGGAAGGAAGGAAGGAAGGAAGGAAGGAAGGAAGAAGGGAGGGAGGGAGAGAAAGAGAGAAAGAAAGAGAGAGAGGGAAAGAAAAAGAAAAAGAAAGGAAAGGAAAGGAAAGGAAAGGAAAGGAAAGGAAAGGAAGGAAGAAAAATTTATTTTTGAAAGATTCGGCTCCTCAGCCACACTAGCCATGCTTCCAGTGCAGTGCCCGCGGCGGGGCAAGGCCTGGGGCAGAGAGGATGGTGGTGGTGTCTGCCTAGACAGCGGTGCTGAGAAGGACTCTTGAGGCCACTCTTGAGGGCTCTAGGAGCAGGAGTGCTGGGGAGAAGGAGCCATGACACGCCAGCCGACCAGGACCTAGGTCTTCAGCAGACCCCGAGTTTGTCTGGGAGAAAAGGGAGGGTAGTTTCCTGGCCAGACGAACGTAAGATCGCGAAGCGCCCCAGACTTGGAAACTGACTGCAGATTCAAAGCCCGCCTTCCCCAGCCCGGGGCGCTCGGGCACTCGGCAGACGCGGAACCGCAGGCTGAGAGAAGTCCACAGGGGCCCCGGGCCTCGCCAGCCCCCAACCGCCCGCGGGCCGCCTCACTCACCCCGCAGACGAAGGCGAGGACGATGAGGGCCACGCAGGCAGTGACGGCCACCAACAGGAGCGTGAGCAGCAGCGGCCCGTGCTGGCTGGTGAGGCGGTACTTCTCGTAGAGCACGTCCTGGTCCGGGCCCTCCTCGCCCTCGTTAAGGAAGTAGCGCCCCTTGGCCGGCATGTCTTCCGCCCGCCCGGCAGTCCACGCGGGAGACCCCACGGCGCGGGGAGCATCTGTCTGCGCGCCCCGCCCCCGGTGGGCCTGGGCCACTGGCCTGGTGCACGGGCCGCTCGGGGCCAGGCCTGCTCACCGCGCCGCCGGCCTCCTCCTCTGCGGCCGGGCCGGGCCGTCCAGACACACGGGGTCCTCGAGCCTGCGGAGACACAGGATGGACCCAGATCGGACCCGGACGGGCCCCGGGGGGAGCGGGGCCGGGCCGCACAGCCCCTGGGTGGGTCCGAGTCATCGACCTGACCCCACGCCGAACTTCTGGGTCTGGGTTAAGGCTCTGCGCACGGGGCCGGTTCCCAGAACTGCAGCAGCCGCTAGCCACACGTGACTATTTAAAGTTAACTGGATTAAAAATGAAATTTAGGGGCGCCTGGGTGGCTGTCAGGTAAGCATCCGACTCTTGGTTTCGGCTCAGGTCATGATCTCACGGTTCGTGAGTTTGAGCCCAGCATCGGGCTCTGTGCTGACAGTGTGGAGCCTGCTTAGGATTTTCTCTCTCCCTTTCTCTCTCTGCCACTCCTTCCTGCTCTCTCTTGCTCTCTCAAAATAAATCAATAAGCTTAGAAAATGAAATTAAGGGGCGCCTGGGTGGCTCAGTCGGTTAAGCGGCCAACTCCAGCTCAGGTCATGATCTCACGGTCTGTGAGTTCGAGCCCCGCGTCGGGCTCTGTGCTGACAGCTCAGAGCCTGGAGCCTGCTTCAGATTCTGTACCTCCCTCTCTCTCTGCCCTTCCACTGCTCACGCTCTGTCTCTATGTCTCTCAAAAATAAATAAACGTTAAAAAAAATAAAATAAAATGAAATTAAAACTTCACTCCGGCCTCACACCAGTCCACCTTACGTGCTCGCAAGCCACACACGGCTGACGGTTACTATATCCAAAGAGCATTTCTATCATCTAGAAACTTCTGCTGGACTGTTTGACGTTTGCACAGGGAGCTCTCTGATCCGCCCCTGTGAATTTCTGTGTATGGCGTGAGGCAGGGATCAGCCTTCATCCCCTTCTTCCACGTGGGCATCAAATGACCCCAGCAGCTTCTGGAAAAACCACCATTCTCTCCTCCAGCAGTTCAGTGAAGCCACCTTGGTGGTGAAGTCAGGGGACCACGCGTGTGGGGTTTGTTTGCAGGTCCTTGCGCAAAGACCGCCCGGTTACTGGGGCTTTTCAGCGGGTTCTGCGTCTCAGCCCCCTCCCTGCCTGCCACACCTAGACCATCCCCCTCGCACTCGTGTTACGTTAAGCTTCCATGTAAGACTGCATTTTTTAAAGACATTTTTTAAATTTCCAACGACAAGAGGTTGAGAAGCTTACAAGCTCCGCTCTGTAGAAGTGGAGCCCAAACCTCAGAGAGGGAGCGCAGTGGACCCTGCGTGACAAAATTGGGACCAGGCACCAGGCCTGCGACGCTCGGCCCAGATGGCTCCCTCTTTCCCAGCACCACTCACTCGTTTGCTCGCTCATCTACCCCAATGAGGCCGTCAACCGTGCCTGAGGTCCCCTCGGCCCACTACACGCCTCTCGTGTGCCAGGCAGGCTCTCTCTCCCCCTGGAGCTCCGAGTCCCCAGAGAGAGAAAGTAACCCCAAAACACGCAATCAATTACAGACGCAGAACAGAGCCCAGAGAGGTCGAGTGGCTTGCCTAAGGTCACACAGCTGGAGCTGCTTGGTGGAAGGGCTGGGATTCAAAGCCGGGTCCCCAGCCCCCCGAACGAGGGCTCCTAGCCCGGCCTCGCTGTCTTGCTGAACTGAGAGAGGCTTTCCTAATGAGCTCCTGTGAGCGGGGTCAGGTCCTGGTTATTGAACCACAAGCACACACAACACCGCCCATCCCTCTGGCCTGGCGCCAGACTCCAGTGCGCCGGGGCTGGACTGCCAGGCTCAGAAACCCCAAAACCACGGGGCCAGGGCAACGACTCCCCACGGCTGCTCTCGCCCCTGGGCAAAGCTCTCAGACCAGAGCCGTGGCGGCCAGGACACACACACACCTTTCACCCCCGAACAGACCTGTCCATCCACCACATCGAAGCCCAGCTGAGGCAGGCAATGCCTGGAGAGAGAAGGAGCAGTTGGAAGGTTCCCCAGGGGGCCTGTGGGAACCCAGGCCTGGGAAACATTGCTCTTGGGGATCTAAGTAGGCCACTTCCTGGGCAACGGCAGGCGGGAGAGGACATGGACAATAGTCCTGGCCACAGGCACTTGGGCCCATCCAGGGACCCGGTCCCGCTCCCGGGACAGCAGGGCAGGGCAGGGCCAGGGGCTGAGAGGAAGGACTGAGTTTATTGCTCCTGGAGAGATGGCCTGGGAGCCTGCCGGCAGTGCCTCCAAAGGCCAGCGGCTCCCTAGAAGCAACTCCCCCAAAGCCGGGCACAGAGGCCCCCCGTACCAGGGAAGCCTTCAAGGCCTTTCTGCCCAAACACCAGTTCTTCTGCTGGTCACCGACACAGATGGCAGCTGGGAGGGCCCCACAGAGGCCCTGGATGAAGGAACTCCTTTGCCAAGTCTCCAACAAATGACCCTTGGCTCACCTACCTCAGTGACAGGGAGCTCATCACCTATCGGGGTGGTCTTCTCCAGGAGGGGGCACTCCTTCTGGCCGTAAGGCCCACCTGAGGCCAAGTGAAGCCGACCCCTCTGTGGCTCCCTCACCCCCCACCTCACTGGTTCTGTCTCAAGTCCAAAGACACCAACAGCAGAGATACGCACTTGGGACAGTAGAGGCCTCTTCCCTTGGAGGAAGCGGAGCCCAGGGGTCACTCACTGTCATTCAGACCTCACGATCACTCTGGCAGGAGGAACAGGGCAAGCAGCCCTGTTTTATAGTGGAGGGGACATTATTTCTACTGCTGCTGGGATTGTCTCTCCCACTTCAGTCCCTTGGCTCAGGGGCCACGTGACCCAGGCTGGCTCATCGGCATTGTCCCTCTCAAGCCCAGTGACTGGTTCGGGGACAGTCGTGTGACCACGATCCTCTGAGAACCCTCTCTGGGACTTCTGCTGACCCACTGAAGACATACTCTCTTTTGCTGGTGACCTACAGCTGCCGGCGGCCACTAGAAGCCACCCCAGGAGACAGCCCACTGAGAATGAAGCCAACACGGGAAACTGCAGAGAGACAGAGGCTTGAAAATACCGCCCCCTCCCTGCCCCACCGGGCCCCTGGATCCAGCTCTGCCTGAAGTTCAAGCAGCCTCCGGATACTTTCATCGCATGGGACACTCGTGCCTCTTTTGGGTAAAGCCAGTTTGTGCTTCTGTCGCTCGCAACCGAGAGGCCTTCTGCCCCAGCTTACTGTATCTGGGAAGCCCTCAGGTCAGGGGGCAGAGTCCCACTTAGCTCAGAGGCAAGAGCGGCTGCCTGCAGATAAGGCTGGTCCCAGCTAAGGCCTCCTGGAAGGGGGCCGGGCCAAGGAGGGGAAGGCTCCTATCTCTGTCGCCACGTCTCAGACTCCACAGCCCAGAGTCAGCCAGGCCGCCCAGGACCTGGCGCGATGGGCCTCCCCACATCTTCTCCGGTGGCCTCCGGAGACTCCCCTCTGTGGGATGAATTAGGGAGTCCTGGGGCATACTTGGGTAGAAATGGATACCAAAGGAACCAACCTCACTCCCCCAGAGCACTCCTGGTGGGCTCTGCACTCCCCGCAGCCCTGTGCCCCTGAGAGAGGGGGGCAGGCGATGCCGTGAACACAATCTACCGAGTCCTTACTGTGTGCCTGGTACTGTGGGCTCTAACCCTGCACACCTGCCCTGCAGGGGAGTATGACTACGGCTTCCATTTTATGATGTGGGAACACAGAGAGATTCTGTCATTTTCCTGAGGTCACACAGCTAGTAAAAGAGAGCTGGGATTTGAACACAGGCCATCTAGCGTCACCTCTCATCCTGCCCAGCACCCTCATGGTGCTGACACCCCCGGAGCCCATAACCTCTCAAAATGCCAAGCCCTTCCTGCCCTCCCACCTCAAAGCCTAGGACAGAGGGTGGGAGGCAAAGTGTACCGCATCAAGGTACCTCCGTCTGCCTCGGAGAAGTCGAGTCAGACAGCCGTGTCAGGAAGCCTCCTCTGAGCCAGCAAGATCCAGGAGCACCTCTTCCTACAGGAAGCCCTCCAAGCTACCCACACACACCTTCTCCTCCCTTCCCTACAACTGAGGCAGGGCTGTGGTCTCCTTGCCAAATACTGACTGGGGGGTCCAGGTTCCTCGGCCAGAAGAGCTGCTGCTGGAAATAGGGAGCTGGGACCTCCAAGTATGAGTACGGGACCGGGCCCTTGGAGGTGCTCGGGAAATCGTTCCCCAGCAGAACTGGCTGACCCAGCAGCACCTGCAGTGCTACCACACCCCTTGGCGAGGTCTAGACCACCCCCAGCTTTCACAGACACAGACAGGGCCCCACTTCCTCACCCAAGCAGCGGTGGCAGGCATCCCAGCCTGGCTTCCTCTGGCCCAGCCCAGCAGGCCCTGGAGCTGCGCAGGGCCCAGGGTCCCGGAGGCCTCAAAAAGAGGAAGTGGGGGCTTTGGGGTGTGCGGGAGGGGCAGGCAGGCGTGAGAACAGGCCCCATCCCGGCCCCTCGGGCCCAGTCCCTGCGCCCAGTTCGGCCTGGGGACCATGCTGCTGCAGCCTGGAACCCACGGACACGGTCTCGGCCTCCTCGGCTGGCCCGGCACTCAGCTCGCTCCGTGGGCCGTGTCACGAGCAGATCCTTATTTGCTGAGGGGGGTCTCATGGTAGGACCCAGAGTTTTGTGAAGGAGACCCAGAGGTGCTCTGCCCGGCACAGTTCCGGCATAAAGGGGCACCCAAGAAACCCAATGGGACCAAGGGATTTCAACCTGACTGCCATGCCCACCGTCCCCTCCACCCCACCAGAGCCGGGCAGCCCGCGGGCCTCTCCCTCTGCACACCTTTGCTCACACAGGGCCTGGCCTCCCTCCCCACGCAGGGCTCTCCCAGGCCTTCCCAGACTCCTGTCAACAGTCCCATCTGTCAGACATCCCAGCACCTGCCTCGCCAAAGCATCATGGTAGGATCTGTATCTGTGTCCCGCAGGTGGGCCCTGGCCATTGCTTCTGGAACAGACAGAAGGATGGACACGCAGATGAACCGACCAGCTGGAATCCTGAACCAGGCAGAAAAGGCAGGGGAAAGCCAGCAGGGCAGCTTTGGAAGGAGGAGGAAAGGGGCGCCTGGGTGGCTCAGTCGGTTAGGCCTCCACCTTCAGCTCAGGTCGTGATCTCACGATTCACAAGTTCAAGCCCTGCATCAGGCTCTGTGCTGGAGCCTGCTTCAGATTCTGTGTCTCCTTCTCTCTCTGTCCCTCTCCCGCTTGCACTTGTCTCTCTCTCAAAAATAAACATTAAAAAAATTTTTTAAAAAGAAGAACATGAAGAAAGCGTGTCCCCGAGACGCACAGGGAGCCCTGGTGCTGGTGTGGGTCACCCCCCCCCCCCGTGAGCCTGCCAGTGGGAGGAGGCACAGGTTCTAAGCCCACCTCTGCTCCCACGGTCATAAGTCCCAGTCGCTCACACCATGGGCCTCAGTTCTCCCCATCGGTAAACTCAGGTGCCGATACCCAAGCCGCGGGGAAGAGTGAGGTGCGGGTCATGATGGCCAACAGGCTGTTTGCGAGGACAAAACAGCAAATGAGCCCAGAAAGAAGGCCCAGTTTCCAGAGCTGAGGAAGCACAACTAGGGGGTCCAAATGGAAGAGACAGAGGCAGAAAGCAGCAGCCCACCCCCCCCCAGGAACCTCTACTTCATCTTGCCACCTCCCGGTGACAGCCTACAAGGCCACGAAGCAGGGGCAAAAGCCAAAGTCCCCCAGTGATGTGAGCCCTCCAGCCAGCCCCGCTCCCCGCCATGCCTCCCCAGGGCCCCCAGGCTGACTCTACACTAGCTCCCAGGGTCCGCAGGCCACCCATCAGTCTCGGATCCAGAAAGTCCTAGCTCTGCCGCCAACCTGCTCTATAACTCTGGGCAAGTCCCTGGCCCCATCTGGGCCTCGGTTTTCCTTCTTGCCAAGGACATGGTTCTGTCAGACGTCTGAGGCCCGGAGCTGGGCTGGGCCAGGGGTGGAGCCTGCATCATAAACTGACAACAAGCCGAGGGGGAGAGCCTGGGTGTCGTCACCTGGCCCCAGAGGGCTAATTCTAGAGGTGGGGCAGGATTATTCTTTGCACCTGAAATCCCCACTGCACGTCTGTGGATTGAGCCTTAGCATAGTCAGTGTCTCCTTTAAGATACAAATGCCTCCTTTATCCCTTACCTCCCAGGCGCCGGCTGGCAGGAATAAGAAACGAACTCTGCTATCTCTGACGCCGATTCTAAGGATGGTTAGTAACTGCGGGGAAATCCGTCCACTCGTTCATCCACTCGTTCGTTTATTCATTCACCTTGAGAAAGATCCATGCGTTCATTCTTGTAACAGAAGTTACGTGCCTGGCACCAGGCCAGATGCCAAGAGGAAACTATGCTCCAGGCACAAGCAGAGACCTCAGCGCCCGCCCCCTCCAGGTGTTGCACAGAGTGGGTGCCCATGCAACGGTGCTCACTCACTGACTGACTAACCGATCGACCAAGGATGGCTGGAAAGAACATTCTCGCTGGCTTCCGCCTGAAATTCCACCGTCGGTGATTCATTCCTAAAGTTAAGCGCTGCCCTCACTAAGCTCTCCCTTTAAAATGAAAACACTTTGGGGGCGCCCAGGTGGCTCAGTCGGTTAAGTGTTCAACTCTTGGTTTTGGCTCAGGTCATGATCTCATGGTTCAGGAGTTCGAGCCCCACGTCGGGCTCCGCAATGACAGTGCAGGGCCTGCTTAGGATTCTCTCTCTCTTTCCCTTTCTCTCAGAATAAAGAAAATAAACTTAAAAATTTTTATGTAAAAAAAAATAAAGTAAAAACACTTTCGTGCCCACATTCAACACATTTCTGCCCTCTTTCCCCCTGACAAGGAAGGACAGAAAGGGCTAGCCTAGAGGCACCTCACCAGCTGCCAGTTCTGCCCCAGGTGGCAGGACAGTGGTCTAGCCGCTGACTTCGTGCTTTGCCCAGGGCCCCACCCAGACAGCCGGTGGTGAGGAGGCATGCGTGGGGTTGGGAGATGGGGAGAGAGATCCATTTCACAAAGCCACAGATATACCCCAGAGTAACCACCGAACTGGAGTGAGCAAGAAGGATGTAACTAGCCTGCCAGTATCCTGTTTAAAGAGGCAGCAGAGCCCAGAGGAGAGAGAACATGATACCGAGATGATTTCCAAGGAGGGCAAGAAACCATGAGAGAATTTTCATACAATGCTGTCGTGTGTCGGTCCTTCCCAACCTGACACAGAACCCAAAAGCCATAATGAAAAGACTAATCAACTTGATTACATTTTAAAAACCTACTCCAGGGGCACCTGGCTGGCTCGGTCAGCCCAGCATGCGACTCTTGATCTCAGGGTTGTAGGTTTGAGCCCACCCTGGGCATAGAGCTTACTTAAAAATAAATAAGTAAATAAACTTATTAAAAAATCTACTACATTAGGGGCATCTGGGTGGCTCAGTTGGTTAAGCGTCGGGCTTCAGCTCAGGTCACGATCTCCCTGTTCCCGAGTTTGAGCCCCGAGTCAGGCTCTGTGCTCACAGCTCAGAGCCTGGAGCCTGCTGCAGATTATGTTCTCTCTCTCTCTCTCTCTCTCTCTCTCTCTCTCTCTCTGCCCCACCCCTGCTCTCACTCTCCCTCTCTCAAAAATAAACATTAAAAAAATATTTTTTAAAGTATTATAAAATCTACTATGTAAAAGCTATTAAGAGCAAAATCAAAAGATAAATGAGAAATTAGGGAAATATTTGCAACTCTTATCATAAGGAGCTGATCTCTCTCATATGTAAAAAGTTCCCACAGATCAAAAAGAAAAAGACCGATAACCCAATAGAAAAATGGGAAAAGGGTATGGGCAGAAAGTGCACAGAAAGGCAATATGAACGGCTGTTAAACATTTAGAAAGAAGCTGAGCTCACCCATAATAAGAGAAACAAAACTCCTACAGAAAAGCATTCTCACCTATCCGATTGGCAAAGATCAAAGCATTTATAGAGCATTCATAGGTGGCAACAAAACAGGCAGTCACACTTAGCTTTGGCAGGTGTGCGATTCACTATAACCCCCGGGGCAGGGCGGGGCAATTTAGTCATAGGTAACAAAATCACTCCAGCACGCACAAACCTTTGATGTAGCAAAACTCCTTCAAGTAATTTATCTGACAACCACTTTCGCACGTGTAAAAGGATACAAGTACAAGATTATCTGTTGCAGCATCACAATAACAAAAGAAGAGGATGTGTCTACCAGGTAGGAGACAGCGAAGTAAACCCCAATGCACCCCTACTGTGGAATACTACGCAGCTGCCTACAGGGTGCAGCAGGGACTACGCTGTCCCAGGGAATTCTGTGAAAAACCCCACACGGCCACCGCAGGGTCTGGAACGGGTAATGCCCGAACCAGGACACAGGATAACCAAAACTGATGCTTTCGCGGGGTGAATGAATCTTTGGTTTATTTCTCCTGTCATAATGCAGCTCGTGCAATTAAAAAGAAGTGCTTGGGGAGTGTGTGGGTCAGTTAAGGGTCCAACTTGGGCTCAGGTCATGACCTCACGCTTTGTGAGTTCTAGCCCCACCTCATGTCTCTACTGTCAGCGCAGAACCCACTTTGGATGCTCTGTGCCCCTCTCTCTGCCCCTCCCCCCACTCTCTCTCCCTCTGTGTCTCAAAAATAAATATTAAAAAAAAAAAAAAAAACAGAAGTTCTTGGGGTTTCTGGGTGGCTCAGTCGGTTAAGCGTCTGACTCTTGGTTTCAGCTCAGGTCATGATCTCACGGTTCGTGGGTTCAAGCCCCACGCTGGGGTCTGCACAGACAGTGCAGAGTCTGCTTGGGATTCTTTCTCTCTTCCTCTCTCTCTGCCCCTCCCCTGCCCGCATGCTCTCTAAAATAAACATTTTTTTTTAAGTTCTTAATACAAAATGCAAGATCTGCTGCTTACATAGTGTCTATAGCCAACAACGCTGTATTGCACACTCCAAACTTCTCCTACGAAGGCAGACCTTGTGTTAAGGGTTCTTATCACACCACCCCCGCTACCCTCACCCCCACCACCACCACCACTACTACTACTAGTAATAATAATAATAAAGACGGCAGAAGGAAACTTTTGGAGGTGAGGAACAGGTTTATAGCACAGACTGTCATGATGGTTTCAGAGGTGAATACTTATCTTCGGCTCATCAGCTGTAGACATTAAATATGCACAGCTTTTTCTACGTCAATCATACCTCAATAAAGTGGCTTTAAAAATAAACTAGAGGGGCGCCTGGGTGGCTCAGTCAGTTGAGCACCTGACTTCAGCTCAGGTCATGACCTCACAGTTTGTGGGTTCAAGCCCCATATCGGGCTCTGTGCTGACAGCTCAGAGCCTGGAGCCTGCTTCGGAGTCTGTGTCTCCCTCTCTCTCTGCCCCATCCCTGCTCATGCTCGCTTGCTCTCTCTCTCTCTCTCTCTCTCTCTCTCTCAAAAATAAATAAACATTAAAAAATTTTCTTAAAAATTTAAAAAAATAAAAAAATAATAAACTAGACACTTGGAGCACCTGGCCGGCTCAATTGGAAGAGTGTGCAACTCTAGATCTCGGGGTCGTGAGTTCAAGCCCTATGTTGGGTGTAGAGATTACTAAAAAAAAAAATAAACTTAAAAAAATAAACTAAAAAGTAAAGTACTAGAAAAATCCAAGGGCAACAGAAGGTGACGGATAATTACAGGGACACACATACAAACGTGGAAAGACACGTTCCCGGCATGTTTACTGGTGAGGGGCTGGGGGTCTACATATATAAGGATGTATGCAAATACATAAAAAGCAGAAGCTGTGTACCGGGCGCCTGGGTGGCTCAGCCAATTAACCGTCCTACTCCTGACCTCGGCTCAGGCCACAATCTCACTGTTCAGCACGAACCCTACTTGGGATTCTCTCTCTCTCTCCCTCTCTGCTCCTCCTTTGCTCATGTTCATTCTCTCTCTCTCAAAATAAACAAACTTAAAAAAATAGAACTTGTTTTAAAAAAAATAAAGGAAGGAAGACGGACAGACAGACATCACAGGCCCGTCAAGTGCTAGTTGCATGACCTGAGAAAGTTACTTCTCATCTCTGTCCTCAGTTTCCTCGCCTGAAAAAAGGGAGAATAAGTTCTGACCGTGCAGGGCTTTGAGAGGATTCAGGGGGAGTAAGGCAGGCAGGGTGCCGAGGCGCCACCTGGCACAAAGCACCCAAGTCAGATGACAGGTATTATCAAGTTGGCAGAGAGGGCCCAGAGGTCTGGGAGGGAGTAGGCGGGGCACCTGCCCCTTCCCCTCCACGCCCACCCAGGACCCAGTCGTGAGCCCTGGGAGTGGCCTGGCCCCAAAGTGGTCAGCACCTAAAAACTGCTATCTGGGGCCCTGAACAGCAACAGGGGCTGACGCCCCCACGGGGTGCCTAGCGGGGCCTCGGCGGAGAGGCCGCCCATCCACCCAACCTGGGCCCAGGGGGAGGCGGCACAGTCAGAGAAAACGACGCCGTCCGGCATCCCAGGCAGCAGCGGGACCCCACCCCAAGCCTTGCAGGCCCACTTCAAGGAGAGAAAGCAGAACACCTCTCCTCAGGACAGGCTGTGCAACCTCTGAACCCAACCAGAGAGACTCCAGCGGCCTCTGGCCTCCCTCCTCTGAGAACCTCCACCTCAGTGAGCACCTGCCAGGAACAGGCAGGGGCAGGGCCCTCAGCCCATCCCCGGGGGGGGGGGCAGGGCTGCTCTCACTCTGTTTCCAGCTGGGGGCGGACTCTGGAATCCTAACCTACTTGTTCAAAGCCCCCTGGCTGGGCGGTGGGGAGAGCTGGAATTCAAACCCAGACCTGCCCCACTCCAAGGCTCGAGCTCTTTCTTAACCCTCCGTCTGCATTTCCCCATCTGCATTTCCCGGGGCGCGCTGCCCACCAGCAGAGCCACGAAGAGCTGCACACGCACGGCCAGGCCCACCCACACTGGTTTCTGGTCACAGGCAGTGCAGGGCTTGATATGCTCCTCCTCCTCCTTCAAAGTGCCTGTGCACATTAGCAATTAAAGGCTCGGAGAAGTCCTGCAGAAGAGAAACCCGCTGAGTTCCCCCGGGTCTCTTTGGTTCATGGGGCTCTTTTTGTGTTAATCTCCAATGAACTCCTTCCTTTTGGGAAAGGCTGACTGTGGAGTCTCCTGGATAGCTCAGAACTCCTCACCGGGCAGCTGTGGCCCAGAGGGGCCACTATCCTCCCCTCTTCTGGCGGTCTGAGGAGCTCCCTCCAACTGGGGGCCCCACCCTCCCACTGCTACCTGACCCTGGGTTGGGCTGGATGGACACACAAGGGAAGGAGTATCAGTGCACCGGCTTGTGGGCCAGGGGACCAGCCCCAGGCTTGGCCTCTGGGGTAGGGATGAGGGGAAGGTGAGGAGAAAGGCCTGGTGCCCAGCCCCCTCCCTCAGGCAGTTTAAGCTGGGGAAGCAATCTGCCCTGTAGAAGACAAAGCAAGAAAGTGCCCTAAATACCAACCAGGAAAAGACCCTCCTGCCTCTCTGGGCTGCACTTCCTGCCTCTCTCCGGCAATGCAGGCAAGCAGCCCACCTGCCAGAGGCAAAGTAGTGCAGGGGACAGAGCCCTGGGCCGAGTGTCAGGACACCCGAGCTACAGTGCGATCTCAGCCTCTCTGGTCCCTTCCCACTCAGACGAGCAGAGAAGCTGGCCACAGAGAGGTCGGCAGGAAAAACAGACGGCGAGACACCCCCGCCCAGAACTCAGCAGGCCTGGTGGGGGGGCCTTGGCCTCCCCCAGCCATCCATGGAGCCTAGCCAGACATGGCTGTCTAGTCTGGGCCCCCGAAGCCACTGCCTCGTCCACAGACCGCCCCCCTACATGGCTCCGCAGCACCGGCCACCAGACTGCCCAGCTCCAATCCAAAGCGCTGAGACCCCACTTCCTCAAGGCTTCCTGAGAACCCGAGCAAGGCCAAGGGGGCACGTGATGGGAAAGGGGGGCCGCCTGGTGAAAGCCAGGCCCAGAGCCCGGAAGAGTCCGTCTGCAGGGGAAGCGGGCCTAGCCGACCGCCCTTACTCCCCGACCGCAGCCCGGCCTCCGGAGCTGCAGCCGCTCAGGGGCTGAGGAGGCCCTCCCGACGGCTCAGCCGTCCCTAGAGCCAGGCCCCCCATCCCTGGTCACTTACTCCTTCCTTCCACAAACTCCCGCCTTCCAGAGCCAGGCGCTGGCCACGGACAGGAAGGCTCTGTGATGGAGCACAAGTCCACAGCAGCCCCGTGCACCCCTGAACACAAGCTTCCCCTTGGGATAGCCTGCCAGAGCTTTGTGCACCTGTCCGGGTCCCCAGGAACACCAAGCCCAGTCCTGCTCACCCCCTCTGGCCAAAAGCCTCCTCCAGGGCTGCCAGAGGCCTCCTTCGTGACTGCATGATCAGACTTACTTAGTTCCCCAAACAAGCCCCACCTTTCTGTCTCCAGGCTCTGGCCGCCTAAGAGCACGGCCTACCTCCACACCCCGAAAACTCCCTCTGCCTGGCAAACACCTGCCCAGCCCTTCCGAGCCGGGCTCAGCCGCCACCTTCACAGCAGGGCTGCCCAGTGCCCAGTGCCCGCCTCGGCTTCCCCAGTGCCTGTGTCGAAACACAGGACACCTGGCCTGCCCCTGCCCGGCTGGTTACCTGACGCCTCCCCCAAGGCTGACGTCTGGCTACGGACTGCCCAGCTTCCAAAATCTGACGTCTGCCTGGCACACAGGGGACACTTAAGACCCAAGCTCCATGGAACGAGACAAATACCACCTGTGCTGAGTGGGCTTTCGGGGGCTGGGCCCAATCCCGGTGTCCCTGTCCCCATCTGCATGAGCTCAGGCAGGTCCCCTGCCTCTCAGCCTGGGTTTCTCACCTGAGCCATGGGGAGACGGCTGGTCTATTCTGGCAGTGAAATGACCTCATAGCTATAAAAACTCCTCTTAAATTTAGAAACTTCACGCACTTAAGGGGGCCAACCCTTGTGTTGCTCCAAAGACAGGAAAGCAGGCCCCCTCCTCCTTGGGGCCCGTGCTCCTCCAGCCAACGAGTGCTCACTGGCCCCTGCCCACTCCAGGTACCGAACGACAGGCTGAGGCCATGATAAGCAAGGCCCCTTGGAGAGCGCAGGTCATCGGGGGAGAGGAGACACGTGTAATAAATGAGCCACATGAGGAAGAGAAACGCTGGGATGGGCGAGGGAGCAGCCTCGGGCTGAGGAGTCCAGAAGGCAGGAAAGCCTCAGGGACCAACCATCAGAGGAGCTGTGTGACCATGGGCACATTAATTAACCTCTCTGGGCCTGCTTCCTCACTCAGAGAATGGGCTGGTTATGGTTCCCAATGTTCAGGGGCTTCGCAGAGAGGCTAGTACACAGGGAGTGCCATCAGGAGGGGTCACCCCAGCTGGCTCCAAAAACAAGTGGGAGGGACAGCCTGAGAAACCTTGATATCAACAAGACAGTGGGGGACACCCTATAAACCCCAGGGGTCCTGACGGCTCCCTCAGAGGTAGCCCTTCCCTTGCTCCCCTGCCCAGAAAGCAGGACCGGACAAAGGATGCAGAAGTGCTGGTCCCTCCCCAGGCACTACCTGGTGCTAAGGCACCCCCTCCCCGGGGGCCTCAACAGTGGCTCCAGGGAGTCTGGGTGTTTCAAAAGAGGATGCCTCCACATTAGCCTGGGTCCCCCATTAAAGCAGCACCTCCAGCTGACTTCAAAGGGCTCCTCCTCCCCGAGCCAGACGGGGCCCGAGGGAGACAGGTGTGGGAGGCCAGGAGCGGGGAATGGCAGAGCCAGGAGGACCCTGGCCCATACTGGCAGGGAGATGTGCGGGGCGGGGGGGGGGGTCCGCCCGCCCACTGCCAAGATGGGGAGGCTGAGGCCAGGTGAAGGAGACGGGTGGCCCCACAGCCACGTCCCCACCACTTAAGGAGGCCCGGTGAAACTGTGCCTCCAACGGAGCTCTGACCAGGAGACGCGCACTAGCCCCGAAGCCAGGAAGCGGGGCTGCCTTCCTGTCTGTGCAGGGAGGGGCTGTGCCCCAAGCTCCTGGGACTTCTCCTTGCTCAGCCAGCCACCAACACCAGGAACCATCCGCCCAGGTCAGCTGGTCCCAGAGGCACTGAGACTGAGCCACTAGCCAGGGGCGGGAAAGATCCCTGCAGGGGATGACAAGGGCCTGGAACCAAGAGGACAAAGAGGTCCCCACCAGCATATCCTGGATCTGGAGAGGTGGGTGGTGGCACCGCCTGCTACACACCCCCCCGGGGGCCTCCTGTTCCCTGAAAGCCAGGCCTGCTGTGCTACAACCCCCAGGTGGGCACGAGTTCCTCCCTGGGTCATAAGTACTGCTGTCCCCATCACCTCCTGCTGGGGACAGGAGGAGGCCGGAGGAGGTAAGCCTGGGGGGCCAGGTACATGTCTGAGAACTGGAGTCCCCGTGACAAAGACTTCTATTTGTTTCTGTTCCCTTGGGTACAGTCACAGGTAAATCCTTCCAGTGGTCACTGTAGGGAGGGGTACAGACAGGGGCACAAGGGGAGGATGGAGAGAGTAGGGTGCCCCTGGGTTCCCCGGGCACCGGCACCGACAGGGGGATCGCCGCAGAGCCTGGGAGGAGGGAAAGGCTGCCAAGCAGCTGACTCCGAAGCAGATCACTCCAGCCTCCTCGTTTCCTGAGCTCGAGGACGCCCGAGGCGGGGCTGGGGTGGGGGGGGGGGCTTCATATGGGTGACACAAGCCAGGATGGGGTATGAGGCAGGGAAGCCCTGAGCAGAGGGCCTGGGTGGACAAAGGGCAGGAGAGAGGCGGTCAGCGTGCTGACCCCGTCGAGGGCCGGGCCAGAGTGCACCAGAGGCCATGAAAGGTAGGACTGGACCAGGAGGCTGGGCTGGGACCGGAGGGCCCCAGAAGCCAGGAGAAGGGGTTCAGACAGTACACCAGACAGGAGAAACTGGCCAAGCATGTGCTTCGGAGGAACCCAGGAACCCCACCAAGCCCTTCTCTGGGGCCCGATGTCCACCGTCCTACCCCGTCTGGACAGCAGTTTTCTCCTCCCGTACGCCACTTGGCTGGTGCTCGGGCAGTGCCCACGGCATAGACCTGTCACACCATCAGCAGATGGCAGGAGAAAGGATGACCCAGTGTCACAGGGGGAGAAGATCGCCAAGAGGAACTGAGCCCACCTCTGGGCCAAGGCTCACCCCACCTCACCCCAACGCCTAGGGGGCTTCCGGGGGGAAATCAGGGAGGAAAGGAGCTTCGGCCCAGGTCTGCGCCCAGGACCTGGCACGCTCTGGGCTTGCCGTGGCCGCTGTGAACTCCGTGGGCAGCGGCAGGTTGAGCCAGATGCCGATGGTTGCTGGGTGGGCGCCCTGCCACCCTCCCTTAGGGGTGGGGGTGGGTGGAGCCCCGGTGGGTGAGTAGAGACTGCAAGCCAGGGCAGGGGCGGAGCGGGAGGGCCACCGGGCGGGGGAGCGGGCTGGCGGCACTCAACACACATAGGCCGCCAGGGAAACTCCAGAGCTGGGTGTGCTGGTCTCCGGCAGCTGGGAAGTTTTTCCTACACGTTCGAGTCCCCAGCAACCTGCGTGGGCACTGCCACTTCACAGAGGAGGACACTGAGGGACTGTGAGACAGCAGTTAGCCCAAGGGCTGAGGCTACCAGGGAGGCCCCTCCCACCCGAGACAGCACAGGCAGAGGAGAGCCCCCAGCACAGCTACATGACAGCGAGAACACCTCCCCTCCTGCACCAGACGCAACACACCACCCCTGGTTTAAGCCTATAACCACCCGATACATGCGAACCATGAGCGACACATCTTACAGATGCGGGAAACTGGCTCGCATCACCTGGCTCCCCTCACAGGCTGCTGGAAACAGGCAAGCTGGGGCCCGGGGACAGGGGGCTGGACCCGATGACCCCCAGAAGACCCCTGGTTTCTCTGGCTATTCAGATGTGAAGGTCTCATTCGCTGAGTCAAACTGACTCCCAGCGCGCAGCGACGCGGGTCTGTTCACACACACCAAACGCCCAACAGGCCCACGACCCGCGCTCCCCTCCCATCCCTGAGACCTGACCCCACGCAAGGCTCGAATGAGCCACTCTGACTCGGGCGTCCAGTGCGACCCCCTCTGCCTGCTCCCTCAGCGGCCCCGGAACGGTCCCAGCTGGGTGAGGCACTGCCCTCTGCCCGGGCCCTGGAAGAGGGAAACTTGCCACCGGCAAGTGTGAGTGTGCCCCCCACCCTCCCCCCCCAGGACAGGAGAAAGGTCCAGGACGGGGAGGGATGGCCGGGCCACCCGCCGCTTCTGGACGGCCTCCAGTACGGTAGGACGGCAAGTCGTGGAAAATCCGAAGGGTCAGACCATCCACCGCCAGCTGAAGCAGGTCCCCAGCAGGGGACCCAGGAGGCCCGGCCCCGCTGCGGGACGGCCCTGACCCAGCCCCCGCCACCTTGCAGTGGGTGCAGACAGGGGTCAGGCCAGGCCTGCGGGGTGGGGGACTCGACTCAGAGGCACCTGATTCCTCACTCCCCACGGTGAGGACCATGAGCCGCCCAGAGCCCCTGCTCCACTCTGCCCCCCGCCCCCAGCCTCTCCAAAGAGGAGGCACTGTGCCCTGACCCCTACAGACGTGGCGGCTCTCCGTGACAGGCAGGGTGTGCACGTGGACAGCCCTGGGGACCGACTCACCGTGGGGCCCCTGACAAGAAAGTACCCCGCTGGGCCTCTGTCTTCTTCTCTGCAAACCGGGGGCAGAGAGGGTACCTACCACAGGCTAGGGGTGAGGGGAGCAGGAAATGGTTTAAACCAAGAGTTACAAACTGTAAAGGGGGGTGCATATCCTCACAACAACATCAAGTCTGACCGGTGTCTCCTCTTGAAAAGTACCTTAGGCCTGTTACAGGCCCTGCTCCTGCCCCGGCCCACCATCCACCGCCCAGGCCCTCCCTGCCCCGGCCCCCATTGCTGTGGGAAGCACGGAAGCCCCGCTCCCAGCAAAGGGGCCCTACGAGACCCCCCCTCCCCTCCCAGCCCCCAGAAACTGGCTGCCAGTAAAACACTATGGAAGGCTCTTCCCCCACGCGGTTCACACCTTCCCTCCTGAGGGCCCAGGATCCGGAACAATCTGACGACCTCCCCGCCTCTGCGCCCACACCTCACATCGGAAGCCACAGGAAAACCCCAGAAGGCCCCCGCCTGGAGGTGGGGAGCCCCGCAGCCTGGTCAGGAACAGACCCTCCCAGACTTTCGACTCCGCAGGCGCAGGCACATCCGGCCGGGCCTGTCACTTCACACTTCCTCTTAGGTCTGCTTACTTCTCGTTTCAGTATCTCCTTTAGCTTTGTCCCGGGCAAAGGGACATCATGAAGTCACAGAGCCAAGGTCCTATTTACAGGTCTGTTTAGTTTTTGTTTTTTGTCTTTTTTTAATAAAAGACATTAAAATAAATACCTAACAAATTTTAAGCATGTTCACCCACATATGGCCTGAGACCACCACACGGCCCCCGTCTGAGCAAGGCTGGTCTAGTCACTCTCCAGGCGGCCACCCAGAGGTCGTCCCCCCGCACGTCTGTGGCAGACGGCCCACGGCCACACAGACATCGGAGCAGACTCCAGTCAGGCCTCGGGGCCAGGGATCCTGGTGCTCGGAGGCCCAGCCCGGCCTTCTGCTCTCCTCACCCCTCCGCTCCCCTCCCCCAAGTGCTGGCCAGAGAGGAAGCGCCGGTGCCAGCTGCCCTGAACCCCAGGTAGTGACACAGAAACGAAGCACCTGATCTGCCCTGTGTACATGTGTTTGGAGGAGCACACGGAATGATCCAGAAGGACCCAGTCCCAGTGGTCCACGTTGGTCCCCGGGGGCCCTGGGTTGGGAGGGGCTGGAGGGAAAGGAAGACCCCTCCATTTCCTGAGGCATCTTGCTTCTCTGTCTCTTGGGCATGCGGCACTTTCCGAGTTTGTTTGGGGGGTTATTTATTTTAACTTCACAAAAGAAGCTGAACTGCCCTCCCCTCGCCGATCCTTACCGTCACTGAGAACAGCAAAGCGTCCTTGTAAGTGTGAAATTACAACCCTGAGAAGCAAAGTGGGCACCGCAGAGTCCACGGTCCCCAGAAGTCCAGCCCCCCTCTCCCCACTCACCCCTGCGGTCATAACGGCACCTCCTTGTCAGGCTGGGCAAAGCCCGCGACAAGTTGTCTCTGGTCCTTTGTCCAGCAGCCGCCCCACCTCCCGCGGCCCAGACCCCGTCCACGCCCGCCCAGCCCGGGGCTGCTGGGACGGCCGGCGCCCCGTCCCCACACCCCGCTTTACCTGGCTCTCCTCCGGGGCCCCTGGGCGGCCAGGCCAGGCTCTGAGGAGCTGGCGTGCCGGCGGGCCGTCCCTCGCCTGCCCCTCCTCGGCCAGCGTCCAGGCTCACACATGTGAGTCCGCCTTCGCCGGCCACCTAACGCGAGCGAGTCACATCTGGGACCCACAACTTCCTGCTCCGCGGCAGCCGCCTCACAAAAGCTGCAGCCGAACCCTCGGCTCGGCGCCTCCGGAGCTGGGGGCGGGGGGGGCTCCCAGCTGCAGCGGGGCCCTCGACAGAAGTCGGGGGAGGCATCGGGCCAGGCTCCTGGCTCCAATGACTTCATGGAAATTGGAAGCTCTAGGCTGGAACAATTTTCAACAAGTGAAAATAAAACAAGCACCGAGCCTCCGTTAGAAGCCCCGAGACCACGGCTGGAGGCCAGGAGCAAATGCATCCATGAGGAGCATTAAAAGCCAGAGCAGCCCGGCCACGGGGCCTCGCCCCGGCTCTGCCACTCGGACAGACCCTGGGCCTCGGTTTCCCCACCCACGTGATGAGGGGGCTTCCTCCATCTCCGAGAGGTCAAAGGCCTCCGGCCTCATCTGCCGCCTTTCCATCTCCCAGCTGCCCCCGTGCCTGGGGTCCCTATTCCAAGCAGCACGACCCCTAGAGAACCCCGGCAGCCTGGGCCCCAGGAGGCCAGGAATCCAGCCCCCTTCTGCCCTCAGTTTCCCCACTGGGATCATGTGGTGCTCAGCTGCGAGGCAGCAGATAGGAAGGGCGGGGAAGCAGGGAGCAGAAACCTCCCAAGACACGGGGGGAAGGGACAGCTGGTCCATCAGGGCCCCGCTGAGCGTGTGACCTGGGGGGCCTGGGACCACCTTCTACCTTTCGTCCTGCCAGCAAATGCTACTGTTTGGTAACAAAGTGGAGACAGAGCCCGATTTTCCCAGCTGACACTCCCGCCCTCCCCAGGCCCCCCTCTCGGCTTCCTCCTCAGAGGAGCCTGTGGTCAGGCCCTTCCCTTCCAACCCGCTGCGCCCCCAGCCCTGGCCACGGGGCCCCTGACCCCCCAGCCCTCAGATGGACTTCGAGGTCCTGTTATTATGCCCCTTCTACAGAAGAGGAAACTGAGGCCCAGAGAGGCCACTCACTTGGCCAAGCACACATAGCTAAGAAAAGGCAGAGCCGGGATTCAAACTCAGGTCTGATTCTGTGTCCTGTGCTTTCAACCACCCACCCCGCGACCATCCCGGGGCCAAAGAAAGGCTTCCCTGAGGACGGGCTACTCCAAATCTCCCTGCACCCTCCTCAGTGGCGCCCTCACCGGAGATCTCCACGCCCTGGTTCCCAGCGCTCCCAAACTTGCTGAGCGAACTGCCCCAAAGGAGGGGCGAGCTCGGGCTTTCTCAGCATCAGACCAGGAGCTGGTTCCTGTTCGCTCCAGGTGCCAGGGCGCAGGCACGGCCCCGACCTTTCTCCTGCTCCTCTCGGCAACACCCGCCCTCCTCCCCGTGGGCAGGACCCCTCTCTGGTGCTGGGGACACAAACGTGACTTGAACAGAGCCCCCACCAGCCAAGCTCCCAGGCTAAGACGTGCCCACAACGGCCTGCCCAAAGGTCTGGGAGAACCACCCGTGAAGACAAGATCTGTCGTCCCGTGGCTCAGGGCAGGGAGACCTCCGCCGCCTGGAAGCCGCAGGCAGTAGAAAGTGGCAAGGCCACGAAACAGTGGGCAAGAGGGAGTAACACCGCAGCAAAAACAAGGCAGACAGGGCTGTCAGGCGGCCAAAGGACAAATAACTCCAAGACCTGAGCCAACAGCTTGGCCTCGTTTGACACCCAGATGGCAAGCCCCGCCCCTCGGGAAGAAACCCCACAGCACTCAGCCCATTTGGGACTCCAGGCAGGCTTCCGGGAGGGGGCGTGAGCAGAGAAACACTTTTTCCTTCCCCTAGAGTCAAGGGGCTCACCATACCCTGAAAGGGGTCTGAGCAACCAGGCTGGTGATTTACCAAGCCGGCCCCTTGGCCCATGGATACGGAACGAAGAGGCTTCAGAGCAACAGAGTCAGAGCCCCTCTGAGCAATCTTGGCAGCCCAGGAGTCCATCTGTAAAGTCAGCCAACTCCTCAGACGGCTGGGAGGCTAAGGTGAGCAAGGCACATAGTAAGTGCTAAGTTAAAGCCAGAAGACAAGGGAGGCCAGAGGGTGTTCCGTCAGTTCCAAACCCCAGATCCCACTCCACTGCACGCCTGCCCTGGTCAGAGGCCTTCCGTGGCTTCGCTGTGCCTCCACCCAACTCCCCACAACTCATCTTTCCATCCCCCCCGATTAGGAGTTAGAAGGCCCTACTTCCGTCCTGTAACTTGCATGACCTCAGCCAGTCCCTTCTCCCCTCGAAACCCAGTTTCCTGCCTGTCGAGTGAAGGAGTGAGCCAGGGCGGGTCCCCGTGTTCCCAGCCTGGGAAAGAAAGGGATCCCAGCACGTCCCCGAGCCCACATTCCGTGCCTCGCTCTTTCAAACCTCCTGACTCAGACCACCAGGGCACAGTCAAAACGGAATAGCCAAAACGCTACTCATCCTGCCAAGACAAGTTCAAAGGCCACCTCTTCCAGAAAGCCCTCCCTGGGGTCCCATCATTTCGCCCTCTGGGCCGCACAGTGCCGCGGGCCTCTCCATAGAGGGTTTCCGGGGCTACCCTCCTTCTGCAGCATCCATTTCCACCCTTTCTGTGGGTACCCAGCCCTCCGGGGATGGGCCCGTGACCACTGTCCCCTGAGGAATGGGCACGGGACTCAAAGTGGCCCGGTGAGATTCAGTCCTGGGGCTTCTGTTGGAACTCTGTAGGAACAAGACGCTGGCCTTTCAACAGGAGGGTAGGACGCGAGCTAGAAGCTGCGGGTGCCATCTCTGCCACTGCAGGGTCAGCCTCCAAACGAGGCCCCTCCTGTACCACCTTCAGGAGCCACCGAATGGTGTGGAAAACACAACGTGTGACTGCTGAGGTCACGAAGACACAGCGGCTTCCACCCTGGCCCCCTCTTGGATCACCAGCTCTGGGGCAAGCCAGCCACCATGCCGTGAGGACCAGGACGCTGAGCAGCTCTGTGGCAGGGAACTGAGCCCCCCACTCAGTCAGCCCCCCCCCCCCCCCGCCGGCCCTGTGACTGAGCCACCTTGAAGCAGAGCCTCACAGCTCAGACGGAATGACTCCCTGTGGCCGCCGCAGTCCTGCCTGCTCAGGAGCGACCCAGTAACGCCTCTTGGCTTCCGTGAGGCGCACCTCTCCCCAGCGCCAGGCGCTCAGGAGGCCCTCGGGGGCGCTTCTGCCTAATCGGTCCGCACTCGGACTCTCCGGACAAGAGCGGCGAGCGGAGACCCAGCGCCCGCTCTGTGGCGCCAGCTGCTCGCAAGCCCCCTTCGCCCACCGGCCTGGGAGCGCGGAGCGGGCTGGCTTCACGCTGGCGTCGGGTCCGCTGGCCCCAGGCCGGAGGGCTGCGCTGTGATCCCCGCGGAGGGGGCCTCGTGACCCCACCGCTCGCCCTGACTCCGGGATGATTTCTCACACTTGGTGGTGGGGGGGGGGGGTGCCTTCCCAAGCTTCGACTCACCTCCAGCCCCCGTGCCTTCGTCTCCTCCTGGCTGTGGGCTCCAGGGGCTGTGCTGGGATCCCCGTCTTTCCCAGGCTGGGAACACAGGGACCCGCCCTGGCTCACCCCCTCACTCGACGGGCAGGAAATTGGGTTTCGAGGGGAGAAGAGGCTGGCTGAGGTCACGCAACCGGTTACAAGTCACAGGAAGGAACCGGTGGTGGTCCTGAGGGGCGACTTGGGGTGAGCCTCGAAGCCACTCCAAATAAACACACGCACTAAGGAAACAGCACCTGAGCTGTTAAACTCCGCGTCTCTCAGCCACGCCCCTCCTCGTGCAGAAACCCCGCCCCCCGTCACAGGTCCGACCCCAGAACAAGGAGAGACAACTACACTATATGGTTACATGAGTCGGGACGGCCCGCCAGAGGCCGAGGGCTGGCTCCCACGACCCCGACGGCCCCAGCCCCGCCACCCCAGGGCCGCGGGGCTGCGGAGAAGGCGAGGGGCAGCCAGGGTCACAGCCTGTTGAGCAACAGCAGAGAAGCCTCAAAGACCAGCTGTGAAAGCTACCGCCCTGCCAACCAAACGTCCTTATTTCCTTTGAAAACCTTGGCAGCCGGGCCTCGCCAGCGGCCGCCTGTCCCTCCCCACACCCGGTTTCGGTGTGAGCCGCTGAGGGGCAGGGAGGAAGGCCGCGCTCCTCCCTACGGATTCTGGGAAGGGGGCCGCCGCCGCGCCGCGAAACCGCCAGCCCCCGGGCCTGCGCGCAGAGCGCCGCCTCTCACTGAACGGTACCACCGAGGTGCGTGTGTGCGTCTGCACGCAAGACAGTCCAGAAGGACGTACGGAAACCTCGGGCATTATCGCTCAGTGACGGGACTCCGCCGTGTTCTGTTCGCATCTGTCTTATTTATGACTTTTTTCCAATTTTCTCTAAAGGAGATAAACTACCCAGGTTATTAAAAGATACCACGTAAAACCACTACGGAGAAAAAAAAAAGGAATAAAGAAAAAAAACAACAACATCCTGAGACTGGAAGTATTCCCCCAACGCCAAACTCAGCCCCACCCGCGACCAGGTGAAAAAGGGAAAGGTTTCTCATTTAAAATGCTACTGTCTTAAAGCCACCGCGGCAGCATGACGGAGGCGGCGCAGGCAAACGACTCGAACTTCCTGGCAGAAGCCTGCCACTCTGCCTCTGTCTCCGGCGTGCTCTTGTGCAAACTGAAACTGAATTAGATCAAGCCTCCAGATCCAACTACCGATTTGCAGGAGGCTCGCGGGCATAAGGAACAGGGCACACATTACAGAGGCTCTACTAGAGGGAAAGGGACCCAGCTTCAAAAACAAAAGTGATAGGGGCGCCTGGGTGGCTCAATCGGTTAAGCGGCCGACTTTAGCTCAGGTCATGATCTCTAGGTCTGTGAGTTCGAGCCCCGTGTCGGGCTCTGTGCTGATGGCTCAGGGCCTAGAGCCTGCTTCGGATTCTGTGTCTCCCTCTCTCTCTGCCCTTCCCCTGCTCATGCTCTGTCTCTATGTCTCGCAAAAATAAATAAACGTTTAAAAAAAAAAAAAGAAAAACAAAACAAAAAACCAAAACACCTACCAGGGCACCTGGGAGAGGATGAATGAGCATCAGTCCCCCACAAAGAAGACCTGAGGACCATCTCCTGCCACCTCATTATACAGACCTTATTTGGACCCCAATTTTTATTTTGTTTTGGATTCAAATCTTTAAAAACTAATATTTGATGTGTCTAGAACAACTGGAAATTTGAACTTGGAATGGATAATTACAATCTTAAGAGACTATTGCTAGGTTTTAGGCGTGGTAATAATACTGGGGGGTAGTCCTTATCTTGCAATATATACTACGATTTTTAAAATTTCTTTAGTGCTTATTTATTAACTTGGGGAGAGAGAGAACATGAGCAGTGGAAGGGCAGAGAGAGAGCAAGAGAGGGAGAATCCCAAGCAGGCTCCACACTGCCAGCACAGAGCCGGATGCGGGGATCGACCTCACGAGAGATGTTCAACCGACTGAGCCACCCAGGCGCCCCTACACACACTGCAATTTGTACAGACAGAGAGAGAGGTCTGGAGGGGACAGCGAGTGGGAGCAGGGCTGACTCCAGGCTGGCCAAGAGCTGGACGCAACGGCAGCTGCCCGACGCGCACGTGGGGGCGGGCACGGAATTTTTCCACAGTGAAATGCTGACACAGCTCTGGCACCTGCTGTCTCACTGGAGCGTCAGTGGTGAAAGGGTCACGCCCTGAAAGGGAAGGCCACTCACCGGGGGTCTCGTAACTAGAACCTAAGGACGAAAGCAGACTCGAGCCTGCTCCCTGCTGGAAGGGGGTGGGGCTGGGTGGAGACAGCTCTCCGTCCCCCCCAAGCCACCAGGGTGCGCTCAGCCCTGAACCCCAGACGGCTCTGCAGGAAGCAGGGGCGGCCGCGGGGACCCAGGCTCCCCGGTCGCCGCCAGCACGGGGCACGTGACCTCCTTGGCCTCCGCCTCGGCTCACCTCCCCCACGGGAGCTTAAAGGCTTCCGGTACCAGCCGGCGACAAGGAACCCCTCTCCCCGCAAAGCCCCTCCCAGCCTCATCCCCCCACCGCAAAGCGGTTCTGGGGGGGCGGAGCGCCCATGCCCCGGACGACGCCTGCCCTGCCACACCTATGCCCGGTCTGCAAAGTCGCCCCGGCCTCACTCGGGCCTCGTCTGCCCTGAGCGGAGAAGCCTGGCGAGCGTCTACACTTCGCTGCCGGCTCTTCACGGGACCGCTCTTTCTGCGAACTATCAGGCACAGCCTAGATGTCCAGCAACAGGGGACCGAGAACATCCCCCCGGGGGGGGCGGCTCATGTAGCAGATGCGGGGTCCGAGATGCCCAGCAACAGCCCTCACAAAGCGTGGGGGGCGCGCTGGACAGACAGAACTTTCCTTAGAGGACAATGAAGACGCTGTTTCCTTGTTCTTTGTTTAAAAAATGAAAAAGTCCTGGGGCACCTGCGTGGCTCAGTCTGTTAAGTGTCCAACTTCCCCTCCGGTCATGCTCTCGCAGTTCATGAGTTCAAGCCCCACGTCGGGCCCTGTGCTGACAGCTCAGAGCCTGGAGCCTGCTTCAGATTCTGTGTGTATGTCTCTCACTCTCTACCCCTCCCCTGCTCACACTCTGTCTCTCTCTCTCTCTCTCTCTCAAAAATAAACAAACATCAAAGAAAAGTATTTTTTTTAAACGAAAAAGGCCTCTGGAAGCACATACACGGGTATGTTAATGGACTACTTCAAAGAGTAGAATCAGAACAGATTCTAGTTTATGTCCTTGCTTTCTGATTTTTCAATAACAAATGTGAATTCTTCCTGTAATTAACATAAAAAATTAAAGCCACTTAAGATATGAGCTGATTTTGTCCTCCCGGGAACACAGCTCAGAGCCTTGGGCCAAGGAGGCAGAAACTGCGTGGCTATGGGCCGTCTGAAGATCACATGGCCTCTCTGAGCCTCAGTTTCCCCATGACGCTGCCTCCCAGCCTTGCCCTCCCCCAGTCCCTGTGGACAGGCTTGCCCGTTTCTGGCCTTTGTGCATTCCTCTCGGGCACCTGCTGTGACCCTGCGCCCAGGCTGGTGGGGGACCAGGGGCATTGGGGCTGGACCCTGGGGTGAACAGTCCCCACCGCCACATATGCAGAAATCCACCCTGCTCGACGCCGACATGCTGGCCCCTTGAATCCTCCTGATCACCCTCCAGGAAGGTCGTGTAATGCCATTTTACAGAGGAAGAACCAGGGGCTCTGGGGGAATAAATGACTACCCCCACCTACACACGCCAAGCCAAGATGGAGACTGCAGGCTGGGAACCCTTCAGTGAGTTCCTCCAACACTCAGGTCAGGGAACCGGGCGAGAGGGGTGGGGGGAGAGGGGGAGAGGGGTGGGAGGGGTGGGGGGAGAGGGGTGGCGGGGTGGGGGTGGCAGCCAACCATTCCATGCATCCCTTTGGAAGAGCCAGGCACACTGCGTAGGGCTGCAGGCAGGACCGAGGGAGGACCGGGCTGTGACAGGGCACAGCAGGCTGCAGCCACAAAGCCTCAGGCTCCTCTCCCTCCTCCCTGGCAGCCCCCAGCCCCTCCCCCACCCCTGCAGTGGTTACTTGAGTATGGGCTCTGTAAAGGGGGTGCCCTGTGGCACCCACTGGATGGAGAAGGGCATGGAAGGATGCTGAAGGGGCGGGCGGAACCCCAGCCTTGGGGCCCGGCACCCTGGGATCACGTATATAATGGCACTTCCTCAGGACCGCAAACTCGGAGCTCCAGAGGCCAGACAGGACATCACAAGTGAGGCTGGCCGGCCTCATGGGAACATGGGCAGTGCTGCAGGCCTCGTGAGTTGGCAAACAAGACTAGAATTCTGGGTTTTTGTGTAGAACCCCGTAGTTTCGGCTTCTGGCAACGAACCCAAAATAAACTAGTAAGCAGTTCTATCGGCGCTCTGGACTCACTGGTGTGTGACCCGGAGCAAACCGCTTAACCTCTCTGGACTTCAACGGCGTCATCCATACAGTGGAAAAATCAGACAGGTTACAGAGATGATAAGATACAGTCTGCCCATACTCATGACAACAAAAAGCAACAGTGACGCTAACAGCTAAGTGCCAGGCACCATTCTAAGAAACATGAATTAATCTCATTTCATTCTGACCATTAGACAGGCTTTTTTTTTTTGTTTTAACTTTGTATTTTGAAATAATTACTACTTTCAGAAAAGTTGTAAGAAAGGTACAAGGCATTCCCCTACACTTTTTATGCAGTTTTGCCTGTTTGTGCCATTTTGTCTCCCTTTATTATCTGTCTACATAGGTGTTTGTCTCCAACATCTGAAAGCAGGTTGCTTAAACTGTGTCCCTTTGCCCTAAACACTTCGGTGCAGATTTCCTGACAACAAGGACCCATATCAATAGTTATCAGGATATTTAACGTCGATACAATGCTTTTATCTATAGTTCATATTCAATTTCATCAACACTCCCAATAATGTCCTTTTACACAATTTTTTTTTTCCAGCCTGGGTTTCACAGACTGCGTTTGGTTGTCCTGTCTCTTCGGTCAACTTTAATCCGGAACCATTCTTTGGCCTTCCAGATAAGTGTTCTTAGTGTCTCCATTGCATAGATGAGACACCAGCTCAGAGAGGTTGAAGCACTTGCCCAAAGTCACACAGCCAGGAAATGCGCGAGCTGAGACAGACTCAAGCCCGAGAGGTCCCCTCCAGAGGCTGTGTTCTCCTCTGCCAGGCACAGAGCTTGCGAATAATAGTCTTTGTCGTCAATAGCTAAAAACAGTGGCTCCCTCTGCAAACAGCCGAGCTGCTCCCAGCCGCCTCACTCAGCGGGTGGTCATTAACTGAAGGAGTGGCCTCCTGCTGCCAGCTCTGTGCACCTGGCAATGGCCCTGGCGCAACGCCCACCACCCCACCCTGTGGGGCTCCATTTAGCCCCTCTCTAACAAGCTGGAAGACAGCGAGGCCCGTGGAAAGCTGAAGGCGGAAGGGAACCGTGGCCCCTGCCTTTCTTTTATCCGCTCTTAAGGTAACAATTCAGGCTCAAGTGTCCATGGGCAAAGGGTCCCCAGGCCAGATCCCTGACCCACAGACCACCAGCACTGAATGGAACCCAAGGCCGACGGTCTAAGAGAGGGCTGAGCACTTTCTAAGACATGTGATGGGGCTGAATGGGAGGGAAGGGTTTATAGGAAGAAGGCACAGCAGGAGCAAGGGCTGGGAGGTAGGAATGGAGTTCTCAGAGCAGGCAGCAGGAGAGACTCAGGATCCCAGGGGGCGCACAGCCTGTGGTACTCAGAGACAAGGGGGGGCGGCTGATCCCACACTCTCTGCTTCCTCGGTGAGGACCCTCAGGGACAGGGAGTTGTCAACTGCTCTCTGGGCCCGGAGCCCCTACTCTCAATTCCAACCCGGGCCACGCAGCCGCTTAGGAAACCACTCTCTTTGGTTCCCGAACGGAGGCGACTCAGGGCCTGGAGGCTGCTGTCACCCCTGGCTCCCATCCACCTGCCAGCCAGTCCCCCAGCAGCCCCCCAACAGGTGGTCGTGAGCCACAGATACCCTCCGGACTCACGGCGGGAGAGACGACACTGCCAGCAAGAAGATCTGCAACAGACTAGCGAGGATGTGGTCTTCTGCTGGAGCTCCAGGCTGTTCTGCTGGCTCTGAGGCTAATCTGGGCTGAAATATTTCAAAATCCTGGGGCCTGCCCACTGGACACCCTAGTACAACGGCAAGTTGACATCTGCCCCCAGACCAGCCCTGCAAACTCCGGGGCAAGTTCCAGAGGCAGCAGGACATTTTTTCCAGCGCAAACGAAAAAGGAAGAATGTTCTGCCTTTCTTCCTCATTGCAGACCATTTAGAAAATACAGAAAGCATGAATAAATAAGACGTGATGTATCACCGGATTCCCCCAAAGATGTCCCAATGTGACCTCTCGCTGTCCGTCCTTCTCCACCGTCCAGTGCTCAGACTGGCCCGCCTGCTGTGTGAGGCCGTCCCGACAGAGGTGTTCGGGGTCAAGGTGCAGCCGCTTTTTCTCCTCAGTGGGCTAACAGGCTTAGGAGGGCAGG
Organism: Paguma larvata; assembly: GCA_030068075.1. Classification (NCBI taxonomy): domain Eukaryota; kingdom Metazoa; phylum Chordata; class Mammalia; order Carnivora; family Viverridae; genus Paguma; species Paguma larvata. The sequence continues at coordinate 28,196,932 of CM057841.1, read as the reverse complement.
GACCCCGCCTAACTCAGCTCGCTGCCTCCTGCCCAGGCTGGCCACTTGAGGCTCCCTTGCTGGAGTCAGCCACGGACCACTCTAAGCCACTATGCCCCGTCACCAGGCCCTGTGTGCCCAGGTACAGAGGGAAAGGATCCAACAGGTGGGGGTCAGCGGCAAAGGGGTCAGCAGCCAAGCCCCGCGGCATCTTCGGGTAGCAGGGAGGAGCAGGAAGAAGGGAGAGGTGGGCAGGCGGTATGTTTCCCCGTTGGGGAGTATTTGAGACTCTGCCTGTTGGGGTGGGGTCAGGCTCCCGAAGTATACTCCAATAGATTTCACCAGAACCACGCCAGAACAGGGCGGGAAGACCAGGAGGCCGAGCCCTAGTCCCAGCTCCGGGACTGACTTGTTGTGAGACCTTTGATGACCTCAGCTTTCCCACCCATAGATGGGGCTGGTCATTCCAGCCCTAACTCACAGGATCTAGCGATACAAGGGAGGTCCGAGGCCCTGGACGCCACCTGGCCTCAGAAATCGGAGGAATCCCACCTCCCCCTGCCCTCCTCCATGAAAGGCCCTAGAGCTCAAATGCCCGCGAGAGCATTGAGGGCCGAGGCGCCTAGTGCCCACCTCTGCTCCGCCCCACCCCAGGCGCAGCCGGCCACCTCTGTGGGACCTCCTCGCTACACCTGGCCCCAGGCCCACACGGGACAAGCTCCCCTCCCCTAGGAAGACAGCCGCCCACGTGTCAAAGCAGACACTGAATAACAGCCCAAAGCCCCCCCGGCCTCATGTCCTGAGACCATATCCTGTCGGTCATTCATTCATAGCGCTGTCCAGCATCACCCCGGACCAGGTGTGAGGCCGCTTCAGCGGCGCCTGGGGCTGGTCCAGATCCGGGTGCTCTCGGCACAGCCCCACCCCCCAGGACAACCATGCTCCTCATCTGAAAGCCTCCAATTCTAGTAACGGAGTCTGAACTCTCATTTCAGCCTCGACTCAGAAAGAACAGGAGTTCTTGGCGTTTGAGGGAGGGGATCCAAGAGAAAAGCCAGAGAGAGAAGCAGTTCACGCCCCACCGAGAAAGGCTCCTGCATGGCTGCCCTCAACCAGGGGCAACTACTCACTTTCTTCACATGAAAGGGTTAGGTTTCAGGTTCGCCTCAGTGGGGAGCCAGGGAAGCGGCCAGCGCCTTGCTCTCCTTGCTGGCTCTCCCACTCCCTGCCCCCCATTAATTGGTGAGGGGCCCTGGTCACCCTGGGCTGTGGTTGGATTGGATCCAACGCCATCCCCCAGCCTGGAACTCACTGAGCCTTCTCCCCCTGAGGTATTTTGCCTTTAAACAGCTCTACTGGCCCCCAGAGTCCCCGGCCTTGTCCAAGTCTGGGACACCTAACCAACCAGCCCCTCTGCCAACAGAGGTCCGAAGGTGACCGGCCCGGGGTGGAGGGCGGGGGAGGCACACGCCGTGTCTCTCTGGCAGGTCTCAGTCTTGCCATCCGGAAAGTGGGGCTGGGCCCCAGCTCCTGCCAGCTGGATCTCTGTCTGGGAAGCGTCTCCCGCGCTCCCAGCTGGGAGAGGGCAGAGGGCCCAGAGAGGGGGCATCCCAGGAGACTCATCCCGAACTTGAACGTCGGGGGGAGGAGGAGGAGAGTGCAGGGAGCAGGGGCGACTCCGCGGGTCTGGGGGCCGCCCCGCCCGGCCTCCGGCCTCCGCGCCCCCCTCCCTCGGAGGCTCCGCCGGCCGCCACCGCCACCGCCCCACACCCCCCGGGTCTCCGCGTGGGTGGGGCCGGGCCGTCGGGCGGCGAGCAGCGCGCAGACACGCCGCGCGACACCCCCACGACACGGGGGCCCGGGGACGCGAACGGCGGCGCCACCCCCCCACCCCCGCCGCCCGCGGCCGCCGCCCCGCTCACCTGCCGCCGCCTCTCCCGCCGGCGCTCGGGCCGCCGCCGCCGCGCCTCCGCCGCCCGAGTGGCCGCGCCGGCCGCGGGCGGGGTCCTGAGCGCGAGCGCGAGCGCGGGCGGGGGCGGCGGAGCGGCCGCAGGCGCCCCCCGCTGGCCGCCCGCGCCCCGAGCCCCGGGCCGCGGCAGGGGCCCGACGCCCCGTCCCCCAGCGGGCGCCGTGGGCCGCCGCCCTGCCCGAGTTCCCCCAGAAGCGCCGAGGACCACGACCGTCCGCTCCCCAGGCGCCCCCCCCCCCCGAACGTGCACAGGAAACCAAACCTCTTCCAGAATTACTTCCCACCCACCCCCCCCCCGCACGTGTCTGGACGCACCTGGTGCTGCTCCACCCCCTCAGAGGGAAACACTTTCTAGCAAACTCGTTCAACTGTTTCTGCTCGAGATGAGTCCTCCCTGCCTCCAGGAACGCCCCTTTCTAGAAGGACCTATAGACTTCGGGCTAATGCACTCCTGCCAAGATGAAGGAAGCTTAGGTGGAAACTTTCTGTCTCTCTCAACTCCTGGGGGGTCCGGAGGTGGGGCGGGCATTAAACTCCTGGGGGGTCCGGAGGTGGGAGCCGCCCTGAGCACCGGAAAACAAGGCCGCCTAAGAAAGTAGGTATCCTCAGAAGGTAGGCAGCTGACCCCACGGTGACCCCACTCACAGCTGCCTACAACCCAGGGTGGGGCCCCAGAGTTGGCAGCAAAAACATCTGCCCTGTTTCCGAGGCACCCGGGCTGGGTGAGCAAGGAAGCGATCGTGAGTCACGGCTGGGAGTGACAAAGGAGTCCGACTGAAGGGGTAATCAAGACCAGGAGAGCGCTTAACTGACACCTTCGCGAGTCCACTTGTCCAAACTGCGCTTAAGCCCCTTATGGAACCCGAGGTGCCCACTTGGCTGAGAGGAGGGTCACGTGGGCAGGTGTGAGGCCCATTTCTCAGGTCCCAACCTCAGAGGCCTTAGCCACAGTTCCACAGGAAACTTTCATTCCTGAGAATCTGTAGTTCAACAAGCACGCAGGTGATCCTATGACAGGCAGCTGGAGAAACTCTGGTCTGTTAGGTGCCCCGTGATGGCAACCCGGGAGCCAGGCACATTACCGACGCTACAGGGAAGAGACAGCCAGGGTCCCGTTGTTGCGCCTTGACCCTTCAGGAGGCCTAGACCCCAGCCCAGAGGACACCTGCTTTGGAACGAGGCCGAGGAATCTGACGGTGGAATGCCGGAAAGTGAAGATCTGATTTGCATCCCAGATGGCAGCTGGAGGGCCTTCCCAGCTGAGACTCCTAGCTCCTAACGCAACAAGCCCGCCCTGATTCCCCAGCCCAGTTCCCACAGCCTCTGGGCGTCCAGAGGGTGGCCCTTAGCCCTGCGGGGGGGCCGGAGCCGGGCCGCTGCCCTGGCGAGGTCACTGCTGCATCCCAAGTGCTCCCAGGTGGGGATCTGAGCGGCCGGGACTTCCCTGCGCGGGAGACGGGAATCCCCGCAGCGGGCGGGGCAGTGGGCACCCCTAATCCTCACCGGGCCGGCTTGGGCACCTCGCCCCGCCCACCCTGCAGCTCCGCCCCCCGGAGCAAAGCCCAGGAAGGGAGCGCCCTCAGTTCCAGGCTGGTGTGTCCTGTCGGCCAAGGTCAAGCCTGGAGAGAGTGAAGGGTGAATGAACCCTGGGCCCGGGATGGACCTGTCAGGGCTCGCCCTCAGGCCTCTCCCGCCTGCCTCTTCAAGCACAACGCTGGGAGCCCTCGGCCCTTTGCGGCTCATGGGGGTGTGGGGAGCGATGCTATGACTTCCCGCCCTGTGGTGTGTGTGTCATGTTTTTGCAATTCTATGACCAACTCTCCTGACAGCCGACAGGAAAACGGAGCTAGGGGAAAGCGAGTTCAACACAATGCTTGCATCAGTGCGAACCATTAACTTACCACTAATTGCCGAGCGGGCTCCACCCTCTGTGCTGTGGCCAGCTCCCAGTGCCCCCTTGCATGCTGCCCTCGGTTAGTGACTCGCAAACTGTCGCCAACGTCAGAATGGCGCAGAGGCCTGGTGCAGACACCAGACATGGCCGGGCCCCCCTCGGAGTCTGATTCAGCGCGTCTGGAGTGGCTACCAAGAATTTAAATTTCCACCAAGCTCCCCAGGGGTGCCAGTGTGGCTGGCTGGCAGGCCAGCCTCGGCGGCAAGCCTCTAGACTCGAAGGCATGGATTTCCAAATACAGCTGGAGTCCCACTCCCAGAGATTCTGATCCTGCATTGTTTAAAAACCCAGGTGAGTTTACTTAGTGACAAGGATGGCACTTCAAATCCTAGAGGAAGAGGATAACTTCTTCAGTGTCTGTTGCATGAATTGGCTACCACGGAGGAAAAACTATCAGCAGGACACCTGGGTGGCTTAGTCAGTTGACCGCCTGACTCTTGGTTTCGGCTCAGGTCATGATCTCACGGTTCGTGGGATCGAGCCCCGTGTTGGGCTCTGTGCCGGCAGTGCAGAGCCTGCTTGGGACTCTCTCTCTCCCTCTCTCTCTGCCCCGCCCCCACTTGCACTGTCTCTTTCTCAAAATAAATACACTTAAATTAAAAAAAAACAAAACACTATCAGCTACCAACCTCACATCACACTAAAACGGTAATCAACCTATCAATGAAAGATCTTTGTGTTTGAAAACAAAACTTGTGAAAAACATTTTTTAGTAATTTTGGAGCAGAGAAGCCTGCAGAGGGAATCAAATCCACACCGAAGGGGCTGTGGTTAAATTTGAGTGTCTCTACCCAGGTGAGGGGGTGGTCTCCAAATGTCCACATCTAGTGTGTCTGTGATCTTAATTATTCCTGTTGGAAACCCCAGAGCGCGTTTGCCTGAAGAGTTCCATATTAACCGGCCCCGGGGCGGTGTCCACCACGAGAGGCCAGGTCCTGCTGCTACAGAACCGTCCACGTTTGTTGCCCGAATGAATTTCCGTGGCAGGCAACAGGTCAGGGGCCTCGCTGCACTTGTGCAGAGAGAAGACTTAGAAATCTAAGATAAATCACTGTCACAGAAGCTGTGAGTCACTGATTTCAGCAAGCCCAGCCCTTCTCTTTAGCAGGCAACGGGCACCTCAGCCAAGGCGGACCTCAGCCAAGGCGGACCGCGTCCAAGTTTCCCGAGGGTGGTGCCCATCCCTTCGGTCCTGGTTCAACGTCTCGCTCATCACTACGTGGAGCCTGGTGGTCCTCGCTGCTCACCCCTAAGAGAGGAGGAGCTTCCTTCCATGAGGACCCATGGACAGGCTATGCAGTTAAGGAGTTTCAGTGAGAAGGGGATTATGTACTTCAGGGTAGAAACTGAAACAACCCAAAGATAAGAATTGGAAATTGTCTCCTCCACGCCACTCCCTGAGATAACAGACTCTCAAGGGTTCAGATATACTCTTTCTATACCCTTCTCCCTGACAACCCAATTTTAGGTTAGAATACCAGCCCGGTCAAATCATTATGCCATACACCCTGAACTTACACCGTGTTGTAGGTCCATTATCACTCCAGAAAACTGGGAAAGAAGAAACTTGGCCAGAAAAGATGGTGGATTGAACCCATCATCTTCATTTACTGCTTCCTTAAGCCCACTAGAATGGGTGTTAGGGTTGTAGGGCGCCTAAGAATGGAGGAAATGAGAAGAAGAAACAAAAGTATGAATGTGAAAGGTGGAAAGCACGTGTATCAGTGGCACTGCATTGGGAGACACACGAAACGCAGCCCTAACTAACCCTGCGGCTGGGAAAACGAAGAAGCCATCCCAGTTACACTGGGTAAGCTCCGAAGGCTCTGAGACCGGAAGTGCCGGCTATCTCCGGCCACCAGGCAGAGCCAATTCAAAGGCGGGGGTTGGGGCGTGGGGGGGCGGCACCTGGGTGGCTCAGTCGGTTGAGCATCTGACGATATTGGCTCATCGTCTCACAATTCATGGGTTTGAGCCCCACGTTGGTCGCTGCGCGGACAGTACAGAGACTGCTTCCGATTCTCTCTCTCTGCCCCTCCCCCTCTCAGGCTCCTTCTCTCTCCCTCTAAAATAAGTTAATTAGGGCGTCTGGGTGGCTCACTTGTTAAGCATCTGACTTCAGCTCAGGTCATGATCTCACGGTTAGTATCTTCTAATCCCACATTGGGTGAGCTCGAGCCCCGCTTCGCGCGCTCTCTCTCTCTCTCTCTCTCTCTCTCTGCCCCTTGCTCACTTGTGCCCTCTGTCTCTCAAAACAGAAAAAGGAAAAAAAAAACCCTAATTAATTAATTACAGGCCAGAGGTTGAACAGTTAAGGAGTTAAGAGTCCCAATCTTTGGGACACCTGGGTGGCTCAGTTCATTAAATGTCCGACTTCGGCTCAGGGCATGATCTCGAAGTTTGTGGGTTCAAGCCCCACGTCGGGCTCTGCGCTGACAGTGCAGAGCTTGAGATTCTCTCTCTCTCTCTGCCCCTCCCTGACCTGCACGCTCTCTCTCTCTGAAAATAAATGAACTAAAAAAAAAAAAAAAGACAACAGAAAAAAGAAGTTCACAGATACAAGGGAGGCAGGCAAAACACTCTAATCATTAATATCTTCAGAGATTCAAAAAATATATTGTAACCACGAAACCAAATAGGATACTATTTTTTAAAGAGGAGCATCTGAGGACAAAAACAGACCTCACATGAAAAACATGGTAGCAGAAATTAAAAACCAACAGAAATGTTGGAAGGTCAAGTTGAATAAAAAGTCGGGAGATGGAAAATAGGTTAGAAAAGATAAGACTAGAGGCTCAGTCCAGGAGACTCACTCTCTCAGTAATTGTGGCATCCAGAGAAAACAGAAGAGAGGACAATAAAAATAAGGGTTCCAGGTTTGCCAGGCATCCAGGACACATGGTGCCGGATGGAAAGCACCCGGTGCCACCAGCCGCCGGGCACAAGAGGCCCATCTTATTTCCATAACAATGACGATGCCACAACACTGGGAACCAAAAAGAAGACCCTGAACGTTTCAAGAGAAAAAAAAGAAAAGAAATAGGTCGCAGTTAATTTTCTCATAACAACAGGAGGAGGGATGAAGCAATGCTTTCAAATTCTGAAGGAAAAATGTTTTCCAGGCCAGAATTCTGTGTCCGGAAGAACTATCGGTTGAGTATAAATGAAGACCAGACCATTTGAGGTGTCGACTGCCTACGCGTCTGTCCCCGGGAGGCCCTGGGATTGTGCACTAATGAGAGCTTGTCAACAAAAGAGGGAAACACGGGGCACAGAGAACAGGAGCTGACCACGGGGTGTGTGACGGGGACCAGGTGCAGGTGGAGACAGAGCAGGGCTGTGCGTGCGCTCCAGGCGCGGCTGCTCAGAAGCTCCAGGCGCGGAAGGTGATGGAATTCCTGAGCACCTGGGCATTTGCCGAGGCTTAGAAAATAGTAGCATTTTGGGGTGCCTGGGTGGCTCAGTTGGTTTAAACTCTTGATCTCAGCTCGGATCTTGATCTCAGTCAGGGTCACGGGTTTAAGCCCTGCGTCCACACCCAGCATGGAGAAAAAAAAAAGCAAGTGGCAGCATTTAGGGGTGAATAACTAAAGTACATGGAAAACTAAAAGAAAAAAAAACCCACCTCCAGAAAACAAAACAAAAAAACTTGTCCAGAAAAAACAAAAGAATCTTTAATATATAGCTCAACTGGTAAGAGCAGCATCTACATGGTCACAATAATGTAACACTGAATATTGTGCTAAACAAAAGTCAATGTAATTTCTATCGGGAGGCTGGGGCACAAAAGGAGTTCGGGGGTGGTAAGAAGTCGAAACATAATTTTTTTTTTAATGTTTATTTTTGAGAGCTAGAGAGCCAGCAGAGATGGCAGGGGAAGGGTGGACAGAGGATCTGAAGCGGGCTCAGTGCTGACAGCAGAGTCCAATGCAGAGACCGAACCCAAGAAATATGAGATCATGATCTGAGCTGAAGTCGGACGCTTAACTGACTGAGCCATTCAGGTGCCCCGAAACATAATTTTTAAATTTTATTTTATTTTTGAGTAATCTCTACACCCAACGCGGGGCTTGAACTCACAACCCCGAGAGCAAGGCACACATGCTCCGTCGACTTAGCCAGCCAGGTGCCCCAAAACATTTCAGTAACTGAAAATCAAGAAATGGCATGAGAGGTGGATCATTTAGAGACATCGAGGTAAACGCGCCACCCGCCCCACACCACCAGAAGTTGGAAGTGGCCGCCTCAGGACAGGGAAACAGCGGCGGGAAGAAGGGATGGGAAACAGACTTTTAGAACGATTTGACTTTAGGACAAAACCCCTGTCCTGCTCTTCACCGACTCCCCAGCGCCCCTCAGCCCAGCCCTGCTCTGCCCGCCTGCCTTCCGCACACCTCTGTCTCCACGCGCTGCTCCTGGGTGCCCTGCCCCCTTCCCTCTGTGTTCCTATGGAGCTGTCTTGCCTACTTAACATGAAAGCACCGTTTTCTTGAACTGGATTTTAAAAAACCAAAGACGCATGATGTAACGGACCTTCCAACTATTTTGAGTCCTTGTGCAAAGCCACATTCCTGCAGATACCAGCCAGGTGATTGAAGTACAGAAATGGGTGGCATTTTTGCACGGGTGAGCCATAGCTCTTTTGAAAACTGATACACCATTTCAACAGCCCCTTTGATACGTTTAACCCTCTCCTGTTTCCTGTGAATAATGTTGGCATTAAACCTTGACCCGTTGCTAACGGGTTTCTCTTCAACACTGCAACCCCGTGTTTCTGAAGGAGTCGGATACTTGCTCTAGGAACATACACACATAGACACAAATTTCTGCTATTTCTTAGATGACTTATTTCATGGATTCGTCTGTTTGGGTCCTTTAAATGGTTTCTTGGACAAGCAAAAAGTATAGAACAGTTTTAAAAGGGGAAGAATGTTCCCAACTTAAAAGTTGTTGCATTCTTAAACTGACCTAACCTGGTAAATACAGAACATCTCATCTCACAACAGGCTTTTTCTGGACACCAATGAAGAGAAATGACAGCAGAAAGTCTACCAACACATAATGAGAGCCTACGAAAATGATTTCAAGGAAAATCTCTCCTAGATAAACATCGCTCTGTTCCTAAGGACCAGGGAGATCCCTGCCTGGAATTTCCCACAGCGCCTTCCATCCTCTCTTTTTCCAACCAAATTTTCCAGCAGATTCCCCAAGCGAAATTCGAGGCGGTTCTCTGCCTTCTCTGACCCAAATAACTGGCTCCTTCGCGCCCACCATACGAGCCATTCTACTTTAAGACAGATAACTTACTTGTAGAGACTGTCCATTGCTGCTTGGGGTCGTTAAAGGATCTAAAAACTAAAATATCAAGTTTTGGGGGCGGGGGAGGGGGGCTGATGGTAAGTGGTAACTGGTTTTTCAGAATCATTGTTGTCAAGGGCGACGCTTTCTAAAAAAGTTTCGGATGACCAAGCTGCATTTACACTTAAATCTTAGCTAAAGTACCAAAGATGAAACACTTCTCAAAGTAATTCACGAAAATTCACCTAAAAGAAGATAAAACTGGGGGATTTTTTTTTTCCCCTCGGAAAGCTCAGTTCAGAAGCAAAGTGCCACCAGATAGCAGTACTTTAATAAAACCCCTATTCAAGATAAGCCGAAGTACTGGATATTTCATGAATCCATCAGTTTATAAGGGTTTGGGGGTATCTGACGTGTGAATGTACTAAAGCTGCCTGCAAACAAGAGTCGGCCTCGTAAAAGGAATGAAACAGATCTGTTTCTGAACTGACAGGGAAAGAGCCCTCTGGAGGGTAGGGGAACTGCCGAATACCACAGTATGGGATCACTTACGTGAAAGGGCTAGAGACTCCCTGACATTATATATGTGCAGATATGTTTATGTATGCGAGTGCGTTTTTAAGAATCTAGGCGGCTAGATTAAATATTAAATATTAATTTAATTAATATGAAAACGGTAATGGGGCGCCTAGGTGGCTCCGTCAGTTGAGCGTCTGAGTCTTGATTTCAGCTCAAGTCATGATCCCAGAGGCGTGAGACTGAGCCCGTGTCGGGCTCCGCGCAGAGTGTGGAGCCTGCTTGGGATTCTCTCGCTCTCTAAAAATAAAAATGAATAAATAGAGCAGGTGCGATTAGAGGGTGAAGGGTACCTGGATCCTTTCATTTAGATAATGTACATATTATTTACATTTCTTCGCAATGGAGCATTCCTGTAGTAGTTGAGAAATTAGGTAAATTCACGGTGTCTAGGTGGATGAACCTGTGTATTCAGTTCATTCTCTAATTAACCATTTGAGAAACCTCTGGGATGCTCACGGGATATTTGGATTATACTCTTAAAAAAGAAAAAAAAGGACATTTCCAGTAAACGTGCGAGGAGAGACCAGGCCGCGGAGGGCGGGGGCCGGCGGGCCTTACTGGCCAGCTGTCTACAGGCCGCTGAGCTACTCTTCACGCCAAGTGAGGCTGTGACGATCTGGAGGCAAGCTATCCGGTGTTTTCTTCACCGCCACTCAGCTGGGTTCCGGGCAAGCACCGCCCACCTGTCCAAGTCCTAGGAAAACCCGCTCTGGCTGCCCTTGGTTATTAACCCTACCTACTTCTTTCTGTTCTTCGGAGGACCAAACGTTTTCATTACTCTATCTTCACAGTCTGTGTAACTCGTGGCTTCACGAAACCTACGGGAAGGTATCCCGACTTCTTAGTACAACAAGGAGAACCCCTTGCATCGAGGCGCAGGAGAGAACTGGGGTGGCATCTGCGAAGAAGCAGACTGTCGGGGGTGGGTTTCAGTCTTGCAGTGACCGTGGAGACCGGGGCAGGAGAGAAAACAGCATCTTAAAGCATCTCCCACTCCACGGCTGGCATTACAGAGGCCGAAAGCCCACAGAAATGCTATCTATGTACAGAAGAACCCCTTGCTGGTCTAAACAGGGCTGTCTTTAGAATTACAAGATCAGTTTTTTAAATCGCCATTCGAGTCTTACATAAAGGCTCATACCAGAGGTTTTGAAGATAAATTAAAGCACAAAGCCTTTATTGAATTGCAGATTATGAATAATAAGCCCAATGGTAAGCACTGGGGGCAGATGTGCGTAGAAATGCAATTTATAAAATTTTCGAGGCAAACAATTGACATCTTTGAAGAGATCGTCGTGAGCTAAAAAAAAAAAAAGCTTCCAGGTGTGCAATTCATTCATAGTATTGGTAACTGGCGCCCAGTGGTATGACCTCAGGAAATGTCGAGATTTCATAAATCATTTGTATCAAATCTCTTTTTCTGGTACTTTCCTTAGTGTCTCTGCAGCGGTAACTAGACAAGAGTAGAAAGCTTTCAAGATGATTCAAACCTCCAGCACCTCACAGGAGTCCACATTTCTTACCACAGAAGGCAACGCTAATCAAAGAAGGAAATAAATGAAAAGGTTATTAAAAACAAATACTGGCTCGCCAAACTTCTAAATATACACATCTATGTATATTCCACTAAAAGAGGTTTATCTCGGTAGCCCTGCACATTCTGCATCCAGAAACCATACTTTCGCCATTCACACTGTGCTTGATGAGACAGTGCTTGTTCGTGGCGAGTGCAGTGAAGACTTCGATACTTGTCGTAAGTCTTTGGAATATTTTAGGATTATGGGACTTCCAAAAGACTCTTTAAAAAAATCAAAATTTAAATATATAAAACTCAGAAAGGGAGCTTACATTTTGGAGATTTCAGTTGAGGGACAAAGAGACATGTTATGATGGACTGCAACCAAATATAAAAAAGGTAATCGCGAAATGATTGAGGAAACAGCCATGAACTGCACAGAACCCAAGTTGAAAGGGAAGATAAATTGAAACTCCAAGAATGTGGCTGATACCAGGACACAATCTCATTCTCTTAGGCAGGTATGGATCACTAATCCACGAGAGACAGGGATTAAATCCGCTTGGCCAAGTCACTGGCTTTGATACGGCTTCTCCTAGGCCTCTGTCTCCCCTGCCCGCCCACCCCCCCCACGGCTCTGGCGATGCCCAGCTTGTGAGATGTCCCAAGCTCTCATTACTACAGCATCTGGAAGGTAAAACAACACTCCTAACAAATTCATCCAGGCCGTTTCCTTAGCGGAGACTGGCCTGTAACCAGGCCACGCGGAAACTGCTGCTTTGGCCGGGAGTCGAGGCCGTGCGGAACCACAAAGACTTATGTTTGAATGCAAAAATGAAGATGAGGTGTAAATACCAACAAACACTCCCGGTGAAAATGCACACATTAAGAGACTGCCTGTTATTGTCCGTTCTAAGTGACACGGCTAACAGTCTCTCAGTAAATTAAATCCTGGAGATTCCCCAAGTTCATAATCACCAAAGGGGATGCACTATCTCCATCTGTCTCGCTCAGTCTCTTCTACGGTGTTCCCTCCTTCTGGCAAGTAGACTGTGGCCTAGGTTGCACTTAAAAGGGCATACACTTAAGCAGAAAATGTAAAGGCCAAATACTTAACATCAAAAACCCTGCCTGAGAGTAAAACAAACATTAGCAGTGTATTAACTGAAAAACTGCCCCTAGGTAAATATTTGATTCTGGATGTCAAATACATCAGCAGAGTTTATAAGCAATTCTTCTGCTTAATAATTCTGTCAACATTCGATTTATACAGATATTTAGGTCATTATCTTTGATGGAAAAAAAAATTGCTCAAGGCGTAAAGTTAAAACAGCTCACGAGAAGATGGCAGACAATAGGGTTTCTGGGTTCTGTCAGGTTCTCAAGCCACGCGAGTAAGTTCCGCGGTCACCTCGGGCTTGTTTCTCAGTTATGTTAAATATCAAGTAGCGTATTAAAATTTGTTCTTTTAACGTTCATTCCACCCATAAGCGTTTTGACAAAATAGTCTCGAGGTTCAGAAGCTGAGGCAATGTCGCCACTGTGATGCCGCCTCATTCTCTAAATACAACCCTAGACCAATTAGATCACTACTGAAAAATTAGGGCAAAGAGTAACTATTAAATGTAACTCTCCACTCAAGTAAGTTCGACAGAGCCATTTGTGGAATATTCCCCTCACAAAATACTCGACGAGAATGTTGCTCTGCACGAATCGAAGCCGTTTCAATGAGCTCAGAAAGCAAGAACGGATGGCTCAGAACGAACTCCTCTGATCGTTCATTTACCGTTTCAATATTTATCACAGGAAAATTGGGAATGTCTTTTTTCATGTTACCACGGGATTTTTGAACGGTTAATTGAGAAGCAGCCAATCTCCAATCAACGACATTCCCAGGGACTGCGACGCTAAGAAATGGAACAGCGCGTAACAATCGAAGGAACTGATCGAATTGTACGTCAGCATTAAAATAAAACTGAGACGTAACCATGAATGACAACAACAACAAAAATCAACAGAACTTATCAATAATACCCAACAATGGCGATTTCTAGGGATTTCGACAGAGCGACCTTGATCACCACAGTCTAGCTGGTGGGGAGGTGTCTGCAGTGGACGCACTGCAGTAATCGGGCCCCGCAGCTAGCCGTGGCCGCCCCCTCTCCTGGCCAGCCCACGGCTCTGGAAACCCCAAACACGAGTCCGTTGGTCAAGACAAACGCAGCTCACGCTAACCGTGACACGGGGGAGGGAACGAGAAAACACATGGAGGTCCGAGACTTCAGAGGAGAAAGACTACTAGGAACACTCTCCCTAGCACGCGTGTTTTCACCCTGTGAAGACTTTACCCAGGAATGTCTGGAGCCAGAGCAAAACACCCCGAGTATTAACGACAGGCTCAAAACGCAAGTAAAGGTAAAACACGCTCAGAAGAGGACAAAAAATAATAATAATATGAGCAACAGCTGAAGCCTGGAGGGCAAGGACACGTAAACCAGGAGATCCCGAGAGCAAAGCCAGATTGGAAAACCACGTGCAACATCTCCAAACGAGACAAAGACACTAAAAACCAGGCACCTTCACGGACACCTTAGAACTGCGGGGAAAAAAATGCATTTACCTTTGTCATCAAAACACGACCATTCAGGTTTTATGCTGACGTGCCTGTGACCCGTCAGCACTTCTGAAAACCAGTACTGAAATGTTTATCGTAACTTTTCAAGGAGCTCCTACACCGACCAGGCACACACACGCGACTGCCCGAGAAACGTCGCCACAGCGAGGCAGAACTGGTGAAATCCCATTCTACAGGTACGAGCAAAAGAAGGTTATGACTCATGAGTATGGATGGACTGTAATATTTAAATGACACATTTCTGATATATTCACAAAATCTTCATAGAAAGTATTGAAACTCAAAAAAGAAAAAAGGACAGGAGTCAAATACAGAGATGAAATGTACAAAACAAATGAGCAGGCAAACTAAAAGTTCTTGAAAGTATTTTACTTCAGATTGAAAAATGAACAGCTTCCACACTGTTCATTGCAAGATACACAGTATTCACGAATACAATGCTGGTCATTTGAGGATATGTACACACCTCAATTTCTCCTTCATGCTTTTTCTTTTAGAAAGATACTGTTTACCAAAAAGAAACTTCAGCAGTACAGGAAAAACTATTTTCCCAATAAATTTACGAAAACCTAAGATTCCCAATGGAATCAAGATTATCTTCCCGCTACCACCACCTTAATATAATCACATGCTTATTGGAACGCTAATGTCTGCACCCTAAGAGTACATTGACTTTCAACAATGAGGGTGATTCTTAAAACAAAACAAAACGAAACGAAACAGAACTTCAGTGTGGTAAATGTAACAATGGATCTCGGCAAGTATTAAGTGTCTGAAGTAGGCAGCTAATACTGGATTTAATATCATTTTATAAATAATTGTTCCCTTAGCAGTAAACATAAGTCTACACATTCACAATAGTCCTAGATAAAATAAATACTGTGATTAAGCACAATATGTTATGACAAACTAGTTCCAAAACACAAAAGCTCAACATCTTGATAAAAATTCTGATCAGAATAAAATGGGACTCTAAAATTTAAAACATTGTCAAAATAACATCACAGTTAAAATTTTCCACGATTTACACAAGTATCATGAGTTTCCAGTTGTGGGTCACATTTTCCCGTTGTGAATTAAAAGACGAACATATTGAAAACTGTCAATTTCAGTGATGACATCAGTTTTGGTCTTACTTTTAGCATTATTTTCTTTATAAAAAGATGCACTAAGTGTCCATTAATGGTCTGATTGGTCTTCAGTATTTCATAAATGTATATAAAAGAAATTCCTAAAAGCCAATAGTACTTTATATGTATATATATATATATATATAAAAGAATCTCATTTCCCAAATGGCTGTAATTAACAGAGCCACACACACTGATGCTAAACACAAGAGCCTTCACATTGAAAGAAAGCATTTTCAGAAAGGTCACTTACATCCTATTATAGTCAACATTCCCGAGTTTCAGACTCAACATGTGATGGGTAACAGAATTATACATCTCATTTGCGCTCAAAGCTGACCAGAACCAAAATTTACAGTATGGTTGAAACAAGCCAATGGTTTAAAAAGTTTTAATTAAAGATAACAGTTCCATGGAAGGAGAGGATAAAGAATGGGATGACAAGAAGTATTTGGTCTTAATAAGGCAATACAAAATAGATCCATTATCAAAGACCATTTAATTTTTAAAGATCAACAATACCAAAAGCATTAAGTGGAGTATAAGAAAATAGTTTTTTATCAGTACGATTTAATTAAAGCTGTTTACAGTTATTCTCTCCCACGGTAGGTAAGCATGGATTTAGAAAAGAAGAAGAGACGAGAAAGCCAAGCACGCGCTGCACACGGGGGTAGGAGCCAGCATGCAAAGTCTGTGGGACTCGGGCTTCCACGCAACAGGAATGGGACCGGACGCGGGCGGCCTTTTTTTTTTTTTTTTTTCCCTATTAGGAATAAAAACAAAACAAAACAAGACTGCAAAGGAAACAAACACAAAGTCATGTAATTGCCCATTGCCCAAGACGACAGCACTATAGAAAACAGTTGCAAGTTAATTCTTAGAGATGACTAGAGCTTTTTCAGTGTTTACACAAAAGTACATAGTACATTTTTTTTCTTTTTTTTTTTTTCTTTTTTTCTGTCTCTCTTTTTTTTTTTTTTTTACAAAATAAAACGTCATTTGCCACCATAAACCTTTTCTTTAGAGAGGAAAAATTTTTGCAGCAGGTCACAAGGGTTCTAGAGTAAGTCATTTCAATGCTGAGAAAAACAAATTGAGTAATAGAACTAATCACTTCCCTATATATGGATGTTAAGATGACAATTCAGATTATTTTTCAAACTAATCCTGAGAAAAATCTGTTTACAATTTAAACAGTAATGTTATGTAAAAAGTATTAACAAATCCACTATTACAAATATCAATTTCCTATATGGTCATCTATATATACACACAATAAAATGGTAAATATATGCAAAAATATTAAAAAAAAAAAAAGAAAACATGCACAGATCACTTTCCCCTTTGGAATCTGGACTTCCTATAAGATACTTCTGTTTTCTTTCCCCACCCCATCCTCTGAAATTAATTTTTGTTCCTATCACCCTACCCACACTGAATACTATTCCCTATAACTCTGCATAAAGCCAATGAGAAATATATTTATTTTACATTCAAGCTTTAAATCTTAAAATGACCCTGTTGTAGCATATGACTTATCAAATGAGCAGCCTTTTTTTTTTTCCCCCTTTTTTGCTTGCTTTTTGTTTTTGCAGTTGTCAGTCTTCATGATCCATTCCGTGGCGAGCTGGGAAAAAACGCAGTTGCTAAGTCAAAGTCTGAACAGTGTCAGGCTCCCGAGCGCCAGGAGTCCCTATCCAACTGTCCTGAGCATGAGACCATTGCACACAGAAGACAGTCCATCGCGCAACGCCGACTATCTACAAAGGTCTGAGAGGGGGGCGTCCCTCTTGTGTTTCCTCTTTTTGCCATGGTAATACTGATTATTTGATTTGCCTTGATGCTGTTTGTTTGTCATCAAGGAACCATGGCTTGTTTGAGTTGTACCTTGGAAGCCTTTGCTGGAAGAACGAAAGAGCCTTGCTGATCCATGCTGCAGAGAGAGAAAGCAGTCAGAGACATCAGTACTGTGAATTCGGCGGAGCACTCACTAAGACCTGACTCGGGGAGCTTTCAAACAAGGACTATGCCGAGTTATCTAACAGGCAAAAAAACAAAACAAAACAGTGCTTCGGGGTTCACTCTCCTGAGCTCTAAAACTTTTGTATTCTTTTTTTAATGGAAATACTGGAGAATACAGACCACTGCCTTCCCTACTTTGCCCTCTTCAGAGTATACGGAACATAAAACTTTTCTCAAGGAACCTATCAATCAATGCACCGCATGATAAATGGCATCACTGGAAGAAGCTCTTAGACACACAGGTGTGCTGCCAGGTCAGGGGTCATCACGGTCCCCTGATCGTGGTCAGGTCACGGTCATCTTACATCCTGCTGTCACCTGTCGCTTTATTGCGGTTTCCAAACGGGTGTGTTTGGTGCACATGACCAAGGCTGTGGAGGTCAAGTGGATTCTGGGAGTCGAGTCAGACATGAGGTGACCGACATAACAGTCCATCTCTATCTCCTGCCAAGAAGCCTTCCCCAGGGTCCCCACTGTCGTGAGAGGGTGAGACGGCCTCAGGTCAGAGCCCACTAGGAAACGGCTTCTTTCCTCATGCTGATTCATTACTCATGATTAATAACATTTTAGACAACTACAAAACTGAAAATAGAGTGTTCTCTGGGGCGTAAGTCAAAGCTGATGCTCAATGACTGACCGTGGCTGACCCGCCGTCTGATCACAACACAAGGAAAGGGTACTGAATATTAAAATATAAAAAAGGCAGGGGCGCCTGGGTGGCTGTCGGTTAAGCGTCTGATTTCAGCTCAGGTCATGATCTCGTGGTTTGTGGGTTCGAACCCCTCGTCAGGCTCTGTGCTGACAGCTTGGAGCCTGGAGCCTGCTTCGGATTCTGTCTCTCTCCCTCTCTCTGCCCCTCCCACGTTCAAGCTCTATCTCTGTCTCTCGATAATAAATAAACGTTAAAAAAATTTTTTTTAATTTTTTAAGTATAAAAAAGGTAAACAGTAAAAATAAATAAAGAAAAGAAAACATAAAAGAAGGTTACGTTACTCCCAGATATGCACAACACTGCCATGAGGTCATGCAAAAGCTCCGTGTGGGCTGACTTCAAGTACAAATGAATCTTTTAAAAACTCAATGCAATTGTTTAAATGCTGAATCTCTAATAAAGTGGGGTGTCTGGGACCTCTTATAAGGATAAGTCGCTAAATGCCCACAAAGGTTTACGTTATAGTGGTGTCTCATAATGATCTTCGGGACACCCTGTTACAGGAAGCGTTGGGCTTTGGAACCTCTTAGAACAAAATAGGTTTACTCTTCAAACCTAGAGTTTTCTTCAAACCCACAATGTGTATACATATTCACGTTTGAGAACTTCTAAGTAGTCTGTACTGAATATGGACAATTAAAAACACAAATTCCCCACACCTGAGATTTGTTGGTGCTGTTGGAGGTGTTACTGGTCTGGGTGCTCTGCATTTTCCCAACCGCCTGGGACGATTCCAAGGACACTTCCTGCGACCCTACTCGGTTCCCAGTGGACGGACGGCAGAGCAGCTGTTTCGGGGTTTTGCATGGTGTCGCGTCAGAATCCTAACATAAGTCACATGAGTTATTATGTGATGTACTAATACTTCGGATATTCAATATGAACAAAGGAAAACAACTTCAGTTACGTACTCTTTTGGACTAAATTTAACCACCTGGGAGTTAAGGGAAGCACCCTGATAAATTGACAAAATTAACCACTGGCGTGTTCCTCCACAAATTTCCCTCCAAACATCTGAAGTGCCTATTTTATCAGGTTTCTGTTTGTTGTTGAATCTACTGCCCAGGCCTGACCTTGTTAGTTGGCCTGGAAGGGGCTCAGAGAGGTCCAAGTTTATCGGCACTTCCACTGACAGGAAATGAACAGAGGTACAGTGGAAAGAGCACGGCAAAGATAAGGCCCCAGGTCTCAGACTCAATGTCTTTAACCAAATACAAAACGACTGGTTTGAAAGGCTCGATTTCTGTGTGTCTATGATAAACGGTCAGTGAGTGCCCCAACCGAATGGCCTGCGAGGCTAAGAACTTCCCGGAGAGAAGACAACGGGCAGAGCCCCACCTGCTCCTGGGCTGCCTGGGACACGCCTCTGCTACTTCTCTGCTCGGGTCCACCCTGCGCCCTCACACTCTCAGTCCCTAAAGCTCCCTCTTGAGGCCATCTCTGTGTCTGCCCACTGCGTCTGTGACCTCTAGCTTACTCCGTCCTCTAGAACTCTCTCCTCCAGGAACCAAAAAGGCACACGGGTCGATTGTGCATAAGAGGATTCATGATTCCATCACGATGCGTGCTCATCGCCAACAGCAGAAAATGATGTCCCTTCCACAGTTAGATTACTCTCCATGTCACAGACTTCATAAAGTCAAAATTCAAATAATGGGTAAGCCCATTTTATAGCTCAAGGAAGTGCACTCAAAATTAACCCTGATGGGGAACAGGAACTGGAGGTATAACTGCAGGTTAGAGTCAGAAAGCAGGGGCGAGGCTGCCGGGGGATTTGGGGAGGGAGGAATGGTTAGGGGTGGCCAATGGGTTTCTTTCTGGAGCGAAAGCAATATACTGGACTTAGTGACGATGGTTGCACAACACTGAATATACTGAAAACCACTGAGCTATATATTTTAAAATAGTGAACTTTATGTTATGTGAATTATACCTCAATTTAAAAAAATTCAATCAAGAGACTCAAAAACATTATTGAGCGGAAGAAGCCTTATACTAAGGAGTAGATAGAGTAGATACTATAATGACTCTACCTATGTGAGATTCTGGAACAGGCTGAACTAATCTGTGGTTCTAATTAGAAAATCCTAAGAGTGGTTAGCTCTGCGGTGGGATTCGGGACTGGACTGGAAAGCATCACGAAGGACCGCTCCGGGATGACAGGACTAGTCTGTATCTCGTTACGGCTGGGGCCACACGTGTACACCAGTGTTAACATTCACTGATGCACAATGAAGACTTCTTGATATGTCAATCTTAAATGAAAAGAAAAACGGAACCAGATGCTGAACGCCGGTTGGTGACGAGCACTCTAGAGTACTAGGGGACGTGCACCGACGCCTGTAACTTACTCTGAACTGTATCAAAGGATAAGATGAATCAGTGGGCAGAAGGAAGGACGGATGGCTGGCTACGGGATAAGCAAGTAACATGCTAATGGTAGAACCTAACGGGGATGTATATGGATGTTCACCAAAATTCTTTCCCTTTTGCTATATGCTTGAAAATTTTAATCCAATGTTGGGGGCATGTACAATCAGTAAAGTTATTAAAATTTCCCAGTGACAGACAAGAAAAGGAATTAAAGTTAAGCCCGCTAGACGGTTATCCCCCCGAAAGAACTCCTCAGCATCTAGGTTCAGAGAAGGCGTGTCCTCATACTTACGACATCACTAGAGCTGGACTGTGTGGCAGAGGAGGAAGACACTGGACCTGATGAAGAGTTTGAAGAGTGTTTACTAAGAGATTCCGAAGTTTTACTTCTACATTTTCCAAGGGCTTCATTTTCTTCAGATAGATTATTATTACATTTATCTAACTGCTGAGTATCTACTATCAAGGTAACACCATTTCCTGAAAGAGTGGCAAAAGATTGGAAAACGTTTCTTCCCATTAAACACACACAACACAGAAAAGCCACTAACGCTCGGTCGATCGATCAATGAAACACTCTTACCATTGCATGAAGGCTCCGGCCTGTTCTGCAAGCCCCACTGTTTTGATATCCAATCTCTGTACGTGGCAACTTCATCCGTTACTCTAATTATTCTACCTAATATGCTGCATGTGTTTAAAGAAAAAAGAGGGGGCACGTTAATTTGGAGATACGAAGCCACAACCAATTTTGACCCAAAGGGGTGACTTTAGTTAAGCCTTTACCTCTCTGTTTCGTTGTTGGGATAGTATTTGGCTATTGGTGATACAGCGTGACTCAAGACAACATAGGCATAATCAAAGGCCTGTTTCACTTGCATGGCCCCATATGAACTCCTTCCGACATCATTACCTTTAAAAGAAACATATACAGAAGATAGTAAGCATGACCACTGCTTAGTAAGAACTGAATGCTCACGGGCCCTCTTCCAGAACAGCAAGGGCAATTGCTCTCCTGCTACAGTTGCACAAAGAATCTGGGCGGGGCGGGCAGTCAGCCCCACAACTCCCTCGGCTCTGAACGTGCGTACTGGGCAGTAAGTACATTACGGCATATAAATTGCCTAAATGTATTCTGGCCCCACAGGGACTATTCCACATACAGTCATGCAAACAAAGGAGTTAACTGCCTGCTCTCTGCTAAGAGTGAAACCAGGCTAAATGAGACCTCCCTATCTGCTGTTTCTATTAGCTATCTAAATATCTCCAGCACTAAATTACAAGCTCCTAAAGAACAAGGACCATCTTGCTGAAAATCTTTGTGCCCTTTGCAAGCCTCCCGATAAACAGTTCCTCAGTGGACGAACATGCAGAACTATTAATGTTTATAATATGGCACAGTAAGCCAGAGAAAGACCCCTAGGTGACTACTCTCTTAACTCCCTTTCCTTAATCATTTTCAAAGTTAACACAGTGGAGCAAACGACTAAAAGCATCTCCACTGAAGTCTGCTAACGTAGAATCTAAATACTTTACAATGATAGCAAGAAAAAATATTGCCCAGAAACACTAGGATACAAGCAAACAAACACAACCCTGTGACAGCAAGGAAGGAATCTGCTGTTCCCTTTCAAGCCACCATGAAGCGGGAAAAGGCACAGGGAGACTGTGCAAAATTAAAAAAGGAAAGAAGGAGCCCAAAAGGAAAACAGTCTCTTTGAACCTTTTCGTTCGTCATTTCTGAGCTGTATTACCATGCTCACTGCCTCTTAGGACTTCCGGAACCTCACTGACAACGGGCTGGAAGCAGGGCCAACGAGGTCATGACAAAGCAGAAAAAAAGCCTGCAAACGGGAGACACGCCCAAGCCGCCCGACAGCTCACACCTATACTCCTCTGCCTCTCAGGGTCCAATGGGCTCTACTCCCAACTCACTGGGCGTCCGGAGCATGTTTTTCTGGTGTGTGTGCTGTGTTTTCATATGTTTTCTTACAAGATATTTTGAGGAAAAATAAGGAGTACAATTAGAAGTTAATCCTTATTTTCATCTAAAGAGAGCTGTGGAGGGGAACCTGGGTGGCTCAGTGGGTTAAGCTTCCGACTTCGGCTCAGGTCATGATCTCACTGCTCGTGAGTTTGAGCCCCGCATCGGGCTCTGTACTGACAGCTCGGAGTTGGAGCCTGCTTCAGATTCTGTGTCTCCCTCTCTCTCTCTGCCCCTCCCCCGCTTCAAAAATGAATAAACGTTAAAAAAATTTTTTTAAATAAAGAGAGTTCTGGATTTTTTTTTAATTATTTGTTTATTTAAGTAATCCCTACACCCAACATGGGGCTCAAACTCCTGACCCCAAGATCGAGTCGCACGCTCTATTGACTGAGCCAGCCAGGTGCCCCTCCTCTAGAGAGAGTTTAAAGTACAGCACTGACAACGCCCTTTCTTTGAATGCCCACGAATTTACCTAATTTCAATACCTGGTTGTAAAGGGTCTTCAATATAAAGCATCGATGGCCTGTAGCCATCAAGCATATTTTTCTGTACTTCATCTTTGGCCACATACGAACCACCATCCTTTATCCGGATGCCAGTCTTTAAATAATTGAAGTGTCGTCCATATAATTCAAAAAATTCTATTAAAAGAACACCATAGTTTGTATTGGGGATGCAAGCATCTTCCCTGGGATGTAACTAAAACCAGGAAAAAAAAAAAAAAGAAATTATATTGGATTTTCTCTCAATTATCAAGGTGGGAAAATAAGTGACATCCTCACTACTGTTAGAGTTTTGGCTAGGCGAGCGGCCAACAGGGAAAGGGGGTCACGGCAGGCTGTCCTGCTGTCCCAGACAATCCCAGACAACACTGCAGCCCCGCTGGCCCAGAACTGGTGGGGGACAGCTTATTCACAAAATACAAGGCTGAACTTCACCGCTGCCCCAGGATGCTCACAGGGCTGGCTTGGCCCAAAACGTCAGGGAATCATTCCGACTCACGAGCGAGAGCGAGTGGAGTCGGGCCGTTGGCAACACAACGCCTCATAAACACATTCGCACACAATATGAAGACTTCTAGCTCATTCCACCCAGATAGCGGATCTCTATCCCAGCCAAACTTCCAAGATTCGTTACTTAGAAGATATTATTTTTGGCATTTACAGTTATGAAAACCACGCCATCTCTCTGCATGTTAAAATTTGAGTGAAAATCCTTAAAACCACTAGAACGTATGGGGTTAAAAACAAACCAAAAATTCTTTCCTGGGATTCAAAGATACTTAATTGTTAAATTATAAAAAGTCCCACTTTAAAGCAACAAGTCATAAGTAATGAAGGGAAGTATTCCAATTAGAGCTTGATTTAAATTGTTTTCCAAAATGATTCCCCAATGGATTTCTGAATTTTATTTTCGCGTACACTAGGCACGGCGTAATCATACAACTTACCTGAAGGAAACTGACTGCCATTAAAAACAGACTATAAGAACCGATTCCGCCTGTAAACACTTCATTAAGGTCCCTCTGTAATAAGAACTGTTTCAGTACTAAAACCAAGTACGGTAATACAGGATATTTCTGAAAAAGAGAATTATATTTCCAGTGAATTCCTGCATCAGTAACAGCACTGAGCATCAACAGGGGCATCAACTGGTCCCTACATTACGAACGTTAGTGCAGATACCCTGCGCACTTAATTTCCTATTTTAAGAGCAAGCTATAAATAACTAAGGATTTTCTCCTCACAACTAGAGGTCTAAAACATGCAGATGTGAATAGTGGCATCCGAGCACTTACTACCGGACGGAAGCATTAGCGGTACGTATCTGACGACGCTCATGTATGGCCATTAGCATAGGATATTCCCTTGTAAACAGGTAACACCAACAGTACAGAACAGATTCTCGACTTGTAAAGTACTAGATCAGTGGGATTTAAAAGAATCCCTTTCTTAGGTGGCCCTCCACCAAACAGACCCGGGTCCTTCAGGTGACTGCACAGCCCAGGAGCAGGGGCACTAGGGGTCCTGCCTGCCATCTTCCATGTGAGCAAGTGACCACACACAGAACCCACCTTCCACGCTTTACGGAGATGGTGAGGACACCTGAGCTGGCAAACAGGAACAGGGTGAGTCCATACTCATTAAGTGTTCTCCCCAAGCTGGGCCCTAGGCCAAGGACGCTGAGGGAATATACAGCAGGCCCAAACATCTAGAAAGAAGTCTTAGTAGCCATTACCTAGGAGTGGTAGCATTACTAGTGATTTCTAGTTTGTCTTGACCCTTTGAATGAAAACATACTGCTTCCAGAAGAAAGAAGTCTATACTTTTGCAAATCATGTCAAAGGAAGCAAGCATGAGAAATAACAAATCTATGGAGAAATAATCATTTTTAAACATTACGGTTGAAGTCATGAATAGATAGTCCCTTTAAAGAACAATCAGGCAAATTTCCAACAGAATTTGATCTGCATATATCCTTTGACTGTGAAATTCCACTTCCAGAACCTTCCTACAAACACTTTACAAGTATAAAGAAAGGTGCAGGTATGGAAGGATGTTCAAGCACTTTCCGCAAGAGCAAAGAACTCCAGAAATATCCCCAGTGGAATGCTACACAAAGCATGACGTGTGCCGACAAAGGACTACTGTGTCGTCGAGGAAAAGAATAAAGGAAACCGGTCTGTGCTGGTACATTAAGTGTAAGATGATGCGTACGCAGTACACTACGCCTTTTGTTAAAAATTTCAGGGGCGCCTGGGTGGCTCAGTCGGTTAAGTACCCAACTTCAGCTCAGGTCATGACCTTGCGGTTTGTGAGTTCGAGCTCCACCTAGGGCTCCGTGCTGACAACCTGGAGCCTGGAGCCTGCTTTGGATTCCGTGTCTCCCTCCCTCTCTCTGTCCCTCCTGCACACACTCTCTCTCTCTCTCTCTCAAATAAACATTTTCAAAAAAAAATTAAAAAAGAAAGGTTGATGACGTCAAGCCCCGTGAAGCTGGTCTGGGCATATAAGGTGCAAGGCGACCCGCGTCCCGCTTTCCTCTGACGGCGGTAAATTTCCTCTCATGCACATTATTCTCCACTAAAAACAGGTCTCCTTTCTGGGAAAGAGAAAATTTACATGCACTCGGCACCTCCAAAAAGAGCGGGATTACAGACAGTATTTTCTTTTTCTGCTCTCCTATACTCTGTACACTTATATGAGAATGGAATGTTTACAACACGATAAATTTTTTTCTTACATGAAAAGAAAAAGGTGAATCTGCAGAGTTGATAAGAGTATTGTGAATGGGCAGAAAAGACATTCAACATAAACCAAAGCAGGCAACATTTTTAGCTTAATGAGAAAAAGGCTGGCATGTCTAAGCACGTGGATGTTCTGAAGATGCTGACGAATTCTTCCCCATCTTGGCAGAACGCAAAACGAACGAAAACAGACAACCTATCACTTCAAGACAAAGTAAGGAAACCCGCAGGAACTACTTTCTAGGTGACTTGGGGGCCTAGGGAGGTATGTCACCTAAACTCATAAGAGATTAAAGCAGATGACAAGAATCAACTATTGAGCCTAATTTCAGCCCTTATCTCCTTAAAAGCAAGGCATCTAGAGCAGAGAAGTTCTTCGAAAGCTTTCCCAACACCTAACCTGAAGTCACATTATAAATTACGGATTGTTACGAGCAGGTGCAAGGAAGTAAAACCATTCCACAGAAAACAAGCATTTGTCAGCAATACACACATAAATACAGTTTAGCAAAGCATATCGGAACACCACAATAGAATCACAAACAAAACTCCATTTCTGGTAGTTTCACCGAATAAACACTATGAATTCTCTGACCTTGGTAAAATCTTTGATGAGGTCAGCTGCTCGCACGCCATTCTGTACATTAAAGCTGATATCAACTTTCACTTCAGTAAAAGAATCTGTTAATTTAATAATAGGTACCTAAAAGAGAAGAAAGGCAAAATTAAAATATGTGGACCAAGTGAAATAACACACCAGGGATGTGACGGGTCACTGGACCTGCGGTCCTGACTTCCTCATACGGACAGAAACTCTTGAGTGTTCCAAGAGTTACTGCGTACCATACAGTTCCCCTGGCCCGCTAGGCACTCCACGGGTTTAGCACGGAGCCTCAGATTATGTATATTATCATTTCTATTGGTTGAGAATTTGAAATCAGGTAACAAAAAACCTTTCTCAACATTTTGTACTTTGGACGACAGCTTCCAGCTTGGTCATTATGATTAGTGTCAGGTATAGCAGCCAATTGTTCCTTGTGAGAAATCTGCTCTATTAAGTCTGTTAATTATTGGTAGTACCAGTCAGTGTAATGCCAAACAGCCCATAAAACAATCTACCAAGAGGGGTGCCTGGGTGGCTCAGTTGGTTAAGCGGCTGACTTCAGCTCAGGTCATGATCTCATGGTCTGTGAGTTCGAGCCCCACATCGGGCTCTGTGCTGACAGCTCAGAGCCTGGAGCCTGTTTCGGATTCTGTGTCTCCCTCTTCCTCTGCTCCTCCCTCACTCATGCTCTGTCTCTCTCTGTCTCAAAAATAAATAAACATTAAAAAAAAAAAAAAAAAAAAAAAAAAAATTTAAAAACAATCTACCAAGAGAAGTTAAAACATGAGAATTATTCTCAAATAAAAAATGACTGGATGGTTTACAGGAGATATTAGAAATTCTCTTTAAAAAAAAAAAAAAAAGGGCACCTGGGTGGCTCAGTTAAGCTTTCAACTCTAGATTTTGGCTCAGGTCACGTCTTGCAGTCATGGCATCAAGCCCCACATCGGGCTCCACGCTAAGCTTGGAGTCTGCTTGGGATTCTGTCTCTCTCCTTCTCTCTCTGCCCCTCCCTCCTCTCGAAATAAAAAAAAAAATTTTTTTTTAAAAAAGTCTCTATTTGCACTGTGTATTAGAACACTCAGGCCAACAAACTAAGTGCAGAACTGGGCTTTCAAATTAATAGCTTTTTATAAGACATAGTATGAGCTGTTTTAGTCTAAGAAAACTTAATATATAAAACTCCAAACTTCTAAAATAGATAAGTTTATTTCTATAATGAGCATCAATGAAAGTTCTTTAAGGGCCGTTCTAGGTAGAGTTAAAATAATGAGTCGCTTGACCCACAAAATTTCAGTGACAGCTGAGCCTTGAACAGCACAGGTTCACACTGCACGGCTCCACTTTCCCGCAATTTCACACACTGCTGTGCTGTATTCTCCTCTTGGTTTTCTTTCCTCTAGCTTCCTTTATTGTAAGAATATAGTATATAATACATGTAACATATAAAATACGTGCTAACCAACTATTTATGTTATCAGTAACCCAGTCAACAGAAAGCTCTGTCTGAATAGTTAATTTTGGGGGAGTCCAAAGTTACACGTGGATTTTTACCTGCGTGGGGGGTTGGAGCCCCTAACCCCCATGTTGTTCAAGGGTCGGCTGTATGAGGAATTGCTTAAGGACACAAAGTAAGAGAGAAGAGCAACATCTTCTGTGTGACTATGAGCTGTTTAATAGATATCCACATCCATCTTTTTGTTTACACTTTTTTATATTTAGAAACTCTACAGTACTATGTATGAGAAAACGGAGTACTGTATTTTAAAGAAATATATAACCATAATGAGTTCAATTGTTTCCCATTACGTAGTGTGATCATTAATGAAACCAAAGAACCACTCACTGAGAATCCAGCTACGCTCTCCAAAATTAAATTTTAACCTTGTAAGTTTCATGCATAAGTTAACTAGAGAGTTTAAGATGAATTGCTGGAAGAACTTACAGTTGCTTTGTCTAGAACTTTCACCGAATCCTCATCTGCAACTTTATGTTTCCGAAGAGCTTCCTCCAGGGTCCAGAGGGGAAGGTTCTCCCACTTCCCAAACACCACAAGATCAATGTCACTAAACACAGAACACACATGCGAAAGTTGTTTGAAGAAGAAACTGTACTTGTTTTCACTTGCATTCAGGCCTACAGACCTCAAAGTGCGATTAAAACCTATTTCTCACGCTGCCCAGTGAAGACTAAATGTGCTGTTGGTACTTTTTAGAGCAGAGGTGGAGGCTGGGGACTTTAACAACCTGCTCCTCTTAGTCGTGTCACAGAAGTCAGGCTTCAGGAAATAGTGATTTTGAAAGAAGTTAAAACCTCAAAAAACACCAGTCAACGTTTCCTGTTCATAAAGGGTTCTGGGACGTTCTTACCTGGATGAGATGAACTAACTCTGGTTTAGATTATTAAGTGTAAAAACCAAGTTGCAAATGGCTTATCTAGGATGCTACCATCTGTGTAAAAGAGGAAGAAAACATACACATATTTCCTATTCTAGGTATAAAATGTTCCCAGAAGGCTGTGCGAGAAACCGGTACCAGCGACTCCTCCGAGGAGCAGGGCACGGAGGTGGGATCCACATTTCATCGTAATTTTTTGTGCTCTTTTCAATCTGAACTATGGGAATATACTACCTATTCATAAAATTCAACTGAATTTTTAGAGTGACACAGGGTTTTGCTGAAAGTCGGAATCTAAATAAGGAAAAATATTCATGAACTCAAAGTTGAATATTTTATGGCTTCTGTAGGCCTACGATGGCGACGGGCAGAATAGAAATTGCCGGGATCCATCGACACCAACACATTTTTTAATTTGGGTAAAGTAGATCAAATCAAGCTCAAATCCAAAACCATGATGGAAGCCTACAGTTAAAATCATACTGTACTGCACACTCAAAAATTTGTTAGGAGGCGAAGTCTCATATTAAGCGTTCTTACCACAATAAAAGCAAAAACAAACACACGAAGAAATTTCAGTTTGGAAAAAAACAATATTCACGCCTCGGGGAAGCCTTCTCACCCCCAAAGGTCCTGCCCGTCCCCAGGTTGTGGGGCCGTGACTGCCATCATTGGAGAAGACTAACATTAATACGGGGCCTTCCTCAGAGAAGCGTCTGCACTCTGCAGCTCCGGGTCAGGATGCTAGAACAATCTAATAGTACGAGTTCTTAAAAAGAAATGACAGACGTGCCTTTCCAGAGTGAATGCGGCTCTACGGTGTAATCAGATGTTTTGCCAGAATATTCCATCAACCTCTGTGTTAGCGGGAAGTGACAGGAGTAAACAGTGCTCTGCGGGGAGGGGAGTCCGTTGTTAACTGATGCCATCACTACGTGTGCCCTTTACATCTATCCGAGATGATACAGATACCGGTTTGAGAAGGTCATCTGAAGTGATGTTCTACCCCAAGGTAATTCAAATAAAATACAGATAAAGCGAATCTTCGTTTTATAAATCTGTTTCATTCCTCCTTGTACACCCTTCCACGGCCAAAATGAAAACACTCTAGAAAAAGGCACAATCTCCTGAAAGCTCCATAAATGTACTAACCTAGTTGGTAAATACAGGCCAGTTTTAAAACTTCCAAATATCTGGACCTGAAATAGAAAATATTATTACATTAAGGTATTTATCAGATGAAAAGCCATCATGCTTTAGACAAATGCCGGTTTTTTGCTACCCTCTATTGGTAGTTTTTGGTACTACAAGGGCTCTTTTTAGTAACACCATGCTTTCACGAAGCAGGAATACTGCATCTCATAGGCAGACATTAGGAAGATAGTTTAAACTTGTAAGGTTAAAAGAACAAATGTACAGTCTGAAATAGAAAACTCTCAAAAGTAATATCCAGGTCCCTCGTGTTCCCTTATAATCTAGAGACGTGTTCAACAAATCCTTAATTTTGATTCCCTAAGCAAGACTCTTGTCACGGGTTACTGAGGTAGGGTCAGATGACTTCAGCCACAGGCCGGCTCCATGCGGAACACCAGGCAGTGTCACCCCAACATCATGCTGTGGCATAAAACCAGACACTTCCTATCTCAACCGTGGAGCACAGTGGGAGACGACTCGGTGTGAATGGTGAAAAAGCTCAGCCTCCGGGAGGAGACGCACCGGGAACCTAATCACAGCTACGTGTTTCTCGTCTGTAAACAAAACAGTGATTAAAACCCCCCGTCTCCAAAGGAGGAGGATTCATTTAAATCAGGGTTTCTCAACCTCAGCACTACTGACATTCAGGGCAGATAACTTCGCGAGGGGCTGCTCCGTGCATTGTAGGATGTCTGGTATCAGCCTCGGCCTTTACTCACTGTATGCCAAGAGCACCTCACCGTCAATGGTAATCGAAAATGCCTCCAACATCACCAAGTGACCCCCTGGGTGGCAAGCTCACCCCCTAGCTGGGAACTGCTGATTTGGATCACATGGGAGAATCGACGTGTCCACACGGTAGCTGCTCAATAAAATATTAATGTCTTCCCCTCTTTCCTTTACCTACAGTATCTCATTTAAAGCTTTTCTGTTTTGCCAACTGGACAAAAGAAACTTCCCTGGCTTCCCCTTTACCATCCCATAACAAAGTCTACAGAAAAGCCAAATAACACAGAGTAACAGATTCTAATTTCTTTGAATGAACTAAACTGTAGAACAGACGCTCAAAAAAGGCTCTAAAAAGTAAAGGATTTACTTAGTTTCGACAACAAGAACCGCAAATAAGCAAAGCGGAAATCCTGGACGAAAGCCCTGTTCACAAGCTGGTCTGCCCTGGGAGACGAGGAGGGGTCAGGAAGAAGAAAGCAGGAGCGTCAAGAGAGAAAAACGGGCTTGTGCCGGCATTAGCCGAAGAAAATGAGCTTCTAATGATGTAAGAGATTCCTACCTGACATTTTCATTCAGCTAGGACGATTACATCTAACACTTACGATGGTAGGCGGGAACGACACAGTAGTGGGATTTTGATCTATCAGCACAGGTACTACAAGAAGGCCGGCCTTGTCTGTCTTCTCTTTAACACTAATGCTTCCTACATACAGTTTACCTTTAGTCTTGCTATTCGGCACTGCAAAGAGATAGTGTTAACTAAGTCATCTGATTCACTGCAAATAATTAGGAGGCCCAAAATTCTAAAGGCTAGAGAAAACGGCCTTCGAAATTTAACTCGCCCCTAAGCGGACAGACACACATCCACCTGCATGTGAGGACTCTGAGACGCCAACACGTGCCCTCCATCCTGCGACGGGGACGCTGCCCGCGGCGCCTGGCGGCCCGGACAGGTACTCACGTCAGCGCTGGGCCAGAGCTCTTTAATCACACTCTCGATCCTGTTCACCACCTCCATCCGCATCTTCTCCTCCTCCGGTCTCGGAGACATGTATTCATAAAAATCACTGATTTCTTCATGCAGACTGCAGGAAGAAAAAAAAAAAAGCCAAAAAGCTAATGTGGGCAGGGCCAGTCTAATGAGAAATCACTATCTTAAATAACCTTATCTAATTAAGTCTTATAACTCCGCTGATGACTTTATTTTCATAGATTTCTACCTTAATTTTAATGTTATAACTGATGCCAGCCTAAAGTGGGAATATACAGAATTTAATAGAAACTGCCAAAATAGTTACATAAAATAAGAAACTCCAAGAAGTCTTACTAGCAGCTCTCACAGCATTTATCATCTACCTGTGCAGAACCCTGCCGGGCGTACACGTCCTGGTGATTTTTTTTTTTTTTAGTTTTTAAATGTAATACAAAGGCCTGGCCTCTGCCTTTACACTTCCAATCCGGCAGACACACACACAGAATCCAGACGACACAGGCAAGCTTCCTGGCCATGCGGACCGGCCATCTTACCCCCTCTATAATCCATTTCTCACAGGAGCAAAAGAGCATATCTTTTATAATGTTTGCTTAGTGAATCAAGAGTCAGATGAACAGGAGAGCCAGCGAGCGTCAGCAAGCATCAGCAAAGACCTGAAAAGAATGGCTGGCAGACCAGGCTCCAGGAGGGGGCTAAAGACTCCCAGAAACCAGGAGGAACAAGGCTCACCCAGGAGGTACTGAGCAAACTGGACAGGCTGAGGCCGACAGAGGAGGGACAGCCACCAAGGAATGCAGGCCCCTGACCACAGTAGGCTCCGAATGAGGAGCTAAGAAGTTTGGAATTTCCTAGGGGAACAAGGAGCTACTTCACTGTTTCTGAGAAAGACCAGGGGAAGACTGACTTTGAAAATGCAGCGTTTTCAGAAGATTCATCTGGCACCGGTGCAAACAATGGACTGGCAAAGAGACAAGACTGGATGCAGAGAGAGCAGTCCATAAATTACTGCAACTGCAGAAGGGCTGGACGAAGGCCCGGGGGAGGTGCAGGAAAGGAATGGGCTCCAGAAACATCACACGCACACACACATACGCGCGCGCGCGCACACGCAAAGGCTGGACCGCAGAGCTCAACCCGCGGGAGGAAGAAGGGAGGGAGTAAGGGTGCCAGTGAGGGCTGAAGCCGGACAGGCCGGGGAATCAATGAACAAGATGAAAGGAAAAACCAACTAGGCTGGCTACGGAGCTGAATGCGGCCAATTAATACCAGAGGACAGGAGAAAATGAAGGCAGCAGGTGCCGCTGTGAGGAGTGACCTCTGGGAGGGAAAGCGAGGATGAAATGGAGGGAGACCTGCTAAACTTGTGTTGAACGGGGCGACTCTGGAGGCCGGCTCCAGGGGTGGGCCTCACACCCTGCGGTGGACCAGGAGGCTGGGAGAAAAGCGCTAACGGCAATGGCTGCCAAGTGCCTGGAAGCAAAAGGGGCACCCTGGGGAGGGGGGTGGCCACGTAGGGCGGCCTCGTAGTAACACAGTCTTGAAGGACCCCGGTCTAGAGCAGCTACAGGATTCACAGGAAGCTGGAAACACCAGGAAACTAAACGATGGCTTTGAGGGAGGAGGAAAAAAAAAGTCTAATTCCCAACCCCCACTTGGCTATAACATTTTAAACATGGCCAAGTAGGCAATCAACAGTTTCTGCCTCTTCTAATGTTTTATTTTTAGGCTAAGAGTAAAAAAAAAAAA
Source organism: Paguma larvata (assembly GCA_030068075.1). Taxonomy (NCBI): domain Eukaryota; kingdom Metazoa; phylum Chordata; class Mammalia; order Carnivora; family Viverridae; genus Paguma; species Paguma larvata. The sequence continues at coordinate 28,163,868 of CM057841.1, read as the reverse complement.
AAAACTTGAGTTCTAGACTCAGGCTTTGCCTGAGGGCAGTTGTGTTCCTTCAAAAAGTGACTGGTACTTTCCAACAGCCTCAGTGTCCTCAGGCACAAACTAGGGGTTGGGAACCAGGACCCTTTTCAGGCCCTCAGTGTCATAACCTGGGCTGTCTGGTAAGGAATGATTTGTAGCGGTGTTCTGCCTCGTACCACACGATACTGCGGAAAAACTGGGTTTTAAAACTCCAGAGAGTTCTGCACATGAATCCAGAGACTCCCAATGGGGTCGAGTCTTCCTGGGTACGCTTCTGGGTACCTTAGGGACCTTCACCTTCTGATTTTCTCTAAGGATTACCCCCTTTTCTCTAAGGGTACCCCTTCCAGCTTCTTGAAGACAACAGCTAAAATCATCAGTGTGGAAAGTTCAGAGTTGGCGCTACCATTCTGCATGGGTCTTTTGGAAGGATGAGGACCACAGATAGAAAGGAGAACATAGATTTCTTCTTATCTAACTGGATCGTTTGCCGTAAATGATCAAAGGGTATTTGTGGTTCAAAAGCACTGGGGGATACTTCCATGTTAACCAATGAGGAAAAAGACCTCCTAAACGTGACTGTCTCTCCTCCACAAAGGCCCCTTCCACCGTTTCTAAATACAGGCCAAAATATTTAGCCCAATTTCCAGTTAATCTTCAAATCACAAGAAACCGAGTAAGAATTTATTCTCTAAACATTATCGAATGCCTTGTTCAACACACTAGAAGGAAAGAAGGCTATTGCCCTTGGTAATTTCCATCTAATGAAAAGAAATACGCATTTGAGGTAGTTTGGGGATGGGTAGTACACAAGTTCTGTACTGTCCCACCACAGGCGGGCTTCAGATGACCAGAGAGCAGCTTTCCAGTGATCACAGCTGCAGGGAATGGAGGGAGCTGCCTTGCAGGGGAGTGAGGTCCCCACCACTAGAAGTGTAAATAAAGAAACCGATTGACCATGAGGCAAACAAACATCTTATAAGACATTTTTTTTAGGATTTATAAGCAATCTCTACACTCAACATGGGGCTCAAACCTACAACCCTGAGATCGAGAGTCACGTGCTCCACCAACTGAGACAGCCAACTGCCCCAAGACACTTCTGAACTTGGAAAAAGTGGAGAAGATTCCAATATTCCCATTTATCACTAGACTGTAGGTTTCTAATTAGCGCATGAAGTTGGACAAACTTTTAAAATAAGATCACCCTGGGGCGTGTGGGTGGCTCCGCTGGTTAAGCGTCTGACTCTTGATCTCAGCTCAGGTCTTGATCTCAGGCTGGAAGTCCAAGCCCTACATTGGGCTCTGTGCTAAGTGTGAAGCCTACTTAAAAAAAAAAAAATCTTTAGAGGCCCCTGAGTGGCTGAGTCAGTTAAGCGTCTGACTTCAGGTCATGAGTTTGAACCCCGCATCAGGACAGCACAGAGCCTGGAGCCTGCTTCAGATTATGTGTCTCCTCCTCGCTCTGCCCCTCCCCCACTTGCACTCTGTCTCTCTAGCTCTCAAAAATAAGCATTAAAAATCAAATCTTTAAAATAAAGTAAATATTATAATAAATAATACTATTTAATAAATAAGAAATAAACATTAATAGTCCATGGAACCATCTCCCTATTTAGGAAAAACTGGTTCCACAGGTTATCAGGTTTCTTTTATTGACTTGCATGTGCAATATTGGATGCGGGAAAGAGGAACACGGAAAAAAGGAGGGCTATTAAAGCTAAAACATACTTGAACAGCAAGAACACGAGAACCCATCTCAGGTCACCCAAGGCCATCTCCTTCCCACACTGAACACAAACATCACGGCCTCTCTTGCCTGTGCGTAACTAGCTGCACGTAAAATACTTATAAAGACCTGAGTGTGAAACCTTAGTACATTTAGGAAGTCAACTTCCGGTACAGACTCTTCCGTAACGCTGAGGGGGCTCTGTCTCTATGGACTTGTAGCGGCATGGCGGCCTGTATATCCAGGTGCTGAATGGATCCTGAAGGAACAGAACTCCATTTCTGGAGTGCCCACTACATGCCTGGCCCACTTTATTAGGTCAATGCGATGGCCTAATAAAGACCGGAGACTAGAAAAACCTTGTAAGCTTGCTCTCACAAATTAGCGGAACCTCGTGCCTCTGAAATCCTCCACTGTGCGCAGGGGAATTTTCAGTTCCTTCCACAACTGGATCAAAACTCGGTATGATTCATTAGTAAATACAGCTGAAGGCCTCATATCCAGTTTTACAGTTCTCCTCTTAATCAGAAAATGTAACTCTTGATCAAAACTCAGGTAGGACCAAAACACAGTGCCCTCTATAGGACACTGAGCAAGAAAGCGCACCGCACCCCCTGTTTACACACGAGAAGTCTGTAACATAAAAGCAATAGAAAATAGTGCCGCTGTGTAACCGGAAAGGATGCCACCCCCCAAAACCGAGAAAGAACCAAAATCAGTTTGCTGGGGTAAAATGTACACTGGCCTCAAAATTGATGGTAACACAGGAGTTCAATGTGACAGGGGAAGAGACATGAACAAAAAAGTTTCTGTATTTTAAAAACTACGAAGCACAATTTAAGTCGAAATAGAGAAATGAAAAAAACCACTTTTGAGCTGAGAAAAGCTCTACCAGAGGAGAAATGCTAGCCTTTCCAGGTTACACGAATTCCATGATGCTTCTCATACGGCAGGGGGAACGAATGGTCCCCTAAAGCTCACTCTCTCTGGCTACACTAAAGGGAGGGACTCGTTTGCACCGGGGCTGCCCGGCGATGGGTGAGCAGCTGAGGAGCTCGGCACCCTCAAAGCCAGAGGCGGCCTCCGGATTCGTCCCAGGCCGGGGCAGGCAGAGGAGCCCCTGCCGACCCCCTCTGCGGCTCACCCCACATCCGTCCACGGGCTAACGCCCGCTAACCGAGGGACACCTGCCTGGCCTGCGACACGCCTGGGCCGCCTCCACGCATCTAGGTCCAGCTTTCCAGTTTTCTGAACTGAAGTCCTCGTTAATTACCGACCTCGGACTCACGCGAAGGCATTGGCAAAGTTCTATTTAATTACTGTCCGTAACGAGAAACTCCCCCCCCTGCCACACACGCACAAATGTTCAGGTTAATAATAACGAATTTTGACAAAGACATATGCAAAAGGCACCTACCTGCATGCTGTGTGTGAAGGTATAAATGACGACAACCTCTCTGACAGTTGTTGTATTCACTGATGATAAATAACATTTCTATGAATAATTTTTAAAATTCCCTTTTCATTAAAGTCAGGATTTTGATTTTAATGCATGTTCACTGCAGCCAATATTATTCACAATAGCCAACATATGGAAACCACCCAAATGTACACAGACAGATGAATGGATAAAGAAAATGTAGTCTATACCTCTGACATTGTTCAGTCTTTAAAAAGGAAATCTTCCAAGCTGCACCATGGATGAACCTGAAGGGCAGTATGCTAAATGAAGTAAGCCAGTCCTGGGGCACCTGGGTGGCTCAGTCGGTTGAGCGTCCGACTTCAGCTCAGGTCATGATGTCGTGGTCCATGAGTTCAAGCCCTACATCGGGCTCTGTGCTGACAGCTCAGAGCCTGGAGCCTCCTTCAGATTCTGTGTTTCCCCCTTCTCTCTGCCCCTCCCCTGCTCATGCTCTGTCTCTCTCTCTCTCAATAATAAATAAAAACTTTAAAAAAAAGCCAGTCTATTTATAACGCATTGTCCAAAACAGTCAAACTCACAGAAACAGAGAACAGAATGGTAGCGGCCGAGGGCTGGGGAGACGTTCCGCGGGCATAAAGTTTCAGGTAAGCAAGATGAAGAAGTTCCAGAGACCCGCTGAACTGCAGCACTGTAGGCAACAATACTGTACTACACACTTGAAAATGTCTTAAGAGGGTAGATTTGACATTATGTTCTTACCGCAAAAAAGGGGGAGGGGGACACAAGGAAACTTTTGGAGGTGCTGGATAGGTCTACCTACCTTGACTGAGGGGATGGTTTCACAGGTCTAGGCATACGTCCAAACTCCTCAGGTTGACTATCTGCACTAATCAAGTACAGTGTTTTGTATACTGTAAACTATACTTTAATAAAGCTTGTTTAAAAAAAAAAAAAAAAAGTCCCCTCCTGGGGCACTTGGCTGGCTCCGTCGGTTAAGCATCCGACTTCGGCTCAGGTCATGATCTCACGGTTCGTGAGTTCAAGTCCCACGCTGGGCTCTCTGCTGTCAGTGCAGAGCCCGCTTCGGATCTTCTGTCTCCTTCTTTCTCTGTCCCTCCCCTGCTCACACTCTCTTTCAAAAATAAACAAACATTAAAAAAAAAAAAAGTGCCTTTCATCCTTCAGAAGCATTTCCACGAGGGAACAATGATATCACCGCACTATTATCTGGAATACTGAAAACCTGAGGAACAGCTCCATGCCCATCGATGAAACCCAATCACATAATCACAGCAGCACTCACTGACCTTCTCTCAAACCAGAGCCAACAAGCTGCAGAAAAGAATCAAATAGAGCTATACGAACCGACAGAGGAAAATCTAAGATTTGTTAAGTTTAAAAGAAAAAGCGCAATGTGTTTCACAAGATTCACTGCTGCATTCATTAAAAAGACACACACACACGTTTCTCTCTTCATTCCAAGTTTTCTGGAAGGAGAACTGTTCACAGCGACTACCTTAAGGACAGGGCATGACAGGAGAGTTAGGGAGACTGAGGTTTCACTTCACATCATGCTGTACTAACACATGTTTCTTTCTAAACCACCAGTGTGTATTTGTCTGCTTTTCTAAAGGAGTTATTATCAATTTAAAGAGATTATAGGCCATTTGTCATTTTTCCCATGTGAAAGTGTGTGTGTGTGTGTGTGTGTGTGTGTGTGTGTGTGTGTATTTCCCCAAACCCCCAACCCACAGAACAGGGTTTTATACCATACTGTTTATGGTGATTAAATCTGAAGAGTGAATTGGGGGTGGGTGGGGATTCACTTCTTTTAAATGTATACATTTATATGGTCTACCTTTAAAAAATGCATACATGTTAATTCCCATTGTGTGTGCATGCACATGTGTCCGTACATAAATATTTTAAAATAAAATTTTTTTTAAGTAAGCTCGATGCCCAATGTGGGGCTTGGGCTTGAACTCACAACCCCAAGATTGAGAGTTGCATGCTCTACCAACTTAAGCCAGCCAGTCAGCCAGGCCCCACCATTGCATATTATTATTTTTTTAAATTAGTTAATTAATCAATTTATATATTATCATTATCTTTAAAATAAATCAATAAATCAATCTATCTATCTATCTATTTAGAGAAAGAAAGGCAGAGAGAAAAAAGGAGAGGGAATCTCGAGCAGGCTCCGTGCTGTCAGCACAGAGCCTGACATGCGGCTCAAGCTCATGAGCCCATGAGATCACACGTGAGCAGAAACCAGCTGGACACTTAACCGACCGAGCCACCCAGGCACCCCAGCCCACCACTGTGTATTTCTGTAACAAGACCTTTATAACAATAACATCCGCTGAAGAAACTAACACTTAAAGGAGAAAAAGACTCAAGTGCCTAGCCTCACAGATCAAAAGGTTACACACCTGGCCACTGGAGACCCTGAGCAACTGCAGAAGGTTGAGCAGCGCCGATCCCTGGGGACAAAGAGGGCCCCCAAACCCACGCACACAGCAACAGACACACGACACAACATTTGGGAAGCTACTGCGTGCCTGATGCAGTGTGTGTATTGAGTTTCTGTTGGTGTCTGACTCACCCTTTCTAGGGACTTACAGACTTAGATGTGTGTGTCTACAAGACAAATTTCTGGAAGAATACATAAAAATTGCTGCAGTCCTCTGGGGAGGGAGACTGAGGTCTGAGGTGCTGGGATTTATACGCTGCTGTACGGTTTGATTTTTCTGAAATGCACGTAGGCACCAAGAGACGTAACTAACAGCAAGCCCCAGGGCGATCCTGGTACTGGCTGAACGACATCTTCGGGAGGCTCTAGAATTCGATTTTTACAAAGAAATTGCCACACACACACACACACACACACACACACACACACACCCGTGCTCCTGCGTTTCCTGCTGCCAGCCAGACACCTCTACCTAGAGGTCACCGCAAAATCAATGAATCCCAAACTAAATTCCTTATCTTTCTCCAAAACCTATTCTTTCTCCTTGTGTTTTCCTCCCTGAATTACTGTTTCCCCAAACGGGAACTTTAGTCTTCCCCGGCTCATCCTTCTTCCTCATCCTCTGGAGCTAACAGGTCTCCATATCCTGTCCCTCCTACAAACACACACATACACACACACACACACTCTCTCTCTCTCTCTCACTCACTTCCAAATCAGACTGTGTGCTGCCTTAGAGCTCCAGTCCTGGTCTCTCTCTCTCTCTCTGTCTCTCCGTCTCTCCCTCAGTGCTCAGACACTGCAGCGGCCTCCTGACTGGCCTCCCCGCCCCTGGCCTCTCCCTTCTCTAGGCCATCTTCCACACCCTCACCCGACTTGTTTCACCTCCAAACTCCTTATCAGGGCGCTTCCTACCTTATTAGGCTCTTCTCCCCACTACGGACACCAGAACCGGCGGGCCTTCTCCAGAACCCTAATCCTGCACGGGCAGGTCTGTGCCTGGAGTACCTCCTCAAAAATGGAATACCTTATTATCCTAAACTTTAAGGTCTGCACCATGTGTATGATCTTCTACAGTATTGAGAGGATACAGCAAGGCTGCTTGAAAAAAAGCCATGCCTAACGAAATTGGGAAGATCACCAGAATCAAAGGGAAAAGCCTTCAACCTCTTCTATCTATTGACGAGAAACATATTCACACCCCCAAAGAGTTCTCACCGTACTCCAAGATTTAAAAGGACGGAGAGGGGCATCTGGGTGGTTCAGCACCTGACTCATGATTTTGGCTCAGGTCACAGTCTCCCCGTTCGTGGGTCTGAGACCTGCATCGGGCTCTGCACTGACAGCATGGAGCCTGCTTGGGACCTTCCCTCTCCCCCTCTCTCTGCCCCTCCCCGCTCCCTCTCTCCTCCAACAAAATAAATAACTAAACATTAAATAAAAATAGAAGGAGGGAGAAAATATAGATGATGGCGTAAAATTATTCACAAGGGAGAAAGGTCTACGGTCTTACTTCTGCAAACTCTGCAGGCATTTGAAACCATTACTCGCAGTTGAGGAGTGTCCGGCTTCCCTGTCTACCCCTCCTTGGTTAGGACACGGGGGAAAAGCGCGGAGAACAGATCCTGCCTCTGTGTCCTAAAGTATAAAGTTTTCATTTTTCTTCGTCTTTTCAGAAACGCTCATACCTGCTTTCCTAGAAATGAGAGCATTCCTTTCGATGCCATCGTCTGTTGCTCCCGGTTTCTGGAGCACAGCTTTATTAGGCCAGTGTTTCACAAGGATGGCTTTTTCATTTAATTTCCTCTCTGTCCCTTCGCCCTTTACTGCTCTGAAGAGAGATAATGAAAACCATCTGACTTCTTTCCCCGAGACTCTTACTTTTGACACCCAACCCAGACACTACTTTCAAGCAATTACAAGGTAAAGGAGAAGAGAGAAAAAAGGGAAGGACTTGCTGTATCTAATTCTGGCCATTAAATTCTTTCCCCTTCCAGTAAAAATTCTGAACAACTCCGAGACTCTGAGTACATCTAAGAAATCCAGAGAACACTGAGAAGCTCAAAGAATTGTTGCTAGCATTCCCCAAATGAGATCAAATATCTTGTTTAATTATTAAGTTCACTCCCCGAAGGGGAGGTCCTCAAATATTTGCTCAGTGGAAAAAAACAAATAAATGAGGCTGAATCATTCTTTATCAACAAGGTCCAAATGCCAATAAAAGTAGTTCACTCTACAGAAGTTTGTTATAGCCTTAAAGAGAATGATGAACTGTGATGTGTTTACATGCAACTCTAATACCAAAATTTTATTTTTTATTTATTCATTTATGTATTTATCTTTGATGGAGGGGCTGGAGTTTAAGAACAAACACTACTCTACAAATATACAAGCACTTGGAATGTCTTCCCCTGTGCTGGGGTTCCGATAGAAGAGGCACAGAACCAACACGGGGTACCTCACTTTCAAGGACCACTACTCATGAATATCCAGATACCTAAAACATATTAGAGATGACTATTTGCTTAATAATTTATTTCAGACAGGGTGAAGTCCTGATGCACGTTTGAAATATTTTAACTATGGATAATGATGACCTTGGCTAATGGACCTGGGAACTAGCTTGACTTGGAGAAAGGTTTTCATAATCTACTGCTTTTTTCCTGAACTGTTGAGATCTTTCAGATAAGTGTGGTATTGTTTACAGAACTTGTGTTTTTTTGTTTGTTTTATTTTTTTGAGAGAGAGCAAGGGAACATGTGAGCAGCGGCCAGGAGCGGAACAGGGGAGAGAGGGAGAGAGGGAGAGAGGGAGAGAGGGAGAGAGGGAGAGAGGGAGAGAGACAGAGAGAATAAATCTTAATCAAGTTCCCTGCTCAGCCCGGAGCCCGACACGGGGCTCAATCCCAAAAACACTGGAATAAGGCCTGAACTAAAATTAAGTCAGATGTTCAACCAACTGAGCCACCCAGGTGCCCCTATTTACAGAACTTTTAAAGTTGAAGTGAAAAAAATGAAAACAAATGGATTTCACAAAGAATTTCACACATTCACAAAAAACATACTGTACTTCAACCGGGGTAACTTTATGAGGTCCTATATTCTTTCAGAACTAACAATATAATAAACTCTGAAAGAAACATGGAAATTTACAGCTGTTTGGAAAAGTGCACGGGGGGAAAAAAAACCCATAAAACTCACCTCTAGCTCCACCCCCTCTAACAGCAGCGCCGCCGGTGGTGAGTATGCACCAGACACGTGCGCTGCAGACTGCCTTACTCCACACAGCATGTCAGTCAGTGGACGCAGTGGCCATTTGATACTGCAAGGAGGAATTTTCGATGACCACGTACTATTCCAGCATATGAATCTACCGTCATCTATTCTACCAGCCCTTATCATCGGGCATTCAGGATGCCTCCAATTTTCCACTACTATAATTGACACGATAATGCTACCTTTGCACATAAATCTGTAACCAACCCTAATTTTTCTCTTAGAATAAATTCTTAGGGGGCACCTGGGTGGCTCAGTGGGTCGAGTGTCCCACTTTGGCCCAGCTCATGATCTCACAGTTCATGAGTTCAAGCCCCGTATCAGGCTCACGGCTGTCAGCACAGAGCCCACTTTGCAGCCTCTGGCTCCTTCTCTCTCTGCTCCTCCCCTGCTTGTACTCTCTCTCTTTCTCTCTCTCAAAAATAAATAAACCTTTAAAAAAAAAAAAGAATAAGTTTTGGAAGTAGAATCCCCTTGGAGAAAAGTTATGACCAGTTAATACTCCTGAGGAAAATTTCCAAAACGCCCTCTACAAGAATGGACGCCGACAGAGCCTCCCGCAGAAATAGACGAAGACCCTCCCCAGCCTCCACAGCAATGGGAGGCGTTTTGGCTTTATTCTTTGCTTCCTAATACGGTCAGAAATTTTCTCCATGTTGACTGAACATTTGTATTCTTTCTTCTTCAACTCCTTTCAGTGAGCTATCTGATGGAATTAACAGAGTAGCTTAAAGAACATCAGCTGGAGTGGAAGCTCTGCACCACCACTTCCTGGACGTGCCTGAGCGGTGCTTCACCTCCCCAGGCTCAGGGCCCCCCGGGCGGTGAGGATCATAGCACCTCCCCTGGCGGGTTTCTAGAGGGATTAAAGAAGAGCGCAGGAGAGATTCAGCACAGGGTTTATGGCTTACTTAAGCACAGAGTAAACCCTCAATAAATATCGTCTATCAATTATTATTAACAAATATTTACTGACTACTACAAAGTGGGAGGCACTGAGCTAGGCACTGAGATACTACACTGAACGAGGCAGACATGGTCCCTGCCATCATGAAGTTGATGGCCTACTGGGAATTAACCCCCTTTTTTTTTTTTTTAATTCTTATTTTTTGTGTTGTGTCTGTCTTATTTTCTTCCTGATGCATTAGCATTCTTTCTATATTATGGCTATTAACATTTTGCCACAGACGGCATATACACTCCCCTGTTAGTTCTTCCAAGTTGTCAAGTTGCTTCAGTGTGCGTAAATTCTTTTTTCATTTTGATGGACTCACACTTATGAATCTTAATCTGAAAGGAAGAGATGGCTAAGGTAAATGACTAACTAAAATAAGAAAGGTCAACTCACATGCAAGCACATTGCTGGGAGGCACAGGGGAGTGTAGAGGCGGTGGTGTCTGAGAGCCCCACACCCCGTCTACAGGAAGTGGCTCCCCTTACCACTGCCGGTTGTTGCCACATAGGAATCTGAATCCACTGTTGCCCACACTTCCCATTTTTCCAAGATAAACCAGAAATCTAGACTTACAGGTAAAATTCTTATTGTACAAACCTAGCACGGGGGCGCCTGAGTGGCGCAGTCAGATAACCATCCGACTTTGGCTCAGGTCATGATCTCATGGTTCATGAGTTCAAGCCCTGCGTCGGGCTTTCTGCTATCAGCGCAGAGCCCACTTCAGATCCTGTCTCCCTCCCTCTCTGCCCCTCCCCAGTTCGTGCTTTCTGTCTCAAAAATAAAAACATCAAAAAAAATTTTTTAATAAAAAAAATAAAATTCTAGCACAATTTTCAAAAGATAAATCACACAAGCTGAAACAGGGGAGGCAAAATAAAGCACATGTGTGCAGTCTGCTCCGGCTATTGGGCTTTCAGCCGGCAGTCTGCATTTAAGCCCTCCTTTTTCTATGTCTCAAAAGACTTTTTTTAACATGAAATTAGAAAAATATCTGATTATAAGGAGAATGAGAAGACCAGCCACAGACTGGGAGAAAATATTTGCAAAACACATAATGCGATAAAGGACTGGTATCCAAAATACACAGCACAAAGAACTCTTAAAACTCAACAATAAGAAAGCAAACAACCGAACTGAAAAATGGGCAAAAGACGAACAGAAATCTCACAAACAAAAACAACGACAACAACAACAACCACAGATGCCAAATGAGAGTATAAAAAGATACTCAACATGTGTCATCCGGGAAATGTGAATTAAAATAACAAAAAGACAGCTCTACGCGCTTATCGGAACAGCCAAAATCCAGAACTCTGACAACATCAAACACTGGCGGGCATGTGGAGCAACTGGAACTCTCGTACACTGCTGGCGGGAATACAAAGCAGCACAGCCACTCTGGGAGGCAGTGCGGCCGTTTCTTACAAAACTAAACACACGCGCCAGAAGATCCAGCGACCGTGCTCCTCAGTATTTACCCAAATGAGCTAAAAACCTGTCCACACAAAAACCTACACGCAGATGATCAGAGCAGCTTTATTCACAACTGTCAAAACTTGGAAGCAATCAAGATGTCCTTCAGTAGATGACCAGATAAAAAAAAACTGCGGTATATCCAGACAGTGAATATTATTCAGCGCTGAAAAGAACTGAGCTATCGAAGCCATGAAAAGACATGGAGGAATCTTCAATGCATCTTAGTAAGTGAAAGAGGCCAATCTGAAAAGGCTACATTCTTTATCATTCTAATTACATGACATTCTTTCTGGGAAAGGCAAAACTATGGAGACAGTAAAAGGATCAGTGGTCAGCAGAGGCTGGGGGAGAGGAAGGGATGAACAGACAGAGCACAAGATTTTCAGGGCAGTGAAACTACTCCGAATGCTATTTGTAATGGTGAATACAGGTTGTTGTACGTTTCTCCAAACCCACAGAATGTACACCGCCCAGGGTAATAAGCGCTAATGTAAACTACGGACTTTGGGTGCTACTGATGTACCAATGCAGAGTCATTGATTGTAACAAACGAACTCCAGGCTGGTGGGGAATGGGAAGAAATCTCTGTGCTTTCAACTCAATTTTGCTGTGAACTTTTAGGTTTTAGCCACTCAATAAAGTCTATAAAAAAAATCTGGCAATATTCCTTCTAGTTAGTTTTTTTTCCTGTTTAATGAGCACTTACTCATTTGGAATTTAACTGAATATAGTCAAAGGCAGGGATGTAATTTTTTTTCTCAAACAGTTAACCAAGTGTGTAGCACCTTTACTGAAAACTCCATCCTGTTCTTAATGATTGAGCATACACTTGCCACCCCAGTCTGTCCAGTGGTCTGCCTCCACTTTCCCCCAGTACTTCTGTTACCCCATGCCCCACCCCCCCTTGGGAACAATTCCTCTCCTGACTGTTCCGTGTGATTCTGGTGAAACTGCATAGCAGAGACAGCTGGAGTCCTGGACAGGAACTGGCACGGGTGACCCTGTTGGTGCAGCATCCCATGGTCACGGCCCAGGGACGGGCACATGACCCCAGCAGCACACATCATGTCCTTCCTTGAGACTTTGCATACTGACACCAAGGAAGGTCATTTTCTTCTTTGACCTCGGGCTGTAAAAATAGAAGCCTGGAAGTCACAACAACCACACCTCCTTTTCCTCTGGCTGCAGAAAGGAAGCCCATCAGCAATAGGAGAGAAAAGGAGCCGACCCTGAGAAAGAAGAGAGACGGCACTGGAGCCTCCTCTGGAGTCACTGAAGCGGCTACCACCCCAAGGGTACGCCAGGTACTTGACAAAATAAATGCCTTTGTTTGTTTTTTATTAAACCAAGATGATTGATTTTCTTTCTCTTGCACTGGAGAAAGTCCTGATTTATATACACAGAGCCTTTGCCTGTATGTTAAACTCATGCACAGTTGGGCCAGGTGTTAGGCTTTCTTTTCAGATCTACTGCTATTTCCATCTATTCTAGGACCCAGATTATTCTTTAAAACTCTTGTATAAATCTATAAATACTTGATAGTACAAAACCAATCCTCCCCCAAACCCCTAGTTTTCAAAATGTTCTTGGCTATTCTTGCCTGTTTATCCTTCTGGATGCTCTTTAAAATTTTAACAAGTCACTCTCCCCCATCAGAAAAAATTCACAGGGATTTTTCTTTGAATTACATTAATTAAAAAATTAATGAGTTGGTTTAACAACTTCAAGTATTCTATGCCACCCACTGTAAGGTTTTTCATTTTCTTCATATTTCTGGCTTTGCTTTAAATTATTTTGGGAGTGTGATGCTGTAGTGAGTAAAATGTTTTTCTTTTTTTAAATTATATTCTCTATTACACAGCAAAGCTAGTGACTTTTGTATGTTTATTTCATAATCAACCAATTTCTAGCCCTATTTCATGGGCTAGAATTACGAAGATAAGACCAAATAATATAAATAATTAACAGACAAATTTCATTTAAGGCCTCCCTCAGTAAAGATATTTTCAATAAACATGTGTTACACATTTTGCCAGAATAAAGCAAGCCGGTAGCGTCTTTCCTTCCTTATGACAACGATAATGACGATGACGACAAACGACTAAAACGAAATAAAACCCACAACTCTAAGTATGGGACTTCCCTCTCAACAAATTTTACAAACAAGCCAGTAAAATGCAGTAAGAAACAAAAATTTTTTAAATCGAACAGAAACCCACAACCCTAATTTAAAAAATAAAAATAAAAAGTTGGTTTCCTCCCACTTATTCCTAACTGGGTAATTTTCTTAACAGAATAGCAGACGAAACAAAATAGAAACAATACATCTGATACTTTCATTGAGTGGCCAACCAGCGTATCACAGGAAGACCTGTTTTTTGGATGCGCATAAAACTTAAAACATTTGATTATAAAAATGATCTGGACCCTATACTGTTTCATCAGGTTAAATCTCTCAGATCAAATTTATTTTAATTATGTCTCCATTTACCACCTAACTTCTCTCGGAAATCTCCCAAGTCCTTAGCAGTCACAGCTTCTCACGATGTACTGTGAGGTTCTTCTACACTATCTCTTCCACTCCAAAGTGAGGCCTGAGCGGACGCCTATTTTAAGAGTATTTCTAATATGTCTATCCTGGGCCACACAGGACTCTGTCACAATACTGCTTACTCACCAACCTTGTTAAAGACTCTCACTGAAGTTATCCCTAATCCCTGAAAACACTTTAGAGTTCTTAAGAGCTACAAACTAAGAGATCGCGAAACCTATGAAATTAAAGCACATGCCTTATATATACTATGCATGCACACACATTTTTGGGAAGACACTGTGAGTGTCTTTGATAATTTTAAAGAGGTCTTGTAATAATAATAAAACAATGTTGCATTTAGTCTTCACTAATAGAAGATGAAATATGTAAGTATTGCCAGACTTTCATCTCCACATGCTAAAGCTCTAATAATGATAAAAATATGCTATATCACCATACCAGACATGATTTAAAACTTTCCTGGGGCAGCTGGGTGGCTGAATCGGTTAAGCCTCCGACTTCTGTTCAGGTCATGATCTCACTGGTTCGTGGGTTCGAGTTCCTCATCGGGCTCTCTGCTGTCGGCACGGAACCCGCTTTGGATCCTCTCTCTCTCTCTGACCCTCCGCCCCTTCTGCACACGCGCGCGCACGCGCGCACGCATGCTCCCCCCCCCCAAAGATAAATAAATGTTCAAAAATTTAACTTCCCTTTTGTTTTCCTAACTGGGCCATCCTGTGCACACCTGTAGCTGTCCTGCGTCATAGGGAGCAGCCTGGGGCCTGAATATGCACTCTGGGGCTTTGCTACCAGCTCATTCTTACCTTGTCATTCTAACTTCCACCCTTTCTCTCTTTTCAGCTCCCATTCCACTTAATACGGGCATTAAAAAAAGTAAGCTCACGAGAGCTTACTCGGCTTCTCCAAAGAATCAAGCTCCCAGATCTGGTGCAAGGCTTGGAGAGTGCCCTTTGGAGGGGGCCTCGCCTTGGCGAAGCATCTTGCTCCTGTACGGGGCTCCGTATTTTTCAAAGGGCTCTTATCTATTCCTTCATTCAATCATCCACAATAATTCTGTGAGGCAGGCCTGGCAGAAGTTACTTGAACTGAAAGAGTTTTTTTCTTAGATGGAGAATAATTTCCCTAAGCTCGCATAGAAAATCAACAGCAGAACCAAATCTGAAAAACAGGTTTCCTCACTGGAACGCGCCAACCATTAGGACCAGAGAGGTAAAATTACTTTCAAATCCAGCTAAAAGTCTTCCAGCTGAGTGACCTTTCAAAATTTACCAACTGCCCTCAGTCTCAGTGCCTGCGTCTGTGAAACACGGACGGTAATACCCACCCAGCAGCTCTGTGAGGCCCCCAGCCTGCTGCCCGGCACCTGGCACGCTTTAGAGCCCTACTGACCCCAGGCTTCAGCTGCCTTGGGTCTTCATGAACTCACACACACACACACACACACGCGCGCGCGCGCGCGAGGAGAGGGTACCCAACAGCAGAGTCCCTTAATATGGCAGCCACCAGCCGCCATCCCCCAATCCCTCTCAGCCCTTGTTCACCCTCCTCACCTTACCTACATTCCCACAAACTCTCAAGGAAAGTGAAGGTGTGCCAAGAACTAGGCCAGAAGATCGCTGCATCACTTAATCTTTGTTACATAAGACACACATCCGGTCTGGGATTCCAGGATCTGCTACTCTGAGCTTACTGCTCCTCCTTTCCAGCAGCCCGACTCCCTCAGCCCTTGGCCCTTTGCCTAGGGCAAAAGCTAACTCCAAAGTATTTCAACAAACAACTCAAGTATCACAAGAGTTCCCCAGCACCTCTAATATCCACTAATTCCTTCATACCGCAAATCAACAAACCACACCCACGGGTCAAACCCAGCCCACCCACTTCCTACTTTTGTACAGCTCACAAGGTAAGAATGTCTTTATTTTTTTTTATAGATATTTATTTATTTTTGAGAGAGAGAACAGGGGAGGAGCAGAGGGAGAAGGAGAGAATCTTAAGCAGGCTCCACACCCAGCATGGAGCCTGGCAGAGGGCGGGGCTTAATCTCACGAACCGTGAGATCATGACCAGAGAGATCATGACCAGAGCGGAACACAAGAGTCAGCCATCCAACCGACTGACCCACCCAGGTGCCCCAGAACATCTTTACATTTTTAAGTGGTTTCAAATCAAAAGATGAATAATATTTGGGGACAGGTGTGAATTAAATGCAATTCAAATAACAGTATACATACAAACTGTAATTAGAA
Source organism: Paguma larvata (assembly GCA_030068075.1). Lineage (NCBI taxonomy): Eukaryota > Metazoa > Chordata > Mammalia > Carnivora > Viverridae > Paguma > Paguma larvata. The sequence continues at coordinate 28,147,719 of CM057841.1, read as the reverse complement.
TATAGCCATGCTCTGTGTTCACATACATATTTTCGAGAGCTGCTTTCATGCAGTACACCAGCAGGGTTGAGAAGCTGAGACAAGATCTTAGAATCAACGAAGCTTAAAATATTTACTACCTTTATAGAAATAGGCTGCTGACTCCTGCTCTATATTGGAAGTTCTATAATATATCCAAGAATAACTTGATAGATCAAGTTTACCAACTCATACCATGTACCGCTGTGCATTCTACCTTGTCCATGACCAGGCGTGGGGGGAGTAAATAAATCTATACAGTTAGACTTACAGTTTTATACAGTTATACAGTTAGACTTGTAGTTTTATACAGTTAGACTTGTAGTTTTTATTTCATTATCATTTTTTAGTTTTTAAAAGTACTACAGGGGCGCCTGGGTGGCTCAGTCGGTTGAGCGGCCGACTTCAGCTCAGGTCATGATCTCACGGTCTGTGAGTTCGAGCCCCATGTCAGGCTCTATGCCGATGGCTCAGAGCCTGGAGCCTGCTTCTGATTTTGTGTCTCCCTCTCTCTCTCTCTGCCCTTCCCCTGCTCACACTCTGTCTCTATGTCTCTCAAAAATAAATAAAAATGTTAAAAAAATTTTTTAAGTACCATAGTAACAACGGCCTCCCTGACATCTTCTGTGCTCCCATCCCGGTTCATCTCAAAGGGTCGACTAAGGTCACACTTGTCACTTATAAAAAAAAAGATGGACACCTGGGTGGCTCCATCAGTTAAGTGCCCGACTTCAGCTCAGGTCATGATTTCACCCCGCATCGGGCTCTGTGCAGACAGCTTAGAACCTGGAGCCTGCTTCAGATTCCGTGTCTTCCTCTCTCTCAAAAATAAACTTTTAAAAATTAAAAAAAAAAAGGGTGTTAAGTGCTATGTGCTTGCCTATACACTGAAATTTAACTATAAGTTAAAATTTAAAATACATATTTTAAGTAGCCATTAGGATGGTATCTATCAAAAAAAACCCAGAAAATAATAGGTGTTGGCAAGGAGGTGGAGAAATTGGAACTCATATTACTTGTGCAATGCTGACGGGCATGTACAGTGGTGCAGCTGCTGTGGAAAACGGTACGGCAGTTCCTCGTAAAGTTAGACATAGATTTACCATATGACCAGCAATTTCACCTCTGGGTATATAGCCAAACGAACTAAAAGCCAGGACTCAAACAGATACTTGTACACCCATGTTCATAACAGCAATATTCAAAGGGTTGAGGCAACCCAAGTGTCCATCAACAGATTAATGGATAAATGAAACATGGTATATACATGCAATGGAATATTATTCAGCAACTAAAAAGCAACTTAAAAGCAAATTCTTATATGTGCTACAACAAGGATGATCCTGAGGACTCTAGGCTAAGTGAAATAAGCCAGGCACAAAAGGACAAATACTGTATGATTCTACTTTTCTTCAGGATCTAGAGTAATCAAGTTCTCTATCATGGAGACAGAAAGCAACACGGTGGTTGCCAGGGACTGGAGGCGGTGGGGGATGGAGAATAGGAAGTCAGTATTTAATGGGTACAAAGTTTCAGTTACGGAAGATGAAAAAGTTCTAGAGATAGTAGTGCTGATGACTGCACAACAATGTGAGTATACTTAATGCCAGTGAACTATATACACCTAAAAATGGTTACAATGGTGGGGCGCCTGGGTGGCTCAGTCGGTTAAGCATCTGACTCCTGATTTGGGCTCAGGTCATGATCTCAAAGTTCATGAGTTCAAGCCCCGGCATGAAGCTCTATGCTGTCAACACAGAGCCTGCTTTGGATCCTCTGTCTCTCTCTCTGCACCTCCCTCTCTACCCTTCCTCCGTCTCAGATCCTCCTCCCCCTTCGCTCTCTCAATAAGAAACATTAAAAAACGGTTAAAATGGTAAATTTTAAAGTATGTGTATTTTAACATAATTTTTAAAAATTTAGCTAACCACAAGACTTGTCATTAATAACATATGACCTATCCAATACAATAGATATAAAAAGGAACGAGGTCCTGATTTATGCTTCAATACACACATGAACTTTGAAATCACTGTGCTCCGTGAAAGAAGCCAGTCACAAACGACCACTTACTGTAGGATTCCATTTCCAGGAAATGTCCAAACAGGTAAATGCACAGAGACAGAAGCAGATTATTGGCTCCCAGAGCCTAAGGGCGCAGGGGGAAGGGAAGGGACTTTTTAACAGGTTTGTTTGGGGATAAAATGTTCTGCAACTACACAATGGCGATCATTGTACGACACTGTGAATTCCGTGCCACTGAACTGTCCTCTTATTTAAAAGGTTAATGATGGTAAATTTAGGGGCGCCTGGGGGGCTCAGTCAGTTAGGCGTCCGACTTCGGCCCAGGTCATGATCTCACGGTTCGTGAGTTCCAGCCCCGTGTCAGGCTCTATGCTGACAGCTCGGAGCCTGGAGCCTGCTTTGGATTCTGTGTCTCCCTCTTTCTCTGCTCCTCCCCGGCTCATGCTCTGTCTCTCTCTGTCTCTCAAAAATAAATAAATGTTAAAGAAATTTTTTTTAAATGATAGTAAATTTATTTTTGCGTTATTTTACCACTATTTAAAAAAGTTTTTTGAAGTGCACTGTTCAGGGGCACCTGGCTGGCTCAGTCAGTAGAGCATGCGACTCTTGATCTTGGGGTTGTGGGTTCGAGCCCCATGTTGAGTGTAGAGCTTACTTAAAAATAAAATCTTTAAAAAAATGCACTGTTCAAAAAAAACTGCCAACAGCTCTCTTAGACATCAAGTAGCTGAAGGGCAGAGACACATCCCTGAGAGCCAGGCCCTAGCCTACTACCAGTCACAGCAATGGCTGAGTTCACAGAGATGCTATCAGTCTGGCCAAAAAAAAGGAGGGGGAGCATTTTATTAATAAATATAATTCTCTGGTTATTTCTTGACACAAATTTAGAAAACTATTATATTTTTAATAGAAATATGTCATCACGTCCTGGAATTAGATTAGGGCACTACTTCATGTCACGCATAGTCGAGAACGGTTTGATTTTAGGTGCTATATATAGGAGTTCACGCCAGGAAGAAATGCACTACACGCTGGAACGCTGGAGAGCGAGCCTGCAGGTGATCAGGAGGCGGCCCGGGGCCCCAGCTCAGGTCTTAGCCGTTTGCCCCCAGACCTGTCCACAGAAGGGAGAGGGTCTTTCCTCAAAAAAAAAAAAAAAAAAAAGGGCATTAGGTAAATGTTACCTGTAAGTAGAAACAAATGCCAAACACATTTAGAATCAAAGGAACATGAAGGTTGTTTCTCTGCAGCTCTGTCTCACCATAACTCACTTTCAATATTTAAAATCAAACTGGCAGTCTTGCACTTTAAATAGGGACAGCTCAGCTGAGAATTTAACAGTCAGAAGACATGGTATTCAAGGGTCGTGCTAACCACATAAAACTAATGTAATCAAAGCCAGCTTGACAGATTCTTGGCAGTAAAATTATTTGTAAACACATATATCATGAGCTAAGATTAAGAAGAGAAGCTCTTACTTTGGCTGTATTCAAAGGAAAAGCAGTAAAATAAAAACTCTAAAAACAAGCAATATGAGAAACCGAAGTTACAAGAAGAATAACTAAAGCAAATGAATGCAATTAAGAAAAAGAGGCAGACGGCCAGCTACAGGGAAGGGACCCTCACTACCACCGTCGAGGACAGAGGCGATACAGACAGCAGACGGCAGTGATAGGCCCTCTAAATGGTTACCACAAGAAAAAGAAAAGGAAAACAAACAAGCAAAGCAAGCTCCTCCTGCCAAACTTGAATGTCAGCATCCCTACCTTAACTGTTTAAACCTGAGGGAGAAAAAATCACATCCGCGAGCAGCAGAGGAAATAAAACGATGTTTGTCAAAGGCTGAGAAATGTGTCCCAAACCGGGTCTGCAGACACTTCTCCTGGTCCATACATTCTCTGTGAGAATTTTTAAACTGTGTGTTTTCATTTTAATATTACTCTAAAAACATGAGCATAAGGCTGTTCTGGATCATCCAGCGGCTTCCCTGGAAACAGAGAGCTGCCCAGGGATTTCCTAGCCCACGTGTGCTGCTGTATTTACCACGAGGCTAAGGCCAAATAATAGGATGTTAATTGATCTGCACTAACAGTCAAGAACAGAGTAAGAACTGGTAAGTGTATAACGCCTATACGCCAACTGAAGGACAAATGGCACCCCTGCATAGTTCTATTGTTTCCAGACTAGAGAAAAGTGGGGAGAGGACAGAGGAGGCCAGCGGCCGGATAATAAAGGCATTCCCAAATTCCCAGTGCACTGCCAAAACCACAGCAGATAACACTATATTCACAGTAAGTGTGCCAAGCTGAGTAAAACATCATCTGTCCCATATAATTAATTTTAATTTTATTGGTTTTGTCATTTTATCTATATTTAATTTGTTAATCTGTCTTGTTTTTATAATCTTTGAAGCATAAGAAATTTATCCTTGTCTGCATTCTTACATTACAAGAAAAATAACTTGAAGTAGGGGTATCAAGAGCAGTCACCTGGGGAAGGACAGTCTTTTCAACAAAGGGTGCTGGGGAAAGATTTGAATGAGCTTTTCTTCGAAGAAGATATACAGATGACCAATAAGTGGAAAAGATACTCAACATCATAACCTATTCGAGAAAAACCAATCAAAACCATTTCGACCCATCGGGATAGCTATTATAAAAAAGAAGAAGAAAAAAGAAACAGAAAATAACAGGTATTGGTGAGGATGTGGAAAAAAGTCAGGACTTCCCTGTACTGCTGGTGGGAATATAAAACGATTTCGCTGTGGTGGAAAACAGGTTGGCAGTTCCCCAAAAAGTTAAACATAGAATTATCATATGATCCAGCAATTGCACTCCTAGGTATAAGTCCAAAACAAGTGAAAGCAGAAACTCATGATACTTATACACCAATGTTCGAAGCATTAATCACAATGACCAACAGGTGGAAACAAGGCATATGTCCATCAACAGATAAGTGGATAAACGTGGTATAACTATACTGCAGAGTGTTAGCGTAAAAAGGAAATTCTGATACATACTACAACATAGATAAACCTTAAAAACATTATACTAAATGAAATACTAAGCCAGATAACTAAAGGACAATTATTGTATGATTCTCCTTGTATGTGGTACCTAGACTAGGCTAATTCATAGAACAAGTAGAACAGAAGTTAGTTACCAGGGGCTGGGGTGAAGGAGCGGAGGATGGAGAGTAACTGTTTAATGGGTATAGAGTCTATAGTGGGGGTGATGAGAAAGTTCTAGAAATGGATAATGACAATGGTTGCACAGCAGTGTGAACGTATTTAATGCTACTGAATCGTATGCTTGAATATAGTCAGAATGGTAAATTTTAGGGGTGCCTGGCTGGCTCAGTCAGAAGAGCATATGACTCTTGATCTCCGGATTACAAATTGCAGTGATGTGTTGTGTGTAGAGGTTACTTAAAAACAAAATCTTGGGGCGCCTGGGTGGCTCAGTCGGTTGAGCGTCCGACTTCGGCTCAGGTCATGATCTCACCGTTCCCGGTTCGAGCCCTGCATCGGGCTCTGTGCTGACAGCTCAGAGCCTGGAGCCTGCTTCAGATTCTGTGTCTCGCTCTGTCTGTGCCTCTCCCCTGCTCATGCTCTGTCTGTCTGTCTCTCTCTGTCGAAAATAAATAAACATTAAAAAAACATTTAAAAAAAAAATCTTCAGGGGCGCCTGGGTGGCTCAGTCAGTTAAGCGTCCCACTCTTGATCTCGGCTCAGGTCACGATCGCACTATTCATGAGACTGAGGCTGCGCTGGGCTCTGCACTGACACCACAGAGCCTGTTTGGGATTCTCTCTCTCCTTCTCTGCCTCTTCCTGCTCATTCTCTCTTTCTCTCTCAAAATAAATAAACTTTAAAAACAAAAACAAAAAAAATAAATAAAATCTTTAAAAAAAAAAGTAAATGGTACGCTACATCTATTTTATCATGAGAAAAAAAAAAACGCCAGATGTGTGCCAAAAAAAATTTTTTAATGTTTTTTTATTTTGAGAGAGAGAGCAGGGCAGGGTCAGAGAGACAGGGAGAGAGAGAATCCCAAGAAGGCTCCACACACTGTCAGCACAGAGCCTGATATGGGGCTCGATCTCATGATCCGTGAGATCACAGCCTGAGCCAAAATCAAGAGTCAGATGCTTTACCAACTAAGCCACCCGGATGTCCTCTGCCAAAAATAAGAAGATAATAATTTGAGAGACACTGCTACAGTTAGAATTAAAAACTGAACTATTATGTAATGTTTAAAAATATAGACATGATCAATATATATTGCTATGAACATAAACACAGAAGCACAAAAACATAGATGAAAAGGATGTATATCTACCTGTCTTGCAAGAATGGTTACCCCTGGGAAAGGAGGGAGGTGAATGGGAGTTATACCAAAGGATGTTCAAGTTATCCGAAAAGCTGTATTCCTTAAATTTCAAAAAGGAGGGAAGGAGGGAAGGAGGGAAGGAGAGGAGAGGAGAGGAGAGGAGGGGAAGAGAGGAGGGAAGAGAGGAGGGGAGGGGAGGAGGGGAGAGAAGGAGAGAAGGAGAGAAGGAGAGGAGGGAGGCGGAAAGTCAAATCTGTTAAATCCAGGAATCGGGTTCATTGTGTTACTTTAGATCCTCTCCACACCTTTAAAGTAGTTAGTAACAAAAATATGAAATGACTAAGAATCAAAAGTTGCATAATGAGCCACTCTACACAATGAATGAGCAGACGGCCACTGACAGGCCGCGTTCCCCGACTTCCATCACCTTCTACTTTCCTCTCTCTCTCCACAGATCTAAGACGCCATCAACAGCCATCGGAACTGTCGACCAGCATTCACCAGCCAGGCTTCCCTCGCGCTCCGAGCACACAGCTGGTCCTACGATGTTTGCATGCCTCCCGACTGCAAGTTGAAGAAACACTAGTTCTTCTGAAGCCATTTTTACCAACAAACAAGTGAATACCTATCAGGCTAGTAATACAGCAAGGATCTCTTTCATTATTACTTACTGCAAGTATCTGAAAGTTGTCAATAAAAACTGAAAACAACGGCAACTTCTGCCAGTTATAACAAGACTGTACAAATAAGATCAGGGTGGAAATAACCCTAGAGTCAGCCCCCAGCCGACATATCCAGGCAACACAGAGACTAGGTCTTGTCTTCTCCTTTTTGGTTGAAACACTATTTCCATTTCACTACTAACACTATTTCACACTAGCAAGTATGGGAGATGTGAAAGCACACCAGGTCAAAATGACACTAAGAAGCAAAAGGGGAAAACTCCTGGGTATCTACCCACAAGAACTGAAAACGCAGCCCACGCAAAAACCTCTCCTAGCAGCATTATTCACAACAGCAGAACAGTGGAAACAACCCAAGTGTGCATGGACTGATGAATGGATAAATACAATGAGGTCTATCCACACAGTGCGATGTTACTCTGCCACATAAAGCAATGAAGCTCCAGCACCTGCTGCAACGTGGATGAACCTGGACAACGCTACGCTAAGTGAAAGAAGGCAGGCACCACACATACTGTAGGACTCCATTCGCATGAAACGTCCAGAACAGGCAAATCCATAGGGACAGGAAGTAGACTGCTGACTGCCTGGGGCTGGCGAGTTTTGGGAAAGACAGAGAATGACTACTGATGGATATGAGGTTTCTTCTGGGGGATAATGAAAATGTTCTAAAACTTTCTGGTGATGGCTGCGCAATTCTGGGAATACACTAAAAACCATTTGAACTATACATCACCAGTGGATGAACTATAGGACTGTGTGATTTTTAACTCAAAAAGGCTGTTATTAAAAAAAAAAAAAAGGATGCGGAGGGGGGCAGGACAAGCTGCCATCATAGCCCTAAAAAGATTCTGCCTCAATTTGTATGCACGTAAGAGGAGTAGAAGAGCCCGTAAGTCCATGAAAAGATGCATACATCCAGGAAATGAATGACTTATACAAACCAAAATAAACCAAAACGACTTGGCACTTTAGCTAGCATGTGGACCAAGGTAACAGGCAAATTGTTACTTTTTGAAATACTGAAAACACTTGCAGACCACATTACATTAGGACCCAAAGTGTCTAGAAATCCCAGGGTCACCACTTATCTGAGGCCATTCAGAGCTTTTAATGTAAAAACTACCTAACGCTTGAGTCCCACTAGCTTCTTACAGGTCACCAGAGTCCACGAATCCGCACCTGCCCTTCTCAGCTCCCTCCTGGACACAACGATAACAACAGCAACAGCAACAAAAACCCCAACAGAAACCTCTTTCTACCATTAACTTTCTTTTATTTTTAACTTTTTTAATGTTTATTTTTGAGAGAGCACACGAGCGAGTAGGGGAGGGGCAGAGAGAGGGAGACACAGAATCCAAAACAGGCTCCAAGTTCTGAGCTGTCAGCACAGAGCCCAACGCTGGCCTCAAACTCACGAACCGCGAGATCATGACCTGAGCCAAAGCGGGATGCTTAACTGACTGAGCCCACCCAGGCGCCCCTTTTTACTATCAACTTCCTTACCAATGAGCGCATATTACATGTCCTTAAATTTCCCATTACTTAGGGAGCCTTGTCTCATTCCATGGAAAGGTACATAGACCCAGAACATTCTTTGGCATTCTTCTCCACTGGACGGCACAACCACCCATTTCTGGAACTGCTGACTCCCTCACCTTACCTCACTCCGGGTCATCTGATCTTCTGGCCAAGGACAAACAGCCACGGTTCTAAATCAATGGTGCCAAGTCCACCATCACCTCGCTATCAGATAAGAGTTGATGGGCGTGAGAAAAATGAAAACATTAACACGCTAGTGCGACTTCGGTGTAAAATGACAAAAACGCACTGACGCAGATGTCAAAACCCCAACCCCAACCCCACAAACCCATGCGGCAAAAATCTCACGACGCTACACCAAGACAAAAAATAAGTAAAGTGATAAAAGCTAATCTACTTGGGGGGAGAAGAGAGAAGCCTGGGTAGCCCCCAGAGAGTGGCGACATTCCCCCCCCGCGTCACTGTTAGCCTCACAACCTTCCTGGCAACCTAGGAGAAGAAACCAGGATCTTATTTTGAGGAACACAGACGGAGAAGACAACTGAAAAGCAAACAGGACTCCGTGTAAACATGCTTCCAGCGCTTCCTTCACGACAGAAAATCAAAAGTGACCTGGAAGTCCAACATAGGGGAGAGCGAAAGTAAATCTTCATATATTCACATAGGAAAACATATTTAACCCCTCCAAGAAAGGCCGCATTTGTAGACTATGTGAATACATGGAAAAGACCACGCAGAATGTAAACTAAGGCAAGCACTAAGACTATTCGTGTTGATGAAAGTTATTATTAAAGATGAATCTTTTACAAAATGAGTTTATGGAGACTAATAAACAGTTGACACTTCATAATGAAAAGCTCCTTTGAAATGGCCAAGTTTGTTATTATTTTATAGTCGAATTGATCAAATACACAAGAAAACGTATCACATACACAACCTAAAGGGTCTAACACTATTGCAAAAGGCACGCGCCAAAGAAAATGCAGAACACATCAAATTCTCTTGATATTTCTTGCTGTTTTGACACAATTATTCTGGCTACCATTATCTGTTAATCATCTTCACGTCACTACTCTAATTCAGCATTTTTTACAAAATGTTTCCAAGTCAGCACCCGGCACACCAGCACTGGGTACAGTTATTAGCGGACTCGAAACACTCCTCGTATTTACGACGGTTACAAACAAAAAGCTGACATAGCTCTGCTATTTTGTGCCTTCGCTCAAGTACCTGCAAGTTCAGTGACACCAGCAAACTCTCCTGAGTCAATCCTCCCAGCTCCTGCAGCACAGCCCGGCTGGAGGACGCTTCGGCGCTGAGCGCACAGCCCCGGGCCCGGCAATCGCACCGCGCATGTGCACACGGAGCCATGCCCGAGAACGCTCACTGCATCACGGGAACGGCCTGTGTTCGTCAACAGGAGAACAGCTCAAAGAATTCCGGTACAGCTACACAGCTGCACATAAACGGACACGAAAATATTTCCAATAAAAAAAGCAAAAAAGTCATAGAATAGTATGTATTTTCTTTGTTCAGTCTACCTGATACGGAAAAGTTCTGGAAGGATCCGCAGGACACTGGGAACCATCCCTATCGCGGACGAAGAGGCTAGGACTAAGAATGGCAGTCGTAGGAGACTCCCGACTTTTCTATAACGTTTAGGCTTTTACGAGGAGAATAAATTCATGCCTCACTAATATAATTAACATTTAAGAAAACTCTCTGGGTCATAAAATGCTTTATCTAGTTACTTCATTCAGGGAATTCAAATCCATATGAACGCAGGCGGCTTGAGTCTAAGTGAAAAAGCTCATTGAAGGCACAGTGTCTTCACATTTAAATACACAAACATGTCTTTCTGTACCCCTCCAACAATATAATCTTCCTCCCTTAAAAACAAACCCAGACTCCCTCCTCCACAAAAAAAATTGGGGGAAAAAAAAAGGCGCTTTTAGTAAAAGACCAAATTTTTAAAAAATCTTACACACCATCTCAAATTCCTGAAGAAGTATTTTTATTTTTAATCTAAAATATAACAGTGTTATAAGGCCTGAGCCAAGCTTCACTTCACAAAATGATACTGCTGCCCACATAACGGTTCTGAAATTGTTTCATTCACTTGGTCTGGTTTTAAGCACCATAGAAATATCAGTATTTCACCCTGAGTGTGGCCTCGAGGACCTCCAGCACCTCACGCCGTCCAGGATCAGGCGTGCTTCGACGGCGGTGGGGGCTGAGGGTTCCGAGCTCCCTGAGGGATTCGGGAACTAGCCAGGTGTGGGTATCCGGGCTTTAGAAGAACCTTCAAGCAGCACCTCTCAACTTGTGCCGCAGGATTATTATTTTTTAAAGCATGATGGGAACGCCGCCCCTCCCCGCTACAGAGCTATTAAATCAGCATCTCTGAAGACTGGGTTCCAGTCATCGAGAATTTTTTTTTTCTCCTCAGTTGAGAACACTGCTTTGAAGTAACTGGTTTAGGGGTTACTGATCGCAAGCTCGCTACGCAGAACACCATTCCCTGCGGGGTTGCAGGAAACGTGCGGCCCGCTGGGGGAGGAGGCAAGACGCCAACAGCTGGTGTGACCTGAAATCCCACGGTTGGGACTGACAGGGCCCAGACTATAGATACACCGAGACCTGTTATAAAGCAGGACTAAGACGCTCTGGTTTCAGGTAAAGATGAAGTCACGCCATGAGCTGTGAAACTTGGTCACGTCACTTAACCTCCCCGGGGTTCAACTGATCAATTTTTTAAGATCTGAGGGGCGCCTGGGTGGCTCAGTCAGTTGAGCATCCGACTTCAGCTCAGGTCATGATCTCATGGTCCGTGAGTTCGAGCCCCGCGTCGGGCTCCGTGCTGACTGCTCAGAGCCTGGAGCCTGCTTCGGATTCTGTGTCTCACTCTCTCTCTGCCCCTCCCCCACTCATGCTCTGTCTCTCTCTGTCTCAAAAATAATAAACATTAAAAAAAATTAAAAAAAAAAAAGAAGGTCTGAAATAAATGACCTCTGAAGATCCTATGATCTCAAATCCCAGTGCCTACAAATCAGTCAAGTCCACGGGCAGAGGGGCCCTTAAATAAATGCAGGCATATCTTCTGTATCAGATTCATTATGTACACATTTCTGTGCTTGTCTCCATAAAAATTCTACTCCTGCCACACCGTAAGAAATCCTAACTGAACACAATTACGTTCTATCGGATCAACCATAAAAGAAAATTAGGGGGATGTCTGGGTCTCAGTCAACTGAGTGTCTGACTCCTGGCTTTGGCTCAGGTTGTGATCTCACGGTTCATGAGTCTGAGCCCTGCATTAGGTTCTGTACTGATAGCATGGAGCCTGCTAAACATTCTCTTTCTCCCTCTCTCTCTCTCTCTCTCACTCTGCCCCTCCTGCATACACATACACACTCTCCCTCTCTCAAAATAAACATTAAAAAAAAATAAAAGAAAAATAAAAGATAATTAAACTCGTCAAATAAGTCCCAAGATAAATAAAAACATTTGGCCTAAAAGGAAAACTCTGAATAACTCTTTAACCTTTTCGTTGGTAACATTCTAATTTTTAAAAAAATTTTCCATTTTATTTTTTTTTTAACTTTTTTAATGTTTACTTATTTTTGAGACAGAGAGAGACAGAGTGTGAGTGGGGAAGGGGCAGAGAGAGAGGGAGACACAGAATCCGAAGCAGGCTCCAGGCTCTGAGCTATCAGCACATTGTCTGACGCGGGGCTCAAACTCACAAACCATGAGATCATGACCTGAGCTGAAGTCAGACGCCTAACTGACTGAGCCACCCAGGCGCTCCAAAATTTTTCCATTTTAAAAACTGGTATTAAAATACATATAACATAAAATTTACCATTTGAACCACTTTTCAGTGTATAGTTTTATGGCAGTAAGTACAGTCACAATGTTGTGTAACCATCACTACAATCCACCTACTGAACTTTTTATTTTTAATTATATTTCTGTTTTTTTAATTTTTTACATAGGCTCCCCACTCAGTGTAGAGCCCAAAGTGGGGCCTGAACTACTCATGACCCTGAGATCAAGACCCGAGCTGAGATCAAGAGGCTGACACTTAACCAACTGAGTCACCCAGGTACCCCTACAGAATTTTTATAAAACCACTTTATTGATTATCATTGACATAAAATATTTAATATATACAACTCGATGAGTCTGGGGATAAGTATATGCTTGTGAAACTTTCACCATAATCAAGGCCAGAAACATACCCACCACCTTCTCAAATTTCATCCTGCACCCTTTGCTTATTTTCTATTTGTGTTTTTTAAATGTGTGGTAAGAAGACTTAATGTAAGATCTACCCTCTTGGCCAGTTTTAGGTAGACAGTACAGTATTTTAAGTTGTAGGCACTATACTGTACAGATTTCCAGAACTTACTCATATTGCACAACTGGAAGCTTACTCTAGAACTTTGTAATCTTCCCCAAGCAGAAGTCTGTACCCATTAACGCTAAAATTCCCCTTTCCCTTCTCCCCACAGCCCCTGGCAACCGTAATTCAACTCTCTGGTCTCTATGAATGACTACTCTCTAGGCATCTCACAAAAACGGAATCATCCAATATCTGTCCTTTGTGACTGGGCTTTTTTTTTTTTTTATTTGGCATGTTATCAAGGTTCATCCGTGTTGTGGCACATATCAGAATTTCCTTCCTTTTTTAAGGCTAAATAATAGTCCGTTGCACGTATATACCACATCTTGTTTCTCCATTCATCCATCGACGAAAACCTGAGTGGCTTCCTTCTGATTTTTCTAACCACATGTCATTTTGAATGAAGTCGCATACAATAAAGATGAGCGAACCTTACATCACCAGCATTTCTTATAAATAAGTAAATAAGCAAGCAGATCACACTCGGGAACATAAAACAGACCTTAACATACTTAAAATAATAGAAATCATACGAAGTATGCTCTTGAATTACACTACAAATCAGTAACAAAAAGATAGCTGAAAAATCCCCAAAATACAGTATTTGCAGATTAAACACACAATACTTGGATATTAAATAAAACACGGGTCAAAAAAAAAGTCTCAAGAGCTATCTCTAACTAAATGAAAACACAACTTATCAAAACTTGTGGAAAGTAGAGAAAGCAGCACTTAGAGAAAATGATTTATAGCACTGAATGCAAATATCAGAAAAGATGACAGGGGCACCTGGGTGGCTCAGTCGGTTAAGCGTCCGACTTCGGCTCAGGTCATGATCTCACGGTTTGTGGGTTCGAGCTCCGTGTCGGGCTCTGTGCTGACAGCTCAGTGCCTGGAGCCTGCTTCAGAGTCTATGTCTCCGCCTCTCCCTGCCCCTCCCATACTCATGCTCTCTCTCTCTGTCTCTCAATAATAAATAGACGTTAAAAATTAAAAAAAAAAAAGATGACAGATTAAAAATCTGAGAATCTAAGTTTCTACCTTACGGAACTAGAAAAAGATGAGCAAATTAAATTCAAAGTAAGAGCAAGAAAATAAATAAAGCTGGAGCAGAAATCAATAAAAATAAGATCAATAGAGAAAAAAAATCAATGAAACCAAAAGGTGATTCTTTGAAAAGACCAATAAAACTGATAAATCTCTAGCCAGATTAATTGAGGAGAAAAAAGAGAAGACACAAATTACTATTATCAGAAATGAAAGAATGGCCATTACTACTAAGCCTAAGGACACTAATACAATAATAAAAGATTATTATGAACGACTCTATGCCCACAAATTAGATAATCTAGATGAAACAGACGAATTCCTTGAAAGAGACCATCTATCAGAATTTACACAAGCTGAAAAGAACAATCTGAATAGGCCTATATCTAGTAAAGAAACTGAATCAATAACTAATAGCCTTTTAAAACCGAAAACAGATGGGTTCACTGGTGAACTCTCCCAAAGCTTCAAGGAAAAAACGATCTCAACTCTCTACATCTCTTCCAGAAAATACTGTCTAACTCATTCTATGAGGCAAGCATTACCCTAATCCCCAAACCAGACAAACACATTAGAAGAAAGAACTACAGATCAATATCTCTCATTAACACAGATGTAAAAATCCCGAACAAAATACTGGTGAACTGAATCAAACAATGTACAAAAAAAAATTATACACCATGACCAAAGAGAATTTATTTCAGATATGCAAGAGTAGTTCAAGATTCAAAAATAAATATATGCAATCCATCATACATCGACAGACTAAAGAAAAAAAATCCTATGATCCTACCAATAGATACAGAAAAAGCATTTGAAAAAATCCAACACCAAGTCAAAATTCTCAGCAAACTGAAAACGAAGGGGAAGTTCCTCAACTTGATAAAGAACATATACAAAAATCCTACAGCTGACATCATACTTAATGATGAAAATTAGATGCTTTCCCACCAAGATTAGAAACAAGGCAAGATTCTACTCTCACCATTTTTTTAAAAATTTTTTTAAATCTTTATTTATTTTTGAGAGAGAGAGAAAGAGTGCAAATGGAGGAAGAACAGAGAGAGAGGGAGACGTAGAATCCAAAGCAGGCTCCAGGCTCCCAGCTGTCAGCACAGAGCCGGATGCGGGACTCAAACTCATGAACCGTGAGTTCATGACCTAAGCCGAAGTCAGACACTTAAATCGACTGAGCCATCAGGTACAACCTCATTCTCACCACTTTTATTCAAAATCATATTGGAAGTCTTAGCAGAGGCAATAGTACAAGAAAAGAGAAGAGTACAGACTGGGAAAGAAAAAATAAAATTGCCTTTGTTTGCTGATGACATAATGATCTATGTAGAAAATCCCAAAGAAACAACAAAAAAAATTCCTGGAATTAATAAACCATTAAGGTTTCAGGATACAAGCCTAATAAACAAAACTCAATTGCTTTTTGTTATATACCAACAATAAACAACTGGAACTTGCAATTTAAAATGCAATACCATTTACATTAGCATCCAAAAGAAAGCAGAAATACTTAGATATAAATCTAACAACACATGGGTAAGATCTCTAGGAAGGAAACCACAAAATTCTAAAGTAAGAAATCAAAGCTCTAAAGAAATGGAAAACAATTCCAGGTACGTGGACAGGAATCACTGTCATTTCTTCCCAACTGTATATACAGATGCAATGAAATCCCAATCAAAATTCCAGCAAGATTATTTTGTGTATTATCAATACACTGATTCTAAAATTTGTATGGAAAGGTAAAAGATCCAGAATAACCAATACAACATGGAAGAACAAAGCTGGAGGACTGTCACTACCTGACTACCTGACTTGCCATAAAACTGATCAAACAAAACAAAACAAAGTAATCGAGACAGTGTGGTACTGGCCAAAGAACAGACAAACAGATCAGAACAGAGCAGAGAGCCCAGGGGCGTCTGGGTGGCTCAGTCAATTAAGTGTCTGCCTCTTGATTTCAGCTCAGGTCATATCTTAAGCCCCACATTGGGCTCTGCGCTGACAATAAGGAGCCTGCTTGGAATTCTCTCTCTCTCCTTCTCTCTCTGTTCCTCCCCTGCTTGTGCTTCTTGTCTTTCAAAATAAATAAATAAACTTAAAAAAAAAAAAAAAAAAAAGAATAGAGAGAGCCCAGAATGAGACCTACACAAAATAGAGTCTACTGATCTTTGACAAAGGAGCAAGGGCAATAAAAGGGAGAAAAGATGGTCTTTTAGCATCTGAGAGAAGAACTGGACATTCGCACGCCAAAAAATGAATCTAGACATGGCTATTCCACCGTTCATTAAAAATGAATTCAACATGGATAACAGACCGAAATGTAAACACCAAACTATAAAATTCCTAGAACATAACTTACGAGAAAATCTCGGTGACCTTGTATTTGGCAATGACTTTCAGACAGAACACTGAAAGCACAATCCATGAAAGAAAGTATTGCTAAGGTAGATTTCACCAAAAGTAAAAACTTCTGCTTTACAAAAGACACTGTCAAGAGAATGAAAAAGCAAGCCACAGCCTGAGAGGAAATTTTTACAAAGTACATATTGATAAAGGACTGGTATCTAAGATACACAAAGAACTCTTAAAACCCAAAAGAAGAAAATAATCCAATTAAAAAAAAAAAAAAAACAAGACCTGAGCAAACCCCTCACCAAAGAATAGAGAGAGGCAAATAAGCATATGAAAAGACACGTGACATCCTATGTCATTAGGGAACTGCAAATTAAAATGAGATACCACTACACACGTATCAAACTACCCAAAATCCAGAACACTCACAACATCAAATGCTGGCAAACACATGGAGTGGCAGAAATTCACTCACTGCTGGTGGGAACAGTACGGTCACTTTAGAAGACAGTTTGGTAGTTTCTTAAAAAACTAACATACTCTTACCATACGATCCAGCAATCTCCTCTTTGGTTGGCATTTATCCAAATGAGCTGAAAACTGACGTACACACAAAAACCTGCGTATGGATGTTTTATTCCTAGCTGTCAAAACTTGGAACAACCAAGCTATCTTTCAGTAGGTAACTGGATAAATTGTATTACATCCATACAATGGAGTACTATTCAGCAATAAAAAAAAAAAAAAAGTTAAAGTAAAAACAGAGCTACCAAGCCAGGAAAAGATATGGAGGAAGCCTAAATTCATCTAAGTGAAAGTAGACACATACTGCACGATTCCAACTACATGACATTCTGGAAAATGTAAAACTATGAAGACAGTAAAAAGATCAGTGACTGCCGGGGGCTCCGGGAGAGGGAAGGATGGACAGGTGAAGCACAGAAGATTTTTAAGACAGTGAAACTACCTGCGGGATGCTATGGTGAAGAATACATGTCATTATGCATTTGCCAAAACCTACAAGATGTACAGAACAAAGACCGAATCCTAACGTAATGCCCACAGACTTTAACTGTAATGCATCGATACACGGCTCATCAACCGGAACAAACGCAAGATGGTGATTATAGGAGAAATGGGCTGGAGGTAGGGGGGTGAGGGAGTATGAGGATTCTGTACTTTCTGCTCAATTATTCTGTAAATATAAAAGTGCTCGAGGGCGCCCACGTGGCTCAGCAGGTTAAGCGTCCGGCCTTGGCTCAGGTCATGATCCTGCGGTTCGAGGGTTCGACAGCACTGACAGCGCAGAGCCTGCTTAGGACCCTCTGTCTCCCTCCCTCTCTGCCCATCCCCCGCTCATGTGCACGCATGCACTCTCACTCTAAAAACGAAAAAACGTTAAAAAAAAATGCTTTCAAAAAAAAAAATTCTAACACACACACACACACTCACACAGACGGCCTTGTGACGGAGGAAAAACAGAGGAACGGCTACCGCAGGACAGAGAAGTCCTGGACTACCCGTGTGTGGCCCAGGCCTCGGAGACGACCTTCCGTACTGACCTCCCCAGAAAGGGCTGCCACAAACTCCTGAGGAAGCTGAAGGCGCGCTGTGGCCTGGGGGCTGGGTGCTGGTCATCATCGCCGAGCCTTCTTTTACAGAGGCCATGCAGCCCTTTCTTTACACAGCTGCCACCATGCTAGCTCTGTGGTTTTTGTACGTAAATAGTGGCTTTTAAAATAAATATTTGATTTGGGGGGGGGGACACACTTGATTTACTACCGGCAAGAACCCCTCCTATAATGCTGTGCGGGTTACGTTAGCCTGAGGGAAGGAATGATTTACACGAAGGTTGAAGACTATTAACACAAGAGGAAGAAATATAATCCAAGTTTAATTTTCAAGGAAAAATAAATACGTTAGTCCTGGTTGTTGGCGTTAAGGCTGTGAGAAGTCGTTCTCCTAAGCAGAGGCTCACGGGCCACTGGCTCCACCGTGGTTTTCTTCAGCTAACACCAGCTGGAAGCAAAGGTCAGGAATGGCTGCGGGCAAAGGCCAGGCCCAGCCACCGACCAACGGCCAAGCGTAGCTCACTACAGGGAGAATTACTGCTTTTTCCACACGTCCCGCACCAGTCAGCCCGAAGCCATTCCGGCTTCTGCAT
Organism: Paguma larvata; assembly: GCA_030068075.1. Taxonomy (NCBI): domain Eukaryota; kingdom Metazoa; phylum Chordata; class Mammalia; order Carnivora; family Viverridae; genus Paguma; species Paguma larvata. The sequence goes on along the minus strand of CM057841.1, from coordinate 28,129,131 downwards.
GCAGCCCACACGCTTCTCTCTGCTCATTAACAGAACCAGTTAGAAGTTACAGCCCCTCTCCTCACGCCTACCCTGTGTCCCCTGTAAGAACTGTACCCTCAGGATAAACAACCAAACAGCTGAGGAGGAGAAGTTTCTCCTTTTAGGAGTGTTCCAGCCGACAACTGATAAAGGTTCAAGAGAGTAGGAATATCGCAGCTTTACAACCCTAATAATGAACCAGTAAATATAAGCGATGGTCATTAATGGCTACTAATAGCACAAAAGGAAAGACACCCAGACATTACATGTCTTCTGGGAGAAGTACGGACCATCATCTATGAAGCATACTTGCAAAAAAACCCAACAAAAACACACATAAATAAGCCTCCAGATCTAATTACAAATTTATAGAAAATACACGGGGACAAAGGAACATATTAAATCGACTCCACAGGAATGCAATCAGCGAAACTCAGCAGAAAAGTCTACAGGAAAAACAGCTCGATTTCTTCAACAAATAAATTAATGGGGGAAAACGGATGGCAGAGAACACTGCAGCTCAAACGGCATCTGAACCAGGGCGCCTGGGCGGCTCAGTCGGTCGAGCACCGGACTCCTGATTTCCGCTCAGGTCATGAAATCTCACAGTTTGTGGAATGGGGCCCTGTGTCGGGCTCTATGTCGACAGCACGGAACCTGCTTGGAATTCTCTCTCTTCCTGTCTGCCTCTCCCCCAGCTCGCGCACGCGCTGTCTCAAAATAAACACTTAAAAAAAAAATGAAGACATTTCAACCAATAGCAAAGCAAAACCTCATGTGGATTCTGATTTTAACCACTAAAAAAACGATCACGGCACAAATGAGGAAACACGAACATTGGATATTTGATGCAACTAAGGAATTAATGTTAATTCGTTCAGGGATAATCATGGTACTGTGATTATGGTTTCTTTTTAAGTCCTTATCTAGAGACCTACACAGAAACCTCTATACCGAGTGAGGTGACACTGGGAATTCGCTCCGAAGTAACGTGGGGTGGGAATGCATGCGGAGTGGGCTGGCGAAGCAGGCTGGTCCGCAGCTGCTCGCCGCTGAAGCTGCTTGATGAGTACATGGAGGTGCGTTATTTTGTCCTCTCCATTTCCATACTGTTCGTAATCTTCCACGGGAAGTAGATTTTACCAAATTAACTGGAATAATTTCAGATCTCAAAATTCCTTTGGTTGAGGTCAACCATCATAGTAGAGCTGGGGGACCATCTCGATTATGCTAAATACTATATAGCCGACTTGTCTTTTTAGAACTCATCATTTGAAACCAGTACAGTTTTTCTTTTTCAACCCTCCACAACCTACCTGATCTTTCAAAACATTAGCAAAAGTCTCCACTCAAAGCTTGCCCTTATTTCACTAGTGAAAAGCAACCTCTCCACCCCATGCGCTGCCTATCCAACCAGACCGTAATTTTCCAGAAGGCAAGGAAGATGTTTTACTGTCGTTACTTCTCACAAAAAGTCTAGAACAGTAGTTTGCATACATAGCAGTTGCTTATCCAACCAAAAACTGTGTGGCTCGGTTCTGGCCTGTGTGGAGATGAGTGGCAAAACCAACAAGTAATATAATACCAGAAGCAGAGGACAGATTTACAAATTCTACAGGTCATGAAGAATGGATGAACACACTGTGGTAGACCCATACGATGGAATACTACTCGACACTAAAAAGGAACAACGACAGTACACACAAAGGATGGACGAATCTCCAAAACACTGTGGTAAGAGAAAGAACTCGGGCACGAAAGACTAGAGTGTACAGGCAAGTGGTTGCTTAGGACAAGAGATGAGGTCAGGGGACCTGCTGTAAGAACATCAGGGTACTTTTTCAGTGATAGAAATGTTCTGTATCTCTTCCTGTATCTTGATTGTTATAGTTACACGACTATATATATATTTGCCCCAAGTCCCCAAACTGTACAACTAAAATGGGTAACTTTTCTTATAAATCATGCCCTAATAAAACAATTTAAAAATCATAAAACTATGTTTAAAAATTACAAAGATTTATAATAGGACAGACCAAGTACTCTTACAAATTAATAAGACAGACATAAAAGAAAGCTAGGCAACGCTTTTTCCACCATCTTTCCGTGCCGCCATAATGGCGTGCACAAATGTCCTGACAGATGCTCTCAAGAGTATGAACAATGCGAAAAAGAGAGGCAAATGCCTGGTTCTTATTAGGCCATGCTCCAAAGCCATCTTCCAGTTTCTAACTGTGATGATGAAGCATGGTTACACTGGCAAATCTGAAATCACTGATGATCACTGAGCTGGGAAAACTGTTGTGAACCTCACAGGCAGGTTAACCAATGTGGAGTGATCTGCCCCAGATTTGATGTACAAGTCAAAGATCTAGAAAAACTGATGTACAAGTCAAAGATCTAGAAAAATTATCTAGAATAATTTGCTCCCATCCCACCAGTTTGGTTTCACTGTACTGACCACCTTAGTTGGCATCATGGACCATGAGGAAGCAGGACAAAAATACACAGGAGACAAAATCCTGGGACTTTTTTTTCCTAGGGATGTAATACATACACGCAAACAAAATGGACAAAAAAAAGAAGAAGAAGAAGAAGAAAGAAAGCTAATAAGCAAGGCAAGAGATGGGTGCCTGGTGGCTTAGTCAGTCAAGCGCCCGGCTTCAGCTCAGGTCCTGCTCTCATAGTTCGTGAGTTCCAGCCCCATGTGGGGCTCTCTACTGTCAGCACAGAGCCCACTTCAGATCCTCTGTCTCCTTTTCTCTCTGCCCCCCCCCAAAAGTAAACAAACATTAAAAAAAATTTTATTATTTTTTTAAATAATTTATTGTCAAATTTGTTTCCATACAACGCCCAGTTACAAAAAATTTTTTAAAAGAGGGGCACCTGGGTGGCTCAGTTGGTTGAGCGTCCCACTTTGGCTCAGGTCATGATCTTGCAGTTGGCGAATTCCAGCCGCACATGGGGCTCACTGCTGTCAGCCTGTCAGCACAGACAGAGCCTACTTCAGATCCTCTATCCCTCCCTCTCTGCCCACCTCCCAGCTTGCACTCTCCTCAAAAATAAATATATATATTTTTAATTTTAAAAAAGAAAACAAAGAAAACTAGGCAAGAGAAATAAGAAACTGAAACGAAATAATAAACAGCCAATTAATGAGAAGGTATGTACAAATTAAATCAGTAAAATACTAATTTTCCCTATAAAATTGGTAAAATCTGTTTTCTTTTGTACTGATTTTAATTATTTAATATTTAGCACTGGGAGGGTTTAGGGGAAACGGAGACTCTAGCACACGGGTGACATAAAGGTAGGCTGGCCCAATGTTTCCACAAGAAAGGGTGCAAAAGCCTGCCAAGACAAGAACACCCTCCAGCCTGAAAGCATGTGTGAAGACAATTCACAGAGAAAGAATGGTCTTTAACCCATGGTGCTGAGAGAACCGGATCTCCACGGGCAAAAGAACGAAGCTGGATCTCCGCCTCACACCATTTACAAAAAAATGAACTCTAAACGGATCTAAGACCTAAGTGTGGGGGTCGGCAGAACAGGCAGCTCTCGGGGGCGCCCGGGCGGCTCAGTCGGTTGAGTGTCCAACTCTCGATCTCGGTTCGGGTCCGATCCCAGGGTCCTACATCGGGCAGAACCCACGTCAGGCTCGGCGTAGAGCCTGCTTGCAATTTTTTCTCCCTTCCTCCGCCCTGCTCATGCGTTGTTTAAAAAATAAAAAATAAATTAAAAATTAAATATTAAGAACACAAAACTCTTGATTTGAGCCCCATGTTGGGCAGAGAGATTACTTAGAGAAAATAAAAGAAATTAAAAAAAAATACCTACATGTAAGAGCTAAAACTGTAAGACTCCTGAAAGTAAACACGGGGTTAATTTTCATGATCTTGGATTAGGCAGTGGTTTCTTGGATATGACACCTCAAGCACAAGCAAGAGAAAAACTAATCGATAAATTGGAATTTACAACATAGGGAAAAAAAAAAAAAAAAACCTCTGTACTTCAAAGAACACTATCAAGAAAGTAAAAAGACAATCCAAAGAAAGGGGAAGTACCTGCAAATCATTCATCTAAAAAGCGTCTAGTATCAGAATATATTAAGAACTCTTACAACTCAACGAAAAGACAACCCAATTAAAAACTGGCCTATAAAAGCACATGAAAAGACGTTCACCATTAGTTTTTGGCAAATGCAAATCAAAACCACACTGAGACACTACTTTATACCCACTAGGATGGCCATAACCAAAAACACAGACAATGAAATAAGCTGACAAAAATACGGAGAAACTGGAAGCTGCATACACTGCCGGTGGGAACAAAAAAAAAGTTACAGCTGCTTTATGTGATCTGGCAATTCCACTGGCAGGCATTTACCCAAGAGAAAGAGAAACATATGTCCACATGCAAATTTGTACACAAATGTCCAGAACAGCACTATTTCTAATAGCCGAAAAGTGGAAACAATCCCATTACCCCTCAAAGATAAATGGATACACAAAATGTAGGATGTTATACAATTGAATACTTAGTCACAAAAAGGACTGAAATACTGACACATGCTGCAACACCACGAACGGTGAGAACATGACACTAAGTAAAGTCAGCTACATATGATAGGATTCCATTCCTTTTTTTTAAGGACCTTTTTTAAGTTTATTTATTTATTTTGAGAGAGAGCAGGGGAGGGGCAGAGCGAAAGGGAGAGAGAACCCAAGCAGGCTCTGTGCTGTTAGTGCAGAGCCCAACGCAGGGCTCAATCACATGAACTGTGAGATCATGACACTTAACTGACTGAGCCACCCAGACAACCCCATATGATTCCGTTCTTATGAAACGTTCAGAATAGTAAATTCATAGCGAGAGAAGGTCGTATGAGTTTGCCAGGGGCGGAGGGTGAGGTGGTGGAGTGGGGACTGATAATGGGTATGGGGTTTCCTTCTGGGGTGATGAAAATGTTGGAATTAGGTAACAGTGACGGTCACACAATCCCGTGGTATTCTAAAACCCCTGAAACGGTTTACAGTTCGCACTTTACACGGGTGAATCTGATGGCATGTGAATTACAGGTCAGTTAAAATAGTAGAAAATAAAAGAAATAATCCTGTCTGGAGCAAAGGCTCATCTGACAAGGCGATTTTTAGGGGCGCCTGGTCAGTTGGTTGAGCATCCGACTTCAGCTCAGGTCATGATCTCACGGCTCGTGAGTTTGGCCCTGCATTGGGCTCTGTGTGGACAGCTCAGATTCTCTGTCTCCCGCTCTCTATCTGCCCCTCTCCCGCTCACTCTGTCTCTCTCTCTCGAAAATAAATAAAAACATTAAAAAAAATTTTTTTAACATGACTTTTGTAACAAAATACTGGAAACAAAGTAAATGTCCGACTGGGATCAGTGAAGTAAATTCGGGTGCACCGATCAACGGAATACCTACCAGGCCCACCCATCAGGTACACAGAGGCCTACTAAAGGTAATGAGGTATTAAAAACTGTCTTAGAAATAAATTCTATATGAAAGATATTTGTCCTGTTAATAATTTTTTCCAGTCAAAAAAAGTATGCCCACAATATTCTAATGCCCTTTTCCCAAAGAAGAAAACAATCTTAGGGTAAAACCAATTCTAACTACTGGCCTCCAGATAGTTAGAGAATAAATTTTTGTTCTTTAAAACATTTTTGGGGGGGGGGCACCTGGGTGGCTGAGTGGGTTGAGCATCCGACTTCAGCTCAGGTCATGATCTCGCGGTTTGTGGGTTCGAGCCCCGCGCTGGGCTCTGTGCTGACAGCTTGGAGCCTGGAGCCTCCTTCAGATTCTGTGTCTCCTCCTCTCTCTATCCCCTCCCCTGCTCATACTCTGTCCCTCTCTGTCTCTCAATAATAAATAAAAAAATGTTTAAAAAAATAAATAAATAAAACATTTTTTTTAATTCTTTCCACTGGAAAAAAATTTTTAAGTATACTCACAATAGAAATCCATATTAATAAAAAGGAAAAAGGAAATATATGTCTACATACACTAAAAGATTAAAAATATTCATAGCAAAATGTTAACAGTAGTTATATCTTGGCAATAGTATTATGGAGGCTATTTTTTTATTTCTCTGGTTTAGGTGTTATTTTCTACTTTCTTGAGAATTAGTATTAATTAGTATTTAAACTATACGTTGACTTTATTTATTTATTTTTAAATGTTTATTTTATTTTTGAGAGAGAGAGGAAAAAAGGGGGGGAGGGGCAGAGACAGAAGGGGACAGAGGATCCAAAGTGGGCTCCGTGCTGACAGAGAGCCTGACACAGGCTCCGACTCATGAACCGTGAGATCATGACCTGAGCCAAAGCTGGAGGTTCAACCGACTGAGTGGCACAGGCACTCCTATATGCTGATTTTAAAAACAAGTATTCTAAGGGACAGTGGTATTAACACCTCATACAAAGAAGAAAAGAAAGGTCGAAAAACTTTAAGGAATAAAGATATCAAAATTCCAAACATCATCAGGCCCCTAACACTTCATTAAATACCAATCACTGGTATTTTAACTTTTAAACCTCTACAACCACGATCCTAATGGATTCTTACTCCTGCTTTGGCAGAAATTTATAACACCTGACGGTACTAAAAGTAATGTTATCTTGACAAAATCAAAACAGTAAAGGAAAAATGAGGGCCCAGGTCCTAGATCTCAGTCCAGAAAATGGTTCTGATGAAACACAGTTTACTCTAGGATAAATCTGAAGATAAAGTATTCACTTTACACAGTCTGAACGCATTGTTCAGATATAAAAATACTGTAGAAGAACTTCACCATTGGGGCATCTGGGTGGCTCAGTCGGTGAAGGGTCCGACTTCGGCTCAGGTCATGAGCTCACGGTTCATGAGTTTGAGCCGGGCACTGGGCTCTGTGCTGACAGCCTGGAGCCTGGAGCCTGGAGCCTGCTTTGGATTCTGGGTCTCTGGCTCTCTCTGCCCCTCCCCCACTCACACCTTGTCCGTCCCCTTCTCTCTCAAAAATAAAATGAACATTAAAAAAATACTAAAGAAAAAGAAAAACCTCACCATCAACAACAAAAACCACCACTAACAACAGTGTTTACTCCCCAAAATATAGCCAAGCCAACAGAAAATAAAGCTTACTCATAACATATGAAAAGACAGGACTCTAAATTCTGAAGTCAACTCTACGGTTGTTGGTTTTACGTGGTTTGTTTTTTTTTCAATGAAAATACAGCTCTACTTCATACTAGTTTCTAACTAGTTTCTAGAAAAAAGCAACATGTAAAGGAAACACTGGAAAATACTTCAAAGATAAAACAAAGAAAAAATTAAAATGAGTTTTCCTTAAAAAGATTTTTTTAATTTTTTAAGGTTTATTTATTTTTTGAGAGAGAGAGAGAGAAAGAGAGAGAGAACGCAAGTAAGGGAGGGGCAGAGAGAGAGAGAGGGAGACACAGAATCTGAAGCAGGCTCCAGTCTCCGAGCTGTCAGCACAGAGCCCCACGCGGGGCTCCAACCCACAAACCACGAGATCATGACCTGAGCCGAAGTCGGATGCTCAGCCAACTGAGCCACCCAGGCGCCCCCTTAAAATTTTTTAATTAAGGACATTCTCAATAATGCCAACAAGTTTTTAAACAAAAATTCAAGTTAAAATTAGGTGAGGTTATTTATGAGGTTAATATGAGAAAAACACAATTAACCATCACTACCTACAATAGCACAGCTAAAATAAAAAACAGTGATAACACTCAATGCTGGGGAGGATGCAGAGAACCTGGATCTCACAGGGCTAGTAGGAATGTAAAATGATACAAAAGTCCAAAAGAGAGTTTGGCGGTTTCTTTTAAAACTCAGTATGTACTTACCATATGACCCGGCATTTTAGGCATTTACCTCCCCCAAATGAAACCTGAGGTTCACATAAAAACAGGTATGTGAATACTCAGAGCAGCTCTATCTGTAATAGCCCCAAACCGGAAACTCTTCAGGTTACGCTCTTCGATGGGTGAATCATTAAACAAACAGAGGTACATCCACACTTTGGGATACGACTCAACATTAAAAAGGAATGAACTATTAATACATGAAACAATCTGGATAGATCTCAAAGGAATTATGGTAAGAGGAAAAAAGCCAAAGTAACATACTGTGTGATTCCATTTATCTAACATTTTCAAAATGACAAAATTAGAGAGATGGAGAGCAGATTAGTGGTTGCTCAGGATGAGAGACGAGGGTGTGTGTGCAAGAGAAAAAAAGGGGTAGCATGAAGGATCTTTGAGGTGATGGTACCTTGTTCATGGTGGTGTCACACAAAGCTACGCATGATAAAACCACACAGAATCACACACACACACGCGCGCGCACACACACGCGAGCCTACGTAAAACTGAGGAAATCTAAATAAGGCTCTGAATTGTAACTGTCCATTTCCTGGTTGTGCTATGAAACTATAGTTATATAAGATGTCCCCCCTGCATGAAAACTAGGTGAAGGGAACCCGGGATCTCTCTGTACTGCTTGTTGCAAATTTCTGTGAATCTGCATTTCAAAATAAAAAGTAAAACAAAACAAAACAAAAAGAAGTCAGATGGGGCTATGCATGAGAAGGTTAATGTAACAAACAGAAAAGATTTAACACAGCATTTGGAACATGGTAGAAAGGCTATACCGTGAGCACCCTGACTTTAGTAAATCGACTAATCTGAAAACACGGGTTCTGCAGACTGGTGGAACTACTTCAGCAGAGAGAATGACTGAAGCTAGAATTCCTGAGTTTAGTTACCAGATACCACATGAAGTCTCTTACGTACATGGCAAGATTTTTCTCAGATTTGAAACCATTCAAACAAATAAGGAGCCAGTGTACAACATAAACATCTCCATACTGTGTTTTCCCCAAATCTCTAGCTTCAATCTCCACACGGCCCAAAGCCTTAGTACATAAAAGACTCCTTAGATCACCAAATAACTTAAAGAATGAAAATAGATTTATCACCTGCTGCTCGAACCCAAATTAATGTAACGCCTAACTCAGGCCCATCCTCAATTTCAATATTCTCTTCAGAAAAAAAAAAAAATTCCAAGTCATGTTAAAAACGGTAAAGCAAATCTGAAGCCTCTGTGGCGTCCTGCAGCAGCTGAGTCCCTAGCAAATATTCCTAAGGATAGAAAGAACATTCTACTGACAGTCCTCTGAATTCCTCGAGCAGGCTCTGAGCTGTCCAGTCAGCTCCGCAGGGAAGAGCAAAGACAGGAGTCTCCGACCAGCTGCTGGGAACGCGATTCTATTTCTTCAAATAAGCACCCTCTTTGGCTTATAGCCCCCTTCAGGATTCCTCCACACCTATGTGTGTGTAAGTGATTAATACATACAGTCTCTGGGGCCGTGGGTGTGATCCCGAAATAGTTGCCTCCACTAAATATTACTCCAACGGATTCAACAGAAGGAAGAATAGAAAGCTGAGTGAAATTACACAACAGCTTGCTTTTCTATTTTCCAGAGTAAAAGCGGCTGAAATTTTTCTCAGCCTCAGCAGGTACAAGAATATCTAACTACAACCATCTGACCAGTCCCATATCAGCAAGGGAGCCCCTGGATTTTCTTCCCAGAAGACGAAACTCCTAACGCTAGGATTTATTAGTAGGGGTTTCACGGAAGAAGCTGCGGCGTGAGGCCATCTATCACACCAGGACCAGCGCTGTGCGGACACACTCTCCCCCTCCCCGCCTTGGACTTTTCTAGCATCCCCTGCCTATCCTTCCCTCCCTGCAGTGTATACTAAACCTTCTGTGTGAACCCAAGGTAGACTCCAAGACGCTCCATTTACTCACGGGTCTTTCATTTTTCAACAGCTAGAAACTTAATGGGGGATGAAAAAGATGCCACGTTCTGAAACACCGATGATTCTGACAGCGACGGTGTTCACCGATCACAGATTTTAGACCGAAGATTTGTGCTGTGAGGTATCTTAGCTGAACACACCATACCAGATTCGGGGAAATTCTCAAACATGAACTACACTGTTAGTATAGAATCAACACTGTAGAAAACCTAAGGTCTTTTTTTTTCCTTTCAAGATTTTATTTAAATTCAAATTAGTTAACACAGAGTGTAGTGTTGGTTTCAGGAAAACTCACTGTCTTCTTGCAATCACATTTCAGTACCGAAATGCAGTAAAATTCAAAGACCCGAAGATTCTAGTTCGCTAAAGAATTACTGGGGGCTGCATTTGTGAAGGCACAGAAATTAATATCAAGCGCCTGGAAAAAGGCTTCTAAATCCTTTCATACTCAACCCATGTCACTCCACCTGACCCCTTACTTTGGAGCCTCACATCGACACCAACCCTACTGATCACACAGCGTAGAAAGGAGCAGAAAGAGGCCCTGATGCCGGTGCTGAAGAAGAGGGTCCGTCGGCCCCTCGGACTTCCTGTGAGGCAGCGTAGAACGCACGTGAGGGAGGACCCGGCCCCGCTGCAGGAAAGACCACGCCTTGGCTTGGCCCCCAGATTACACCTCTCCGCTAGGCAGTCCCACCTGAACCCCATCGTATTTTTCACTCCAGACCAACAATGCCGTCCTTCACTGGCAGTGACAACAGCGACGTGTCCCCACTCCAGTTCAAAGCTACCCGGGAGTCAGAATCCTCCCTGCCCTCACCTGACAGCACCTCTCGCACTCAGCCACTCTTTACCAATTCCCATCCCATCACCGCAGTTCAAGAAATTATTCCTCAAGCCCAAGTTTCCCAATGGAGGCTTCTTGATGTCCCGCAGTCAAATTCTGCTCCGAAACACTATTTTGAACGTGTCATCCAAGCCTTGGAAAAAATATCTACGGATCTGGCAGTGCGGCCAACACAGACCTATGCTGATGAGCTTGGACAAGTTCCAAGCACCTTCCACAAGAAGTTTCTAGACACGGGGGACTCGGGACCAAGGGCTCTGAATCTCCATAAGTTAACTGCGTTCACTACTTTTTGTCATGGCTTCTTTCTCCATCAACGATGAAACCTTCAAAAAGGGTTTCGTGGTTTGTTTTCACGGACAACCAGAAGGAGCAGGTGGACTGCTTCCTACACCACAGCCAGCCTTGGAGAAGAATGAAGTCCAAGAAACAGAATAGCGAAAGCAACTTTTAAAAGGGATGGGGCCGGGGGATGGGAGGGAGTGCGGTAAGGAACAGGAGCAAACCCCCTGGGTCTGCGGGTACATGGAGAAGGCTGAGATGGTGAGCTCGGCCAGCTTTAACTTTGAAAGAAGAATATGAAGGCTTCCGGATGAAATCCAAATATCGTACTCTACATTGAAGAAACGTCCATCTTAACTAGTGACCTCGTGGGTAAGAGGAAACATATACATAAAAGGAAAAGTAACCATAAGCGAGCTATAGCAAGAGCATGAGGCAAGCACTTCAAGAGAGCGACGGAGGAACACCCCAAGAATCGAGGTCCCGGACGACGGAGGAGTACGGATTTGGAGCTGTGTGTTAGGACTGTCCAGGGAGTGCGCTGACTTCGGCTGACGCAGAGATCGGAGACCAAAGACGAGAGAGTGTATGGATACGGCTGTCCCGGAAGTCTGTCGCTCACTGTGCTGCCTTCCCCTCTCCCCACCTGCACTGTCAGCTCAGGGGCCGGGAGCCACTACAAATCGGTTGACCTATTGGCTAAATGTCAGTCCCAAGAACTCGGAATGTTAGTAACAATTTTACTAAATTTAATCTCAGCATAGCATAACATTGAGATGCCCTGTGAATTCAGATTTTTAAATACCTGTACTAAAAATAGCAAAACTTCTGGAAAAGTCAAGACGTAAGGATCCACGAATCAAAGCAAGAATGTTTAAACGCCCAGACACTCTTACAAAAACACTCTTAGGAACTGCCTAATAGAAAATTCTACTACTGACATCTTCTAAAGGAAAAGGCAAAAGGATAGAAGGTCTGGTGAAGTGATAAACAGTTTTAAAACCAGGTTTGCAATCAGTTTTTAAACAGTAATCCATCTGGGAAATGGAAATTCCTCCCCGTAATCCCTTTGGGGGCAATATGTTTGAATCAGGACTAAGGACAGCCTGCCCCTACGAAAGTACAAATGGGAATCTTTTATAGTGTCCCCAACATTACACAGCAGGTAGAGGAGAGGACAGTTTCTAACCCGTCAAAAAGAAAAGCAGCCGGCATTTCGGATTTATTATCTATCTATCTCGGCTAGACGTATATGCAGAAGCTTCAGTGAAACGAAACCAGGGAACTCCAAGATTTTAGCTGACAGCGATTGCTTAACTGGAGCTTTTCCTATGAAATGAAACTACCAGAACCTTCACACATCAATTTTCTTGTCGCTAAACCACAGGTTTATGCTCCGTCTTGGCAATGCTAACAGGATGAACCCACGAGCCTTTTATTAAAACGCGATGACCACGGAGAGCGCCCTTGAAGCATAGCAACAGAGGACTCGACCCTGCGAGGATCCCCTCTGGAAAGTGAGGACAGGTCTGACACGTAACCCCGGCGTGCCAGTCCTAAAACGCCGGACTGCGTTTCCCACAAAAGGTGGGAGTTGTAATAGTAGCATACAGCAGACGCCAGCCCACTAGCGGCAGATGGAACCCACCAACTCATTTTTACCCAGACCTCCAAAAAGGTACACAGAACTGTCTGCGCTTGCCAAAGCAGGGCAGATCTGAATGGGCGAATCTAAGAGAACGTTTCACAAAGGATTCCTAACGGTGATTGCATGTGCTTCCTGGAGCCCCCAATGCAAAACTGGCCCTGGAAAATGAAAAGCAATTTGAAAGCTCATTCTCCATCCTCAAGCTAAACACACACACACACACATACACACACACACACACACACACGCGGCCCAAATTTTTATTTTATAAAATAAAAATGACTCAGTAACCTATCCCAGCACAGGGGCGCTTCTAGAAGAGAAAGCTAGCTGGAAACATTCCCCGCTTATGTACATAGTTCACTAGGGATCAGGTAAGATTCCATTTTGTAACAGCTGAACTTTAAACGGAAAGTCATTAATGGTGCAACATTCACTCATTAGCATGAAGTTACCCCCTACAATGAAAGGCATTGGCTGTGTCTGCCAGGATGACAACTTTACAGTGAGAAGCTGGAGCCAAGGACCATGAACTCCTAGAAAGTTCTATCGGCCTCAGAAGAGCTCACCATCTCCACCAGCCTAAACTTAGCTGTCACCTCATTCCTCAACCCCCACAGAAAAAAAGCATCGCTAATGCAAGATTAATAAAAAAATTAAAAGATGGGCAAAAGGGTCAAGAGCAGGCAAAGCGTTACAGGGCTGAAATGATTCCTGTTTGGGATTGGGGGAGGGGGAGGAGCTTTCTGGATGTTTCTATTCTTGGCAAGGAAAGCACCTCCAGGTCCTGTACCACCAAATGGCACTAACACGGGAATGTTCTCGGGGAATCAATGATTTGTCCATGCTAATAGACTTCATCTTGGGGTGTGCGGGTGGGGAGCAAGATGGGGAGGACAGGAGGGGGGAGAATGGGGAAGGTGTATTTGAATGGGGGGATGGGAGGAAGGAGTAGACGGATAAGGGGGCCGGGGAAGGTGTGGACTGTTAAGAGGCAGAGTGTGGATGACTAAGGGACGTGAGGGGAGGGTGTGGACCGCTGCGGGGATGTCCAGAAAAGGCCTGGAAAGCTGAGGGGGTTGGGGGGGAGGTGTGGACCGCTAGGGAGTGGGGGCAGGTGTGAATGGTGGAGGGATGGAGGGATGGCCATCAGCCCCCTGAGAGGCAGCAACGAAGGCAGGCCAAGGGGGGGGTGGCCTCGCCCAGGCTCCCCCCAATCCACCTTCTGTGGGCGTGTGCCCGGATGCGCGTATGCAAGGGCCAGGCCACCAGGCCGCAGGGCTACCACTCACCCCACGACTCCCTGGTTGTAGTTCCTCCGCTTCCACGGGGTCCCGCTGTACACGCCCCCGCTGCCGTCGGCCCGGCCGCCCCCCGCGGCCCGCCCTCCGCTGGGCTGCAGCAGGCTGTAGTTGAGTCCGTAGGTGCTAGCCTTGTTGTCGCGCTTCCTCTTGTTGCTGCTGCCCGAGGCCGGGTCCGCGGGCTCCGCGGCGGGGACGGCGGCGGAGGAGTGTGGGGACGAGGACGCGGAGGGGGACGGGGATGCCGAGGGGCCCGCGGCAGCCCGGCGGGCCCAGGCCGCGGGCTGGTGGTGGTTGTTGTTGTTGTTGGTCGTCTCCAGGGGGAGGAAGTCCCGCTGCTCCGCGGACTGCGCGTGGCCGCCCAGCAGGCGCTCCCCGGAGCGGTACATGCCGGCCGGGGCCGGGGCCGGAGCCGGGGCCGCGCCGCCCGGACTGCCGGTGCTGCTGCCGCTCCCGCCGGTGGCCGTGCTGCTGCCGCCGCCGCCGCTCGCGCCGCCGCTGCTGTGACAGTGGTGGTTGAAGTAGAGGTTCCTCAGCCCCTGGGTCGTCTCCCAGATCTGCATCCACAGACTGTTGGACGGTCCGAGCTGCTCTGGCTGGAACCAGGCGATCCTCGGATCCATCAAACGGCGGCGGCCGCTGCCCCCGCCCCTCCCGGCCGCCCGCAGGGCCGCCGCCGCCGCCGCGCCTCAGGCGCACGCCCGGCCTCGGCGGCTGCTGCTGCTGCTGCTGCTGCTGCTACTGCTGCTCGGGGCCCGCCGCGGGCGGCGCGGTCGCGCAGGGAGCCCGGCCGGCGCCGGCGGCGTCGCTCCCGCCCTCGGGGGCTCCGCGGGCCCTCCCCCCCTCCCTCCGCCCCTCCGCCGAGCCCCTGTCACTGGGGTCCCCGTGCAAATGGCGGCGGTGGCGGCGGCTCTGGAGTAGGGCGAGCGGCGGCGGCGGCGGCGGCGGCGGCGGCGGCGGCAGCAGCGGCGGCGGCGGCGGCGGCGGCGGGACGCGCCTGCTCCGTAGCGTCCTCGCTGCTCCGGCCCCGGGGCGGGGCCTCCGCCGGCTCCGCCCCACTCGCTCCGCCCCCGCCCCGCCCCGCCCCCGCCCTCCCGCGCTCGCCCCGCCCCCGCCGCGCCGCACCGCCCGGCTAGCCCCGGCGGCCGCGGCGTGCGTCACAGAGGCCGCGGTGCGGCGCGGCGGGGGCCGCAACCGCCCGACTCAACCGTCCCCATGACTCCTGAGGAAGGGGCCGCACGTACCTGGGCGTCTAGGCGCCCCTGACGCGCGCGCCGCCTCCGGTCTGGGTTTCCCGGGCCCTGAGACCGGGTGAGGCCGAACGGACACCGGCTCCGCAGGGAATGGATTGTGGGAGGCGCCGCCCCCTCGTCCCCTCCCCCACCCAGGGGCCTCCGGGACCTCCCCCCCCGCTCCGCTCTCGCGACCCCTCCCGAGATCTCCGCTCCCAGTCGGTCTCGGGGCCTGGGGGAAGGGGAGAAAGTGCGCCCCACTCTCGAGCATGTGCTCGGGACCCTGCGTGGACGCGGGCTGCGCGGGCTCCCCCGCCGCTCCCCGCGCGGTGCGTGCGGCACCCGCGGCCCTGGCGGAGCATCCCCCGCCCTAGCCCAGACTGGAGAAACCTGCGCCAGCCCACATGGCTGGACGCGCATCTTCGTTGTGCCTGTAAGCCAGGGCCTCAGAACCACCGTCACACACCCAAAACCCGTTTTGCACACACTCGCACAGAAACGCGCGCAGATGCACAGGCATGGAGGCAGGCACGCAAGCTGCTGTAAAGAATCCTCACTTGCCATCAGGTGCATCGGCAGCCATGGAAAGCTCTCCTCGGTTGAGAATTTAAAAAAACCCCAAAATCTTTTAAGCCCAATATCGTTGGCATCAGTAGAGATTTTTCACAAAGTGGTTATTTGCATGTCTTCCCAATTCCTGTGGCACACACTACAAGGAAAAGGGAATTTTAAGTATTTTAAATAAAGAGAAAAAAAAATTGGGCATGTTTCCTGTGTGCCCTCTGAGGTTGGTCCAAAGTCCAGAAGTCCCTGGTGTCTGATTTTGACCTATTTTGGGAGTTCAATATCCTGGAAAGTTTTTTATTAAATTTTGTTAACGTTTATTTATTTTTGAGAGACAGAGTCAGAGTTCAGTGGAGGATGAGTAGAGAGAGAGCGGGAGACACAGAATCTAAAGCAGGTTCCAGGATCTGAGCTGTCAGCACTTGAACTCAGGAACCGTGAGATCATGACCTGAGCCCAAGTTGGGCTCTTAACAGACTGAGCCACCCAGGTGCCTGCAAAGTTTTTTATTGTTGTTGTTTTAGGCAAAGATGAAAAAATATTTGTCAAATTACAAAGCAGTGCTCTGCCGTTTTTCTTGCGGACAGAATAACCTTTCTTTAGGGTTCTTGGGCCCCCCGCCCCAAAAACCCTAAAGAACTTTAGTTCATCTTATTTGTTGTTGACTTACTACATATCAGTACTTAAAGTCTTCTCAGAATGAAATTTGCTGTCTACTGGGAATTACAAAGCCAGGAAAGTAAGTAGTGGTATTTTTTAGGCTATACACACTGAAAAAAATCATATAAAAATAAAGCATTGTAGAAACAGGTTTCTTTTGATGACTTCAAGTTTGTCTTAAAAATCAACCAAGAAAAATGGAAAAACTGAAAAAAAAGCATTATCAAGGTCCCACTGTCTCGAAATAATCACCTCGAAGACTTTGTTATACATTTCCAAAAATCTCTCTCTGCACGCGTTATGTGACAAGATAGCTTTTTAAATTTTTATTTGTTATTTTAAACATTATTCAGTCTTCAAAAATATTTTTTCAGGCACCCAAGAACACATTAAATGCCACTCTATCTAAGCCAAAAAGAAAAGTATTCGAGGTTAGTAACAGTTCATGTCAGAAATTATTTGTTATATCTGAGAGCTCATTTCTTTAGGCAAACCTTAAGAACTACCAAAGTTTTGACAAAATGATCAAGGGAATTAATATAAATAAAAGAACTTTGTAAAATGTGGGCTGAGGGGCAAGACATTACTGTCTGTTCACCTGCAGGGAGTGCTGGCCGGTTAGCCCCATGACATATCCATGTTTGAAGGCATCCATTCCGTAAATCTTGGTTGAATGTCTGTCATCCATGCAGAACTAAGCTAATTGCTTTCCAGCGGATAAAGAAGCAACCAGGGTCTTTAGCTGCCTTCCATGAATTTACTGTCTGGTTAGGGAGGAAAAAAAAAAAGGTAACTATCTAAAATCAAATTGCAATGTATTCCATTAATTTCAACAAATATCTCCTGAGCAATGATAGAGCGATGGGGATAGAGCGACGAACAATACCGATGAGGTCCCTGCCTTCATGGCCCTTACTTTCTAGCGGGAAGGCAAGCGTCTAAGGTCAGACAGTGGATACGTGCTGTGAAGAGAAAGAAGGCCAGCAAAAGGGACAGTGACAGTGTGCTATTTTTAGATAGGCTAATCAGGGAAGGCTGCTCTGAGGAAGTGATATTTGAGCAGGGACTTAAATGAGGCAGTGGGCCATGACCATCTAGGGAATGATCCATCAGGCAGAGAGAATAACAGGTGCAAAGGCCCTGAGGCAGGGATATACTTTGTGTGCAAGATGGCGAGGAAATGTAATTAAGTGTTGAATGTATGCCATGCTATAAAATTGTGATGAATGTTGAATGTGTACCGTGGTGCAGAATTATAAAGTATCTCTTGCGGAAGTTTCCCCCAAAATCATCCAGTTTAAAGAAAAACAGTAGGGAATATTACATACACAAAAATGTACTCATTTCCCCCAACAAATCTGCAGTGTTTTGTCTCAAAATAATCTACTACGGCATCCAAAGAGAGAGACTACGCTAATTTCAATAATAAATTGTGATTACTCAACCTTTTCATTTTGCTATTTAGAACAAAAGAACAGACACTTATTACAGTCTTTAAAACCATCTGCATTAAACTCATGAGCCAAAAAAACACAGCTATCACAAACCCAGACATTTTGCTCCCTAATCCAACGTTCTATTCATTCTCAGTATTCTCGTTCTTAGGGGGGGAAATGTTGACTCGATGGTTTCAACTTGAAAGACTCCACCGAAACATCAAAATTCTGCAGAGTAAAAACTAAGTGGAAAAATGAGAAGAAACCCAGTTATCAAGCAAATTTAAATATGACTTCATTGATTTATCAACTCGGACACAACCGAAGGGAAATTGCAGACACATACTCCCGCGGGATATTATTAATAATTGTCTTTTTAATGAAATCTTAGGCAGTATGTGACTCTATTCCTTCAGAGTTAACAAGAACCACAAATAGTTAAGTCATAAAGTTATTAGTGTCTTCATGTTTGGGCTATGAAGCATTTGCTCTGGGTGTTAATAATCTTGGGCTTAGGCCCCATTTATGAACTTTTCCCTTTTGCACACAATATACATCATTGCGCCATGGTTTTTTTCTCCTTCATGAATACAAACAGGCTTCTGAGTAGGAGAATCTTTTCCAATGACATTTCAAAATAACAGGCAATGTGGAAGCCCGAGTCTTGTTCTAGACCGTCAAAATTTCTTCTTTTTTTTTTTCTTTAAGTTTTTTTTTGGGGGGGGAGGAGGGGGAGAGGAGGAGGGGAGAGGTGCAGAGAGAGGGAGAGAGAGAATCCCAAGCAGGCTCCTTGCTGGCAGCACAGAGCCCAACGCAGAGTCCAACGCAGGGCTCAAACCCAGGATCGGTGAGATCGGGACCTGAGCCAAACACCAAGAGTCAGATGCTTAACCGACTGAGCCATCCGGGCACAGGCGCCCCAGTCAGAATCTCTTCTATTCCTGTTTTAGAAACAAAATTGTTCAAGTTCTGAGCCACCCCGTGATCTTTGGAGTGAGTGTGCGTGTGTATGTTTAAGAGCTTTATAGTACAATTTCTATATTATCAAATTCACCCATTTTAAGTGTACAATTTAATGAATCATTTCAGTAAGTCTACAGATCTATGCAGCCATTGCCAGAATCTGATCTCGGAATGTTTCCTACCCCAGAAAGATCTCGAGCGCCCGTTTGCAGTCGATCCGTTTCCCCGACCCCATGCCCAGGCAAGTACTAATCTACTTTCTATTTCCATCGATTTGCCTTTTCTGGATGACCTCCATTTTGGTTCGCGTTTCTATAGCATTCGACCACGGCAGCTGCTAAAGCCCCCACAGAGAATTGCTCGCCTAGCCGAATGGCAACTGGAAACCAAACCAAAACCGCCAGAATCTCTGACCAATCTGTAAAAAGTTCCAGACATTTTTCAGATTCGAGTTTATACAAGGCAGTTAAGGCAGCTCCTACCGTCTTTCCTGTTGTGCGGCCATGAGCTTGTGAGGCAGGCGATGGTCCCCAGACAGCCATTCTCTGGGGAGGAAGCCCAGAAACTCAGCCAAATCCAACACCCAACAACCGTCTGCATTCTACCATTTCTTCTTAATACATCGCTGCAGGGCAGTCTGTGGGAAAGAGAGAAGACCTTGGGTACGGTGGTCTTGCCTAGGAAGGTACTCACCCACAACTGCCTTCGTCAACCGTCACTGAACAGCCAAAGCAGAGAAGTTCCGTTTCTAAAGACAAAGGTTCTTACTAACCATCAAAGTCTCATTCCAGAATATTCTCTCACTAGAACCTACATAACCTGCAGTCCAGACCTTCTCCTCCAAAAAGTTGTTTGGTATGATTATTAATGAATGTATCACCTTGACTGCCCATAGAGTGCCCGATGAAACATGATTTCCAGGTGTGTCTGCAAGGATGACCCCGGAAGAAATTAGCATTTGAATGAGTGGATTCGGTGTAGTAGATTACCCTCCCCCTCCTCCCCCCCACCCCGTGTGGGTGGGCCTCATCCTATCAGTTGAGGGCCCGAATGAAACAAAAGGTAAGGAGGAATTTGTCCCTTTTTTCCTGCCTTGCTGATTGAACTAGGACATTTCATCTCATCTTCTCCAGCCCTCTGACCAGTATTTACACCACTGACACCCTTGGTTCTCAGGCCTTCAGACTCAGACTCCATTATACCACCAGTTTGACTGGGTCTCCAGCTTGCAGACAGCGGACTGTAGGACTTCTCAGCCTCTGTGACTGTGTGAGCCAACTCTTCATAATAAATCTCCATGTAAATCTCTATGTATGGGCACGTATTGTACAATAAATCCAAATAGGTCATATATATGAAAATGAGAAGTGGGGGTCTCCTGTAACAAACACCTAAAAACGCAGAAGTGGGGGCGCCTGGGTGGCTCAGTTGGTTAAGCGGCCGACTTCGGCTCAGGTCATGATCTTGCGGTCTGTGAGTTCGAGCCCTGCGTCGGGCTCTGTGCTGACAGCTCAGAGCCTGGAGCCTGCTTCTTCAGATTCTGTGTCTCCCTCTCTCTCTGCCCTTCCCCTGCTTATAGTCTGTCTCTATGTCTCTCAAAAATAAATAAACGTTAAAAAAAATTAAAAAAAAAAAACGCAGAAGTGGCTGGGGCGCCTGGGTGACTCAGTTGGTTAAGCGCCTGACTTTGGCTCAGATCATGATCTCACCGTTCATGGTTTCGAGCCCTGCGTCGGGCTCTGTGCTGACAGCTCAGAGCCTGGAGCCTGTTTCGGATTCTGTGTCTCCCTCTCTCTTTCTCTCTGTCCCTCTCCCGTTCACTCTCTGTCTCTCAAAAATGAGTAAACATTAAAATATATATATATTAAAAAAAACACAGAAGTGGCTTTGGAACTGGGTAATGGGATAGAGAATGGAGTTTGGAAGTTTGTGCCTACAAGGCATGAACAGACCTCTATTTATTTATTTATAAGATTTTATTATTAAGAAATCTCCACTCCCAGGGTGCCTGGGCGGCTCAGTCGATCACGTGTCCGACTTCAGCTCAGGTCATGATCTCGTGGTCCGTGAGTTCGAGCCCTCCATCGGGCTCGGTGCTGACAGCTCAGACCCTGGAACCTGCTTCAGATTCTGTGTCTCCCTCTCTCTCTGCCCCTCCCCCCACTCACACTCGGTGTCTCTCTCAAAAATAAATTTAAAAATTAAAAAAAAAATTTTTAAGAAATCTCCACTCCCGACATGGGGCTCGAACTTACAACCCCAAGATCCAGTGTCGCACGCTATACCGACTAAGCCAGCCAGGTGCCCCGTGAACAGACCTTTAGAAGTACTTCTGGGAAGAGCTCAGGAAGAAAAGGTGAGAACTGTAGAGAAGGCCTTAGTTTTCCTAAGGAACCCATAAGCAGGCAGGAGCAGTATGTTGGTAGAAATACGGGCAGCAAAGGCCATCCTGCTGAAGTCTCACGCAGAAATAAGGAACGTGTTACTGCTAACTGGAGGAAAGGCGATCCTTGCTATAAAGTGGCAGAGACATGGCTGGATTGTGTTTGCGTTCTAGAGTTTTGCGGAAGGTAGAAACTGCAAGCAAGGAAATTGGATATTTAACTGAAGCAATTTCTAAAAAAAGGGTCGAAGGTGTGGCTTGGCTCCACCTGGCTGCTTATAGTAAAATCCAAGAAGAAAGAAATGACTTAAAGATGCGATTGTGAAGCAAAAAGGAAGTGGAGCTTCATGATTTGGAAAATTTTCTGCCCAGGCGTATTGCAGAAAATGAGAACAGAAGGGTATGGCCAAGTAACCATTTGAGTTATTGGCTAATGAGCGCGGGTGTGAACCACAGCTTCATCAGCCACCCAGGAAGAAAACGGCTGGCGGCGGCGGCCGGCGGTCGGAGAGGGCGAAGAACGAAGGAAGGAAGCCTGTCAGACCTCGGGGCGGGGAGGAGGGGGATTTACGGGGTGAGCCCAGAGAACTGTTGAGCTGAGATCACGCGCTCTTCTTCAAAACCAGGGACGAGTGACCCACGAGGCAATTCGGAGAGTGTCGGGGCCGCCTCCTTGGTTTCAACATTTGTATTACTTCAACACGAACATGCGGACAACAACTTCACATTTTAATGATTGCCAAAGTCAAATCACTTCTTCAGCACTCGCTCGTGTAGCTGGTGCTCTGCCGCCCCCCCCCCCCCCGCCCTGTCCAAGCCACACCTAGTCTAGTAGTCATTTCCACCTGATTTCCCTCCAGGATGTTCTGTGGCAAGCATCTTCACCAAGACAATTGCTACACGCAGAACTGAGTATGTTTGGAACAAGGACATCGTGCTTTGACCGCCTCAAACGGAAGCAGACAGGCAACTTTTATCTCTGGACATAGTAAGTCAAGCCACGGGGGACTTTCCCAAGGTGAAATGCACGACACAGGGTGCCAAGCTTTTCCCTTATTGTGTATCTAGCCCAAAAGACATTTCATTGAAGAAAAAATTGAGTAATTTAAGTTACAGAGTTACCCTGAAGTCTTTGGACGGTCTTAATAGGCTTTGGAAAGGCCAGCCAAGATAGTGAGCGGCATTTTCTGTATTTGTTCGCTGGGAGTGAAAAAGGGTCAACTGAGAATTTGCAGGCTGAGAACGGATGGACAGAACCCATTCCCCGGCAAGGAAAAGGGAGGCAGAGAATAAAGCACAGACTTCTAGGAGTTCGGATACCATATGCCTCAAATGGAGGCTGCTGAGGTTACCACTTACAAACAAAAACAACACTGTGACATCCTGTTAGTGGAACAGTTTCAAATTTGCAGCCCCGATCTCTCCTTTGAAACTAGTCTATATAACGCATTTAAGATATACAGAAAGTCATGTCTCTGAGGGCTGGAGAGAATATTCAAGACTCGGTTACTCACTCTCAGTATGCGTGAGGGACTGGGCCCTCACGCAAGATTATTGACCTCATTCAAAGTTCCAATACTGGATCTGAAAACACACAACCAGAATGAATGTTCAATGATTAAACAACATCTGTGAATCGATGGCTAAAACACCATGAGTTATAAGATAGCATTCCTATCTAGCTATTTAAGTCTGTGTGTGTGTGTGCGCGCGCGTGTGTGTGTGTGTGTGTGTAAAACATAACAATTTCTCACAGGCGACAAAGGCTGTATCGGCTTGTTCAATCTGCTCAAGCCAAGCATCTCGCCAATGTGTGGCTGCAAAGTCATGACTTTGAAAGATCAAAAGCTGCACTCAGCCTCTTGGCCAAAATAACATCCTTCCCAGGAAACATTTGGAGACTTTAACTAGTTGGTGTCATTGCCATTCATTCATTCATTCATTCATGCCACCATCACTTAACGCAGGGGTAGGAAGAAGTGCCCGGGTGGCACGTCTTTGGCCTTCCAGTTGGTAAGAAGGAGGCAAGAATGATCCGGGGAAATCTAGCTCAATCTATTCCAAAGAGCGAAAAGGGCACATCCCTCCCACTGGACTTGTAACGGTGCTGTGCTCGCATGTAGTGACCACTTCTGTTCTCAAACTGTTCCAATCCGTTCCACTGTCATCAGGAAGTCGAGAACTTTTGACCCCAGTGGAGGGTTCTCTTCAGCTATAATACTACATGACCTATGATACTCCGTGATTTCCCAAATCACTAGGAATTCCTTACTATCCGATGTGAGAAGCCCCAAAATAATGTTCTCATACCTTTATTTCTTTTTTTTAATTTTTTTTAATGTTTATTTTTTTTTTGAGAGACATAGAGACAGCGCGTGAGCAGGGGAAGGGCAGAGAGAGAGGGAGATACAGAATCCGAAGCTGGCTCCAGGCTCTGAGCTGTCAGCACAGAGCCTGACGCGGGGCTCGAACCCACAACCGCGAGATCATGACCTGAGCCGAAGTCGGGCCCAACCGACTGAGCCACCCAGGCGCCCCCCTTTATTTCTTTTGTAGCCGCTCCAACTCATAAAAGATGCAAGAAGCAAGAAAAAAGGAAAGCACCTAAGAAAGTTTCTCGAAACGTCCCTGTCGAGTTGGACCGGCCTTCACGTAAATACCCCGTAACGGGCTTCCAGGGGTGGCGTGGGAAGGTAAAAACTTCACTCGTTAAAAGTCACACGCACATTTGGGAAAATCTCAACTTCAAGCATCCTGTCGAATGCACCAAAATCTGTGTTTTTCAGATTGTCACAAATGAAACAGTATAATGATACCCAGTGCTGGCGAGGGGATGGGAGAAACGAGGCCTGCTCACTGCCCATGGAAGAATAAAGTGGAAACAAAGCTTTGCAGGACTATGCTGGCCCCTGTCTATCAGATTTCAAACGTGGATTTCCTTTGACCCAGTGTACGAACTTGGCTCCAGCTGCCATAACAGAAAGCCAGACACTGGGTGCCTCCAGCAACAGAAATGTTCTTTCTCACCGTTCTGGAGGCCAGAAGACCAAGATGAAGGTGGCATCAAGTCGGTTTCTGGCGAGACCTCTCTTCCTGGCTTGAAAAATGTATCTTTTCCCTGTGCCCTTACGTGCGCACATGCAGAAAGAGAGAGAGTTCAGGTGTCTCTTCCCTTTTAATAAGAACGGTAGTCATATTGGATTCGGGTTCTACCCTCTGACTTCATTTAACCTTAATTACTTCCCTAAAGGCTCTGTCTCCAAATATAGTCACATTAGGGGTTAGAGCTTCCACATATGAATGGAGCGAGGTGTCACAAATACAGTCCCCAGCACCCAGCAAATCTACTTTTAGAAATTCATCTCATGTGGGGCACCTGGGTGGGTCAGGGGGTTAAGACTCTGACTCTTGGTTTCAGCTCAGGTTGTGAACTCACGGTTTCGCGAGTTTGAGCCCCGCGTCCGGCTCAGTGCTGACAGTGTGGAATCCCTGCCTGCGATTCTCTCTCTCCTCCTCTCTCTGCCCCTTCCTTGGTTGTGCTCTCTCTCTCTCTCTCTCTCAAAATAAATAAATAAACATTTTAAAAACAAATTTATTTATCTTATGTGTTGGCATATGTGCACAAAGATCTTTGAACAAGAATCTTTCAAAGTTGCTTTGTGTGCAGTAGCCAACATAAGCTGCCGTCGAGAGGGGGCTAGTTAAACAAATGAAGGCACATTCAGTCAGTAAAATATAACTATGCACCTGTTAAAATGAACGAACCAGCACTACACATGTTGACACAGAGAAATCATTAGAATACATCATTAAGTAGAAAAGCACACTGCAGAGCAGTGTGTAGAATATGATCCAATTTCTAATAAAAAAATAAAATAAAAGCTTAAGCACCAATATTTTCTGGAAGGATTTGTAAGAAAGCATTGAGAGTCATTATCTCAGAGGAGTGGACTTGAACTTGGGGGGAGGGGCTGGTTCCTCCTCCCCTTCTGCACTCTGCATACTTCACCCGCCCGCACTGCTGTGTGCACGTATGTAACTTTTGTTTAAAATTCGGGGTAAATTTCACAGAGCAAAAACGTCACCATTTTAGCCAATGAAAAGTGTATGACGCAGTGGGACTTAGTTCACTCCCAACGTAATGCAACCATCACCTCTCTCAAGCTCCAAACGTTGTCACCACCCCGGGTGGGCAGGTACTCCTCATCCTCCCCTCCCCCAGCCCTTGGCAACCACTGATGTGCTTTCTGTCTCTATAGATTTACCTATTGGAATGTTTCAAATAAATATAATCATAGAATATGTGGCCTTTGTTCCTGGCTTCTTTCACTTAGGTTAATGTTTTCAAGGGTCATCCATGTTGTAGCATGTGTCAGTACTTTACTCCTTTTTTTTTTTTTTAGAGAGAGAGAGGAAGAGGAGAGAGAGAGAGAGAGAGAGAGAATCTTAAGCAGGCTCCACTCAGCAAAGAGCCCAACACGGGGCTCGATCCCACAAGTCTGGGATCATGACCTAAGCCAAAATCAAGAGTTGGGTGCTCACCCGACTGAGCCACCCAGATGCCCCAGGACTTTATTCCTTTTTATGGCTAAATAATATTTCACTGTATCAATACACGGCACTCAGTTTTTTCATTCATCCATTAACGGCCATTTGGCTTGTTTCCTTTTGGCTACTGTGAATAATGCTATAAAGAACATTCCCATACAAGCTTTTGTTTGAATACCTGTTTTCGGTTCTTTTGGGTACATACCTGGGAGTGGAATTGCTGACTCCTCTAGTAATTCTAGGTGTAATTTATTTGAGGACGAATGTTGCTTTTTATTGTTTAAATATTTCATTTCAAGGGCAGCCGGGTGGCTCAGTCGGTTACGCGTCCACCGTGGGCGCAGGTCATGATCTTGCAATTCGTTAGGTCAAGCCCCGCGTCAGGCTCCACGCTGACAGTGCAGAGCCTGCTTCAGACCCGCTGTTCCCCTCTCTCTCTGCCCCCCCCCAACTTGCACGCTAATGCTGCTCTCTCTCTTTCTCTCTCAAAATAAATAAATTTTTTAAAATACTTAAAAAATAGTTAATTTCATACCATAAATGAAACTGTATAGGCCAGGATCTTGAAAGATCTTTTGGTATAGTCTTCGTACTAAATGGGCATTGACCATGGACATTATTTATCTAATTTAAAACAGTAACTTGGGTTTAACACTGTATTTTGCCCTGGGGCCTATTAGATGTCTTGTATAAAATGGACACTGGTGTAACGTTCTTGCTGTTGAAAATAGTGTCTCTCAAAAGTATTCTTTTAGAATACTTTTAGATTAGATAGATTAGATTAGATACCACTAATATCCTTAGATAAAATGCAATGCAATAAATAGTAATTATCCTCATTTTAGAGATATTGCTTGTTCGTTCAAAAAATAACTATTGACCACTTCACACCCATTAAGGACTGTTATTACCAAAAAAAAACATATAAAATAACAAATGTGGTCAAAGATGTGAAGAAACCACAACTTCTGTGCACTGTCGGTGGGGATGCATGATGGTGCAGCTTCTATGGAAAACAATACGGAGGTTCCTCAAAAAATTAACAATAGAACTACCCTATGAGCCTGCGATTCCATTTCTGGGTATATACCCAGAAGGATTGCAATCAGAGACTTGATTATATATGCACATTTTCATAGCCCCATTATTATTATATTCACAGCCAAGAGGTAGAACCAACCCAGTGTCCATCAAGAGATGAACAGAGAAACAAAATGTGGTATCTCTTGATCGATAGATCGATAGATAGATAGATAGATAGATAGATAGATAGACAGAAGATAACATACATATAGATAGCTAGAGATAGCTATAGAGGAAAATACACACACACACACACACACACACACACACACACAATGGAACAATATTCAGCCTTAAAAAGGAAGGAAATCTGATGCACGCTAAGACATAAACAAACCTTGAAGACATAACGGTTTTTGTTTGCTTTGTTTTGTTTACAGAGAGAGAGAGAGAGAGAGAGAGAATCTTAAGCAGGTTCCACACTATGCGCAAAGCGCAACCCCACGACCCTGAGATCATGACCTAAGATGAAATCGAGGGTCAGACACTCAACCAGCTGACCCTCCCAGCCGCCCCCTGAAGACATGATGTTAAGTGAAGCGAGCCAGGCAGAAAACAACAATGGTACGGTTCCACCTGCATGAGGTACCTGGAGGAGTTAAATTCTTAGAAACCGGACGTAGAACGGTAGTTGCCAGGGGCTGGGGGGAGGAAGAAGTTCATGTTTCATGGGGACGGAGTTTCAGTTGGGGAAAATGAAAAACATCCTTGAGATGGATGGTGGTGACGGTTGCACAAATTCACAGTGCGAATTTCCTTGATGCTACTGAACCATACACTTTGAAAAGATTAAAATGGCGAACTTATGTGATGTATATTTCACCACGAAGAAGAGGAACATACGCATACACGCAAAACTAAATAAAAACAACTGCCGAGCCCCTACTAAAGGCACTGAAGGTCTAGCAGTGATTTAAACACAGCCCCTGCCGTTATAGAGCTTACTACCTAGTAGGGGAGACGAATAATAAACGAAAAATCAATACACGCACACACTTATATCCACGGACCTGTGTATCTTTATAAAATCATGTAGTGTCTTTTTAAAATACAGATTGCATTTTTTTCTGTAACTTTCTTTTCACTCCTCGGTCTTAGACATCTCTCTTGCCCCCTATTTTAACTCCACACAGAACTGCACACGGAACAAAGCTGTAGTGATTCAGCCATCCCCCTGCGAGGGGGACAGGGAGGTAGCTGCCATCTTTTGCTGGTATAAACCCTGCTCTGAGGAAGATCTTCATGGAAGCTCCTGTCATTCTGCCTCTTAAAAGCAGGTCTTTTAATAACAACTTTATTTTTATTTATTTTTTTAATGTTTATTTTCTTTCTTTTTTTAAATCTTTTATTTCTTTATTTTTGAGAGAGAGAGAGAGACAGGGTGAGCAGGGGTGGAACAGAGAGAGAGGGAGTGGGTCCCAGGCTCCGAGCTGTCAGCACAGAACCTGACGCGGGGCTCAACCTCAAGAACCGTGAACTCATGACCTGAGCCGAAGTCAGACACTCAACTGACTGAGCCACCCAGGAGCCCCTTTAATGTATATTTTTGAGAGGGGGGGAGGGGCAGAGAGAGAGAGAGGGAGACCCAGAATCCGAAGCAGGCTCTAGGCTCCAAGCTGTCAGCACAGAGCCCGATGCAGGACTCAAACCCACAAACCGTGAGATTGTGACCTGAGCCGAAGTCGGACACTTAACCAAGTCACCCAGGAGCCCCCTTATTTTTATTTTTTAAATGAATCCCCAGACCTTCCAAATAATCATCAAGGTGATTCCCCTTGACAGATGCAGGAAATAGAGGCACAGTTCGGATAATATATATTGTTTTATACCTGTTGTCTCTCCTAAATGAAAACACTGTTTTTCAAACTAGGGTTTATTCTTGTTCTGATTTTCCAGTATCTCATTTCATCTCATTCCTGCCCTATAAGAACTTAGCAACTGGCTCTTCAGCTGTACTTTCACCCCTAGTTCAGCAAGAATTTCCATCCACACACTCCAAGATTAGATCTCAAAACAGCCTTGAAGTTCGTCGTCTGGACCTCAGAGCCCACCCGCAGTTTTCCGTTTGAGGGTGCAAGATTTCCCTCTTGAATTTGCCTCCCAGTAACTGGCAGTGACAGGGCAAATGTGGGGAGTGTCATCAGATTTTCCCACCATAATTTTTTTAACGTTTACCTATTTATTTTTTGAGAGAGAGAGAGAGAGAATGTGTGCAAGCGAGGGAGGGACAGAGAGAGAGAGAATCCCAAGCCGGCTCTGCGCTGTCACCATGGAGCCCGATGCAGGGCTCGAACCCACCAATTGTGAAGATCATGACCTGAGTTGAC
Source organism: Paguma larvata (assembly GCA_030068075.1). Taxonomy (NCBI): domain Eukaryota; kingdom Metazoa; phylum Chordata; class Mammalia; order Carnivora; family Viverridae; genus Paguma; species Paguma larvata. The sequence continues at coordinate 28,099,990 of CM057841.1, read as the reverse complement.
ATGAGTCACATGCTTAACCGACTGAGCCACCCAGGTGCCCTTAGAATTTTTAAATACATTGTCTTTCCAGTTCAAACAACTATATTGTTCTGATTCTAAGTAGGCAGGAATGAGATGAAATGAGATACTGGAAAATCAGAACAAGAATAAACCCTAGTTTGAAAAACAGTGTTTTCATTTAGGAGAGACAACAGGTATAAAACAATATATATTATCCGAACTGTGCCTCTATTTCCTGCATCTGTCAAGGGGAATCACCTTGATGATTATTTGGAAGGTCTGGGGATTCATTTAAAAAATAAAAAATATTTCATTCTCTGCGGGGACTCTGCGAGCACCCCCCTCGCACAGACAGGGAGGAACAGGGACCTTCTCATCTCTAGCAGGAAAGAGCGTGGTGAGGGCTCCATGACACGTGGCTTCCAGATGCCCGGGGCTTTCTGAAGCCGTCTTTAAAAATCGAGAGCACAGCAAGCTTTCTCAGGTTTCTGGTTGTCCTTCTTCTTTCCAAATGTTAAATTTTTTTTTTTTAACGTTTATTTATTTTTGAGAGACACAGAGACAAAGCATGAGCAGGGGAAGGGCAGAGAGAGAGAGAGAGACACAGAATCAGAAGCAGGTTCCAGGCTCCGAGCTGTCAGCACAGAGCCCGACTCGGGGCTTGAACTCACAGACCGTGAGATCATGACCTGAGGTGAAGTCGGCCGCTTAACCGACTGAGCCACCCAGGTGCCCCTTCTTTCCAAATGTTAAAAGAAGAAAGTTGGTGGGGCGCTTAATAAAAAAGGAAAAAAGACAGGCAACTATTTCAAACAGTTTTGTAAAGTCATTTCAGGCCCACACTCTGTACCTGTTCCACTGTCAGTAATTTAAAGTTGGGGGGCCCTAAAAACGACCCACTATTCCTATTAGTTCAATAGCATTCACTAAAAAATTCTTCATTTCTTCCAATTTTACTTGAATTACTTTGTCTTTTCTGTTAAGTAAACTCAAGAAATTGGTCCCTACAAATGAGAGTAGCAAAGTGTTTTTCCTGATTTCATACTAAATGGAAGTCATTAAAGAAGCTCCTTTATTCAAAAGAATTTGTTATTTTCCTGGACAGGCAGACATCGCTGAAAATGTTAAACTTTTAGGGCAGCTGTGTTCTCAAAATTAGGATCCCTATATAAAATTAGGGAGGCTAAAAATACATTTAAGCAAATACTGGAAACCACTTGCTTATAATTTCTCACTCTGCATAGAAAAAGGATAACTCAAGTTAATTCTGTTCATTAAACTAAGAAAATGCTCAATTAAGTGAGCCAAAATAGTTTCAATTAAAGATATAAATTTCTCTAATAGGCCAAAATTTGAGAATCTTCTACCATATAAAGACATAACAATTTTTTGGTTTGATAGTGAAACTAAGGTGAACTTTTTTTTTTTTTTTTTTTTTTTTTTAACTAAGGGAACTTTTAACTGGAAAAAGCGTATCACCCAAGACCTGGAAACTCTCAATGCGTCTCACCAACAGAAGTAGTAAGTGGGCTATGAGGTATATCCTTAAAAAGGAAATTAAAATTTCCTAGGCAAATTCTTTCTCAACTCAAACTAGAGGTATGTTCCACCTCACTTGGGCCTTAGCTTCCCATCTCAAGAAATAGATGATTATATGAGTAGTTCTAGAAGCTGGAAACCAGGTGTCCTCTTGAGATTTTCTTTCTCTTTCTTTCTTTCTTTCTTTCTTTCTTTTTCTTCCTTCCTTCCTTCCTTCCTTCCTTCCTTCCTTCCTTCCTTCCTTCCTTCCTTCTGCCCTTGACAAGTCCCCCTGAAGACTCCCTCCCCACCAGCTTCTCTTCCCCACCTCCCTCCCATCTGACTTCAGACCTGGAATCACTCCGTAGAGACAGCTGTTGCTAACATCACCAGTGACGTCCATGTCCCTAACCTGCTGGACCTTCTCTCCTCTTAGTGGACCTTAATCCACATTCCACGTGATGGCCCCATCTGCCTCCTGAAAGCAATCCCGTGGCTGCCCTGCCTTTTCACGCTTCTGGATTTTCTCCGACCTCGTAGGCTATTCCTTCTGTGTTTCGCTTCAGGTTCATCCTACAACCAGGACACCAAATGCTAGATTTCTTCAAGGTTTGGTCTCAGTCCTCCTTCTCTCTTTTTACCTCTTCCTAGACTAGTAGTTCTCAAAGTGTGTTCCACAGATCCTTTTAAGGGTCCCACAAGGCCATAACCATTTTTGCAAAACTATGAAAGTGTAACTTGCCTTTTTCTTTCTTTTAATTTTTTTTTAATGTTTATTTATTTTGAGGGGAGGGGGAAGGGCAGAGAAAGAGGGAGACACAGAATCTGAAGCAGGCTCCAGGCTCCGAGTTGTCAGCACAGAGCCTGACACAGGGTTCGAACCCATGAACCAAGAGACCACGACCTGAGCGGAAGTCGGACGCTCAACTGACCGAGCCACCCAGGCGCCCTAATTTTTTAAGATTTTTAAGTAGTCTCTACACCCAATGTGGGGCTCGAACTGACAACCCTGAGGCCTAGAGTCGCATGCTCCACTGACTGAAGCAGCCAGGGGCCCTGTGACTTGCCTTTTTTGCTGTGTTAACACATCGGCCTGCGGACACAAAAGCAACGGCTCATAAAACTGCTTATGACCAGTGTGAGCCAAGGCACTGGCATGGAACTGCACTAATGGTCATGTACTCCCCCCATCACGCACTTACAGAGAAGAGAGGCAGCTGTACTTAAGAAGGTGCTTGATGCTGTATGTCAAGTGTACTGAAATTTTATTTATTTTTAATGTTTATTTATTTTGAGAGAGTGAGAGCATGCACATGAGAGCAGGGGAGGGGCAGAGAGAGGGTAAGAGAGAATCCCAAGCAGGCTCCACGCTGTCAGCACACAGCCCAGCGCTCAGCTCGATCCCAACAAACCGCAAGATCATGACTCAAGCCCAAATCAAGAGTTGGACACTCAACTGACGGAGCCACCCAGGCGCCCCAGTATACTGAAAGTTTTAAAAATGTGCTTAATGAATTAGTACAAAGTATTAAATGTTGTTAAACTGTGACTCTTGAATACATCTCTTTCCATGTAAATTACAGTTATGCGGGCACATTTATTAAAAAGACCATTATTTCTCTATTGAATTAATCTGGCCCCTTAGTGGAAAAGCAGTCAGCCTTATAATCTTGGGTCTATTTCTGGACTTTCAATTTTTTTTCCAATGATCTCTATGTCTTTCCTTATGACAATATTACACCGTCTCAATCACTATAGCTTTATAAATTCTAAAATCAGGTAGTGGAAGTTCTCCAAATTTGTTCACCTTTTAAAATGTTGTTGGGGCACCCGGGCGGCTCAGTCAGTTAGGCGTCCGACTTCGGCTCAGGTCATGATCTCACGGTTCATGGGTTCGAGCCCCATGTCGGGCTCTGTGCTGGCAGCTCAGAGCCTGGAGCCTGCTTCAGATTCTGTCTCCCTCTCTCTCTGCTCCTCCCCACTCATGCTCTGTCTCTCAAAAATTAAATAAACATTAAAAAAAATTTTTAAATGCTGTTATGGATATTCTAAGTCCTTTGCATTTCCACATAAATTTTATTTAATTTTTTTAATGTTTATTTTTGAGAGAGATCAAATGGGGGAGGCACACAGAGAGAGAGACACACACAGAAGCTGAAGCAGGCTCCAGGCTCCAGCTGTCAGCTCAGAGCTGGACCCGGGGCTCGGACTCACGAGCCATGAGATCATGACCTGAGCTGAAGTCAGATGCTCAACAGAGCGAGCCACCCAGGTGCACCTCCACATAAATTTTAGAACCAGCTTGTCAATTTCTACAGAACAGCTGGTTCAGATATTGACTGGGACTGCCTTGAATCTATAGAGCATTTGGGGAGAAATGTCATCTTCCAATCCATGCACACGGTATCTTTCTCCATTTGTGTAGGTTTTCTTTAGCATCTCTTAACCATGTTTTCTAGTTTTCAATGTACATGTATTATATATCTTCTATAAATTTATTCCTTCATACATTTTTGGATGCTTACACAAATACAATTGTTACCTGAATTTCTTTTTTGGATTCTTCATTGCTAGTATATAGAAATACGACAGGTTTTGGTATCTTGATCCTGTATCCTGTGATCCCACTAAGTTTTCTAATTCTAGGAGCTTTTTTGTACGTTCTTAAGAATTTTCTAAATACGGGGCGCCTGGGTGGCTCAGTCAGCTAAGCGTCTGACTCTTGATTTCGGCTCAGGTCGTGATCTCACGGTTTGTGAGTTTGGGCCCCGCATCGAGCTTTGCGCTGTTGGTGTGGAGCCTGCTTGGGATTCTCTCTCTCCCTCTCTCTCTGCCCCTCTCCCCTCTAAAAATAAATAAACATTAAAAAAAAAAAAGGAATTTTCTAAATACATGATAACTGCATATAAAGTCAGTCTTGCTTCTTCCTTTCTAACACATATGACGTTTACTTAGTTTTTTGCTTTATTACACTGGTTAGGATTTCCAATATAATCTTGGATAAAAGTGGTCAGAATGAAAAGGCTTGCCACATTTCGATCTTAGGCAAAAATAATTCAGTCTTTCGCCATTGAGTATGATGTCGGCTGTAGGGTTTTCGTTGATGTTCTTCAAAGGCTGAGAACGTCTCCTACTAGAAGTTTGCTAAGAGCGTTAGATTTTTTTCCAGATGCTTGTTCTCCATCTATTAAGAGGGTCATACGGTTTCCACTTCCATTCTGTACAAATAACAGAAAATGTGAATCAACTGGTTTAAACCATAATGACTTTTTTTATCTCATAAAAAATCCAACGAAGGGGCTGATTAACTCCCTTCCGTGGCTGAAAGATGGCCCCAGTAAGTGCTGCTTTTGTGTTCGATCCGTGGCACTGTGTTGTTATGAATGAAGGATGGGAGGAAAATCTCGACTCACACAGCTATGATTAATACAAGCCGACCGCGGTAACTCCATTCCCCTTATCGGGAGCAGTAGAAAGAGCTATTTGACCCAGTTCTGTCTGCTGACATGCGAGGAGACGGCAGACTGGCTGCTTGCTGACCAATCCTGGCTCCTCTTTTTGGGGCACAGACTAAGAGTCTCTCTCTCAGCCTCCTATGCTGTTAGGTTAGGGCGGGGAACCGGTTTTGGCCAACGCAATGTGGGCAAAAATAACGGTTGCCGCTTTGGAGCTTAGCCCTAAAATTTCAAGTGAGATGCTTCGGTCACTCTCTCCTACTCACCCATCAGGCTGAGAGAAAAGGACTCCAGTATCGCGCAGGCGTGTGAAAGAGGGAGCCAGACTCCTAAGAGAGCCACCCAGCCCGCGCAGAACTGGGATGTGGGTGGGAAACAAATCTGTCCTGTGCGGAGCCTCGCGGTCATTGAGATTGTTCCTTCCGGCATTTCACATCGAGTACTATGACTGACACAGAGGGGAGGTTTGCTGTGGGGGCTTCTGGGACAGCGATTCAGCTCTTAAAGAGACCGAACAAGGAGAAAGTCCCTTTCCTGGCTCTGGACACTGATGTCCCCAGCTGTCTTCCAACCACGAAAGGGTTGCGTGCAGCCTGTGTGCTGAAGAAGGCAGAACGAAAATGTGGAAGAGACTGGAGATTTGATGATGCCAACGAGCTTCTCGATCAACCAGCCCGCCCGCTGAGTTTTATGTGAGTGAGTTCATTACAATTCGAGAGTGGATCCACGTTTTCTGTTGTTTACACTCGAAAACATCCGATCTGATACAAAAACAGAAGAAACTCCCCAGTTTCCCCCCAGTCTGCTCGTCTGCTGGCGTTTCCTATTCTGGGAAAGGGCAACACCATCCAACGAGTTACGTAAGCCAGAAACCCGAGTCAACCTTGCTGCTTCCCTCCGTGTTACCGTTTTCCCCCTTGTGTCTAATCCACTACCACCTGCTGTCGTAGCTTTCTACTTGGTCGACACCACACTGACCAGAACCCACACCCCCCATCTCCCAAACCACCCCAGGAACCTCCTGGCTGGCCCACCTGCTTCTCCTGTGGCTCACCTCTAATCTTTTCCACACTTCGTCGCCAGAGCGGAGGCTTCCAAAACCGTAGTCTGATCCTGTCAGCCCTCTTCTCTACCCCTCTCTGCTAAAAAGTATTTGAAGGACTTCGTTTTCCCATTTGCTCGCAGGAGAAAGATGCAACATCTTACAAAACCCTGGCGGTCTGGTCCCCACCTGGCTCACCGGTCACACCCGGCAACGAACACCCACCACAGGGGAGCTTCCACTGGCCCCTCACCCTTGTCTCACTCTCTCTGGCCCCAGGATCTTTGTACAAGCCATTCTCTCTTCCTGGAAACTATTCTCCCTGCTTCTCTCCCTAGTTAACTGCTTCTATCACTTCTCCAGGAAAGTCTTCCTTGGTCTCCCATGTGGCTTCGTAGCATCAGGTACCCATCCTTGGTGGCATTTGTCATGCCTGTAATTTTACATAGACTGTATCTGTCTCCTGCTAGCCCTTAACCTCTGTAGGACGAGGACTGTATTTGCTTACCTTGGTGTCCTCAGGATCTAGCAGAATGCCCAGCACACAGGTAGGAGCTTCAATACATCTGAACAAGAGTGAAGTGCTTTCAGGGCACCTGGGGGGCTCAGTCGGTTGAGCACCTGACCCCGGGTCAGGTCATGATCTCGTGGTTCATGAGTTTAAGCCCCACATCGGGCTCTGTGCTGTCAGCCTGTCAGCACGGAGCCTGCTTCCGATCCTCTGTCCTCCTCTCTCTGCCCCGCCCCTGCTTGCGCTCTCCCAAAAAATACAAAAATAAAAAAAGAATGAGGTGCTCTATGAAGAAAGGGTAAACCTATGGTACGAGATGCTCTTAGCGTCTAGAACCCTGACCCCTGGTCTTTTCTAAAGGGTTACAGGAAGTTTCCCTACGGAATTGCTAACTGAGCGGAACTGTTGTTGTTTTTAAGATTTTACCTTTAAATAATCTCTACACCCCACGTGGGGCTCCAACTCACGAGCCTTGAGATCAAGAGTGGCGTGCTCTACCGACTGGGCCAGCCAGGCGCCCCCGGAAGGAAGTTCTGAAGGATGATTAGGATAACCAGATGGGGGGGTGCGGGGGGAAGAAGCCCGGTAGTGGGTACGCATATACGTACTCACACAAAGGACTGAAGGACAGAATGGCTGAAACTCAGAGAGGGAGGCAGAGAGCAGAACAGGACACCAGAGGGTCAAGCAGGACCAGGCTACGCAAGGAGTTATGGGTAGGATAATCCTATGATTTAATGTCTAAGCCGGAGCACTTTTCAGCCTTTTCAATATTCGTTTCCCAGGTTTTTATTTCAATATAATTTCAAACAATAGAAGTTGGCTCACTGGTCACACCCGGCAACGAATACCCACCACAGGGGAGCTTGCACTGGCCCCTCACCCTTGTCTCACTCTCTCTGGCCCCAGGATCTTTGGGAGTCCCAAAGGCTCAGAGGAGCCCCATGGAGCCTTTCCTGATTTACTATTTGCTTACCTTTTGTCCCATTTGCTCTCTCATTCTCTGTGCATGTATATATAAATGATGATTTTCCCGGATCACTGGAGAGTAAGTCAAGGGACACCCTGCCCCTTTCCAAGGGCATTCTCTTTTATGGACGCAGTGGCAGAATCAGGGAGTCTAACACGGATAACGTGCTGTCATCTACTCCGCACTGCAAGTGGGACTCGGTCAGTGGTCTCAGTCCATTATAGTTCCTTCTATCCCGGTCCCAGCCCCCATGCTGGATCTCACACGGTCTCACCGATTTATTTTAATCTTCGTCCAGGGCCGTTCTGGCAGTCAAATACGTGCCGTCAATAATTATGTCGAGGGCACCTGAGTGGCTCAGTCGGATAAGCGTCCAACTTCGGCTCAGGTCATGATCTCGCAGTCCGCGCGTTCAAGCCCCCGAGTCGGGCTCTGTGCTGACAGCTCAGAGCCTGGAGCCTGCTTCGGATTCTGTGTCTCCCTCTCTCTCTCTGCCCCTCCCCCACTCATGCTCTCTGTCTCAAAAATAAACGTTAAAAAAAATTTTTTTTTAATTATTATGTTGGGGGCACCTGGGTGGCTCAGTTGGTTAAACGTCTGACTTCACTCAGGTCATGATCTTGCGGTTCGTGGGTTTGAACCCCATGTCTGGTTCCACGTTGTACACAGTGGAGAGCCTACTTGGAATGCTCTCTCTCTCTCTCTCTCTCTCTGCCCCTCCCCGACTCGCGCTTCTTTCTCTCTCAAAAAAATTAAGAAAAAAGAAAAACTTAAAAAAATAATTACACTGGTCTGACAGACACAAATCTGTGTAGCATTGTGTAGCATTGTGTAGCATTGGTCATGCTACTTGCAGGATAGGGCAAGGATTTGAAACTTTGTGTCTTGTGAGTAAGGGAAACCATTGAAGTGACTGAGCATAAAGCAAGGAAGAAACTTGAGTTACTTCATGTTTCAACTCCTTTCACTCCATTCATTGTGAAAAAAATAAAATAGGGGCAATATTTGTGTAATGAAACAAATGCTGAGTGAAGAAACAAATTTATTAAGAAATCATTCAATCTAGGATTGCTCAGAATAGCTTCTAACTTAAACCTTGAAGAGTAACCAACTTCAATACAAAATTGCAATTCTCAACCTGATGTCCATGCACGAATCAAATACATCCATAAACACTCTGAAGCCCTGAGCAAAATATAAAGTCATGCGCATGTGGTCGTTTCAAAAGATGTCTACCAGGGCACCCAGCTGGCTCAGTCAGCAGAGCAGGAGACTCTTGAGCTTGGGGTTGTAGGTCTGAGCCCCACACTGGGTGCAGAGATTACTTAAAACTAAAATCTTTGAAAAAATATATATATATATCTACGTCTACCAATTCTTTGATATGTCTCACTTCAAGAAGTACAACTTAGGGGTGCCTGAATGGCTCAGCTGATTCAGCATCTGACCCAATTTGGGCTCAGGTCATGACCTTACCCCCACGGTTTGTGAGTTCAAGTCCGGCACTGGGCTCTGTGCCTGACAGTGCAGAGCCTGTTTGGGACTCTCTGTCTCACTCCCTCTCTGCCCCTCCCCTGCTGGCACACAAGCTTGCTCTCTCTCTCTCAAAAATAAACTTAAAAAAAAGTTTTTTAGAAGTGCAACTTAATTTTCCTCTATGTGAGTACGGGTTGGACTTAGCGACTTACAACAAATAAAATGTGGCAGAAGTGACAGTGTCACTTCTGAGACTAGCTTTCTCCTCTCTCTCGGAATACGGACGCTGGACGCTGGGGGCAGCCAGGTACTGTGTCATGAGGACACTCACAGTGAGGAACGGAGGCCTCATGCCAAGAGCCACGTGAGTGAGCCACCTTGGCAGAAACCCTCCCGCCCCAGGCAAGACTTCGGTTGACTGCAGCCATGGCCAACATCTTTGCTGCGAGCTCGAGAGACCCTCAGGAAGAAACACCCAGCTACGTGGCTCCTGACCTCCTGACCCACAGAAACGGACATAATAAATTTCATTATTTTCAGCTACCAATTTTAGGGTAATTTGTTACACAAAAGGTAACTAATGCAGTGTGTTTATTTGAGGAAGTCTATGATTTTCATCAGATTCTAAGTAAAATTAATGACATGAAGAAGTGTAAGAATTACTACTGTGAAACAAGTACTAGATTTCTGAGTCTTTGGTCCTCACCCTACGGTTTCTCTGGGTTTATTTGTGTGTTTATTTATTTTCCTAGGAGTTTATTTTCTATACAGTTTGGGACCAACCGGAAGACTCAAAAGAATGTTTTAAAAAACATTGTCTCGGGGCGCCTGGGTGGCTCAGTCGGTTAAGCGGCCGACTTTGGCTCAGGTCATGATCTCACGGTCTGTGAGTTCGAGCCCCGCGTCGGGCTCTGTGCTGACGGCTCAGAGCCTGGAGCCTGCTTTGGATTCTGTGTCTCCCTCTCTCTCTGCCCCTCCCCTGCTCATACTCTGTCTCTATGTCTCTCAAAAATAAATAAAAATGTTAAAAAAAAAAAATTAAAAAAATAAAAAAAATAAAAAAAAATAAAAAACATTGTCTCAAGGACAGGGCAAGAAAAGCAAACCTGACCCCAACCTGCCAGACTAAGATCTAACAGAATATCTAGTAGAAATGAAGTAATTTTTCATTTAAGTTTATTTATTTTTGAGAGAGAGAGAGAGAGACAAAGTATGAGCAGGGGAGGGGCAGAGAGAGAGGGAGACACAGACTCCAAAGCAGGCTCCAGACTCTGAGCCGTCAGCACAGAGCCCAACTCGAGGCTCGAACTCACAGACCATGAGATCATGACCTGAGCCAAAGTCGGATGCTTAACTGACTGAGCCGCCCAGGTGCCCCTAATTTTTCATTTTCAGAAAGAAAAGGCTACCATTACACCTAACCATGATTCTTCCATGACAATGCATTCATGAATTATTGGTAAAGAAAAAAGCCAAGTTATAGAACATTGTGTTCCATTACAGAAACAATGCATTATTCAATATATGTATAGATGGTTATGTCCAGAAAAAGTTCTAGAAAGATAGAGGCACTTTTCGGCCATAAGCAGCAGAAACTCATTGTGGCTATCAAAAAATAAAGTTTATTATAAAACTCCAGGGTAGGTCACAAAATTGACAGAGAGGGGAAGAGGATCGGGTTGTGTGAGTGGACGGTAAATACAGACGCAGGACACGATGGACCCAGTGCAGCCCCACGGATGGTCTAAGTGGCTGCCCCAGAAGAGACACCATCTGTCCACAGGCTTCAAAACATTCCAAGTCCTATGGTAGAATCATCCAAAAGACCAAGAATTTCGTTGACAACAAAGAAATGGTCTACTTAGAAGACTTAATCAGGGGCACCTGGGTGGCTCAGTTGGTTGAGCTGCTGACTTCGGCTCAGGTCATGATCTCACAGTCTGTGAGTTCGAGCCCTGCGTCAGGCTCTGTGCTGATGGCTCATCAGAGCCTGGAGCCTGCTTCACATTCTGTGTCTCCCTCTCTCTCTGCCCTTCCCCTGCTCATACTCTGTCTCTTTGTCTCTCAAAAATAAATAAACGTTAAAAAAAAAAAAAAAGACTTAAATCAAAGCATTAATAAGACAGAAACAATAACAGACTTTCTTTTGAAGGGACAGATGTATGGGCTATATACGTACTAGCAATCCGTACTTTACAAAAATAAAATGGCAGAGACAAGGAGTCTTCTGCTCAAAGTGGATGTTTGAAAATACTATAGTATGATTTTATTATTCTTCCTGAAAATAAAGAATTTCTGGATACCGTGAAGCGAGTTGTAAAACCGCTCATGTCCTATATATTGGTTAAATACAATAGAGTATCAGTCCGTGCAGCTTAAAAAAGGCAGGAAGCAAGCCTCCAGCAGGACTGGGGTGAACAGGGCCGTTCCCTATCCTGATAACTCAAAGGTCCTTCTTCAAAAGGCTACATAAAAGCAAGAGATAAAATTGCAAATAAAGAGATGTAATTAAAGGACTGATATTTCAAAACCAATTTTATTTTTAAATAAAATAGGTTTCCATCTTAAAGGTCCCCCTCTCCCTTGTCGAAGAAAAAAAGTTAAAAAATGAGAAGTAGTGATATTCATTTCCTTTGGGCAAACACGCCGTGGCAGGTTGAACACTTAAAAATATCTCCTAAAACAATGACTCTCACGTGAGTTTGGGCTTCAACACTTAAAACAGTGCTTATTTCTACTGGACCATTCTGGATGATTTACGAATAAATATATTGTAAATTGTTTGAGGTGCCTGGGTGGATCGGTCAGTTGACCGCCTGAGTCTGGAGGTTGGCTCCGGTCATGATCTCAGTTTGTGGGATGGAGCCCCACGTTGGGCTCTGCACTGATTGCACGGGGCCTGTTTGGGATTCTCTGGCTTCCCCTCCCCTGCTCATGTGTGTGCACATGTGCCCTCTCTCTCACGCTCTCGAAATAAATATTAAAAATAAAAATAAAGTATGTTGTTTTTTCTATAGTCCTACGAGAGAAATGATAGTTTCTATTATACTGTGCCATGAATAATTTTGCATGCTCTACTGAGCTATTATGTAAACAGAGCCATAAAGTATATTTAATCTTTTCCCACCTTTCCCTGTTGTTTGAGTAGCAAAACTAAATGGAACGATACAAGCCAAACTACTAATGCCTTAGACTCTAAAATTTCTGGATGGCACATTTTCTATGTAAGAACTCCCCGGCTACTATTCTACAGGAGGACTACCGTAGAGGTTGGTTAATAAGACAGAAACTCACTAACATTTATTCATTCAACAAGTATTTATCAAGACCATCCTAAGTATTAGGCTCTGTGCTAGAATTAGAAATATCATTTTCCTTGAAAATAATTATAGTCTATAAATTAGACTGAACCAGAGTTCAGGGTTCTCTGAAACTTTTCTTCATTGAAAGAATCCTTCTCTCAAAACCACAAGGAGATACCACTTCACGCCTGTGAGAATGACTAGAATCAAAGAGAAAATAAGTGTTGGTGAGGATGTAGAGGAAACAAAACTCTTCTGCACTGTGGGTGGGAATGTAAGTTGGTGCAGCCAATGTGGAAAATAGTACAGACATTCCTCAAAAAATTAAAAGCAAACTACCATATGCTCCAGCAATTCTGCTTCTGGGTATACATCCAGAGAAAACTAAAACGCTACCTCAAACATATACCTGTACCCCTCATGTTCATTGCAGCATTATTTACGATAGCCAAGACACAGAAACAACCCAAGTGTCCATTGATGGATGGATGAATAAAGGAAAAGCAGTGTGTGCGTGTGCACACACGTGTGTACACCCCCCGACACACACACCCCCAAAAGAAGACAGAAAGCAATCCCGCCATTTGTGACAATAGGAAAGGACCTTGAGGACATTATGCTAAGTGAAATAAGAGAAAATTAAACAGTGTATGATCTCACATATATGGGGGAATCGACAGAAAAACCCGAGCTCATGGATACAAAGAACATATTGGTGGTTGCCTGAGGTGTGTGTGGTGGGGGGTGTGGATGGCAAGATGGGTGAAGGGAGACTTCTTTATTTAGAAGGTAAATAAGTGATGAGGATACAGCTTGGTGGCGACAGTTATGCTGTATTATGTATTGGAAAGTTACTGAGAGAGCAAATCTTAAAGGTTCCCATCACAAGGAAAAAAAACTTTAACTGTATGAAGTGATGGATGTTACCTAGATGAAAACGGTAAGCCCCACACTAGGTACGGGCCTTTTCGCAGGACAACGGAGATCAACGGTGGGGCACTGTCTTCACTGACAGCTCTTCTGATCAGGCTGGTCCAGAGGCCCCCTCTCGGACGATGATGTCACTGAAGCTCCCCCACCCCGTGCTCCAGCTGTCACCCTATTAATGCAAGGACACCGAGAGTAATGCCGGAGATTCCTGCTGCAGATCTTCTTTTAATATCTCACGTACGATCAAAGCAATATCCGTTAGCAAGCAAACAACCCAGGAATAGGATTATCTGGTATTTTAAAAAAGACTTTGTAAGATACAAAGCTTTCACTTATAAAGTTATTTATTGAAAAATATTCTCTCCTAATTCTGATTCCGTATCGAATTCAACAGGGAGTGATGTTACACAGCAGTAACCGGTCAGCCCCCTCTGGGATGACACTGATCTCATTAGGTCATTAGTATATGCTACTGAACAGTGGACTACAAACTCAACCCACTCCCATCTTCAGAAAAGGCAAACTTAAGTGGTGCACTTCATACCAAAATCCTTTTAAAAAGCTTGTCTTCATATTTAGTTAAAGATTCCTCTAATATAAAATGATACTTGCTTTCAAAAGCATCCAAGCAATGCGTTGGATTTTCTTTTCCTGTAAAATTCAAGGAAAACATGATTGTTCGGAAGTTTCTTTGTTGCTGACAAAGCAGCATCTGAGATTCCTTTGTGTTTCTACTCTTCCACGCTTCGTGTTTCCAGTGATTAAAACGTGCTGGGAAACAGCACTTACAGAAACCGGAAATGCTGCAGAGATCCCAGAGCTCTACAGAGAATTTCTGAGAGGTTTTGAAGTTTTCGTAAACCTCAAATTAATGTACGGGATATGGGGATTAAAAAAATGACTTTGAGAAACACATACGCTCAAAGGAAACCCTTCGGTACTTGTTAGCACTGGACGCTGGGGACAAGAACTGGTCTCTCTTCCAGTGGCTCAAGCAGTCAGTCTTTTCTCAACAGTTTCTTGATAAGCGACAAACCTTCTCAAATTCATCTTCACATTGTCGAGAACACACAGCTGATCTGGGCTGTATTTACCTCTCCCTTCTTTTCGTATCTGCCAAAAAATCATATGTGATTTGGTATATATTACTAACTCCTTTAGATAAGATAGCATTTGATTTGGGGTGCATTTATTTTCAGAAGAAAGAGCTGCTAGAAGGTGGTGAAAGACTTTCACTCTCCAAGGTAAAGGAGTACCGTGTGTGAGCCATAAAGACTAAGATTATGCACAGTTACGATGACTGAATTGCAGAGTTCAAAAAAATAAGGCTTATGGCATGTGAACTAGACTTCCCCTCCAGTCTAGAGCAGGGGTTCTGAAATTTGAGCATGCAACGGTATCATCTGGAAGGCTTGTTAAAAAAACACAGGGCACCTGGGTGGCTCAGTCGGTTAAATGTTCAACTTTGGCTCAGGTTGTAATCTCATGGTTCATGAGTTCAAGCCCCACATCGGGCTCTGTGCTGAGTGCTGAGCCTGCTTAAGATTCTCTCTGCCCCTCCCCCATTCTCTCTCTCTCAAAATAGACTTAAAAAAAAATGTGTACACACACACACACACACACACACACACACACACACACCCCTATTTAAAAAGAGTCGGACATCTGACCAACAAAGCCACCCAGGCGCCCCTTATGTAGTGTTTAAATGCAACTCGGAGCTAAATATATACCGAACAGTCGTTAATGCAATTGTGGCTTCATTCACAGAGGAGCTTCATACGAAAAACTACAGGCTGCCCTTCTGGCTAACAAAGAAATTTCATTAGGGCTTCATACCTTTGGGAAAAGAAAAACACTTAACACCATTACCACGGCAAAGCACATGAGGCAGGAAGATCAATCAGCACAGAGGCTAGGGGTTATTTTGCTGGTTCGGAGTTGACGTAACTCCTCTCTGCATTGGTTTCTGCAGTTTGAAGGCTCAACCACATCTGCGCTCCTTGCAACTGCAGGGAAATAGGGGACGTTTTCTCCTTACCTTGCAGACTCCTCTTTCAGAAGTTTCAAGGCCCCAGTACCCTTTGAGAACAATTGGACACCCACCTCGTACTGGTGTGGAAATATCTCTGGACTGGGACTGGACTGTGAATATATTAGACTACGGTTTGGATAACAAACGGGGAAATAGTAACGCACGTCTGCCTTTATGGAGAAGCATCACTCGCTGTGGTTACCAATGAGGCAGAAAATAGGGGAGAATAAAACCTCTCACTGCTTCAAAAACAGACAAACATGGGCAAAGAGGGCCGAGAGACACGAACTTCCAGTTACAACATAAATCGTCACGTTCAGCATGGTGCCTGCAGTTAGCAATTCTGATCACACATTGGGAAGTTACTATGAGTGTAGAGCTTACAAGTTCTCATCACGAGAAAAAAACACTGCAACTGTGCGTGGTGATGGATGTTAACCAAACTTACTGTAGTAATTATTTCCCTATATATGCAAGTATCGAATCATTATGCTGAATACCTAAAACTAATATGATGTTATAGGTCAACTGTATCTCAATTAAAAACAAACCAACGACCCAGGAAACAAAAAAGCCTACAGGCCTGAACTAAGGCTAAACTGTTCAATTTTGTCTCCCCAGACTTAAGTTACCTCCTGGTGAATCTTAACTCCATAAATGTTAGCCACTAGGACTACACTTTAAATACATGATGCCGAAACATAAAAATGTTAAAAACAACCCAATACTGACACTCTTAAACCAACACTGACTCCAGGTGACATAGAATGTGCACGGTGTGTGTTGCTATTTTTCTTTTCTTCTGTAAAACTATTTTTTATGCCTCAAAAGAACTTCAGAAAATTTAAGTTATCAGACATATAGGGCTGGCTTTAGCTCAAGAGGTTACTTCACGGTTATTAAATTATTAGACATACAATCATATTCTCCTAAAAAGTTATCTCAGAGTTCTCTCCTCGAGAACGGAATTCTGCATTAGAAGCCTGCTAGATAAAAAAAAAAAAAAAAAAAAAAAAATATTGGAAAATAACAAAAGTAAGCTAATTTTTCATCAAAACCTCTATTCTCTTGACAAAGATTTTAAAGCAACTGTCTAAAGTCTAAAAGCAAAAAATACAAGTATTTTTATTTCTCAAAATGACAATTTAGAAATGGATATTTTGTATTTCTTTATCATTATTATTATTACTTTTAAAGTAACTCTATACCCAACATGGGGCTCGAACCCACAATCCTGAGATCAAGAGTTGCACGCTCCACAGACTGAGATAGCCGGGCACTCCCTACAATGGAGATTTAGATAAGTGGAGAATGGTAAACCTAAACCTGTAGACATGTGATTCAAGGCTGTTTTTAAAATTCCTGGTTGCAGGGCGCCTGGGTGGCTCAGGAGGTTGAGCGTCCAATTCTTCATTTCAGCTCAGGTCACGAGCTCACAGTTCACTGTAAGCTCAGAGCATGCTTGGGATTCTCTTTCTCTCCGCCCCTCTCCTGCCTTCTCTTTCTCTTGAATAAATAAAACTTAAAAAAAAAGAAAAATTTAAATTCCTGGTTGCTTTCCCCTGGCCACCAAGCTTTTGAAAATTACTTTTTAACTCAAAGTTAGCTTTGATGTTTCTACTGAAACAAAAAATAAATAAAAGGGGGATGCCTGGGTGGCTCAGTTAAGTGTCCAGCTCAGGTCATGATTTCACAGTTTGTGGGTTCGAGCCCCACACTGGGCTCTGTGCTGACAGTGCAGAGCCTGCTTAGGATTCTCTCTCTCCTTTTCTCTCTCTCTCTGCCCCTCCCCTGCTCGTGTGTTCTGTCTCTATGTCAAAATAAATAAACCCACACAAACAAATAAATGGACCCATTAATGAAGGTAGCCACATTCTCCAACAGAGACCAACCTGGACTTTGCACTTTTTTCAGAGCACCGAAGGGAAATACTCATAATGTGGAAATCAAGCTGCAATGAATGACCTCTAATGATATAAAATAAGTTTACAATGTATACGAAAGTGCTTTGTAGGCTACAGACTGCAGTGCTTCTGCACCAGCATTGTTAGCATGACTGAACTGTGCACTGTTGCGGAAAGGGGACCCGTTCCACCCGTTTTCGGCCCACGTCACGGTGATTCAACAGACAGCACGGAGCTCCGGCTCAGCCAGCAAGCACTCTCCGGCTCTGGGGATGGAGGGCTCTGTGAGTCACCGCGACCACATGGAGGGAATTACGTGCACTCCCTTCTCCTAGGACGTAGGACGCTGGGACCCAGGCATTTCTAAACAAAACAGCTACATACCCTTGTTTTGAAGACTGGCTGGAATTCTTTCAGAGCAGATAACAATTTAATTTGAACTGAGGCCTGTTCAGCTTCTTTACCATCCGCAAACACATCGAAGAGGGCATCCAAGGCTTCCCCGGCCACCATGAGGGAGGGATCTTTGGTGGCGACCTCAAGCAGAAAGCACCCGATGGTCTGGAGACAACAAAACACAGTGTTCTTGTCCAATATTCGGACCTCGGTTTCCAAAATCAGTGCTAACTCTGAATGTGGCCAACGATTCACAGACAGTCTTTTAAAACTTAGAAATGCCACAGACAAATTAAAGCTTTGGAAGAACTGAGCCTGGGTGGCTCTGTCGGTTGAGTGTCCGACTCTTGACTTCAGCTCTAGTCATGATCTCATGGTTTCATGAGTTCAAGCCCTGCATCGGGGTAGACAGTGCAGAGCCTGCTTGAATTCTCTCTCTCTCTCTCTCTCTCTCTCTCTCTGTCCCTCCCCTGCTCATGCTCTCTCTCAAAATAAACAAACTTAAAATAAAAAAATTTTTTGAAACGATTAAAAATTAAAGACTTCACATATATACATAAATATACCATATATACTATAAACTAGATAAATTAAGTTTACGTTCCTGAATAAAATAAATTAAAATCCATAAATGTTCTCTGAGAGATTGGCTTTGGAAATTAAATTTTCCCCATCTCCCTCAAAAAACCTTTCCTCGTCGTGTCAAAATGCAGATAAATATCTGTAGCAAGAAAAAAAAAAGTGCTTCCCCGTGATGACCTTTGACACCCATCCGTACTGTGACAACTAGCTGGCGAAGGAGCAGACCACTCCCAATCTGTGAAGAACTGTTCAAAAGTAAGTCGATTTTGTTTCGGCTGTTCTCCTTCACCTTTTATGCCGTAAGGGTGACGTGTACATCTGGTACTACAGGCGGGAAAGTGGAAATGCTAAGAAGAGCGAGTCCAAACCCCAGCTGTGAGGAAATAACAGCCTGACTCTGGACAGCTCATTACCTACCCCAGGCCTCAATTTTCCTATCTGAATTTAGGCCATCCAGATAACCTCTAGGATAGTGTTTAGATCCAATATTCCATAATAAAATATGAAACACACAGACTCGCCTAGGAAGTAGTCTTATTAAAAAGACTAGCCTGGGGGCGCCTGGGTGGCTCAGTCGGTTAAGCGTCCGACTTCAGCTCAGGTCATGATCTCGCGGTCTGTGAGTTCGAGCCCCGTGTCGGGCTCTGTGCTGACGGCTCAGAGCCTGGAGCCTGCTTCAGCTTCTGTGTCTCCCTCTCTCTCTGCCCTTCCCCTGTTCACGCTGTGCCTCTATGTCTCTCAAAAATAAATAAACATTAAAAAAAAAAAATAAAAAAAAAAATAAAAAGACTAGCCTGAATCTGAATCTCACTGGACCTTTAGATCTCATCTCCAGTTTGCAGAAAGCACAGACAGTAAAAGAACAAGCTCACCACCACAGGGAAGCAATCGGACAGACCCAGAAGGTTAGATGCTCTGGGACACCCGACCCTAGGAACTGAGGGAAAAAGCGGTGGTGGCAGGGGTGCCTGGCTGACTCACCCGCTGCAGCGTGTGACTCTTAATCTCAGCGTTTTAGGTTCAAGCCCCACGATGGACATGGAGCTTACTTTAAAAAAAAAAAAAAAAAGAAAGAAAAAAAAAACAGGCAGAGGTAGATAGTGCTAGGGGAGAAGTTTCCAGATTGAGGGAGGCTTAGAAGATCCAAAACCAAACAGAACATGCAGACTTGACTTAAAGCCTGGTTTAAACAAACTATCCACAAATAGATGTTTTTGGATCAACTGAAAACATCTGAATATGGACCACGTATAAGACGTATTAAACAATGACTGTTGATTGTATAAGGCGTGATAATGGTGGTTATGTCAGACACTGTCCCTATTTTTAAGACATGCATACTGCACCAACAGGGGCAAAATACCTTGATGCCTTTAATACCAAGCTTTAACTTTAACAGATTTCTTTTAATTTTAATGTTTATTTTGAGAGAGAGATAGAGTGTGAGTGGGGGACGGGCAGAGAGATGGAGAGACACAGAATTTGAAGCAGGCTCCAGGCTCCTTGCTGTCAGCACAGAGCCCGATGTACGGCTCAAATCCACGAACCATGAGATCACGACCTGAGCTGAAATCGGACGCTTAACCGACTGAGCCACCCAGGCGCCCCTGCTTTAACACACTTTTTAACATACCCAGCAAGGAAACTACATATGATAGAACAGTAATAATTGTTAAGTATGCTTGACTGGTATACAAAATTCACTGTACTTTCTACCTTTCTTTGTTTAATTTTTAATGTTTATTTTATTTTTGAGAGAGAGAGAGAGTGTGTGAGCAGGGGAAAGGCAGAGACAGAGAGAGGGAGACACAGAATCTGAAGCAGACTCCAGGGCTGAGCTGTCAGCACAGAGCTGGACGCAGGGCTCAAACTCACAAACTGTGAGATCATGACCTGAGCCGGAGTCGGATGCTTAACCCACTGAGTCACCCAGGCACCCCTCTGCTTTTTATCATGCTTGGAATGATTGAAACGTGACTAAATATAAACATTCAAATAATCTCATGTTATGCCTGAAGAAAACCTGTCGCTCCTCTCAAGCGGACCCTGGGAATTACACGTTAAGGGGCGGGAAGGGATCAAGCATGCGCAAGCTCCTTCGCAGGCACAGCCGCGTGCTCTTTTGTTTATGGGTCTGTATGTCTAGACTGATACAGAGGAAAGGGGTGACAGTGCTGCCTTCTAGAGTTAAACTGGGGGGCTGGGAAGTTATAAATGCAGAGGACTCTTTTCATTAACATTTTTTTTACTTGTCTGTTTTGTTACGTGCATGTATCTTTTCAAAATAAGGTTCTTAAAAACGAGTCATTGTTGGGGCGCCTGGGTGGCTCAGTCAGTTAAGCACCTGACTTCAGCTCAGGTCATGATCTCACAGTTCGTGGGTTCGAGCCCTGCGTCGGGCCCTGTGCTGACAGCTCGGAGCCTGGAGCCTGCTTTGGATTCTGTGTCTCCCTCTCTCTCTGCCCCTCCCCCATTCATGCTTTGTCTCTCTCTCTCTCTCTCTCAAGATAAATAAACATTAAAAAAAAAGTTATTGTTATAAAGTTCTTAGTAACTTAAGTACTTCCTAACAACTGGTTTACTACCCCTGAATTAGTAATCAATACTTCAGCAATTATTACCGCAATGAAGGGTAATTTTACGATCACTGTCCTTTTAGTTACTAGTGACGCTGTGTCTCCAGCAGTGTAGTTCCTGGGCGACTGTGCTGAGATGAAGTGCTGGAAGCAAATACGCTGAGTGAATTCCTAGGGGGCTTGCTACCTAAAACGTACGTAGAGGCATTAGAGTGGACTGTGTGGTACCATTCAGAGTGCACGTCAGCCGGGCGAGCTAAGAACACTGGCGAGTCGTTCCTTCGTCAGGAGGAGAATATGCTGATATTTAAAGCAACAGCAAAAGCAGAGGCACCTGAGAGAATGCTGAACTTGTCTTTCACTGAAGACAAATTTATTTTTGAAAAAGTATTTCTGGAATAAACTTAAAGGCAAAATGCAACTCAACTTTTCAAGCCTACCTATCATATAGTCGGATCAAGCCAAATTCAAAGGGCATATTTTAATCCTGTACCTTAGTAAGCAAATCCTTGACAGGATTTCTTCTTGTGATGTCCACAGACATAAAATCCCACACCGAGGCTCTTGGGTGGCTTAGTCGGTTGAGTGTCTGACTCTTGATTTCGGCTCAGGTCATGATCTCACCATCATGAGATTGAGCCCCTCGTCAGGCTCTGCGCTAGGCCTGGAGCCTGCCTGGGATTCTCTCTCCCTGTCCTTTTGCCCACCCCACCCCGCCCCCCCGCTCACTCGCATGCGCGCGTGTGCACTCTCTCTCTCAGAAAAAAAAAAAAAAAAAAAAAATCCCACACCACCAATTACCCTGTTTCAATGATTTAACATCGTACATCAGAAGCATATTGTTTTACCTTAAGAGTTTCCAGTGTTCCAGCTTCTTTGGCGAGGACGCTGCCAGTGATTCCTAAAATACTAACGACGTTTACTCTAACTCCCGTGTTACTGCTACGAACGCCGGCTGAGCACAGCGTCATCAGCTGATCGGGAGTCATGCACTGTTGAAAAGGAAGAAGACAGAACTTATGGTGTTAAACTCGACCAATCCAATAGCACGAGCAACAGGAATGACGAGAATGTCAACGACGGAGTAAGGTATTACTTACTCCACTCGCTCCTAAACACGCTGGTATTCCTGAACTAAGATGAGGCCTGTGTGTCACCGTCGTTACTCAATCTACCCTAGCTGTAGGCCAATGAAAGGGGCTCCATTCCCTATTAGTTTCATTTGAAGAAGACTTTTGGTCAGACGTATGCAGACTAAAGAGATTCAAATTTCTTCTACACATTAACCATAAAAAATGTTTTGAAACTGTAAATAGAATCATGTAGCTTTAATAAAAATTGGCTGAATCTATACAAGAACTTACCCTGTAAAGTTGTAAAAACCATGAAATTATATGGTTCTGCCAGGCACTGATAATTTTCATTTTAAGATAATCTGAACACACATGCGGACGCAGGTACCGACTCGAGTATCACGCTGCCAGGCTGTCACCTGTGAGGCGCGGCCCAGCCTGGTAACTAAGGGCTTCGCGTTGGGAATCTGACAGCTTCGAGTTCCCATCGCGGCTCCACTCCCTACCACGTAGCGATCCTGTGCAAGAGACTTCACCCGCTAAGTTCTCCATTTCCCCGTGCGTAATGCAGGGACGGTAATGACCAGGCGGAGTTGCTAAGAGGATTAATAATGCATATAAAAATGCATACACACACACGCACATAAAATACTGGACAAGGTTTTTTAATGTTTATTTATTTATTTTGAGAGCGTTGGAAAGGAAGAGAGCAGGGGAGAGAGAGAATCCAGAGAGAATCCCAAGCAGCTCTGCACTGTCAGAGCTGGACATGGGTTCTGACCCCACAAACTGTGACATCATGACTTGAGTCAAGATGAAGAGTCAGATGCCCAACGGACTGAGCCACCTAGGTGCCCCAAGATAGTGAACAGTTCTAAGTCAAGCTCATTTCGGAGTCATCTACACTGCTTCTTCCAAATCTAAAGGAAACAGCTAACATGCTCAGGTTCCGTAGGAAAAACACTCTAGCGGAAACGATCCCACCAACCACGGGATTGTTCACAGCCAGAACAAGGCTGCTGTGAACGATGAAGGCGTGCTGTTTTACTACCTGTGTGACCCACGAAGGTTAAGTTGCCCAGTGTGCACAAACCTACAAGGCAGAGAACCAGACGGGGAGCAGGACAGTCATACTCCAGTCTCACTGCCGTCCTCAGCACCTCTCATCCCTGGTTTCCTTTCTTTGTAAAGCAGCAGAGGGCCAGGGTCCTTCTAGTTCTCACATTCCATGCTCACGCCTAATACACGGCCAACCGGAAAATTTATGGTCTGAATATATATGAATGCCTAGACATGAACTGAGCATGAACTGGGAATAATTCTCTTTAACATCAGACTGACCCAGTAAGCTACTGCTGAGGATCATGGAAAATCAATAAAAATACTTTCTATTTCTATAGGCCCTACAGTAGAGGGTGTTCTGATCCTCTCTCCATTGTGACCATTCCCATTTCAAAGAAACTAAGGGTCAAAAGTTAGGTTCTTGAAATAAAATTTCAAATATATGAAGAAAAAAAAAATCTAAAGATTATACATTAGAGACCCACAGCACATATTCCATCTGCCAGTAAAGCACCACAGACATTCTCATTGCACCGTGGGCCCAGATAAAGGGTGGGAAGCACTGCTCTGGGGTGTGGCCATCGAGCGGAAGGAGGAAGCAGGACACGATGGCTGCAGAAAGGGAGGCCCAAGGACTTCAAAGCCAGGTCACTGGGGGGAGCATCTGTGTGGATCCTGAAGCCACCTAGAATCACGACAGGACTACCGAAGACTCCTAAAGCCTGACAGCCGGAATCTTTAAGGAACGAAGGGTGCGCCCAGGGCACCCTGCGCATGGCTATAACCAAGAGAAGCGGGTGGTATGGTCTGATGACACGTTAACCAAAACTGGAAGATTTTAGAAAGAAGGAGCAAAGATGGCTCAGCACTCTGGTTCCCAAACTTAGTGTGCATGCCGATCACTTGGAGAGTCTGTTCAAATACAGACCACTGGGCACCTTCCCAAAGTTTCTGCTTCAGTGGACTGGGGGCGAGGCCCTAGGATTTGTCCTTATATACGAAAAAGAAAAAGACCACCACCAAAATAGCAAAACTGGCAAAATACAGGAACAGTTATAAGAAAGAAAAAAAAATCAAAGGCCTTTAAAGCACATAAAGAGACAAAGAATCTCCCCAGAATAAGAGAAATGCAAATCAGAATGAGATATAATTTCTCATCTATCAAACTGGTTAAAATTCAACATTCTGACAATGCACTCTGCTGGTGAGGCTGCAGCGAAACAGGCACTCTCAAGCACCGCTGGCAGAGATTCAAAACGGCTCCGATTCTAAGGCGGGGGCTATGGCAGTAGTCAGCACAATTACAACCCCATCCGTTCTCCGACCCAGCAGGACCGCTTCTAGGAATCTGTCCCAAAGACACGATGGCAAAAACACAGAATAACATCTGTAAAAAAGCTATTTGCTGCGGTTCTATCTGTAATAGCAAAAGACTGGAAATGCCCATCAATAGAGACAGGTTGAATAAGGAACACCATATAACATGAAGCTGTAAAAAAGAAACAAGAGGGGCGCCTAGGTGGCTCAGTTTGTTAAGCGTCTGACTCTTGATTTCAGCTAAGGTTATGATCTCATGGTTTGTGGGGTGGGATCAAGCCCTGTGTCGAGCTCTGTGCTGACAGCACAGAGCCTGCTTGGGATTCTCTCTCTCCCTCTCCCTCTGACTCTCCCCAACTTGTGCACATGCTCTCTCTTGCACGCACTCTCTCTCTCTCAAAACAAACAGTAAACTTAAGGAGAAAATAATAAATGAGAAAAATACCTATGTACTATGACAATTAATAAACGAGAAAAGAAAAGCAAGGTGCAGAACTACTACTTTTAAGAAAGGAGTGAAATACGAATGTCTACATATTTGCTTATGTTTTCAAAATAAGAACAACAGAATGATAAATCGAAAACCAAAAAGGATGGTTACCAGAAAGGAAAGAACAAGGCCAAAGGGATACACTTTTGAGTGCACAGTTAGGTGGCGGGAAGTACACTCACACTGTTGTGCGACCAGCCATCACCACCACCCACCTCCAGAACCTGTTCATCATCGCACACCGAAACTCCGTCCCATTACAGTGTGCCCCTACCCTCTCCTTCCCCTGGCCTCTGACGGCCATTGCTCTACATGCTGTGCTTATGGATTTAACTATTCTAGGTGCTTCATAAATGGAATCATATAATATTTGTCCTTTTGCGTTTGGTTTATTTCACTTAATGTAATGTCTTCAAGGTTCACCCATGTTGTAGTGTGTATTAGAATTTTGTTCCTTTTTAAAGCCGAAAAACATTCCATCGTATGTATATATATTTTTCTCTGAATATATCTTGTTTCAGTTTTTTGTTTTTTTTTTTTAACTAGGCTCCACACCCAACACGGGGCTCAAAGTCACAACCCTGAGCTTAAGAGTCGTATGCTCTACCGACTGACCCAGCCAGCTGCCTTGACTTGTTTCAGTTTTAATTCTGAAACTGGATAAAATAAAAATTAAAGCAAATGAAAAAAGGGCTCTTAACAAAAAGGAAAGCTAAAACAACTGAAACTAACTTTATAACAAGCCACAAAGAGAATTTTTTCAAACAACTTTAAAACACAGTCACTTGACTATACAGTCTTGGAGGAATTCTTCCTAAGGACGGGAAGAATCACAAATCTTAAACTACATTCAGTAGTGTTACTGTTAGTAATAACAGCATTGTTATCTTGAAACTACGAAATACATTCTGTAGGATAAAGCAAATCATTTCAATGTCACTAAGAAGCAAACTCTGCAGTACAAAAAAGATACAATTATGTATCAAAAGTTAAGTAAAAACACTTTACCCTTTTTACTCAAACTAGAAATATCAGTGTGACATTGTGATTTATTTTTCTCTTCCCATGAAATTCTTATTTCCTAGCTATTTCCACTAAAGAAGTTCAGAAGCGATGACAACATAGCAAAAAGTATTCCAAAATTCAATTTCCCACAAAAGATACCAGGGCTTCTTGGAAAAATGATTCTAGGTTTTCAGCAGGAAAAGTACAAGATGAGTCTGGGACAGCTGCTTGTGCCCAAGACGCTCTCACATCTGTCGTGTTCTGGAGCCACAGAGAAGAGACTTCTACTACTGACAGATGGGACAATTTCTCTTCTTGTTTTTTTAGAGGGAGAGAGAGAGCATGGGTGAGCAAGAGGGACAGAAGGAGACCGAATCCTAAACAGGCTTCACACTCAGCATGGAGCCCAACGTGGGGCTTAACTGCACGACCCTGGGGTCATGACCTGAGCTGAAATCAATAATCGAACACTTAATCAACTAAGCCACTCACGTGGCCTTCAGACGGGACAGTTTCTGCAAAGAAAAAAGCTTATTCTGGAATGAAACACAAATCTACTAAAAACCACGCGTTCATAACGATATTTAAAACACCTCACTGATCACCTTCCGAGATTGCTGAGGGCACTAACTTATTATTCTGGAGAAAAGGGTAGTGGAGCAGAATCATGTACACTCATCCCATCTTTCTGGTATGAAGTTTACTTCAAGTTACCAAATAACTGATGAGACAGAAAGTTCTTATCTATAGTAGAATCACAGCTAATAAACGTAAAAAAATAAAATAAAATTAGAATGTGTCCATTTTGCAGACACTGATGCAAAAACATATCTAGACAACAGTAATCCCTGCAGGCGACGACCAGTAAGAAATCCACCGATTAATCTTATAACATCACAATTTATGAAAATACATAAATCGTGATAGGAAAGTAGAAAATATCAACAACACAATGAATTCTTCTAGCCAAAAAAATCCGACCCTGAATCCAATTCCAGCTCTAGACCTAGCTCCCTAGGATACACGGACACATGAACACCACCACTGTGACAACCAGCCGAACCTCAGGAAGAGAAATATTCCACAAGACAAATGACAGGTTCTTCAATGAATAAACAGCATAGGGAGAGGAGATTGGCAGGGGAAGTGTTTTAAATTAAGAGATGTAGGAACCTGTGAATATTTTAAAAACCACTTTAGGGGCACCTGGGTGGCTCAGTCGGTTAAGCATTCGACTTCGGCTCAGGTCATGATCTCGTGTTCATGAGTTCAAGTCCTGCATCAGGCTCTTTGCTGACAGCTCAGAGCCTGGAACCTCCTTCAGATTCTGTGTCTCCCTCTCTCTGCCCCTCCCCTGCTCATGCTCTCTCTCTCTCTCTCTCTCTGTGTCTCTCTGCAAATAATAAATAAAACATAAAAAAATAAAATAAAATAAAATAAAAAAATAAAAACTACTTTAAATGGGTGAATTGTATGGTATGTGAATTAAATCTCACTAAACCCATTTAAAAAAAACTGAAACAGAAGTATCAACCAAAAGCAATGTGTGGATCCTGTTTGGATTCTGATTTGAACAAAAGCAACTGAAAAAGACATTTTTATGGCAATCAGAAAACACTGACTCACGACTGCGTATCAAATGGTAATAAAGGAATGTCTGTTAATTTGGGGGTAATGCTACCTGGGGTTACGTTTTTTAAAAGTCCATTTTCTGTCACAGACACATAATGAGGCACATAATAAAATACTTACGGGCGAAATAAACATGAATTGCTTTAAAGCAGTCCAGGAAACAAAAACAAAGCGTAAGGGAGAGGAAGAGAAGAAGAAGGCCAGGACGTGGCCAGATTGGTGACACTATTATCTTTGCTTTTAGAGATGTTTGAAATTTTCCTTAATAAAAAGTAAAAAATACAAGTGAGAAGGCACCGATCACAGAGATGCCGGTGATCACCGTGGAGGGTCGGGGGCACGCCTGAAAACGTCTGTAAAATGTTACAGAAGACGACGGACGGCCTTCAGAGACCCTATCTGTGATCCACACGCCAACGAAGTTACATCAATAAATAAGATCTGTGTGTCTGTTGGTGGCGGTAGGGGGAAGAAGGAAAACATTTTACTTATTTTAAGCACATGTGATTTCTCTTAACGAAGATCATACATTACTCTTCTAACAAATACTTCTTTTAATATTTTTTTTAATGTTTATTTTTGAGAGAGAAAGTGGGTGCAAGTGGGGAAGGGGCAGAGAGACAGGGACAGAGGATCAAAAGTGGGCTCTGCGCCGACAGGAGAAAGCCCGACATGGGGCTCAAACTCACGAACCATGAGATCATGACCCGAGCCGAAGTCAGACGCTTACCCGACTGAGCCACCCAGGTGCCCCCAAAAATAAATACTTTAAAAAATAGTTAAGTCATGAACTTTGCCTCCATAATGTAGAATCTTTGCTGGTTTCGTATAAAATTTTTAAGAATCTTACCTGAGAAATGTTCTTGGAGGCCATTGTTTGCAAAAGGGCCCTCAAGGCACTACTTATGGCTTCTAGAAAGTCAACATGCTTAGCAAAATCTAAAATACAAAAGCGAAATACAAATTTGTCTTTCTCTAAAAGGAGTTATTTTGTAGAAAAAGAAACAAAACACTGCATGTTAAATCTTAATATAAGCTATTATAATTAATACTTTTGATACTGAGCCAAAATTTCTAGTCAACAGTTCCCTGTGAACTGGATGCTTGAGTTTGAAAAGATGTCCCCAATTGAAACAATCATAACAAGGGAACATTCTATGGAGTGTTTTCATTTGAACTCCTTCTCCATCACGTGACGAACCTGAGCTAGCTTTTGTAGACGGAACTCAGCCTTTCACGGGCTGCCATACCTAGCAGGTCTCCCAAATCAGAGGAAGCACTCTGATTTGGGAGACCAAATCTAACCAATCTAAGTCCACTGCATAGTCAAGAACTGTTGTTTGCACAGGGCTGGGCTGCTACACCTCCTTGGTTTCAATGGTTTTGATGGTTCTTACTGACCCGACTTCCCCACTCCTGCTCATTTTTACTCTTATTGATCCTTCTTCTGACACAAGACAAATGGAACAATGGCAACAAACAATTGTTTACAGTTATACAGAAGGGTGAGAGTCACCCAGGTGGGCTAGCTCTCTAACCCCTTTGGTGGGAAGGGAAATGATGGACTTGCTGTGGTAGATTATATATTTAATAGCCGCTATGGTACTTCCAGTTCTGCACGATCTTCCCAAGCCTTGCCAATTCCCATAAAGATGTAAAGTCTATTTCCCCACCCCTTGAATTTGGGGGGTGGGATTTGTGACTTCTGTAACCAACGGGACACATGAATGTGACAGGCTAGGTCATAAAAGGCACCACGGCTTGCACCTGACTCAATGGTCACTCAAACACTCATGTGTTTGTTCTTTTCTCTCTCTCTCAACTCTTGCCCTTGGAACCCAGCCGCCATGTTATAAGGAAGCCTCGGTCATGTGAAGAGGTCACCTATGGGTGTTCTGGCTGATAGCCCCTGAACCAACTATCAACATGTGACTGAACAAGACTTCAGAGGTTCTGGCTCCCAGTTTTCTGGCAGAAGCCGTAGAGTTTCTCAACCCTAGCACTATGGACATTTTGGACCAGACAATTCTTTGGGTCTACACTGCAGGCCATAGAGCGGCATTCCTGGCTTCTACCCTCTAGATAACAGCAGCAATCCCCAAGTTGTAACAACAAAAAAATACCTCCAGACATTGCCAAATGCCCCCTCGTGGGGAAAAATTGCCCTCAGTTGAGAACCCCTGGCCTAGACATTGTGGAGTAGAGACAAACCATCTCCACTGTACACTGTCTAAATTCCCGACTTATAGAAACCCTGAGAAAACTCACGAGCATTGTTGTTTTAAGCCACAAAGTCTTGGGGAGCTTTGTTATATGGTAACAGATACCTTGGCTTTCTACCTCTAGTGCCTGGGGCCCTAGAAAGATTCCGGGGCCCCTTTCTGGACTGCCTGCGTAAGAACGAGCCAGCTTCTGCACAAATTTGAATCAAAGCTTATTGTATTTCTTTGGCTTTCACTTTCAGATATACGTTACGTACCGAAGCAGGGAGTTCCTGTAAGTTTCACAGAACATACACAAAGGTAGCTTTAGGATCGGACAAACCTGGGATGGAATCTGACTTTATATGACCTCTCACGTTGGCCTCTGGTCAAATGTTACCTCCTCGGAGAGGCCTTTCAACGTAAAGTCATCTAATATGGCACCTGAACCAATTCTGCTCTCATTTTTTCTTTCCAGATAAAATTACATGAAATCTGTCTGAGACCGGAAGCTCCGTGAGCATAGTGGTCTTGCTTACCTCACTCACGCCTGGGTATGTGGCGTAAAGCGCTGAATAAATATGGGCTAAAGGAATGAATGCCCCAGAAAGAGTTCCTCAACCTCTCTAAATCTCAGCTTCCTTCTCAGGAGGGTCGGGTAATAATGCCTCGCTCAAAACGCCTAGCACCTAAAAGGCACTCAAAAATTGG
Source organism: Paguma larvata (assembly GCA_030068075.1). Classification (NCBI taxonomy): domain Eukaryota; kingdom Metazoa; phylum Chordata; class Mammalia; order Carnivora; family Viverridae; genus Paguma; species Paguma larvata. The sequence continues at coordinate 28,069,802 of CM057841.1, read as the reverse complement.
TGGAAGGCCATTATTACTAGTGAAACTCAAAAAGTCCCCATACTGGCTCCGAAAAGTAAGTTATATTTATATTTGATTACAATTATTAAGCGTAGCCCTAGGCCTTCATGAACTGCACATAAAACCATTAAATGACATTCTGAAGAAATAACTCAATACAAACTAGAACACACTCAAACAATTTTTTTGTCTTCCATTCTAAGAAAAATAACCATTACTTTAGATTCAAAACCCTAATCTAAATCACACGACTGTTTTACATTATGTGTAATTCATACTTTCCCTAAATTAAGGATTATTATTCAGGTGACTTTTATTTAATTCACATTTCTGGTCATTTATCCAGTTTGGGAAAGGAATTTCAAACTACCCTGCCTTCCTGAGAAATTCTCAGTAAAAGGTCAACACATATGGTATCGCTGAAGAAGTTAAGTCAAAGTCAACAGACGTTAAACAAAAGAGGTGGCTGGAGAAGTCGTTCCCTCAACGGCTCTGTACAGCACGTAAGGGTTTGCAGCACGTCTAAATGCAGGTAAATACTCAACCCATAAGTAATCGAGCAGCAAATTTTATTTAGGTGAATTGTTCAGACTGATTTTCAATTTCCTTTCTTTCTTTCTTTCTGTTTTTGAAAGTTTACTTGAGAGAGAGCAGGGAAGGGGCAGAGAGAGGGAGAGAGAATCCCAAGCAGGCTCTGTGCTAACAGCACAGAGCCCAATGTGGGGCTCAAACTCATGAACCATGAGATCATGACCTGAGCTGAAGTTGGATGCTGACTAAGCCACCCAGGCACCCCTCTTTTAAGTTTGCTTATTTATTTATTCGTTCATTTATTTGTTTATTCATTTAGTAATCTCTACACCTAATGTGGGGCTCAAACTCATGACCCCAAGATCAAGAGTCACATGCTCTTCCGACTGAGCCAGCCAGGTGTCCCTGATTTTTAATGTTCTGATATAGAAAAGATATTCCAGAATGGACGCTACTAACATTCTAACGAAAAAGAGTTTTCTGCTTCCCCAAATGTGGGAAAACAGGAAACTCTCAATGACTATAGAATCCATGTAATGGAGCAAATGACAGACTGGACTCAATGTGAAAGTACAGCATCACTAACGTTTTCTTGATGTTTTGAGTGTCAACAGTTTTTAATGAAGGAGACCACGATATTAACGTACTGAATGCAAAGCCCAGGTTCTATGCACAACTTTATCCTTTTACCTCTGATGTCAGCCACAACCATAAGCATGTTATCAAATTTTATAACTATTCAGAACCGTATTTTTTTTTAATGTCTTTATTTTAGTTTGAGAGGGAGACAGGGTGTGAGTGGGGGGAGGGGCAGAGAGCGATGGAGACACAGAACCTGAGGCAGGCTCCAGGCCCTGAGCTGTCAGCACAGAGCCCAACGTGAGGCTCGAACCCACATACCGTGAGATGGTGACCTGAGCTGCAGTCGGACACTTAACCGACTGAGCTACCCAGGCACTCCCGGAACCATATTTTAGCATTAAAAGTAAAGTAAGCTAGGGGCGCCTGGGTGGTTCAGTCGGCTGAGTGTCCAGCTTCAGCTCAGATCATGATCTTGTGGTTCATGAGTTCAAGCCCTATGTCTGTGCTGACAGCTCAGAGCCTGAGGCCTGCTTTGGATTCTGTGTCTCCCTCTCTCTCTGTCCCTCCCCTGCTTGCACTCTGTCTCTCTCTCTCTCTTAAAAACAAATAAAAGATTAGCATCGCCCTGCGCAAGGATGACACGCAAATTCGTGAAGCGTTCCATATTTAAAAAAACAAACAAAAAAAAAAACAAATAAAAACATTTAAAATTTAAAAGAAAATAAAAATAAGTTAGGCAGAGTTGTATGATCCTCATACATTTAATGTTCAGAGATAATAACACAAAAAGTTAGACAAATTTAGCCCCATTCGCCACAAAATTCTCCCAATAACACTTCAAACCACCCACCTAGGACCCAGAAGATTAAGTAATTTAATAAATCTCTGCTGGGGCGCCTAGGTGGCTCAGTCAGTTAAGACTTCGGCTCAGGTCATGATCTCACAGTCTGTGAGTTCAGGCCCCGCGTCGGGCTCTGTGCTTCCCCTCTCACTGCCCTTCCCCTGCTCACGCTCTGTCTCTGTGTCTCTCGAAAATAAATAAATGTTAAAAAAAATTTTTTTTAAAAAGTAAATAAACATTAAAAAAATAAATCTCTGCTTAAAAGGAATTTTAGAATAGCATCTCTAAATATAAGCAATTATCCTTTATCAAAAATTTCATTCTCATAAGAAAAGATTATGTCAACAATACCCATGAAATTGGAATTTACTTAAAGTGTTTAATTCTATTTTCCCACAGTTCAGAAACTTTCCATTATTTTCTAAGGCTGAGCTTAGTATCGTTTTCCTGTAATCTTCCAGCTAATAAGCGTGCAAGCACCAGGGACCACAAATAGCCAGCTGACCTGGGAGAAGCATACCTGTTTTCTGTACAGCAGAGGCACAGAATATGTGTGCTTATTTCGAGTGAAATGAACTACGCTAGCTGGAGGCTTCTAGTAGTACCTTGACTGGACTCCCACTGAAAAATGGCTCAGAGGCAAGACATGAGTTTGTTCTGCCAGCGAGGCAGAGAGGATTCCCTGGGGGTAGGCAGGTCTTAGAAGCAGTGATAGGCTTGGGTAGGTCGCACTCCCCTGGGAGCCCGGCTGTGCACAACCCCATCTGGCCCGGCTCCCTGCAGGGTGCCCCAGCGAATGGCTGGATGGGACAGGGCCTGAGCCACAGCAGCCCTCCCCCTCCTCCACTATGGGACATTCAGCTGGGCTGACAGGAGCCACAATGTCAGCAAAAGTCAGATAAAACGTCCCCCTCTCCAGTGACCCCTCCCACCGCCCCCACTCTGCCAATGCCATCGAGATCTCCGCCTGGTTCGTAAGACTGGGAGACGAATACAAAGCAGGGGTGCCTGGGTGGCTCATTCGCTTAAGCTTCCCAGTCTTGATCCTGGATCACGTCATGATTCCCACGGTTCGTGAGTTCGAGCCCCACATCAGGCTCTACACTGACAGCATGGGGCCTGCTTAGGATTCTCAGTCTCTGTCTCTGTCTCTCAAAATCAAACAAAGAAACATTAAAAAAAAAAAAAAAAAAAGCTACAGTTATCTGGCCAGCTCACACTGACAAGCCACTTCTGTAGCCAGAGCTTGCCCAGTCCTGTCTATATTCTGTGTTAGGTGTGGCTGGGCACAGTTTTCACATGACCACACCAGCTAAAGAATGCACAGCCTGAGATCACTGGAAAACTACATCTGCTGACTAACAAATGCTGGAAGGTCAGGAGAGACAGAAAAACTATATATGTATATATGTAGACAGTTTCAGAACATTTACTTAATTTTTAAAAAATGACCTGGAACTTCCGAAACATGAACTATTAAATGCACAACACCTCGTATCAACTTGATGGAGTACAAAATAGATGTCTAAAAGTATGGGGGGTTGGGGGTCTGGCTGGCTCAATCAGAGGAGCAAATGACTCTTGACCTGGGAGTTGTGTGTGAGCCCCACGTTGGGTGGAGAGATTACTTAAAAATAAAATGTTTAAAAATAAGAATAAAAATTAAAAAATTTTTAAAACAAGTAACTGGGGAACAACTCTTGAATGATGTTTACACAGAAACTTGCATTTAGTCAAAATCGACCATGCTTTGATCTTTTAAGAGTTTCAATTTTTTTTGAATATATAAATTTTTTTTTAACGTTTATTTATTTTTGAGAGACAGAGAGAGACAGCGTGAACAGGGAAGGAGGCAGAGAGAGAGGGAGACAGAATCCGAAGCAGGCTCCAGGCTCTGAGCTGTCAGCACAGAGCCCGACATGGGACTCGAACTCACAAACCACGAGATCGTGACCTGAGCCGAAGTCAGACACTTAACCGACTGAGCCACCCAGGTGCCCTACAACTTTTTTTTTTCGAAGTCTTATTTATGTAAGTGATCTCTATCCCCAACATGAGGCTCAAACTCAGGACCCCAAATCAAGAGACATGTGCTCCCCCAACAGAGCCAGCCTGGTGCCCCTAAGTTTCAGCTCTTGACTTAACGTTGTATCCAACAAAAGGATACATTAAATAAATACTTTACAGTGAGATTTGTGAATAATATACCAACGGTAACACAGTGGGGTTATATCTTGTTTGGCGGTTAAATTCTAAGCTTAGTACAGAAAGCAAATATTATGTATCTTCAAGTTCACCCTCAAAAACTCCTTAAAGACAGTCTGAAATTGGGGACCTGAGAACAGCGGGTCCTTATCTCCCAAATTACCCTCGCTGCAGACATGCGTGCTAGGTAGGGTAATGCGGAGAATTTTCCTTTGCTACATAAAGTACTATTTTTCCCTCCCTCTCAGTCTCTCAGTTTTTGTTTGGCTTGAGCTGTTAAAGTTTAATGTGACCAAGTCAAATGAGGTTCTACTACCGCCGACTATGAAAACCTGTTGGAGGAGTAAGCACTGACCCTTATACAGCTAGGTCGCTTAGAAAGAACAGCTAACTACATACAGTATCTCTCTAGGTTTCTGTGTACAAATGAAACTGATCCACATTAGAGACCTTGGTAACACCTCTTACCATGCAAAGGCGTTTGAAAAAAGAAGCGTGTTAGAAAAAAGCAGGGTACAGAGCTGTGTATCTGGTCGTCTACCATCTGCCTTAAGAACACATGTATATACTTTTTTTTTCCCCAAATCATATACATACTTTGATATTGAGACTTTGGAAGAACACACAAGACACTGGCAACAGTGACGGACTCTGGGAGAGGAAGTGGGTGGTGTGAGGACAAGGAGGGAGGCGTTCTGCTTTACGTCCTGTAGTAACTTATAAATTCTGTAATGGATTACCCAATCGAATGTAAATCAATGATTTTATGTTTAAGAAGAAAAATGAAGAAAAATAAAGACTAGATAGGGTAGCCAAGTGGCTCAGTCAGTTAAGCGTCTGACTCCTGATTTCAGCTCAGGTCATGATCCCAGGGTCATGGGATCGAGCCTCAGATCGGACTCTGCACAGACCATACAGACCCTGCTTGGATTCTCTCTTTCTCTCTGCCCCTCTCTCCCTCTTGCTCTCTCTCAAATAAAAACAAAAAAAGAAATCTAAAAAGGAAAAAAATGAAGGCTTTATGAAATAAAAAAAAAAAAAAAGAAAAAGACAGACTAGAGAATGACCCAAATATCTTAATGGGGCATAATATCTATGATATCTGTGATTCGCCCCTCTTGGCCGGACATAACTGGATGCAAGAAATTTTAATACTAAAACAAGCACAACCCGTAGACCGGCATACGGCCGGCAACTACAAACGTGACTCTCAGTGCTTGGGAAAGGTTTCTGCGGGTTGAGTGACAAACACGGTACAACGCCAAAGTCCAGAGTCCTGACCCTCCAAAATTCTGCTAGATCCAAACGGTCTTCTGCAACGAGGCCTAAATATTTACCTGGCTGAGAAAAGAGCAGCTGTGACAGATGCTGTGCAAGCGCCTGAAGAGCTGGAGCCCCCCCCAGATGGTCCACGTCCAGGAGGGACACGAGGCTCTGGAGACACACGAGGGCTCTGCACTGGATCGTGCTCATCCTGGGGAGGAAGCAAAAGAGTGCGGTCTGTTTCTCTGACAGGCTACCCGGCAGAATTCTGGGCTAACTTTTCACCTAAGCGTCAGGCTCTGGCTGGGAGTATCTGCAGGCAGAAGGTTTACGGCTATTAACACAGGATCCTAAGGGGAACTGTTTATCTACCTAATCAACTTGCTTGAGCACTCAGGGCTTGTGGCACAATTACTGACTTATGAGTCATGAGGAATCTGCTTTAGAAAAATTTTTATGCACAGCAGCACCTGAACTATTTTTAATCGTGAAATACGACATATGTGAAGTGCTCAACGCAAGTACGGAGTTTAACAGTTTACTCGTAGTTTATAAAGCAAACACTGTGCACCCAGATAATAAACGCTGCTAGCACCCCCGCAGCCCATCTACCCCTTCCCTGTCACACCCCATCCCTTTGACCCCGAAAGGTCACCACTATCCAGACTTTTATGGTAAACGTTTTCTTGCTCTCTTTACAGGTTTACCACATATGTATGTATCCTGAGACAAAACTGTTAAGTGTTACCAGTTTCCGAACTCTGTAAAAATGGAATCACATCTGATTACACTTTTGTGCCTTGTCTTCTTGCTCAATGTTCTAGCTTGGGGTTTTTTCTTTTTGTTTTTTTTAGCAGTGTATTCTGCTGTATGATTAAGTCAAAATTTATTTATCCATTCTGCTACTTATAGACACTGAAGTTGTTGGCAGGTTGGGGCAACTATGAACCACACTATGTACATTCTCATGGCTTAGTGCACATATGCACCCATTTTTCTGGGGAATACACACAAGAATAGATCTCCTGAGGGGCGCCTGGGTGGCTCAGTCAGTTAAGCATCCAACCACGGCTCAGGTCCTGATCTCACAGTTACCAAGTTCGAGCCCCACGTCGGGCTCTGTGCTGACAGCTCAGAGCCTGAAGCCTGCTTCAAATTACAGAATTTGAAGTCTCTCTCTCTCTGCCCCTCCTTGCCCCCTCCTTCAAAAATAAAGATTAAAAAAAAATTTTTTTTAAAGAATAGAACTCTTGAATCTGGGAGGAGTCAGCATCTTCTATTTAAAGGCCCATCATTTCACATAATAACATAATGACAAATAGTTTTGAAAATAGAAAAGTTCTTACTTTCTGACCAAAGATTTCCAAGTGGGACTCCTGGAACACATGTCAGCTGCAATGCTGTTTGGAAAGGCAGTTTTCTCGAAAATCTAGATTCAAAAAGAAGGCAGTAGAGCAAAGGTTAAACAGTGAGTCCTTTCACACAAGCTCGCTTTATCAAATCCCAACACGTGGCCCCTAAGCGAAATGGTTAGGCGCAGTAAGGATCTACTCTTCCTCGTACTCAGTGCCGTTAGTCCTAGCTTGCTTCCTGCCAGTGACCTACAGCCTGGAAGCGTGAGCAAACCTCTTTCCCATACACAGTGAACAGCGAGCCCTCCCCTTGCTCCAGAATGAGGCGAGACTTGAAACAGACTACCTTCTTCGGGATGAGGTAGTTGGTGAACGCGGTGTGCACTCATGGGAGAGGCAGAGGGGAGACAGCAGCTGGCCGCCACACTCGCTGAAGGAATTCTCCATAAACGTGTCGCTCTCGTCGCTGCTAGAAAGCTCTTCCCACTCATCGTCCGAGGGATCTAGGAAGAGTGCGAACCACACATAACTGGAATGTTTAAGAAAATCCTCATGGAAGCTGCCCTTTCGGTCCAGAGGGAGAGTGTCTCAATGTAAACTGGTGGCAAACCTTCAGTGCAGCACATGTTGACGATAATTTCCAGAGCAGTCTGCTGAGCTGTCAACAATGCTGTGGCCTCTCTTAGTTCCTTGTCAGTGGGCTTTAAAAAAAAAAAAAAAAATCAACCAACCAACTCTCAATGTTTGGGAACATATTTTCACGTGGACGTCCTTAGTTAAAGCCGACTACACGATTTCTGCCCTTGGACTAGAGCGCCTGGGGGATGGGGCAGCCAGAGGAAAAGTCCTAGCGTGCTCCGGTACGAACAAGCGCTAGGATTCCTCTTGGTGGCGTGCGGCAGGCCACTGTCACCTGTGCTCCCACTGACCTGCACGGCCGTTCTCCGAGTGCTGGTTAGCTGCAGACAAGTGGGAAGTATTCAGGAATTCTGAACTGAATTCACCCTGAAAGTTAATCTAATGTGCTAAGGAGGAGCTCAGCCCACTAAGATTACAACAAGAGCTCATTTCAGAGACCAGGCCCTTATACGCAACAAACCTGCTTGTAGATGCTTAGGCTTCCTCGTGGAAAAGACTGTGTTAACAAGAACTACCAACAAGCCCTCGTGCGCAGACAGGCTTGCTTCCTGGCTTTCTCTGATGGCCACGATAAAGCGTTTCTTTAAGACTGAAGAAAGGGGAGAACTTTTTTTTCTCTGGAAATAATTAACATGAACTTATCAATTACCATTCTCAAAATGGGCTGTATAAATTTACATGACCTTAATTCTTAAGTTACCTATGAAAAGTGAAATTGCTACACTGATATTCCAGAAGAGCGCATAAGCTAAAAATAACGTGTATTTCATTGTCTGAAGGCTTCCCAATTTCAACAGGTTTCTAATTGCCTTCTTAATGCCTCAACAATATTCCATTTAATGGATACACTATCATTTATTAGTAAGCATTCCACTAATTTGGAATATTATAGATTACTTGGACATTTTTTTTCCTCCGATTTACTGGGTCAAAAGGGACGTCTATAGATCCTGTGACATGTTCCTATTTTCCCCCCCAGAATATTCATACTGATTTACAATCTTCCACCAACTTCTTGTACGATGCTTCGACTGCAATTTTGAACCATGTTCAAAATTATTATTTTTTTTAAGTTTCATTTATGTAATCTTTACACCTGATGTGGGGCTCAAACCCACGACCTCAAGATCGAGAATCACATGCTCCTCTGACTGAGTCAGCCAGGTGCCCCAATGTTCAAAATTATTATTAAAGGATAAATAAGGGTGTCTGGCTAGCACGATCGGTACGTATATAACTCTTGATCTCGGGGTTGTAAGTTCAAGCCCCACGCTGAGCGTAGAGGTTCCTTAAAGTAAAATCTGGGGTGCCAGGGTGACTCAGTCAGTTGGGCATCCAACTCATAGCTTTGGCTCAGGTCATGACCTCACGGTTCATGGGTTCAAGCCCCCAGGCTGGATTGATGGTGCAGAGGCTGCTTGGGATTCTCTCTCTCCCTCTCTGCTCCTCTCTCCCCCCCAAAAATTTTAAAAATATCTATAACAAAAACAAAATAGTAATAAAACAAATTTAAAATAAATTAAAAGATAATAATTTTCTTATTAATTATTATTTTTAAAATATGTTAATTTAAAACATGTAGCTTAGGAATCTTTGCATTTGTATTCCTTTTATCATTGGCAAGAATGTATATAAAATTATTCCTATCTGCTGTGTATATGATGTTCAAGTAAACATTTATTAGAGTGGACTCGAAGCTAAATAAGATATGTTGTTGCTGAGCCCTCATTCCGTTGAGATGTATGAAGATCTGGCTGAGAAGAATCCTAAAACGAAGTCTACTTCTTTATGTAATTCTACTGCTCAAAACAGTTCCCTGCTTCTTACTGTCATCAAACTAACATAAAGAACCAATCTAGAAGAAATGTTATGACATCTGAGATTTGCTTCAAAATATCTGGCACGGAGACAGGCGAGGGGGCGGGGAGACAGATGAAATAAAACAGACCATGATTTGATCACTGGTGACTGTGGAAGCTGGGCCAGGGCCGCCTCTATTTCTGCACATGTTAAAACAACAACTTGGGTTGGTTCTTCCTTGACGTATTTGTGGCTATCCCTTCTGAAGTTAAATGATGTGATTAAAGGTTTTGTTCCCGAAGGACTCCTGCACCAGCCCCTGTGCCGCTGTGCATCACATTTATATCCCCGGCACGTCTCAGCATCATGGCCAGCACCCTACTGGCACTTAAACATTGGCTGGCTGACCAGCATGTTAATCATCCAGTCTACTCGGTTACATTAATAGACTTTAAAACACAAACTTTTGTTATGAGAAAACACTGCATTTCATAAGCACCAATGTTCTATTTTTAAATAATATGTGGGAGACTAAATGCCTAAATAACAGCTAAATATCAACATTTTCTACACCGTGGCACTTAGTCTTGGTAGACTTGGATCCCAGTCCCCACCTTCTCCCCTTAGGAGTCGCCTGGAAGCAAGGCTGAGGGTGAGGAAAACCCCAGGGTGCTGTTCCCCTGCTCCACGCGAGGGGGTTCAGAGATTTCAGGGTTCCCTGACAGCCTGTAACCTCGGCTTCTGCCGACGGGCGTTCGCCGTGGTAAGACACGGTCTGTGTGCACCGGTCGGGACAAAGTCAGAGCAATACCACGGCTGCAGAAGAGCCTCCAAGCGCTGATGTGTCACGTGCTAACTTTCCCCAGGTGGAAACCACGTACGTCCCAGATCCAGGACTAACTCTTCCTGTGACACCTGAAGAGAAAACTGTTCCTAGGGTTCTTTATAAATACCCCTTTGCAAGGATAAGGCATACGGCTATGCCTCTGTCGATCTTGTTTTACTGGCTTTAAATTCCACTCAGACTACAGACAAAAAGTCAGTTTGGGGTTCAAATATGGGCCTGCCTTCACCAAAAGGGGTGCCACGATTTTGAAGCGACTTTATGATTTACGAGCAGCTCCAGGCTTCTTTTCATACTCGCCCCCGACTCGCCGCGCTGCTGTGCGCCTAAGGGCTGGCCATGGCGGCGGGGAAGTAGCTCCCACTACGACACTCTGGCTTCGCTAAAACAGCACCGATTCGTGCTTTACAAGACTTCATGAACCCAGCAAAGCAGGATACTGTTATATTTCTTTTCAGGTATATTCCATTTAAAGAATTTTTACTGGGTATAACTGCAGAAAGTGTGAGGGAATGGAAACAGCCCTCTTCCGGCTCGGGCTTCGTCCTCCTCCTTTGCAATGAAGAAAGTCAGCAGCCTCGCTGGTCTCCCTGACCTCCAGGCCTCCTAACGACACCTGCTTTCACCATGCTGCTCCTACCCCATCCTTTAAGACAGCTAAGTGTTCTGTCCAAAAAGCCTTCTCTGGCCACCTCTTCCTCTCCTCGCCCATCAGGGCTATCCATCTGGCGTGCCTCTCTGGAGACACTGCTCCCTCTGAGATCTGTGCCCAGCCCTATCACTGCTCTCAGCACAGGCATATTATAATACGTCCTAATTATGCGTCTGTCCTCCCAAGACAGACAAGGTCCCTGAACACATAAATGTCTTCACCGTCTTTCTAGTATCGGCATCCAGCACAGGGCCTGGCACACAGCAGGAGCACAGAAAATGTGCACCTGAATGAAGAAAGCCCATTATCCCCCCTGCTCTCCTCCTTGGGGGAGATGCTCTTCCAAAGTAGGGCTCCATCCCCGCTGACCGGCTCCGCTGAAATGCTCCCTGCACCCGAGTCTGCCCGCCTTTACTCGACACAAGTGTGTCACAACCACCCACTGGGCAAACCCTAAAAACCACCGATTCTCATAAGCACCCAACCTTCTCTGGCCAGCAGTAGTGGGCGAAATTCCTTCAGCCTGCAGGCAGTCTGGCAGAGCATGTAACAAAGAGGGGAGACACAGGAGTTAGGAAGGTGACTGCAGGCTATTTAAAGGGTTCCAAGAGGACTGGTCTATCCCGTCTTTGAAATAGTTCTGTATATAAACGTTTCATTTTAGAGAGAAGATTTCTTTTCCCTGCTCTGGGAGTAGATTTCTAACGTGACCCTGAGAGTCGATGGGGAAACAGGACTGATTTTTACTGGAGTCCACTTTATACTTAATTTTGCTGTTAACATTTTTCTGCAAAGCTTAGATGACCTATTAAGAGAAAACAGCTGTACTAATCGGGCTTGCAAGCATCGGTCTGACTTACTGGAAGTAAATCTGAAATAAAAGTTTTCCTTCTGACTTTTCTTTTATGAGGAATTTCTTCCATTTCATCGTCTTCAATCAGATTGTCTCCATTGGCATTCTCTCGTAGCTCCTCCGTCTCTGCGGCCGCTTTTAACCTTTGAGTTTCGGCCTCCTTCATTTGAATAACTATTTCGCCAGCATCCACTTCCAACACTTCCGATAAGATCTTTAGTATGGCGTTTATGATTTCTGCCTGACTCTTGGATGGAATAATGTCTTTTAGATTCCAAACTGTCCCTGGGGGAAAAAAATGCACATAAGGACAAAGGAATCGCCTGTGAAGGCTTTATTAAATCCGGTTTCCATGAGACTGGTTCTTTAAGCTCAGGTGGAATTGCAAAAAATGTCAAACCCTCCTCCACCTTTGTTCAGTTTTTATTAAATGTCCAAAAATAAATAAATAAAAAAAGCTTTGCACAGACGCAGCTCCCTCTGTTACCGTCCTCCACAATCATCTCCCTTCCTTGGCACTCAATGCCTTTCTCTGATACACCACACAGCAACAGACCAAGAGAAGGCTGATCAAGTTTCACTTGAAACGACAAATTAAGTTGCCTCGCTCTCTTTCATCTTAACCTGAGCTGCCCTCCTAGACAGCTTCTTATATTCCAGGAGTGGAATAAATGTACTAAAATTCCAAGATCTCATGGACAAACCAGAAAGCAGGTTCTACAGAACAGAAGTCACCATTAAGTAGTTAGACTAATTGAAAAAAACACAAGCCGCTATTAAATTAAAAATACTTCCTAGTGGGGCACCTGGGTGGCTCAGTCGGTTAAGCGTTCAACTTCGGCTCCGGTCGCGTGATCTTGCGGTTTGTGAGTTCGGGCCCTGCGTAGGGCTCTGTGCCGACAGCTCAGAGCCTGGAGCCTGCTTTGGATTCTGTGTCTCCCCCTCTCTCTGCCCCTCCCATGCTCACACTCTATTTCTCTCTCTCAATAATAAATAAACATTAAAAAAAATTAAAAAAAAAAATACTTACTGGTATGAACCCAAAAGAAGTGAAAGCAGGGACACAAACAGATACGTGTAACCCATATTCTCAGCAGCATTACTCAACAGCCACCAACCCAAGTGCCCAACCACGGATGAACGCTTAAACAAAACGTGATATACACATAGAGTGGAAGAGTATTCGGCCTCAAAAAGGAAGGAAATTCTGACATACACTACCACATGGATCAACTCTGAGGGCAATATACTAAATGAAATTAGTCACAGTTGGTACAGCTTATGACTCTTGACCTTGTGGTCGTGAGTTCAAGTCCCATGTTGGGTGGCGAGCTCACTTTCAAAAAAAAATTTTTTAAATAATAAAATAAATTAGCCAGCCTCAAAAAGAAAAGTACCGTATATTCTACTTATATGAGGCACCTAAAGAAGCCAAATTCATAGAGACAGAAAGGAGAAGGGTGGTTGCTGGGGGCCGGGAGGAGGGGGAGATGGGGCATTGTCCGATGTGTACAGAGTTTCACTTTTGCAAGAAGAAAGGTCCTGGAGACTGGTTGCCCAGCAGTGTGCATGCACTTAACACTACTGCACGGTACACTTAAAAATGGTCAAGATGGTAATTCTATGTGGCGTGTATTTTCTTTAATGTTAATTTATTTTGAGAGAGAGAAAAAGAGAGAGCGAGCACGAGCAGGGGAGGAACAAAGAGAGAGAGGGAGAATTCCAAGCAGGCTCCATGCTATCAGGAGCCCGTGAACCATGAGATTATGACCTGAGCCGAAACCAAGAGTCGGACACTCAACCAACTGATCCACGCAGGTGCCCCAATGCATAACCTCTTGAATTAGGGATCTCCAATTAAATATTACAATTTTCGGGACAGACATATCCCGGAAGGTCCTGATGTGGTGAAATGAATGAATGATTGAACTTTGGCCCCCAGCTCTACCCTTAACAAATTACTAAAAGAGCACACTGTCGCATACGGCTAAATTTTACCTGCCACCAATGTCTTTAACAGAATGTGGTCCATGGAACTGACGGGAGAAAGCATTGCTGACTCCAGAACATGCAGGGCTGGGGCAGTGAGAGAGTTCAGTAGCTCTGGGTTATCTTCGGTCACTGTCTGCAAACAGTATGCTACAAAGATAAAAATTAAGAAACAAATGAATTCTGCTGGAGTAATTTACACCAATCTAACTCGTCAGAACACATCTGCATCTTTACAACTTCTTCAGACACAGGTAGCTTTTGTAAAATAGGGATGCTTCACTTCAAGGACGATACGTGCAAACGAGGCTTCTCGAATGACCAGTGCGATGAAAGACTTTTTCTCTTTCTTAATTTCTAATTCTTGACACAATATACTTTTACAAAAACACAATTTAAAAGGCTCTTAAATGTTGTGACAACGTGGAATTGCTACAAACATTTATAAAGGTCTCTCTTCAATTTCTGGGCTTATCGTGGGCTGGTAGGTAGCAAATAGCCTGTGGACCGAACACCAGCACACAGACAACACTATTAGTAGCTCCACTGTCAGGAACCAGCCCTAGGTTGGGGTCATTCTGGCTTCCTTTAAATTCAGCATGACCTTAAACCTTAGAGCTACTTCTAGTGAAGCAATATTTCTTTAAGAGAAAAAGCATTTTAGGGGCACCTGTGTTGAATCAGTTGAGCGTCCGACTTTGGCTCAGGTCATGACCTCACGGTCTGTGAGTTTGAGCCCCGTATCAGGCTCTGTGCTGTTAGCACAGAGCCTGGAGCCTGCTTCAGATTCTCTGTCCCCCCCTCCCTCTTTGCCCCTCCCCCCTCTCGCTCTCTATCAAAAATAAACAAACATTAAAAAAGACTTAGAAAAAAGTATTTTACATAAAAATATGACTAAATTGAGAGATGGCTACAGTATTAATAGACCTATGGTGCATTTGGCACTTAACTCTTCCCTTGCATTAAAACAAAATAATGGACTACCACTTGCATATTAGAAATAATTAACTGAAAGTATCAAAACAACTGGGATTGCCTGAAAGGTCTGGCAGAAGAGACCTCTGGAGCACAAAGACAAAGAAAGCCCAAGTTTGTTTTTCTTAGTGTATTCCAAACAAATCCATTTCTTTCCAGTCTCAAAATTTCAAAGCTGACCATGCCCATCCAAATATATGCCACTGCTGCACTCTAGGTTGGCTCCCAAAACACACCTGTACACAAATCCATATATACGCATATACGCGTACACACATACATCCAAATGTAATTTTTTTCATTAAGAGAGTAACTAAATTCACTTTAACAAAAGCCAAGAGAAACTTTGCTTGCTACCATAAAGACAGTACAAGAGCAAAGAAAGACATATTAATACATAGGATGGTATCTCAGAAGTTCACTTTATTATATGTGAACCTTGCTTGATTTGTAATTTGGTATTTGTTTTAAAAATTATGTATGAATCTACCTAAATGCGGAAATAAAACACTATTATACAATTCAAAATTACTTTATTGTGATCCATTTTTTAAAAGCTGATTAGGGGCGCCTGGGTGGCTCAGTCGGTAAGCGGCCGACTTCGGCTCAGGTCATGATCTCACAGTCTGTGAGTTCGAGCCCCGCGTCCGGCTCTGTGCTAACAGCTCAGAGCCTGGAGCCTGCTTCAGATTCTGTGTCTCCCTCTCTCTCTCTGCCCTTCCCCTGCTCACTCTCTGTCTCTATGTCTCTCAAAAAGAAATAAACGTTAAAAAAAAAATTTTTTTAAAAGCTGATTAGAGAAAAAAACTTTTTAAATAACTAAATCTACAAAAGTAAAAATACAAAACCAGAAGTGAAGTTTTTCCTTTAAAAGCCATTAACTAACTTTTGTGAATTCCCCTCATTGTAAGAAAAACTATCCTCTGAGATTAAAAGCTGCGTACCAATTTCCTAGTTCGACTATTTTTAAAATCCACATTTACTCATAAATCACCCTTCTGTCAAAGATTCCATTTTGAGAAACTGATTTAAAAAATTTTCCCAGTATTATTTATTCCACCATTTTTTTTTTTTCTATTCTCTTAAACCATTAGAGCCAAGAGAAGCATCAGTAAGAGGAAACACACTTAGACCATGCCAGGAGAAATACATAATTAAATAAAAGGACAGCTGGATACCTAGTCATTATAATGGGTAGAAAAGAAATGCTTTGCATCAATTATTTCTCCACTCTCCGCAGAGTTCTGTTGGGCCACCCGCCCTCCAGTCTGTCTCCTCAAATGGACGAGGGCTCCTCACTATGAGGCTCTAACTCCACAGAGAGAAAGTGAGGGAGCCAAGGCAGCTGAAGCTGCCGGCCTCTGCGTTCCCTGTCCCACAGAAGGGAAGCAGGACTACATGAAATTTCATTCACTTACTTTCCTCTCTCAAAAAAAGCACAGGTTAGCAGTTTTCTGCTGGGAGTACGAGATAGTGGTACAAGACATTTAAATAAGTCTGGATTCCAATTAACTTTGGCTCAAAGGCCTGGTAGTTGTGGCTTACTACTTCCAGTAAATGAGAGATGAAAGCTTCAAGAATTAATAAAGCCTTCTAAGAATGATAATACACTAGAAACCACACCTGCTCACATAATTACCTTCCTCCCTTTCAGAGTGAAGAGCAGGAAAATTGTATGAGTGTGTAAAGTATTAATCACAGATTTTAAAAGATCCAGAACAAACAGAACTTAGTTACACATTTATACATAATGAGAAAAAAGTCACTCCTGTAGAATAAACATGCTATGTTGGAATAAAAATTTTTGAATAAGGCCATACATATTTAATAAATCATCACCTTTTCTTCACTTACCTACTGAAATAGCCAGGTCAACATTGGTGGAAAACCTACTTAAATACTTTAATACAATCTCCAAACACCCTTCTTTGTTGAATATAGATACTGCTCTACTACTGCATTCACTAAATTGAAGGGGGAAAAAAAAGTTTTACTATTCACATTTTAACATTAAGAAATCAACCATAGAAATTCATGAAAAGATAAATTAGGCTTTATAAAAGAACTAAAGAATTGGAATCAAGCACCCGCCACTTTTATAGCTGAAGAAACCAAAGCCCATTCACATACACTGTACACAAGCAGAACTGGCCATCTGGATTTTTATGTTTAACGCAGTAGGACATTTTAACCAGTCTCTTTACCTGCATGCCGGTGTCCCCATGGGAGGCTGGAGCTGGAAGAGATCTTAGAAATCACTACCATTTACTTCTAATCCTCATTTTATACAGGAGAAAACCCAGGCCCCAAAAGACGGAGTGATCTATCCAAAGATCACACATTTTATTCGTGGTGGTTCCTTGGGTCCAGCCTACTATTCCTTCCACTGTGTAACAGTGAGAGTAAGCTACAGTGAGGATGAAAGGTCTCTACGCTTCTAATACAAAAAGCACAAATTTAAAAGAAAATAAAATGAATTTTATTCACTCCTTCTAGACTGCTGTTATAATCAACAAGCAGAATTTGCAGTCTGCAGAAGAGAAATTACTATCATAAATATAGTTGAAACTATACTACCTTTTAATAAAAAAATCAGAATTAATGTTAAGAATATTAGTAGAAAGACATACTAAACACAGGGTAAAAGAGAACTAATTTTAATAATTTTATCAATGTTTCCAGAGAAAAGTATCCCTCTGTACATATCACATATACACATGATACATTAATAGAGCAGACCAGGTTATTAAATAGAGGTGACTAAGTTATGAAATTCAATCGTGCTATCTCAAGATAAACTATTTTCTGCCTGCCTCTCTGTCTGTCTACCTACCTCCCCATCTAGTTACTACAGCACTGCCAGGAGCCTACCCTCGAGATGCCCACAGTAGAATCAGATATAGTCAGGAATATAAGGCACACATGTGTTAACTGCAAATATATACGGGTGTGTACAACTTAAATATATAGGATTTAAAACGTGAAGCATAAGACAAAAATGTGACGAGATATGACAACTGGAAACGATACTGTTAGGGCTCACAGGCATTCAGGAAAGAGACACTGTGGAGACTCTTTTTTCATGCTCTTTTCATAGAAAATTGTTTAAAACTTTTAAGTCTAACAATTAAATAAGCTAAAGTTATCTGGTACACAGGAAAATGTACCCACCCACTAGCTCATTTCCTCAAATCTAATCTCTCCAATTTTCTGGTGGAAATGCATCTACTCGTTTGAAATGAAATCAGAGGCAAGTTCTGACTGCTAGGTGGGCAGCTTTTCCTGTTTTCTAAGATACACCTGTGCTTCTAGGTCAGAAGGTATCATCGCTGCTGACTAGAAAAATAAGGAACCGTGACCCAATCCGGTTAGAAACGTGGGACATAAAATAGGGTAGGAAAACATAAGTCTAGGTAGTGTTTCTAGCCATTTCCATTCCTAGCAGCAAGTCCACACCACCGCACCACAGCCACAATCATGGAGAGCACGGCCTTCCTCCTACTGGGGCCAAGGGAGGTCTTCGTAGGCCAAGGTCTGTGGCCCCATCTCGTTCCAGGTGCTAGATCGCAGCAGTTGCTGCACAGGGGCCTGACTGGCATTACGACAATGACAGCTCAAGGACGAGCAGGCAGTGGGGGGGGAGGGGACTGGGGTATAGTAGATGGTTATGGCCATGGTTCCTCTTATTTCTGTCAGCAGCGACGATTGGAGAGAAGAGTCATAAAGCAAACAAAGACACAGTGATGCTATGAGGAAAAGGGTGATCTTAGATCACCCGAGATCGCAGGCCCACCAAGGAGAACAGAGACCCCTCTGCAGGTTAGTTCAGTGGGCAGCAGCCTGAGGAGGGTTGTGGCAGGAGGCTGAGCTTACAAAGCACCTTACCATATATTCCACAGCACATTCACGGCCTCATTGGCTATGTTCTCAATAGAATTTCTGTTCTGATCTTTTTTTTCCTGTGGAGACATCTCATTTGAATCCAGTCCGGCACTACACTGCAACCAAATAGCATGATTAGCGCCCTGGCTCAAAAGAATAATTAAACAAAAAGGCTAATGATAGTGAAGAATCACAAAAACTAAACATCAGAAATTATAGTGGTCAATGAGCTCATCAAAATCTCATAAGCAGTGCGCTTCCCACAATCCTGTTCCCTTCTGGCAAGAAACAGACGAGAGAAGGTCAGGAGTCACTGTACACACTGGATACAAAGCATGTAACACTTTAAAATGTAGAATCAATACAAAGTATTTTATCTAATGCAATGAAGATAGTAAATCAGGCACAGAAAGGTAACACACAATAAGAGCTAACATCTACACAGGGCCTTCTATGTACAAGGCACTATTCTAAGCAGTTTATATTAAGTCATTTAATCCTGACCACAAACCTGTGAGGCAGAAGATTATCCCCGATCTTCGCTACAAACAGGAAACTGAGGTACAGGGAGATTGCGGAAGGTGTAGCTTAACACACAGCAAAGATGGGATTCAGATCCATGTGTTCTGGCTCCAAAGCTGGGGCCGGGTACCACTGCAGCAGCACAACTGCCAGCCCCTTCTAAAGCAGGGCTTCTCAATCTCAGTGCCGCTGATATTTTGGACTGGATGATTCTTTGTTGTGGGGTTAACATGTGCATTGTAGGATGTTGGCATCCTTGGCCTCTACCCACTACATGCCAGTAGCCAACACCTACCCTCGATGCCTACACTCAAATCAAAATGGTCTCCAGACATTGCTGAATGTCCCCTATGGGGAAAATCACCACCAGTTCAGAACCACTGCCCTCAACAGAACATGACTGATGCCTCTCATCAAAATTGGAGATTCTGGGGCGCCCGAGTGGCTCAGTCGGTTAAGCATCCGACTTCAGCTCAGATCATGATCTCACGGTCTGTGGGTTCGAGCCCTGCATCGGGCTCATGGAGCCTGCTTCAGATTCTGTTTCTCTCTCTCTCTCTGCCCCTCCCCTGCTCATGCTTTGTCTCTCCTGCTCTCAAAAATAAATAAAACATTAAAAAAAACTGGGTATTATTTATAAAGTCTTAAATAAAAGTTATCCACCAATACAGAAAAGAGTGGACTAGAGGCACCCTAGAGAGCACCTTCATCCCTGAACTATGTCATGAAGTAAGGTGGTGTGATGTTAAATTTGAAAACTTAATGTAATTTTCATGGCAAATTCCCAGTCCATGCCTCAGCCTTCTCACCTGTAAAACAGGAATAACACCTTCCAAGTAGGATGGTGGAAGGATTAAATAATACGTAATAATACACCACCTGACACAAAAAATAAGCAATCTGTAAAAACTATTTTTAGGGGCACCTGGGTGGCTCAGTTGGTTAAGCGGCCGACTTCGGCTCAGGTCATGATCTCACGGTCTGTGAGTTCAAGCCCCGCGTCAGGCTCTGGGCTGATGGCTCAGAGCCTGAGCCTGCTTCAAATTCTGTATCTCCCTCTCTCTGCCCTTCCCCTGCTCATACTCTGTCTCTATGTCTCTCAAAAATAAAAATAAACGTTAAAAAAATTTAAAAAAAAAAAACAAAAACTATTTTTACTTACAACATTTAAGGTCTAAAGGAGTCAGTCTATAGTTTTAGAAAGGTCTTTTCCAACTAGCAGATAAATAAAAAATAGTGGGGACAAAATAACTGAGACTGGTATAATGAGGAAAGAGCTGTGTTTCAAGGAAAAGAAATGTCTATATAATGTTTCAAAGGAAGACAAAATAATATCAAAGGCCTAAAACAAATAAAATAACCTAAGTGTATACATTAAAAACTACAATTAAACACTGCCATGAAGATACTCTTTCAACCACCTACCTCTTTCAGCAGCGCGACCAGAGGAGTCATGATATCCTTAGTCACCATGTCATCACAAACTTCAAAACCTCCACAAGCACTGAGATTTCTACATAAAAGGTTTAAAATAGGTTTTACTTTCTCAGAGCACAGGTCGCAAAACACTTCTAAGTTCTCAAATGTAATTCCTACCCACACTTAGGGTTTTCCAGGTGACATCGTTTATGATTTCTGTAAGATGCTACAGAACCAATCCAAAGATTTCCATCCGTTCAGATCCTTGTTTCAAATGATGTAAACAAATGACTCTGTCATGTGACAACTTAACTCTGAAGTCTGAAACAATACACAGGTGCATGGCTACAGGGGCAGTAGAGGGGAGAAGACTTTTCCCATCTAATGTGAACAAATCACAGCATGATCTTCTATGAAGGGAACTTTTCTTGAGATCAAGACGTCCAAGGGCAGCGAGGGGTGAGGCTGAAAGACAGCCCCTGAATGAACGCAGGCGAAACTGAATTTTAGTTGGGAAGCCACCGCCTGTTTGCCTTCTGAGTGCGCAGCAAGGCGGCAGGCACCGAAGATAAGGAGATGAATCAGAAGATGCCCCCCACAACCTTCCAGGGGCTCCCAGTGTGCGTACGCTGCAGGCAAAGACTAGGGCTTCCTACGGGTGGTTTCCTCCAGTAGGTGGCTAATCCCCTTCCATGCCTTAGGGTTTTCTTCTCTGAACCCCCAGTTACATCTTCTCCTCTCCCGGCACCCTCTGTGATTATTTATAACCAAATCGTTATCTGGTTAATGTCCGTCTCCCTCAAAGCTGTACGAGGGAAGTTATGTCTGTCTCATTCGCTAACACATGCCCACAGCCCAGCCCACTGCTTGGAGCACAGTGGATACGCAAAATATACCTGCTAAATCAACAAATGCAACATAATATAGACAGCTGCAAGAACTGCAAACATTACCTTCTACTCTTGCCCCCTCTACAGTCCATTCTCTGCATAGACACCAGAGTATCCTTTGCAAAAGGTAAATTAGACCAGGTCCTTTAGCCCTACACCGCTGAGCCCCTGTCCACCTCTCCAACCTCCTCTATGATAGCCAGCCCTGCTCTGCTCAGCCACACTGACCCTTTCTGGTTTTTAATCAGGCCAAGCCCTTTGCTGCCTCACTTCTTTGCTGGTTCCCTCTGTCGGGAATGCTTTTTCCCTGGATTTTCATGCCTGGCTCAGATGCATCAGATCAAGTGTCATCTACAGATGAGAACTTCGAGTAACTTCCCACCTCCAACTCCTTATCCTCTTGTTTTTCTCCACAGCACTTCTGTCTACTATTACCTGTTTTACCTGTGTGCTAGGCTCTTGTCTCCTCATCAACATGGATTCTGTGAAGGCAGGGATCTCGGCTCTCTTGCTCAATGTTCGGCCTGCTCAAACCCCCTGCACCCAGAACACGTGCCACACGCACTGGAAGGGCTCACAGAACCTCGGGACTCTGGGGGTTCTTGGAGAGGGCGCGAGGTTGTCAGGCCTTGCGGGGAGGCGGATACGTGGCAGTTGGCTGCTTGCAGCCGGAGCAGCCAGCTGGACAGATGGAATGCGTGCGGCGCGGGGCGCGTGCGCTCCTCTCGGGTCTGCAGACCGAGTTCAAATCCCCCCTCTGCGAATGGGAGACCCTGGGTAGTATGGGGTCTCCCGACAAACGCACGGAGACCACCGACGGCGCGGGGCACGCACAGAGCGCGGGCCCGCCGCCGCGGCCCCTCTCCCGGCTCACCTCAGCGCGCCGGCCGCCGTCTCCCTCACCGCCAGGCTGGGGTCCAGAAGCAGCGGCCCGAGGCGGCGCACGGCGTCCCGACGCGCCAGGCCCGGCAGCGCCGGCCGCTGCTGCACCAGCCGGGCCAGCCCCGCGCAGGCGCACTCGCGGACCTCGGCGCTCGGGTGCTGGAGCTGCGGGGCAGGACCAAGTGTCAGAGGCGGCGCAGAGCGCAGGCGCGGGGGCCGCGGCGGGGGCGCGCCACGCTGCCCCGGGGCTCCGCGCGAAGCCGGCCCCTCGCGGCCCCGCGAGCCCCCGCCTCACCTTTTCCAGCAGCTCCGCCGCCGGCCCGTCGTCCTCCTCTCCCTCAGTCCCGTTCGCCGCCGCTGCCGCCTCGGCCTGACAGTCGCCCGTAGGAGAGAACTGAGGTCGCTTGAAGCGCTTCGTCCGGCTCTTGCCCATGGCGATGTGCACTGCGGGGGGGGAGATCGAGAGAGGAGGGCAACAGCGGGACGGTGGGGGCTGCTGAGCTGGTGGCAGGGTCCTGTTGCCGAGGGACTCTCGGTGCCACTGCTCAGCCGGGCCCGCTGACGGCCGGAGCCCACATGGGGAAGCAGTGCGCAAGCGCGCCGCGTGTCGGCGGGGAGGAGGGGGCTGGCGCCGGGAGCGCGCAGGCGTAATGGTGGGGGTGGGGCCAGACCTGGGCTCGGAGCCGAGTCAGGGCTTTTTTCCAGGGAAGGAGGCTGGGCTTTGGTGGAATTACAGGCCTCCCACGATCTAGTGACGTTTATTGTTAGTGAACCTCGCCACATATTTATTTCCATAATAACCAAATGCGATTAAGGATGCCTAACTTGCGAGGTTATTGTGAGGCTTACATTAAATTGTGTAAGGCGCCTGACACCAAACCTGACCTTTACTTTAGGTGCTCAAAATTGTTACCCACGATTTTTTGTGCTCCCAGGGCCTAGCACAGCACAGCTCCTGTCATAGTTAAAAAAAAAAAAAAAAACAAAAAACCACAGTTTTTCTTTTAGATGTTTTAGAATGAATGATTCCCTTAAGAAATTAGTTTTCCTAGGGGGCACCTGGGCGGCTCAGTCTGACTCAGGGCTTGTGGGTTGGAGCCCTACCCCGGGCTCTGTGCTTACAGCTCAGAGCCTGGAGCCTGCTTTGGATTCTGAGTCTCTGTGTCTCTCTGCCCCTCCCCCACTCAAACACTGCCCCCTCACCCCCCTCAAAAATAAACGTTTAAAGAACATTTTTAGGGGCACCTGGGTGGCTCGGTTGACCATTGGACTTCGGCTAGGGTCATGATCTGGAAACTGGTGAGTTTGAGCTCCCCCCACCCCCAGGCCTCTGTGCTGACAGCTCTCAGGGCCCAGAGCATGCTTCAGAGTCTCTCTCCAGCTGGAAACTAAACCTTGTGAGGACAAGACTGTCTGTTTACACGAATTGCTGTATTTCCAACACTGACCCAACAAGTCCTGCCTGGCACAAAATAGATATGCAATTTCTTGAATGAATAGAGACCACATAATCAGGAAAGGGTAGGGTGTGTCATCTAGACGGAACTGGAGGAGATTAAAAAAAAAAAAAAAAGATTCCTGCTGTTTCTGCTGTTTCTCTCCCTGTGGGGATAAGCAAGACCTTAGCTAGGGGGAAACTCTGTGGTCTGTTTTCATTAGTTACTCTTTCCTGGGAGAAATTAACATTTCTGTTAAAATGAGTGATAAACTTTATTTAATGAGCTTAAGAGCCCTTCTGGGAACCACCAAGGTATCGGTTTCAGAAGGAGCCCCGTGACCTTTAACTAGTCTAATAATCTGTAACGAGTCCCTTTTTAAAAATCCAGTCAAGCAACGATTATCTAGTGCTCCCTTTTTCCTACAAATTATTGTTGTCAAGAGGGAATTTTTGAATTAGGCTGCTTAGAAGCCTCTTCCCCTTGAGACAATAAAAGTGCTTGTAATCAATTATTGGTCATACACGTTTTAAGGTTTTTTTTTTGTTTTGTTTTGTTTTTGAGAGAGAGTGGGAAAAGGGCAGAGAGGGAGAGAGAATCCCAAGCAGGCTCCACACTGTCAGCACAGAGCCCGATGTGGGGCTTGAACTCACAAACTGTGAGATCATGACCCTGAGCCGAAGTCAAGAGTCAGATGCTTAACTGACTGAGCCACCCAGGTGCCCCTGGTCACACACATTTTAAGTAGGAGCTAGCCGTTCCCTCAGATTGCTGTTTCTTCCCCTTCATAATTTTGTAAGCAAATCTTACACCCCGATCTATATTTCTTTAAAATCTTTGACGATCTCAGGTAGATATGTAACTGAACTACGTAGAATGTGGTTCAGACTTTTCTGTAACCTATCCCATGTGCCTGCAGCACCCCGCCACATGCCTCTGACACCTCGTCTCTTCCCAGGAGCCTCCTCAGTCATTCCCAGAAACTCCCCTGGGCCTGGGGGACTGAATAGCTTAGCAAGCTTCCACAGTCCATCCTGTCATTAATCATCTCCGTTTTCCCGGGACATAGTCTCAGATCTGTTTCTCGTTCCTCTGAGTTTGAGGAACTCGTAGTGGGGCTAGGAGGATGTACACTAAAGAGACGTCTGTCCCGCGGGGCCTAGGCTACTGCCCGCATCCTCCCTCCTGCCCCAGCAGACACTCTACCTGTCCTTTGAGTGCGCTGTATCTCTCTCGTAGAATTGTCCATGAAATATCATCACGAGGACGCCCGTGTGCTTCCTCCGCTCGTCTGTGAGCTCCCTGGAGGGCAGGGACCACCGCCGGTCCCTGCATTACCTGTGCCTGGCACTCAGCTGAATTAAAGTCCCTGAGATGTCCACTCCCTTCACGTGTGGTTACTGCCCTGTGCCTCAGCTGGCCCTACATGAAGCGACCCAGAGTCGTCAACAAGGAATGTCGCTGTGGTAAAGCCATCTGCAGGTAACCAGACGTGGGCCTCTAGCTCCAGATCTGCCTCTGTCGGACCGTACGATCAAGGGAAGTTTGCTTCCCTTCCCTAGACCTCAGTGTCTCCACTTACACAGACTCTTTAGGGGTCTTCAAAATATCAGAGGGCTCTGAGCCATATGGATTACTTTAGGAAAGGCCTTCTGGAAGGAAAACAGCATGTTGAGTGCCCCCTGAGCAGGTGTCAGAGCCTGGGAGAGGCACCGTGGCTGCTGATTTCCCATTTGGTCCTCAAAAGCTTCCTGAGCTCTGTGTTATCAGAGTGTAACAGCTGACAGCCACCTGAGAAAGTCCCGGCAAAGCGATCTGCTGCCCATCAGAAATTCTACTTCATTCGTTCATTCATTCACTCAACGAATATCTATTGTTGAGCCCTTACTGTCCGTCAGGCGCTGCACTAGTACCAGCGGGAATGTGGTAAGTCAGCCCTGTCCCGGATGCTGTGGGGTTTATGCTCCATGCTGCCTCGGAGAAAGTTACTGTGGCCGGGCGCCTGGGTGGTTCTGCCAGGGGAGCACCTGACTTCGGCTCAGGTCATGATCTCGCGGTTCATGATTTTGAGCCCCGAATCAGGATCTCTGTCAATGGTACAGAAGCCACTTCAGATCGCCTGTCTGTGCTTCTCACTGCCACTCTCCCACTCACACACACATGCTTGCTCTCTCCCTCTCAAAAATAAATAAACATTAAAAAAAAATAAAGTTACTGTAAAACTGTATTGTTTTAAAAGAGCTATCTGGGACGTCTGGGTGGCTCCGTAGATTAAGCATCTGACTCTTGATCTCAGTCAGATTTGATGTTGGGGTTATGATTTCAAGCCCCACACTGGGCTCCACACTGGGAGTGAAGCATACTTTTTTTTTTTTTAACATTTATTCATTTTTGAGAGACAGAGAGAGACAGAGTGTGAACGTGGGAGGGGCAGAGAGAGAGGGAGACACACGATCCGAAGCAGACTCCAGGCTCTGAGCTGTCAGCACAGAGCCCAGTGTGGGACTCGAACTCACAAACCGTGAGATCATGACCCAAGCCAAAGTCAGGCACTTAACTGACTGAGCCACCCAGGCGCCCAAAGCATACTTTTTTAGGGGCACCTTGGTAGCTCAATCGGTTAAGCATGTGACTCCTGGTTTTGGCTCAGGTCCTGAGACAGTTCCATGAGTGCGAGCCCCACATCAGGCTCTGCGCTGACAGTGTGGAGCCTGCTTGGGATTCTCTCCCTCCCTCTCTCTCTGCCCTTCCCCCACTCTCTCTCTCAAAATAAATAAATCGGGGCTCCTGGGTGTCTCAGTCAGTTAAGTGTCCGACTTCAGCTCAGGTCGTGATCTCACTGTTCCCAAGTTCAAGCCCCGAAGAGGGCTCTGTGCTGACAGCTCAGAGCCTGGAGCCTGTTTCAGATTCTGTGTCTCCCTCTCTGTATGTGCCCCTCCCCTGCTCATGCTCTATCTGTCTGTCTGTCTCTCTCTCTCAAAAATAAATAAACATTAGGGGCGCCTGGGTGGCTCAGTCGATTAAGCGGCTGACTTTGGCTCAGGTCATGATCTCACGGTCTGTGAGTTCGAGCCCCGCATGGGGCTCTGTGCTGACGGCTCAGAGCCTGGAGCCTACTTCAGATTCTGTGTCTCCCTCTCTCTCCGCCCTTCCCCTGCTTACACTCTGTCTCTGTGTCTCTCGAAAATAAATAAATGTTAATAAAATAATAATAAATAAATAAACAAATAATAAACATTTAAAAAATTTTTAAACGAATCAACATAAATAAATAAACTTTAAAAATATTTTAATAAAAAATAATTAATTAATTAACAAAAACTTATCCAAAACTTGGGAATAAGGAAAGCGAATGACTATTTTTTCCATGTCATAGTGGCCCCATATCAATAGACTTTTCTACCATGATGAGAGTGTTCTCTGTCCTGGCTGGCACAGGAGCCACTAGCCACACATGGTTATTAAGCACTTGAAGGATGACTAGGGCAGCTGAGGAACTGAATTTTCCATTTTCATTCATTTTAATTGGCTACTGTTTTGTACAGCACAACTCCATAGCCGTGGTTCTGAACTGGGGACGAATTTCCTCCTCAGAAGATATTTGGTGATGTCTTGGAGGCAATACGGTCATCGCGATGGCAGTGCTACTAGCGTCTAATGGGTAGACGTAGGCACTATTGCCACTGGGGCTAGTGTGGGGACTGTCCTGTACGTTGTGGGCTGTTTAGCAGCAACTCTGACTCCTACCCACTAGGTGCCAGTAGCACCCCCTAGTTCCGACAGACGAGCGTGTCTTTACCCACTGCCAAATGTCCCCTGGGTGGCAAAATTGCCCTCAATAGAGAATCATTGCACTAGAGAAATGTGCTTTTGTGGAGTGACTGCCTACTTACGGGCCTAGGCTCTTTAAGTTTGGTACTGATTTTCAGATTAATCAGTTGCAAATAATTTTGCCCACTGGAGATACAAATGATTTCTGTCCAGTAGAAAATATAACCTCAAAGGATACAATTCCATATTGGAGAACATAACCAATTTTGTATCTAACCTAGGAATCTTAGTTAAGCACACCTTTCCTCACAGACTATATAAATTTCTGTTCCTCCTTTAAACCAACTTAGCCATTCTTCTGGTTCCTTCATTAAGGAACTGACATATATTTACTGTATATTTCTAGGAATCAATTTTTGAACATGTTGAAAAGCATCCTTTGACTGTTTATCCATAGGGCAAAAAATGTGTTCCTCAGGTACTATGAAGTAAAGAGGCAGGTTACAAAGCAGCAAATATAATATAATCCCATTTTTGGAAAAACACACAGAGGAAATACCTATGAAATTATGCATACCAAAGTGTTGCCTGTATTTGTCTGTAGGCAGAATTAAAAGAGAAATTTTTAATTTTTAAATTATTTTTAAAAGTCATTTCTTTTCTTTTTTTAATTTATCTTAGAGAGAGAGAGAGAGAGAGAGAGAGCACACATACGGGGGCGGGGCAGAGAGAGAGGGAGAGAGAATCCTAAGTAGACTCCATGCTGTCAGTGCAGAGCCTGACGTGGGGCTCCTTCATCTCACAAACCTTGAGATTGTGACCTGAGCCAAAGTCAAGAGTTGAATGCTCAAATGAATGAGCCTCCCAGGTGCCCCTAAAAGATGATTTTTTTTTCAGTCTGATTTTTGGGCCTTTTTATTTTTGGGGTTTTCTAGAATGAGCATGTGGTAATTGCACTTTTTTTTTAAACATTGAAAAAAAATTTAAGGAAATACAGTATAATTCTTCTCTCTTCAACGTGGTCCCATTTCCATCCTATTACCCCCACAACTCACCTATCGGCTGGCCAGTGGCTGCCCTCGGTGCTCAGAAGGCTCTGCTCCAAGATTTAGGCCTCCTGCTGTGATCTTTGGGGCTGGATCAGCAGTCGATACTTCATTGTTAATGTCAGTGTTATTAATCTGGATACTGTTGGATGTTATTTGCAGGTTATTTGTAGCACAAGAGTTTCATAGAGTAAAACAATCTTACATTTGTAGAGCTCTTATAAAACTTACCATTTAATTTTTTTTTCCTAGGGGCACCTGGGTGGCTCAGTCAGTTAAGTGTCCAACTTTGACTCAGGTCATGATCTCTCGGTTCGAGGGTTCGAGCCCCGAGTCGGGCTCTGTGCTGACAGCTCCGAGCCTGGAACCTGCTTCGGATGCTGGGTGTCCCTCTCTCTCTGCCCCTCCCCAACTTGTGCTCTCTCTCTTTCAAAAATAAACAAACATTAAAAAACTTTTTTTCCTAAATAGACCCATTTACTGCTGCCGAGTATTTTCTTTGCTTCCAGGTGGACAGCATTTCCTCCCGTGTTTCTTATCCTCCTTGCTCCGGGCCCAGTGAACCCCCACTCAGGGAAGGTAGTTTTTTGGCTCTTCAGGGAAGAGCTGGTACGTTCCCATCTGGTTTTATTGGGCATCCAATAATTACTACTATATTTAAGTACTTGTCATATTTATTTTAACCTAGTATCATTTTGGTTAAAAAAAAAAAACAAAACAAAAACTGAGGCATCAGACCAGCTCAGGTCGTGATCTCACAATTCCTAAGTTCGAGCCCCACCATCAGGCTCTGTGCTGTCACCTGGGAGCCTGCTTCACATTTCGTCTTCCTCTCTCTGCCCCTCCCCAGCTTGTGCACGCGCGCTCTGTCTCTCAAAAAAAAATAAGCATTTAAAAAAATGAAATAAAAAATAAAAAAAATAATCATGACCAATTACACATTTGGATTCCCTTCCATGCCAGATCAAAATCGGAATTTTTCTGGGGCATCTGCGTGGTTCAGGCAGTTAAGCATCTGACTCTCAATTTCGGTTCAGGTCAAGATCTCACAGTCACGATCTCATGGTTGTGGGATTGAGTCCTGCTTTGGGCATGGGGCTTGCTTGAGATTCCCTCTCTCTCTCTCTCTCTCTCTCTCTGCCCCTCCCCTGCTCATACTCATGCTCTCTCTGTCTCTCAAAATAAATAAACATTTAAGGAAATCAGAATTTATCCAGTATTCAAGTAAAAATGGAGGTAAGGGTTTTTTTTAGATGACTGAGAGCTATTTTCTGCATCTCCAGTAGTATAAAAAGTTTACAGGGGAGCTCAGGTGGCTCAGTCAGTTAAGCATCTGACTTTTTTTTTTTTTTTTTTTTTGAGAGCAAGAAAGTGAGAACAAGAGACAGTGAGCAGGGGAGGGAGCAGAGAGAGAGGGAGAAAGAGTCTTAAGCAGGCTCCACAGCCAGCAAAGAGCACAACGAGGGGGCTGGAGCTTACAATCATGAGATAGTGACCTGAGCCAAAGTTGGGAATCAGACGCTTCCCCAACTTAACTACCCAGATGCCCCCAGCCACCTGGCTCTTGATCTCAGCTCCAGTCTTGATCTCAGGGGCATGAGTTCAAGCCCCACACTGGGCCCTGACTAGACCCGAAGCCTATTTCAAAACAAAACAAAACAAAAACAGGCAATCCTGCCCCAGAGTGCTGAGAAACATCTTCAAGGCATCTTATTTACCAGAAAATCAGCAGAACCGGTTGTCCCCTACCTTTGCCCGAACACGCATTGTCAGTCTTTCTCATTTTAATCCTTTCGGTGGGTGTACGGTAGCTGGAACTCTTCAGCACTGCCGGTGGGACTGTGAAAGGGGCGACCACGGGGGCATCTGGCTGGCTCAGCTGGGGAGCATGCAACGCTTGATTTCTGCTCAGGTCACGATCCTGGGGTCGTGGGATCGAGCCCTGAGTCCCACGTTGAGTGGAGAGATGACATAAAAATAAAATCTTCAGGGTCACCTGGGGGCTCAGTTGGTTGAGCATCTGACTCTTGATTTCTGCTCAGGTCATGATCCCAGGGTCGTGGGATCAAGCCCTGAGTCAGGCTCTGTGCTGAGCCTGGAGCCCACTTGAGATTCTCTCTCTCTCCCTGTGCCCCTCTCCTCTGTACACGCATGCACATGCTTTCTCTCTCTCTCTCTCTCTCAAAATAAAATCTTAAACAAACAAGGCAGCTACTTTGGAAAACAGTTTGGCAGCTCCTTGTCATGCACTCGGCTTATACTCCAGCAACTCCACTCCAAGGCATTCCCAGGAAAAGTTCTACCCACACAGACTTGCACATGAATATTCATAAAAGCCTTATTAATAATAGCCCCAAAGTGGAAACAGCTCACATGAAACATAACAGGTAAATGAAGAAACAAAAAGGAAACGAATTATGGGTACATGTACTAACATATATTAAAATCTCAAAAACAGGGGCGCCTGGGTGGCTCAGTTGGTTGAGAGTCTGACTTCGCCTCAGGTCATGATCTTGCGGTTCGTGAGTTTGAGCCCCGCGTTGTGCTCTCCGTTCTTGTCACAGAGCCCACTTCAGATCCCTTGCCCCCCGCCGTCTCTTCCCCACTTGCGCACTCTCTCTCTCTCTCAAAAATGAATAAATATTAAAAAAAGATTTTTTTAAACCTCAAAAACATGTTGAGCAAAAGAAGCCAGACACGAGACTGTCATGCTGTAGGACTGTAGTCTTTCATTCATCTGAAACCGTAGAAACCACAGACCTGCAGTGATAGAGGCCGGACAGCAGCTGCCCAGGGCTGGCGGCTGGAGATAGGAGGTGACTGGGAAGTGGTACAAGGGACCCCTTTGGAGTGATGGGAATGTTCTGCATCCTGCTTGTGGCAATCGTTACATGGTCTTACATTTATCACAATTTATCCAACTATAGTTCAAAGGGCGCCTGCGTAGCTCAGTCGGTTAAGAGTCCAACTTCGGCTCGGGTCATGATCTCACGGCTCATGAGTTCGAGCCCTGCGTTGGGCTGTCTGCTCTCAGCGCAGGATCCTCCGTCCCCCTCTTTCTCTGCCCCTCCCCCCTGGCGCTCACTTGCACTCCCTCTCTCTCTTCTCTAAAACTAAATAAATAACTGTATAGCTAAAAACCATATCTTATAATAAGAGAATTATCATCTGTAAATTAACCTTAATAAAGTTGATTTTTTTTAAAGCCTATAGAATGCATCTCTGTTTCGATCAGTTCCCAGATTCATCAATGTGGGTTCCGTTCCCTGTTCAGAGAGTTAGTGTCCCAGCGACAGGATTTACTGAGTCATTGCTACGTGCCAGACACTGCTCCAAGAGCTTTGCACGTATAAGCTCTTTAACCCGCCAGCAATCTCATGGGGTGTCGGCACCCCCACAGGAGAGATGAGAGAGCCGAGGCACAGAGAAGCCGCTTGCCTGAGAGCACATGACTTGTAAATGACAGAAAGGAGCTTGACCCTGTGTAGTCAGACTTGAGTTGGCTTATCGTAACTGCGGTAATTATCTCCTACTATATATTTTTTAATGCTTATTTATTTGGGGGGGGGGCAGAGAGAGAGAAAGAGGGAGGGAGAGAATCCCAAGCAGGCTCTGTACTGTCAGCCCAGAGCCTGATGTGGAGCTCCATCCCACAAACTGGGAGGGAGATCATGACCTGAACCCAAACCAACAGTCAGACATTCAACCTACTGAGCCACCCAGGCACCCCTGCTGTTTTTTTTTTTTTAACGGGCTCTACGCCCAACGTGGGATTTGAACAACCCCAAATCAACAGTCACAAACTCTAACAACTGAGTCAGCCAGGCACTCCTGTCTCCAACTGAATTTGCCGGTATTTACTGAAGAGCTAGTACATTGAGGGAATCAAAGTTTTAACGGGAAACACCAGGTAAAGGAGAAACATAGAAAATTACTAAGAGCAGAGCAAGGGTTCCCAGATTAGGCCACAGCTCTCTATACCTGTTTTTCCACTTGAAAAAATGAACTACTCCATCTAGCAAACTCTTATTTAGCTACCTCGCCGAAAGGAAGTACTTCATGCGCATACACGATTTGAAAAGTCATAAAATAGCAGTCCCTGCTTTGCTTCCTCCCAGGCCCAGACCCTCTCTAAGAAGCAAACGCTCTCAACCCTTCTGTTTCTTCTGTTACTATCTTCATATTCCCAAATATAGCTAATGCACTAATTTGTCAATATCATATATTATTTCTTCACTTCTTGCTCTAATAGGTAAGGTCTTAGCTCTCCCATACTCCCTTTCTCCAACAAAACCATCCCTACCACAATTCTTGATTAAATCAACAGTTTTGCTGTGTAAAGTGCCAGGACGATGCAAATATTGCTCACTGCTGAACTAGGAAGTACACAGAAACCACCCTTTGCTTTCTATGGAGTTAACAATTATTGCCTTTTGCCCCCCTTATCCTGATGTCCCAGCAATCTGTCATTATTTTTTTTAAGTTTATTTATTTGAGGGATGCCTGGGTGGTTCAGTCGGTTAAGCGGCCGACTTCGGCTCAGGTCATGATCTTACGGTCTGTGAGTTCGAGTCCCGCATCGGGCTCTGTGCTGATGGCTCAGAGCCTGAAGTGTGCTTCGGATTCTGTGTCTGCCTCTCTCTTTGCCCTTCCCCTGCTCATGCTCTGTCTCTATCTCAAAAATAAATAAACGTTAAAAATTTTAAAAAAAATAAAAAATAAAATTTATTTATTTGAGAGAGATATAAAGAGAAAGCAAGAGCAGGGGAGGGGCAGAGAGAGAGGGAGATACAGAATCTGAAGCAGGCTCCAGGCTCTGAGCCATCAGCACAGAGCCCGACGCGGGGCTCGAACTCACGAACTATGAGATCACGACCTGAGCCGAAGTCGGTCGCTCAACCAACTGAGTCACCCAGGCGCCCCAAACGTTAAAAATTTTTAAAAAAATAAAAAAATAAAGTTTATTTATTTGAGAGAGATATAAAGAGAAAGCATGAGCAGGGGAGGGGCAGAGAGAGAGGGAGAGAAAGAAAGTCCCACTTAGTGCAGAGCCTGACCAGGGGCTTGGTCTCACCAACTGTGAGATCGTGACCTGAACTAAAATCAGGAGTCGGATGCTTAACCAACTGAGCCACCCAGGAGCCCCTGTCATTACTTTTTCCCAAACTCCCACATCTTTGTCTATCAACAACATTGCACATGTGCTCACACACATTAAACTTTCTTCCCTGTGCTCTTCCTTGCTATTCTCCTGCTCTTATCCAGACGGGGAGCTAAGGACACTGTACAGGAGTCCTCCTGGACTTTCACTGTGGCTTCTGTGTTGGACGCCCCTCTCCCCATGCAGGTTGTTAGGACTTGGAGAGACAGTAGTGGCGGTCACTGTGATAATGCCGTTTACTATGAAATCTCGTGTCCAGAGTCACTCTACCTTATTTATAGGAAAAATATCCCATAAGCATAAGTTTACAAATTCAATCAGATATTTTTCACATAGTAACTTTGTTGAAAAAGAAAAACAAAGCTGGAGGTATCGAAATCCCAGATTTCAAGTTATATTACAGAGCTGTAGTGATCACAACAGTATGGTGGTACTGGCACAAAAACAGACACATAGATGAATGGAACAGGATAGAAAGCCTAGAAACAAACCCACAATTAAATGGTCGATTAATCTTCGACAAAAGAGGCAAGAACATGCAATGGGAAAAAGACAGACTCTTCAACAAATGGGGCTGGGAAAACTGGACAGACACGTGCAAAAAAATGACACTGGACCACTTTCAAACACCATACACAAAAAAAAACTCAAAACGGATTGAAGACCTATATATGACACCTGAAACCATAAAAATCCTAGAAGAGACACAGGCAGTAATTCTAGAAATATTTTTCTAGATATATCTCCCAAGGCCATGGAAATAAAAGTAAAAATAAACAGCAATAAACTATTGGGACTACATCAAAATAAAAAGCTTCTGAACAGCGAAGGAAACAATCAACAAAATTAAAAGACAACCTACTGAATGGGAGAAGGTATTTGCAAATGACACATCCAATAAAGGGCTGGTATCCAAAGTATAAAGGATTTATACCAATAAACATCCCCAAAACAAATAATCCAATTAAAAAATGGGCAGATGACATGATCATTTTCCAAAGAAGACATCCAGATGGCCAACGGACACATGAAAAGATGCTCGACATCACTCATCATCAAGGAAATATAAATTAAAACTATAATGAATTAACACCTCACACCTGTCAGAATGGCTAAACTCAAAAACACAAGAAACAACAGGGGTTGGTGAGGATGTGGAGAGAAAAGCAGCCTCGTGCACTGTTGATGGGAATGCAGACTGGTGTAGCTACTGTGGAAAATGGTGTGGAGGTTCCTCAAAAAGTTAAAAACAGAATGACCCTATGACCCAGTAATCGCACTGCTAAGTATTTACTCAAAGAATACAAAAACACTACTTCAAAGGGATACATGGACCCATATGTTTACTGCAGCATAATAAACACAACAGCCAAGTTATAGAAGCAGGCCAAGTGTCCATCAACTGATGAATGGATAAGGAAGATGTGGTATATATATATACACACACAACACATATACACAATGGAATACTATTCAGTCATAAAAAGAATGACTAGAGAGTATTATGCCAAGCAAAATGAATCAGAGATAGACAAATACTATATGATTTTACGAATATGTGGAATTTAAGAAACAAAACAAACAAAGGGAAAAAAA
Organism: Paguma larvata; assembly: GCA_030068075.1. NCBI lineage: Eukaryota > Metazoa > Chordata > Mammalia > Carnivora > Viverridae > Paguma > Paguma larvata. The sequence continues at coordinate 28,034,671 of CM057841.1, read as the reverse complement.
GACAAACCAAAAGTCAAACTACAGAGAACAGACCGGTGGTTACTAGAGCGGAGGTTGGTGGGGAGGTGGATATAATAGGTAAAGGGCGTAGTAAGACTACACTTCTCATGATGAGTAATGAATGGGATTGTGGAATCACTATATTGTACACCTGAAACTAGTATAACACTGTATGTTAACTACACTGGAAATAAATAAGTAAATAAATAAAGTGGTTTCAGAACCCCAGCCCCTGCACCATTTTTCCAAGCTGTTTCTATTCAAATTTATTTCATCTGAATCTTGATTAGAACAAACCAACTACAAAAGATACATTTATGTAACAATTGGGGAGGTATGAACTGAATATTTTATGGTATGGAATTACTGTTAATCTTTTAGGTATGATACAATATTGTGGTTATAGCCTTGTCTTTTGGAGTTATTTACTGGAGTATTTACATGTGAAAAATAAAATACTTGGGATCTTTAATCTTTCGTGGGGATGAGAAAGGAAGTAGAAATAGGGCGTAGGTGAGACAATTGTTGAAGTTAGGGAGCACCTGGGTGGCTCAGTCCATTAAGCATCTGACTCCTGGTTTGGTCTCAGGTCATGATCTCACCATTCTGTGAGTTCAAGTTCCGTGCACTGATAGTGTGAAGCCTGCTTAGGATTCTCTCTCTCCTCTTTGTCTGCATCCCCCCCCAAATAAATAAATAACCTTAAAAAAATTACATTAAAAAATTGTTGAAGTTAGGTGATGGGTACCTAGGTATTCATTATATTATTTTACTTGTACGTGTATTTGAAAATTTCCATAATAACAATTTGTTGTTTTTTTTTAAAAAATGGTTTTCAGGGTAGAGCAGGGGGGAAAAGTAAGGCTAATGATATTGATACATAATTGTAGAAAACTTAAAATTTATTTTTTTAATGTTCATTTATTTTGAGAGAGACAGAGAAAGCATGAGTAGGGAAGGGGCATAGAGAGAGAGAGAAAGGGAGGAGAGAATCCCAAGCAGGCTCTGTCTGATGCAGGGCTTGAACCCACGAACTGTGAGATCATGACCCAAGCCGAAATCAAGAGTCGGACCCTCAACCAACCGAGCCCTCGAGGTGCCTTAAAATATTGTTTGAGTGTTTATTTATTTTTAAGAGAAAGACAGCATGAGCAGGGGAGGTACAGAGAGAGAAGGGGACAGAGGATCTGAAGTAGGTTCTGCACTGACAGAGGAGACCCTGATGTGGGGCTCGAACTCATGAACCATGAGATCATGACTCGAGCTGAAGGTGAATGCTCAACCGACAGAGCCACCCAGGCGCCCCACAAATTTAATATTTAAAAAGTAACTTCTGGGGCACCTGGGTGGCTCAGTCGGTTAAGTGTCTGACTCTTGGTTTCAGCTCAGGTCATGACCTCACGGTTTCATGAGTTTGAGTCCCACAACAGACTCCACAGTGCAGAGCCTGCTTGAGATTCTCTGTCTCTCCCTCTCTCTTTGCCCCTCCCCCACTTGCATCATCTCTCTCAAAATAAATAAACTTAAAAATAAATAAAAAGCATTTTCTAACAAAAATATATTTCTCTTTTGAGTTAATGAAGTTGTAATAGACTTAGTTATTTCAGTTTTCCTGTTATTTAAATGACAAATCTTAGGGGCTCACTCAGTCAGTGGAGCATGTGACTCTTGATTCTGGGTCATGAGTTTGAGCCCCACGTTGGGTGTAGAGATTACTTTAAAAAATAAATAAAATAAAAAGACAGGGGCACCTGGGTGGCTCAGTCAGTTGAGGATCTGACTTCGGCTCAGGTCATGATCTTGCTGTTTGTGAGTTTGAGCCCTGAATCAGGCTTGCTGCTGTCCGCGTGGAGCCAGCTTTGTCTCTCTCTCTCTCTGCACCTTCCCGCCTTCTCAAACATGAATAAGCATTAAAAAATTAAAGTGATGTTTAAAAAATAAATAAAATTAAAATTAAAAAGCAAAAAAAGAGAGGCAAATTTAGTATTTAGTCTATCTTAAGAACCTCTCCCAAAACTAGATAAGCAAATTATGTAAGAAAAGTTATAATTTAGTGTAACTATGTCCGAACCCAATTTCAACACCAAAGTCAAGATTCGTTCACTCTTTGGATGGTCCCTGGGCATCTTGCCAGGCGCTCTTGAGTACTGAAGACAGACATTCGACAAAGAGTCAGAAGAGGGACTCAAAATAAAAAAATTAGTTTGTAATAAAAACACCCAGAGGGCCGTACAACTTACATAATCTCATTTAGTCCTTCGGTTCTGCAAGATAGCTATGAATAGGCCCAAAGGATGACAGCAAGGGTCGGAGAGAACGAGTCTCCTGCCCAAAGGGCCAATGGAGGAAGCAGGACTGTAAACCGGCCAGCCTGCCGGCGGGGGCTCTTCCACCGCACGTGGCCGGAAGCCCCCTTACCTGGCAGATGACGTCATGCTAGGTTTGAAGCAGCGCCCTCGTCCCTCGCAGAGGTCAACTCTCCTCAAAGTGTGCTCCTTGGAACACTGCCTCTGTGTAAGTCAAGGTCTTAGCGGCGAGTCAGGGAAGCTGACTTTAGCTGGTTAAACAAAAAACCTATTCTTGAAAGGACGCCGGGCACCTCAGAGAGTTTGGGGGAGGTCTAGAGAGACCAGTCTAAGACTAAGCTTTCAGGAAGCGTGGCCACACTCCTGCCATCAAACCGGCCTGACGGAACCAGTGCCCCCGCCACGAGCACGACCGAGCACCTGCCCTAGAAACACGCCGTGAGGCCTCCCCACGCGCCCGCGGCCCAAATGCAAAGGAGTCGGGGAAGTCTTCTGGGCTGTCTGGGAGAAGCTGGACTGACTTGGCTGGGGTTCCCCACACCAGCAGGGGTACTCAATAGGAGCTTGGTGGACAGAAACCATGACAAACACGCCAGTTATTTCACAAAATAGCAGGGAAACAGACAGAAACAGGTTTCTCTACTGCAGGACTTCTTGGAGCTTTCAGGTTTTTCCTAAGTTTATTTATTTTAGGGGAGGAGGGGCAGAGAGAGAAAGAGAGAGAAAAATCCCAAGCAGCCTCCACGTTCAGCATGGAGCCCAACACGGGGCTTGAACTCATGAACCGTGAGATCATGACCTGAGCCAAAATCAAGAGTCAGACACTTAACCGACTGAGCCACCACGGCGCCCCTTCTCGGAGCTTTTAATACACTCTGAGGCATGGGGAATCTCCAACAGGAGGGCAGGAGAGTTCCCAAACATTGGTGATCACAGAAACTTTATTTCTGTAACAGCTTACACAGGATGGGAAAGGGTGTCGGGCTTCACGCTCCACTGCTACCCCACTCAGCCCCCCACGAGCTCTCACTCATGCGACTTTCAAAAGCCCTTAACCCTCTGGTTCCCCTGGCTGGCCTCTAATTCAGAAGCCCGCATCTGTCACCTGGACTGTCGCAGCGGTTCGCAGCTGTCGGCCCAGGCCATGCCCCTTCGGTTCACAGTGGTCAGTCACCACCATCATCAGATGCGAACCCGCTCGTCACTTCCTACTTAAAACACCCGGTGGCTCCTCGCTGCCCTCACAGAACTCCTGAACCCTGGTACCTACTTACCTCCACAGTTTCATCTCCAACTCCATGCTGCCAGCCACATCCAGGAACTGCCTGTCCCCCCCCACTCCCCGCCCCACCTTGAAACTGACCCTTGAGATCCATTTGGAAAGAACTCCTGTAGAAAGTCCTGGGTGGGCCGGACTTCCTCCCCGAGGGGACCTTTCTTAGCACTGAAACCACATGGCAACTGGTTTGTACACCCCACCGGTTCTGAAAGGGCAAAAACATCTTCCTCACATTTTTCATACCTAGCAAAGCACCTGCTGCAAGAAGGGCAGCCCACAAAGTGATGAAAGAAAGTTCCTTCCCCAGGAAGTTTCCGGGAAGACAACCTTTTACTTTCATTTTTGTCTCGCACACGATCAGACTTGCATAGCAGACAATTAATCATAGGTGAAAACAGGTTCTTAAAATGTGTTTCATGATGCAGACAGGACACTCTTCCTACTTTTAGAGGATAAAAGAGATACTAAAAAAAAAGATAGAGATTGTATTTACCCAACGCAAAAGCACTGAAAGTGTAGTCTGCCGAAGAATGAAACTTGAGCTTCTGTGGTTTCGGCAAGAGGAAAAGATAAGGGAACTGCGGATGCTAGGAGGGCAGAGAATCTGTCAGCTAGAACGATTCTTAGTAGCTGAGTCTCTATAAAATGTCAATCAAGGGGCCCCTGGCTGGCTCAGTCAGTGGAGCTTCCGACTCTTGATCTAGGGGTCATGAGTTTGAGCCCCTCTATGGGGTAGAGATTACTTAAATAAAAACAAAAAACTAAAAAACAAAAGTCAGTCTAGAGTCCACTTCTAAAGAAGAAAAGAGCTCTTCAAAAGACAGCAGTTACCGGGGTGTCACAGGCTCTGATGTTTTCAGTGAGGCTGTTTAAATGGAAAACACCTAGAATCGTTTTATTTTTTTGTTCAAAGTTTTATGTATTTAAGTAATCTCTACACCCCACACGGGGCTCAAACTCACGACCCCGAGATCAAGAGTGAGATGTTCTGCGGCACCTGGGTGGCTTAGGGGGTTAAGCGTCTGACTTCAGTTCAGGTCATGGTCTCAATTTGTGAGTTTCAGCCCTGTGTCCGGCTCTGTGCTGACAGCTCAGAGCCTGGAGCCTGCTTTGGATTGTGTTTCTCTCTCTCTCAAAAATAAACAAACATTAAAAAAAAAAAAAAAAGGGGTTGCATGCTCTTCCAACCCGAGCCAGTCAGGTGTCCCTAAACATTTTAGGTTTCTTACTCATTAGGGGCCAAATAGCCTTTCTCTGCATTTAATCCACTGTTCAGGAGTTTGCTTCATTCTTAAAAGTGGAATTTCCTCACGGTTATCCCAACTGAGATGTTGACGTTGGAATGAACTGTTTGTTTTCCAACTTTTATGACTTGGTTTAACAACTAGATTTACGGAGCACTGACTCTGTAGCACACTTGATAGAGACCTGGTTGATCTGCATTCTACCTATTTTATAAATGAGGAAATTAAGCGTACACAATTTGCCTAACGTTACAAAACAAGCAAGTTAGCAGATCCGAGATCCAAATTCAGACAGTCTGGAACCGAGAATCTACATTCTTAACTGTAACATTATAATGGCTCATGAATTAAATTCAACACACACACACACACACACCCCTTTTCTGTCAAGACTTGGATTCTGGCACTGGTTCTGTCTTTAGTTAAGTCGTGGAGAGCCGGAGTGAAGTCACTTTTAAAATCCGAGACTGTAGCGCCCGCGTGGCTCAGTTGGTTAAGCTTCCAACTCTTGATCTTGGTTCAGATCATGATCTCACGGTGCCTGAGACTGAGCCCCGTGTCAGGATCTGCCCTGACAGCATGGAGCCTGCTTGGGATTCTCTCTCCCTCTCTCAAAATAAACATTAAAAAAAAAAAAAAATTCCAAGACTGTCTTCCCTACCTGTGATACTGGGCAGGACTCAGTCGGTAATCCCCTAACAGCGTGGAAGGGGGATGAGGGGGTCAGGGTGGTGTTGAGAGAGGCTGACCCACAGGGATCCTTGAACCATTTCAACCAGACCAGACTTTTTTGGAAAATGAATTCTTCTACTAGAAGTGAAGGTATAAAATATCTTGGGAACTGCAACTAATGTTTCTTTCTGGGAGCCAATATATTCCAAGGGGTGAGGCATCAGGAAATCCTTGAAAGCATGCCAAGTGTACATACACACACACAGGTGTATTTTTCTAGGGGAGAAGAGTCAGGCTTTCATTAAATACTCAAAGTAGCTGATTACCCTAAAGAGGATGAAGGACCTATAAAATCCTTCTTCAGCTTTACATTCTCGGAGGAAGCTGGCAATCCAAATCTGTAAAGCACAATCGAGGAAAACCTGCATTTCCTGATTAAGAGCCAAATGTCATTACACGGTGACAAGTAATACATATTAAGGGTAATCGTAGCTTAATAAACAGGTAGCCACAAGTGCTACTTGAAATCTGTTCTACTAGACAGAGTTAAAGAACGGTGCCTCACTTGGAACTCGCCTGCATCTGAGGCTCATATACATGAGCCATGTATAATGATACATATGGTGCATTAAATTTTTTAAGCATTACAGATTTTCAATGAATCAAGAAAAAAGCCCAATCACTGATTATATATAAAGTATTTATTTTTATGCACATATTTACCTACAAAATTTACAGAAAATAAAACAATGCCAAATATATAGAATACCCTCCCATGACTTCCTAGGAGCAGAGGGTTTTATTGCTGCAGTTTAAAGAATTAAAATTTATACACATGAAAGCCAAGATGAACACATTTAAGTTGAGTGGTAGCCTTGTTAAAATGTTTGTGTCCTGCTAAACTGAATTTTCAGCTTTATGTTAAATGGAATTTAAAAGACAGCTCGTGAAATAATTTAAACCTTTTCAAAATCTTCTAGTAAACAGGTAAAAGGCACCTCCAGTTCTTTAAAATATTCACAGCAATCCCGACAGTTTCGTTTCCAGGGCTAGTATAGTACATGTGGCTAATATGCATACACAGTATGTCATTAACACTCTCGGAACAGTGAGAACCATGGACTCGGTTTGTGGTGCCGCTCCCACGTGACCTGTGTGATGGCGTGGCCGGCCAATTACACCTGTGCAACACTAGCGTACCAGCATGTCCACCACAGCATAATATCCAATTATCTAAAACAATGACTATCGAATTCCCAGACATTACATAATTTATAACTTAACTTGTATATTCAGACGCCTTTGTGGAGTATTCTTAAAATTAATTAAAAAATATAAAGTTTATTTAGCATTAAACAAAAACAATGAACTGGAAACTTACTACCACAATAGTGGCTGAAATTCACTATCTGTCTTAACGAAAATGGTTTCTCAAAACGTCTATAATTTCTTACAACGTAATGGAGAGGAGTCCTCCTCAGGCTCGGCGCCAGCCGATGTTTCTCTTGCACTGTGATGGGAACGGAGGAGTGGAAGAATGAAGGCACAGCTACACGTGACAGCTGGGTCTAAAGAGCTGTGGGGACGGCAAACACACGTTCCTGAAATACTGGTGCAGGAGAGCAGAGTCCACACAACATCTCCCTCTTTAACATTGGCATTGATTTGCTATTTACAGTAGTTTGCAAAAATACATTATAAAAACTGAATGAGGTTCTAAGTTTAACTTAGTAACAAAAAGACATACTTCATCTGCAAAAGTCTCTGCAGGGTCTGAAGTACTAAAGTGACACTAATACTGAAACACAGGTAATCCAAGGTACCAAGCCGGAGCACGCGAGCCATCGTCATCATATCATGTGGGTAAGTATTGCACACTTCTTGTCAGCTGTTGCTATGATCTTCACATATGCAACTGTAAAAGGAATCCTTTATGGCTTTTTGCTCAATCACTTATTTGAAGAAAGGCTGTTTTAGGTCCCATAACAATGAGTGCACGTTGTCACTGAACGTGAGGCCTAGGTTTCAAAATGAGTTTTCCTGTCTGTAAAGATGGGGGAAAAAACAGTTTTTCAATACACAGTTCTATTAGAAACATTGCCCCTTTCATAAACCTTAAAGTGCATCTGAAGGGTACCACAACACCCATCTGTATTGTCAAGATTAATAAATCAATAGTTAACGTTTACAAAGTTTTGTGTGGAGCTTTCTTTCTGAAATCTCATCACTTTAAAACACAATCTATTTGATGAATCCCCTGTCCACTGGCTACCTAAACACCAGCCAATCAATCCAATGAATAAAATCCAAACATGTATAAACCAATTCATGCTCCTTGTCAAATGAAGTTTATATAACATAAATAAATGTATTTGAAGCAAAACACTTTTCCTTTTCCAACATTGAAGTTTTAATTCCAAGTAAAGTGTAAACCAACGGCCGGAGCACTAGACACTTGTACACCGTGGATGTTCAGTCTAAGTGGTACAACTCTTCTGTAAGGCCAACGGTCTTTTTTTTTTTTTTTTTAATGCAACCTCTATACCCAACGTAGGGCTTGAACTCATGACCCTAAGATCAAGAGTCACATGCTCTACTGACTGAGCCAGCCAGGCACCCCGGACCACATAACCCAAACAATTCCACTTCTGGGAATTTTCTGAAGGAAACCGGATTTGAGCGAAAAGCTGTACACAAAAATTTCACTTTTTTTCTTTCATTCATTCAACATCTACTGAGTGCCTATTATGGGCCAGGCCTCGCATGAAATGCTAGGGATCCAGGAATGAATGAGACAGACTCCCTGGTCCTCCTGGCGCTCGCATCCTGGCAGAGAAGACATAACACAGGTGATATGGAAACTGGAAACAACCGTATGACCAACAGGGCATTACATCGAGATGCATCTGTAAATTGGGACAATACATAATTAAACAAAACAGAAGACCCCAATGATGACAGTGTGGGTAAAAAGCCCAGGACTCTGCATGTGGTTCATGTCCAAAAATGGTGGCTCTAGGAGCCTAATATTGGGTCAAAGAAGCAGGTCTGAAAACTCCTTAGTATCCTTTAAGAGAAGCGAGAATATGCAACATTTATAAAACTCTAATATCCTCAGGTCAAAAGTGCTGTCCAGTGGCGCCTGGGTGGCTCAGTTGGTTAAGCATCTGACTTCGGCTCAGGTTATATGATCTCACAATTCGTGGGTTCGAGCCCCACGTCGGGCTCTGTGCTGACAGCTCAGAGCCTGGAATCTGTTTCAGATTCTGTGTCTCCTTCTCTCTCTGCCCCTCCCTAACTCATACTCTCCCAAAAATAAACTTAAAAAACAAAAGAAGGGAAAAAAGAAAAAAGTGCTGTCCAGATTCTGGTCACCATGAGATTCTCCCTTTCAACTTAATTCTCTGCCATTTGATTTTTGCTAATTCCTTAATATATGGGAAGAACTCTGACACTAATTTCTTCACTATTGTATTGACAATTTATATACAGTTAAGTGTTCAAATCTTCTGTACAGTTTTATGAGTTTTAACAAATACATACAGCTACATAGCAACCACAGAGATTTAGCTACAGAATACCACCATGCACAAAGTTCCTGCATGACCCTTTCGGGCCAATGGTAGCCCCACTCCTCACACAGACATAACTGATCTTTAAACCAATGTAATCATACAGTGTGTGTTCTTTTGCACCTATTTCTTCCACTCGATGGGTGTGAGACTCACCCATGTTATCATGTTTCACTAGTATCATTTTATTACTGTGATTACAACATAAAATACACTGTATCCCACTGCATGAACAGACCATGGTTTTATCTATGGTTTTAATCTATTTTAAGTTACATGAGTAAGACATTGCTGTAATCCCATTTTTCAGGTTAAAAAAATTTTTTTTTTGAGAGACAGAGAAGCATGCATGCATGAGCAGGGGGGCGATACAGGAGGGGGAGAATCCCAAGCAGGCTCCACGCTATTAGTGCAGAGCCTGACGTGGGGCTCAAACCCACACACCGTGAGATCATAACTTGAGCTGAAATCAAGAGCTGAAGGTTTAACTGACTGAGCCACCCATGTGCCCCTAATGTAATCTCATTATTAAAAAAATTCAAATACAAAGGTGTCTGGATGACTCGGTTGGTGGAGCATACAACTCTCGATCTCAGGGTTTTGAGTTTAAGCCCCATGCAGGGTGTAGGGATTACTTAAAAAAAAATTCAAATTCAGATAAGCAAAATCGTTCTTCCCATCTATATGAAATTCTGGCCCTCTTACAGAAGGATCAGTTTGAGCATGATTCTTCCCAGATTGTGTTCTATGGGTTTACATTCACATATATAAATAAAATTTGGCGTTTCTTTTTTTTTTTTCTATTAAGCTTATTTAGAGAGAGGGAGCAAGTGAGCATGGGGGAGAGGCAGAGAGAGAGAAAGAGAAAATACCCCAATAAACAAAAATGAACAGGGGCGCCTGGGTGGCTCAGTCGGTTAGGCGGCCGACTTCGGCTCAGGTCATGATCTCACGGTCTGTGAGTTTGAGCCCCGCATCGGGCTCTGTGCTGATGGCTCAGAGCCTGGAGCCTGTTTCAGATTCTGTATCTCCCTCTCTCTCTCCCCTTCCCTTGCTCAGACTCTGTCTCTGTGTCTCTCAAAAATAAAATAAAAACGTTAAAAAAATCTAAAAAGAAAAAATATGAGCAAAGGAAAAAAAAGGAGACAAACCAAGAAACCGACTCTTAATTACGGAGGACAAACTGGTGGTTCCTGGGGCGGGGCTGGGGGGGGGGGGGGCTGGTTAAACAGGTGATGGGGATTAAGGAGTGCACGTGTGGGGATGAGCACCAGGTGTTGGATGGAATTGCTGAATCACTAGATTGTGCACCTGAAACTAACAACACTGTATGTTAACTCTACTGGACTTTAAATGTAAACGGTACTAGGGAAAAACACGACTTAAAAGAGAAAAGGTACGAAGCTGAGTATACTGTGCCTCCTGTGTACATGTGGCGGTCCCTGCGGGGGGGGGGGGGGGGGTTAGATGGAGAGCAGAGTGGCTGGGTCACAACACATGCCAATTTTACATCTTACAGGATGAAGAAACCGCCCTCCAGCATGGCCACGCCAGTGTGTTTGCCACAAGCAGTGTATGGGTGCATCTACCTCACCACAGTTCTGGGGCTGTAACTTCTGCCCGTGCGACAGGCGGGCAGGACACACGGAAACCCAGTTTTACCTCTCATTTCCCCAATTACAAATGAGGCTATCTGTATTACCGCTTCTATCATTTGACTTACCTCTTCCACATTTCAAATGTACTATTTGTCTTTTTTTATTTTTCATAGGTCTTTAAATATTCTGGACTTTATCCTCTATTTGATACCTTACAAATATATATATATATATATATATCTTTTTAATTTATTTATCGAGAGAGAGAGAGAGAGAGAGAGATAGAAGGAGAATTCTAAGCAGAGTCCACACTGTCAGCATAGAGCCCGATGCGGGGCTCGATCCCACAAACTGTGAGATCATGACCTGAGCCAAATATCAAGAGGCAGACACTTAACAGACTGAGCCACCCAGGCGGGCCCCCCCCCCAAGTTAGTTTTTTCAATAATCTCTACACCCAATGTGGGGCTTGTACTCATGACCCTGAGATCAAGAGTCACATGCTTTTGCCACTGAGGCAGCCAGGTGCCCCGCAAATATCTAATCACTGCTTAATTTCTTGTCTTTTGCTTTACAAAATTTCCAAATGTTGATGCAACTAAAGATACCCAACCTCTTCCATGATGGGATTTCTGTGTCTTAAAAGGAAAAAGGAGACTTTCTGCACCAAGATTATAAACATATTCACCTGTATTTTCTTCTAATGCTTTAACTGTGGGACATGTCTGTCTTCTTAAATACATTTAAGACCAGGGGCACCTGGATGGCTGAGTTAAGTGTCAGACTTCAGCTTAGGTCGTGACCTCCCAAGTTGTGAGGTTCAAGCCCTGCACTGGACTCCTCACGGACGGTGTGGAGCCTGCCCGGGATTCTCTCCCTCTCCCTCTGCTCCTCCTCCGCTCTCTCATGCTCTCTCAAACAAACAAAAAAGAAAAAATATATAAAAGACTTTCCCTGGAATTTAGTTTAATAGTATCCTTATTCTTTCCTAATTTTTAAAATATCACAGTGTTGGGGCAGCTGGGTGGCTCAGCTGGTTAAACGTCCAACTTCTGCTCAGGTCATGACGTGATTCGAGTCCTGCATCAGGCTCTCTTCTCTCTCTCTGCCCCTCCCTGGCCTGTGCACGTGCACAAACGCACTCTCTCTCAAAAATAAATAACAAAGAGGCACCTGGGTGGCTCAGTCAGTTAAGTGTCCAACTTCAGCTCAGGTCATGATCTCATGGTTCATAAGTCCCAGCCCTGATTCGGGATCTGTGCTGACAGCTCAGAGCCTGGAGCCTGCTTCAGGTTCCGTGTCTCTCTTGCTCTCTGCCCCTCCCTCACTCACACTCTCTCTGTCTCAAAGGTAAATAAACATTAAAAATTTAAAAAAAAGGGCGCCTGGGTGGCTCAGTTGGTTAAGCATCCAACTTTGGCTCAGGTCATGATCTCAGTGAGTTCGAGCCCCACATTGGGCTCTGTGCTGACAGCTCAGAGCCTGAAGCCTGCTTCAGATTCTGTGTCTCCCTCTCTCTCTCTGACCCTCCCCCGCTCATGCTGTCTCTCTCTCTAAAAAAAAAAAAAAGAAATAAACATTAAAAAAAAAAAGAAATAAACATTTAAAAAATCAAAGCGTTTAGTCTTTATTCTCTTCACTGGTCCTGTGGCCTTCCTGCTCCTAATATCTTTTTTTCCCCTCTTTATTCTAATTTTCTACACAGGCTTTTACTTAATAGTTTTTTTTTTAATGTTTATTTTTGAAGGAGAGAGAGACAGAGTGTGAGTGGGGGAGGGGTAAAGAGAGAGAGAGAGAGACAGAATCCGATGCAGGCTCCAGGCTCTGAGCTGTCAGCACAGAGTCTAACGTGGGGCTTGAACTCATGAGCTGTGAGATCATAACCTGAGCCAAAGTCAGATGCTTAACTAACTGAGCCACCCAGGCGACCCAATAGTTTTTTAATTTGAAGGTAAAAACACCTTTATAAATAAATAAATCCAAACTGTGAGATATTCTTATCTTTTAACTAGGCTCCACGCCCAACGTGGGGGGCTTGAACTCACAACCCTGAGATTAAGAGTCGCATGCTCTATTGAATGAGCCAGTCAGACGTCCCAAGATACTCTTAATACGTCAAAATGGGCGGCGCCTGGGTGGCTCAGTTGGTTAAGCATCCGACTTTGGCTTGGGTCTTGGCTCAGGTCATGATCTCGTGGTTCACGAGTTTGAGCTCTGCACCAGGCTCTGTGCTGACAGCTCAGAGCTTTGGATTCCATGCCTCCCTCTCTCTCTGCCCCTCCCCTGCTTGCACACACTCTCTCTCAATAATAAACATTAAAAAAAAATTAATGCGTCAAAATCAGATCAACTTTTAAAAACACAGTTGGTTTGTATGTCTGTAGTCTGTCAACCTGAGATCTAATTTAAAATCCCACATACAGAATACTATTAGATAAACAACAGTTTAAAAAACCAACACCCACCGAGCCAGTTTTGGCCAACAGTGGCCACGGTATATTAGATCGATGATGACTTCAATTATAAGACACTGCATCGTGATTTTATGTCATTAAGAAAGATTAAACTGGGGGTGCCTGGCCGGCTCAGTCAGTAGAGCACGTGACTCTTGATCTCAGGGTTGTGAGTTCAAGCCCCATAGTGGGCACAGAGCTTACTTTAAAAAAAAAAAACTCGAACCGTCGACACCACAGATTATTAGCTGCATCTCAATAACCGAGATGCAAATGCACATCTTAGGATCAGAGCTGTGAAGAACCTGCCCACCACTAATCCCTGCCGACAATCTGTTAATGTCTGTTTTACTTAAGCTGAAACATTTCAGTCCTCTCATGCGGGTCTATAACTTTCTAATGTACGCAATACTCACATCGTCACAAGACATGTTGTATTCTGCTAATACAGTTCGACATCGAGCAGCTATACTGAAAAACTGTGGTCAAAGGAAAATTTATCACATGAGGAATAAGGTTTTAACAACACCTCGATGATCAAGGTGCTTTAATTTCACCTGAGAACAAAACTCAATTCTGCAAAGGATACATTGATGGCGCGACGACTCGCTTGTGTATTCCAGCAAAAAACAAGCCTATCAGAGTGATACAGCTAATGGTGAAGAACGGGTGGTTCCATAACGATGTGAAGAAGGACACCTGAAAAAGAAGAGGTTGAGATATAAACATGTTCAAAATCTCAGAACACCAACTCCTACCTCCCCACTTGTGCTTAAATGTATGTTAACATTTTAATCTAAGATATGAGGACTTGAAGAATTCAAAATAATCCTAGTTGTCTTGCTAGACATAAAAATAAAAATAATTTGTTTCATATCTTTCACCAAGCAAGACAGCAGTAATCCCTCCATTCATTCTAAAGACTTGAACCATCACAGGTTCATCCCTAAAACCAAAAACCATCCAACCAAACCTATTTCCTGAGCCCCTCCTAGCAAGAAGCAATTTAGAAACCAAGAATGGGGCACCTGGCTGGCTCTGTTGGTAGAGCATCTGACTCTTGATCTCAAGAGTTGTGAGTTCAAGCCCCACAGTGGGTGTGGAGCCTACTTCAAACAAGCAAACAACCAAATGAGAGTCTCAGAGAAACGAAGGGCTAATTTCAGATCTGGGCATGATCAGATGACAGCAGGAAGCAGGACAACATGAATACGTGGGAACAAAAGTCCAGGATCCAGCACTGGAATAGGAGCGGGCGCCACAGCCAGACTACTGGGAACAGAACTGTGGACCGAAGGAGGAAAGATGTGTTTAGAGCGTGGAAAAAGAAATCGAATGGGGAAGTAACTGAACGGAGCAACGGAATTAAGCCACGGCGTGTGTACTTCACCCTCCTACTGGGAGATGCGTACATATTCCAAGACTGAGAACTACATTTACAAAAAGCACCAGGTAGCTGGCCTCGCATGGTATAAGCTAAATAAATTTGTCAAATGAAGAAATGAGAGGCTGAAATATCAGAAACGGAAGGGTAAAATTCTGAAGAAAGGTTAATATTCCAGGGAAACGTCTTCGTAAAACCTTTAAGGAGAGGCGAATCTCCAAGGCCAGCTCTATTTCACGCGGCCCACGCAATGTAAGCACATAGCGTGTCTTAGGTGTTAATTTTAACTAGACCAGTCAGAACCAGCCTTCTTTCCTCCGCGGCGACAATCACTGCCTCTAACTACCTGCCAGTTTCCCCCTGAGATCAGGCCTTCGCGTACTGTCCAGAGTGCCATATCCCTTTCCCTCGGGTTCTCCCAGCTGGTCCTGCACTGGCCTTCGAGTCTGCAACTCTTGCTACAGAAACCACCGCTTTTTACAACTCCTGTCAGGTTGGAGGTTATTAAATATTGAAATATAAAGAGCTAACCCTTAGGCTAATAGTTACATTCTCACCTAATTTAGAAAATTACATTAACTACAGAGTTTTGGGCCTTTTTCAAATTACATTTAATTCTGTGTTTTATTAAGATCTCAACTAGCTGAAATCAGCTTGTATTTTTCCCAATTAGAAGTCAGATTCATTTCCCAAGAGAGACGTTTTCAATCTTCTCGCCAGCCTCCTGGCTCCTCCCCGAAGAGGAGCACCAAGCACAGCCTGAAGACCCGACTTGTATAAATGAGCCCACACGAGAGTCCCATCTGCCATCGGAACTCCTCTGTTAACGCAACATTCCATCCCCACCTCCCCTGCCTCCTGTCCTTCCACGTCTCCACCCCAGCGGATAATCAGGGAGACTACCTGCTAAATAAACCCCTGGCTGCCTGAACTGCCATTTGGACTGCTGACCAAAGCCTGGCTTTTAGGTTTTCCTTCTGGAGAACCTAACAGGTTATAAATAAAGCTACTAGAAGTAGTCTACCTAATTACAATTTAAAAAACGATGTGGGTTTATGATTTGAGAGGATTACAACATCACCATTACCTAAATAAAGCTGCACTGAGGGAAAAAAACTTCACTGAAAAATTGGGAGACTATGGCTCCTCTAATAAAAAAGCCTGAGTTTGAAATTAAGGTACAAGTTAGAAGAAAGAAGTAGAATTTTGAAAAACACGCTATCAGATTTCATCGAAGAATGCTTCAAGAAATAACATTATGAAATCTGTTATTGCCTTTGGTATGGGGATGTTCTTAGACAGTGCCCAATGGGAGATCTCTGTGTTTCCTATATTAAATTTCAGGCAGGAATTTTTTTTTAAAGATAAATGTGGATAACAAAATCTTTGCTAGTTGATGGAACTTATACTTGTGGTCTCTTCACAGAGACTGAAAACCATGGACCTGTGACTGACTGATTAGGTAACTCAGAGGCTAATCTGTAACTCAGTTCTGGCAAGTGTTCTGGCAAGTGTTCTGGTCCACGTGGCCTTGTCTGTGACCTGGTTTCCTTCCTGTTTTAGGCCCTCTAATCAGTCTTTTTTTTTCTAATTTGACTTTGTATTACATTTATATTTTGTTGTTTTATCATATATGTTTCCTGCAAAGTCATCTCAAATACTTTACAGGATGAGGAAAGGAACTACCAAAGATAAGTCATAGAAGGAAATGGTATTTTATAATTTTTAAAAGCTGGCACAGATGACCCTAAATGAACAAAGCAGAATAAAGACAATGTTTACACTAAAACATGTAAAAATATGTAAATATATGTAAAAAGTTCAGAAATGAACGAGAAATAATGTAAGTGGAGTAATATGTCTTAGAGCTTTTTCCCTGTTAAAAAAAAAAAAACTCACTCTACAAGAGCCAACCAAAGTTTTTCTTAAGAAAGTTAATATAAGGGATATTTTTAATATAACGATCAATATCACTACTCGTAACAATAGGTAGCATTCGAATAATACTTTACAATGAACAAAGCACAACTGCATTACCTCATTTAATCTACAAAAGATTTTAAATCAAAACTTCTACCTTTTGTGTCTCAGGATCTATTAACCAGTTCCAGGCACCAGTAGCTGTACAGACAGACACCACTATAAGCAGCACTGATGAAAGAGAAACATGAAATTAGTGAGAACATAAGCTCTTAACAAAGATTAACGAAATTAAAAGCTGTAAGAATCAACATAGTAACATTTTAATATAAGATTCCATATTATATAACTTTCAATGTGCTTTGCGATTTTGCAGATCTTGTAGATTCAAGTTAAACAACAAAAAATGCCTCTCATTTTCAAATGTAAACAAACCAGACAAAGGCCCCTTTATGAAGCACTGAGAATTCCGACTGAGGATCTGGCCTTGCAGACAGGAGCCTGCAGTTAGGAAGGTGGGGCACGCGGTTCAGGATCAGACTTTCTTCAGAGACTTGAAGATTAGGGTACAAATGACTGATAGGAGAACTCAGAAAAGTTTTCTTTCTCCCCACTTAAGCGAGAATTATTTTAGGAATTCTGAATAGATCCTAAATAAAACTTAATAGTAAATGGTACTGGGCACCTGGCTGGCTTAGTCAGTCCTGAAATACGGAGAACGTGAAGAATGTGACTCTGACCTTGGAGTTGCTGGTCGAGCCCCACGTTGGGTATAGGGATAACTTAAAAATGAAATCTTCAAAAACATTAAAAAAAAAAAAAAAGAATAAATGGTACTCCTGGAAACTAAAAAAAGAGCATTAAGACTTAGCTAACATCGTGGATATCAAGTTCCTGTCCTTCAGTTAGGACGCAGACGGTGTTCAAACGTGAAGATCGGGATTCAAACAATAGAAACGTAGTCAAACTGTATCTACGATTCCTGGTGATGTACTTTTTAGAAGAGGCAAATCATAGGAAAACAATCTCATTTTAAGTATTTAGTACAGAATCAAAATTTCAAAATTAACATTCTCAGCTCCTAACAGACTAAACTCAATTTCTAAAAATTCTGTATTTCCATTAGGAAATATATTACACAGATTCTTCTTTTGAAAAATGAAGCAAAAGCAAAAGCAAACCTACTGGAAGGGACCTCGGACACATACTGCTGATTGGTACATTACCCAAGCCGAGGCCATTTTTACATAAGCACAGAGACCAGGAATAACAGAAAAAAATAAAGTACACCCACTATATTATGTTTACAAAACATAAAGATAGGACATTACTATATATGCTCAAAAAAATTTTGGGGGGGTGTCTGGGTGGCTCAATCGGTTGAGCGGCCAACTTTGGCTCAGGTCATTCTGTGACTCCCTCTCTCTCTGCCCCTCTCCTGCTTACTCTCTCTCTCTCAAAAATAAACAGGCCTTAAAAAAATTTTTTTACCAAAAAAAAGTTTTTTTCAAGTAGCAGTGAAATAAGGTTTTTGGGGTAATTTCTCCATAAACCAAAGAACTTGAGAAAATCATTACTTGTAAATTCTGACCAATCAGAATTCCCACAGCATATGAATCAAACTTTGCAAACAGATCTAATAAAAACATCACAAAGAGTCTCAGCACAAAAAAACCTAACTTCAATAGTGCTCTCTGGTCCCACGAACTGAATTAAACTTTGAAAGGCAGGATGTTTTCAACATGTGCTGTTGTACTTCCCTCTTAATAGAAATTCCATTTTAATGTTTATTTATTGTTTATTTTTGAGAGATATAGAGACAGAGTGTGAGTGGGGGAGGCGCAGAGAAAGAGGGAGACAGAATCCGAAGCAGGCTCCAGGCTCTGAGCTGTCAGCACAGAGCCCGATGCTGGGCTCGAACTCAACAGACCGTGAGATCATGACCTGAGCCGAAGTCGGCGGCTTAGCCAACTGAGCCACCCAGGCGCCCCTAGGAATTCCATTTTAATAACACACATCCAAGAACTTAAGACTGATTCCAACATAACTGAGTAAAGCATTTTGTGTGCTGAGGTCATCGCTTGTTTGCATTTCCTGTGTATTTCCACAGGGTAATAACCACAATTCTTTCAACCACATTCTATGTTACTTGTGATATTTTGAATATACAGTTAAAATGTGAATTTGTTTTCTTGGGCAGGCTCCCAAACAACCCAATCACGCCAAAGTTAACCAAGGGTAATTTCATAACCTTTCTAGGTATATGTTAAATATGGTTTTCCTCAATGAAACTTCATTTCGATACTTAGTAAGCGAATTATAAAACTGCTAAACAAGCTCCTGAATTTATATGTGTTACTTAACAATATTGTAAAATTTAATTTAAAAAGTGCATGTATTTTAATGGAAAAATAACCATTTATACACATAAAATACTGGATGGCCCGTTCCTTTTCTTAAAAATTTCTTTAAGATGCACTATTTACAAAGTTAAATAAATTTAAAAACTGTCGCAACAGGGGTGCCAGGGCGGCTCAGGTCATGATCTCATGGTTCCTGAGATCCAACCCTCGCCCAGCTGTGTGCTGACAGTGCAGAGCCTGCTTGGGGTTCTCTGTCTCTGCTCCTCCCCCACCCACTCTCTCTCAAAATAAACTTTAAAAAAAAAAAGGGGGCGCCTGGGTGGCTCAGTCGGTTGGGCGACCGACTTCGGCTCAGGTCAGATCTCATGGTTTGTGAGTTCGAGCCCCGCGTCGGGCTCTGTGCTGACAGCTCAGAGCCTGGAGCCTGCTTCAGATTCTGTATCTCCATCTCTCTCTCCACTCACGCTCTGTCTCTGTCTCTCAAAAATAAATAAATGTTAAAAAAAAAATTAACAAAAAAAAAGGTAAAAACTGTCAAAACAAAAGGAAACCTTATGGTTTAGTAAAGCACCCGTTAGTCAAAAACCTTACACAAAAGCAAAATCATTGCTAGACAGGGATAAAAGTATCAACTGTCGGCTTACTTTGCCTTAAAGAAACATTCGAGAACTTACTTCTCCAACGTCCAGTGGCAGGTTGCAAACAATGAATATATTCTGTAAGTCTCCTCTCAAAAGCCTTGAGATCTAGGTAAAAAGAGGTCAAGTTTCCAATTAGCCACTCTGCCGAGTTTGAAGCTATTAAGATGAAATTTTACTCTAACTGCTTCAGGTCTTACACACCGACTTACATGTATCACTGCACTGTTTAGTTCGTTTACTATGACAGCTTTAAGCACTTGACAAAAACATTAGGTGTCTTTAATTCCAATTTCACATATAAGGAAACTGGCTGGTTCACTTTTAGAAGCTTCGTAAAATGGTATGTGGAAAATCAGCAGCAGCCTCAGCCGGCGCCAAAAGCTAGAATTTTGGGGGTTGCAAATAAAAGGATCAAAATCAGGGCGAGTTTTAATCCTGTTGGAACCAAGAACTTTCTATTAGAACAACGTACTCCCCTAACATCAAAGGCTTCGAGGTCTGTTTGACCGCAATGACCCGGTTCCGCTTTCCAGCCCTCATGTTTAATTAATGGCTACGCTTTCTGTCCGCTCTCACTGGACTTCTGATACGGCTAACGGGCGGCTGTGGAAAGACACTCCCCTTTCCTCCCTCTGAATGGGTTACAGGTGATCTTCGCGACGCTCTCGGAGCTCAAGCTCGGAGGCCTTCTGAAACGGGCGTCCGAGGTGCTCCTGAGTGAGCAAGGAAGGCTCGGTCGCGTTTTTTAAACTTTAAAAGGAGATCAAGAGGCCCTCCCTTACCCCAGCACTTACCAGAAACCCCAACAGGAATTAAGGGACACCACTCCTGGGGTTATCGGTATAATAAAATAAGGTGAATTAGCATTCACAAAGGGCAAAATGCAAAGCTTTGCCAATGAGTAAAAAACAAAAGTGGCCCAGGAGAGGGGCTCCCGGTCCAAGCTGGGGGGGATGGGAAAGCTGACGCAACGCCCCCCAGCGCCCGCCGAGGCCGGGCGCGCCGGAATCAGCGTCGGGCCGTCTCCGGCCGCCCCTTGGCCAGGCCCCCGCGGCCCCTAAGCTCCGACCCCCTTCTGTCCATCCTTCTTGGCCTCCTCTCCCCAGGGCGGGGCCTCCGCCACTCCTGCCCCTCCAGCTTCCGGGAGGAGCCCGGGAGGGGCCCGGGCAACCCAGCAAGCCCACTCTACCTTCCGCCTGCTCCAGCGAGTTCATGTCGGGCGGCAGCACCGGTCACCGCCGCTGTCCCGTCTGCATCGCAGCTCTCCGGCCCGCGCCCGGCCCGCAGCGCCAACTCCCACCTCTAACCGCTCCCTGCTGCCCCTCCCCGTCGCACCTCCCCTTACCTACACCCGCTACGCTCATTGGGCGTCACTGCCAGACCCCACAACTAAGACGGTTTTCTATTGGTTAATTCCGGCACCGGCCTCGGGGCCTAGCGTTGGACGGTCAGCCGGAGGGACCAAGAACTGCCGGCGGCCGTGCTGGTGTAGCGCTGGCGCCGCCTCCTGCCCCGGGGAGGAACTGCAGCCTGTCCGAGCCAGTTCGCTCGTAAGTACATTCTTTGCTTTCTGCCTGGTTCTTTCATTCCTCAAATATTAATTGAGCGCCCATTACCTTGCTTGCAGTGTTCTGGTCGCTGACAAGGGAATCAGGAATGAACGAGCTATCCTCTCTCTAACACTTAAGGGCGTATAGAACTAACTAGAACACAAATAGTGGATTTAGGTAGAGTACCTCTTTCCTTGATAACCTAACTCCTTAAGTAGGCATATTTCTCCTGGTCAACTTTTCTCACCTTACGCAACTTTCATATATCATAAAGAAGGCAAAGTATGAGCCCCAGTACCTAGAACTTAAAAAAAATCTGTAAAGTATTGACTACATTTATATTTAGTTCAAATGCTTCTTGTTGGTTTTCTTATGGCCATTCATTCCAGAACTATTAATTGCATGACATTCTATTCACTGTATTTTATCCGGGATACGCTTATGAGGAAGATGGAGAAAATTTCTGACCTAGGAGAGGAAGGGTTACAGCAGGCGATAAACATGCAAATAAGTAATGCAACACTTGATGCCTGAGTTTGAGCCCCACCTTAGGCATACGGTTTACTTAAAAAAATAAATAGCATGCAAATAAATAATTGATTTCCGATAAAGGTAGTTGTGTGAAGGAAGTAAGCATAATACCATGCGGTGAGCTAAAGGAGCGGTAAATAAATAAATAAATAAATTAATTAATTAATTAATTAATTAATTAAAGCCCTAAGTCAAACTATCCCTTTTCACTTCTTGCTCAAGGCTCCATTTCTCCAAGCCATCACATTTTCCTTTGGTCTCCAGCAGAGTCTAAAGAATGGTTATGGAACATCTGTTTTGGCTCTCCTGGGCTAGATCCTGGGGAGGTGAGGAGTGAGAAACACTGATGAAGAGGATGGTACAAAGCACCGTGGGAAGTGGAAACTTTGCTAACTGGCCTTCCAGAGAGACCTGTTAGCGGCAGGTCTTCTGCTTGCCCGATGCTGTATGTAAGTTTCTAGCAAGAGCTTGGAACAACAGAAAGAAGACCAAGGACTACCTCCTAGGGTTTTCCCTCTCCATCTTTCATTTTCAGCTGTGCTCAAATAAATGTTGAATGTGTCTTTGAAAGGGTGCACATTCTGAGCTTGTCATGGGCATCTACGTGTATGGAACATGGGGGTTAGGAGGCAGTAAGGGAGGAGAGGAGAGAAATAGGGCCTCATAGGCTACGGAATTTTGTTTTTTGTTGTTGCTGTTTATTTATCTGAGAGAGAGAGACACACACACAGAGGAAGAGCAGATATGCACCAACAGGGAAGGGGCAGATAGAGAGGGAGAGAGAGAATCCCAAGTAGGCTCCACACTGTCAGCACAGAGCCCCACTGCAGGGCTTGATCTCACGAGCTGTGAGATCATGACCTGAGCTGACATCAAGAGGAGGACTGAGCAACCCAGGTACCTCCAGGTTAAGAATTTTGAACCCAAGGTATTGGGAAGACCAGAGGATTGGTAAAAACATCATATCAGGGCACCTGGTTGGGCTGACAGCATGGACCCTGCTTGGGATTCTCTCTCTCTTCTCTCTCTCTCTCTGCCCCTCCCTTTGAAGAGCTCTCTCTCCCTCTCTCTCTCTCAAAATAAACAAGATAAATATGAAACAAAACAAGGACATTGTGTCAATGAGATTTGGCAAGAACAGAGCCAACAAGTACTTAAGGAACACATACATATTCCAGGCACTGGGACATAAACTAAGAATTTAAAGCTACCTACAGAGCTGCCTTACAGAGGGCAGGAGTTAGTGTAAAAACCGAAGATAAAACCCAGGCTCTGAAAACATCAGCGATGGGGTGAAGATCCACTTGGAGGAAGGATGTCCAGTACAATAGCTGAGATTTGTTACATTTTCCCAAGGGGGCTTTGTGGTTCGGAGTGTCAGAGCTCCTTTAAACCCTCCATCAGGTCTGAGTCAAAGGGTGGATACCAAACCCATTTCAGAGACGAGTTCATAGATGAGTGGGTGAAATGATCAACTCCGACCCTGTAGCCGGAGTTATTATTGGTTTCTCTCTCTCTCTCTCTTTTCTCTTCTTCCACATGGTACATCAGATCGCTTAACAAATCTTGTTGGCTCTGCCCTCAAATTATATTTAAACTTTAATCACTTCTCACTACTTCCACTGTAACCACTCTGGTCCAAGCCACCGTATAACCTGGGTTTACTTTAATGATCTCCAGCTGTTTCCCTGCTTCCGCTCTTGTCTCAAACAGTGGTTTGTAGAATACTAGAAGATCACACTAGGGGCGCCTGGGTGGCTCAGTCAGTTAAGCATCCGACTTTGATGCCTCGGAGCCTGGAGCCTGTTTCAAATTCTGTGTTTCCATCTCTCTCTGCCCTTCCCCTGCTCTCTCTCTCTCTCTCTCTCTCTCTCTCTTTCTCTCTAAAGTAAAAAAACACTAAATTTTTTTTTTAAAACCACACTATTTTTTTTAAAGTTTATTTATTTATTTTGAGAGAGAGAGAGCACAGTGGGGTAGGGGCAGAGAGAGAGCAGGACAGAAGATCTCAGCGGGATCCAGGCTGACAGCAGAGAGCCCGACTCAGGGCTCGAACCTACGAACCCGTGAGATCATGACTTGAGCTGAAGTCAGACGCTTAACCAATTGAGCCACCCAGGTGCCCGTGAAATCACAGTACTTTTGTGTTTAGAACCTTCCAATGGCTCCTGAAAGTGACTACAATAATAATCTTCATAACATTTCCATGGCTATACCTTCTAAAATAATTTCAACGAGTCATACGCCCCCTTATACATTTTAATTTTTAAGATTTTATTTATTTTTTGGGATGCCTCGGTGGCTCATCTGGCCCGGCGCTGATGGCTTTCTGCCCAGAGAGAGGAAGACAGACTCTCCCAAGCAGGCTCTGTGCTCTCAGCACTGCACCCCATTTGGTGCCCTAACTCACAAACCACGAGATCACGACCTGAGCTGAAGCTGGACCCTTAACCAGGGGCGCCTGGGTGGCTCAGTAGTTTGAGCATCCGACTCTTGATTTTGGTTCAGGTCATGATCTCACAGTTCGGTTCATGGGTTCGAACCCCAAATTAGGCTTTGCACTGACAGCACGGAGACTGCATCAGATCCTCTATCTCCCTCTCTCTCGAAATTAAATAAACGTTATGGGTCACCTCAGTGGCTCAGTTGGTTAAGCATCTGACTTCTGCTGTCAGCGCAGAGCCCGCTTTGGGTCCTCTGCCTCCCTATTTCAGCCCCTTCCTCGACCTAGCACATGCTCTCTGTCAAAAATAAATAAACATTAAAAAATAAAAATAAACAAGCATTAAAAAATAAAGCCGTTTAAAAATGAACAAATAGGGGTGCCTGGGTGGCTCAGTTGGTTAAGTGGCTGACTTCAGCTCAGGTCATGATCTCACGTCTGTGAGTTCGAGCCCCACGTCGGGCTCTGTGCTGACAGCTTAGAGCCTGGAGCCTGCTTCAGATTCTGTGTCTCCCTGTTTCTCTGCCCTTCTCCTGCTCACGCTCTGTCTCTATGTCTCTCAAAGATAAATAAACGTTAAAAAAATTTTTTTAAAATGAACAAATAATCTATTAAAGGAAAAGATTTTACATTATTTCTTTCCTCACTGGACAATTTCTTTCTTTTCTTTTAATATTTATTTTTGAGAGAGAGAAAGAGAGCATGAGTGGGGGAGGGGCAGAGAGAGACACACACGCACACACACAGAATCTGAAGCAGGCTCCAGGCTCTGAGCTGTCATCACAGAGCCCAACACGGGGCTTGAACCCACGAACTGCAACGTCATGACTTGAGTGGAAATCAGATGCTTAACCGACTGAGCCACCCAGGCGCCCCATCTCTGGACAATTCCTTTTCCCTTTTTCCATGGAATTGTTTTTCAACATAATACATTTTTATGCTTGAAAGATTTTTTTTTCAAATTTTTATTTAGATTCTAGTTAGTTAACATATAGTGTAATATTGGTTTCAGGAACAGAATTTAGTGATTCATCACTTACATAAAACCCCCAGTGCTCAGCACGAAAGCCTTCTTTAATGCCCATCACCCATTTAGCCCATCCCCCCCCATCTCCCGCCCACCTCCCCTCCAGCAACCCTGTTTATTCTCTATAGTTAAGAGTCTCCAGGGCACCTGGGTGGCTCAGTCAGTTGAGCATCTAACTTTGGCTCAGGTCATGATCTCGCGGCTCGAACTGCGGCTTGTGAGTTCGAGCCCACATCGGGCTCTGCCCCTTGCCTGCTCACGCTCTGCCTGTCTCTATTAAAAAATAAATAAACATTAAAAAAAGTCTCTTATGGTTTGCTTCCCTCTCTTTCCTTTTTTCACTTTCCTTACATTCACCTGTTTTGAAGCTTCAGTTCCACATAAGAGTGAAATTATATGGTATTTGTCTTTCTCTGACTTATTTCACTTAGCATAATACACTCTAGTTCCATCCATGTAGTTGCAAAGGACAAGATTTCATTCTTTTCACAAAATATTTATTCATTCATTCATTCATTTATTTATTTATTTATTTTTGAGAGAGAGAGTGTGTGCACAAGCAGGGGAGGGGCAGAAGAGAATCCCTAGCCGGGTCCAAGCTGTCAGTGTAGAGCCTGATGTGGGGCTTGAACTCATCAACCGTGAGATCATGACCTGAGCTGAAATCGAGTGTCAGAAGCTTAACTGACTGAGCCACCCGGGCGCCCCATGATTTCATTCTTTTTGATGGGTAATATTCCAGGGTGCGTGTGTGTGTGTATCCCATGTCTTCTTTATTCATTCATCAGTCATGCTTGAAATTTTTTTTTTTTTTTTGAGAGAAAGCAAGCACTCTCAGAGAAGGGGCAGAAAGAGAGGGGACAGAGGATCCTAAGTGGACTCCACATTGACAACAGAGACCCTGACGTGCTGCTCGAACTCATGAGCTGTGGGATTGTAACCTGAGCTGAAGTTGGACACTTAACTGACTGAGCCACCCCGGCCCCCCGAAAGTTTTTTTAATTGATTATCTTCTACTTCTTTCTGATAAAAATGTGTTTCTAAATTAAAAATTTTTTAATTTAAATTTCTTGTGACTAAGGGACTCTATTTTTATTATTTTTTTTTAAATTTTTTTTATGTTTTTATTTATTTTTGAGAGCAGGAGAGACAAAGCATGAGTGGGGAAGGATCAGAGAGAGAGAGGGAGACACAGAATCTGAAGCAGGCTCCAGGCTCTGAGCTATCAGCACAGAGCCCGACGTGGGGCTCGAACTCACAGACCGTGAGATCATGACCTGAGCCGAAGTCGGATGCTTAACTGACTGAGCCACCCAGGCACCCCATGGGACTCTATTTTTAAAAAGCACTCTGGGGGCACCTGGTTGGCTCAGTGGGTAAAGCACGAAACTCTTGATCTCCAGATCATAAGTTTAAGCCCCCCACTGGGAATCAAGCCTACTTAAAAAAATTATTCTGGGTTGAGTTACATTATAAGTTATCATTTGTAAACAACTGGCAAAGGCAATATACATATATAACAGATACCAATAAAAGATAACAAATAGAATAAAATTTGGTTGGAAATGGGGGCACCTGGGTAGCTCAGTTGGTTAAGTGTCTGACTCTTGATTTTGCTCAGGTTGTGATCTCACCGTTCATGGGATCAAGCCTTGAGTCGGGCTCTGTGCTCACAGCATAGATTCTCCCCCCCCCACCCCTGCCTCTGCCCTTCCCCAACTCTGTCTTCAAATTTTTTTATTTTTTTTAAATACTTTTTTTTAAGTTTTTACATTTATTTTGAGAGCTACAGAGATAGCGTGAGTGGGGCAGGGGCAGAGAGAGAGGGAGAAGGTGAGGGCAGAGACCAATTTGGGGCTCAAACCCATGAAGGTGCAATATCATGACCTGAGCTGAAACCACGAGTCAGATGCTTAACTGAGTCACTCTGGCGCCCCAATCAAATTTTATTCTCTCTCTCTTTTTTAAGTTTATTTATTTTGAGAGACAGAAAGAGAGAGAGTGCACAGGGGATGTACCTGTACGTTGTGGTATATTGTGATTGATTTCTCCAATGAAGCTAATTAAGACATATAAAATCTGACATAGTTACCTGTGTGTGTGTGTGTGTGTGTGTGTGTGAGAGTGATAACACTTAAGAAATTTCTAATATACAATACAGTATTATTATTATTGTAATTAAAAAAAATTTTAATGTTTTATTTTATTTTTGAGAGAGAGAGAGAGAGAGAGACGGAGCACAAGCAGGGGAGGGGCAGAGAGAGAGAGGAGACACAGAATCTGAGGCAGGCTCTAGGCTCCGAGCTGTCAGCACAGAGCCTGATGTGGGGCTCGAACTTACAAACTGTGAGATCATGACCCGAGCCAAAGTCGGAGGCTTAACCAACGGAGCCACCCAGACGTCCCTATCATTGTAATTTTATTTTTAAGTAAACCCTACCCCCAAGATGAGGCTCGGACTCATGACCCCGAGATCTAGAGTCAATGCTCTGCCTACTGAGCCAGCCCAGCGCCCCCAGCCCGGCGTTGTTAATTGTTAAGTGCAGCGCTGGACGTCAGATCCCCACGACCCATTCACCTTGTAGCCGGAAGTTTGCACCCCACCATCACCCCTTCTCCACTTCCCCTACCCTCCGGTCCCTGCTACTATTTAAAATATAGCTGTGGCCGAGGACGTGGAGAAACTGGAACCCTGTTGGTGGGAAGCCGGAAGGGCGCAGCTGCTGTGGAAAACAGGATGGCGATCCCTCAAAAAAGGATTCGCAAAAACCGGAAGGTGGAAATAATCCCGGCGTCCATTGTCAAATGCAAAGATAAGCAGTGTCCTGTGTGTGTATATGCATGGAATATTATTCGGCCTTAAAAAGGAAGCTCTGACACGCGCTATAACATGGATGGCCCTTGATGACTTTACACTGAAATAAGCCAGTCACGAAAAGACAAATACTGTGTGATTCCACTTAGGTAAGGTATGAGGGTAGTCCGATCTAGAGACGCAAATAGAATGGTGGTTGTCGGAGGCGGGGGTGGGGCGGGGGGGTGGGGTAGGGGTGGTGAAGGGGGCTGCTGAGAGTTGGCTGGTGTTCACTGTGCACCGTTTCCACTCTTACAAGATGGAGAGTTCTGGAGATGGATAGAACTGGTATCTGCACAACAACGTGCATGTATTTAATGCCGCTGAGCCGAGTACTTAGACACGTGAGTCAGATGCTGATTTTATGGGTATTTTACCAAGATTTAGAAAAATTTTAAAAACACACAATAACCTATCATCCAAAAATATTTTATAGCTCTCTCACTCGATTAGGTCCTTACTAGAACTGTAGCAGCTTCCTCTTCTGCAAAAGGACTTCTGACTTTGTCCTTAGGCTCCTCCTTACCTCCTCAGTTTCTGGAAAATATTATCAAAAGGGCTTTACCAAGAGTTATCAAAGGAGAACCAATTTGTTGTGGTTCACTTCACTTAGAGACAACTTGCTTAACCCCACGCACTCAGAAAAAATCGGGAATGATTGCAATGTTAGTACATTTAAATACATCCTTGCTAATTTCTTTAATATTTTTTGAAAAAAACAAAAACCAAAACAAAACTGTGGGGCACCTGGGTGACTCAGTCGGTTAAGCATCCGACTTAGGCTCAGGTCATGATCTCACAGTTGGTGAGTTCGAGCCCGGAGTTGGGCTCTCTGCTGTCAGCACAGAGCCTGCCTCAGATCTTCTGTCCCCTTCTCTCTGCCCCCTTCCTCTGCTCTCACACGTGCTCTCTCTCTCTCCCTCAAAAATAAACATTTTATAAAAGAATTTAAAAAAAAGAAAATGAAAAAAAGCGTTTATCTTATAACTCACCTTAAATATATTGTCATCGGAAGCTGGAAGGAGTTCGATTGAGCTTATTTAATTTATAGACATTCTTCACCATTTACTCTAATTGTCAAACCAATCGGTGAAATCACACTTTGTTTCTGTCAGAAACATAGCTTCCTCTTGCAACGCAATTCCCAGAGAAAATCAACGGGAGCCAAAATTGCTTGTAACCAAAACAATACTCCATGCTTAACAGAAATCTGTACAAGACAAGAAAGCCGGGAGTGTAGGATGCATTTAATACGCCTTGGTTTAAGGAGGCTTCCAAGGTGCCCCATTTCAAAGGCGGGGCCCTGGGGGTGTCTGGCTGGCTCAGTCAGTAGAGCAGGAGACTCTTGATCTTAGGGGTGTAGAGTTCACTTAAAAATAAAATCTTTCAATTAAAAAAAAATAAGGGCCCTGATGGTTCCCCCAAGTCTTTTCGGCGCCGGGCCGCGCCCCATTGTAATTCAGAGTTGGCTGGGGATGGTCCTTTCTTTTGTAAAGTGAGCTTCCAGGGGGGTTGCCAGAGAGGCGGGTGAGGAGGACCACAGTCTCTGGCGAGGGAATGGGGGGTGTTCAGTTTCCTTGGAGCCTCCCATCCTCTCTGTCTCAGTGTGGGGGTTAGGGGACATGCCCTAAGTTCGGTTCTCCCCGAAACCTAGTGTTTTTCCATCTCCACCATTTTTGTAAATGGCCCAGCGTCCGCAGGTGTTCAACCAAGAACTTGCGGCTCGTCCTGGAGTCCTCTCCTTTCCTTCCCCCAACACCCCTTAAGCCCATCCAGCAAGTCCCTCTTTTTTCCCCCGACTGTATCCCAAATTGCCTCCCTTCTCACCTCCACCTCTACAGCCCGGGTCTGGGCCACCATCACCCTCGCCTGGCAGATTGCAAGATGCTCGCAATCGTCTTCCTTTCTCCTGCCTCCCGTCCGTCCTGCCAGTGCTCCTCCGGACAGTAGGGACCTAGGGACCGTAGCCAGAAGGGTCCCATCCCTCCCTTACATAAAACATTTCATTGCCTTCCTTTACACTTAGCATAATATTTAAACAATATCGCCTCACTGGGGGGACCAACTTGTCTTGGGCCAAACCAAGAATAATTGATGCCTCTCAGGGCTCAGTGGGCTCTGGCCCTGACAGCCTCCGTGACCGCTTCTCACAAGACTCCCTTGCCATCCCAGTCCGCTGCCCCGTTCCCTCACTTCCCCTTCTCTCTTGGGTTTCTTTGGGTCCAATCACATGGGCTCTTTGCTGTTGCTTGAAAGGGTCACGGGCGTCTTTGCACTTGCCATTCTGTCTCTTTGGAACTCTTGCCCTTGGCCGTGCTCTTCAAGTTCAATAGTATTGAACTATTGGCTTCAGTTCAATACTCCCTGCTTAAAGAGGCCTGGGATCCCCCTGGATTAAGCTGTTCTTTGACCGTGATTGTCTGGCCCCCACTTCTTCCTACTTATTCATTAAGGAAAATGAAGCTTTCTCTGTGCCTCACTTCCCTCCCCCCCCGCAGTGGGAACAGGTGCTATCCCCCAAAAGACTGCTGTGGGGATTCGACGAGATACTCCCTGCTCAGCCCTCGAATCGCTGCTGAAACGGTCAATTCATTGCAACTGTGACTGTTGCTCCTTCCTGTTTTCCTCCTAGCACCTGGCAGGGTTTGATACGGTCCCGTTTATTTATTAATTTCATGTTTATTGTCTGACTTTAACTAGAACGTGAGCTCCTCCCAGCTGACGATCTGGGGTACGTCCTTCAGTGCCCAGGTCAGTTGCCTGGCACGTATCAAAAGCTCAAGACCTGTTAAGCATGAATGAAGTCCGATGTTTGCTCACAGTGTGAGTCTCCCCGATGTCACTCCGTTGTACACTTAAAAATGACTCTAATGGTTTATTTGACCACAATAAGAAAATGTCACTAATGTCATGTAAAAGATATTTGATAACTTTCTTCATTTACAAAAAAATAAAATTGATGGGGCGCCTGGGTGGCTCATTTGGTTAAGCCTCTGACTTCGGCTCAGGTCGTGCTCTCACTGCTTGTGAGTTTGAGACCGCGGTCTATGAGTTCAAGCCGCGCGTGGGGCTCTGGGCTGACAGCTCAGAGCCTGGAGCCTGCTTCGCATTCTGTGTCTCCCTCTCTCTCTCTCCCTCCCCTGCTCATCATCTGTCTCTGTCGGTCACTCAAAAATAAATAAAACGTTAAAAAAATTAAAAACAAAAAATAAAATTGAATGAAGCTACGTCAGAGCATCTTCTAGGAATGGTTAGCCGCTCCGAGAGGGGGCAGCTTGGGACTGCAGTTTTCAGGGACTTTTTTTTTTTTTTTTTTTTTTTTTTTACATAACCCTCCTCCTTTTCAATACGCTCTTTGGCATTCTCGCCCTCCTGGGGAGGTGAGCGGAGGGAGGTGGGGACCGGAAATCCTGGGAGTGGTTGAAGGCTCTGAGAAGGATTTTGCTTCCTTCAGGTAGTACATTCGGGAGTCCTCCGCAGGCTGAGCTTTACGTCGGATTTTGTCACTCTTCCGTGGACAGAGTTTTTGCAGCTGATCAGTACTGTGCCCCTTACCAGCTGTGTGATCTCAGGTAAGTTACCTGAACCCCCTGTGCTTCTGCTTCTCCTTTATAAACGGCAACAATAAGGAGAGCTCTCTTACAGAATCGGGGTGAGGACCGAGCGCGATAAAACAGGCAACACGCTTAGAGAACGCCCGTGCTGTTCATAGAAAGTGCTATATAAATGTTAGCTATTATTATTTTTATTATCCATCCAGTTCCTGAAGCCAACAATCTAGGAGTTGTTCAATGCCCTTCCTTCCCCCCGTTTCCATTCTTCAGAATGTATCGTAAAGCCATTCGCTTTTTCTTCTAAATATTCTCAAGTTTTGCCTTTCATACTAGTCTTTAGCCTGGTCAGGGACATAAGCCGTGTCTCTGCCTTTCCATGTGGTCTACCCATTGTTACAGCGCCATTTAGTCATCGCCCATCCTCTCGTCTTGTTCTGCCTGGACAGCTGTCCTGCACCAAGCTTCTTTCTCTGCAAGGGTCTGCTTTCGAAGTCTATTCCATTGGCCAGTCATCACTCATTTTCCTTCCTCCTCATTCCTTACGTGCGCCCCTTGAGCAAGCCTATCCTACCCCCAAAACACCTTTCAAATGGGTCTTCTCCACACGCTGCCATCGCCGCCATCGTTTCCCAGTTCGACGATCGAGACGGCTCTGGTCTACTGGCGCCCCCTGCCGGCCGCCTCTGGAACTCCCCTCTGGCCATTCTCCTTATTGCAATCCAAGAGACCGTTTTCCTCTTTTAAAATGACAACAAGTTTGATATGCACAAAAATGTAAAAGAACCACATGTGGAAGTTATGAAGCATGACCACAGAACAATCTCTGTGAGCCCACCTCACTACCTACGAAATGAAACAGCAAATCCTTTGACGTCCTGTGTTCTCAACACTACTGGGATTTTTTTTTTTAAGTTTATTTTTTAGAGAGACAGGGAGAGAGTGAGAGTGGGGAAGGGGCAGAGAGAGAGGGAGAGAGAGGATCTCTGCACTGTTGGCTCAGAGCCTGAAGCAGGGCTCAAACTCACGAACTGTGAACTCATGACCTGAGCTGAAACCAAGAGTCAGACGCTTAACTGACTGAGCTACCAGGCGCCCCGAGTTTGTTCTTTTTTTTTTTTTTGAATTATTCCTTTAAAATTATCCCTTTTCTTGTATGTATGTATATATGTAGTCCTTAAACCCAACGTGGGGCTTGAACTCACAACCCCGAGATCAGGAGTCACACGCTCTTCCAACTGAACCAGCCAGGTGCTCCACCCTTGCTTTCTTTTATAGCCTTATTACATATATATGTACTCCTAAGCAATTTACTTTTTGCTTTTGCTTGTCAATTTTACAAAGATAGTATCCTGTTGTGAATGCCCCTCCGAGAACGCTTTGCTTGTTTACCAACGAATTCTCAGATTAATGTGTGTTGATGTATGTAGTCATTTCCGTTGCTGCTTAGTAAGCCAACGTAAAATCTATTACTTATTTCTGCTTACTGCTACTGATAGACATTTCGGTTGCCGCTTTCTCTTTTTTTCTCTTTCTACTGCAAACAATCCTTGCACACGTCTCCTGGTGCACTCATATGGGGTTTTCTTCTGAACAGTGGCCTTGTTTTTCTCCTACTCTCTGCATTTTATGTCATGACCCAGTACACACAGACACACAAATCTTTCCCGACTTGGTAAAGCACCCTGGCATTTTCGACACTATTGTTTTGTTTTTCTTATTTATTGACTTTAAAAAAGTTCGTTTTTAATGTTTATTTATTTTTGAGAGAGAGAATGAGCAGAGGAGGGGCAGAGAGAGGGAGACAGATCTGAAACAGACTCTGTGCTGACCGCAGAGAGCCCAGTGAGGGGCTCCAGCTTACCAGTCTTGAGGTCAGGACCTGAGCATGTGACTCTCGATCTCTGGGTTGAGTTTGAGCCCCATGTTGGGCGTAGAGCTTACTTTAAATAAATAAATGAATAAATAAATAAATAAATAAATAAGTATAAAGCAGGAAGATGGAGGGCATTTCCTTCTGAATGCTTACAAAAAAAAATTTTTAAAAGTGTTTGATCCAAAAAAGGATTTAATGACCAATCAATCCCAAGTATGGAAAATCCTGTAGTTTAGGAGTGTCTGCCTGGCTCACTTGGTAGAGCATGTAACTCTTGATCTCAGGGTCGCGAGTTCAAGCCCCACGTTGGGAGTGGAGCGTACTTTAAGAAAAAGAAAAGAAAAAGAAAAATCCTATAGTCTCGTTAGGGTATATACTTAGGAGTGGGATTGCTGGGTCACGGGGTGTGAGCACAGGGAGCTTTAGCAGATACACCAAATTGCTCTCCAGAGTACTTATCATAATCTACCCCTCACCAGCTCCATATTAGAATTGATACTTATTCCGCGTCTTTATTGTGCGGGATGACTTCCTAATTTTTTGCCAATCCAGTGGGTATAAAATGATACGTCATTATAGTTCATTTTAGTAATAAGCCTGCCCATGTGTTTTTCCATTCTACTTTTGGATTTTTGTCTCTCTCTCTTTTTTTTTAACTCTATGCAAAATTTACTTATTTTAAAAAGATGTTTAATTATTTATTTCCAGAGGAGGGGAGGGGCAGAGAGAGAGGGAGAGCAAGAATCCCAAGCGCAGTGCTGAACCTGATGCAGGGCTCAAACCCATGAACCATGAGATCATGACCTGAGCTGACGCTGGACGCTTAACCGACTGAGCCACCCAGGCGCCCCTCAAAAATAAATTTTTTAAAAAAATTTTTAATGTTTATTTATTTTTGAGAGACATAGAGACAGAGTATGAGCAGGGGAAGGGCAGAAAGAGAGGGAGACACAGGATCTGAAGCAGGCTCCAGGCTTCGAGCCGTCAGCACAGAGCCCGACGTGGGGCTCGAACTCACAGATCCTGAGATCATGACCTGAGCTGAAGTCGGCCGCCTAACCAACTGAGCCACCCAGGTGCCTCTCAAAAATAAATTTAAAAAAATTGGAGAAAAAAAAAAAAAGAAGTTGCAGACTGAAAGGAATCTATTCAAAGCCCCCCCACCCGCACCCCCCAGCCACTCTTACAGACAAAACCGCACGTGTCTGCACTTGGTCTCAACGCTGTTTTTCTAGGCTACGGTGTCCCACATTCTTGGGAAGTAGGCCCCAACTACAAAACATATTCTCGTCTAGCCCGACCACAACCCACATCTCGGTCGAGCCCCAGACAGAACCCTTGGAAAGCCTGTCACCCCCTCCTCTGCCCTGCCAAGAGTCGACTCCTCCTCACACCTCCCACCGTGGGCCTGGCCTGATGGGAACTCAGGCCCGAGATTTCTCTAGATGTCTGGTGCCTCTCCTCCCTTGGAGAGTGAATAAACCCCGTCCTGCTTGTGGCTCTACGCTCTGTGCCGCTCTTTGCCACCCTCGTCAGCTGCCAACCTAACGGAGATGCGAGCTCTCTTCCAGTAGTGTCTGAGGGTGAGTTTGGGCGCGTTTGAGTCTGGCCCAGGGAGAATCACTTGGAGATGCGTTCCTCCGCATTTCTGCTTTTTTCTGCTTCAGGGCCTTTGCACATGCTCCTTAACCACCTGGAATTTACTTCTTCCCCACGATACTCTTTCTTAATTACTCCTTTACTCGTCTTTGCCTCTAGCCTTTGACCCCTCAGATTAGGCCAGTTTTTTTCCGTTTAATACTTTTTCCCTCACATCCTTCTCTTCACGGTGAGAGTTGTCTCCATCCCTGAGATGCACCAGGCCTTCAGTTAGCTCCTGTCCAGCCTCGGGGCCATTGCATTTGGTGTTCTCTTTGCCTGGATCCCTTTTCCCCTGTTCTTCAAAAGGCTGGTAACTTTTCATCCTAAACTTCACTTGAGTGTTATCTCCTCAGAGAAGTCTCCCTGTCCCTCTAAAATATCTCTACCTTTCCATCCCTCTCCATTCATTTCCTACGGCTGCTGTAACAAATTATCCCAGGCTTGAGTGATTTCAAAGCACAGCTATTTATTATTTTTTTTTCATGGTTTCATGGTTCTGGAGCTCCAAGTCCAAAATCAAGGCATGGGCAGGATCGGTTCCTTCTGGAGTCTCTGAGGGAGAATGGCTCCTTCTGGAGGCTCTGAGGGAGAATGGCTCCTTCCGGAGTTTGTGAGGGAGACTGGCTCCTTCCGGAGTCTCTGAGGGAGAATGGCTCCTTCCGGAGGCTCTGAGGGAGACTGGCTCCCATGCCTCTGCTTGCTTCTGGGGGCCCCTGGCAATCCTTGGCTTGTGGCTGCATCAGTCCAGTCTCTGCCTCTGGCTTCATATCACCTTCTCCATGTGTCTTCCCCCCTTCCCTTCTCCTATACGGATATTTGTTGTTGGATTTAGAGCCTACCCGGATAATCCAGAATCATCTCGCCTTGAGGCTCTTAGCCTTAATCACATCTGCAAAGACACTTTTTCCAACGTGGTCATATTCACAGGTGGACATTACACAGGCATACACACAGGCATACATTTTGGGGTGCCACCCTTAACCCACCACATAATTTACCACATTATCTTCTTTCATCTTTCCTCCAGAATGCTTATGGAATGAAATGAAATGCTCGATCTAGTTTATTGGTGCTTTGAAACTGCTGGTGACGACCCATCAGTGGGCTATGAAATGTAGTGGGTTTGGTCAGGCATTAAAAATTTTTGAGTAAAAATTTAAAAACAAATGAAAAGAACAAATAGAGTAGAAGATATTGGCACCTATCACATCTATTCAAAGGGAAAGCTGAAGTCGCCTGCACCCATACAACTTCAATATCAGGACTGCGAACTGAGGCCGCGTGGTCGAGTTACTGTTGCTGGGAAACCTTGACCAGGAAGATAAGGCTATAGATCAATACATAACTCCACTGTTTGCTTCAAGAAGTTCCTATAAACCCCCTTGTCTGGCCAGCTAGTTCGTTCATATGGGCAAATGGCTCACTCACCCATCAGTATTTAACATAACCCCCTTTAAAATCCTTACCTTGGGCGGTTACCAATCCTGAACTTTTATGTCGTGAATTTCGTCTACTCCCAATCAGTTCCTCCTTTGCAAGTCTTGCCTTGAGGGGCGCCTGGGTGGCTCGGTTGGTTAAGCAACTGACTTCGGCTAGGGTCATGATCTCACAGTTTGTGGGTTCAAGCCCTGCATCAGGCTCTGTGCTGACAGCTCAGAGCCTGGAGCCTGCTTCGGATTCTGTGTCTCCTCTCTCTGCCCCTCCCCTGCTCACACTCCATCTCTCCCTCTCTCAAAAATAAATAAACATTAAAAAAAAATTAAAAAAAAAGAAAAGAAAGTCTTGTCTTGAGCCACTTGAGCCCATATCCCCAAGCCTCATATATGTTTTCTCTTGTCTGCCCCCTACTGGGACACAGCTAAGACTACCAGATGATATTAGCTCACATTTAGCATTAAACACTCTTAGCTGTGCTTGGTCAACAGATTTTCTGCCGATCTTTTCAGGAGCTGACATCCAATAATTCTAGAGGGTCTTCCCAAATCCAGCTGAGACCCCCTCACTGGCCATTGTAGATTCTAAGCCAGGAAATGATATATTCCTGTAAGGCCTCTGGAACCCCCTGCTCAGAGGTGTTCAGCGACACTGACGGTCAGCTACAGCTCACGGTGGGCCGGATTCCTTTCTGTTGAGCTCCTAAATGTTAAGCTTATTTTGCCTTATTGTTTTTTCATCGGATCGTTCCATTTCCTCATGGTGACCATTTTAGGAATCTGGCGATGTGATCAGATTTGAAACTTTTTCTACTTGGCGGAAAACTTCCTTGATACTAACAACATTCCTGGGTGATTACTATCCCTTCATCACTTTTTAAAAAATGTTTATTTATTTTGAGAAAGAGAGAGGGCGTGTGCGAGTTAGCATGGGGGAGGGGGTAGGAGGGGGAGGGAGAGAATCCCAAGCAGGCTCTGCACTGAGCCCAACGCAGAGCTCAATCCAACAAACCATGAGATCATGAGCCGAGCAGAAATCAAGAGTCAAATGCTCACTCTACTGAGCCACCCAGGCGCCCCTCTTCTCATCACTTTTTATTGTGAGTCTGGAAAAGAAAGTTCATGGCGAGGAGGATGGACACGGGTCTGACTGGTCTGCTCTCATGCTCCAGACAATTTCATTCGTGGTGAGAACTCTCTGCCTGGCTTGCAGACAGTTCGCCTTATCGCTCTGTTTTCCATGGGGCCTTTCCCTGGTGTGTGTGTGTGCACACCCCCGGCAGTGGGGGGCAGATGGGTGGGTGGGGGCTAGGAGGGAGAGAGAGGGCGGGCTCTCTGATATCTCTTCTTTTTTATTTTTTTAATTTTTTTAAATTTATTTTTGAGAGAGAGAGAAACAGACAGAGTGCAAGCAGGGGAGGGACAGAGAGAGGGGGGGACACAGAATCAGAAGCAGGCTCCAGGTTCCGAGCTGTCCGCACAGAGGCTGACGTGGGGCTCGAACCCACAAGGGTGAGATCATGACCTGAACTGAAGTCGGATGCTTAACCTACCGAGCCGCCCAGGCGCCCCTGATATCTCTTCTTATAAGACCACTAATCCTGTAGGAGCAGGGCCTCGCCCTTCTGACCTCATTTAACTTAATTATCTTCTTAAATGCCACATCTCCAAATACAGCTACAGTGGGGGTCACAGCTTCACAGATGAAGTGGCCAGGGCAAATAGAGCACAAATGGCCAGTGGAATATTTCTCAGCCTTAAAAAAGAATTCTAACACATGCTACAGTACGGGTGAATCTTGAAGATATTAAGTGAAATTAGCCAGTCACAAAAAGATAATACTATGTGATTCCACTTATATGAAATACTCAGAGTAGCAAATCCATACAGACAGAAAGTGCAATGGTGGTTGCCAGAGGCTGCAGGGATTGGGGGGGAAATGGGAACTTAGTGTTTAACGGGTACAAGGTTTCAGCTTTATAAGAAGGGAAGTGTTTTGGATGGTGGTGATCGGGGCACAACAGTGTGAATGGACTTCATAGGCTGGAACTCTATACTTAAAGAATGTGGTCCATTTTACATTATGTATATTTTACTATAATTAAAAAACTCACATGAAAAGCATATAGATTCCCTTGTGTTCAGAGGGCTGGAAGAATAAAAGGTTAAAGTTATAGAAAGGAAAAAACCTTAGAGATGAATTTGGAATAGTTCTAGGAACATATAGTCTGGGGCTTCTAGATCTACATCAGTGCTTTTTTAAGATTCTACTTTATTATTTTTTTAATGTTTGTTTATTTTTGAAAGAGATACAGGGGGCGCCTGGGTGGCTCAGTCGGTTGAGCAGCCGACTTCAGCTTGGGTCATGATCTCATGGTCTGTGAGTTCGAGCCCCGTGTTGGGCTCTGTGCTGACGGCTCAGAGCCTGGAGCCTGCTTCGGATTCTGTGTCT
Organism: Paguma larvata; assembly: GCA_030068075.1. Lineage (NCBI taxonomy): Eukaryota > Metazoa > Chordata > Mammalia > Carnivora > Viverridae > Paguma > Paguma larvata. Next base: position 27,995,881 of record CM057841.1, on the reverse strand, counting down.
GCCTCTCTCTCTGCCCTTCCCCTGCTCACACTCTGTCTCTCAAAAATAAATAAACGTTGAAATTAAAAAAAAAAAAAATACAGGGGCAGAGCTAAAGGGAGACACAGAATCTGAAGCAGGCTCCAGGCTCTGAGCTGTCAGCACAAAGCTTGATGTGGGACTCGAACCCACAAGCTTTGAGATCATGACCTGAGCCGAAGTCGGCCGTTTAACCAACTGAGCCACCCAGGTGCCCCTTTAAGATTTTATTTTTAAGTGATTTCTACGTCCAACGTGGGGCTTGAACTTACAGCCCCAAAATGAGGAGTCACATGCTCCACCAACTGAGCCCGCCAGGTGCCCCTCGATCTGCATCAGTTGGTTCATATGTTGGTAAGGTGCTTGGCAGCAAAACTTGGATAGAAAAGTTACGGTAGGAAAGCCCCTAGTCTTACAAAATAAAATGGTCAGTTATTTTACTAGCAAAATGGATTTATTTGGGAATAGCAGAGAACTGCAATTCAGGACAAAAGAAATAGAGCAAAAACCAAATACTAGCGTAACAAAGAGAAGTTATTTCATGGAAAAGGAGGAAGTTTGGAGGGATCGTTTCGAGTGAAAGTCCATTGGAGAAAACCAAGATTTCGGGGTGCTGATGGTTTTTCATTGGCTGAGTTGCTAGGGTAGTGGATTTCCTGTAGGAGATGTAATTGTACATCTTTTTCTGTTGGGGGTCGTAACTGACCTTTCTTTCCTACAGTTGAGTCCGAGTGGGAGGGCTCCCCCTTCTGGCCTCCTGGCTTTATTTTAGCGATGGATCCCCGTCTTCATTTTTACATCTCCTCCTCTTGATCAAGATCTTTCTCGGAAAGCATGAACGATCAGGAGTCAGGTTTTCTTAATTCACAGGCTTTTTGTCCCCAGGAGGGGCATTTCTCGGGTGTCGTGTCCCATGCCGGTGGGAAATTATACAGATAAGAAACCTGCCGAGGTCACATTTGTGCAAGAAGGAGGGGTAGGAAGAACTCTCAGCCACTTGCCAGCTACTGTCCGTGTTTATCAAGATCGTTAGCCTTGGAGACACTCTTCTTGGGTACAGTGTTTTTTAAATAATTAAAAAAATTTTTTTAATGTTTATTTATTTTTGAGAAAGAGAGACAGAGGGTGAACAGGAAAGGGGCAGAGAGAGAGGGAGATACAGAATTCGAAGCAGGCTCTGGGCCCTGAGCTGTCAGTACAGAGCCTAACGTGGGGCTTGAACTCCCAAACCCTGAGATCATGACCTGAGCCAAAGTTGGACACTTAACAGACAGCCACTCAGGCGCCTCTAAAAATTTTTTTTAATGTTTATTTATTTTTGAGACAGAGCGAGAGAGAGAACTAGTGGGGGAGGGGCAGAGAGAGAGGGAGACGAGAATCTGAAGCAGGCTCTGCACTGTCAGCGCAAAGCCTAACATGGCTCTTGAACCCATGAACTGTGAGACTGTGACCTGAGCCAAAGTTGGACACTCAAGCGACTGAGTCACCCAGGCGCCCTGGGTACATCATTTTTACAAAGGGTTGACAGCAGTAAGTACAGAATTAAAAGTGACACTTCCAAACTGTATGATGGTTCGAAGCCAGGACCCAGGGTTTGAAAGTTGCCAATTGAAAATATTTACTGGCGCTTGTTCTGACTTAGAGGAGAAAAGTTCTCCGTGTGGAGGCAAACCTGGAATCATCTATGTGTCCCGGAAGTCTCTGTGTAAAGCAGCCATGAAAGCAGAATAGTGGGTACTGTAAAAGCACATGAAAGGAATTAAGCGAGTGCCTTTGGGAAGATACAGTGCGGTATAAACATGAAGCAATAGCTGATGAACTTTGTGCAAAACATCAAAGCTTCAAAGATCTTTTAACAGTATTGTTATCTCAAAATAACTGTTTGGAACCAAATGTGTTATCAAGTATACAGTCTGTAAAGTTATAAATTTAGAAATCATGAATTTGGATAAGAACCCAGAATCAGGTAATAGTCTAGATGAAAAAGATAGACCTCTTTGAATCCTGACTTCTAAGTGGCCTGGTCTGGATGTTTTGGGAAAACGGTCTTATTAGATGTCCCCTCATCAGATGCCTTTTTTTTTTTTTTTAAAGATTTTATTCTTTCAAATAACCTCTACACCCAATGTGTACACCCAAGACTGATGCCGGGCTTCAACCCACAAACTGAGATTATGACCTGAGTTGAAGTTGGATGCCCAACTGACTGAGCCACTCAGTGCCCCTAAATGATTTTAATTATGTGAAATCTTTTTTTTTTAAATGCTTACTTTATTTTTGAGAGACAGAGAGAAGCAGAGTGTGAGCAGGGGAGGGGCAGAGAGAGAGGGAGACACAGAATCCGAAGGAGGCTCCAGGCTCTGAGCTGCCGGCACAGAGCCCCATGCAGGGCTCGAATCCACGAACCGCGAGATGATGACCTGAGCTGAAATCGAACGCTTAACCGACTGAGTCACCCAGGTGCCCCTAGAGACTTTATGTCTTTTTAAGGCCAAAAGTTTAATAGGTGGATGCAGCCTTTCTGTAAAGAGGTTTGAAAAGTGGCGCACAGAAACAATCTGTGCATTGTGCAAAATAGAGCGTGCGGAAAACTTCGTATCATTCAAATCACCTTGAAGATTTGTGAATAGTAAGGACTCTCTGAAACCTTGAGACATTACTGTGCAGATGTATTGCTGTTCTTCCCAGGTGAAAGCAAAAGGAGATTGACTATACTTACCAACTGGAATACTAAAAAATGCCCTACGTACGGACGCCTGAGTGGCTCAGTCGGTTATGCATCTGACTACAGCTCAGGTCGTGATCTCACGGCTCGTGAGTTCGAGCCCTGCCTCAGGCTCTGTGCTGACAGCTCAGAGCCTGGAGCCTGCTTCGGATTCTGTGTCTCCCTCTCTCTCTGCCCCTTCCCCGCTTGTGCTCTGTCTCTCTCTCTCTCTCTCAAAAATAAATAAATGTTAACAATTAAAAATAATAATAATTCCCCATCCCTTAAAAAATACGCCCTGTGTAGATCGATTACAGCAAAAAGTTGCTTTCGGTGGGAACGGATGTGGGTAGCACATGGGGTTAGGAACAATGAGGTCCAAGGGATAACAATGTGATTTGTTACTCAGAAATCCCGGACAAAACTTTCATCCTCAGTCGCTGGGTTTTCTCATGGGGAGAATAGGGGTATTACAGGGATGAGTGCAGGGGATAATGGAATCCAGATTCTTGTAATCCTCTGTTATGGGCTTGATGCCTTGAAGGGCTTCTGTATTTGTAGAGTATTGACTAATTCTGGGGAGAGGTTTTGAGCGGTCTGTAGGAGATCTGTGAGTTCTGCCAATATGAGCTGAAGATTTTGCCCATAAACAGGATGGTCGCTCGTCCAATAAGGACAAGTGATTAGCATCCTCTACTTGAGCACCGTGCTGTCAGAGATCGAGCAAATAAAAGATGGCGAAGCGATCTTTAATTCGCCTAGTTGGCTATTTTGATTACTATGGTCAAATTCTAGAGTTATCTTCCCCTTTCGGGAGCAAGAAATTCCAGCATGATATTTTTCTAAGAAATCTCTGCCCAGTAAATGAATAGGGACAGAAGAACTAAGGAGAGGAGGGTGAGTATCTTTTTTTTTTTTTTTAAGTTTATTTATTTTGAGAGCGAGAAAGTGAGCATTCAAGTGGGGGAGGGACAGAGAGAGAGGGAGTCCCAAGTAGGCTCTGCACTGTCAGAGCAGAGCTGGATGCAGGGCTCGATCTCACGAAGCATGAGATCGTGACCTGAGCCGAAACCAAGAGTCAGATGCTGATCTGACTAAGCCACCCAAGCGGCCCATAATAGGATGGGTATCTTAAGGTGCCTAAAGAAAAAGGAATAGGTTCAGAAACAGGAAGCTGTTGAGGTTTATTAGAGACTCCCACTCTGTGAACTAAAGTTTAGTACTCTGAGGCAGGGCCTGCTTTAGCGCAGGTGGGGGTAAGCCTGACTGTCGCTCTGGTGTCAATAAGGACAGAGAGAGATTCGTTCCTAATCTGGAGAGTTTGTTCTCTAAGCTGAACAAGAGGGAGGATTAGGAAGGTCCCATCATTGGAAATTAGGAGGCTACTGGGAAGGCTGGCTAGGAGTCTGAAGGTTCCTTGAGTTGGTAACCATTTTCTTTCCAGTGTTCTGAGTCTTTTCAGTAACAGCAGAGGCCGTGAGGTTTTTGGTTTTAAGGGCCTCCATTTGCCAGAGTTGAAAACTAAGAATTTTAGCGGTCTCTCCTTCAGGTGACCCTTCTAGCATGCTAGTGAGGTGGTTTGCCAAACGGAGTCAGTCTGGAATGGATACAGCTTCCCATTTCATCCTTGTCTTTTCACTGAAAGGGAAATTTCTTGGTTCAGGCCCATTGATAAAGGCTACCCAAGTGGATTCGACATCTAAAAGAAGACCAGAATTTTCTTTGAAAACAATCTGAAGTCAAGTGTAAGAGTCATAAACAGGTTCGTCAGATGTTTGTGTGCAAGCCTGAATTTTGTTCCTATCGACAGGCTTAGAGAAAGCTACTGCAGCTGCTCAGTGGAGGTTTTCAGCTTGTGTTTTTAGTATTTTGCCAAACATTAGGGGTTTGTTTTTCTAAATCGTGTTTAGCATGTTCCCATGGGCAAGTTTCAACCAATGTTTGGCCTGGCTCTCACCAACAGGCATGTGGGCTAAGTGATATAAATCTGAGAAACCAGGTTGGTAAGTTTGTGTAAATATGTTAAATTCTTCAGCAAACCTATGGGGGTCCTCGTGCACTCTAGGAAACTCTAACTATGGCTGACAATCCGGCTTTAGTCCAGGAAACGTAAGAAATTTGGGGTTTGTTTTGTCCCTCAGAAACCGTTTTGTCTTTTTCTAATTGTTTGTTTGCCTCAGTTAGTCTAGAAATTGTATTTTGCAGAGGGACAATTTTAGGTTCCAGATAACATTTGGAAGCTTCAAAATACCCATCGAAATAGGCATCCCTTTCACCGTCGACAACTTGAAAGCCATGGTGTCCAATCCGGTTTTGAGAAACTAAGTTTGGAGAGATCGAAAGTTCCCTAGAATGGCCATTGGTGTTTGAAATTACTTTTGGTTAAGTCTGCCGATTTGGTTAGAACTGTGTATGAGGAGGGCCCACAGCTTCTATTTAGTTATTTTTTTTTTAATTTTTTTTTAACGTTTATTTATTTTTGAGAGACATAGAGACAGAGCGTGAGCAGGGGAAGGGCAGAGAGAGAGGGAGACACAGAAACTGAAGCAGGCTCCAGGCTGTGATGAGCCAGCAGTACAGAGCCTGATGTGGGGCTCGAACTCACAGACCATGAGATCATGACCTGAGCTGAAGTCAGCCGCTCAACCAACTGAGCCACCCAGGCGCCCCCTATTTAGTTATTTTTAAAGTTTATTTATTTATTTATTTTTAAGTTCACTTATATATTTATTTTTATTTATTTTTAAAAGTTTATTTATTATTTATTTATGTTATTTTTTTATTTTTTAAGTTTGTTTATTTATTTTGAGAGAGAGAGAGAGAGAGCACACGCAGGCAGGGGAGAGGCAGAGAGAGAAGAAGAGACAGAATCCCAGGCAGGCTCTGCACCCACAGTGCAGAGCCACATGCTGGGCTCGAACTCACAAACTATGAGATCACGACCTGAGCCAAGATCAAGAGTCGGAAGCTTAACCCAGGCACCCCTACTTATTAATTTTTCGAGAGAGACAGACACATCGTGACCTGGAGAGGGGTGGAGAGAGAGGAAGAGAGAGAATCCCAAGTAGGCTCTGTACTGGCAATGCAGAGTACAACTCAGGGCTCAAACTCATGAAACCGTGAGGTCATGACCTGAGCTGAAACCAAGAGTCAGACACTTAACTGACTGAGCCCCCCAGGCGCCCCTAAAGTTTCTTTTAAAGTAACCTCCACACCCAATGTGCGGCTTGAACTCATGACCTTGAGATCAAGAATTGCATGCTCTCCCAACTGAGCCAGCCAGGTGTCCCCAAGGGACCACAGTTTTTAAATATAAAACTGGCTGTAGTCCTGGGGTGGGGGGAGGGGTCTCAAAGCATTTTTATGACTGGAATCCCATTTCTTAGAGGTTTTTTTTTTTAAGGCTTTGTTTATTTATTTTTTACATTAAAAAGTTTTATTAATTTATTCTTGAGAGAGAGAAAGAGAGAGAGAAAGAGTAAGCATGGGAGGCGCAGAGAGAGAGAGGGAGAGAGAGAATCCCAAGCAGGCTCCACACTGTCAGCATGGAGCCCAAAGTGAGGCTCGAACCAGTGAACTGTGAAATCATGACCTGAGCCAAAATCAAGAGACAGACGCTCAACCCACTGAGCCACCTCAGGCGCCCCTTAAAGATTTTATTTTTTATTTTATTTTATTTTATTTTTTAAGCTTATTTATTTATTTTGAGAGAGAGAGAGAGAGCCAGAAGGGGAAGGGCAGAGAGAGAGAGGGCTAGATAGAGAATTCCAAGGAAGCTCCACACTGTCAACAGAACCCAGTATGGGGTTCGAACCCATGAATGGCAAGATCGTGACCTGAGGCTAAGCCAAAAGTTGGATGTCCAACCAACAGACCCACCCAGGCTCCCCTAAAGATTTTATTTTTAAGTAATCTCTACACCCAATGTGGGGCTCAAACTCACAACCCTGAGATCAAGAGTCATATGCTCTACCGACTGAGGCATTCAGGTTTCCCTTAGAGATTTGCCCTCTAGAGTAAAAAAAAAAAAAAAAAAAAAAAAAAAAAAAAAATTCTCTAAGCTGTTCCAATTGGAATAGCTCAATTCCAAAAGGAATCAGGGCAAAGGCCAGCACAGTGCTGATAGGAGCAGTACAGTTCCCCAAAGGAGTCAGACTAATGGCCAAATGATACTCTCAGGAAGGACAAAGCCTTCAAACAGATCCCAAATAAAGGCTGGGAACTCCAAATGGATAGGGAGCAGAGTTAGAAATTCAGGAGAGATTTACCTTCAAACTCTAGGGTTGGCAAGAAAGCCATGAGCTCGGTGGGCTCTCTGAGTCTCACCAACCTAGGATTGTTGGGGGGTTGTGTGTGTCCTCTCTGGATTCCACTTATGACACCAAATAATGTCCTTAAAAATAAAACAACTTAACCAAGAAAGATGGGTTTATTCGGGAATAGCAGATAATTGCAATTCTGGACAGGCAAGCTATGGCCAAAACCAATAAGCTAGTCCAACAAACAAAGGAGAGAAATGTTATTTTATTTTTAATTTTTTTAATGTTTATTTATTTTTGAGAGAGAGAGAGAGAGCATGAGCAAGGGAGGGGCAGAGAAAGGGAGACACAGAATCCAAAGCAGGCTCCAGGCTCTGAGCTGTCAGCACAGAGCCACAAGATCATGACGTGAGCTGAAGCTGGATACTTAACCAACTGAGTCACTCAGGCACCTCAAGAAATGTTATTTTTATGGAGAAGAAGGAAGCTGGGAGGGGTTGTTCTGAACAGAAGTCCATTGAGAGAAGCAAGATTTCAGGGTGATGACGGTTTCTCATTGGCTGAGTGGCCGCGATGGTGGATTTCTCGTAGAAATCCCATCTTTTCTTGTTGGGGTCTGTAATTGATGATTCTTTCTGGTGACTTCTGTTGGGATCTGTAACCGACGAGTCTTCCTGTGATCGACATCACGTGGGATGGCATGAGAGCTCCCCCTTCTGGCCTCCTGGCTTTATTTTAGTGAGATTTCCCTTTATTAATGTTCACAACCCTGAAGATGACCTAAAAGATGCCAAGTTGCATAGCGTGCCCAAAGGGGTTTAGTAAAGCTGCAGATGTTTGAAAAGATTGTTCTGGAGACTATTTGCTTTGAACATAGATTAGATTCTTATCTTGACACAGAAGCGAGGAGGGTGAATTCACTGAAGATGTCAGGGAGAGACTCTAACGCTTTCTAGGGTTTTATTGCCTTTTAAAAAATATTTACTAATTTTGAGAGAGAGAGAGAGAGAGAGAGAGAGAGAGAGAGAGAGAGCGCGCGCAAGTGGAGGAGGGACAGAAAGAGAGAGGGAGAGAGAGAGAATTTCAAGCAGGCTCTCTGCTGTCAGTGCAGAGCCCGATGTGGGGCTTGAATTTATGAATTGAGAGATCATGACCTGAGCTGAGATCAAGAGTCAGATGCTTGAGTCACCCAGGTGCCCTTTAATTGCCTTTTTAAAAAATTGTTTATTTATTTTTGAGGGAGAGAGAGAGGACAGAGAGGGAGGAGCAGAGAGGGGGTACACAGGATCTGAAGCAGGCTCTGCGCTGTCGCATATAGCCGGACGTGGGGCTCAAACTTACTAACCATGAGATCATGACCTGAGCTTAAATAATTGAACCACCTCGGTGCCCCCTTTATTGCCTTTTTAAATGCATTTTTTTATTATAGTGAACTAAATGTAACAAAATTTACTATTTCTTTTTTAACCATTAAAAATTTTTTTTAACTTTTATTTATTATTGAGAGATAGAGAGAAACAGAGCCTGAGCATGGGAGGGGCAGAGAGAGGGGGAGACATAGAATCTGAAGCAGGCTCCAGGCTCCGACATGAGCCGAAGTTGGATGCTTAACCGACTGAGCCACTCAGGCGCCCCTTAACTATTTTCAAGTGTACAATTCTGGTGCATTAAGTACATCTACATTGTGTGTAACCATCAGCACTATCTATCCTCAGAACACTTTTCATCTTGCAAAACTAAAACTGTACTCATTAAACACGAATTCCCCCTCTCCCCAGCCCCTGGTGACTACCATTCTATGTTCTGTCTCCATGATTTTGACTCGTGTCAGTGGAATCAAATAATATTTGCCGTTTTGTGAAAGACTGATTTCACTTAGCATCATGTCCTCAAGGTTTATCCACGTTGTGGCATGTGTCAGCATTGCCTTCCCTTTGAAGGCTGAATAATATTCCACTTTATGCATCTACCATGCTTTGTTATCCTTTCATTTCCCCTTGACAATTGGACTGCCATCTGAGGATTCTCAGATTCCCCTAGAAGCAAACAGTGCGAGAAGAAAAAAAGCTACTCCAAGGCTATCAGACCAATTAGATGAACTGAAGAATACTTTCCGTGCAAAATTCTGAATCAAAATTTCATTGTCTTTCTGGTTTTGGTCTTCAGATCTTCTTTGGTTTATTCAAGTCAGGCTGCTCTTCATTCCCTGCTGATTTACCGTAACATAAAGATGGAAAGAATCGCTTTTATGTAAACCTTTTTTTTTTAGGTTTGTCATTTTTTTCTGGTTATAATATTATAGCTGGTTACAAATGCCTCATCCAATACCCAATCTTTAGAAAAAACTGATCACTATGCCTTTTTCCATTTTGCTTTGCATGCTGGTCACTTTCCAACATTCTCCATTCCCCAGCCAAGACAGGTAAAACACCTTTCTGGGGACAAAGACATGGGGGAAAATGACTTTTTTGAAAGTCAATATAATTGTAGACCTAAGGAATTCCAGCCTAATTCATGTTATGATGTGGTTTGCAGAAAAGGAAAATGTGTTGGGGGTACTGGACCCAACCTGGAGACCCAAGGTTGGCACTAGAGAATGCAAGAGAAGTTATTTTTAGGTTTCCATGCCGGAAGAACAGTTTAATTGTCAACGGTCAGCCAATTCATGTGGTCTGCCTCTCCTGTATTCCTCTTCTTTCTTTAGCTCAGAAGAATGAACTCCTTATTTTCCAAATAATTCACGTGTGGAGGATTTTTTTTTTAACGTTTATTTATTTTTGAGACATGTAGAGACAGAGCGCAAGCAGGGGAGGGGCAGAGAGAGAGGGAGACACAGAATCTGAAGCAGGCTCCAGGCTCTGAGACATCAGCACAGAGCCTGACGTGGGGCTCGAACTCATAGATTGCGAGATCAAGACCTGAGCCAATGTCGGAGGCTTAACCGACTGAGTCACCCAGGTGCCCCAGGATTTTTTTTTTTAAGATTTTATTTTTTTAAGTAATCTCTGCACCCAACATGGGGCTCGAACTCACAGCCCCAAGATCAAGAGTCACGTGCTCTACACACTAAGCCAGCTAGGCACCTCCAAAAGTGTAGGGTTTAAGATGGTCACATTCTTTGACAATCTTTGCATCAAGATGTGGGGTCTGTTTCCTTTTCCTTGAGTCTGGGCGCTCTCTGCTATTGCTTTGACGTATAGAATACAGCAAAAATGATGTTGTGCTCAGTAAGATAAGGCTATAAACCAATAAACATTTGGGTTAGGGACTTCATTCAAACCTATTTATTGGGACAGTTCGCAGGATGGGCTCTCATGTTGGGAATCCCATCGAGATTGCTCATGGGGGAAATCAAGTTACTTATCAAACAGCAGTATACTTATTAAAACTTGCTTTAAGACCCTTGCTTTGCTGTTTTCACTAATGCTAAAATTTGTGACAAGACATTTGCCCAATCCCAAACAATTCCTGTTTTTTAAAATAATTCAGGGGTACCTGGGTAGCTCAGTTCGTGAAGCGTCCAACTTCAGCTCAGGTCACGATCTCAAGGTTCATGAGTTCTAGCCCCGTGTCGGGCTCTGCGCTGACAGCGCGGAACCTGCTTGGGATTCTCTCTCCCTCCCTTTCTGCCCCTCTCCTGTTTTCACATGCTCACGTGCTCTCTCTCTCTCTCTCGAAATAAATAAACTTTAAAAAATGAAATAATTCAAGTTTATAACTTATTTAGTCCATAAACATCAAGGAAATGACATTTAACATTTCTTTAAAATTAAGAGAGTGTTTTTCATTAAAGCTATATTACTAAGTAGGAAATTCTATAGCCTTTTAAACTCAATCCTTGATAGCCAATAAACTAAAGGAAATACAAATGTCCTTCTAAAATTTCATCTTTCCACCTGCTTTGTAACATCTTTCTTGCCTGTTAGGTCTCATGGACTCCCAATCAATTCTTGTCTTGAAGGACCTTGAGCTACTCAAGTCCAGACCCAAGCCTTATACATTTCCTTTCCATGTCTCCCCATTCTGAGATCCTATTCAGATTGTCAAGGTAGCATTCTCCATTACTACGGCAAGTCTAACAAAGTTAGTTTCGCTTGGTCGCAAGTTTTCTGGTTGTCTTTTTTTTTTTTTAAGTTTATGTATTTATTAGGGGGAGAGCAGGGAGAGAGAGGAAGAGATGGAGGCTTGAATTCTTGAACTGTGAGATCGTGACCTGAGCCAAAGGACATTTAACCTACTGAGCCACCCAGGCAGCCTCCTCTGTCTTTTTAGGAACTGCCAGTCTACAAGGTAAGTATCGCTTTCTGAAACCCTCAGTTTTAGTTTTACAGGTGGGGGGTGTGTGTGTGTGTGTGTGTGTGTAGGTGTATTGGAAAGTGATGTAAAGCATGTTGCACCTGTGGGTGGGGGTAAAAAAGTTGGAAAGCCATTCATTTATTGTCAACTTCTACTAGAATGTAAGCTAATGGGCACAGGAATTTTATCCTCTCTGCCTTGTCCCCAATATTTTATTATTAGTATTATTAGCATTATTAGTATTAGTATTAGTATTTTGAGGTGGGGGTAGAGGGTAAGGGAGAGACACTCTTAAGCAGGCTCCCAGAGCCCATCAGGAAGCCCTATCCCACCACCCAGGGATCATGACCTAAACCGAAATCAAGAGTCAGGTGCTCGACTGACTGAGCCCCTCTATCCCCAGTGTTTTGAGCAGTTTCTGCCACACACATCATTGTTAAGTGTAAGAATGAACAGGGGCGCTTGCGGGGTTCAGTTGGTTAAACGCCTGACTCATGACTTTGTCTTATGTCATGATCTCATGGTTCGTGGGTCGGAGCCCTGTGTTGGGCTCTGCACTGAGGAGACTGCTGCAGAGTCTCTCTTTCTCTCTCTGTCCCTCCCCCCCACCCCCTTTCTCTCAAAATAAATAAATAAACTTAAAGAAAAGCAAGAATGAATGAAAGAACGACTGCGTGGCTGAAAACATGAAAGGCAAAGGAAAGGCGGGGAAGGGAGGGAACGGCGAGTGACAGGAAAGAAAAGGGAACAGAAAAAGTAAGAAGGAGAAAAGAAGCCTCAACGAGGCAGGGCGTGGACCTGCGCCTCCCTGCCTAAAGGGGGCGCTGTGGGCCGCCTGTGCTGCCCAGGCCGAGCTGTGGTGGGCGGGGTTGGGAGCGCACTGGGGGCGGAGCCGCGGACGCGCAAGGCAAGGTGGGAGCCGAGAGGCTGGACGCCAGGAACACGAGGTTTCCTGAGGCGGCTGTGGAAGTCCTTCTCCGTCAGGCCAGGTAAGCGTCCCGCCGAGGGCAGGGAGGCCTCGCGCCGCCTCCCTGCAGCCGCTGTGCCCCTAGCCGGCTCCCGGATGGGGAGCTCCGGAGGCCGAGGCGGGCTGGTGCCTCAGAACCTGTGGTCCGGCTCCTTGGGGGCCTCAGTTTCCTCAGTGGAGAAATGGAGAGGCGGGCTGGACGCATTGCCTCACAACGAACCGGGGAGCTCCAGCAACCTCTCCTGGCTTCTTTATAGCCTCCCTGCCCCTCCTCTTGCCTTCCCGCCTCGGCGTGCCCTCCTCCCGGGCAGGTCGGAGCTCTCCGGATCAGCCCTTCCCTAGCCTTGGGAAAGCTCTTGCCCGTCTGCCGTGGCTGGCTCCAGTTCATTCTTTCCTCCACCGTTTACCCTTGCAGCGGATTTGGTGATGGCACCAGGCTTCCCGAGTCAGACCTGCGTGTGAATCCGGGTGCACCGCTGACGGGCTGTGTGACCCTGCGCAAGTTACCTCTCTGTGCCCCCGTTTTCCCACCCCCCAAATGGGGTAATAATAGTGTTAGCCTCCTCCTGGCCCCAGAAGGGTTTTTCCCCCACCTTTGCCCCAAATCACCACCCCCTGCCTGCTGATTGCACCATTACACCAGGAAAGGTCTCAAGGCGAAAACCGCGGGAAGAACAACCCCTAGCCAATCACGCCAAGAGGAGCCGTCACTAGCCAATCACAAGGATCCAACTCAGCTAAACACCGTATTTGGCGCCAACCCCAGCCGGAATCCCACCGGAACTGCCACAACTTAAAAGACCTGCCCCCTGGCTCCCACTTCCATGACTCCACTTCGAGTCGTGAACCTCGTCTGGGACCTTTGGTCCCCCCAATAACATCTCTTGCTGTTCCCCTCACTTGATCTTCCTCTCCTTTTCCCCTCTCTCTCTCCATTTCCGGGCCATTCTAAATTCTAACAAATAGAACCTACCAGAAATGAGTTGATGTAGATACAGGTTTAGAGCATGTATGTTTTCCTGTGGCAACATTTCCAAAGTGCCTGCGCATCTCAGCCTGTTCCCACGCAGTTGTAATTGTGCTTCAGTGATCACCTATTTGACTGCTTAATGTTGGATTCATAAAAAATTCCCAGGAGGGCAGCACAGTGCTCTGCTGTGCTCCCCCTGGGTGGAGGAGTCCAAGCCAGGGCTGGCCGGGCTGGGAGTACAGGGGTGATGCTGACGGTTGTGCCTGGAGTCGGAAAGAGGCGTTTGAGCAAGCACCGCCGGGTTGGGTCTTGTTTGGGAGTTCAGTGTCTGGGAAAAACCAGTGAAGGTCAATATCACTCTTGGAGGAAGGTTGCCTGGTTGGCTCTGTGGGCGGATTAAGTGACTCTTGATCTCGGGAGTCTTGAGTTTGAGGCCCTCATTGGGTGTAGAGATTACTTAAGTATATAAACTTAAAAAAATGTGAATTCTTTTTTTTTAACTTTTTTTTTTAGCGTTTTTATTTTATTTTTGAGAGACATAGAGACAGAGCGTGAGCAAGGGAAGGGCAGAGGGAGAGGGAGACACAGAATCTGAAGCAGGTTCCAGGCTCTGAGCCGTCGGCACAGAGCCTGAGGCGGGGCTCGAACTCACAGACGGTGAGATCATGACCTGAGCTGAAGTCAGCCGTCCAACCAACTGAGGCACCCAGGCACCCCCAAAAATGTGAATTCTTGAAGGAATTGAATCTTAAAAGCTGCAAACTGAAATTTGTGGATTTTGTTTTGGTCATCTTTGTACTCCAGCTTTGTCCCAGTGCCAGGAGCCGTGAGAGCTGCGAGGCTGCCCCCTGCCTTGCAAGGTCAATGCCTCCCGTTGTGGCTCTGCCGAAATGGAAGAGTGAGAGCAGACAGGAGGCTGGCTACCTGCAATTTAGTGTCGGCTTTCTAATTCTGCGCTTATTTAAGGGTTGAGAATGCCCTGGAATCCCCAGCTCCTGCATTTGGGTGGGCGACCACTAGCTTCTGTGGTGAGGTTTTATTTTGCCGGTTCCCATGACACACTGACTTGTGGGGTGCCCCTGCTGCCAAGGTTGGGGTGGAAGAGTTTCTGTCCTCCTTACACATTTGTAAATTGACAACTCAAGTAGTTTTTTATTATATCATTACCATCCCATCTTGTGGTTTTCATATGCATGTTTTAATTCTGTTTTGAGTGAAATCTAGGACTTTTAGATTTCACTCTGGTTACGGAAATTGTATGGCCCAGCACATATCTGGCCAAATCGGGCCTCACTGTCCAACCCAGAAGCCTGACTTCACTTTTTATTTATTTATTTTTGTTATTTAAAAAAAATATATTTTTAAATAAATAAGATCTCTACATGCAACATGGGGCTTAAACTTACAACCCCAAGATCAAGAGTTGGTTGCTCTCCCAACTGAGCCAGCCAGGTGCTCCCTGACTTTACTTTTTAAAAACAGCTTCTTGAGGTATATAATTGACATAGCACATAATCCACTCATTTTAAATTTAATGATTTTTAGTAGAATTACATAATACCATTACCACAGCATTATCATGTTAGAGCATTTTTGTGACACCACAAGATGCCCATGTCCATTTTCCGTCGCTTCCCATTCCACCCCAGGCAACCAGCTATCTCTCTGTTTCTGTGAATTTACATTATCTGGATATTTCATATAAATGGAATCAATAATTTTGGTTTGGCAGCTTGTCGGGCGCTTCTACGTGTAAGCTGAAACCAGCAGAGGTAGAGAGAAACATTTCTGAAGAAAGAGGCACGCCACTGCAGAGTGGTCGGCGGCAGGTGTAACACATACCTTGTCTTGGGCGGCTGTCTCCGCACCCACCCAGCAGATCTTAAACGGTTGTATCGAGACCTTACCTGCGTTCAGTAATATGTACTGTCTAGATGGTCTAAGCACCACATCGCTATCTCAAGGCTGTGTCCTAGGCAGTCTCTGGGAGGGTGAAAGGCAAGTGGGAGGCACGGTCCCAGGATAGCGGAGGGAGTAAGCAGCCTCTAGTTGCTGGGATCTGCTCACAGGTCAGCCGGTGGTCATGTCCTCTCAGTGACCTCCTCCACCATTAAGGTGTTAGCCTTTGGTGACTGGCTTTCACTTTAGCATACTGTTTATCTTATTTTATTTTGTTCTTTTTTTTAGTGTTTATTCTTGAGGGAGAGAGAGACAGAGTATGAGTTGGAGGAGGGGTAGAGAGAGAGGGAGACAGAATCTGAAGCAGGCTCCAGGCTCCAAGCTGTCAGCACAGAGCCTGCTTGAACCCACGAGCCGTGAGGTCATGACCTGAGCCGAAGTTGGAGGCTTAACCCACTGAGCCACCCAGGTGCCCCTGGCATACTGTTTTTGAGATTCATCCATTTTGTAATGTATATCAGTACTTAATTCCTTTTTAATCACTGTATAGTATTTGATGGTATGGATGTACCACTTTTTTTTCTTTTTCCTGTTCACCAGTTGATGGACATTTGAATTGTTTTCATCTTTTGGCTATTGTGAATAATGCTCCACAAGTCTTTGCGTGGACATAGGTTTCACTTTTCTTGGGTAGATGGGTTGAATTGCTGTTTATGTTTAACTTTTTTAAGAACCTGCCAAACTGCTTTCCAAAGTGGCCGTACCATTTTATATTCCTACCAGCAATAGATGAAGGTTCCAATTTTCTCACATCCTCACCAACACTTGTCCTTTTGGTTATACCTATCTACTGAATGGGAAGTGCTATCTCACTGTGGTTTAAATAAACCTACGGCACTCAGTGGTGCCGTAACAGCGTTTTAGGCTGACAGATGGTAGCTACACTTGTGGTGACCATAGCGTATAG
This sequence comes from Paguma larvata, assembly GCA_030068075.1. Classification (NCBI taxonomy): domain Eukaryota; kingdom Metazoa; phylum Chordata; class Mammalia; order Carnivora; family Viverridae; genus Paguma; species Paguma larvata. Next base: position 27,979,801 of record CM057841.1, on the reverse strand, counting down.
ACATAACGTATAGACTTGTTGAGTCACTCACTATTCACTGTATGGTGCACCTGAAACTTGTGTAACATTGCATGTCAACTATACTTGCATTAAAAAAATTGCAGTAAAATACACGACACGTTTGCCGTCTTAACCATTTTTGAGTGTACACTTTAGTGGTCTTCTGTTTATTCACCTTCTTGTGCAGCCAATCTCCAGAACTTTTTCATTTTGCTAAACTGAAACTCCTTGCTCATTAAACAACAACTCTCTCTTCTCCCTCTTCCTAATCTCCAGCAACCACCGTTCTACTTTCCTTTTCTATATATTTGACTACTCCAGATACCCCATAAAAGTGGAATCATATAGTATTTGCTTTTTTGTAACTGGCTTATTTCATCTAGCATAATGTCCTCAGGATTCATCCCTGTTGTAGCATGTGTCAGAATCTCCTTCGTTTTTAAGGCTGGATAATATTCTACTGTATGGATATACCGCATTTTGTTTATTCATTCTTCCATGGTGGACCTTTGGGTTGTTTGCACCTTTTAGCTCTTGCGTGTGAACTGTGCTGCCATGAACATGGGTGTACAAATGTCTCTTCAGACCTTGCTTTCCATTCATTTCGGGATATACCCAGAAGTGGAATTACTGAAGGATCTGGTAATTCTATTTTTAATTTTTTGAGGAACTGATAATTTGTTTTGTCTAGGGGCTGCACCATTTTACATGGCCACCAACAGTGCACAAGGGTTCCAATTTCTGCACACCTTCAACATTTATTATTTTCTGGGTTTTTTTTGATAGTGGCCCTTCTGGGTGTAGTATCATCATGTTTTGATTTGCACTTTCCTTATGACTGATGATGTTGAGCACTTTTTCATGTGCTTTGTACCGTGTGTACATCTTCTTTGAAGAAATGTCTACTCAAATCCTTTGCCCATTTTTAAATTGGGTTATTTTTCTTTTTAATACTGAATTGTAATTGTATATGTACTGAACGCAAGATCTTTATTAGATATAAGATTTTCTTAAAACAATTTTTTTTATGTTTATTATATTTGAGAGACAGAGAACAGGGGAGGGGCACAGAGAGGGAGACAGGATCTAAAGCGGGCTCTGTGCTGACAGTAGATAGCCCAATGCGGGGGTCAAGCTCACAAACGTTGAGATCACGACCTGAGCCGAAGTCAGATGATTAACCGACTGAGCCACCCAGGCGCCCTTCTCAGATGTGACATTTGCAAATATGTTTTTAATGGTGTATTTTCAAGCACAGAATTTTACAATTTTGATAAAATCTAGCTTATCAATTTTTTTTAAAGTAGACTCCATATTACTCGGCAATCGAAAATGATGTCTTGCCATTTGCAACTACGTGGATGAACTAGAGGGTATGATGCTAAGCAAAATGAGTCGGAGAAAGACAAATACCATGTGCCTTCACTCATATGAGGACTTTAAGATACAAAACAGATGAACATAAGGGAAGGGAAGCAAAAATAATATAAAAACAGGGAGAGGAACAAAACTTAAGAGACTCTTAAATACGGAGAATAAACAGGGCTGCTGGAGGGGTTGTGGGAGGGGGGATGGGCTAAATGGGTAAGGGGCATTAAGGAATCTACTCCTGAAATCATTGTTGCACTATATGGCAAATTAGATGTAAATTTAAAAATAAATTAATAAAAAAAAGGAGAAAAATTTAAAAAAATAAAGTAGACTCCACACCCAATGTACGGCTTGAACTCACAACCCTGAGATCAAGAGTCACATGCTCTACCAACTGAGCCAGCCAGGCGCCCCTAACTTTTTTATGCTTGTGCTTTTAGTGCCATATCTAAGAAATCTTTCCCTAACCCAAGGTTGTGAATATTTACTCCTGTGTTTTCTTCCAAGAGTTTTATACTTTTGGCTCTTTCATTTAGGTCTGTGATCCATTTTTAGTTGATTACTTGTTATAGTGTATTCAGACTTTTTAGTGTCCATCCGCATGTTGAACATTCCACTCTTCTAGGGTGGACAATACTTAGAGCCATGCTGGGAATTGGATGAAATAAGACTTTGTTTCCTTTAGTATCTCTTGTTGAAATTCTTTGCATTGTTCTGCCTTCTCCATTTACCTTAGTCTCATTCTGAGGTTTTCACACTGGGGTGATGCACTGGATCAGGGAGATTCTGGGTGGTGAGTAAAATTGGTCTTTTCGTGCAGTGTGACAGGGCGATTGAGCCAGAGGGGGGAAGGACGTCATAGGCCTTTCCTCAGCCTGTTAGAGCAAGTGTACGTGGGAAAGAGCTCGTATGGGAGCAGAGGCCCGAAATTGTCTTCAGAGTATCCATCATACTCTGATCCCCACAGAAAGTCTTCCTATCCCTAGGTCCACATACCCAATTTGAAGACTGCTGCTTAAGATTCAAGCGAAGTGTTGATAAGGTTAGAGAGAAATTGAAACCCTTGTATATTGGTGCTGAAAATTTAAAGTAGTATATAGCATATGTGGCAAACATTCTGGCAGCTCCTCAAAAAGTTAAATGTAATTGCCATATCATTCAGCAGTTCCACTCCTAAGTGTACGCCCAAGAGAACTGAGTACATGTTCACCCAAAGCTGTTACACAGATGTTCGTAGCAGTATTGTTCATAGTAGCTCAAAAGTGGAAACAACTCAGATGACCATCAGCTGGTGAATGAATTAACATCTGGTATATCCATACGCTGGAATATCGTTCACCCGTGAAAAGGAACGAATACTGAAGCATCCCACAACATTCCAAAGTGTGCTAAATGAAAGAAGCCAGACACAAAAGAGGACATTCCATTTATAGAAAATGTCTGATACACAATTCCAAAGAGACTGAAAGTACACTAGTGATTGCCAGAGGCTGGGAGGAGGGGAGCATAGAGAGTGACTACTATTGGAATTTGGGGGAGGGGGCGGTGATGAAAATGTTCTGGAATTACATAAGTGGTGATGGTTGTCCAACTTTGTGAATGTACTAAAACGCACATACCATTAAATTTACCTTTATTTAAAAAATTTTTTTTAACTTTTTTTTTAAATGGTTTTTTTGGAGAGAGAGAGCATGAGTTGGGGAGGGGCAGAATGAGAGGGAGACACAGAATCAGAAGCAGGCTCCAGGCTCTGAGCTGTCAGCACAGAGCCCGATGTGGGACTTGAAACTATGAACTGCAAGATCATGACCTGAGCTGAAATCAGACACTTTACTGACTGAGCCACCTAGGCACCCCTAAAATTTACCTTTAAAAGGGTGAGTTTTAGTGGTGCCTAGGTGGCTTAATGTGTTAAGCGTCCAACTGTTGCTTTCAGCTCAGGTCACTATCTCACACATGTGAGATGGAGCCCTGTGTGGGGCTCTGCGCCCAGCGTGGAACCTGCTTATGAGATTCTCTCTTCCTCTCCCTCTGCACCTCCCTTGCTTGCACGTGTGCGTGCAGGCTCTTTCTCTCAAAAAAAACGGGTGAATTTTATGGCGTGTGAATTATATCACTTAAAATAGTGGAAAAATTCCTTATTTTGGTGCCTCTTCTTCCTCCTTACCTTAATGCTTTATTCATTCTCCCTTTTAGTCGTAGACATTGCAGCATCTTTTTGGAGGTAGACAAATGCACAAATCAATTCATTAAGGAAAAGGAAACCATCGTTGCTGGCCCTAATCTGGCCTTAGTCAGTGTGTTTTGGCTTTGCCATGTCTCCTTACCAAGCAGCACATGGTTCTAAAGGAAGATGGGACACCCAAGTGGAACTGAAATCAGTGAAATAAAATTCGTGTTTATTTGTTTCATTACATATTGCCACTGTGAGTTTCAGTTCATACTTACGGATGGTGTTCTTGAGCAGACAGCCGACAAAGAATTCTTGAGACATCTTTGGTGCAAAACGGTGGTTTTGTTAGAGCACAGGGACAGAACCCGTGGGCAGAAAAAGCTGCCCTTGGGTGGCGGGGAATGACTGAATATACACATTTAAGTTAGTGGGGGTTCGGGAGTGTAAGTCTCTAAGGAATTTGAGAGCAAGCCCTCCAGGACCTTTAGGGGTGTCGTTAAGATAAGCTTAAGCTACAGTTAAGATAAGGTTACTTTTAGGGTAACTCTAGGAAGAAAAGCAGCCATGAGATGCTCGGCAGCAAGGCCATGCTCTGCATGTTTCAGGTGTCAGTGGGCTGCAGGCGGCACAGAGATTTAATTTAAGCTACATTTCTCTTGCCTTTGTTTCCCTTATCACTTACTCTTTTCCTTTTCTCCAACCCGTGAGGCTTTCTGCCCTTCCTGCATTGTCTCTAGATGTGTTGACTTAGACATTTTCTTTAGCAGATAAATAGCTTTGGGAGTGCATCTCAGGGTTGTGATTAGCTGGTCTTCACTGTTGTGCTTGCTTGAAAATTGGTATGACGGGATGCAGGGTGGGGGTTAGAGGCAAGCATTGCTGCTCATAAAAGTTTCACAGTGCTATTGAAACTGTGCAAATGTTTTTCTAACTTATTCTTTTTTTTATTAATTTTTTTTAATGTTTATTTAGTTTTGAGAGAGAGAGAGAGAGAGACAGAGCATGAACAGAGGAGGGAGACAAAATCATCAGAGAGAGAGGAGGACACAGAATATGAAGCAGGCTCCAGGCTCTGAGTTGTCAGCACAGGGTCGGACGTGGGGCTCGAACTCACAAACCATGAGATCATGACCTGAGCTGAAGTCAGACGCTTAACCGACTGAGCCACCCAGGCGCCCCCTAATTTATTCCTAAAAAAAAAAAAGCAATTTATTTTTCTAGGACTTAAGATGTCCTTGGGGGCCAGGCTTCGCAGAAGACGACATGGGACATCTTCGGTAGCTAAAAGGTAAAGTGAAGTATTCTTCAGATATGTGTATTGGCGTTTAGGTGTTCCCAGAGTAAAATATCAAAATTATAGGAAGACATAATGCAGATATGAAGATTTAATTTTGGTGATTGTTGTTGATTTTACTTTAATTTTAGTTTATATAATTTAAAAAATGATGTTCTTTGCAATCTTCTAGTAGCAAAAGTAATTCTTTTTTCTCCAACTTTTTATTTTGGAATATAGACTCCTTGGAAGTACAGTAAGTACTTGTTTTTAAATATTCAAATAACACTGAAATGCAAAACACAAAAAAGTGCAAATTTTCTATGACCCTAACTCCGAGCATTTGCCATGCAGTATGTGTTCTTTTGCCTTTTTGTTACATTGTTAGAAAAAAATCTATAAACAAGCTAACCTCTATTTTTAAATATTTGAAAGTCGTTTGCAAACTTAATTGTATACTCAACACTTATCTCTGTAGTCACCAAAACAGATACCATCAAATCTTTACACTTTTTCCCCCCTGCACTGTTGTTTTTATACATTGCTTATAGGTTTGTAGCCCTTAGTTAGAGCCTTGTTACTCCCAGAGAACTGGGGTTGGGCCCAGTGGACCCCACTGTGGCCTGCTTCTCAAACTTACGGTTGCTTAAGGATCAACTGAAGAGCTTGTTAAAATGCAGCTTCCCGGGCCCTATCCCTGCTGGTTTTTCAAGTCTAGGGCCCACGGAGATGCATGTATAACCACACAGCTCAGACGACTCCTGCTGTTGGTGTTGGAACCACTTTAAGAACTTTGTAACAGCAAATTGTCGGTCCCGGTTATCTGAGAAACTGTGCAGCCTGTGAAGTCTAGCTACACCCAGCGTCCGTGCTGGTTGTGTTGGTTGGAGTCAGGGTGCGAGCAGATGAAGCCAGTGTCGGCGCTGCTGTAGATCTGGGTACACACACCAGTCTCTTAGGCCGGTCCCCGTTACAGCCCTGGTGTCCAGCTTACTGCCCCTCGGAGATCTGCTAGGTGGTGTTGAGTGAATGAATGAAAGTGTGTTTGCTTTCCCCTCCCAGTGACATTTGAAGTGGTGAATAAGCAGCTGGCATAGGCTATATCTACCAAAGGAAAGTGGGGGGAAAGTGGAAAAAAGGCAGACAGAAACATTGAAAATCATAGATGTTTTGGACCACGCGGTACTTTCCCATTTCTGCCATATCAAATCACCATGCATTTAGTGGTTTCAAAGAACACATTTGTTACCTTATGGGTCTGTAGGCCAGAAGTGCAGCATGCTCTCACCAAGCTAACCTCAACAGGTGTCCCTCTCTGGAGAAGTTGTAGGAGAGAACACATTTCCTTGCTCAGAATGTGGGTAGAATTCAGTTCCTTGCAGTTGTAGGACTGAGGTCTCCCATCTCCTTGCTGGCTGTCAGCTGAGGGCCATTCGCATTGGCATTCTAGAGGCCACTGGCATTCTTGGGCTTGAAACCCCCTCCATCTGTCTTCAGAGCCAGTTCCTGTCAAGCTTTAGATCTCTCCTCCAACTCCTCTCTCTGACTGCAGCCCAGAAAGGTTCTCAGCTTTTAAGGACTGTTGTGATTAGGTTGCACCTATCCAGATATTCAGTGCGGTACCCCCATCCTGAAGTCTGCGTCCTTAATCATGTTTCTAAAGTCCCTTTTGGCACATCAGCTAACATGTTCACAAGCTCTAGTAATTTTCTTGAGCATGCATTCTGCCGTCACAGGCCTTTAGGACCAGTGGTCTCAGTAGTCCCTGAGAGCATTACTCCATCACGGGATAACATCGGGATAACATCGTTACTCTACTTCTCCCTCCCCTCCTCTCCCCTCCCCTCCCCCCCTCCACTTCCCTTCCTTTCCTCCCTTTCCCCTTTCCCTCCCCCTTCCCTTCCTTTCTTACTTATTTATTAAATATTTATTTTGAAAGAAAGAGAATGTTGGGGAGGGGCAAAGAGGGGGCAGGGAAGAGAGGATCTCAAGCAGGCCCCGCTCTGTCAGCGCAGGGCCCAATGCGGGGCTCGAACTCACAAACTGAGATCATGACCTGAACTGAAATCGAGAGTCAGATGCTTAACCGACTGAGCCACCCAGGTGCCCCTTTATTTTTTATTTTTTAATGTTTATTTATTTTTGAGACAGAGTGCAAGCAGGGGAGGGGCAGAGAAAGAATGGGGGACAGAGGATCTGAAGAGGGCTCCATGCTGACAGCAGAGAGCCTGATGCGGGGCGGGGCTTGAACTCATGAACCTTGAGAGCATGAAGTTGGATGCTTAGCTAACTGAGCCACCCAGGAACCCCAGTTACTATATTTCTTTAATTCTAAGATGCCATTCATTTAAAATGAAAACAAAACCTTTATATTATGGAAAATTTCAAGCATAAACAGAAGTAGAGAAGCAGTGTAATATATCCCTGTGTTCCCATCACTTTATTCGGTATTACTGACTCTTTGGCTAGTCTTGGGTCTAGTCTTGTTCCTTACCCCAACTTGAATTATTTTGAAAAAAAATTTTTTTTTAATGTTTGTTTACTTTGGAGAGAGAGAAAGAGACAGAGTGTGAGCAGGAGAGGGGCAGAGAGAAAGAGGGAGACAGAATTTGAAGCAGGCTCCAGGCTCTTAGCTGTCAGCATAGAGCCCAACATGGGGCTTGAACTCATGAACCATGAGATCATGACCTGAGCCAAAGTCGAATGCTTAATCGACTGAGCCACCCAGGCACCCCTCAGCTTGAAATTATTTTGAAGCAAATCTCAGAGAACATATTTATACAGATATACTTCAATATGTATTTCTTGAAGATAAAAGCATAAAACCTGCACCATTATATACAACTAATAAATAATAAAATTATATATGTATATATTATTATTTTTTTAATGTTTGTTTATTTTTGAGACAGAGAGACAGCATGAGTGGGGGAGGGGCAGAGAGAGAGGGAGACACAGAATGTGAAGCAGGCTCCAGGCTCCGAGCTGTCAGTACAGAACCCGATGCGGGGCTCGAACCTGCAGACCGCGAGATCATGACCTGAGCCGAAGTCGGCCGCTCAACCGACTGAGCCACCCAGGCGCCCCAATATATGTATATATTATTGATATCACCGGGTATCTAGACACTTATATTTTCTTTTTTCTTAATTTTTAAATTTTTATTTTTTTTATTTTTTTTTGAGAGAGAGTGTGTGTGAATTGGGGAGGGGCAGAGAGAGAGGGAGACACAGAACCTGAAGCAGGCTCCAGGCTCCGAGCTGTCAGCACAGAGTCCGATGCAGGGCTCGAACTCATGAACCGGGAGATCATGACCTGAGTCAAAGTCGGACTGAGCCACCCAGGTGCCCCAGTTTTCTTGATTACCTTATACAGTTATTTACTATTTATCTGAATTGAGATCTGAATATAACCTACATGTTCCATTTAGTTGTGTCCCTCTTATTACATATAAAGTATATAGATAACATAAAAATCATTTAAGATTATAGTTTAGTGCCACTATGTTCACGTAGTTTTGCAACCATCCTCACCATCCATCTCCAGACCTTTTTCATTGTCCCAGACCGAATCTCTGTGCCCGTGAAACACTTATTCCCCACCTCCGCACCCCCTAGCCTGATCAGAATGTCCTTTTTAAAAATTTTACCATTTTAACCATTTTAAAGTGTACAATTCAGTAGTGCTAATTATATGTGCATTGCTGTGAAACAGATCTCCAGAACTTCTTGATCCTGTAGAAATGAAACAGTACCTTTTATTTTTTATATTTATATATGTATGTATTTTTTAATATTTACATATATATATATGTATTTTAGAGAGAGAGAGAACGTACATGCAAGCAGGGGAAGGGCAGAGAGATAGGGAGAGAGAGAATCCCAAGTAGGCTCCACGCCCAGCACGGAGCTCGTGGTAGGGCTCAATCCTACCACTGTGAGATCATGATCTGAGCCAAAATCAAGATTCAGAAGCTCGTTCGACTGAGCCACCCAGGCACCTCTACTCCAGCATTTAATAACCGTTATTCTACTTGGCTATTTCTATAGATTTGACTACTCTGGTGTTGCATCCTGCCCAACCTATTGATGGTGATGCTCTCAGCTAGGAATGCCGGAGCCAGTTGTCTGGGCCTGTCTTACCCTCAGTGAGACCTGCTGATATTTCCCCCATGGGGGCCAGTGATGCGACTGGACTAGTCCTTGTGGTTCTTATGACTGCGGGTGCACTCAGCAAAACTAATTGGGGAATTTGAGGAACCGGATTTATTACTCACAAGTCTTGAAGCGTACATGGTACAAGTGAGGTCCCAAGTAAAAAGAGAGGAATAGAGTGGGGAGCTGGGGGTCCAAGGGTGGAATGTCTGGGGATTTGTGGGGTCATTCATTATTGGCTAATTTGAAACACAAGAGCAGAAATTAGGGCATAGGAAAGTGGAAGCAGGGTCACTCAAGCGGTCCGTTATCTAAGTTACCCAGGACTTTCTTTTTTTTATTTTTTATTTAAAAAAAATTTTTTTTAATGTTTATTTATGTTTGAGACAGAGAGAGACAGAGCATGAGTGGGGGAGGAGCAGAGAGAGAGGGAGACACAGAATCAGAAGCAGGCTCCAGGCTCTGAGCCATCAGCACAGAGCCCGACGCGGGGCTCGAACTCACAGACCGCGAGATCATGACCTGAGCCGAAGTCGGCGCTCAACCGACTGAGCCACCCAGGCGCCCCTACCCAGGACTTTCTGTAAGAGGAACTAAGTGGGTTTGGGTGACCAAGTTCTTAATCTGATTGTTTTGGCTGGTGGCTGTGTCATACACCTGGCCATATGTTTATTCAAGATGGCTGCCTTTTGAAATGGGTGTCTTGGCAGTCAGAAGCTTCATGTCAGGCGTTTACTCTACATTTACTTACCTCATATAAGTGAAATCATATAATGTTTGTATTTTTGTGACCGATTTATTTCACTTACTATAAGGTCCTCAAGGTTCATCCGCGTTGTAGCAATATGACAGGATTTCCTTCCTTTTGAAGCAGCATAACAGTCCATTGTATGTGTGAGGGTTAATTTTACATATTAACTTGGCTGGATCATGGGATGCCCAGATATTTGGTCAAACATTATTCTGGGTACTTCTGTGAGGGTGATTTTGGATGAGGTTGACATTTAAATTGGTGGGCTCCGAATAAAGGAAATTGCCTTCCAAAATGTGAATGGCCTCATCCAATCAGTGAAAGGCCTGATAGAATAAAAAAGATCCACCTTCTTAGCAATTGAGAGTTCTCCTGCAGACTGCCTTTGGGCTCCATTTACCACATCAGCTCTTGCTGGTTCTTCAGCAGACGGCCTTCAGACTCAAACTGGAACATTGGCCCTCTTTGGTCTCCAGCCTGCCAGTCTATCCTGCGGATCTTAGACGTTCCAGCCTCTATAGTCAAATGAACCAATTCCTTATAATAAATCTCTATGTATACATCCTATTGGTTGTGTTTCTCTGGAGAACTAACAAACACGGTATGTGTAAACCACATTTTGTTTCTCCATTTTTCCATTGATGGACGTTTGGATTGCTTCCACTTGGCAATTATGAATAACGCTGCTATGCACATGGATGTGCAAGATCTCTTAGAGAGATATTGCAGTTCTTTTGAATATATACTCAGAAGTGGGATTGCTGGATCATATGGTAGTTCTAATTTTAATTTTTTGAAGAACTGCCAGACTGTTTCCCTGTTAGCTCTTGCAGAATTTCAAAATCCCGCCAACAGTGCACAAAAGTTCCAATTGCTCCACAACCCCACTAATACTTGTTTCTGTTTTTTTTTTCTTTTTTTTTTTGATAGTAGCCATGCTAATGGATGTGAAATGATACCTTGTGTGTGTGTTGTATGTGGGCGTGTGTGTTTAAGTAAGCTCTGTGCTCAACGCGAAGCTTGAACTCACAGCCTAGAGATAAAGATTCCTGTGTTCTACTGAATGAGCCAGACAGGCACACCTTATTGCGGTTTTGATTTGCATTTCTGTGATGATTAGTGAAATTGAGTGTCTTTTCAGGTGCTGATTGCCTATTTGTATATCTTATTGGAGAAATGTCTATTCAAGTCCTTTGCTCATTTTTGGAATGGGTGGGTTGTTTTTTGTTGTTGGGTTGTAGGATTTCTTTATATATTTAGCATATAAATCCCTTATCAGAAATCCCTTATGGTGTGCCTGGGTGGCTCAGTCGGTTGAGCGGCCGACTTCGGCTCAGGTCATGATCTCGCAGGTTTGTGAGTTCGAGCCCCACGTCGGGCTCTGTGCTGACGGCTCAGAGCCTGGAGCCTGCTTTGGATTCTGTGTCTCCCTCTCTCTCTGCCCCTTGCCCTGCTCATGCTCTGCCTCTCTCTGTCTCAAAAATAAATAAACATTAAAAAAAAAAAAGAAATCCCTTATTGGATATGTGATGTGTAGATATTTTCTCCCATTTTGTGGGTTGCCTTTTCACCCTGTAATAGTGATCTTCAATGTACACAAGTTTTCAATTTTGATATAATCCAATTTATCTATTTTTTCTTTTGTCATCTTTGGTTTAGTATTACACCCAAGAAATCATTGCCAAATCTAGTGACATAAAGCTTTTCCCTGTCTTTTCTTCTGAGAGTTTCAGGTCTTATATTTAAATCTTTGATTCACTTTGGGGCACCTGGGTGGCTCAGTTGGTTAAGCATCCAACTCTTGGGTTTCAGCTCAGGTTCCTGAGTTTGAGTCCCACATTGGGCTCTGCTGACAGTATGGAGCCTAGTTGGGATTCTATCTCCCTCTCTTTCTGCCCTCCCCTTCTCACTTTCTCTGTCTCTCTCTCAAAAATAAGTTAATAAACTTAAAAAACTCTTTTTAAACTGAATAAATCTTTGATCCACTTTGAGTTAATTTCTGTCTATTGTGTAAGATCAAAGGGTCCAACTTTATTCTCTTGTATATGGATGCTAGTTTTCCAGCACAATTTGTTGAAAAGATTGTCCTTTTACCATTGAATGTTCTTAGTACTTTCTAAAAAATTATCTAACCCTTATATGTGAGGGTATATTACTGGACTTTCTGTTCTGTTTTTTGGTCTACATGTCTGTTTCTATGCTGGTATCACATTGTTTTTATTACAGTGCTTTGTAATAAGTTTTGAAATCAGGAAGTATGAAACTTCCAACTTTGTTCAAGATTATTTTGGTTATTTTGGGCCTTTGGAATTCCATATGAATTTTAGATGTAATTTTCATCTTCTATAAAAAAGTCTTTGGGATTTTGATAAGAATTGCTTTGCAACTGTAGATTGCTTCAGATAGTATAACATCTTAATAATACTAAATATTTCAATAAATGAACAGGGGATATCTTTCCATGTATTGGTGTCTTCTTTAATTTCTTTCAGCAATATTTCATAGTTTTTAGTGTACAAGTCTTTTAAAAACTCCTTGTTGAAGTTTATTCCTAATATCATATTCTTTTTGTTGCTATTGTGAATGGAATTGTTTTCTTAATTTCTTTTCATGGTGTTAATTGTTAGTGTATAGAATCGCAACCAAATTTTGCAAGTTGATTTTGTGTCTTGCAATTTAGCTTAATTTGTTTATTAGCTCCAACAGGTGAGATCATGACCTGAGTCGAAATCAAGACTCCCAGACACTCAACTGACCGAGCTGCCCAGGTGCCCCTTTTAACAGGTTTTTTAAGTTATTTTTGGTGCAGACTTTATAGGGTTTTCACTACGTATATAACATCATTCCATTAACAGAAATAACTTCTTCTTTTCTAATTTGAGTGCCTTTTGTTTCTTTTTCTTGCCTTAATTGTTGTGACTAGGACCTCCAGTCTTATGTTGGGAAGAAATGGTTGAGAGTGGACCTCTTTGTCTTGTTCCTAATCTTAGAGGGAAAACCTGCAATCTTACCATTGAGCATATTAGCTTTGGGCTCTTCATATATAGCCTTTATTATGTCGAGGTTGTTTTCTTGTATTCCTAGATTGTAGAGTGGTTTGTTTGTTTGTTTTTAATTATGAAAGAGTGTTGAATTTTGTCAAATGCTTTCTTCATCAGTTGAGATTATCTTGTGAATTTTTCCTTCATCCTGTTAGTGCAGAGTATCATATTGATTGATTTTCATATGTTGAACCATCCTGGCATTGAGGTTATGGTTATATAATCATTTTAATCCTGCTTGTTAGTATTTTCTTTGAAGATTTTTCCATCAGTGTTTATAAAGGACATTGATTTATACTTCTAGTGTCTTTGTTTGGTTTTGGTATCAGGGTAATGCTGACTTCATAGAATGAGTGAGAAATTGTACCCTTCCCCTCAATTTTTTGGAAGAATTTGAGAAAGATCTGTGTTAATTCTTTAAAGGTTTAGTGGAATTCACTGGTGAAGCCATCTGGATTTGGACTTTTTTTTATGGGAGTTTTTTGTTTGTTTGTTTTTGTTTTTCCCTCTTGCTCTCCCAAAAGAAGAGAAGAACGATCATCAATAGCAAAAGGCAGCTGCAGAAGCAACAGCCAGAGTCAGCTTCATCTTCAGGAGAGAATGCTGTACCTCCTTCTCATGGTTTCGGGTACTCTACACGTTCAGAGAAACTTCTCTAGTAACGCACTGTAGGAATGATCCCTAAAAGTTGGGCCTTCCTTGGAAGTTTTAAATTAATGATTCAGTCTTCTTACTCGTTACAGGTGTGTTCAGATTTTTTATTTGTTCATGATTCAGTGTTGGTAGGTTGTGCGTTTCTAGAAATTCGTCCGTTTCTTCTAGGTTATTCCATTTGTGGTGTATAATTGATCATAGTGCTCTCTTGTAATCCTTTTTTTTAACGTAGAACTGGTAGTAGTGTCCTCTCTTATATCTGATTTTAGTTATTTGTGTTCTTTCTTTTTTTTCTTTTAGCTAAACACTTAACAATTTTGTCGATCTGTTCAAAGAACCAACTCTTGGTTTCATTGATTTTTCTCAATTGTTTTCCTAGTCTTTATTTTATCTCTGATCTAATCTTTATTATTTCCTTCCTCCTAGCTTTGGGTTATTTGTTATTTTTTTTCCTAGTTCTTTTTGTTTTTCTTTTAATGTTTATTTTGAGAGACAGAAAGAGAGAGGAGAGAGAGAGAGAATTTCAAGCAGGCTCCAGGCTGGGAGCCCAGAACCTGATGTGGGGCTCGAACTCGCGAACCATGAGATCCTGACCCGAGCTGAAATCAAGAGTGGGATACTAACCGACTGAGCCACCCAGGCGCCCCTTCCTTTTCTAGTTCTTAAGTGGTAACGTTAGGTTGTTGATTTGAGATGTTTTTTAATGTAAATATGTACAGCTCTCCTTTTTTCTCTTAGCATTACTTTTGCTGCATTTCAGAAGTTTATGTTGTGTTTTCATTTTCATTTGTCTCAAGGTATTTTCTGATTTTCACTGTAGTTTCTGTGACCCTTTGGCATTTAAAAGGGTGTGAATTTCTCCATTTTTATGGATTTTTCAGTTTTTCTTCAGCTATTGATGTCTAGTTTCATTCTGTTGTGGTCAGTAAAAAGATACATTGTATGATCTTAATGCTTTTAAATTTATTAAGACTTGTGTTTTGACCTAACATAGTCTATCCTTGAGAATGTTCAATGTTACTTGAAAAATGCTTATTCTGCTCTTGTTGGGTTGAATGTTCTGTAGTGGTTGATGCCTCTTAAGTCTTCTTAAATCTATACATTCCCTTATCTTTTTTTTCTAATATTTTCTAATGTTTTGTTGTTATTGAAGATGCAGGTCCTTTGTCTTCTAGGGTTTCCATAGTCTATGCAATTGCCTCTTATGGTGTCATTTAACTTGTCTTTCTGCCTCTTATATTTCCTATAAATTATAGGCAGATCTGGATGTGCGACAGGATTCTGTTTCTTCTTCTTCTTTTTTTTTTTTTTAATGTTTTTATTTTTGAGACAGAGAGAGACAGACCGCGAGTCGGGGAGGGGCAGAGAGAGAGGGAGACACAGAATCTGAAACAGGCTCCAGGCTCTGAGCTGTCAGTACAGAACCCAATAAGGGACTCTAACCCATGAACCGTGAGATCATGACCTGAGCCAAAGTCGGATGCTTAACTGGTGCCCCAGGATTCACGTTCTTTTTTGGCAGCATAATTCCATAGGTGATATTCACTTTTGTTGAAAAAAACCTAATGCCTAGTTGTCCTGTATACGTTGTTAGCAACCGTTGATTTAAAAAAAAAAATTTTTTTTTTTTAACTTTTAAAGTTTGTTTATTTTGAGAGAGAAAGAGAGCACGATCAAGGGAAGGGCAGAGAGAGAATCCCAAGCAGGCTCTACACTGACAGTGCAGAGCCCGACGCAGTGTTCGAACTCACGAACTGATAGATCATGACCCAAGACAAAACCAAGAGTCAGGCACTCAACTGACTGAGCAACCCAGGCACCCCAGCAACCATTGATATATGTAGGTCCATTCATTTACTGGTTATTGCAGGATGTTTGATAATTTATTATTTGATTATTCTCTCATTATTTGTTAGCTGGACTACTTCTATAATACCCCCTTGTAAACAGTTTGGTTATTCTCAGATATGATTCCAATTGGAAAGAAAAATCGTTCATCTTTATAGTCCTTTCAATTTCAAAAAATTGTTTTAATGTTTATTTTTGAGGGAGAGAGAAAGGGACAGAGTGTAAATGGGGGAGGGGCAGATAAAGTGGGAGACACAGAATCCCAAGCAGGCTCCAGGCTCTGAGCTGTCAGCATAGAGCCTGACGCAGGGCTCGAACTCACAAACCGTGAACCATGAGCTCATGACCTGAACTGAAGTTGGACGCTTAACCAACTGAGCCACCAGGCAGCCCTTTATAGTCCCTTTTATTTAAAAAAACTTTTTGTTTTTTAATGTTTATTTATTTTTGAGAGAAAGAGACAGAATGTGAGCAGGGGAGGGGCAGAGAGGGAGACAGAATCCGAAGCAGGCCCGAGGCTCTGAGCTATCAGCACAGAGCCTGATGCAGGGCTTGAACCTGCGAACCGTGAGATCATGACCTGAGCTGAGGTAAGACGCTTAACTGACTGAGCCACCCAGGCACAGCATTAAATATGTATATTATTGTAAGAAGGGTCCCTAATTTCATATATGAAAAAGAAAAAGTGCAAGTTTTATATTTGAGAAAAATACAGTAGTGATGGTCATAATTGACCTTGAGTAATCAAGAAACAGAAGAATGATGAAAGACCATTTCAGTTTTTAAAGGAGGACGAGATGGGTCTAGTACATTTTAGAAAGGCCCCATTAGAAAAAGTTTAAAGTGGGAGCACCTGAGTGGCTCAGTTGGTTAAGTGTCCGACTTTGGCTTAGGTCATAATCTCACGGTTTGTGAGTTCGAGGCCTCCATTGGGCTCCATGCTGATGGTACGGAGCCTGCTTGAGATTTCCTCTCTTTCTGGCTCTCTGCCCCTTACTCCATGTGTGTGCGTCTCTCTCTCTCTCAAAATAAACTTAAAAAAAGAAAAAAGCTTAAAGTGAAATCTTTGACACTGTGTGTGGACAATCTAGTATCTTACATGTATCGTATGTAAGATATCTTACATATAAAACATGTTATAGGTTTTGTTTATTGGTAATATATCAATATATTGGGGTTTACATGGAATACATAGAAGAGTAAAAGCACTAGAAGTAATTTTTCTATGTTTATGCAGCATTCTCTAAGGAAGAGAGACACACGACTTGGCAGACAGGAGTGTTCTGGATTGCTGGGGAGGTACCTTCCAGAAATGACCGTGGGGGTAGTGAAAGAGCATTTGACTGAGGGCCAGGATATTGGAGTTAAGTGCTGCCTACTGTTTACCTTGTTACCTTGGATTTCATTAGCATGTGTTGAATGAATGGATAAATCACCCTCTTTGCTCCCTTAGTATTAGTTTACTTCCCTATAAAATGCAGAGGTCTCTGTCTACCCCACTGAGTGTAGCCATTACAGATGGAATAGTGGGTGTAAGAATGCACTGTTCTGTGCAGGTGTTGTATTGGCAGGGGAAGTCAAACGTTCTATGGTGGAGGAAGCCAAGTGTTCTAGGTTCTAACTTGGATGTCTAACTCCTCATTACGTGTTAACCAAACAGTCTTCGGATTTCCATTTTAATTCTTTGGTTACTTGTTGTCAGGAGTGAGGGAGGTCTAGGCATCTGGTCACTGAAAGGTATGTTGAAAATTAATGAACTGGTCCTTGGACTTGGAAATTGGGCTCTGTGAGTTGGGGTTGTTGTGAACTAGTTTCCTGGACCTGATCACACCTGTATGATTTGGGAAACTATCAGGCTTCTGAACTTACAAAGCTGAAGACCTGTGCAGGCCTTTGCCAAAGTCAAGATTACCTCATGGGGCCTGTTTAGCTAGCCTGGGCTTTACTGCCAACCATCTGAAAAAACTATTGCGGTTAGATTTTTCCTGGGGAAGTTCTGGAAAAGTTACAAAGTCTGAAGTTACAAAATCAGAGATTGCTCATGTAGATAAATTTCCTATTTTGTATTCCCCAAATATTTTTTAGAGTCTTGGGATGAGATTTTCCTTCATTAGTGTAAATCTCTTTTTTTAAATGTTTATTTATTTATTTTGGGAGAGCAAGTCAGCATGCATGAGCCGGGAAGGGCTCCCAGACAGGCTCCGTGCTGCAGCATGGACCCTGACATGAGGCTTGACCTCACGAACTGTGAGATCACGACCTGAGCCGAAACCAAGAGTTGGATGCTTAACCGACCGAGCCAGCCAGGCGCCCCCGCCATTAGTATAATCTGAATATGGCAGAGGATGTGCACACATATGTTCATGTGTATATATATCATTTCTAGTTTCATTGATTCACAAAAGGAGTTTCCACTAATCAAGCATGACCATGCAACTGCTCCGAAGAGTGTGGCATTCACTCCAGTACTTCTAGTACTGGAACCGCAATCCAAAACTTCCTCCGGTATGATCCTAGGTTCTTTTTGCAAATGCCCACAGGACCCTGAAAGAAGTAGAATATATTCGTTTTCTAGGACCTCCGTGACAAGGAGCCACAAACTAAGTGGCTCAAAATGACAGACATTTACTCCCACAGTTCCGGAGGCCAGAAGTCTGAGATCAAGTGTCAGCGGGGTTTGTTCCTTCTGGAGGCTCTGAGGGAGAACCTGTTCCATGCCTTTCTTCTAGCTTCTGGCAGGTGCAGGCAGTGCTGGATGTTTCTTGGCTTGGAGCTCCATCGCTCTAATCTCTGCCTCTGTAGTCACATGGCCTCCTCTCCCTGGGTCTTTGGTCAGAATTTCCTTCTGTGTCCAAATTTCCCAATGACACTGGTCTTTGGGTTAGGATCTACTCTGATCCAGCATGACCTCGTCTTGATCACATCTACAAAGACCCTCTTTTCTTGTCTTTTTTTTTTTATTTAATTTTTTTAATGTTTGTTTATTTTTGAGAGAGAGAGAGAGTACAAGCAGGGGAGGGTCAGAGAGAGAGAGATACACAGAATCTGAAGCAGGCTCCAGGCTCTGAGCTGTTAGCACAGAGCTCGGTGCCGGGCTCGAACTCACAGACCACAAGATCATGACCTGAGCTGAAGTTGTACATTTAACCGACTGAGCCACCCAGGGGCCCCAGTCCTTCATTTTCTTAGGAGATGGACCCAAATGTGGAAATTGTGGATCAAAGTGCAGTGTTTTTATTTTTTAATGATTTTTTTTTTAATATTTACTTATTCTGAGAGAGAGAGAGAGAGAGACAACAGGGAGGGACAGAGAGAGGGAGACACAGAATCTGAAGCAGGCTCCACGCTCTGAGCTGTCAGCACAGAGCCCCACGCGGGGCTCGAACTCACAGACCACAAGATTGTGACCTGAGCCGAAGTCAGAACCTCAACTGACTGAGCCACCCAGGCGCCCCTAGACCCTCTTTTCAAATATGGTCATAGTCAGGGTACCAGGGGTTAGGACTTGAACATATCTTTTTTGGAGACACAGTTTAGCCCACAACAGAGAGTAAACTGAATGTTTAAAGTGCCACTTGGAAATTGTTTTACCTTGAAGGAAGTGAGATTCTTACTGAAGACTTAGGTCACATATCCTGTTGTCATACTGTGTTTGAGTTGAGTAGAGCAACGGACTGTATAATAGATAGTTCTTGAAGTTTAAGGTCATGCTCTTTTTACCACGAAAGAGGAATCTGAAAGCACTGAGTACTTTCCATGTTGTTCTTTTTTTCTAATGTTTATATAATTTTGAGAGAGCACAAGGAGGGGAAGGGCAGAGAGAGAGGGAGACACAGATTCCGAAGCAGGCTCCAGGCTCTGAGCTGTCCGCACAGAGTCGACGTGGGCTCGAACCCATGAACCATGAGATGATGACCTGAGCCAAAGTCTGATGCTTAACCAACCGAGCCATCCAGGCACCCCCATATTGTTCATTTCTGATAAAGTTTTGAATCTCTTCATGTTTTTTTCTTGAAAAATTAAAAACCTTTCAGGGCGCCTGACTGGCTCAGTCAGTAGAGCATGTGACTCCTGACCTCGGGGTTGGGTGTAGAGATTGCTTAAAAATAAAATCTTAAAAAAAACAATTAAAAACCTGTTTATAGTAGTTTATACCATTTGTGTTTGTTTTTTAGGAATGCCCTTAATTCTCACTGAGAATGCCTCTTGAAGATGGCGTATAGTATAATTGAGTTCAAGATCTAGGCTGGCTTGGTAACTTCGATTGTTTTCTTAGTTGTGTGCTTTTTTGAGGCTATAAGCACAGAGCCCAACACGGGGCTCGATTTCACAAACCGTGAGATGATGACCTGAGCCAAAACCAAGAGTCTGATGCCTACCCGACTGAGCAACCCAGGCACTCTATGAGGGCCAAAATTTTAAAATCCTATGTAAATGGTTCCTTAGGCCTGTGGGGTTAGTATTGACAGACTCTCTTATTTGAGGAATTGAAACCTTCTAAAGTGTTCTTTAAGTATTTAGAGCATGCTATGTACTAGGCTCTGGGTGAATTGAGAAAAGACACATTTTAAAGTTCATGCTTAGCAGATTTTAGGCGCTCAACAATTACTTATTAATAAATGAAATTGGATTTTTATTTCATTGTCCCCGAGTACATGTTAAAAGGTTGCCAAACAGGTATAATGAACAGGGAATCCTGGATATCTTTAACTGAAAAGATACTAAAGAGGAAGGATTGAGTGAAAAATAGAACCATCTAGGGATGGTTCGGTGGTTCAGTCTGTGAGCATCTGACTCTTGATTTCAAGTCACATCATGATGCCAGGGTCAGGAGATCGAGCCCCAAGTTGGGCTCTGAGCTGAGCGTGGACCTGCTTAAGATTTCCTCTCTCTCCCCCTGTGCTCCTCTCTCCCGCTTGCACTCTCTCTCTCTCTCAAAAATAAAAAAACAGAGTCGTCTCTCTGACGTGCCAGGGTATTCATGTCTTCCATTTACACACATCCATTCGTAGGGCTTTCTAGCACTTGATGCTGGTTCCAGGTGATCAGTGAAGGCCTGAGTAGTATCTGATTTGACCTAAAAGATCTCAGCCTGTTTGTCACCTGCTAGATGACTTGTGATTACTGGTGTCAGCATTTTTTTCCTTTTATTTTTTCACTTATGTTTATAAAAAAGATGTTTATAAAAATGCAATGAAGTATTCAAGGTGTCGACCCAAATAAACACTTAGCAGAAAAAGCTGTTGAGGTTGCTGTGAATGAGTATGAGCTCCCAGGTTCCTTGTGGGCAACTTGAAGCGTTGGACGAGTGCTCGATGCGTCCTGGCCTCTGGGCGTGGTGGTCACAGAAGGTGGAGGAGGTTCTAGTTCTGGTTCCTGTGACTAGAAAGTTATCTAACCCCTCAAGACTTCATTGTCTTCATCTGCTAAATGAGGAGGGTTGGGCTTTATGAAACCGGAAGGTCTGTGGAGTTTTAGAGTTAAAAAAGTCATTCATTTTAGCAAATTCATTCTGCAGTTACTCAGTGAACATTTAGGTTGTGGCAAGTGCTGTCCCAGTTGCTGGGGAAATGGTAAACAGGTAAAAATCTGTCTTCTAGAAGCTTACCTTCCTGCTTGGGATGAGTTGTTACTCCATTAAGTAAAAATATGTAGTATGCAGGCCAGTGCTCCTCAACACTGTTGGGGTCATCAAAAACAAGGAAAGTCTGAGAAACTGGCTCAGCCAAGAGCAGCCTAGGGAGACTGAAGACAAAATGGAATGCGGTTTCCTGAATGGGATCCTGGATCAGAAAAAAAGATGGTCGTAAAAACCGAGGAAGTCAGAATAAAGTATGGACTTCTTTCAGTAATAGTATTGGTTCACTGCTTGTAACAAATGTACCCCAAGTGTAAGATGTTAGTAATAGGGGAAACTCAGTGTAGGTTATACCAGAACTATCTTACATAGTACCGTCTTTATAATTTTTCTGAAAAATCTAGAACTGTTCTAAAAAACAAAGTTTATTTTTAAAACGTGTGTGTGTGTGTGCTGATGAGTGACAAGAAAACAGAAGCTGTGTCAGAGGGGCCGGGAGCACAGGTCCTGGGAAAAGTAAGGGGAGGCCCCACCAGAGGTGGTGACATTTGGGCAGAGCCCTGGATGGAAGTGAGGGAGCGGCCGTGTGGGTATCTGGGCTGAGGGGGTGTGTAAGACAGAGGGACCTGCAAGAGACAGGCCCTCCTGGAGCGAGTAAGTGGAAGGCATGCCGGTTGCCATGGGGGGAGCCTCCCAGGAGTGGAGGCAGAAACAGAGAATTAGGTCAGACCAGTGTTGGGGGGGGTGTGAAAGGGGGGGGCCTGGGCATTAGGGATCTTTGAAGTCCGAGTCAGGACTTTGGCATCGACTCTGGACCAGATGCGGGCAAAGCCGTGGGCCTGGCCTTCTTCCCTGTGGCACGGGTCCCACATCACGTGGCCCTCCTTTCACAGGCTTCTGGAAGTCGCCACTTGAGGGCCTCGTTAGGCTTTAGAGCAAGGGTTGGAAACTACAGCCCTGGGCCAAATCCTATCCCACCGGGCTCTCTGCACAGCCGTACAAAGGTGAGCTCGTTCCTTTTCCCTGCCTCTCTTCCGTGAGGTGGTTTCATACATTCATAGACAATTTGTAATTGTTTTGTCACATTCTGTATTCCATCCTGGGATCCTCTCGACTTCTAAATGATTTGTTCAAATCTGCATACATTAAGGTTCACTCTTTATGCTGTGAGTTTCCGTGGGCTTTGACAAATGCATAGTGTCATGTCTCCACCATCACTGTATCATGCAGAATAATTTCACCGCCTGGAAGAAACCCGTGTGCTTCACCTATTCAACTCCGTGCTGTCAAACCTCTGGCAACCACTGATCTTTTCACCCATCTCTCTGGTTTTTCCTTTTCCAGCATGTCATATAATTGGAACCATATAGTATTTAGACTGGCTTCTTTCACTTAGCAGTATGTGTTTAAGATTTACCCAAGTCTCTTTGTGGCTTGGTAGCTCTTTTCTTTTGATCACTTAATAATACTCATTGTCTGGATGTGCCACAGTTTGCTTATCCATTTCACCTATTGAAAGGCAACTTGGTTGCTTCCAGTTTGGGGCCATTATGAATAAAGCTGCTATAAACATTCATGTGGAGTGTTTTGTGTGGACATATGTTTTCAAATCAGTCGGGTGTGATTGCTGAATCGCATGGTAACACTGTGTTTAGCTGTGTATTCACCCTGTTTTTGAGAATATCATAAAAGAAGCCTGTGACTTTTTTTGGTTTGTGTCCTTTGACAGTGCCATGGTACTACTCTCTTCCTATTTCTGGAGGCTTGATTGAAATTTCTCCAGAGGAGTGTTAAAATTCAAATTGTTTTCAGTGAAATTTGAAATTATGATGGAACTTCTAAGAGTAGATTCTTAAAAATCTTTTTAATTTTAAAATTTATCCCTAGTGGGTCCTACCCTGAGAACTTAATAGATCAGCTGTCTAATAAGTTGAAAGTAATTGAGATACAATAGTAACAAGTTAAAAATAATCGTACTAGCATTCCTGGAGGCTTTGGGAGTGACATGTACATTTAATTTGAAACAGTGAGGAAGTGTGTCCACAGATTTTCTTTCCATAGATGTGTAAGATTCTCTCCATATAAAGACATCAGAGTCTGCATGATTTCTGACCAGCGCCAACACCTGAAACACATTGAAAACACACTGATGTTAGGGTGCCAGGCTGGCTCAGTCGAAAGAGTGTGCGACTCTTGATCTTGGGGTTATGAGTTCAAGCCCCTCATTGGGCATAGGGATTACTCAGAAATAAATAAGAGGGGCGCCTGGGTGGCTCAGTCGGTTGAGCGTCCGACTTCAGCTCAGGTCATGATCTCACAGTCTGTGAGTCCGAGCCCCGCGTCAGGCTCTGTGCTGACGGCTCAGAGCCTGGAGCCTGCTTCAGATTCTGTATCTCCCTCTCTCTCTTCCCTTCCCTTGCTCACGCTCTGTCTCTATGTCTCTCAAAAATAAAATAAAAATGTTAAAAAAAAAAAAAAGAAATAAGAGCGCCTGGGTGGCTCAGTCGATTAAAGGTTCGACTTCGGCTCAGGTCATGATCTCACAGTTGGTGGTTCAAGCCCTGCATCTCACTGGCTGCCTACAGCACAGAGCCCACTTCCCATCCTCTGCCCCTCCCCCGCCCCTCCCTTTCTCTGTCTCTCAAAGCTAAATGAACATTTAAATAAGTAAGTAAACTTAAAAAGAGAGATAGAGAGAAAAAACAGTGTTGTTAAAGAAGGAAAAAAATGAAGCTGAAAAGAGGTTTGGATTTTTTTCAGCTTTGTCGATGTATGATTATTGATGCATAATAGTGATGTATAGTAATACACTGCACATATTTAAAATGTACGACTTGAGTTTTGACATGTGGATGTCAGAACAGCACTACAATCAAGGTAATGAACACAGCTGGTCACCCCCAAAGTTTCCTTGTTTGTAGCTATAAGTCCCCCTTCTCTTGGCAACAATCGAACTGTCACTTTTATCATGACAGATTAGTTTGCATTCTCTAGGATTTTATATAAATTTATGTATATCATACATAATTTACATATATATCTTTTTTTTTAATGTTTATTTATTTTTGAGAGAGAGAGAGAGACGGCATGATCGTGGGAGGGGCGTAGAGCGACGGAGACACAGAATCCAAAGCAGGCGCCAGGCTCTGAGCTGTCAGCACGGAGCCCAACATGGGGCTCGAATCCTTGAACCGTGAGGTCATGACCTAAACCGAAGTTGGACGCCCAACCGACTGAGCCACCCAGGCGCTCCTACATAAATTATTTAAATAATAGTGTATATTTAGTATAAATAGTAGTGTATATTTTTATGGAGAAGTTTTTGGTGTCTTTGAGAATAATTATTTTGAGATATATCCGTTTCTGTGGGTATCAGTACGTCGTTCTTTGTTGATGACTAGTATTCCATTTTATGGTGCTATGAACTGAATTGTGTTCCCTATAATCAAATGTTGAAGCCATAAACCCAAACTCAACTGTATATGGAGATAGGGCTTTTAGGAGCTGATTAAGGTTACATGAATTCAAAAGGGTGGGGTCCTAATCTGGTCGGTTTGGTGGCCTTATAAGAAGAGGAATAATGGGGACACCTGGGGGCTCAGTTGGTTGGGTATCTGACTTCAGCTCAGGTCATGATCTCACAGTTTGTGAGTTTGAGCCTGCCGTTTGTGAGTTCAACCCCTGAGTCAGGCTCTGTGCTGACAGCTCGGAGCCTGGAGCCCGCTTCAGATTCTATGTCTCCCTCTCTTTCTCCTCTCTCTCTCTCTCTCTCTCTCTCTGTCTCTCAAAAATAAAGAAACATTTAA
This sequence comes from Paguma larvata, assembly GCA_030068075.1. Lineage (NCBI taxonomy): Eukaryota > Metazoa > Chordata > Mammalia > Carnivora > Viverridae > Paguma > Paguma larvata. The sequence continues at coordinate 27,955,152 of CM057841.1, read as the reverse complement.
AAAAAAAAAGAGGAATAGTGATCTCTGCCTCCATGTGTAGGCACCAAGGCAGGGCTGTGTGAGGACATAGCAAGGAGGGGGCCCCTGTAAGCCAGGAGGAGAACTCTCACTAGGCCTGGACCATGCCGACATGCTGATCCTGGACTTCCAGCCTCCAGGACTCTGATGAGATAAATCTCTGTGGTTTTAGCCATGCAGCCGATGGTGTTTTGTTACAGTGGCCTGAACAGCGAAGACCTATAGACACACAGTGTGTTTTTCCATCCTCCTGTTTTTAGACATTTTCCGGCCTGGGCTGTTGAAAATAAAGCTGCCGTGAACATTCACACACAAGTTTTTGTGTAGACATGCGCTTTCATTTTTATTGGGTAAGTATCTAGGAATGGACTGGCCGGATTATGTGTTTCTCTTTTTAAGAAACTGCCAGATGATTTTCTGAAGTGATTGTACCATTCTGCTTTCCGACTAGTGGCGCAAGAGAATTCTGGTTCTTCCACGTCAGTCTTGAGGCTTGAGTTTTGAATTGCTCTTACTTAGGTGGTCCATCCAAAGGTAGACCTGAATGGCCTGTTGGGACATGGCCAGGAGAGGCGTGGGCAGGCAGCCATGTCACTGTGGAGCCCTCTGCCGTACTCTTATGTTCTCAAATGAGAATTTTTTATGCCTACATGAATTTACTTTCCATAAAAATATAGAATGACTTAATATCTTTATCCCTTATATTTGTCATTCTTTCATTGCTGTTCATTTTGTTCGTTTATTTTTGTTTTTGTTTTTTTACTTGCAGAACTCCTGGGTTAGGCCCAGAGTTTCTGGGCTGTGAGGTATTAAAGGGAGCCTGGGTTTTAGTGTCAGGCACACATGGATTTGAATTTGGGCTTTATTGCTCAGCTGTGTGGCAAGTCGTGTAGTCTGACTCTCCGTTTTCTCATCTGTTTTTAAACAGCGTGGAGAGGTTGATACTACCCAGCTTGTGTGGTTTTTATAAGGCTTAAATGTAATGCATTGAAAACATCTTCATTGAGCATCTTGGAAACTGTATTCATTTTCCAAGATGTATGTGTAATTATAAGTTCCATTTTCTATTTGACCTTCTACCCACTGAGTAGGAGAGGAATTGAAATTTTAATGGGTGCCACTAGTTAGCAGGAGACCCAGAGTAGATGGTGAAATACAGTGGCATTGCCAGGGCTTGGTGTAACCTTGCAATGTTTAATAGCATCCAAGCCTTCCTTTGGCCATTTATGTTGTGTTGCGGATATATTTCACCTGCTTATTTATGTGCTTATACAAAGACAATTCCTGCCTGAGTGTGATTCCTTTAAGCAGCCCATTTGGGAACCCCCAGCCTCCACGTTACGGAGGGGATGTTTTTAGGAGGAGAAAAAGAACATACCGCGGCTCTGGGACGGATGTTTCTCAGGCCTCTGGGATCCCAGCCAGCGTACGCGTCTGCCTCTCTCAGTGCTTGGGCTTCGGTGTTTGAGCGCAGGCCTTTTGGCCTGCAGAATCCTTTGTCCAGCTGGCTGAGGTGTGTTGAGTGCTTGGGGCCTTCCCTCCCATGGAGAAGTGGGAAGTTATTCTTTGATGGCCGGGCCAGACTGCTCATCTGATGTTACTGGAGTTTGAAAGGTTGTCCTGGTAGTCAAGCGGTTGGCATTAGCGTGGCCAGGGTAGGCTGGGGTGCGAACTGCAAGGGGAGGGGAACATCCCAGCGAGGCTGGAGGTGTGGGTGTCAGTAGGCACTGGGTTTGTTTTGCCAGGTGAGGGTGTCTGGGGGCCTTCTCTCCCCTGCCCGACCGCTGGGTTCCAAGTGTCCTGCAGCGTTTCTCCTTAGAGCCGGCTGGCTTTCTTGGCATCATTCAGTCTAGTTGCTAGGAAGCCGAATAAGGCAAATGCAACTTCCTTTTGACTTACTCACATTGAACCATCTGCTTATTCCTTCTCATGGCCTTCAAACTTGGCTAGGATCATTGAGAAGAGGGTCGAGTGGAGCATCTGTGCTCCTGATCCTTTTTGGAAAAGGAAAGCTTTCTAATAACTCTTTAACCCTCTCAGTCCAAATTCATAATAGTTAAATCTTGTTTAGCCCCTTGTTTCTTTCCAGCTAACAATTTGGAACAGGCATTTTCTTCTTAGATTTTGCCCCTTATTTTTGTCTTAGATTTATGTTGTTTGTTAACCACACCACTTTTAAATGAGGAGGACGGTGCCGATGTGTGTCAAATGCATTTGGTATGTAAACATAACAGTGGTCTTAGTAGAGGACCCTTAGTAGTTAGAACTGATGCACACAAATCATTGAGGAATGTTCTTTTGCAAGCACCATTGTGGAGTTAGTGCCAGATACGTGAAAGGTGACAGATAATTCATGAAAATTTATGGTGATGTTGGAGGAACATCTACCAAAGAGAAGCTTTAAAAAAAACACACACAGAGATTTTTTTTTTAATTACCAAACACCACTAGCATTATATTCTGATGTTTTGTTTTTTTTTTTTTTACCTTTAATTCAGTTCACTGGGGCAAATCAGATTCATTATGTTGAAGCCCTTTTCCGCTGGTGAATTTATAATGGTCTTTTCTTGTGACAGCGCTGTGCCTTCAGTGGTCAACTCTGGAAAAACAGTTGAACACATAAACTAGACAAAAATAGAAATAAGCATTACAAACTAGAATAGAGGCTCTAAAAAAAAAAAGTCTTGATAAAAGCATTGTTCGAGTTTTTAAAATCCAGTTTAACTGAAGATTTAATCACCTCTGAGTGTACCAGGACTGTGGAAACTAATGTGTGGGCTCTGGGAAATAATTTCTTCTTAAGTGTAATTTTGTCTTTGTTGGTTTTTTAGCAGCAAGCCATATAAACCTTTGCCGCCGACTTCTTATTCTCCCCAAGAGGGCTACTTAGAGGAGGGTGAAGACATGCTAAGGTAAAGTTTTATTGTTGTGGCTCAATTTGCTAAAAGCTTTAGTAGTAATTTAGATGTGTTCTTACTGTGCAGACTTATGTGTTTGTTAAAATTGATGCTATTAATATTTGCTTTTTGGGAAGTCCCTCAGGTCAACTTGATCATATTAAGCCATTCTGCTTTAACTTCTCCCTCTCCATAGTCGCTTGGACTCTAGTAACTAAAACAGACCTGCAGGCTGATGGGACTCAGCCACCCAAGCCACTCAGGGGAGCCCCACTTGGGTGACCCGCTTGGCCCTCCACTCCCTTCTTCCACACCGCCCCACCTTTTTTGTGCTACCATCTAACCATGCTCCAAAAATGCAAATTTACTTTATTATGAGATGAATCAGTATTCTAATACAATATAAATAAAATCACATAAAAATGGCTTATTTTTTCCCCCAAGGAATAGATAAACAGATGTAAAAGTATCTGATAATAAAAAGTGAAAATCTGTTTCAGAACCCTTCCCCTTTTCTCCCCCTTATTTTTAACCTGAAGTGGCTCACAATAGTATATTGCTCCGGAAGTCGTTTCTTTCATGTAACAGTATGTGATGGAGGATTATTCATCCTCGTTGTTTTGACCACTGTGTAGTATTCCAAAGTATTTAAAACAGTTTTGAAGGTGGTCTTACTTAGTTTACTCTGTCTTTTATGTTCAGCTGTGGAATTCTCTAAGTAACTAAGTAGGTAAATCAATGTGGCACTTCAGGATTCTTGCTTTGGATCTACCTCTGTAGTTTTGGTAAAAGCAACTTTCCTTGAACTGTATTTGAATTGATTTTTATATGTATGAACCTTGACAGGACCTCTCTCTTGCCTGCATTAAAGATGAGATTTGTGTCAGATTAGATTAATAATTCAAAATTGAAAAATGCCTTCCTTGACTGCGGAAGCACTTGGAAGTATAGAATTCAGGAGTGACTGTTAATGGGGGCTAGTCTCTCTGAGGTAGCGTTTCCTGACAATGAGGCTCAGAATGCTTGTACTGGTAGGCGATCTTCTGAAGGAGTGATTTTCTTAGCTCTGTTATGAAGGAAACCTAAAGGCAGAGATGGATGATAATGGCTCACATCTATTGAGGGCCTATTCTGCATCAGGCACCGTTCTAAGGGATTTACCTGCATTAACTCATTTAATCCACATAGCAGCACTTACAGGTAGGTTCTAATAGGCCCATTTTACAGGTGGGGAAACTGAGGCATGATGATGTTAAGTAACTCGTTCAAGCTTACACAATTTGTAAGTGACAGTGCTGAGATTCATATATAGGCAGTTGCAAATTTCAACATCATACCGCCTTTCCTGGATGACCACGGACCAGCTTCTGGGGCAATCCCCACCCTTGTCTAATCGCTGAGGGTGGCGGTGGGAGTTTACACACCACTTCATTAAAGGAAAGTGTGTGAAGTTTGAGGGAAAGCCAGCAAGAACACAGCCTAGCAAGGGTCGAAGAAGGCAGGCAGCGTAAGGAAAGGCCTCTGGAGTCCATGGCTAGTGTTTGTCAGGATAGTAGACAAAGATAAAGCCTGCTTGAGGGAAGGGAACATCCTTGTCTAGCTCAGGATTCTCAGGCAGTAGGGGAGGCATGGCTTCAGGCAAAAGCTTTGCGTCTAAAAGTCTGGAGCTGCGTCTCTGCTGTGTCAGGAAATTGGATGTGGACAAGAACCCGAATGAAAATCGTACGAGGAAGAGCAAAGGGATTGACGTTTGCTGGCAGCTTGCTGAATGGTCATGGTCTGACCGAGCGTGTTCCATGGCTGCTTTGCCATGTGGCGTGACGCCTCAGGTGAGAAAGGCACAAACTGCTGCCTGCCGAGGTGGTTCTCTCCCTGGCAGGACGTTCCTTGTGGACAGACCCACTGGTGGCGGGACGCCGGAGAGCCGCAGTAAAAATGCCTGATTTAGGGTGTAGAGTGCATCAAATTCCCCGTTTCTTCTGTTAAATCACAGCGAAGGGGACTACTTTAGGTGGCTAATAGATGGCCCAGCATCTGTGCACTATTTTGTATGCCTTTAGCAAGGGACAATAGCTCGCTCACGGGAGCCGTAGAGCGTTTAGCAGGAAAGTGAGCAGATCTTGTTGACTCATTTTTTACCCGTATCCAATGAAGACCTTCAGAGATAAGCACCTCAGAGGAGACACACGTCTGGTAAAAGGCTCTCTTCTCCTTTAAAATAAACACCTTGAAGTAGGAGTCTGTCTCTTTTCCGTATAGGTCTGACTTGACAAAGATCGGTGGCTCCATGTAGTGCTTTTCATCATAACAGGCAAGAGGAAGTGAATGGAGAGAGCAGAAAAAGCCCAGAAACTCCCACGATTCTAAAATGGGCACAGATTTTTGAGTGACTTTTTACCTCCATGTAGACACAGCCTTTATTTTGGTGTATATGGATTGGCTAGGTGGCCTGGTATTTATTTTTTTGGCTTTTGGGGACACATTTATAGAGGGAAACTACGTTTGCACAAACTATTCTGTTTTCATGCATCCAATAGCATTAAAGAATTATGGCAGAATGTGGCTGATTTTTCAAAAAGAAATGAAGATAACCATGAGGGATACCAGTCCACTCAGTTAGGTAAGAGTCTTGCTGAGAATCTACTTCTCTTTTCCTCATCTATTCCTTGAAGAGGGGTTCCCATTCATTTACACTTTTGTAAAAAACCCTGAGAACCTTCAATGATGGCCTTTACCCTTGCAAAAGCATAAATACGTCAGTATTTTTCAGGTGATGCCAGCAGTAGGAACACTTGGAAAGAAGAGCTTTTCCAGCACTTTTATCAAGTGGTTCAGAAAGAACGTGATCGAGAGAGGCCTTCAGATTGCGTTATTGTTTCTGTCAACAACGAACTGAGGTATGTATTTATTTCTTTTTAGCCTGTCAAATGAGAACGTGTGCAAATGGAATAATTAAATCGTCAGCCTTACATTCATAAGTCACTGAGAGTTGAAAGGCTCTCGAAATGTCGTGAGAACACTGCTCTACGAATTACAAGAATGTGCTGCCGGGTTTACCAAACTGTTGGCAGAGGCATCCTGTGGATGGGGAGGTTTCTGACCATGACTGTCTTACTCAGTTTTCACTATTGCTTGACCTCTCTCCAATGAGTATCTATCAATTTTATAATCAGGGGGAAAAAAAACCCAACGCTATTTTCGGGGCTGGGTTCCCTGTGCCAGGTACTATTCTAGGCTCTGGGGATACTTTAATGAACATAACAGACGAACCTTTGCCTTGGGGTGTGGACAGTCTAGTATAGGAAGGCACAAGTTGGCCTCATTGATATTTCAAAGAAGGGTTCCTCTCATTTCTTTCTTTTCTTTTCTTTTTTTCTTTTTTTTTTTTTTTTTTGGTTCCTCTCATTTATCTTAACTGCTTGTTGGATTCCTTTCAGCCCGTGTCCTTGCTGTTTTTCCTTCAGGGTGAAGTGCCTGATCCTCCTTCTCCACCTGTAACCCGTGCAGGCCAACTAACACTTGTTACTTGGGTAGGCCACTTAATACCTGTAACTCAGGCAACCCACGTAAGCGCAGTTGTGGCCTGGTCATCTGCTCTCTCGGCCGTCTCCAGCTTGTCCTTAGGATCCATGTAGTGCCCTGACCTTGTGCACCCTTGACTGGCATCTGAAGGCAGACGGACTTCGTGTGATGATAATTGTGTCTCTGAATGATGTCGGATTTCGTAGTGCTTGGCAAAGAGCATGTAGACAAGTGATTGGTTGGAAGCATACACACTTACTCGAGGCTAGGTACTGAGTGGGTGATACTGCAGACCCAGACATGATAACTAATCATTCCCGAACAAGAGACCAGGCACGCAGAAAACACAACTCAGCATAAAGGCAGCATTGGTTTTCTTTATGGGAAAATTGGCAATCTTAAAATGATTCAGAATTCTCATTCTGTGATATCTGCTTTATAGAAATCTAACTTATTTGTAGATAGCATCATTACTGGAGGAGTTTGTGAAAGCAAACTTACAACTTCATCTCATTTGGAGGGTATTTGGGTTGGATCTTGAGAGACAGCATCTAGAAAGAAATGAGGTCAGTCACAGCACGTGGACAGTGGGAGAGGCCAGGTCCTTTTACATTAGAAAATTGTGGAATTTCCCTTTAATAACTGGAAAGACAACCAGACATGCCTTGGATTAAGCTATCATCTGGGTAATTTAAACCAGTTTTGAACAAGAGGCAGTAAGACCTCAGCACGCATGGTAGCTTGGTTTTCCCTCAACGTTTAGCAACTGTGGTACAATAGTTTGCATCAGCCAGGGAAACTACGTTCATCTTTGACTAAATCAGTTTCCTCGGAACTTGTAGCAAGCATCACATCTGATCTGTAGCACCTTGTACCTTTTCCAGAATTGTGGTGGGCGCCCGGACCCTAATGCCCTTGCTGCTCTCCCCTCTCCAGAGCCAGGCCTGCTGGGTGTGGGTTAGGGAGTGCAGCGCTGGGTGGTGGAGAGGAGGCCCTGAGGTTGCTTTTCTTCTCCCCCTCCATCTGGGGTGGTGTTCAGAAACTGCTCCTCGGCCCAGCATTCTGCAGTTCTGGCATCTAGCCATGGATTAGGACCCTCGGTGGGGGCAGCTTAGGGACTCCTCGGCCGCACGCAGGCTGCATCTGCCAGGGCGTCCGAGAACTAGGCCAGGCTGCCTGCTCTATGGTCACTCTGATGTTGGAAAGATTTGCAGTGATGTATTGGTTGGCTAATTCATTCTTTTATACTCCAAAACAGTAATTAATTTTCAAATGATACCCTCCTCTCAGTAAATTTGAACCATGTCTTGTTTTTCTTGTTTTCCTCTTGAATTTATTTTCTGAAATCATCTATACTCTCCTAAATTGCCTGGAAAGCATTTTTCCTGCCATCATTTTAATTTTTTTTAATGTTTATTTATTTTTGAGACAGAGAGCATGAGTGGGAGAGGGGCAGAGAGAGAGGGAGACACAAAATGTGAAGCAGGTTCCAGGCTCTGAGCTGTCAGCACAGCCCGACGCGGGGCTCGAACTCACAGACCGCAAGATCATGACCTGAGCCAAAGTCGGACGCTCAACTGACTGAGCCACCCAGGCGCCCCCATTTTAATTTTTTTTTTAGTTTATTTATTTTCAAAAAGACAGAAACAGTGTGAGCAGGGGAGGGACAGAGAGAGAGAGGGAGACAGAGAGAGAGAGAGAGAGAGTGAGAGAGAATCCCAAGCAGGCTCCGCACTGTCAGCACAGAGCTCAGTGTGGGGCTTGAGCTCACAAAGGAGATCATGACCTGAGCAAAAATCAAGAGTCAGATGCTTAACTGACGAGCCACCCAGGCGCCCCTCATTTTAATTTTTTAATTCGCAGAACATGCATTTAAGTGAACCATGTAAGGCTCTGTGCTAAAGCACAGTGAGGAACATACAGATAATTAAGTGACAATTCCTGCTTTGTACCGCATGCAACCTAGTAAGATGAAACACGTGCATAAATAAAAGGGGAAGACAGGATATGCTAAGAGTTGTTCCTGCTCTAAGCAGAGGATACAGAAGAGGAAGAGTAAACGGCCACTGCAAGCGTCCAAGGCAGTTTCAGGGATTACTGTCATTTGAGGTTTCTAAGTTTTTATTCAGGTTTCTTTCCTTTTTGTTTTTAAATTTTTAAATTTTTATTAATTTTTATTGAGAGAGAGAGAGAGCACGTGAGCAAGTGCAGGAGCTGGGGGAGGGGCAGAGGGAGAGAGAGAGAATCCCAAACAGGCTCCACACTCAGCCAGGAGTCTAGTGCAGGGCCTGTGAGATCATGACCTGAGTGGAAATTAAGACTCAGGTACTCAACTGACTGAGCCACCCAGGCGCCCCTCTGTTCAGGTTTCTAAGCAAGTATCGGGCACAAGGGAAGCATAAACCTGAAGGAGAGGTCTGGGATAGATTCTTTATGACTTGAAGACCAAGGCTGAGAAAAGGGAGATGAGATCACACTGGGGTTTGATCCAAGATTGGTTACGGGCTGGCTGATATTAATTGAGATGTTTACCTCCAGCATCATCCATTTACTCTCTCTCTCTCTCTCTCTTTTTTTTGGCCATACATTTGCTTATTTGTTTATTTGCTTATTTATTTAAGTAGACTCTACCCTCAATGTGGGGCTCAGACCTCAAGATCAAAAGCCACACGCTCCACCAACTGAGCCAGCCAGGCATCCCTCATCTGTTTACTCTTTAGCAAGGAATTGTCTCAGTGGTAGTGATCTAAAGAAATACTGGTCTGTCTCAGGAACTAATTGTAAATGAGCATTCTCTTATTTTTCTGAAGATAATAGTCTTCTCTGTTCTTTACAATAAATCCTAAATTTTCTTTCACGTACTTTAAATTGAAATGACTTCATTACATAACACTTCAAATGATTCCATTTCGAAAAATGCTGGCCACATTTGTGGTATTTATCCAGTGTATCATGTCCTACAGAAACATGACTTTGACATACATAAAATTTTGTACATAGTCAACCATTTGAGGACACCACATTTTCAGAAAAGAAAGTTCCCTTTGGTTAGAGTTGCCGCCAGTTCTCTTAACTGATCCCATCAGACAGATTATGTACTATTATTGAATGTTTTCAGTGTGTCTAAGAATGAAAACAAATTTTACGACATGCATGATTTTTGAAAAAATAGAGCATCTTTCACTTACCCAAGTTCAGTAAAAATATAGTATCTTACACCTCAGTGACTTAAATTTATCATCAAAATATTTATGGAACTGCTTGGTGACTCACATGGGTTATTTTTTTTCCCTTTTGTTTGATTGAAAATAACATACCTCTTTCTTGTGTGTGCTGTGTTGTGTTTGTTTTTAAGGGACTACGCGACGGGCATAGGTCATCAGTTGCAGGACCTCGGCCTTGTGGTAGAGATGATTCACCTCTCCTCGGAGTCGAGTCTCACCCGAGCACTCCAGGAAGTTAAGGATGATGGGTCCCCGTTTTGCGTTCTCGTCGAACAGTCTAATGTAAAACTTTCCTCTTGCACTGTGATTATTATTGATGAGTCTATCAAAAGTAAGTTTAGCTCAATCTAGAACTCTCGCTTAAAATAGATCCTGCTTTAAAAACGTAATAGTTTTCCTTTGTATGCTGGTACACTTTGAAGGTTCACATTTGTCAGTAACTAAAGTGGATCTAGTGGAAGAAAAAGTGACTTGAATAGGTATCACAAAGTACTCTCCTGTTACCAGAGATGATGGAAACTTAAATCATCTTCATTGCTTCTTAATTAAGAATCCAGGCTATCTTGTCCAAAATACTGTGTAACAAGTCAATTCTCTCTCTCTTTTTTTAAGGTTTATTTATTTATTTTGAGAGAGAGCGCACGCAAATGGGGGAGGGACAGACGGAGAGGGAGAGAGAATCCCAAAGCAGTAGGGCTTGATCCCACAAACCATGAGATCATGACCTGAGCTGCGCCCCAACAAGTCAGTTCTCTTATGTAAGAGAACTCTTGACTAAATCTCACCACCATTTTTTCCATGCTCAATGGTAAATCTGAAAGACATCATGTTCACCATCCTGTGCATTCTCTTAGATTACTTTTCTGCTGACTTTGCCTTTCCTGTAATATCTCAAACATTTCATTTTTCTTAGGCTCATGAGAGTTTCCTCCCTAGAACACCTAGACTCAGGCAGACGCACACATCCTAGACCATGCTCATCTTTCCGTCCTGGTCAGAGCTGCTGCTTCTAGAGAGGCGTCCGCCTTGTGAAGGGCCTCTTGGCCACTCCTCTCCGGTCAGACCTAGACGAGCCTAGGTTCTCTAGTCCTTTTGTCTTTCTGGAAGCTCTTGGTACCGTTCTGTGCAGTTCACACTTACTTACAGAGGTCCTCATGTGTGCCAGCCACTGCCAACCCTGTTTCCTTCCTGTGCCCACGTGAGCAGGCAGGCTTCTCCCTAGGCCCATCCCAGCTTGAGTCCTCATAGCAGCGTAGGGTTTTCACTGCTAAGTCAGGAGACCTTTCCCCTCAGCAGAGGCCTAGCGGAGTACCGGAGCTGGGTTTCTATCCTGCCTATGGCTTATGGCACCTTCAGAGAAGTCAGTGTCAGATTGTTGTCCTATAATCCAACTATGATGTTGGGTCTCAAGAACCAATAGTGAGGAACACGTGGCTTCCCACAGTTTTGAGGATGCTAGGACATCTTCTGACCGTTCCATTTGCTTTGCCTCTGTGTAGCCACCTATGCCCACCTAGCCAGCTCTTGTAGAATACTGTTCCCACTATGGTTTTTTTTAAACATAGAAAATGTCTAATTTATTTTAAATAATAAGACTAAACCACATTTATGTCATACGTAAGTTCTGAGAATGTAAAAGAAAATTATGAATCCCGATCTAGGGGTGAGAGTGGGAGTGGCTTAATCTAAGTAGGTTGTGTAGAGAACTAATCACGTCTGTTACATTAATGCAAGATCGTTTAGGAAATAATCACTAAAGTAAGTAGGTTGAATAATTTGTTGGATACAAAAACACTTTTACAAAGCAGAGCACTACTTCAAAAAAGCATGTGATCTATTATCACCATGTTACACATTCAGAGGAGGGTTTCTTTTCCATGTGCAGAATAGTAAAAATAAGTTCACATTTCATTTCCTATCCATGGGTTTAATTACTGAACTCAGATGATATGTAAAAAGAACACTCAGTTTTGTTTTATAAGCTACATCTATTTTAGCAAAATTAATGTTTGCTGGCCTCTCTCACATTGCTTTAGAACTGACAGTTTATTTTATACCTCATGGCAGCTGCTATTCAGAAGCCCGTGGAGCTGCTTCTGTGCCGAGACAACGTTTAAGACAGACAATGAAACTTTAGCACCCAAAGGCAAATATATATTCATATTTCATCCTAGATGTGACCTTAATAAACGCCGCTTAAGATTTAGCCAAATGCCGTAATCTGCATTGTAGCTCTGTAGTGCCCCTTGGGCCCTAAATTTGTTCAGAAGTTGGTGATACATGGCAAGACAGGGTGGGGACCTCCCATCTAAAATTAAACTTTAACGAAGTCATATTCTCCATAGATAAACCTAGGAGAGATCAGAAGACACCTTTGCGTTGACTATAGCCATTAAGTTACGTAGAAGCCATTCCTGGTGTCCAGAATTTATTTTACATGTGATATACATGTGACCTGACCTGGAAAGGCTTGTAATATGATTTAAGGTCCCAGGGGCTTGAGCCAGACTGCAGAACCTCATAGATGATTGTGGGTTACTCCTCAGGCTACAGTGACAGAGCCTAGAAGCCCTGCACCGCAGGTCTGTCTGTGTCTGTCTGTCTGCCTTTTATCAAAGTGTTACACATACAGAGTTAAAAGATGAAGACTAAAAGGTTTGTAATGAAAACCAGCAGCCCCATTTCATACTTGCTGTCCTCTCTGCAGGTTCTGTTCTCTGCTTCTACTTCTTTCTTCTGTGAATCACTCTCCTCTCAAGTCATCCACTCTGATCACTGGAACTAAATCAAACACCTTCGCTTTTAGGATTTTCCCCCTTAAACGTTCCTCGTAGCCAGCAGTGGTCGAAGTTGCATCCGGCCTTTTTTTTTTTTAGACTAGATTTGCTTAGCATTAAGCATTCCCACTGATAACAAATGTCATCTGTTTCTTCTTTCTCTCTCTCTCTCTCTTTCTCATTCTCTTTCTCATCAGCATAGTATGAAGCTGTTGTATGGAAACGGTAAACCAAGCTGCACGTGTTATAATTTTGAAGCAGAATGTAGTGTTTGATTTTGAAATCTGACAGGGCACCTGCCGCCGAGGGTCCCAGTCCGTTGGATTGATAGGATCACATCTTACCGAGAGCTGCCACAGTTGTGTAAACAACACGTAGTTGGATTAACTACGTACTTTTCTGATTCTGAAAGGAAGCAGGGCAGCTGTTTGATGTAAAGCAAGCTCTTTCTTGTCTCCAGTTCATCGTCACATGCCTCTGGAAGATGCCCTGGTGCTGGTGGGTAAAGAGTACAGGAGGTTTTTCTCTAAACGGGAGCAGCAGGAACGTGCTGGAATCGCTCTGCGGGCTGGAGAGCTCCTGGACGACTTCTTGGCCCGGGAGAGCCTCCCCAGCTACTCCGTCCCTTCGGGCATTCAGCACCTCGCCTTCCTGTTGGCTGAGGGAAAGCATTTGCATGGGAATGAGTTGAACCTGCTCACGGACTACCTGAAGACCAGGAGAGGGCAACTGGAAGGTATGTGGCACTGTCCCTCTTCCTTCCCCATTTTAAACCCCAGAAAATCCTTTTGTACAAATTGCTATGTGAAAAAAAACTAAGAATGTCTTTATTGAATTGAGAGAATATACCTCTCTAATATAAAGGTGTCTGATATGAACATGTTCCACGTGGGAATTACACTGTGTTAGCGTTCAACTGTTATAGGCTAACATGCTTTTTCTCAAGCTAAATTTCCTTTTGCATTACATTTTTAATATATAAATAGGATGAGAACTTCTCTATATAGGTGGACATGTGGGAAATAATTTCTGTTCTCTGTTGGTTTACTTTTGTGATTGGAAGTTTCGGCTTGTTAACTGAGACGTGGAGATTCTTACGAAGTGTATGGTGAACAAGAAGCAGTTCCTAATCTCGAAGTTTGTAAAGCGTGTTCCAGTTATGAGCCAAACCCCTTGCAATGAAGACTTCTCAGTTTACTTGTTTTGTTTTTTAAACTTTTTTTAAATACTTATTTATTTTTGAGAGAGAGACAGAGCCGGAGTGACGGAGGGGCAGGGAGAGAGGGAGACACAGAATCTGAAGCAGGCTCTGGGCTCTGAGCTGTCAGCACAGAGCCCGACGGGGGCTCGAACCCACGAACTGTAAGATCATGACCTGAGCCAAAGTCAGACACCCAACCAACTGAGCCATCCCGGCGCCCCTACTTTTGTACATTTTTTATTGTACTTTCTCAGGGGTTGGAGGGCTCATAAACTTAAAACACAAGTTTTTCCCTCCCCCCCCCCCCCCCGTGCCTATGTAATTGATTAATTGATTGAAAGCAGCATAGTTGACATCTAGCGTTCTGTTACCTTCAGGTGTACAGCATAGTGGTTTCATATTTGTATGTATCGTCTAATGACCACAGTGAGTCTAGTTAACATTCTGTTTCTCTTTGATCGTAGAAAAAAAGTGAAGGCCTTCCTTGAATTTCCTGGATTGTTCTTTGTCTAGCTTGCTGGCCTCCGTGGCGGACTTCTGGTGACCATTTGTTTTCTTCATTTTTCCAGGCTTTGAGAAGCCCGAGTCTTTGGCTGGCAGCAATCATCCCTCATTTCAAGGCAGGAATACCCCAGTCGTGGGCAGGCCGCCGCCTCTTCTTCCAACCCCTGGAAAGGGACCCATCTCAGGCCCTCATCCCCTGCTTCCTGCCAAGTCCCCATTGTTAGGGGACAGACCGGGAGGGGCCCTCCTTCCACTACCAGGTCAGTGGGTCCCTCTAGGAATAAGAGATAGCTGTAGCTCTGCTGCCTCTCCAGGCGCTGCCCTGAGAGCGCAGGACAGTGTTCAGCCATTGCAGTGTTTGTCATCATAGTCTCAGTGAGTGTTAAGATTTCAGAATCCCGGGAGAGACACAGGGAGGTTCAGTGGGTGCCATTCCTCTTGACGAGTTGCCGAAGTTTTAACGCAGGGAGCTCTCCTGTCAGGGTTGGCGACCGCATTTAGAACAGCTTACACGGAGTTCTCTAAAGAAGCACTCTGAATTCCATAGTGTTTTCAAGGCTTTTCTGAGCCCTTGGTGCTAAATAGTATCTGACATCCGCCTAAAATGAGGTTGTATGACTGTGGACTTCTTCCATTGTAAGTGACAGGGACCTAACTCAGTTAGCTTCAAACAAGGAGCCCTGACTGGCTTCCCTAACCGAACATCCCCACAGCTGACTAACTTCCAGCTGGACTGGATCCTGCTGCTCAAGCACATTCATCCGACGTGCATCTCTTCACTCCGGGAGGACACAGGGGTGTGGGACTAACCACTTGGGGTTCCGACTTCCAGTCAAGCCCAGTGTCCGGCCCTGGTTCCTGGAGCCCCTGGTGTCTGAGCCTTTCCTGCTTCTTGAGGGTAAAGGGTTTTAACTCCTCTGCAGGCACCGGATGCAGCTCCCTCTACTTAGTCACTGCCGCCTCTGGTTCTCACGTGTGTAGCCCTTGTCTGCTCTCGTGTTCTCCTTGCGTGTTAGCAGTGGCAGCGGGGAAGGAATGGATGAAAGCATGTTTTCGGTCTGCCATGTTAAAGACGAAGTTGGCAGGGAAGTCTTTGGGGTAAGGTGGCTTTTCTCTTGGGCTCAAATAAAACTTGGACCTGGGATGCATTTGAGCATAAGAGTCAAATATTGCTTTGGTCTTTATGTGAACAGGGATTATTTTAGCCCCAAATCTTTCTTACGAACACAGTATTTCCACCTTGACTATTATTGTGGCTCAAAGTAGAGGGACTGTGCCCTCTCGCTCGGGTAGCTGTCCTCGTGTACGTCTGTTATGGGCAAGGGCAGAGTCAGTCTTTGTTGAAGATCCACAGCCCTAGGGACAAATATTTCTGTGTGCCCTTCCCCTTCTGACCTGGTGACCTTGGGAATGATTGAGAGTATAGTTTCAGGTGTTCATTCCCGTCACGGCCTGGGCTTTCTTGCTGTCCTGTGCATGTTCCTTCTTTCCTTCTGCTGCACTCACCACACTCCCCTGTGCCTCAGCCAGCCCCTGGTCTACCGCTGGCCATTCTTACCACCTGGTCCTATGACAAGTGAGTGAATTAAGAAGAGAAGGGCTCAGGAGGAGATCTTTTGCTCTGAGTTGCTTCTCCTCCTTGCCAAAAGTTTCAAAACAAAATTCTTTCAGACCCTCAGAAAGGGTTTGGCGTGAACTGTGAAAAAATGCCCTGTTCGGCATGGTGAGGACTGGGCAAGGGAGACCAACTGCCCAAGAGAGAAGAGAGGGTGCTAGACCGTGCGTTAGACCCCTGTGACTGTGTCCAGGCCAGGGTTCTGGGTAGGTGGATGTTCGATTCTCAGGAACAGAGTGCTTTATGTACGTTATGGATCTGCCTTTATGACCTGCTTCGGATGCTTGAGACAGTATTTTCCAAGTGTCAAAATAGAACACTTGGGGAAAAAACCCACTTGTGAATAGGCGAGGGTGGAGGACCAGGATGTCAAGACACGCATGGACTAGACTAACGGTTTGTGAACTTTTATTATTATTATTATTATTATTATTTTACATTTATTTATTTATGAGAAACAGTGCAAATGGGGGAGGGGCAGAGAGAGAAGGAGACACAGAATCCTTCTAGCACCACTGCCAGGTCAGTAGCCAGGTGAGCTCTGAGCTGTCAGCACAAAGCCTGACGTGGGGCTAACGTGGGGCTTGGAACCCACTACCCATGACATGACCTTAGCAGAAGTCAGACGCTTAACTGACGGAGCCTCCCAGGTGCCTCAGGGTTTGCGAACTTCTTAAAGGGCCAGATAGTAAATAGGTTATTTTTAGTATTAGCAGGCCAAGAAGCAAAGATTAAGGATACTATGTACATAGTTACATAAACATTTAAGATGTAACCATCTAAAAATGAGAAAACTATCTCAGCTCACAGTTTGTACAAAAACAGACAGCAGGCTGGATTTGGCCCCCAGACTAGTTTACTGACCCCTGGACAATCACTGAGGCACAGTCTGGGCCCGGAGAGGACTTGGTAGAGCTCGGAGCAGCTGAGGTGTGGGTGTATGGCAGGTGCGCCCTCCTCAGCCCCTTTCTGATGATTAAGGAAAAGTCCCTGTGGGGAGAGCAGCTGGAACCAGGTTCCCCATGAATCTTCCTGTTTATTTTTTGGTTTTTGTTCTCTGCAGGACTGGTCAGCCCCAAAGGTCTGTTCGGCCCTCCCCTGCTTCCAGCAGCCCCCTCCAGGAGACCTGTTCGTTTGGGATGCCCCCATCCCAAGCGTGCCAAGCGTCCACTCCTTGGGGAGAAGCCAGGCCTTCTAGCACCACCGCCGGGTGAGTAGCCAGGTCAGCTGTCAGTGGCATTCTGGGTTCTTGCTGTCCTGTGGGAGCTTTCTGTGACAGAGGAAATGTTCTACAGCTGTGTGGCCACATGTGGCTGCTGAAATGTGGCCGGTAAGACTGAGGAACTGAATTTTTCATTTTGTTTAATTAATTTAAGTAACTGTAGTCACATAGTAATTACATAGTAATTATGTGGCTAGTGGCTACTCTAAGGCTCAGAGTAGTTCTAGGCTATTGGACATGTCAAGAGGCTATAGCAGTAGGTAGGAATGTGTGTTGTGTTTTCATCATGTAGAAATCTATTTCCTAGTCTTTCGCCCCCTCCCTCCTCTTTTTTAAAGCTGCACATGTTCTTAACAAGGGAAAGGTATCTCTAATACAAACGCATTAGGTAACCCTAATGAAGAGAACACAAAAGAGTGTCACTAAATTCCTGCTAGAAACTAATGCCTGTCTCAGTCTCTAAGCTTAAGACTTATTCTCCCTGTGGTTAAGAAAAGAGATTACTAAGGGTCAGGTCAGAGAGGTGTTAATGGGACACCAGCACTACTAGAAACTCCCCTTGACTGTGAATACTATTCAGAAAGAAATGCAAGAAGCTGGCAAAGGGAGCATCTCCTAACGAGGCTGAATGTCATGTAATTGTGCGCCCGTGTGTCCCTGACGTCGTTCAGAGGTGTGCGCTTTGTTTCTGCCTGGCTCCAGGAGAGAGCCTTTCTGCTGCCTGGCAGGAGGACAGGAACCTGGTCATATTTGAGGTACTGACTGATGATACCCAGCCCAGAGGCTGCACAGGAAGAGAGGCTTTTTCTCTGTCTTCCTTCCCAGTGCAGGCCTGGCCAGCTCTCGTCCGATGCTGCCTTCCCTCCCATATGGCTGGAGTGAGTGATGAGGCCAGAGGCCCCCAAGCTGCCCCCAACCCCACTAAGGCCCAAAGGTGGTGGTAAGAGCTGAGATATACTCTGGCTTAGGTGGAAGGCAGCCAAGGAGACATTTTGCTGACTTCATTTCTAGTCATTCAGGCTTACCAAGCCTAAGTAAGGGTGCTGCCCAGAGTTCCTCTTAGCTCACTGTTATGTGTGCGTTCTCTCCTGAGATTTGGTGCCGAAGCCGCAGGTCTTCGGAAAACCAGCCTTTGTCCCTCTCTGTTCTTCATACAAGAGACATTTTTCTTTTCCTTTTTTTTTTTAAGCTTATTTATTTATTTTGAGAGAGAGCATGAGCAGGAGAGGGGCAGAGAGAAGGAAAGACAGAATCCCAAGGAGGCTCCCTGCTGCAAGTGCAGAGCACGATACGGGGCTCAAACTCACAGACTGTGATATCATGACCTGAGCCAAGATCAAGAATCAGTTGCTGGGGCATCTGGGTGGCTCAGTCGGTTGAGCGTCCGACTTCGGCTCAGGTCATGATATCACGGTCTGTGAGTTCGAGCCCCGCGTCAGGGTCTGTGCTGACGGCTCATCAGAGCCTGGAGCCTGCTTCACATTCTGTGTCTCCCTCTCTCTCTGCCCCTCCCCCACTCATGTTCTGTCTCTCTCTGTCTCAAAAATAAGTAAACATTAAGAAAAAAAAATCAGTTGCGTAACCAACTGAGCCAATCAGGTGCCCTGCAAGAAACATTTTTCTTGAAACTTATTTCCATTAAAAATTTTTTTTCACATTTATTTATTTTTGAGAGAGAGAGACAGAGCAGAAGCAAGGGAAGGGCAGAGAGAGAGGCAGACACAGAATCTAAAGCAGGCTCCAGGCTCTGAACTGTCAGGACCAGAGCCTGACATGGGGCTCGAACTCACAAACCATGAGATCATGATCTGAGCCGAAGTTGGACACTCAACTGACTAAGCCACCCAGGTGCCCCTGCCATTTTAAAGATTTAGTCCTCGGGGCACCTGGCTGGTTCAGTTGATAGAGCACGAGACTCTTGAACTCAGGGTCACGTGTTCGAACCCCACATTGGGGATAGAGTATACTTATAAGTAAAGCTTCAATCCTTTGTGTTTTAGTCGAACATGTTTCTACGAGATATACGTTGCCGTGGTTGTGATATACAGGATGTGTGTTTATAAAATGGTGGCAAGACATGGAATAGACACAGGTCAGTGACTCCCACCCTCCTGGGAGCACAGACAGTCTGTCTAATTCTGAAGTTTCTCATCTGACAGCCCACATTTTGGGGAAATTTCGAGAATTTTCCTTACTCCAAGAAGGCCCTCTTTGGCTTCTGATGGCTGGCACATCCCCAAATTCCAGGACTAATAGTTGGAGAAAACATTTTTTTAATATATATATTTTTAATGTTTATTTATTTTTGAGACAGAGCAAGCGAGGGAGGGGCAGAGAGAGAGGGGAACAGAGGATCCGGAGCAGGCTCCACACTGACAGCAGAGAGCCTGATTCGGGGCTTAAACTCATGAACTGTGAGATCATGACCTGAGCTGAAGTCAGACGCTTAACTGACTGAGCCACCCAGATGCCGCTGGAGAAAAAGTTTTTAAAAAACAAAAAGGAAAACATGAAGCATACCTATATAAGATATAACTGTAATAGTTACCGTGTACTGAGTTCTTATGTTCCAGGCATTGAAGTAATTTCGTTTAGTCTTCAAGCGATAGTAAGCTAATAGTGAGATTATAGTGACCTAATAGTGAGATTATCTCTGTTTTCTACGTGAATCACCCAAGGCTCAGAGGGTGACTAGCCTGGCTGAGGTCGCACAGTGGTGCCTGGAGGAGTGGAGACTGCACAGCAGCCGTGGGGCTCCGTACTCGGTGTTCTTACTCCCACATGATCTCAAAAGTTGTAGACTTGTGTTTGGATTTCAACCACATCCTTCCAGTCACAGTGTAAGGGCTGCAGAAATTTTGAGGGAAGAGTGCTTGTGGGCAGTGTGGGGCGGCCTTGGCGGAAGTCCGGGATTAAGGTGCCTGAAGGGAAGAGGCTCCTAGGTCTCCTGCTGATCGAGAGGGACCTTTGGATGAAGCGTTTATAACTCAGCAGAGGTGGGGATGGGACTAGGTGTCCTGTAGCCCTCGGGAAGATGAGGGCCAGCACCAAGTACCAGGATTAGATGAGATAATATGAATGAACAGCTTTTATTTTTTTGATGTTTATTTATTTTTAAGGGTGGGGGAGGGGCAGGGAGCGAGGGAAACACAAAATACAAGCAGGCTCCAAGCTCTGAGCTGTCATCACAGAGCCTGACACGGGGCTCAAACTCATGAAATGCGAGATCATAACCTGAGTAGAAGTTGGATGCTTAGCCAATGAGCCACCCAGGCGCCCCTAATAAACAGATTTTAAGACGCCGTAAAGAATTGCACAGATGTCTGCCTGCTGAGGCTGCAGCTAGGTCCATTCAATTCTTCCTACAGAAGTGGGTGTGGCTGGAGGGCGTTGGTCACCGGGGTGCTCTACAGACCAGGAAGGGGACACATACCGATGCTGCTGTGTCCCTCCTCTTTACAGATCTTCAGTCAGTGCTGCTCAAGCAGGCGGCTCAGGCCACATCTTTGCTGAACTAAGGAAAGCTCCCCCGGGCTGGGAGAACATGGCCCAGATGGTGTCTTCACCCTTCTTGGAGGACCGGGCCCCTGTCAGACCCTGGTGTCCAGGCACTGGGTACGAACCGGCTTCCCCTTGGTCCAATACTCGGTCCCGTGGAAAGGTGTTTCATGTTTGGAGGTTCTTTGTGCAAAACTGGAAGTTCGTGGAAGATCATCGTTACAGATAGTGGATCTTGAAGTTGTTCGGTTATATGCATATTAAAATACAATAAAAACTTCTAGCTTTTACCTACTGGTTGCCACTTTTTAAGGACTTGTTATTTTGGAATAATTTTAGATTTACAGAAAATTCCCAAAGATAGTGCAGGGAGTTCCCTTTATCTAGCTTCCCCTAATGTTAACATCTTATATAACCATGGTACCTTTGCTGGGGAATTCGCATTACTGCAATAACGTTAACTGGATTAGAGACTTGTATTTACCAGTTTTTCAGCTTATGTCATTTTTCTGTTTCAGGAACTATTTTGGGTACCACATTGCATTTAGACTCCTTTAACTTTACTATGTTCCAGCTTCTTTATTATGAAACATTTAAATGTACAGAAAATTCGAATGGCGAGTACAATGAACACTCGTATATCTGCATCAACGATTGTTAACATTCCACCACTTCCTAAATTGGACATATGTCTGTGCAAATAAAATTGTTTTCTCAGCCACAAAAGTAAGTTTAGAGTTCATGGCACCCCACCTTTAAATACTAATAAGACTGTAGCATTTATCTCCTAAGACTGGGAATATTCTCCTCTATAATTATGATAATGTTTTCACACTCTAAAAATTAATAAAAATTCTATAATATCTAATATCTGGTACCTGATTTGAATTTTCTTATTTTGTCCCCCAGAAGCTTTTACGACTTTTTTTTTTTTTTTTTTTAAGATTTTATATTTTTAAGTAATCCCTACACCCAATGTGGAGTTGAAGCGTACAACCCTGAGATCAAGAGTTGCACACTCTACTGACTGAGCCAGCCAGGTACCCCTTTTACAGCCCTTTTTTTAGACTTTTTTTTTTTTTTAACGTTTATTTATTTTTGAGAGACATAGAGACCAAGCATGAGCAGGGGAGGGGCAGAGAGAGAGGGAGACACAGAATCTGAAGCAGGCTCCAGGCTCTGAGCCGTCAGCACCAGAGCCTGACTCGGGGCTCGAACTCACAGACTGTGAGATCATGACCTGAGCCGAAGTCGGACGCTCAACCGACTGAGCCACCCAGGCGCTCTTTATGGCCCTTTTTAAAAACCAGGATTTAATTTAATTAGTTTGTACTTTGCTTTGTTTTTTTTTTTTAATACTCTCCCCCCATTTTATTTATTTCACGTTTATTTTTTGAGAGAGAGAGAGAGAGAACACATGTCGTGGAGGAGCAGAGAAAAAGCGAGACAGAATCCAAAGCAGGCTCTGCACTGACAGAGAGCCTGGTGCTACAAACTGCGAGATCATGACCTGAACTGAAGTCAGACACCTAACTGACTGAGCCACCCAGGTGCCCCTCTCCCTGCCTTTTTAAAAATTATGTAAGCTTTATCCCCAGCATGGGGCTTGAACTCATGACTTCAAGAGTCTCATGCTTATCGACTGACCCAACCAGGCACCCGCATTTGGCTTTTATTTGATTTTAGTTTTCATTTTAGAGGGAGTATGTGAGGTGTGGGGGGTGGGGGGAGAGTGGGGCACAGAGAGAGGGAGTGAGTCTCCGGCAGGCTCCACCCTCACTGCAGAGCCTGATATCAGGACTTGCTTCTGAATTCAAGAGTCAAGGGATGCTTAACTGAGCCACCCAGGTGCCCCCCACATTCGGTTTTTAGGTGTTTAGTTGATTTTAATCTAGAACATTCTTCTTCTCTTCCCCCTCCCCCGCCCATCAGTGATACTGACTTTGAATCTAAGCCACTTACCTTGTAGAATACCCTACATTTTGGATTTGTCTGATTGTTTCTTCAGGGCATCATGTAACTGTTCTTCTATTCCTTATATTTTCTCTATCCTAGAAGTTTGGTGTAGAGGCTTGATTAGATTCAAGTCCTATAGCACTGGGGTTGTATGGAAGTTAATTTGACAATAAATTATTATTATATATTTTTTTTAATTTTTTAACGTTTATTTATTTTTGAGACATAGAGACAGAGCGTGAGCAGGAGAAGGGCAGAGAGAGAGGGAGACACAGAATCCGAAGCAGGCTCCAGGTTCTGAGCCATCAGCACAGAGCCCGACGCGGGGCTCGAACTCACAGAGCACGAGATCATGACCTGAGCCGAAGTCGGCCTGCTTAACCGACTGAGCCACCCAGGCGCCCCAATAAATTATATTTTTTAAAAAAAGATTCAAGTCTGTATTTTGGCAAAGATATTTCACAGATGGTACTAATTCCTATTGCATTGTATCAGAAAGCACGTAACAGTTGTCCTCCTGCTGGGAATGCTGCTGTGCCTGCTCCCCTAAGGTGAGGTGGTGACTGCCTTGGAGCAGGTCGGTTTTCCCTTGAGGAGTGATGCTTTGGCATCAAGTAAATACCCTGTTCCCTCAACAACTTTGACCTAATTGTTTTAGTGTCCACTGGTGATTCTTGCCTGATTTAATTACTATATTGGACCCTCCTTTTTCTTTTTAGTTTATTTATTAATTTTGAGAGAGAGAGATAAAATGAGTGGGGGCAGGGCAGAGAGAGGGGGAGACAGGATCCAAGGCAGGCTCCATGCTGACAGCAGAGACCCCAACGTGGGGCTCAAACTCACAAACCGAGAGATCATTACCTGAGCCAAAATCAGATGCTTAACCGACTGAGCCACCCAGGAACTCTGTCCCTTCTTTTAATTGAAGTATAACATCTTAAATGGTCAGTTTACTGAGGTTTAAAAAGTTGTATAGACCCAGATTCCAGCACCCAAAAGAAGGTATAGACATTTCTATCTCTTCCGAATATTCCACGCATTCCCCTTTCCCCGCCCCCCCAGCCCTTTCTGACTTGTCTGTTTTGTCTGTTTTATAGTTTATGTAAATGGAATTGTGTGTATTTATTATGGTGATCATTTCGCAGTATATACAAATACTCAATTGTGTGGTATACCTCAACAGCAAAAAAGAAAATGATTTTTATAGATCTACAAATAAACTTTTTTCAGTGGAGGTTTTATTGACTTCCCTTCTCCAGTGTAGAAGAGTCCAGTTTTGTTTCGATTTGTATTTTGATTTCAATAACTTCTGATTTAAAACTGTGACTTTGGGGGCGCCTAGCTGGCTCAGTTGGTGGAGTGTACGACTCTTGATCTCGTGGTTGTGAGTTCAAGCCCCATGTCGGGTGGCGAGATTACTTAAAAAATAAAAAAGAATTTTAACAAGCGACTTTTGTTGGATTGTTCTTTTAACTAAAAATAAAATTTTTAATGCATGTTTATTTTTAAAACGTGGAATCCTGCAGTAAATATTTAATGGAGACTAGCTTCTTTTGCTTAATAGAATGCTCTAGAAGTTCATCCTTACTGTTGCGTGAGCACATAGATTGTTTCTTTTCGTTGCTGAGAGGGAGGTCATTGTATGGATATGCCACAGGCTATCCGCTCCCCTGATGTTAGACTTTTGGCTTGTTTCCAGTTTTTGGCTATGATAAGATTGCTTATTCAGGTCCTTCTGTAGACATATTTTCATTTCTCTTGGGTAGGTACCTAGGAACAGAATTGTTTAATAAGAACTGCCAAAGTGACACCACCATTTGATGTAGGCCCCAGCAGTGTCCAAGAGCTCTGGTTTCCCCACACCCTCCCTCACGTTTGATCCCGTCAGTCTTTCCAGGAGCATGAAACGTTTGTCTGTCATTTTTGTTTTAGTTTGCATTTCTTTGGTGACTAAGGACACGGAGCCCCTTTTTCTTTTTCGCTGTTTATCTGTTTAGGGAATGGGCTAGTGAAAATTTACAAAGGCTTTTTTGTCTGTGTTTCTGAGCACTGCCTATAGTAACAAAGTGCCACAAATGGGGTGGCTTAAAACGACAGAAATTTCTAGAGGCTAGACGTGTGACATCAGGGTGTCAGCCAGGCCTTGCTTCCTACTGAAACCTGTCCGGGAGAACTCTTTCCTGAATCTTCTGTCCCCTGGCGTTTGCCAGGGATCTTTGGTGTTCCTTGGCTTGTAGAAGCACCACTCCCATCTCTGCCTCTCTTGTCACCTGGCCATCATTCCTCGTGTGTCTCTATGTTGGCTGTACCCTGTGCATGCTTTTTTTCCTTTTTTGCGGCTTTAAAAAGAAACCTTTCCCCCTTTATCTCAAGGCCTCTCTCCTTAGATGACATGAACTTGTAGGCCTTTTCCCGCATACTGGGAAGGCTCGTATCTGGCTGGGAGCTCTCTGGCCTGCTCTGTTGAAATTTAGTGTCCCGCCCTGCCATGTGGGTGACATGGGCCAAGGTGGATGCCTTGGTCAGTAGCCACATACCAGGAGGTTGAGAAACTCCTCCCTATGGAGCCCTTGAGTCCTGTCCTGCGAGTCTGCCCTCAGGTGATGCTGGTGTTAGTCACCGAGCCCTCCGCCCGCCTTCAAGAGACTTCCTTCGGGAGCCTGAGCCCTCTCTTGCACATAGATACACATAAATATTCTGCAGACAATCAGAGTTGTTGGATGAATCACGAGCATCTGCAGGGGAAAGACTTTATTTTCTTACAGGGATATAAATAATTTAATAGAACAAGATTAGAACAGTAAGTTGTGTTAAGGTTTGGAGGACAAGTCTGTATATTTCTTAAAAGCACAGATTTTTCTGATGTTGGCTTATTCTTTTTTAAAGATTAGTATTTTAAAAAATAGATGATACATACATACAATACAAAATTCAAAAAAACAAAAAGTAAACAGTAAAAACTCGTTCTCCCACTTCTGTTTCTTAACTTAGTGACGGTTTCTCACAGATACTTGTATAGATATTTATCCATCTGTAAACGTATGTAGACGTACACCCTGACGGTCACATCCTAGGAACATGGTTCTGCCCCTAGGTAGGGCTTTCCATTGTATCTTGAAAATGATTTCAAAATCAAACGTACTGCTGCCTCTTCTTTAATGATTACACGTCATTCTGGAGTATAGATTTGCCTTAACTTCATTGGATCTTACTGACGGACAGTTTAGGACATTTTTAATCTTTTGCCGCTTGAAGCAACAAGTTTTAAAGCTGGTCATAATTACGACTCAGTAGGAAATGACAAAAGTGGTTTCTGCTCTTAGGAGTGTAAAGAAAACTCACGTGAATTTTACAAATAAAAGTGTATCACTTTGGCTAACCAGGTATGCCTACCTTCAGGCCATAAATCAGTAGGCTGGGGCACTGTTTGGAAAGGAGGTCCAGTGAGGTGGGCATTCCGGCGTCATAGTAGGGAATCTGGGGTATAATGATAGACACTGATTTCTCCCGTAGGGATTTGGGATAAAAATGTTTACTAGACTGAAACTTCTAATGCTATTTTTTCTATAGTCTGCTAAATATATTTTTATTTTCCACATCAGTGTGTGATTTTTGTTTCAAAACCCTTGGGAGCAAAGCAGGTCTGTCTGAGCTGTTGTGTGAGTGAAGACAAGAACCAGGCTGAAGCCTTTGACCAGAGTTTTTTGTTTTAATGTTTATTTATTTTTGAGAGAGACAGAGAAACAGAGCATGAGTTGGGGAGGGGCAAGGAAAGGGGCAGACACAGAATCCGAAGCAGGCTCCAGGCAACGAGCTGTCAGCACAGAGACCAACATGGGGCTCAAGCTCACGAGCCATGAGATCATTACCTGAGCCAAAGTCAGGTGCCCAACTGACTGAGCCACCCAGGCGCCCCCTTTGTCCAGATTTTTAAGGAAGTTTTTTTTTAATGTTTATTTTCTTTATTTTTGAGAGAAGAGAGGGAGAGTATGCAAGTGGGGGAGTTGGCAGAGAGAGAGAGAGAGAGAGAGAGAGAGAGAATCCGAAGCAGGCTCCAGGCTCTGAGCTGTCTGCACAGAGCCTGACGTGGGGCTCAAACACACAAACCGTGAGATGATGACCTGAGCCGAAGTTGGACGCTCAACTGACTGAGCCACCCAGGCGCCCCCTAAAGAAACTTTTGATACGCGATTATATTAGGTTTCTTATTGTTATGTAACAAATTACCACCAACTTAGTAGTTTGAAACTACTCACATATATTGTCTTGCAGTGACCATACGGCAGGAGTCTGGGTACGGGTTAGCTGGGTCCTCAGGGTCACCAGTCTGAAAAGCAGTGGATGGGCAGAGTTGGGTCTCTTCTGAGTCTCAGGGTCCACTTCCAGGCTCACAGGTTGTTGACAGAATTAATCACCTTATGACTATATAACTGAGGAGGGCCCCATTTTCTTACTGGCTGTCAGCTAGAGACAGCCAGCTGGAGACCGAAGAAAGGCATTCTTTCTCAGCGCCTAGGGATTCTCAGGTCTTTGCCATCTGGCCCCCTCCTCTCATAACATGGCATTTTGCTTTCTTCTCGGCCACCAGGAGCGCCTCTGAGTCTTCACCTTTTTTTATTTAAGGAGATAGAAGTTTGTTGGAGCCTCTGCAAGGGGACAGTAGGCAGGAAGCAAAAAGAGAGACTGTCTCCCAGGACGCAGTGGCGACGGGCGGGTGCTGTACTTAAGGGGGCAAGGTGAGGAGGTGGGGGAACATATGGAATTTTCCTTTTTTGGTACCTGTGCCTGGTTGTAAGCCCATTCGTCAGCTAGGACTTATGGATATCTTGAGGTGGGCCGTCTAATGGGCCTGTTGGCATTCAGCCCGGTGGGCACCGTGGGCCCTTTTACCTTACTCAGGCTTCCATTGCCTGTTGCCTAAAATTGGCCTCTACATCCCCGCCTGACAGATGGATGATGACAGTCTTTGGCATTTGGGTGGAGGTCTTGTCTTCAGTAGCTGCTTTGTGCTAGATTGGTGGGGGCAGGAGCGCCGTCCCTGCCTAAACTTGTCGGCCCATCAGGGGTTCTGTGCAGTTACAGACCAGAGCATGGTATTAGGTCGACGTGCTGATAGGCGGTTTGAGCGAAACTCCTTGGTGGCCAGGTGCACGGCATTTAGGGGCAGGGGACCCTCCAACGGTGTGGGCTGGAACCCTTGCGGCACTATCGTTCGTGTATGGAATTGTTGGATTCGCTCAGATGCCTGAGAACGTATTTTGCCTGTAGATGGAGGTGGCGGCTGGACCCATGGGAACAAAGGAGAGGAGAGGAGCCGAAAGAGGCAAGGTGGCTGAGAGCCAGCCAGCTTCAGGGAAGGTTCCCAGCCAAGTCCGTAAGGCGTGCGGATTGGCCTCGGATGAGCTGCAGATGGAGGAGGCGAGGAGAGGAGAGGGGGCCATCACCCTTACAGGTGCCGACAGTCCAGCTTGTTTGCAGTCAGGCGTTTAGACCACACCTGCAAACCGCCCTGGCCAGGGACCTTCGTGGTCTGAGGAGTACTAGGGTTAGGCCGCCAGAAGCGCCATAGAGACAAAGGAGAGGGAGGGAAGGACCCCTCCAAAGGGCAAGAGGAGAAATCCCTCATTCTTTCAGGCAAGGGCAGTATGGTGGGTTCCCCAGGGGCTTCGGAGCCTCACCGAGGACTAACCTCTGCAGGAGGTCATCAGTTCCCCAAGGAGTGCTAGAGTCGGTCTCAGGGAAAGCCCTGAGAAATTCCTGGAGGACCCGGGGAGAGTCCCGGGGCCAGCAAAGCCTCCCTCTGCAGGGTCACCACATGAGGGGGGACCAGACTGGGCAGAGGCCCGCAGCACAGGACGGCGAAAGGGTTCACCCAAGGCAGAACAGGGAAGATAGTTTATTGAATACACCGCAAGGGAGGGGAAGACAGGACAGCAAAGGAGACTGATGGCTTCACCGTTTTATTTTTTTAAAGGAGAAAAGCAAGTTTAACAATATGTATACCTCCTGTGTACCTGGGGCCTACCCACAAAAACCTTGTGACTCCGTGGCTTCACCTTTTAAAGTGCTTAGCTGATAAGGTCAGGCCCACCCACCTAGGATAAGCTCCCATTCGGTGGACTCAGAATGGTCTCCCATAATATTAATTGGTTTCACCTACACCCAAAGCGAGGAGATTATGCAAAGCGTGTACACCAGGGGGGCAGGAATCTGGGGGGTCATCTTGGGTTTCCGGCGACCTCAGTGCATGCTTTGGAGTTCTGAGTGCTGCAGCCATAGGGGGGCAAGCTAGAATTGTTACACCTTTTCTCTTATGAAGACTTAGTAATTGGACAATTATTATCTTTACCTTTTTATGTGAGACAGTCCCAAAATTGCAGCGGACAGGTGAGCAGTTCTGCTTGTCCGCACCTTGATTGCATCCATATTCAAAACCATGCTCTCCTGTTAGAGTCTTCTCTGTCTTTCCTTCAACCCGACATCATGGTATTTGCTCCAGGCCAGCTCTTGGGGCTGCTAACGGTTCTCAGTACTGTTGTCCGGTAAATAGCAGGCATCTTCTCCCCACAGCGTCTCTAAGACGGGAGGAATCCCTGTGCTGGAGACTTGTTTCCCCTCACCGCCAACCGCATGTGCCCTCTGGAGTTCCTTTTTTTTTTTTTTAATGTTCATTTATTTTGAGAGAGAGAGAACAGGGGAGGGGCAGAGGGGGAGCGAGAGAGAATCCCAAGACAGGTTCCCAAGTGCAGAACCTGACACAGGGCTCAGTCCCATGAACCGTGACGCCATGACTCAAGCAGAAGCCAAGAGCTGGATGCTGAATGACTGAGCCACCCAGGTGCCCCGCCCTCTGGAATTCTTTAAACTCTTAACTCCACCGCTTTTGTAAGTGTTAGGGAATCTAGTTTTGGGGGCTGGTGTGGGGAAAGCCCTTTCTGTTAGTCTGTGTGGCTAACAGAACTCGTGCTTGGGGCTCAGATCTGAGCAGGGTTGCCAAAGGGAAGCTGGAGCATGGTACTGATGCCCTACAGGAAGGATGCTGGGCAGTGAAGTTGAGTTTCAGGGGAGAAAGTGCATCTGGGAAAAGCCTCCTGTCTTAGTAGACTGAAAGTTGAGTGTGGGTTCATAAGGGAAAGATTTACTATTGAGGATCCAGCCAGAGGAAAGTAATCAACCTTTTTCTTTTTTAATATTTATTTATTTTTGAGAGAGCGCAAGTGAGGGAGGGGCAGAGAGAGAGAGAGGGAGACATAGAATCCAAAGCAGGCTCCAGGCTCTGAACTGTCAGCACAGAGCCTGAGGCAGGGCTTGAACTCACGAGCCGTGAGCTGAAGTCTGGCGCTTAACCGACTGAGCCACCCAGGTGCCCTCGTAATCAACCTTTAAAAGCAGTTGAGCCTTTCCCGGGTGGCGGCGAGAGCGCCGGGTTCGCCATGAAGGCCTCGGGCACGCTGCGAGAGTACAAGGCAGTGGGGCGCTGCCTGCCCACCCCCAAGGGCCGCACGCCCCCGCTGTAGCGCATGCGAATCTTCGCGCCCAATCACGTCGTCGCCAAGTCCCGCTTCTGGTACTTTGTGTCTCAGCTGAAGAAGATGAAGTCTTAAGGGGAAATCGTGTACTGCGGACAGGTGTTCGAGAAGTCCCCCTTGCGGGTGAAGAACTTCGGCATCTGGCTGTGCTGCGACTCCCGCAGCGGCACCCACAACATGTACCGGGAGTACCGGGACCTGACGACGGCCGGCGCCGTCACCCAGTGCTACCCAGACATGGGCGCCCGGCACCGCGCCCGCGCCCACTCCATCCAGGTCAGGAAGGTGGAGGAGATCGCAGCCAGCAAGTGCCGCCGCCCAGCCGTCAAGCAGTTCCGCGACTCCAAGATCAAGTTCCCGCTGCCCCACTGGGTCCTGCGTCGCCAGCACAAGCCACACTTCACCACCAAGAGGCCCAACGCCTTCTTTTAGATGCAGAGCCTCCCTGGCCCCGTGTTCACCCAAATAAACTCCTCGGGGCAACCAAAAAAAAAAAAAGCAGTTGAGTTTGCTTTTCTGAATTGAGAAAGCATGCACATGCTAGAACCACCATTGGGCCCCGTGGTGCTGAACTTCACCCTGATTTCTGGTTTTAGAGGAGGCACAGCTTCTCTGGGAGTAGAAGCCTGTCCCTGGGGAGGGTGGTGACAAACAGGTGCACTGTGATTTCCTGGGGTCTGTCTGCGTGTCCGGTGGAACACACGGCTGCTCTGTGAGTGCTCGGGAGGACAGAGAGAGACTGGCCTCTGCAAGCAGGACCTGCCCCTTAGATTTCCAGCACATTCCTTGGATAGTGTCTTCCTGTTTCCACGGATGGCATTTTCTTGCCCCAGTTCTCCAAGTTTTACAGTCTTAAGTTCTGGGGGCACCTGGGTGGCTCAGTCGGTTGTGTCCAACTTTGGCTCAGGTCATGATCTCACAGTTTGTGAGTTTGAGCCCGGTATCGAGTTCTGCACTCTCAGCACAGATCCTCCCTCCCTCTCTCTCTCTCTCTCTTTCCCAAAAACAAATAAACATTTAAAAAAAGGTTTAAAAAAATTAAGTTCTCATTCGCCTTTAAGTCTTTACTATGGGAGTGGGTTCGTCATCTGAAGGACGATCTGCCCTTAGTAGAATCCTAGTTTTTCTGATGGGCTTTTTACTTTTTGGTTTTGGTTTTATATGTATGTGTTTGTATGTGGGTTTATTTTATTTATTTATTTATTTATTTATTAGCATTTATTTATTTTTGAGAGACATAGAGATAGAGCATGAACAGGGGAAGGGCAGAGAGAGAGGGAGATACAGAATCTGAAGCAGGCTCCAGGCTCTGAGCCGTCAGCACAGAGCCCCACGCGGGGCTGGAACTCATCAACTATGAGATCATGACCTGAGCTGAAGTTGGCCGCTTAACCGACTGAGCCACCCAGGTACCCCTGTATGTATGTTTATATTGAGGTGTGACTGACATACAAAACAGGTGTGTATATTTATGTGCACATCTTAATGGGTTAAAGATAAGTATACACCCATGAAATCATCACCATATACAGTCCCCTGAACTTCTATCACCTCTAGAAGTTTCTTCTTTTTTTTTTTTTTTTGTCTTTTGGGTATGAACGTTTAACCTAAGATCTACTCCCTTAACAAATTTGTGAGTATACGACACAGTGTTCTTCACTCCAGGCTCTGTGCTGTACAGTAAATCTCCCGGACTTTCTCTTCCTCCCCAAGTGAACCTTTGTGCCCTTGGCCCAATATCTCCCTGATCCTTATCCCCGCCCCCAGCCCAAGGTTACCACCATTCTACTTTCTGCTTCTACGAGTTTCACAGTTTTCGATTTGTCATTCAAGTGGGATCATGTAGTATCTGCTTTTCCATGTCCGGCTGATTTCACCTAGCATGAGGCCTTCCAAGTTCATCTCTATCGTAGCCAATGGCAGGGTTTTTTAAGGAAAAAATATATACGCATATACCACATTTTCTTTACCCATTTGTCCGTTGATGGACATGTAAGTGTTTTGTTTTGTTCTTTAATGATTTTGTAGCTCTTTTCTTTGGCGAGGCTCCTGTCTCCGATCTCCAGCGAGGGTCCGTGTTCCAGGACTCAGCACCCCCTCTCCTTCCGAGTCTCTGTGTGCGGAGCTCCTGGCCTCGAACATAGGAGATGTCCAGGAAATGTAGCCTCTCTTCTCCATTCTCACCGCCTCTGGGGCTGCAGGTGCCCCCACAGCCGTGCCCTCCGTCCAGGCCCCCCGGCCTGCTGTCCGGTGCGGTTTTCTGGAACACTGAGTCCGTGTCAGGGAAGTGGCAGAAATCGAATCCAGGCCCCCATGTGCTTTCCCCCACCCCAAATCTATACTTAAAACCTTTCATTGCCTACAGGAGTGTTTTCCAAATGAGGAACACAGACCCCCTGGGGGGTCTTTAAAATTGTACCGAGATGACTGTGAGATCCAGGAGGATATTTTGATTTCGTGTCTCAGTTTTAATGATAATCTTCAGGACATTTTTAATATAAGCTTACACTAGATTAGCTGGATCACTACTTTATAGCCGGTCCTGTTGTGCGATTTAAGCCTGCATTTCTGTTTGGCTTGCTTTGGTGCCAGGAGAACATCCAGAGTGATCGGGGTTTAGTTCATGCAGTGTTTTTCTGAGAGAGAGAGAGAGAGAGAGTATCTGTGTGAGCTTCGAGAAGCACCGGGTAATGAGCTAAAGCCGGACTCCTACGTCTGGCTCGCAGGGACCTCTGTGCACAGGCTCACGTCACCCCCCCAGTCTCTGCCCGCGTGAATCCTGCGCCATGGCTCCCTCCCTAAGCCCCCACCCGGAGTCTTTAATGTACGCGATGAATTCCTTTCCACCCTCCTCACTGAACCCCATGTTCCATCCTCCTCAGACGTCCCAGAGGGGGCCTCTCCTCCTGGTTCCTCTTCTTCCAGGAATGCCCTTGGTGACGGCATTTATCTCCTTGTTGCCATCAAGGTCCACATGGCTGTCTCCACAGCAGAATTACGAGCCCCCAGGAGACAGGACCGAGCTCTCTGCCTCCCTGTGCCTAGAACCCACCAGTGAGCTTAATACACACTGTCACATGGTTTGTCCATGCCCAGGGGCTGTGGTCACCCCAAATCTCCTTTTAGCTCTCTTCCCGGCCTAGCCTTGGGTCACGTGTCCTAAGGAGCTGGGAGATTTGCTCATCCAGCATCCTGCCATGCATTTAGTGGAAGCTCAATTAACGCTCCGTGATTTCTCTGCTCGAGACGGATTGAGGGTAATTCTCTTCCCCTTTGAGCAAATGTTTTACCAAAGAAAAAAATGAAAATAGGATGTGTCAATTAAGATTCCAAAGAAGCATCACTTGCATATTATTTTGCAGTTTGCCTTAAAATCTGCCTCACGTGGCCCGTACCTCAGTGTGTTTGTTGAAACACACTGCATGAGCTGCTTATGGACTGTTCTGGACACACTGAAGTTTGCCTTGAATTTTTTTCCCAGTACAGACTACTCTCCTGCTCACTTGGCGTCTTAACTCTTTTTGGTGGCGACAAGTCTGGTTAGACTTATTTGACAGTATTTTTCACAGCCAGCCACCAAAGCTGCTGACGTGTGTCCTGCCAGCCAAGCTCTTTGGAGGGAACCACCCCCGCGGCCCTTCGTGGTCCTCTCACTGTATGATGCTTGCGTTCCCTGGGGCCGCTGGGCAAATGAATTGGCTTGAACTTGAACCCCTCTTCTTTCTCTCGTGCGCTTGTTTGTGTATGATAAACTTTCTGAAGATCTCTGAAAAGTAAATGTTTGAATTGCGCATCCGTATTTGATCGACCTTTTGCACGCCCCCAGCACTGTCGGACCGGCGAGGGGCTGCTGGCCGGCTTGCCGCAGGGGGAGGTGCGGGAGGTACTCACGTCACAAGGCACCGCGGCATCTTCTGTATCTTGACCGTTTCCCATTACTCTGGCAGAAGCTGGCTGTTTAGGTAGAAATTCATTGATTAGTATTTTTTTCCACTGGTAGAACCCCGTACGGTCTCTCCTGAGAATCACAGTGAAGGCGTTGTAACTCCCCCCACCCCACCCCGCCCCGGGGATTTTGTTGTCTCAGATCTGATGCTTGAGCAGGGTGTTAGTGACAATCATTTTATAAAAAATAACATTTTTTACTATTACAGGGGTGATATACACCCCCGGCAGAAAAGTTGGAAGATTCAGAAATACCACAAATAAAAAAGGCACCGTTTCAACACCCTAAGGTGGCTGCCGGTGCTTTTCCCTGTGTTTCCTCCCACGCTTTTCCTGTGTACATTTATGGCTGTATTTTACAAATGTAGCTTTCTGTTTCTTTCGTTCCTCAATAGAGCATAAACTTCTCACTGTGTCAATATTTATTCTTTTACCATATGTAGATAGCACATTTTACCCAACCAGTCCCTTGTTGGACATTTGGTTTGGTTCTAATTTTCTGTTCTCACAGTTATCTTGTGATAAGCATCTTTATTCCTGCGTCTTAGCTGGCATTTCTTTTATCATGTCCTGAGGATAAATTCTGAGAAATAGAATTCTTGGATCAAAGGGAATCTACATTTTTTTAACACCAAAATAAGAATAGATTGACTTATCAAGTGTCTTTCATATAGAAAATTAAAGATTAACCTACAGTTGCACAATCAATGTTAATAGCTCGGCAACTCTCCTAAAAATTGCTTTCTGCTTTGCTGTGGATGGGGCACTGCGTGGAGTGGGAAGTTAAGAACACAAACTTTGGGGGCGCCTGGGTGGCTCAGTCGGTTAAGTGTCCAACTTCAGCTCAGGTCATGATCTCACGGTTTTCGAGTTCGAGCCCCATGTCGGGCTCTGTGCGGACAGCTCAGAGCCTGGAACCTGCTTCCAATTCTGTGTCTCCCTCTCTCTCTGCCCCTCCACTGCTCACACTTGTGTGTCTCTCTCTCTCTCAAAAATAAATAGACATTAAAAAAAATTGAAAAACAAAACCAAAACAAACTCTGGGGCCACCCCGCCTGGGTTCTGATCCGTGTTGCCACCGCTTCCCAGTTACGGGACCTTGGCAAGTCACTTTAGCTCTCTTCGCTTCAGATTTCCTTATCTACAAGATAGGGACAATAAAAGTACCCATCTCAAAGTCATAATAAAAAATGAATTAATGTATGTAAAGTGCTCAGAATAGTCCCCGCACATAGCAAGTGCCATATAAATATTTGCTATTATTTTATTATGTAGATTTTTACTTAACAAGTTACTCTGCGTATCAGTGAATGAAAATGCTGTTGTTACTTTCGGTGGCTATAGAGTATTCCATTATAAGAATGTGCCTGTGTCTTTAACCGGCCTTGCTAGTTCTTGCTAGTTCTCTCCTTTCTTTTTAGAGAGATTTTATTTTTAAGTAATCCCTACACCCAACATGGGGGCTCCAACCCACAACCCCCAGATAGAGTCACATGCTCCACCAGTTTTGTCAGCCAAGCACCCTGCTAATTATCTCCTTGCGATAAATTCATAGAGCTGGGGTTTATGTGGGCTCATTTTTTTTTTAACATCTTTTATTTATTTTTGAGAGAAAGCGCGGGTGGGGGAGGGGCAGAGTGAGACAAAGACAGAATTCAAGGCAGGCTCCAGGCTCCGAGCTGTCAGCACAGCCTGACGTGGGACCTGAACCCACGAATCATGAGATCATGACCTGAGCCAAAATCAGAGGCTTAACTGCCTGAGCCACCCAGGCGCCCCCGAGGGGGGCTCACTTGTAAAGGCTCATAGATATACATATACATATTTCCAAATTGTATCTTCAGAAAGAGGAGCCGGCATGCCCACCTGGCAGTGAAGGCACTGTTTCCTGGGACTGTGTCTAAAACGATGTCGTGCTTTGCTCTGTAGCTTCATCTTGTCACCTGGACGTAAACAGAATTGGGAGAACAATGGAGACCATAGGCTTTATTGTTAAACTTGAAGGAGAGACTCCTATAGCTGTCACGAAATGCTGCCTCCCTTAGAGGCCAAAATGCTGTCAACAGCCAGGAATTCTAAAACAGCCTCGTCACCGTCACGGCTTTGGGCTCTCTTATAGTCAAATTCAAAGAAGGAGTTGCTCTGTTTATTGCTTTTGCTTGTTTCTGTCCTAATTTTCCCTATGTTTTATTTTATTTTTTATTAAAACAATTTTTTTTTAAGTTTATTTTTGAGAGACAGAGCATGCATGAGTAGGCGCAGAGGGAGAGAGAGAATCCCAAGCAGGATCCACACTTGTCAGCATGGAGTCCAATGCAGGGCTCGAACTCACGAACTGTGAGATCACGAACTGAGCTGAAACCAAGAGTCAGACACTTAACCGCCTAAGCCAACCAGGTGCCCCGCACCTGCTGTGTTTTAACTGGAAATATAATTCACGGGAAAATCTGCACCTGGTAAAAAATGGTTCAGAATGAAAAATCCATCTCCCTCCTCTCCAGACCCTAGTTTTCTTCCTGGAGTCCGATGTTACCAGTTTCTGTGCGAATGTGTTCTTCTAGAAGTAGTCTACGGCTGTGCAAACATATAGCTGTGTCTTTACTGTTTTTCTAGGAATTAGAGTATCCTATAGCACTGTTCTGTGCTTTGCTTTTTCACATAACAGCACAAAAGGTTTTCATTGTTTCCACCTTCCGAAGGATATTTGGCATTTATACATCCGTGGTGAAAGAGCGGGCGACTGTGATTGAACAGGATGCTTCTCCTAATGTTTAGGGGGCACTTATTTTCCGGCCAGCTGCCAATCCTCTCTAACAAAGTTTACAAAAGTTAAATGAAACCATTACCTCTGCCTCCTACCCATCACTGAATGCAGACCGAACCCGGAGCAGAACATGGCGGGAACGTGGCATTTTAAGATGGCTTTTGGTGGCTTGGCTGACTAGCTGTGGGTCACTGAAGGGAGGCAGTCTGCGTTTCTGGGCCCCAGTTTCCTCTTCTTTAAAATGCAGATTTATAGG
Organism: Paguma larvata; assembly: GCA_030068075.1. Taxonomy (NCBI): domain Eukaryota; kingdom Metazoa; phylum Chordata; class Mammalia; order Carnivora; family Viverridae; genus Paguma; species Paguma larvata. Next base: position 27,918,224 of record CM057841.1, on the reverse strand, counting down.
ATCTCAGGCAGGCCTTACAAGCTCAAGGCCTTTTCTTGTCCCCTACCGTTTTCCCTGCTTCTGGAAGTCCCCAGGCACACAGAGGGCAGATGAATACCTGCTCCCTTCCAGCTCCAACACCCCCCCCATCTCTGCGTCATCTCCGCCAGATGCAGAGTCCTTCAGCAAGTCCTTCATGTGGACTCTGCCAGGGTAGAGGCCCCTAACCTCATGGAGTTCATGGTCACTGACAGAGCCAGGCAAGGAGGCCTCCTCAGAGTCCCTCCACACGAGCTGGCTAGTTTATCTGTCTTCATTGTTTGTTGAGTGACCCATTCTAATGCCAGAGGAGGCGCCTGGTCGTTGTCACCCTGCAGCTGTCAGACCTCAATACCAAACTCTTGAGAGCCAAGGACAGCTACTAATTATGTGTATAAATGGTGTTAAGTGCTTACACGGATCATTTCATTTCATCCCCACAATTACTTTCTGAAGTGGGTGCATGTTATCTCAGAGAGGTTGGGTCACTTGGGCAAGGTCACACAGCTAAGCAGCAGAACTGCAAACCCACTGCCACTCCTGTGCCACGAAGGGAGCTTTTGCGAGGGGCTGGATTCACTTCTCACGTTGGCTTTACTTATATAAATTATACTGTCTGACCAGGGCCTGGTCCCTTCCCTGGTCTGCAGTTTTCCCGTTTGAACAGGGAGGGAAGATACCCTCTCGAAGACTTTCAGAGCTCTGCATGTTAGAATTCTGGGGTATTTGAGCTATCTTGACGTCAGGAGACACGTCCGTGGCATACTGAAAGGGTTTTAAATGAAGGGCATCTAACGAAGGGGCTAGTTACCGAGATGTGGGGGCCCAGTAAAGCATAGTGAGGGCTCGGGGACTAGGAACACACAAAGCCATTACCGCCACACAGCCTGGAGGGTCCAGGAGAGGCAGTGGAGTTAATGGAGCTCAGCCAAATCCGGAGCAGTGGGAGAGAGATGGCTGGGGGCTGTGATCCTCAGGAGAGAGGCAGCCGCTGTCAGAATCCAGAAGTGGCCCCTGGCCATCCCACCCAGTCCGCACCGGACACCTAGGAATGGGGTGGGCAGTCAAACATCCAGCGGGGGGTGTGCAGTATTCACTCCCAGGACTCAGAGCAGGCCGGCGTGTGTAGGAGCCAAGCAGAGAATAACCGACTCAGGGATTCTGCTGGGCTCACAGCCTGTCCTGGGAGGGAGGGCTGCAGTTACAATGACCTGCTGATTGGGGATAGAGCAGTAAGACTCCCCCCATCCCCACCTACTGCCTGCCCAGGCACCCCACGTCCCAGGCTTTTCTTTTCAAAACAGGCAGAGAAGCGAGCAGGCTCAGTCTCTGATTTGTGTGGGTAGTTCTGATGTTTCTGAATCACATTTAACGTTTCCTGGGATCCTTTCCTTCACGATGCATTTGGCGGGATGACTACTACGTCTAGAAATTCCCTAGAAATAAATGCCCTTGCTCACTGAGAATTCATCTTAGGCTCTCCATTCTAGGGAGAAAAGGATTCTGGGCCACTCCAGACACAAGCGAGAGGGGTTAGCAGATGAAGAGAAATGACCATCGTGGGGCAGGGAGGGGGCACAATGCAGATTGTTAGCCCAGGGGAACTTGGGGAAGCGTTTCTGGGAGCTGTCACCTCTGGTACAGACCCTGCTTGCCTGCCTTTGGTGTCTTTCTTACTATACTGTGACCCAGGCATTGCTTCAAGGTCCACCTGGAAGCAACCTCCAAGGCTGCAGGGTCCCTCCGTACCCAGCCCCACGCGTCTGCTCCACAGTGCGTCACCTACATGCTGGGCGGGTGGACGCTGGGTGTTTTGCCCAGGCCTCTTGGCAACTGGCATTACAACATGGCTGTTTCCAAACATGCAGAGGGCACGCTGGGAGCTCAGTGCGGCATCTCTCCCTACTCGGGAAGGGAGGATCAACCGTCAGCTTGCCTAGAAAATAATATTCTGTATGTATTAGGAGCTTTAAAAACACTGCACTTTTAGGGGTGCCTGGGTGGTTCAGTCGGTTATCGGGCTCTTGATTTCCCCTTAGGGCACGCTCTCAGGGATGATGAGATTGAGCCCTGCGTCCGGCTCTACACTGACACCATTTAGCCTGCTTGAGATTCTCTCTGTCACTCCCCCCCCCTCTCAGAAGGGGATTACGTAAACATTTTTTTTTTAATCATTAAAAAAATAAAAACACTGCACTTTGATCCACAACTTCCACCTTGGGGTCCATCTCCTAAGAAAATGAAGGATGGGGCCCCTGGGTCGGTTAAGTGTCCAACTTCAGCTCAGGTCACGATCTTGTGGTCTGTGAGTTCGAGCCCGGCACCGAGCTCTGTGCTGACAGCTCAGAGCCTGGAGCCTGTTTCAGATTCTGTGTCTCTTTCTCCGCCCCTCCCCCGCTCACACTCTGCCTCTCTCTCAAGAATAAATACACGTTAAAAAAAAAATGAAGGATTGACACACGGACAAAAAAAAAAAAACCCCACAAAAAACTGACAAATCTGCAATAGGACTCAAGGTTAGAAATCCAACTATAATTAACTGGGAATTTATTAGCGCCTGTGGTTTAAAAAAAAAAAAGGAGTACCATAATTAGGCACAGCTGGATCCAGTGGTCCCGAGGTCTTCGAGGTCTTCTCTCCGTGGCAGCTCCCTCCCGGCTTTCACCTTAACCTACCAGAGACACCGGCGAATGAGGAGGCCCGTCTTGCAGGAATAGACAGCTGTCCGGATCTGAGTCTCAGGCTCTGATTGGGTCACATGCTCACTGTGGGCCCAATCGCTGTGGCCAGAGGGATGAAGACGCTGATTGGGCAGGCCTCAGTCACGTGTCCCTGGAGCCCAGGAGCAAGGCCGTCCACGCCTGTGCCTCCCTGGGAGGCAGGAGGGGCTCCCGGGGATTTGGGTTTTGTCTTGGTTTGGGTATTTTTGGGCCAAAAGAAGGGTGGATGTTGGGCGGCAGACTGCAAAGCCCACGCCTTGCTCACAGCGTCGCGTGAAAAAGTAAGCTGTCAAACAAATGACCAGCTCTGGAAGAAAGGCTTAAATTGTGGCTTATTCGTAAGATGGAATATTAGGCAGCCATTAAAACATACGCTAGAATTAAATTTGCGGCGAGTTTAATGATAGTACTTATGCTAGCATGCTTTGAAAAACTAGGTTACAACGTACATCTGCAGTACGCTTTCAACCGTGTAAAATATTTATGCTTTGAAAAACGCTGAAAGAAAACACAGAAATGTTCGTAGTAATTATGTCATGGCGATATGGGTGGATTTTATTCTGAATATTTTCTTCTTTCTTTCCTTCTTGCTCTCTTTTTTTTAATTTTAAAATGCCCATTCTATGCATGCCTAAGAAGCAAACATTAAGTTTTAAAATCGGAGCTGCAGGATGACTTCCGCCTGACCGCCGCCGTGCGGCTGTGCTGTCGCCAGGTGGGCTGATGACGAGGGGGGGGGCAGGGAGTGGAGACGGGGGCGGGGGGTGGAGACGGGGCGGGGGGGCCCACGAGGAGGGATGCAGCTCTGCCCAGTCCACAGTTTTACACCTTGAAGGAAGCGGCAGGCAGGTTTGGGCCTAGTTGGAAACGACCTGTGGGAGGCATGCTTGGAGTTGGAGGTAACTTCGTCCCGTTTACCAGGCTGACCGAGGAGGCTCAACTCCGAAGCCCTGTGTCCATTCGCTTGGTCATTCAGTCGCCGCCCGTTAACTCACTGAGTGTCCGCGCGTGCCAGGAGACGCGGCAGGCCCCGGAGCATGTCCTTGGCCCCCCGAAGCTCGCAGCCCTGCGCGAGGTCGTGCGCGCTCGCGGATGGCTTGCCGCTGCCTCGGCATGGACGCAGGCCTGGCCGATGCGCAGGCGTTGGCAGAAGAGCTTTGAGAGGAAGCCAACACGCGGTGAGGACACGGCGGCTCCCGCGGAGGGAGGGACGGCGGGGCCTCTGCACGTGAGCAGAGCCGGGCCGGGATCGCGGCTGGCACGAGAGGGCGTGCTGGGCGATGAGCCTGAGCGCCGCCTCCCGGCTCTGAGCGAGGGGCTCTGGGGACCGGGCCCTAGACGGGAAGTGAGGGCGGCCAGTGCGGGGTGGGCTGTGGGGGAGCCCGGACAAAGCCGAAGGGGGCACGGGGACCCAGGGAGGCAGCTCCAGGGAGGTGGCCGGCCCCTGCTCAGAGCGGCCCAGCAGTTAGAGGAGAGTGGCCTCGCGCTCAGGGGCCAGCTTTCCTAATAAGGCAGCCGACTTGCCTGAGCTCTGGCCTGGGCCAGCTCCAGTCTTCTGGAAAAGACGGGGAGATCAGTGCTGGGGAGCTGCAGGCAAGGAGACGGCACACTCCGTTCTCAGGAGGCGGGGGCAAGCGTGCATGTGACCAGTTCCCAGCTGCCCTTGGAGTCCACCAGGAGTAGGTCAGTGTGGCAGGCTTTATTTTCTAAAGAGAGCCATGACAGTCTCCCATCCTGTGAGCCCTTGTAATGTGACCTCACCACTCTGCATGCCTTCCGGAGGTAGGTCAGGAAGCCTCTGCCAACTCCCCTCCGGTCCCTCTTCCTCCCTCCCTCCCTGCCTGGGGATGCTCACTCTCCTAACTGGGCCACCACTCTCCTAGGAGGAGAGGCCACATGAGGCTGCGTGGCCTGACAGCCCCTGTCGAGGTCAAGGTCCAGCTGACCTAAGGTGTCAAGCGTGAGGAAGCCCCGGGGATGACTCCAGTCCACTGCAGCCACTCACGAGACCCTGAGAACTGCCTGGCTGAGCCCAGTCGGGTCCAGGACTAGGTAACACAAATGCTTGCTGTTGTTGCGTTGTTGTTGTTGTCGTTGTTGTTTTAAATAGACTTTAGTTTTTAGAGCAATGTTAGGTTCATAGAAAAATTGAGCAGAAGGTATGTTTCCCATATACCTCCTGCCCCCACATATATCAGCCTCCCGGACGATCAAAATCCTGGACCGAGTGGTACATTTGTTACAGTGCAGTGTGACTAACGGTGATGAACCTATGTTGGCACATAATTGGCACCCAGAATCCATAGTTTACATTAGGGCTCCCTTTTTTTTAATGTTTATTTTTGAGACAGAGAGTGCCTGTGGGGGAGGGGCAGAGAGAGAGCGGGACAGAGGATCTGAAGTGGGCTCCTTGCTGACAGCAGCGAGCCCCATGCAGGAACTCGAACCCACGAACCATGAGAGATCATGACCTGAGCCGAAGTCGGACGCTCAGCTGACTGAGCCACCCAGTCGCCCCTGGGGCTCACTCTTGATTCTAAGAGTTTGGACAAGTTATAATGGGATGTATCTGCCATTAGAGTATCATCCCGAGTAGTTTCACTGCCCTGAATCCACCCCCTCCCCGCTCTGCCTATCCGTCCCTCCTCCCAGCCTCCCAGCCCCTAACCGCCGCTGGCCCTTTCACTGTCTCCATAATTTTGCCATTTTCCAGAATTTCGTGTAGTTGGATTCATACACTATGTCGCCTTTCAGACTGGTTTCTTTCACTTGATAAGTTTCCTCCATGTCTTCTCGTGGCTTGATAGCTCATTTCTTTGTAATGCTAAATAACATTCCATTGTCTAGATGCTGGTATATCCATCCACCTTCTACAGGACATCTTGGTTGCCTCTAAGTTTTAGTAATTCTAAATAAAGTTGCTGTGAACCTCTGTGTGTGAGTTTTGTGTGGACAAGAGTTTTCATCTCCTATGGACAAATACCAAGGAGCGTGATCGCTGGATTTTATGGTAAGAGTTTGTTGAGTTTGGTAGGAAACTGCCAAACTGCCTTCCAAAACGGCCTTACCATTTTGCATTCCCACGAGCAATGATCGAGAGTTCCCCTTGCTCCGCCGGCTCCCTCGTTCTTAGAAACGTGTGGTGGCGTCTCATTGTTTTAATTTGCATCTCCCTGATGATGTATGAGGTAGGGCATCTGTTCTTTTCTCCCAGCTTTACTGAGACATAATTGACATCTGACACTGTGTCAGTTTAAGGTGTATAACATGATGATTTGACACGTGTTGTAAAACGTTTACCATGATAAGATTAGTTGAGGGGCGCCTGGGTGGTTCAGTCGGTTAAGCGGCCGACTTCAGCTCAGGTCATGATTTCATGGTCTGTGAGTTCGAGCCCCGCATCGGGCTCTGTGCTGACAGCTCAGAGCCTGGAGCCTGCTTCAGATTCTGTGTCTCCCTCTCTCTCTGTCCCTCCCCTGCTCACACTCTGTCTCTCTGTCAAAAGTAAATAAACAAAAAAAAAAAATTAAAAAAAAATGGCACATCCATCATCTCCTGCAGTTACCTGTGTGTGTGTGTGTGTGTGTGTGTGTGGTGAGGACATTTAAGAAACATTCTCCAAGCAACTTTCAACTTTCTTTTTTTTCTTTTAACATTTATTATTATTATTATTGAGAGACAGAGAGAGACAGAGCATGAGCAGGAGAGGGGATAGAGAGAGGGGGAGACACAGAATCTGAAGGAGGCTCCAGGCTCTGAGCTGTCAGCACAGAGCCCGACGCGGGGCTCGAACTCACAAACTGCAAGATCATGACCTGAGCTGAAGTCGGACGCTCAACCGACTGAGCCACCCAGGTGCACCTCTAAGCAACTTTCAATACAGTATTGTTAATTATAGCCACCATGCTATACATCATATCTGCAAAACTTACTCATCTTATAAGTAGAAGTTTGTACCCTTTGACCAATACCTCCCATTTCCTTCAACTGTCAGACCCTGGCAACTACCAGTCTCCTCTCTCTTCCTGAATTCGGCATTTTTACAGTTCATATTATAAGTGAGATTGTATAGTCTTTGTCTTTGATTGATTTCATTTAGCATAACACCCTCAAGTTTCATCCATATTGTTGCAAATTGCAGGTTTTCCCTTCTTTTGTATGGCTGAGTAATATTCATCATCTATATGGAATATTCCAATATATATGGAATGTGGAATATTACATTATGTCTATTATATATCGCGTTTTCTTTATCTGCTCATTTGCCAGCGGACATGGCCTGTTTTCATGGCTTGGCTATTCGCTAGTGTGAAGAACAGTGCTGTGAAGATGCGGGGTAATGCCTCTTGGAGATGAGTGATTTCATTTCCTTAAGATACATCACCCAGAGTGGGATTGCTGGATCCCATGGTGGTTCTGTTTTTAATGTTTTAAGGAAGCTCCATACTGTTGTGGATAGCGGCTGCGCCGTTTACATTCCCCCCGGCAGTGCACAAGGGGTCTCGTTTCTCCACATCCTGTCAACATTTGTTCTTACTTTCTTGATGGTAGCCGTTCTAACAGGTAGTGATATCTCATTGTGGTTTTTTTTTTTTAATTTTTTTTTTTAATGTTTTTATTTTATTTTTGAGAGATGTGGAGACAGAGCATGAGCAAGGGAAGGGCAGAGAGAGAGACACACACAGAATCCGAAGCAGGCTCCAGACTCCGAGCTATCAGCACAGAGCCTGACGCGGGGCTCGAACTCACAGACTGTGAGACCATAACCTGAGCCAAAGTCGGCCGCTTAACCAACTGAGCCTCCCAGGCACCCCTGTGGTTTTTTTTTTTTTAATGTTTATTTATATTGAGACAGAGAAAGACAGAGCACGAGTGGGGGAGGGGCAGAGAGAGAGGGGGAGACACAGAATCCGAAGCAGGCTCCAGGCTCTGAGCTGTCAGCACAGAGCCCAACGCGGGGCTGGAACTCACAAGCCATGAGATCATGACCTGAGCCGAAGTCAGACGCTTAACCGACTGAGCCGCCCAGGTGCCCCTCTCATTGTGCTTTGTTTAAATATTTATTTATTTTCAAGAGAGTGTATGTGTGTGCAAATGGGGGAGGGGCAGAGAGAGAGGGAGACTGAGAATCCCAAGCATGCTCTGTGCAGGCAACGCAAAGCCTGATGAGGGGCTCGAACTCACAAACGGTGAGATCGTGACCTAGCCGCTTAACTGACTGAGCCACCCAGGTGCCCCCCGTTGTGGTGTTGATTTGTATTTCCTTGATGATGAGTGATGTTGAGCACCTTTCATGTACCTGTTGGCCATTTGTGTGTCTTTTGGAAAAACGCCTATTCCGGTTCTTTTTTTAAATTGGATTTTTGTTTTTGTGTTTGAGTTGTAGGAGTTCCTTATATATTTTGAATATTATCATCTCATCAAATATGTGGTTTGCAAACATTTCCTCTCCTTCTGTAGATCGTCATTTCATTTCGTCGATCGTTTCTTTTGCTGTGCAGGAGCTTTTCGGCGTGATGTGGTCCCGCATGTTTGTCTTTGCTTTGTTGCCCGTGCTCTTGATGTCGTGTCCAAAGAACTTGTTGCCAAGACCAATGTCAAGGAGTGTTTCCAGGGTTTGATGGCTTCAGGTCTTACATTTAAGTCTTTCGTGCATCTTGAGTTACGTTTTGTGAGTAGTCCAATTTCATTCTCTTGCTTGTGAATATCCAGTTTTCCCAAGACCATATATTGAAGAGACCATCCTTTCCTTATTGAATATTCTTGGCCCCTTTGTCAAAGATTAGTTGTCAAACATATGTGTTTACTTGGGGCTCTTTACCCTGTTCCATTGGTCCGTGTGTCACTAGTTAACGACAGTACCATATTGTTTTGATGACTACAGCTTTGTGATATAGTCCGAAATCAGGAAGTGTGATAGAGCATCTTTTCATGTGTTTATTTCCCATTTGCTTCTTTGGCGAGAGGTCCAGCAAGGTCTCCGGCCCACTCGTTAATTGGGTCGCTTATTTCCTTGTTGACTTTTCAGGGTTCTTTGCAAATTTTTGCTAACAGTCTTTATCAGATGTGTCTTTCGCAAAGATTTTCTCCCAGTCTTTGCCCTGGTTCCTCATTCTCTTGATTGCCCTTCACAGAGCAGAAGTTTTTAATTTTAATGAAATCTAGCTTATAAATTATTTCTCTCATGGGTTGTACCTTATTTATTTATTTATTTATTTATTTATTTATTTATTTATTTATTTATTTATTATGAGAGAGAGTAAGCACGAAAGGGGTAGGGGAAGAGAGAGAGCAAGAGAGAATTCCAAGCTGTTAGATCATGACCTGAGCGGAAATCAAGGGTTGGACACTTAACCACTGAGCTACCCAGGCGCCCCTGCATTTGACGTTTAAGTTGGTGGTCCATTTTGAGTTAATTTTTGTGAATGGTTAAGGTCTGTGTTGCACTTCTCTCCACGTGGATATGTAGTTATTCCAGAACCCTTTGTTGAGAAGACTATCTTTTCTTCTTCGTATTATTCCTTTGCCAGAGATCAGTTGGCTCTATTTATGTGGGTCTGTTCCTGGGCTCTCCATTCTGTTCCGCTGATCTATTTGTTCTTTCACCCAAACCACCCTGTCTTGATTACCGCTGCTTCCTGGCACGTCTTAAAGTTGAGCAGTGTCGGTCCTCCAATGGTGTTCTTCCTTCAGTATCGAGTCGGCTGTTCTGGATCTTGGGCCTCTCCCATCTAACCTGTAGGATCAGTTTGTTGATATCCTGGAAGATGCTTTTTGGGATTGAATTAAATAGATCAAGTTGGGAAGAATTGACATCTGGAAAATATTGGGTCTTTCAGGTCACGAACATGGACCTTCTCTGATTTCTTTCATCGGAGTTTTGTAGTTTTCCTCATAGAGATCTTGTACGTATTTTGTTGGATTTATATTAACGTAGTTCACTTTGGGGGCACCTGGGTGGCTCAGTCGGTTAAGCGTCCACTTGATTTCGGCTCAGGTCGTGATCTCGTGGTTGGTGGGTTCAAGCCCCGTGTTGGGCTCTGTGCTGACCGTGTGGATCCTGCTTGGGATTCTCTCTTGTTCCCTCTCTCTCTGCCCCTCCCCTGTTCTCTCTCTGTCTCTCTGTCTCTCTCAAAATAAGTAAATAAAAACTTTTAAAAAATATTAAAATATTTCACCGTTGGGGATTGCTAACAAATTGCTCTTGTGTTTTTAATTTCACATTCCACCTGTTTGTTGCCGAAATGGAAGACAACACTTGACTTGTATATTCACCTTGTCTCCTACAACCTTGCTCTAATTGTGTCTTAGTTCCGGGAGGGTTTTTGGTGGTGGTGGTGGTGGTGGTGCTGATTCTTTTAGATTTTCCACAGAGACCATCCGAACAAACACTTTAAAAAAAAGTAAACCCTACTTTGCTCTTCTGCCTTGCGAGACACTTGGGGAGACGAGGAGCTGAGGAGGGAAGGAGCCATCACCCTATGAAAGGTACACGATGACGTAAAACATACCAAAACTTAATATACTTAAGGTGTCTTGTGAGAAAACATGCATCTTAGATCATTCTTTTTCCTAGGAGCACGGCGGACTCTGAATTGCTTCCTAGAGTAGAAGATGTATCCAGATTGGGCCTTGGTCTCAGGCTGCCAAGGGTGGGTACTGGGAGCTGAGCGCTCCGCTGTCTGGGGAGCTGTGGCTGTCACACGGCTGCCTCAGGTCTGTGTGAGAGAAAACCCTGGCGTTCTAGGACTGGGGCCCAGCAGCCGACGCAGGGCCCGTGGGTAGCCTCAGTCCACCGGGCTTCCAAACTGGTACTGGCACCTTTTCTCTGTGTCTGGCGTACAATAGCAGCTTTCAGGCATGAAAAGAGAGAGAGAGAAAAAAAAACAACAAAACAAAACAAAAGCAAACCCTGAGGACAACGTAAAGCATCACCTTTGCAGGAGACAGCTGTTCCTTTCACCGGGGGGATCTGCTCCCAGTGCCTCGCAAACCCTCTGAGGATAACCCCTTCCCAGCTCCCCGCGCCAGGGACTGACTTCCCAAGCCTAGGGTCATGTGACCTGGGCCTGACCAATCAGCATATCCCGCCGGCCTGGCCTCTGTGATTGGTTCAAGGGCGGGCCTGAGCTTGTCCAATGGGAGTCCTTCCCGGGCCTTCACGAGAACTTCCTGGGAACCAAGCCCCAGTGGCCTTTCTGGTGGAGTCGCCCAGTGTAGGATGTCATCCTGGAGCTGGGATTGGGAAGTGGGCACCGGAAGGAGGGTGTGGGGAGCCTGCTTGAGAAGGAAGCCACCACAGAAACCACAGGCAAGAGGTGACAGGGAAAGTGGGGTCTGACGTGATTGTCTGAGGGCCTGGGTGGTACCCGTATGAAAGGCAGCCGTGCCCTGGCATTTTCAGTTACACGAGCCCACGGATCCCTGTTTATACTTAATCCAGTTTGAGTGCTGTCACTTAAAAGTGAAAGAGCCCACGGGGCGCCTGGGTGGCTCAGTCGGTTGAGCCTCCTAGACTCTTGGTTTCCGCTCAGGTCATCATCCCAGGGTCTCGGGATTGAGCTGGCGTTGGGCTGCATGCTGAGCGTAGAGTCCGCTTGGGATTCCCCCCCCCCCACCTCCCACACCTCTCCCCTGCTCGTGCTCTCTCTCTCTCTCTCGAATAAATTAAAAAAAAAAAAAAAAAAACAAAAGAAAACGAGAGCCAGAACCGTCATCTTTTCAGAACTGTGCAGAGCGAGCGCTGTATGCAGCAGACTTGGTTTTGGAAAGACGGACTCCAGACTCTCAGAAAAGAAGGCGGCTCTGTGCCTTTCTCTCTCTTTCCTAAAACCCGAGCCTTTCCCCTTACTCCCTCCTAACTCCCAGCATTCATACCTGCGGGTGCCTTAAAGCCCTCTGAGCCCGGTTACCTGCCTGTAGCCCTGCCTTGTACCACAGAGCAGCGCCTACTGAGTGTGCAGCTGCTTCAGTGTCTGTCTGTCCGTCAGTCTCCTTCAGGAGAATGGGTCCTGGGGGAGCTGGGGCCTGCCCGCCCTCCCCCACAGGCCCTGGTACCCTGCCTGCCACTTGCCAGGTGCTCACGGAGCTGAATGGAAAAAGGAAACCAGCCCAACAGGCGACAGGATCACCTGGGAATCTGGACATGGAAGGCTTGGGACAGGGAGAGAGCACTGGACTTGGAGTCCAGAAATAAAGGAAGGCGCTGTGGCACTGCAATTATCCAGCGATTTGCTTGGATAATTTGAGCTCCAGCTGCCTCGCCCGTGGAGAGAAGATCAGAAGCCTGGCCCTCGGTGAGAGCACTGGTGGGGTTAGCACGCGGAGCTGACGCGGACCCTGTTCGCGGGACAGTCGCCTGTGCTGCACACTTTATGTGTGCAGTTTCATCTAATCTGCTCTGCTCCTGCAGCGATAAGGCTGCTTTATTAGCCCCGCTTACAGGGGAGGAAACGGAGGCACAGTGCGAAAGCCGCACAGCTAGTCGGCAGGAAGAGTGCACTTGAGCCCAGATTTGTGGAGCCCAGCGTGCCGGTGTCTCTGAGACCAACGGGCTGCCCCGGGCTCCAGACCTCCCTGAGAAGCAGTTCCTCCGTCCGCACGTCTCGGTCGGTCCTTGGTCCTACACATTGTGCTGCTACCGTATGTGTTGTGGCTTCTGTATGTTACAAAGTGGGGAAGCCCGGAAACAAATCTCTAGCACTGTAGTCGGCTCGGTATGAACAGATTTAACAAATGAATGCTCCTGACACACACACGTGACTGTGCAATCGAACCGTGCCGGGGTAATTAGCATATTTCCTTTTGAAAATCAATTTATAGGTCACTGAAGGCAACCTGGCCTGGTAATGGGACACAAGTTTCAAGGTGGAGAATGTCACTTCTTTCCATCCCGTTCCTGTGACCCGTGCACAACAGCATCTGGAGGGAAGGTCAAAGGCACACGTTCGAGACCCTTGCCGTGGCCCCAGGCCCCCTCCCCCCCAGTCAGAGTGTGGGAGGGGCACCCAGGGGACAAGGCCAAGGCGGGTTCAGCCCAGCACCTTCACCCCATCACCTGTGCCCGAGCTCCGGCCGGCCTGCGGCTTCCTGAGAGTTCCCAGCCACCAGAAGGGGGCAGGCTGTGATTTCTGAAGCCCGGACACAATGGGTGTATGAGGATATTGGCCGGAGGGGACAGAGGTGCCAGGCTGCCACGGTGCCCATGACCGCCTCAGGACAAGCCAGGAACCTGTGGGCTGGGCCTGACTCCGCAAAAACTTCAGGCGTGGTCCGGCTCAGAGGAGCCCACCCAACGCGGTGTCTTGGGTCAGGTCGTCCAGCAGGGGCAGCCGGGACAGGCTTGGGGTCGGCCATGTGGCTGTGAGTGGGGGCTGGGGGCTTGTCTTGAAGCTGGAGGAGGAGGACACTGTCTTCACCTGAGGTGGCCGGAGGGCCCGCTGGAGAGTTTTGAGGGGGTCGAGGTTCCCTCGAGCCGCCGCCAAGCCTGGCCGCTGCTCAGGGAAACCCTTCAGACCTTAGAAACCTCCGAGCCGCCGCTCTGCCCTGTGTGGGAGGACCAGAGGCAATCCTCCGACGTGGCCTTGTGCACCATGGCCCCGGCAGGCAGTGCTGGGAGAGCCAGTGCCTCTCCCCCCTCCCCCAAGCGGCCACCCCTCTCCCCCCCACGCGCAGCCCCCACCCCCAGGGCCGGCGGTCAGCGGGCCGCCGCGGGCCGGGGATGCGCCCGCCGGGCCTTGCGGACCGGCCATCCGGCGGCGGGTTTCTCTTTGGGCCCGGACCTCAGTCCCTGCCCGCCTTGAGCCCGTTGTGAATTCCCCGAGCCCAGCAGCCCGGGCTCTCACACGGCTCAAACAAAGAGAATTTTAAAGTGACACGAGCTGGACACGCAGCCGCGAGAGGGTGTCTGCCCAGATTAAGGCGAGCTCCAGCTCGGGCCTTTGAAGGGCCCTTGGTTTCCCGGGGCGATGACGGATTTTCACAACAGAATTAGGAAAAGCCCCACCGACCCAGACTCACTGTGTCACCTGGGGCTGCGGGGACGCCTGATACTTCTCACATCCCCCCTGCACACGCTGCCCCGCGTGGTGGCACAAACGGAGTCCCCGAGCGGTTTCCGCGTCGAGGATCCTGACCCCACGCTGGCCCCCTCCAGCCGGTCCCCCGCCTGCAGCACCGGGGCCTGTTTCCAGTCCCACCAGGCTGGCCGCCTGCCGAAAGGCTCTCTATGACTCCCTGCTTCCGTCTAGGGACAGAGTCCAGGCCTTTACCTGCCTCTGTGAGGCTACCCCGCTCCCTGGCCTGTGGCCAGCCGCTTCCCCCTTCCCCCCCCCCCAACACCGCCAGCCCCCCGGACTGCTCCCAGGTCTCCTGACCCTTGCCTTGCCTCTGCACCGTCCTGCGTTGCTCTGCCTCTGCCTGACCCGATGCACCTCTGCCCTGCAGCCGACACCTCTTCATCTGCGTGTCCGCTTCCATGCGACTTCTGTGAGGCCTTCCCAGACCACCAGGACCCTCATTCCGGTCCTCGGCTCTGTTCTGTTCCAAATCTCACTGCTGTTGGTGTCACGGGTCGTTCTGAGTCCCCTAGCCCAGCTCAGAGCCAAATCCGTAATAGGTGCTTAACAAATGTGATCTGAGGGCAGGCGGGAAGGACCGAGGGACACATATGGGCCCTAAGGGCTCTGCTCCCGCAAGGAGAGGTTTGCTGGGTGTGAGGCTTGGCTCTAGACCCAAGGAGCACAGGCGGGCATCTGAGCAGTACCCGCGGCCACACCACCTGCCCATGACTTGCTCCTTTCTCCCCTGGAAAGTCACCTTGCTCGCTTACCACAGATCTAGGGCCTTCCGTGGGAGCCGAGCTGCTCGACTGCCTGCAAATTCCTGGGCAGGGAGCTGCCACGGTCATAGTCCGGATCCCGCCTGAGACAGTGGGCTTTGCTTCTCAGATCTCACACACCCCACCCTCCACACCGCCCCCCACCCCCCACCCCAAGCCCACCGTTCCCCTGCACTCCACCTCTAGCCTCTTGCTGGAAGCCCTTTGCTCCAGGGAAAGATTTCCTTTCTGGACAAGGCCTGGGGCCCACGGTGAGGCCATTTGTCACCATTCGGGTTGGTCCTTTGAGCCACGCACAGTGCTCAGAGTTGGGGGATGCCAAGAGGAGGAATAGGGGCACCTGGGTGGCTCAGTTGGTTAAGTGTCCGACTTCGGCTCAGGTCATGATCTCACGGTTTGTGAGTTCGAGCCCTGCGTCGGGCTCTGTGCTGACAGCTCAAGGCCTGGAGCCTGCTTCAGATTCTGTGTCTCCCTCTCTCTCTCTGCCTCTCCCCCCCTCACGCTCTCGCTCTTTCTCAAAAATAAGTAAACATTTAAAAAGTTAAAAAAAAAAAAAAGAGGAAGAATAAACATAGCCCAGCTCCCCAAATCCCAAGCTTATCCCAAGAGTTTGTAGCCCTTCTGCTTGGAAAAAACTTCTTAAGAAAAAAGTTTTAGTGGCTCAAGGAGAAGGGATTTGAGGACTCAAAACAACTCTAAGCCAGTAAGGATGACATGTCACCAGCAGAAGTGGGTGGGGAAACCCAGTGGGAGCCTGTCCTTTTGCTGTCTGTTGAGGGCATCCTTTGGTGGCAGGACCGAGTCAGGGGACCCTGGAATAGCTGCCAGAGCTGACAGGCCAGGGCAGGATCCGGCAGCCAGACACTGCCCTGGGAGATCAGAGGCCCCGTCCTGGCCCCCAGCAGCCGCTCGGTTACCCTGGACAAACCGTTGGATCAACGCTGCAGATCAAAATGGTCGCAGGGGGCGCGCGGCGGCATAAATGAGGCCCCCGTGTAGCAGCGAGAGCCCCGCCTGAAGCCCTGCCTGCAGGGCTGGCTTCTTCAGCTTACAGGTACCCGGCCGTAAGACGAGCCGCCAGGATTGTCACGTCCGATGATTATTTTTAGGAGAACTTTTTTGTTCAAGTTTATTTATTTTGAGAGGGAGAGAATGCAAGCAGGAGAGGCACAGAGACAAAGTAAGAGAGAGAGAATCCCAAGCAGGCTCCCCACTGCCAGCGCAGAGCCAGATGTGGGGCTCGAACTCACCAACTGCGAGATGGTGACCTGAGCAGAAATCAAGAGTTGGGTGCTCCACCGACTGAAACACCCAGGTGCTCCTATTTTCGGGAGGATTTTAAAAAAAAATCTGAGTTGTTAGATGAGATTTCCCATTAAAAAATTTATTCACCCCAATGTTTCTAGCAGCACTATCAACAACAGCCAAAGTATGGAAAGAGCCCAAATGTCCATCGATGGATGAATAGATAAAGAAGATGTGGTGTATACATATATACAATGGAGTATAGTAATACAATAACAAAGAATGAAATCTTGTCATTTGCAACTATGCAGATGGAACTGGAGGGTATGATGCTAAGCAAAATTAGTCAGAGAAAGACAAATATGTGACTTCAATCATATGAGGACTTTAAGACACAGAACAGATGAAGTCAGGGAAGGGAAGCAAAAATAATATAAAAACGGAGGGGGACAAAAAACATAAGAGACTTTTAAATATGGAGAACAAACAGAGGGTTATGGGAGGGCTTGGGGGTGGTGAGCTAAATGGGTAAGGGGCATTAAGGCATCTACTCTTGAAATCATTGTTGCACTGCATGCTTACTAACGGATGTAAATTTTTTAAAAATTAATGAAAAAATGGAAAAAAAGGATACTGAGAACTTTAATAAAAACAGCATAAATTTAAAAAACATTTGTTTTGAGACAGAGAGCATGCACACAAGTGGGGGAGGGGGAGAGAAAGAGGGGGGAAGAAAGAATCCAAAGTAGGCTGTGAGCAAGGAGTCAGACTCGAGACTATCTCACGAACTGCGAGATCATGACCTGAGCCCATATCAAAAGTCCGATGCTTAACCATCCCGAGAGTTCTCATTTTAAGTGTTGGTTCCATTAAAGTAACACACCAGCGAGGCAAAGAAAATGTTTGTGTGGCCATATTTGATGAATTAAGCCACCAGATGATCCATTTGGAAAAAGAAGGTGCTTTTTCCTGGCCGGGGAGCCACCCACAGCCCCTCCCAATGGGGAACGCACCCCCAGACCATCACTGATTGGGCCAGGGATGGACCCCTGATGCAGGGCAGCCCATCACAGGCCAGCAACAATTTATGCTGTGACTTGGGGGCGATACCGCCTCGGCCCGCCATCTTCACTGCTCAAGCTCCTCAGCCTCACCCCTGCTGTCCTTCAGATCTGACAGTGCCTCCTTCTGTGAGCAGCCTGTTTAAAGCGCCCACCACTTGAAATGCAAATCAAAACCGCAGTGAGACATCAGAATGGCTAAAATCAGAACACAAGAAACAATAAATGTTGGTGAGGATGTGGAGAAGGAGGAACCCTCTCCTGCACTGCTGGTGGGAATGCGAGCTGGGCAGCCACCATGGAAGCCATATGGAGGTTCCTCGAAAGATTAAAAATACAATTATCAGGGCGCCTGGGTGGCTCAGTCGGTTAAGCGGCCGACTTCGGCACAGGTCATGATCTCACGGTCTGTGGGTTCCAGCCCCGCATCGGGCTGGAGCCTGCTTCGGATTCTGTATCTCCCTCTCTCTGCCCCTCCCCTGCTCATGCTCTGTCTCTATGTCTCTCAAAAATAAATAAACGTTAAAAAAATTTAAAAAAATACAATTACCATGATCCAGTAATTCCACTACTGGGGATTTACACAAAGAAAATGAAAACACTAACTCGAAAAGATCTGTGCACCCGGGTGTTTATTGCAGCATTATTTACAATAGCCAAGATATAGAAGCAACCCACGTGTCCACTGGTGGGCACGATAGATGAATGGATAAAGAAGATGTGGGGGGCGCCTGGGTGGCTCAGTCGGTTAAGCGTCAGACTTTGGCTCAGATCATGATCTTGCAGTTTGTGAGTTCAAGCCCTGTGTCGGGCTCTGTGCTGACAGCTCAGAGCCTGGAGCCTGTTTCGGATTCTGTGTCTCCCTCTCTCTCTGCCCCTCCCCCACTCCTGCTCTGTCTGTCTCTGTCTCAAAAATAAATAAATATTAAAAAAATTTTAAAAAAAAGATGTGCATACGCGCACACACACGCACACACACACACAATGGAATATTACTCAGCCATAAAAAGAAATGAAATCTTGTCATTTGTGACAACATGGATGGACCTTGAGGGTGTAATGCGAGTGAAATAAGTCAGACAGAGAAAGATAGAAACTATGTGATTTCATTCATACGTGGAATTTAAGAAACAGCAAATGAACAAAGAAAAAAGGAGGCAAACAAAAGAACCAGAACTCTTAAATACAACGAAAAAAACTGGGGGGAGGGGGTGGGTGACCCGAGGGCAGGCCATCAGGAGGACACTTCCCACGATGAGCCCCGAGTGACGAACCCCTGAAACCAACATCACACCGTGTGTTAATTATACTTCAATTAAAAAAGTAAAATTCAACTGTGTGATTAAAAAAACAAAAAATACATTAAAAAAGTAAAGTACCCACCACTCCAGGGCAGTTTTTTTTTTTCTTTTTCACTTTGTTCTCTGAGGTATCCGCAGCACCCAGAACGGTGCCTGCCACGCCACAGACCTGCAGCATGTATTTGCGGAAGGCACCAGGGAGTTCCCATGGGAGTCCATCATCCTGTCACTCCCGGACGTCCCTCCCAGAGCCCACCCCCCCACGACTTGTGCTAGCTTCAAGGAGACTCATTCTAGCCATCAAAAGAAGTTATTCAAGCCTTACTGGCTGTCATGCAGAGTAAAGGAAGTGACAGGTGACAGTGCCAAGCACAGACCCCGGTTCTTAGTAGCTGCTCAATACACGTTTGGACTTGTTTTCTGTTAGGGCTCTGAGCTCTCTATCTTGCGTGAGTGCTGCAATAAGAATACTCCAGCAGCCTCCGCAGGCAGACGGGAGCCTTGTTTGTCGTTGGGAAACCCTCTGGGCAGTTCCCGGGCCCCACACTCGCACCAGGTTCAAAGGCTCCCCGGAACCCCACGTCTGGGCCAGTTCCAGTCCTGTTCCCAGCGTCCAGACCCGCATGATGAGCGTCGATGCTGGAGTCCACGGCTGATGAAGAGATCACTGAGCAGCCGGTTCATATTGTGTGTCATCCAAAAAGAAAATCAATTTTAAACATCAGATAAAATGTGACAGGCGTTTTAAGAATGTATTTTACAAGCAGTGCACTGTGATGGGAACAGGGTTGGCGGGCTAGTTGAGGGCTTGCCACGGAGCCGGGGCAGCGTGGTCTGATGCGGACCCTCTTCGGGGCTCGCCGGTCCCTGGCCTAGCAGCCCAGCCCCTCGATGCCCAGACAGGAGGGCGCCTGCAAGCCGGGCTGCTGGCAGCTGGGGACGCCGGCCAGAGAGGGTCTCAGGCCGGAGGTAACTGCCATGCTGACGCTGGAAACCCTTCCGGAAGGAGAGGGAGGAGGCTGGTGCTGGTCCAGGCCTGCCCGGAGCCTTCCTGGGGCTCACAGGCCAGTCACTTCGCTCCTGGGGGACTCAGCCTTCTTTTCTTTTAAATTTTTTTTTTTTAACATTTATTTATTTTTGAGAGACATAGAGATAGAGCATGAGCAGGGGAAGGGCAGAGAGAGAGGGAGACACAGAATCCAAAGCAGGCTCCAGGCTCTGATGAACCATCAGCACAGAACCCGATGTGGGGCTCGAACTCACAGACGTGAGATCATGACCTGAGCCGAACTCGGCCGCTTAACCGACTGAGCCACCCAGGCGCCCCAGCCTTCTTTTCTTTTAAAGCGGGGTAACCATACCTACCCACAGGAAGGGTCTGATGAGATCAGGAGCGGGGTGGTTAAAATACCTCGAAAATGAGTCTATTTATTTCAAACGCGGAAAATCCTCACATGACAACATTTTTCAAATAATTCTGTTTCTAAAACAGGCTCTAAGATACAGAGTAAGTTTCCTTCCTGCCCTTGGACCCCTGCTCCTTCCTTGCTCTCCCCAGAGGCAGCCACCCTAGCAACTTCTTACGTGTATCCTTCCAGAGACGGTCCGGCGCGCACACGCCTTCGCGCACACACTGTTCTGGGCTTGTTGTTTTTTTGGTTTTTTTTTTTTTTTTTTTTGCCCCGTTAGACCTACACCTTGGGGCTTTAACATGTCCATTGCTAGAGGTGGCCTCTTCCTTTTTGGTGCGTACCCCCAAACACGTGGGCTTCGCCACCATCCCATAGAACTACACCCAGAAGGAAGATGGTGCCCCCACAGGGTTCACGGGAGGAGCAAAGGGAAAGGGAGGGGCCAGAGGCGGGGCCAGAAGGAGGGGCGGGGCTAAGGAAAGCCGAGCCGCACAGGACGGGAGCAAAAGGCAAGATGGGTAGGAGACGAAGAAAAAGAAGGGGTCTTGGGTGTTCATCTTGCTGGAGGTATTTCCTTCAGAGCTGGGACGAGAGAAGAGGGGGCCTTACACTATACTGCGAATAATAATAATGACAACAGCTTTTATTTTTTAACAAAAAAATCCGTTGTGCTGATGGTCTATGCTCAGTGAGCCACTTCCCTACCGACAGACACCTAGGTGCCCCGACAGTGCTGTCACCATAGCCTGGTTCCTGTGTGCACTTGCTCGCAGGGTGGAAAGCACCGCATAAACTCACGAACTGTCAGGGACCTGCAGAAACAACCCTCTCAGCCTGAAAAGCCTGTGCCTTTGTCCCTGACTGAGGCATAAGGAAGGTGGCGTGGGGGAGGGTGGGGGGCAGGACTGGGACCTGTAGCAATGGTTTCAGGGCTTGGCTTTGCGGAATGTATTCACGAATCAGCTTCCTCAGCCCTAACCTGATTTTGCACCGTCTGTGGTGTGACCCGAAGCACATTCGAAAAAGGACTTTACAGACATCCAGCGCTTGCCGTCACTCTAGGGAGGAAACTTCTGGATTCCCAAGGATCCACACTGGGGGGACAGTGGGTTGGGATTGCTGGACTCTAGGGCACCTCTTGTGCCTGGGGTTAGGCTTTTGGAAACTGCCGACCCCATGGATGCCTGATGTGGGTGCGGGGTTCATAAGGGCTCCCCCAGGGGCTCTGCCCCACCACGCCCTCTTCTGGAGAAGGTACCACCCCTCAGTCTGAGGACCTGTCCCTCCCAGCCAAGGCCAGCCTGCTCCTGGTTCCTCCCTGGGCGCCCCCGCCTCATCTGCAGATGATCCGCCTTGAGGTGTTGTCCCCAAAGAAGGGCCTCGCCAGTGGGGGTGTGACCTCTGCCCCCCTGCCCCGTTCCACCATGACCTGTTGGACACAGGCAACACAACCAGACTGTACCATATGAGCGCCCTCACCACTGTGGGGGGGCGGGGGGAAGGCTGAGGAAATGGTTCTAGTCCCCATTAGGAACTCTTTCAAGGGAAAAGATTAATATTTGATGGACTTAAAGGTTATCTCTACTACAGTCACACAATCATGGTTCCTGCTGTGCTGTTGTCACAGTTCACTGGGGGGAGGGGGTAGAGCAGGTATTATTTCCATTAGACAGATGGGAAAACCGAGTCTCTAAGACACCATGTGTGTGAGATGCTGTTGGTTGCCTGTCACACAGCCATCCCCACCCCTCACACCGACACATACCCTTCCTCACCCCCCGTTTGCTTGTCCTTCCTCCCCAGGGAAGTGGTTTCTGACTGGCCAAGACATGGTGATCGCCGGCATTCAGCATGGGCATGAGATGCGGGCTGGCAAAGAAGCCTGCTGGGGGGCTGGTAAAGAGGTTTTTCTCGCTTTGATAAAAAGATCCCAGGGGCGCCTGGGCGGCTCAGTCGGTTGAGTGTCCGGCTTCAGCTCAGGTCATGATCTCACAATTCATGACTTCAAACCCCACGTCCGGCTTGATGCTGTCAGCACAGAACCCACTTCAGATCCTCTGTCTTCCTCTCTCTGCCCCTCCTCCACTTGCGCTCTCTCAAAAATAAATAAAACATTAAAAAAAAATCTGTTAAGGGGCGCCTGGGTGGCTCAGTTGGTTAACCATCTGATTTAGGCTCAGGTCATGATCTCGAGGTCTGTGAGTTCAAGCCCCACGTTGGGCTCTGTGCTGACAGCTTGGAGCCTGGAACTTGTTTCAGATTCTGTGTCTCCCTCTTTCTCTGCCCCTCCCCTGCTCACTCTCTCTCTCTCTCTTCCTTTAAAATAAATAAATGTTAAATTTTTTTTTTAATCCGTTAAAAAAAAACCCCAAGTTAGAGTTACTCCCTTTTATCTTTCACCTCTGGTCACTGTTGGCTACATGTAATTTCTGGAACTAATGGTAGCCATTAAAGCCATAAAGAGGCTTGGCATAAGGTCCAAGTCAATGTGTTGAGAATGTGTATCCGTAATCTATTGCCACAATACCGCTGCATAACAAACGACCTCAAAGCCTAAGAGGCATTCAGCAAGAAGCATTTGTTGCTGATATGACTGGAGTCGGCTGAGCTAAGCTGGCTCAGATCTGCCCCTCGCCTCTCACCCTCCAGCAGGCTCTCGGGGCCAGGGCAAAGTTGCAAAGGACACACCCCGATGCGCACGTCATTTCAAGCCCGTGCCTGCATCCACGTGCTATTATCAAAGCAAGCCGTCTGGCTGAGCTCAACGGCAAAGCTGGCGGAGTTGGCGACTCCTCTGGGAACATGGCCAGTGCCAGGTCACGGGGCAGAGGGCATGCACGAGGGAGTGAAGAATGGGGCTGTTGCTCCAGTCTACCACAAAAAGCAGAGCAGCAGGGGAAAGGAATGTCTGATGGTGTGGTTGAGTTGCTGAATTAGCCAGCCCGGAGCATTCTACCTCAGAGCTTCATGGTTATTTGAGAAAAAAAAGATCTCACTGTGGAAGCCATTTTGAGTTGCATCTTCTGTTACTTGCAGCCCAAATCACTAACACGCCCAAGATCCCCCAGCTAGAAAGTGGTGGAGCAGAGACGGGGGCGGGGCCCCAGACCCTGGCTCTGAGAGTCTTGCCGTGCCTTTGTGCCTCAGAACTGGGCTGTTTCCGAGGCCATACAGAGCATAGTCATGCACAGGGCCCAGCGAGGATGGAGAGGGACTCAGGCTCTGTGCTGTATCCTGGAGCAGCTCTGCTGAAACGCTGCCCACGGGAGCGCTACCCCCTGTGTGTTGTGGGAGGGAAGGCTTGGGCCTCAGAAAGCTGGGCCAGATTCCTCTGATTACCCCCCTGGCGAAGAGGGCCCTTGCACCGGCTCTGTCCTAAGCTTCGGGGGATACCACATATGAAGGCCGTCTTCCCCAACAATTGTCTCTGCTCTCATCAAATCTGGATCACCTGGAGCCATTTGGTCCATCCCCCTGCTTGCATGTAGGCACCTGCAAGTCCAGATGTGAACAGCCCATGGTGGTGCAACAGCTCTCCCTTCTTCTCCTCTTCTGCCCCACCAACCTCGGCATCAGTTTCCATCCGCCTCTCACCGCATGGCCCAACATGGCTGCCAGAGCTCCAGCCATCGTGACCAGGAGCATAGGAAGATGAAAACGCAGAAGAGCAAAAAGGCACTCCTCTCAACTCTATTAGTTCCTTTTTTTTTTTAATGTTTATTTATTTTTGAGACATAGAGACAGAGTGTGAGCAGGAGAAGGGCAGAGAGAGAGGGAGACACAGAATCTGAAGCAGGCTCCAGGCTCTGAGCTGTCAGCACCGAGCCCGACGCAGGGCTCGAACTCACAGACCGCGAGACCATGACCTGAGCTGAAGTCGGCCGCTTAACCGACTGAGCCACCCAGGCGCCCCCCCCCTTTTTTTTTAAAGTAGACTTCATGCCCAATATGGAGCCCAACATGGGGCCTGAACTCACGACCCCAAGATCAAGACCCAAGCCAAGATCAAGAGTTGGATGCTCAACCAGCTGAGCCACTCAGTTCCTTTTAAACATCCTTCCCGGAAGCCCCACTTAACAGTTAGGCTCCTTTCTCACTGGTTGGAACATAGTCCCTCGTTGAGAAACTATGAAATATGTCCTTCAGGCCATGATTTTATGACCAGTTAAAAACGAAGGTTTGATAACTTCAAAGATTAAAGAACCCATGTTGGAGAAAGGGATTCAAGCCCCACTGGCACTTATTTTTTTGCGGGGGGGGCACCTGGTGTATACCAGGCACAGGGCTAGGCTGTGCCACAGAGAGATAAAGGGTGGCATTTTGAAAACATGTTTATTTATTTTTGAGGGGATAGAGAGACAGAGAGAGAGGGAGAGAGAGAGAATCCAAGCAGGCTCCCTGCTGACAGCCCAGAGCCCAATGTGGGGCTCGAACTCACAAACTGTGAGATCACGACCTCAGCTGAAGTCTGACGCTTAACCGACCGAGCCACCCAGGCGCCCCAAGACATGGCCTTTAATGTCGAGCCGAGTGTGGATGGTGGACCACAACAGAAATGACAGTTGGGGCTAAGAGTTGTTTTGGCAACAAAATGTTTAACAAGAAAAATAATTGCCGTCCTTGAAACCTAGGTAAATTCACGGACGATCCGGACTTTTGGAGTCTCTTGAAACACTGGAAGCTCTGGCAACACCGGCCTGCGTTATTTCCTCCTGGCAGCAGTTGGCTGGAGGAGGGGCTGTCCTTCTCGAAGGGCCCCTCTCCTGTTCGCCACAGTCCCTACCAGGCTCTGTCGCCCTGCCCCACACATACCTGCACCCCCGTGGTGGGGATTTGGGTTTGCAGCCTCTGCTTACAGAAGGGGACCTGTGGGGGCGCCCGAGTGGCTCAGTCGGCGGAGCATCCAACTCTTGGTCTCAGCTCAGGTCATGATCTTGGGGCTTTGTGGGTCCAAGCCCCCACCCCCCGTTGGGCTCTGTCCTGGCAGTGTGGAGCCTGCTTGGGATCCTCTCTCTCTCCTTCTCTCTCTGCCCCTCCCCCACTTGTGCTGTCTCTGTCTCTCTCAAAACAAATACTTGAGTAAACAATTTTTTTTTAAAAAAAGAAGGGGACCCGCTGGTTGGGCAGAGCAGGGGTGGGGAGCGTCGCCCGCCAGGTGTCAGAGGACTCTCTGAGAGAAAGCACCCGGCGATGTGAACTCACTCACCCTCTCGGGGAGAGGGATAATAGAACAAACCCGGAGGCCTTCCAGAAATCTGCTCTCCTCTAAAGGAGACACTGACCATAGGAATATATCCTTTTTCAACCTCTTTCTTCGCGAGGGCGTCCCCGCCCTGTGGGGACAGGGAAGGCTGTCAGAGGCGGGCATTTCTGTCTCTCTAGACGATGACCCCCTGTGTTGGGCCAAAGGCGGGCCTGCCACCCCGAGGCCCCCGCAGCGGCCGGAAACTCCTCCGGAGTCCGCAGAGACCCAGGCCCCCTGCCCGGCTCGTTAGTGCTCGGAGCCGGCTGTGCGGGCTGCGCCCCGGAAACCTACCCCCCCCCCCGAGCCCCGGAACCCCCTTCCGTCTGGCCTCGGAGCGCGCCGGCTGCCGCGACCCGGAGCTGCCGGAGCAGGAGCGCCGAGGCCCGCGCTGGGTGGCCTCCCCGCCCGCCCAGCCCAAGGGTGGCTTGCAGCTATAAATTGAGTAAATTGAAAATGTTACTGAGAGTGGGAGATAAAAGAGAGAGCTGGGTGTCTCCATGAATAAAACATGGGAGGGAGGCCATTTCTTGGAAAAATAGAGAGAATAAATTGTGGCGGATCAATTTTATCTAATTTCTTGGCGGAGCTTCTGACATGCAAATGAGCGTGCTCATAATTTATGAGGGAGCCACGGAGATTACCAGAGGGAAGGGGTGCCCGGAGTTCTGGTGCAGAAAAGGACGGGCGCGGCTAAAGGATTTAGCAAAAGTCCTTTTTCCTTCAAACCCTAAGATTTAGAAACCCTCTCAGGGCAGGCAAACGCCGGGCAGAGGAAATTCTGGATTCCCGGGCCTGGCTCTGGGGCCAGTTCCTCTGGGCACGCTCTCGCTGTCAGAGCCACGCTGACGGCCGGCCGGCCGGCCCTGGCCACCGCGGACACCGTCTGGCCGCCCACCGGGCCTGCGCTCGGTTGGTCCCCATCTCCCAACACGCCTTCTTACCAGCCAGACTCTCCCCCTCGCCCTCTGGTTTCCAGCCTGAATGTCCCCTGGCAGGTCCCAGGGAACTCCCCCTCCCTTCTGTGCCCTCAAACCCGTCCTGCTTTTGCGACTGTTTTCTCGGCCGAGTGATGACTCGATTGGGTGCTCGTATTAAGAAATTAGGAGATTTCGCAGGCACTTTGGGATGTCCGGCTTTTAGCGGAAGATCAGAACCTCTGGTTACATAGGCTGCCGTTTTCACCGCAAATTGGCTGGAAACAAGAAGTGGCTTCCCCAGCCCTTCGAGACAGAGGCCGCATACCCCGATTTGCCGCAGACCCTACCCCTCCCTGCGGCCTGTCTGGCCCTGAAGCTGAACGTCACAGGCCATTTATTATTGGGTTTGCGCTGTCGTTTTGTTCATAGCGGAGTTAGCGGGGAAAGTGAAATCTCTCTTCTTGTGATTCTGACACAATGGGCAAGGCAGAAGGACAGAGAGAGCAAGTTTCGACAGGGAGAGGACGCACTTTTATTTGGGAAGGAGTGACGCATGACCCCAGCGGTAAATGTGGAAAGAGGGGAGGGGTGCTCCGGGCTGCGTTCCCTGGCAAGCCTTGTGGGGGCTTGAGCCGGCACCCTGTGTTCTAGGAGTCCCCCTTCTTTGTCTCACCATTTGGGTTCTCTGTTCTGGAACCTCGGGGACACAGAGCGGGAAGCTCAGAGGAGTAGAGGCAGCCCAAGCCAGTCTCTGGAGGCCACTCGACCTCTCTCTGTGAGGCATATTTTCAGAGAGAGCCCGAACTCCTGCTTTATAGAAGAGAGAACTGAGGCCCAGAGAGGTTGGTAACTTGTAGCCAAGCTGGTTGGCTAGTCGGGAGAGACTGGGAGTGCCCTCGGGCCCTCCGCGACTGCCCTTCGGCAGCCTGCTGGGATGAAGGACTTTGTGGTCGGAACAACTTAGAACGTCAGGCGCCTGGCTGGCTCAGTCGGTAGAGCATGCCGCTCGTGGTCTCGGGGTTGGGAGTTCAAGCTCCACGTTGGGTGTAGAGCTTACTTACTTAAATAAATAAATAAAAACAACCCTCCGCAACTCACAACCTTAGACGGGCAGCAGCTGCACATGCGGCGTACCCTTCTCCCTTCTGGAAGACACTCCTTTCTGTCCCTTGACCTCATCGAAAGCAGGAGCTACAGTTCAGCCCCTGCATGGCCTCCCAGGAGCTCAGTGATCCTGCCCCTGGGCCTTTGCATTGCTTTTTCTTCTCCTCGATCTTCATAGTTCTGCATCCTTCTTATCTTCAAGGCCTTAGTTTCCTGCTCCAAGTGGCCTCCCTGGTCTCTCATGACTCTGTCTTCATAGCAGCTCGGTTCCTCTAAAATCATCTTATTTATTTGCTTTTGTGTGGACTGCCTCTCTCGTACCCCTAGGAATTAAGTGCCATAAGGTGAGAGACCTAATCAGGTAACTGCTGAACCCTCTACACACAGTAGGTGCTTGGTAATGATTGATTGATTGATTGATTGATTGATTGATTTTTGTTTCCTTCAAGTAGCCACAGATTTGCTTTGTTTTTACTTTGTTTGAGTTTTATATTTTCTTTTGTTGTTGTTGTTGTTTTTAACGTTTTATTTATTTATTTTCAGAGGGAGACAGAGTGTGAACAGAGGAGGGACAAAAAGAGACACACAGAATCTGAAGCAGGCTTCAGGCTCTGAGCCATCAGCACAGAGCCCGATGCATGGCCCGAACCCACGAACCGTGAGATCACAACCTGAGCCAAAGTCGAAAGTTCAACCGACTGAGCCACCCCGGTGCCTTTCAATAATGATTTAAAGAAGGAGTGAAAAGTGGTGTGCCCAGGTGTCTGACCCAGAGCAGCCTTCGGAGAGGAGGGTGCTGGCTGGGAAGGAAGTTCTCTGAGCTTGAGGAATGGCCAAGTGGAAGGGACTGGCACAGCTGCCCTCCCTCTGAGGTATCAGGTGAGGGCGAGGCTGGCTATGGGGTGCCTGCTGTGCACAGCCTGACTTTAGAACTCAAGGGTGGCCCAAGGCATACACATACAGAAGGATTTGCAAGCCCACCAGAGCAGTAACCATGCCACAAAGACCCTGTGCGGTGTCATCGGCTGGGTGGCCTCAAGGCTGGAACACTTGGGGTGTTCCCTTCCATCACTCCCGGGGCATCCCCATGGCAGCAGCGAGAACCTGAGCACCCCGGGATGTCAGGACTGTGAGGGAAACTGAGGTTCAGAGCGGGGGACACTTGGCCCAAGTTACAGCAAGCCTCTGTGGACACAGAAGTCTGCTCAAGGTCAGCCAGCGTCTGGGTCATTCGCGAGTCCAGAGAAATGCAGGCACTGTTGTTTTCGAGTCTCCAAGATAAATGAAAACAAGCAGAGAAATGCCCAAGTGGGATTTTGAAAACTGTGGGGCATTTAAAATTTTTGCATTGAGCAGACCAACACAGTAGAATGTTCAAAAGATGGAAAGATGGCTGGCTGGCTGGATGGATGCTCTGGCTGTGCTCTTCGGAAGATAACCGTGGTGTTCAGAAGCAGCGATCAATTCCTGTGGGGGCAGGGGAGGGCTGGAAGCGAATGGATACTCTTCTGTGACAGACGTGGTCTAGGCTTCCGTGACTCTACGTGTCGCTTCTTGGGAGAGCGTATGGAGCCTGAAGTCGCGGACCTTCGTGGGTGGGAGGCAAAAGCCACATGGCTTCCCCGAGTTGGGCCTGGGTCAGAATCCTGCCGGAGCTCAGTTTGCAGATCTAATAACTGGGCACGCCCCTTTTGTGCACCGCTGGGCTGAGCTGAAAATGACTATGTGTGAAGGGCTTGGCACTGAGTAAATGCCAGCTGTTTGGTTCAACCACAGAGCTGGGACCCAGCCCCGAAGGGCCTGTTCTTTCTATACCTCCCTCTGCCCCGTAAGCTCATCTCTTGGGATGGTTTCAGACTCTGCTAAGAGGACCTATCCCTTGAAGGCACAAATGGGATTTTTCTTCCTAAATCCGTTCCTTGGGGGGACGTCTTCAAAGAGAATTCTCGTAATTTCCCGTTATAAAATTTTATGCGCCATTCTAAACAATGAACTGTGAACATTAATTGAGCAGACTGGGAGATTTTCTGTTTTTAAGTCACAGACTATTTTAAAACCTCCCAGACCACAAGAAATGGGCCTGAGGAAACAGACTTCCAGAGGGTGGCCCAGACAGAAACCCACCCCTCCAGTTGTCCTTGCTACATCTGGGATTCTCCAGGAAGGGGGGCCACACTGGAGGGTTTCCAGTTCTGCTGCTTGTGCATGTGTGTGTGCATGCGTGTGTGTGTGAGAATAATGGCTTTCTACCAGCTCCGCCTGCCTGGCACATAGCAGGTCTGTATCTGTCCATCTGTCCATCCATCCATCCATCCATCCATGCATCCATCCATCTGTCTATCTGTCCATCCATCTGTCCATCCATCCAACCATCCTTCCACTCGTCCACCCCATCCATCTATCCATCTGTCCATCCATCCATCTGTCCAACCATCCAATCATCCATCCATTTATCTGTCCATCCATCCATCCAACCAACCAAATAATGTTTGCTGAGTACCTACTATGTGCCAAGCTGTGGGTATGCCCACAGCCGTGAACAAAACAGACAAAAATTCCTCCGCTCCTGGAGCTGATGTTTTCCCCCATGTGGTCGACTTTGGCTCAGGTCATGATCTCGTGGTCTGTGAGTTCGAGCCCTGCATCAGGTTCAGTGCTGGCCATTCGGAGCCTGGAACCTGCTTCCAGTTCTGTGTCTCCCTCTCTCTCTGCCCCTCCCCTGCCTGCTCTCTGTCTGTCTTTCTCTCTCAAAAGTAATAAACATTAAGAAAAAAAAAAAAAAAGGAATGGGGGATGAGCTAGGAGGGAGAGGGTGGGGGCAGAGCTACGAGTTAAAGGGGGTGCTGGGAACAGGCTTCCGTGAGAGTGTGACCTTTGAGCAAAGATCTGGAGGAAGCCAGGAAGCAAGCCACAGGGTTGTCTCAGGTGGAAGTGTTACGGGTGCAAGGAAAGAGAGAGTGCGAAGGCCCTGAGGGAGGCCGAGGAGGAAGGGGCAGCCGGGCAGGTCCGGTCGTCCTGCAAGGATGCTGAATTGACTCTGAGAGGAGCAAGGAACCACGGCACGGCTCTGAACAGAGGAGCGCTATGTGCCGGCCTGCTTGGTTTTTTTTTTTTTTTTTTAATGTTTATTGATTTATTTTGAGGGAGAGAGAGAGAGAGAGAATCCCAAGCAGGATTTTCACTATTAGAGCAGAGCCCTACGCAGGGCTCGAACCGCAAGATCATGACCTGAGCCAAAATCAGGAGTTGGACACTTAACAAACTGAGCCACCCAGGTGCTCCTGGCCTGCTTTTTATTTTTTATTCATTCATTTTTTTCCCCTAATATTTAGTTTTGAGAGATAGAGTGCAAGCAGGGGAGGGCCAGAGAGAGAGGGAGACACAGAATCGAAGCAGGCTCCAGGCTCTGAGCCGTCAGCAGGGAGCTGGACTGGGGCACAAACTCACTAACCGCGAGATCATGACCTGAGCCGAAGTCAGATGCTTAACCGACTCAGCCACCCAGGATAAGAGCATGTGACTCTTAATCTTGATCTCAGGGTTGTGAGTTCGAGCCCTGCATTGGGTGTAAGGATTACTTAAAGATAAAACCTTTTTTAAAAAAGGCAGCCTATGGAATGGGAGAAGATATTTGCAAGTGACGTACCAATAAAGGGTTAGTATCCTAAATATATACAGAACGTATAAAATGCAACACCCGAAAAACAAATAAGCCAATAAAAAATGGGCAGAAGACATTAACAGACGTTTCTCCAAAGAAGACATCCAGATGGCCAGATGACACACGAAAGGATGCTCAATGTCACTCATCGTCAGGGAAAGGCAAATCAAATGAGAGATCCCACCTCACACCTGTCAGAGTGGCTAAACTCAATAACACAAGAAACAACAGGTGTAGGTGAAGATGCGGAGGAAAAGGGATTTTGTGCACTGTTGGTGGGAATGCAAACTGGTGTAGCCATTTGGGAAACAGTATGGAATTTCCTCAAAAAGTTAAAAATAGACCTGCCCTATGATCCAGCAGTTGCATTACTGAGTATTTACCCAAACAATACAAGAACGCTAATTTAGAGGGATACATGCACCCCTATGTTTATAGCAGCATTATCTACAATAGCATGGAATATATGGAAGGAGCCCAAGTGTCCATTGACTGATGAATGGATAAAGAAGTGGTATACATACACAATGGAATATTACTCAGCCATAAAAAAAATGAGGGGCGCCTGGGTGGCTCAGTCGGTTAAGTGTCCGAATTCAGCTCAGGTCATGTTCTCATGGTTTGTGGGTTTGAGCCCCGCATTGGGCTCTTTGCTGATGGCTCAGCGCCTGGAGCCTGCTTCGGATTCTGTGTCTCCCTCTCTCTCAAATACTGTACGATTTCACTCATATGGAATTTAAGAAACAACATAAAGGAGCAAAGGGGAAAAAAAGAGAGACAAACCAAGGCACAGACTCTTAACTATAGAGAACAAATTGATGGGGGGGAGGGCAGTGGGGGAGGCGGGTATGGGGGAAATAGGTGATGGGGATTAAGGAGGGCACTTGTTGGGGCGCCTGGGTGGCTCAGTTGGTTAAGCATCCAACTTCAGCTCAGGTCATGATCTCACAGTCTGTGGGTTCGAGCCCCGCGTTGGGCTCTGTGCTGACAGCTCAGAGCCTGGAGCCTGCTTCGGATTCTGTGTCTCCCTCTCTCTCTCCATCCACCTGCCCCTCTCTCATGCTCCGTCTCTATCTCTCTTTCCCAACAATAAACAAAAACAAGAAAAAAAAGGAGGGTCCTTGTTGTGATGAGTACTGGGTGATGTAAGGACGTGTCAAATCACTACATTGTACACCTGAAACTAACACAACACTGCATGTTAACTAACTGGAATTAAAATGAAAACTTTTTAATTTTAAAAATTAAAATTGGGGCGCCTGGGTGACTCAGTTGGTTAAGCATCTGACTTCACGCAGGTCATGATCTTATGGTTCGTGGGTTCGAGCCCCGCGTCAGGCTCTGTGCTGATGGCTCAGCGCCTGGAGCCTGCTTCGGATTCTGTGTCTCCATCTCTCTCTCTGCCCTTCCTCTGCTCACGCTCTATCTCTCTGTCTCTCAAAAATAAATAAACATAAGAAAAATTTAAAAAGGACTGCCTGGCCGCTGTGTTGACAATAGAGCTGCTCGGTCCATCCCTGAAGCCATTGGCCGGCCACATGTGGCCGTGGAGGGCCTGAAATGCGACCAGTCCAAACTGAGGTGTGCCGTTTAGGTGCCGAAGACTTTCTCTGAAAGAAGGAAGGCAAACTACTTCATCAACTCTTTTAGAACATTGATTACATGTTGAATGACAATATTTTGGATATATTCGGTTAAAGTGTACTTTATTAAAATTAATTGTATCCATTTTCTTTTCCCTTTTTAAATGTGGCCGTTAGAACATGAAAATTCCACATGTGGCTCTTACCATATCTCTCTTGGTGAGCGCTGTTCTGGGGAGCACAGGCCAAGGGCTGAAGCTGGGAGACAGAAGGCCACGCCACATCCAGTCGGGAGGTGACGGCAGCACAGCTGGGGGTGGGGGGGTGGGCAGCGTGGGGAGAGGTGGAATTCTGGGTGCACCTGTTTTGTGAGGTTGGATGTGCTTCCCCACGGGGCGCTGCTTCGTAGATGTGTGCGGAACAGGCCCGGGGAACAGGCTGTGCGCATGGATCCGGGGTGGGGAGGGGTGCGGAAAGGGAGAGGGGCTCTGAGAGTCAGGGCGGGGTGAGGCTGCTTGGTGTCGAGGCCCGCGGAGGGCCAGGTGTCCGCATGGCGGCAGTGTAAGCCCAGGTCTCGTGACCGATGACCGAGTAAACCCCAGGCCTTTACTTGCTCATCTGCGCAATGGAGGCAGGAGGGTTCGGTCTCCCGGAGAGGGAAGCCGAATGTGAGGTCTGGCCTAGACTGAGCGTGCGGTCAGTAAGGTGCTCTCGCCAGTGAGCCGGGACTCGCAGACACCCTGACGCAGGGCCTCTGATAGCAGGGTGGGGCGGAGGGGGTCTCTGCTTCCTTCTACCACCCCTTTCGGCTCAGCCTAGTGCTGAGCCTTGCACACAGTAGGTCCTGAATAAAGATGGCCGGAATAAACAAGGCAGTACCGGGAAGACGAGGATAAAGTCTGTCGAACGCGCAGCAGGTAGGGCGCTGCATGGAAACGCCGATCACCCCGATGCCGACTGAGTGACGAGCAGCGCGTGCCCGCCCGGTTCTGTCCACGCACCACCTGCTGGACCGAGGCCTCCGTCGCCTCTCACGTGACACCCACAGTAGCCGGCTCACCACTCGCCTTCCTCCCTTTTCTCCTCTCCATCCTTTCCCCACACAGCAGCCAGAGGGAGCTTTTAAAAGTACATCAGGGGTGTCTGGCTGGCTCGGTGGGTCAGTTGAGCGTGTGACTCTGGATCTTGGGGTTGTGAATTCAAGCACCACATGGGGCAGGGAGCCTACCTAAAACAACAACAACAACAGCAAAGTACATCGAGACTATGCCATCTCGCTGGTTGAAACCTTCTACAGGCTTCCCTTGTGACCAAAAAGCAATTCTGCAGAGCCCTGTGTGATCTGGCCCCGTGGCCCCGGCCAACCTCATGTCTTAACTCTCTTAGTCACTGTCTTCTTTCCTTTCCTGGAAGCAAGCCTGTCCCTGCCTCAGGGACTTTGCACTTGCTGCCCCTCCACCTACAATGCCGTTTCCTCCCATTCTGATGCGGGCGATGTCTCATCATTCATGTTTCAGTACAAGTGTCTCCTCTTTGGGCCCCTCCATCTGAAAAAACCCTAAATTACTTCTTAGTAACTTAGTATTTCACCATCAGCAACTTTCTTGTTTAAGTATTGGTTGCCTGTGCATTGTGTCTCCTTGACCTGAGTGTAAACCTCCTGAAGCTTTATCCATCCTTGTCCACCTCCGACACCCCGCCCAGCGACTGGAACAGATATCTGTCGGGCGGACAAATGTGCTTCTCTGTGGCAATCTGGAACACTCCGTATATAATCTCATTCGGTATTGACAAGACTCTCTTTCCATCACCATGATGGAGACCAGTAACCTGCAGTTCTGAGGACTCAAACCAGGACGTCTGTCTCTACCACCCCTGAACACTGTGACCCTGTCCCTCAGACCGGGGTTCTGGCTCTGCTCTGCCAGCAGCCGAGTCTGTGACCTTCGTCGAGTGCCACGAACCTGCCCTTCTCACTCCAGGGGTGTTGGCTGAGTGTTTCCGAAGCTCTGCTGATCCAGGGGCTGGTTCTCGACGGGGTGCAAGTGCTCCCCGAGGAAGGCCTGTGTGTGGGGTGCTCTCATGGGTACATGCACATCTGCCCCACCGTACTTGCTGTCGTGTTATACCCACAGAGTCATATGCTCTGCTTTCTTTGATTTCCCTTCTCAGTTTAGGGAGGATTTAAGAATTTCGTTTTAGGATAGTGAAAGGAGTGCTATAAAATATCTGATACAAGAGGGGGCCTTCTCAAGGGAATTACAAGCAAAGATGAACTACTGGGACCTCATCAAGATAAAAAGCTTCTGCACGGCAAAGGAAACAATCAACAAAACTAATAGACAACCCACGGAATGGGAAAAGATAGTTGCAAATGACATATCAGATAAAGGGCTATTATCCAAAATCGATAAAGAACTTACCAAACTCCACACCTGAAAAATGAATAATCCAGTGAAGAAATGGGCAGAAGATATGAATAGACACTTCTCCAAAGAGGACATTCAGATGGCCAACAGACCCATGAAACGATGCTCAATGTCACTCATCATCAGGGAAATACAAATCAAAACCACACTGAGATACCACCTCACACCAGTCAGAGTGGCTAAAATGAACAAATCAGGAAACTATAGATGCTGGCGGGGATGTGGAGAAGTAGGCACCTCCTACACTGTTGGTGGGAATGCAAACGGTGCAACCACTCTGGGAAACGGTGTGGAGGTTCCTCAAAAAAATGAAAATAGAGCTACCCTATGACCCAGCAATAGCCCTGCTAGGAATCTACCCAAGAGACACAGGAATGCTGATGCATAGGGGCACGTGTACCCCAATGTTCATAGCAGCACGTTCGACAATAGCCAAATCATGGAAAGAGACCAAGTGTCCATCAACTGACGAATGGATAAAGAAGTTGTGGCACATATATACAATGGACTACTACGTGGCAATGAGAAAGAATGAAATCTGGCCATGTGTCACAACATGGATGGAACTGGAGGGTATTATGCTGAGTGAAATAAGTCAGGCAGAGAAAGACAGATGCCATATGTTCCCACGCATAGGTGGATTTTGACAGACTTAGCAGAAAACCCTGGGGGAGGGGAAGAGGGGAAGGAAAAAAAAGCCACAGAGAGGGAGGGAGACAAAACATAAGAGATTCTTAAATACTAAGAACAAACTGAAGGTTGATGCGGGGTGTGGGAGGGGGGAGAGTGGGTGACAGGCATTGAGAAGGGCACTTGTTGGGATGAGCACTGGGTGTTGTATAGAAACCAATTTGACAATAAATTATAATAAATAAATAAATAAATAAATAAATAGATAAATAAAAAGTTTCGTTGCTAAGACAAAAAAAAAAAAAGAGGGGTCCTTCTATCATGGGTGGTGACAGTGTCAGAACCAGGGCCTGGGGCAGGAGGTATGGACCAGGAGCAAACACGTGTGTGGGGCTGCTGGGGGCTGGGGTCCTATATCTACACCTGCGAGGTAGCCACGCGGGTGTACACATGGGTACAATTTCACGGAGCTGTGCATCAAAGAGGGATCGCTTGAGTGTGTGCAAGCCACACCAGTTTAAAAAATAAAGGGCCAGGGGCACGTTGAGCTCAGTTGGTTGAGCTTTCCGCTCCTGATTTCGACTCAGGTCATGATCTCTTGGTTTGTGAGATCGAGCCTTGTGTCCGACTCTGTGCTGCCAGCATGGAGGCTGCTTGGCATTCTCTCTCTCTCTCTCTCTCTCTCTTTCTCTCTGCCCCTCCCCTGCTTCTCTCTCTCTCTCTCTCTCAAAATGAATAAACATTTAAAATATAAAGGGAGATAGTATATGTGAAATAAATAAGTGGACCTCGGGACAGGAGGCGGTGTCTCCGCTTGTAGCCAGCGTGTCTTCCTCATCTGCCGCCATTCTGTTGGATGCCCGGCCTCGGCTCCGGCCGCCTCCTCCCCGACCCCACTCACTAGGCTGCTCGCCCCCCCTCAGTACTCCTCTCAGCATTTCTCCCCGCCTGGGACACGCGCCGCCTGCCTGGTGAATGAATGAGCCCTCACGGAGTCCGGGAGGAGCAGCAAGCGCGCATGCGCAAGCTGGCCCCGGGCTGCGCGGAAGTCCGCAGCGACGGGCGGAAAAGCAGCGTCCACACCCCACACGCGGGGTGTGCTACCTGCATTAGCAGCCGCCTCTGGGCTCCTGCCCACCTGCTCGCGCGTCCGCCTGGGTAATCCTCCCCTCCAGGCTGGTACCTGGATTGCACCCCGTTAGAGGTGTGCACCTGCAGGGGCCACAGGGGCAGGGCACAGAGCCGGGGCTGCACCCACATCTGCCCGCCTCCAGAGCCCAAGCTCTTGGCCCTCACTTTCCCTGCTCAGTCTTGCTCAGACAGGAAGTTGAGAGAAGAGAAGACAGCTTCTCCCCAGTCTCCCAACACTTCCTTCCCTCCCTTCCAGGCCCTCAAATGTCTAGTCTTTAGATCGGATTCCTGATCATCCAAGATACAGATACGATCTGACCTTTGGCGCTCCATGCATGCTTAGGTGAAAGCAGGAGAGACTTCAGTCAGACCTAAGAGAACACTTCCTAACGATACATGATGATAAAATACTGGTCTGGGGAGGTTAGATGTGGTTGAGCGGAAAGCAGAGCCTGGATCCAGCGAGGCGTGTGGTCTCTGGGGCCCAGGTTCTGACTCTCCGTGAGCTCCTGGCTGTGAGGACCCACCTCGGAAAGAGTGAGGCCAGCCCGGCATTAGGCCTCCTGGGACCCCTGTCTCTCCGCTCCCCAATGCAGCAGGAGCCCAGGAGGCCCAGAGCATACCTGCGGGGAGAGAGAGAACACTGACGAACTTTTCCAAGCAACTTTCCTGGCCTCAGCTTCCTCCGAGGACACGGTCTGCTGCTTCTCCGGGCTCTGTCTCCCATGGGTGCAGGGCCCCGGGGAGGGGGCTGTGGGTGATTGGAGCCTGGCAACTTCCAAGCAAACTATCGTCCCTTAGGGCTCCTTCCCAGGAGGACTCCTGACCCTGGAGCCTCACTTTCCAGTCCTTTCTCTTAGGGACCTGTCCCCTCCCGGGCCGGGGCCCAGGTTGCCGAGCAGAGGCCATCAAAGACCTTGGGGACTGAGAGAAGCTTGGAGAAAGCCCGGAGGTCTGGTGCTCCCAGGGCCTGGTTGCCAGGCCCCCCCTCCACGACTGGAACTGAACGCCCCAGGCTCCTGGAGGGTGGGGGCTCCCTCGGGGCCACGGGCCGCCTGGGTGGAAGATGAAATATCCACGCGGTTCAAGCTGGCAGGAAGCATCTTAGAGGAGCGGCTTACCGGCACCTCCAAAGCACGTTTGGTGGTTTGGATTCCCAAGCGGAATCCAAACCTGCCCTCCTTGAGGGACCCCGTGCAAGGAAGCAGCAATTTCCTCCGCCTCGCCCACCTCACCTCGGTTGTCACACCACTTGGGTTCATTCCTTCAGCATGTCTGTTCCAGGCACAGGCTCTGTGCCAGGCACACGCCAGGGGCCGGGGGACACAGTGCGGAGCAAGGGGAGCGAAGCCCCCGATCTCAGGGAACCTCTGGCCAGATGGCGACAGACAAATAAAACGTCCTCCACAGGCGATAGGAGCCGCAGGGACGGTCAGGAGAGCGGGCAGACGGGAGGTGTGGGAGGAGGGGACTGGGCGCGCCCGCAGGCCTGACAGACGGACCGGACTGAGGCCCTGAGGCAGGAAGGGCTGGAGAAGGTCCGGGAGCGGGGACCTCGTCGTCAGGGGGTGTCTGACGGGCGGGGTCCGCGGAGCCTGCACGGTGCCGGCCCAGGCTGGCCCCGGGTGCAGGAGAACCGTTACTCGAGTGGTCAGAGAAGCCACTGGAAAGTTTCATCCCAGCATTTGGAGACCACCGTTCTGGAGATCACGAGGGGAACAGGTTAGAGGAGTAGGCGGGGGACACCCGTTCGGGTGAAGGATGGACTGTGGGGGCTTCCTGAAGACCCTTGAGGTCCTTTAGGTGCTTGGAATGAGGCAGGGCAGTGGGGGAAGGCCATAAAGACTGGGGTTCTGGGGCGCCTGGGTGGCTCAGTCGGTTGAGTGGCCGACTTCAGCTCAGGTCATGATCTCACATCTGTGAGTTCGGGCCCCACGTCGGGCTCTGTGCTGATGGCTCATCAGAACCTGGAGCCTGCTTCGGATTCTGTGTCTCCCTCTCTCTCTCTGCCCCTCCCCAGCTCGCGCTCTGTCTCTATGTCTCTCAAAAATAAATAAACGTTAAAAAAATTAAAAAAAAAAAAGACTGGGGGTCTGAGCAGGTGGAGCTCATCCCTCTGGGGAACTCTGGGGTCAGTGCTCGGCGTGGACCCGAGGCTGGGGAGTTGGGATAGTCACACGCCGACCCTCGCCACCATTGACGGACGGCTGCTCGGTGCGCGGTGAGCTCGGCAGCACCCAGCCTGCCGTGTGCGGGGGCACAGTCCTCCTAGGTGGCCGGGAGACGACCAAGGCAAGGAGAAGCGGCTGCTGGGTGTTGGAAGTCAGGCCTTCGGGCGCTGAAGTGATACGGGGTGGTTACGGGGGCGCGCCCTCTGCGTCTGCCTCAGCAAGTCACCCGGCCCCGCCTCCGTGGCCTCGCCCGTAGAACTGGAATAAGAGCAGCGCTGTTTCTGCAGAATCAGTGCAAAGCCCTGAGTCCTACGGTCGTGGTGGGATTTTCTGAGCGAGTGCTGTAAAGGGCACGGGGCACGTGCTCTGCTTTTGGGTGCTTCATGGCTTGAGGTGACAGATATTTGCCAGCCTCTGGGCCAGCAGGTAGGGATACAACGTGAACCCCGCTGATGGGTTCCTGGAGCCCCGCGACCGTGCAGCTCAGAAGCTCACCAGGAAGGCAGCGACAAGGAATGCCAGAGAAGCACGGGGATGACAGGGCCACCGTAGGGCAAAGGGGGGGTGGCATGGGAGCACTGAACAAGGAACAAGGCCTCCGTTAGACCTTAGGAAGCCGCCATGTTGGAGACCCCGCACCCAGCCCAGTGTCTCCCAGGAGTCCAACATGGCCAGTTTTGGGGGGGAATTAGGGTGATTCGATAGTTATTTAGTTGTATTCATGGGATGAGGCGAGCCCGGGGTCCTCCCCTGACCCCATCTTGCCCTCCTCTCCCCAGCATGGCCAGTGTTTTGGACTGAGAGACATTTTCAGTTTGTCTAGGGGTCATGTGGTGAGAGGCATATGAGTCTTGAAACCCTGGATTATCCCCGGTGCAGGGACGAGGTGATCTTGTGAGAGAAAAATGAAGGCCTCAGCCCCACTGTGGGGACAGAGGACTCTGGGCTTTCCCTTTTCACTTAGCCCTGGACACAGTGGTGGGCAGATCAGCCTCTCTGCTAAGATGGCTCCCCTCTCTTTCCTCCTCTGCCTCCCTCACCGAGAGCTGGTCTCATACATGAAATGAGAGGGGGTAGAATTGCAGCTGACACTTGGACACCAGCCTGCGGCCCCTCAACACCCACCATCGTGGACCTAAACCTCAGGGCCTCCAGCTGCCAGCCCCTGACTTTCCTCTGGCGCCTGGAGCCCACTAGGGCTGAGGGTCAGGCGGGCCAAGGTGGTGAGGAGTCAGCTGTCCCCTGGGAGCAGCTCGTGCCTCCATGGAATAACCCTGGCATTCCCGCTGCTCCCGGCGGTCCCCAGCAGGTGCCCCCCCACCACAGTCACCTGCACAATGACGTACCGTCTGGAGCGGCCCCCTTCCCACCTAACTTCTCTGCTCCCCTAGCGTGTTTCTTGGCATTGCCTCCTAAAGAGTGTACTTGCCCGGGGATCCTTCTCTTGGGATTTCCTTGGGGGCAGGGGACCCAAACTCGAATAACAGAACCAGGAGTCCTGGGGGCACTGACTTGACTTTGTCCCCTCTGTTCATCTGTTCTCACGCCTCCCCTCCGTCAGCCACACGAGACCCAGGTGGGGCCCCAGACAAGTCACGTTATGCTCACTGATGCTCTTCACGCCTGCTACCTGAAGGTCCTTCCCCCTCCCTCCCATGGCAAACTTCATGGATCTGCTGCTTCTAGAAACCTGGAGGCCTGTCACTTTCCCCCTGCACTTACCTGTTTCTCATCTCCCTTGGGCACAGATGGATGTACTGTTACTTGCTTGATATTTTTATTTAAATCAACGTTTTTGGGGGCACCTTGGTGGCTCAGTTGGTTAAGTGTCCAATTCTTGATTTTGGCTCAGGTCATGATCTCATCGGGTCGAGCCCCACGTCGGGCTCTCTCTCTCCCTCTCTCTTTCTGGCCTCCCGTCAAAAATAAATACATAAATTAAAAAAAATAATAAATCAACGTTTTCATTGGCTCCATTTCTTTCGATTGTGGTAAACTATCTGCAACACAAAATGTAACATTTACACTATTTAAAAAACTTTATTATTATTATTATTTAATGCTTTTTTTTGAGAGACAGAGCATGAGCAGGGGAGGGGCAGAGACACAGAATCTGAAGCAGGCTTCAGGCTCTGAGCTGTTAGCATAGAGCCCGACGCGGGGCTAGAACCCACGAACCATAAGATCATGACTTGAGCTGAAGTCGGCCGCTTACCTGACTAAGCCACCCAGGCGGCCCCATTTAAACTCTTTTTAAGCATATAATTCAGTGGCATTCAGTTGTTCACCCATCCCCACTATCCATCTCCCAAGCCTAAAGTGTCCCCATTAACCGGTAACTCTCCCTCTTTCCCTCCCCCCAGCCCCTGGTAACCTCTATTCTGCTTTGTGTCTATGAATTTCTCGTGTAAATGGCATCATACAATATTTGTTCTTCTGTGTCTGACTTACTTCACTTAGCGTAATGGTTTCAAGGTACATCCGTGTTGTAGCATGTGTCAGAATTTGACTTAAAATTTTTTTTAACATTTATTTATTTTTGAGAGAGAGAGAGAAAGAGAGCACACGCATGTGTGTGCGTGACTCAGGAAATGGCAGAAAAGACAGAGAGGATCCGAAGCTGGAACTCGGATCCTGTGAGTACAGGACCCCCGTATGGGGCTTGAACTCCAACCTGTAAGATCATGACCTGAGCCAAAATCAAGAGTCAGCTGCTTAACCAACTGAGCCACTCATAGGCCCCCAGAATTTAACTTTCAAATGGCTGATTAATATTCCACTGTATGTATATTCGGTGTGTGTCCACTCATCTGTTAATGGATATTGGGGTTGGCTTACTTTTTAAACTTAGCTATGTCCTAGGCAGTAAAATCCATGAACACAAGAGTTGGGTGGTAAACTTTGTTTCGAACACCCATGAAATTAAATCTATACCCAACAAAGCAGGAAAGTAGAAGCGTGTTCAGGGGCCACCCCAGTGATCCCGCCGGCCACCAGGGGTTCACATGCCCCTCTGGGCAACACTGTTGAATTTACAGGACAAAAAGCAAGCCTCCTCCTCCATCCAGAGCCTGGTGCCTTCTAGATGCTCAACATTGTTTGCTGATTGCTTGAGGCCTGAGGCTCAGAGTCTCATTTGGCTAGAAAAATCCAGAGCTGTGTGTCTTGAATCACCCGGCACAGTCCAGGAACCCTCATCCCCACCAGTGCTGGGGCTCGGGGTCTGCATGGGCCCTGGAGCCCAGGTACATCGCCGCTGCCTGCCACCCCTCCCCCGCCGTGTTCCCTCGCCCTCACACTTCGGTGCACCTCAGGCTGACTTCCCGCTGCAGGGAGTTCCTTTGCCTGCAGTTTTTCTCTGCGCACAGGAGCCCATTCTGCCAGCCACACGGCAGACCGGAAGTGCCAGAGAATGAATGGCCCCTGCAAATAGCCCTTACCCGATGCCTGAAGGAGCTGGTAGGTAACGCCCCAACTCCCTTGGGCCTTGGTGGGGTGACTCTGAAGTGGTGGGTGCTCCCCCCCCCACCGGCTGTCCAGCAAGGCCTGAGTCCCAGCTGGCCTCGGTGGTAACACGCTTGATAACACACCCTTTGGTGGCTACTGTCCCCTCCTGTTTTTTGTCCCATCTCTCCCACGGGTACTTCCGGAGACCACCTCCCAAGTAAATAGCTTACACCAGAGCCCTGGTCTCAGTCTGTGCACCTGGGGGAACGTGAGCTAGCGCCCTGGAAAACGTTACAGGGCAGCTAAGTTTCCCTGCCTAAGAAAGGCACTCTTTTCTTTCTGATGGCTTGCACTGCAGCAACTGGGGGAGGGGGGGCGCTGGGGGAGGGCCAGAAACGGTCTAGTTTTCCAGCGGTCTGTTTTCCGCAGGGGTTACCCCAACTGGATAGAGCTTCTCAAAGAAATGGAAACATTGTAATTAACATATGAAATCCTGACTTCTGATGTTATTAAATTTGTTCCGCTTATACAGCACAGAGCATACTGAAAAGGCAAATTAAAATGTTATGTGTTAATAAGCTTGGATTAAATTGGGTTTTGAGAACCCAGGGAGGCGGAGTTAGTCCCACATGGACGCTGTGTAGGGTGTGCAAGGAGCCTTTCCTCCCCTGGAAGCTGCTGCTTCTGAAATGACTCGAGAAGACGCAGGATCTTGAGAGGAACCTCCCCAGTCTGAATGTATAGACTTGTGAGTGCGTTTCTGTCGAGTGTATGTTTAGAGGTGGGTTTGTCTACACTTCAGTCCCCGAAAGGAGCGTGGAGAAAGGAAGGGGAAATTAAGAAAGCTCTCGAAAGGAACGGTAAAAAACATAACCGCTCGCAGCAGAGTAAGCTCTGGGAGCTGGAGCCACAGCGATGAGGGTTCTCCCTCCCACACGCCCTGAGTGGCTCGTGTCCCAGGCTCGGGGGACCCGATGCACAAGGTTGGTCCAGGATGGGGTTGTGTTGTCCCCGACCCTTGTAAGGATGTCACGTGGACAGCCTCAGCCGGAAAACCACTCTCTCACAGCAAGGTCACTCAGGACACTCTGGCCAGGCCTGGGGACTTCATCACAGTCCTTGTTCCATTTCTCAGGGCCTTGAAAAGCCCTCTGCCTCTCTCGGCCTTCCAAACCCTGCTTCCTCCCTTGGTCTCTGCCTGCCCCATCCTCTGGCTTCTCCACGGCAGCCCCCTCCAGTGACAGTCCTACCCTTGGCTTCAACCTAGCCCTCTAGTCTTTCTACTCTGCACTCTCTTCTTTTCTTTTCATTCTTTTTTTTTTTTTTTTTTTTTTTTTTTTAGTTTACTTATTTATTTTGAGAGAGAGAGGGAGAGAAAGAGAATTCCTGACATGGGGCTCGATCCCGTGAATGGCGAGATCATGACCTGAGCCAAAATGGAGAGTTGGACACTTAATGTTAACAACTGAGCCACCCAGGCGCCCCCCACCTCTTCCATTCTTCCAGTTCCTTCTTTCCCCTCCTCCTCTGCTGGTGAGTCCAGATCTCTCTCCTCTATTGAGACCCTTCACCCAAATCTTCATGCCCAGGGCACAGGGGTCTTCTCCACCACGGCCCCCAAGTTCGACAACCCCCAGTGGGAACTACCCTCTTCCCCCACGTCACCGCCCCTACCTTGTGTCTTGTCAATCCTAACACCCAAGCCGGGATCCGGAGAATCATCCTGATGCTCTATTCTACTGCCGCGCAGCAAATCACCTTTCGAACTTAGCAGCATCACCACATAAGCGTTTGTCATCTCCCGCATATTCTGAGGGTCAGGAGTCTGGGAGTCGCTCAGCCAGTCTGTTCCGGATCAGGATCTCGCACTGCAGTCACCTGAAGATTTCACGGGCTGGAGGAAGTTCTTCCAAGTTGGCTCCCTCACACGACTGTTGGCAGGAAGACTTTGTTCCTCATTATGAGCATCTTTTCCAGAAGCCTCTTGAGTGTCCTCATGACATGGCAACTGGCTTTTCCGAGAGCCAGTCATCCGAGAGAGAGAGAGAGAGAGAGAGAGAGAGAGAGGAGAGAGAGCGCGCGACCGGAAAGCTGTGATGCCTTTATACGATCTAGACATACACCATCGTCGTTACCGTATTTGATTCACTAGAAGCAAGTCACTAAGGACAGCCCACACTCAAGCGGAGGGAATTAGCTTCACCACGTGGAGGGAGGAGTGCCAGAGGCTCTAACCGATGCATTTTAACACCGTCACAGATGTTTCCTGCCACTTCTGTCTTTTTCTACATCTGACCAGCTTCAAATCCAGCTTCAAATAATAAATGGTTCCCAGGCCTTTTTCGAAAAATTATAGAAGTGGGGCGCCTGGGTGGCTCAGTCAGTTAAGCATCTGACTTCGGCTCAGGTCATGATCTCACGGCTCGTGAATTTGAGTCCCGTTACAGGTGAACTTGAACCCCATTCCAGGTGAGTCTCGCTTCTCTCTCTCCCTCTCTCTCTCTCTCTCTCTCTCTGCCCCTCACTCATTTGTACCCTCTCTGTCAAAAAAAATTATAGAAGTTATACAGGTCCATTGCATACAGAAGTAGAGAGTGGGGATAAACATCTCTAATCTTACCATCTAAATAATTGGTATAATTGGTATTTAGAAGTTGGAGCTTTTTTTTTTTTTTTTTTTTTTTAAGATAGAGAGAGTGCAAGTGGGGGAGGGACAGAGAGAATCTTAAGTAGGCTCTGCACTGTCAGCGCAGA
Organism: Paguma larvata; assembly: GCA_030068075.1. NCBI lineage: Eukaryota > Metazoa > Chordata > Mammalia > Carnivora > Viverridae > Paguma > Paguma larvata. The sequence goes on along the minus strand of CM057841.1, from coordinate 27,873,556 downwards.
GCCCGACATGGGGCTGGAACTCAGAAACCATGAGATCATGAGACCATGACCTGAGCCAAAATCAAGAGTTGGATGCTTAACCAACTGAGCCTCCTAGATCCCTGAAATTTGAGAGATTTTTATGTGATTTTGCATTCTTTTTGTTTTAACCTCAACTTAAAATTACATATTGAACGTTCCCAAGTGGCCAAATATTCTTTAAAATCAGGATATTTAAGGGCTGCAGAACATTCCAAGGACTGGCACTCACTGACTTCCCCTGAGCCCGTCCCTCTTCTCCCCATCATGGCCCTCATTAAAACTCTTGCACCAGCTTGCTGACTAAAGTCCCCATCTGTGGCTTTAACCTCCTCCAATCCATTCTCTACCCGTCCTTGGTGGGCCTGTTCTGTGACACAGACCTGGGCTCGCTACTTTCCTGCTCGAGACTCCTCACTGGCCCCCCTGTGTCCTGGGGATGAACCCCAGACTCTTGCATGTGTCTGACAAAGCCCTTCCAGTTCTAGCCCCTTCCCATGGGCATCCCAGGATCCAGCCACACTGGTCTCTGCGGATGGGAGGCAGGGCAGTGTGGTGGTTAGCGCCTGGTCCTTGGAGCCAGGCTGCCCGGGTTCAAATCTCAGCTCTTTCTACAGGCTTGATTTCTGACTTTGTTCAGGTTTCATCAGCTGGAAAAGAAGGGTAGTGACATGCCTTGGGTGGGGGGGAACTTGGAATTCATATATGAAGAGAGTTTAGAATAGTATTTGGAGTAAGTTTCATAAGCACTCAATGCCTCCGTAAGGCGTTTCACCCTCCTCCTTCTTGCGATTATTCCCTGAACACATGAAGCAGTTCTCAAACACGACATTCCCCAAGAGCCAGGGTCCTTGGCCTCTCCCCTTGAACCTGGGTGGGCTTAGGGCCGCTTCAGCCGCTTGAATATGGTAGGAATGATGCTTTGTGACTTCGGGGGCCAAGTGATGAAAGGCAGTGGGGCTTCTACCTTTTCCACTGGAATAGTCCTTATTAGAATCCCGAGCTTCCGGTCCAGCCATCCTGAGGCTGCCATGATGTGAGGAAGCCCAAGCCACACAGACAGAGCCCACGGAGGCCTTCTGGCCGGCCGACCTTGTCCTTGGGGCCTCCTGGTCCAAGGACAGACATGCGAGTGAAACTCGAGATGATCTCAGCCCCTCAGTTTGGAGTTGCTCCAAACTGCGGGTTTTCCAGCTGAGTCCCCAGACATCGAGGAGCAGAGACAAGCTGTCTCCACTCGGCCCTTCCCAAATTCCGGACCTGCAGAGTCAGCGCACATGATAAATGGTTGTTTTAAGCTGCTAAATTCTGGAGTAATTTGTGGCACAGCAACAGATAACTGATGCACACGTGATCATCGCCTTCTCCTCTTCCTCCTCCTCTTTCTCGTTCTTGTTCTTGTTCCCTCCGCCCCCCCCCCCGCCCCCGCTCCTCCTCTTCCTCCTCGGCAAACTCCTGCATCTTCTTCAAGGCCCTGTAAAAATGTCACCTCTTCCTGTGTGAAACCTTCCCCGATCCCTCCCTGCCCTCACGGAATCTAACGCGTGCCCTCTTCTCACTGCGTCGATCTGTTTTCTCGTCCGTCTCCCCCTTAGACCAGGCATGCGGGAGGGCAGGAGCCTGGGTTCCCCTTTAACTCCCCGGCATCTGGTCGGCACCGCACAACGTAATCGGTTACATTTGCTGAAAGAATGAACAAATGTGTCCAGAGCTATTTCTCCACAGGAGCTGACCTGCACGACAGAAGTATCTGGAAGATGTTGACACAGTCCCCACATCGTGGAACTTGTCAGATGTTGGTACAGTGAAGAAAAATCCTGGCCCGTTCCCATCCTATAAAATCACGTGGGAACCTTGACAAATGTCCAGCCCCAGGTCGGCTGAGCCACACCGCACGCAGGGGCAGGCCCGGGAACGGGTGCTTTAAAAGTACCTGGCAGGTGATTCTAAGTTGCAGCCAGAGCGGAGAAGCCGTGCTGTTGAACTGTGGCAACAGCGTGAAGGATGATGCCGGCTAACGCTTTTTGAGGGTTTACTCTGTGCCGGGTGCTGGCCTAAGATTTTTCATGAATTAAGTCATTTAATCTACACCACCTCCCCATCAAGGGGAAACTACAATTATCTCCCACTTTTTCATAGCTTTATTGCTGTAGAGTTGAATACAATGAGCTGAATCTTTTCAAGTATATAATTTGATATTTTTACACCCACACACTCATATCAACACAAATCAACAAAGTCAAGATAGAAATATATCAGTCACCCTCAGAAGTTTCCTGGGGGGGGGGCACCTGGGTGGCTCGGTCGGTTAAGCGACCACCTCTTGATTTTTGGCTCAGGTCATGATCTCACGGTTCGTGAGTTCGAACTGGGCTTTGGGCTCTGGGCTGTCAGCGTGGGATTTTCTGTCTCCTCTCTCTGCCCCTTCCCTGCTTGCACTCTCTCTCTCTCTCTCTTTCAAAATAAATAAACATTTTGTTACATGTTTCCTTGGGACCCTCCTTCTCACAGACCATCCTGGCTCCTTCTGTCCACGAGGAACTGCTGGTCTGCTTTCTGTTATCATTCGATCCGTTTCCATTTTCTAGAATGTTATATAATCAAAATCAGGCAATAAGTACTTTTTTGGTCTGGTTTTGTTCGCTCCTAATAATTTTGAGATTCCTCCGCCTTGCCCTGTATGTCAACAGTCCGCTGCTTTTTACCGCTGAGAGTACTCCACTGCACAGGAGTATCACACTGTCCCCCATTTTACTTATTTTATTTTATTTTAATGTTTATTTATTTTTGAAGGACGGAGAGACAGAGAGCGAGCAGGGGAGGGGCAGAGAGAGAGGGAGACACAGAACCCAAAGTGGGCTCTAGGCTCCGAGCTGTCAGCACAGACCCCGACGGGGGCTTGAACCCATGAGCTGTGAGATCATGACCCGAGCCAAAGTCAGACGCTTAAAGGACTGAGCCACCCAGGCGCCCCACACTGTCCCCATTTTAAAAATGAAGAGACTCAGGTTCGGAAAAGGAACTTGCCCAAGGTCACTTGGCTGGTAGGTGGTGAACTTGAACCCAGGTGGTTGTGTCCAGGGTCAGGTCACCTGCCACCTGTGCCCTCTCTCCAACGGAGCCATGATGCCCTCCCCCACGTCTATGTCCACTTCCTGGAATCTGTAAATACGGCACATAAGATGGTAAGGGGAATTAAGGCTACAAATTCTTGATCTTAAAGAGGTTTTCTTTGGTTATCCCAGCGGGTCTATCGTAACCACAAGGGTCCTTTAAAGTGAAAGAGGGAGACAGAATAGGAGGTGGGAGTCAGATACTTCAAGATGCAATTCTGCATTTGAAGGTAGAAGAAGGGGCCATGAGCCAAGGAACGCATGCGCCTTTTATGGACTGGAAACGAAGAGGAAATGGATTCTCAACCTCCAGCCTCCAGAAGGAACGGGGCCCTGTCAGAGCCTTGATTTTACCCCAGTGGGACCCCTTTCAGACTTCTGGCCTCCAGGTCTGTGAGATTATAAATGTGTGTTGTTTGAAGTCATGGCGTTTGTGGGAATTGGTTAGAGCAGCAATAGGAGATGAATACAATGACCCTGACCCAGCCCTTTGGGGGGTATGTCTGTGCCCTAGGAGGACAGCAGGAGCTTCAGTGTGCGCCCAGAGGCATCTGGGGCAGACGGAGCCCATCAGAGGATGTGGTGACTGGGCAGGGTGTTTGCGCCCCCAGACCCCTGCCCCAAATTCAGCACCGGCTCCCCGGGACACAGCGGGGTGGCGGGAGGTCCCGGAGCTCAGAGATGTCTGGGCAGAATAAACTATTCCCTGGTTCTTTCTGAGCCTAGGGTGAGTGCCAGCGGCAGACATTCTCCACTCCGCGATCCAGGCCGATGCAGGCCCGAGCCGCAGGGGAAGCTGCGCCGGCGCGCTTGTCCAGCGTTGGCCACACGGTGGGTGCTCCGAGGGGGTAGAGTTCAAAGCTCTCAGAGACGAGGGGCTCATGGCAGCCCCTTGGGGCCGGCAGCAAGTTAGAGCACACGTAGCACCGGGGCACCCTAGGCAGAGGCCAGTCAACGCGAGGCCAGGCTGTGTGGAAGGAGGCCGGGGCCAGCATCGGGTCAAGTCTGGACTTTCCTAACAGCCTTTAAGCTGGGGACTGACGTGACCCAATGATGTATGGGAAGGTCCCTCGGGCTGTTTTGTGGGGAACAAGACAGGAGACACCCGGGAGGCAAATCACAGCTGTTCAGGTGACAGCAATGGCGGTAGCAGTGAGCTGGAGAGGAGGGGGCGTCTTAGGGAGAAGAGGGGGCGGCTGACACCAGTGGGAAGCCCCCTCCCTCACCCCCGGACGAGCCCAGACCCCGCTGCGATGGTGGCTCCAGGAGCTGACTCCTGAAGGCAGGAAGGCCACGCCTGGGGCTGTGGTCAGCACACATTCCAGGCCTGGTCAAACCCGGCCAAGTGCAAGGCCGACAGAACACAAATGCTGAAAAGCCCCGAATCCCCGAGTGAATTGAAGGGATCCTTTTATTGTCATTGTTTCCCGGCACGCAGAATTCTCGAGAAAGTCTGACAAAGTCTTCCTGGAAAAGCAAGAACTAGAGGAAGCTTCCTGGCCCCTGTGAGCCTGTTCTTAGTCCATGATCCAGGTGGGCAAGGGGGATGGAGGCAAACTGTCCAGGTGACAAGCCGGGGCCACATGCCCTTTCTGGCCCTGGGGACAAGGAGGCACCTGCTGTTCCTACAGCCCAGCTCCCGTCCTCCGGCTCCCCATCCATGCCAGGCAGCTCCAGAGGGAGACCAGATTGTGCCTGGGGTCCTGCGGGGGGAGACCGGAGCCTTGGCCCCTGAGTGGTCTGGGCCCCCCGGGCCGACGCCTGTACCAGCACCCGCCGATGCCAGGCCGACAGCCAGGCATCTCTGCAAACTATTCCCTGAGCGCAGAAGCCCGCGCGACGGAGAGGAACTTCTTGGGGTTCTGTGGCCCTCACTGGAGAGACGTGTTATCTGGAAACTCAACAGGAACCCTTGGTCTCTGCCTTTACCTGGTGAGCGCGGGCGCGGCCCGCATTTTTAGCATCCTCGGCAGCCTCTAATCGTAACCTCCTCTCTCCGCCTGGCTCACAGGTAGGAAGACCTGGCCAACCTGGCCTGCTTAGAGGCCACGCTGTCGGCCTCCTACCCGCTAAACTCCGCAAGGTGGGGACGTGGTTCCCTAGAAGACAGACTGAAACAGGCCTGGGGTGTGCCCTTTGCCTCTTCATACCCACGTTGCCCTCAGGCATCCTGAGCTACTGTGTCTTTTTTTTTTTTTTTTTTTTTTTCCCCTTGAAAGAGAGCTGGGGACCTCCAGAGGGGTAGCAGCTCCCAGGCTCACTTGCAAAGATAGAAGATACGACTCCCAGCTGACCGCCCCCAGATCTCTTTAATATGGCCTGTCCTGGGCACAGGGCGGGGTAAATTCCTTCCCCCCCCCCCCATCCCCACATGCCAGAACCATCTCCTTTGGCCTAGGCATCTGGGACAGCCTCGTCCCCAGGCTTGTCCCTTCGCTGCAGCCCGTGTGAGCTCTCCGTCCTGACTTGGTCCTTCCCCTCTAAAGTCTGAGCGTATCTGACTCTCTACGGGCCCTGCAGGCCTTGGCACATCTTCTCCGTTCGAGAGACTTGCCCGTCTCCCTGCCCTGTTCCCCAGACCCAGCCCCTGGCAGACATACCGGCAGATCTCGGCCCCCTTTCCTGCTGGGCCCACCTGGAGACCCCAGGCCCCAGGCAGCAGGACCACCTGATCACAGATGGCACATGAGATGAAACCCATCTGCCACCCCAGAACAAGTTCAAGTCCCAAGGTTTCTCCCAGCTTCTGCCTTCTGCTCGCTAAGACGGTTCCAGCCTCAGTTTGCCCTTCTGTAGGATGAGAGAACAGACCCCTACCTACTCCCTCATTGTAAGGGGCTGCGAGTGTGAATCGGACTGTCTTCACGTGGGCATCTGTCTCCTCGGGGTCTGCCCCAGCCCCCGCCCCCGCTCATTCCCTTCTCCCTACGGATTTCCACTGGGACCCTTAACAGCTCTCAACAGGTAGCTGAGTCCAGTTCCTAATGTACCCACCTGTAATTGCTGGGATATTTAAATTTTCTATGCCGAAGCTGACTCATCTGCTGGAGCCTTCCAGGAGTCTGAGCTACGTCAGCCTGTAAGATTCTGGAGCAAGAAATGAGAGCTTGGAGATCTGCTTTGTTCCCAGTTTCGGTTCTGTGCCTTGAATCTGACCTGTGGGTATCTGGACAAAGCTCTGCCCCCCCCCCTCCCAAGACATCAGCACCCCCATCTGTGTAATGAGCGAGGGCAGAAAGGAGGAGTGAATGGGGGCCCCCTGCATGGGTGGCTCGCGCCAGGTCTGAGCAGCTCCATGCTGTCCCTCTGCGCTCCAGACAACTGTCACCGGCTGCCTGGCGTAAATTCATCCTACGTTGTCTAGTTCCCCAACTACTGAAGAAGATATCAGAAATCTGCGTTTTGGTGTGAACTTTCCTGATTTTTACCTTGTAGCATTGAACTCGAAACTAAATACAACAAACACTGCGGGGGCCAAAGAAAACATGCCAGTGCCCGACTGGGCCCCGGGCCCCCTGCTTGCTAACTCTGGGCTGGACAAAACCTCGGCCTGACATTTAGCGCTATGGCTCTCATCCCGGCTACACACCAGAGTCACTTGGGGATTAGAAAAAGCTGACCCCCCAGATCGAAGGTCTGAGAGTGAGGCATCTTAGTGAACACAAGATGCCAGGGGGTGAGGCTGAATCCTGGCGGGGTCGTGCGCGGACCGGCTAGGCGACCTGGGTCAGTTCTGTCACATCGCTGGGTGTCATCTTTGATCCTGGACCCGTAGGCAGTGCAGGGAGGATTCATTCATGGAAAGGAACTGGCACATAAATGGTGCTCAGTGAATCCAGGGCGGAAAAAGGAATCGGTAGCTGCTTTTGCCTTGGGGGCTTGAATCCCGCCTTGGAAAACAAACACCTTTGCTTGCAAGAGTGAGTACATGGAGCGGACCGAGTGGCTCAGTTGGGTGAGTTTGATTTCAGATCAGGTCATGATCCCAAGGTTGTGGGATCGAGCCCCGTGTCGGGCTCCACTGAGTGTGGAGCCTGCCTGAGATTCTCTCTCTCTCTCTGCCTCTCTCCTCCACTCGCTTTTTCTACTCTCTATTTAAAAAATTAAAATAAAATAAAATAAAATAAATAAAAGACTGAGTAAATGGCAAGGAGCCCGGGGTCAGGGGTTGAGAGGCACGAGGCTCGGGTCCACTTTGGGCCCACCGTGGAGCTTGAGAGGAAGTTCCCTGAGCTCAGCATCACCTATCTTCTTTAACGAGGTACTGGCTAAGGCTCTTTTCCCATCGAGAATGCCAAAATTCACCCCAAACCTATTTAGACAGACTCGGTGAACAGTTTCCATGTGTACCCAGCATGGACACTGACAACAGAATCCTCAGGCGGCCTTAGAGGGTAGGTATAATTGGCCCATGCAGCTGATGAAAACACTGAGGGTCACGTATCGTGACTCCTTCAGGGAGACAGGCTAGGAGGCGCGCAACTGGTTCTGGAACCCAGGACACAAGCATCTCTGACTCCCAAGATTAGGGGCCGGGCAGGCAGGCAAGCAAAGAGGCAAGGGCAGGTTTGCCGTCAAGGGGAGAGGAGAAGACTCTGCTTCAGCAGACCCTCATCAGGCTCTCCCCGGCTCTTTTTCAACCAGGCCTTAACTTTCGGCTTTCTGTGTTCCTCTGAAGGGCTCAGACTTCAGCCAAAGATCTCACATTAAAAAAAAAAAAATTGTACACAAGTCGGCTGCCCCATGAGGGCCCGCGGGCCCCTAGTTTTCGAGCCCTTGTAGCCCCTACTGAACTTACCCTGCGCGCTCCCGTGTCTCTGACCGCAGAGGCCTGCGGAGTCCCGCCCCGGGCCCCGGATCCGGCGCCGTGACCTGCTCCCCACGTCCCCAGCCTGCGCCCTGAGAACCGAGAACAGGTCTCCCCGCTCCTGGTCGGTCAGTCGTAACGACCCTGGGCAGCCGTCTCCGCCCCTGGGAGGCAAGGCCGCACCCTGACCTCTCCCCTCCCCCTCCGGCTCCGCTCCCGCCCTCCCCCCCCCCCCCCCCGCCCCCCAGCTTGCTGGCCTGTCTACCCTCGGATCTGGCCCGGCCTCCTGCCGCCCAGTCCTTCCCCACCTCCTGCTGGCCGGCTTCTCTGTCGGGGTCCGGGGCCTCGATCTGCCGCCCCTCCCCACCGTGACCTCTATCCAGCCTCGCGCTCCGCGCCCCGCTGCCCTGCTCTCGCAGCTCCGGGGCTCCCCTCCTCCTGCGCCTTCCTGTCCCCTCCCCCGCTGCAGCGGCTTCCTCCTACCCCCACCTGCTGTGGCTCTGGAATTCCTGGTGGAGCCTACACTCCCAGCCGGCCCTGCACCCTACATGGGTTGTGCAAAAAAACCCCCGGAGCGTGCCGGCCTGGGTGTGCAGGACAGGGCGCAGGGTGCGGCTAAATGAATGGGACTCTCGGGCGGCCGTGCCGTGCCTAGACCTATCTGGGGTGTTTTAACATGCACACGTGTGTGTTTCTGCATCCAACTGTGTTTATACACCGGTGTATAATTTTTTGTGCACACACACTCAGTGACGCTTGGGGAAACTTTTCTGAAAATCCTGGGCTGGCAGTTTAAATATAAAAAGGCTTTGTTTAATGCCAGAAGCATTTCCCCCACGCTCTGGGAGTCATAGAACACTCACCTGCTTCCCTCCTCGCTTAAAGACCTGGAGGCAGAGGCTTTGGTGGGGGGCGGCTTCCCTGCAGTGAGGAAAAGGCTCTTTCCTCGGGCCACGTCCCCCCCACCTCCTCGTCCCTCGCCCCTAAAGGCTTTCTCCTGCCTGGCCAGCTCCCCAGTCTGTTTCTCTCCTGGGGCTGTTTAACTCCGAATCTTACCCCCTCCGATATCTGGGCGTGTTAACATGATGCCGACATCGCTCTGGCTGTGGACTTCCGATTGAAATGTGGCCAGCACGTGGGGTCCGCTGCCCCGCTGAGCAGCGGCGTGGTTGGAGGGCGTCTGGAGGGGAGGGTGGGTGAGGCAGAGCGGCTGAGGGCTAAAGGAGCAAAGGGGAGTCCCTCAAGGTGAGGACACCCCACCCAAATGGAGGTGGTAACACCTGTGTGCTAAGGTTGTTTGGAGTTTAATTCCTTTATTGTACGTTTTGTGGCTAGGTCTGTCTAGCACATAGTAGGCACTAAACAAAGACAATGACTTATTAGTCTGTCTGTCTGTCTGTCTGTGTTTGGTTTTTTGCAGGAGGAGGTAGAGAATGGTGCCGAAGGACATACACTTTAGATTCTGGATTCAAATCCTGACCTCATCATTGTATGACTTACTCTCCTCTGTGTGCCTCTTTCTTCTTTGGAACGAAACCATTGGTGGTGGTGGTGGTGGCGGCGGCGGCGTGCCTCCCAAGGGTATTACGAGGATGAAATGAAGTAATTTACATGAGTGCTAGATTTACACGAACAGCCCCTGGCACATACACGTGCTGTGTAATTTTTGCTGTTCATTGTCTAGAACGCGGGTTGGCACCATCTGTTTTTATAGGGCCCTCCCTCCAGCTAAGAATGGTTATACATTTTTTTAAATGGTTGGGGGGTGGGAAACAAAAGAAATCTAACATTTCAGGATGCATGAAAATTATATGGAATTCAAGTTTCAGCGTCCACAAATAAAGTTTTATCGGTGCACGGCCCAGGCGTCATTTACACGCTGTCTGTGGCTGTCACACTCCAAGGGCAGAGTTAAGTAGTTGTGACAACGTGAGCTCCACAAGTGGGAGGAGTTTTTGCCCGTTTGATCATTAGTGTATCTCCAGCGCCTGGAACAGTGCCTGGAACATACCAGATGCCCGCTAAGTTGCATGCATGAGATGGGCCTGAGGTAATGATGGGGCTGGGGCCCGACGTTCTGGAGCTTGGAATGGGAGTCCATAGCGATTTAAGTAGATGTTTCTTTGGAGATCAGAAGGAGGAATCTGTCCACCCCCACCCTCTCGGATGGACACAACGGCTGCCCACTTTAGCCTTCCCTTAGGTGCGGCATTCCCATTGTTAGTCTACTCTTTTCTATTCAGCCAGACCACATGGGCAGTTCAATTCGGGGTCATCATCGGTCAGCATCGCTGGGAGCTCTCCATCCCTGTCCTCCCACTCTGACCTGTTCACAGCAGGAAGAGCTTCCTGAGGAGAAGAACTTGAGCTTCCGGGGTCAGGTGCTCCATGGCAAAGGGGTTGTGCGTGGATAGTCACCTCCTGCGGAGAAAGGAGGTAGGGAAGGCCCAATGCATGCTGGGAACATTTATGGGGAGATTCCACTCAGCTTTGCCAGGGGACTGACTCTTCAGAGACCCTGGTGAGATGTTCCTGTGACAGTTGCCTGGGAGAAATAAACAGATAACCCCAGTGTGGGGAGCGTGGGTCTTCCTGTTGGGTGACTGGGCCTGAGGGCTGCGGAACAGACTCCAAGGGTAGGCAGCGGTTCCTCCCTTTATTCAGTGTTTCCCGAATCCCGCTGTGTGCTAGGTGGTGGTGCTGTTGTCAGGAATAAGACACAGCCCTTCTCTCCCAGGTGGAACCCACGGCATTTGGGACCATAAATAATTATGATGCATTGAGACAAGTGTGTAGTCAAAGGGCCCCCCAAATGGGCTGAGGATACAGCCAGACATTTCACAGAAGAGGAAACCCAAAAAGCCAAAAACACATGAAAAGAAACTCAATATGACTCCTGGTCCCGACAAATGTAAAGTCGAGCCACATGAAATACACACCAGATTCGCAAAAATAAAAAATGGGTGATGTCATATAGTTCTGGTTGGTAAGGGGTGGGGGAAAGGCGGTCTCATAGTTGGTGGAAATATGAATTGTTACAGCTTTGGGGGAAAAGAAATTTGGCAATATATATTAAAATATAAGCAGAACATAAAATGAACAAATCAGGAGACTATAGATGCTGGCCGGGATGTGGAGAAGCAGGCACCCTCCTACAGTGTTGGTGGGAATGCAAACTGGTGCAGCCACTCTGGAAAACAGTGTGGAGTTTCAAAAAAATGAAAATAGAGCTACCCTATGACCCAGCAATAGCACTGCTAGGAATCTACCCAAGAGACACAGGAGTGCTGATGCATAGGGGCACGTGTACCCCAATGTTCATAGCAGCACTTTCGACAATAACCAAATCATGGAAAGAGACTAAGTGTCCATCAACTGACGAATGGGTAAAGAAGATGTGGTATATATACAATGGACTACTACGTGGCAATGAGAAAGAATGAAATCTGGCCATGTGTAGCAACATGGATGGAACTGGAGGGTATTATGCTAAGTGAGATAAGTCAGTCAGAAAAAGACAAATACTGTATGTTTCCAAGCACAGGTGGATTTTGAGAGACTTAGCAGAAAACCATGGGGGAGGGGAAGGGGGGGAGAAAAAAGACACAGAGAGGGAGGGAGACAAAACATAAGAGACTCTCAGAGAATAAGAACAAACTGAGGGGAGAGTGGGGGTGTGGGAGGGGGGAGAGGGGGTGATGGGCACTGAGGAGGGCACTTGTTGGGATGAGCACTGGCTGTTGTATGGAAACCAATTTGACAATAAATTATTTAAAAAAATAAATAAAATAAAATAAAATAAAATATAAGCAGAACAAAACAAAAAACATAGCCTTTGTCTCACGGCTACACTCCTGAGATTCCATCCTGGGACTTAAGGACAACATACTTATTAAAATGTTTTTTGAAGTGTTAAAAACCTGGAAACTTTTGTCTCCAGGATGAAAGGTTAAATTGTGATGATCCAGCTATACATAAAATATTATGTGGCTACGAAAAAGAATGAGTTGGCATTACTCCAAATGCCCTGAGGGTTTCCATGTTTTACGGTCAAGTGAGGGGCATCGGAGGGGGACAAACGTCTAGTGTCTATAAAATGACGCATCTTTTAACCCTAATACCAGCCCGCTCCTTCCCATATACGTACTTTTTTGTTTGTATATGACCTGTGAGCAGGGAGAATCCTTCTGGAAGGCCACACGCCAAACTGCCAGCTTTGGGACTCCCAGTCCCGGGAAGCTAGCTTCATCTCTGACAAAACTGGGAAAATATGTCTCGAAAGTATGCAACCTAATGTTTTCTGGGGATACTATTGTATATCCGTGAAAACGAATCTACACATGGACAACGAGAACCTAGTGACTCGGACAAAAGACAAGACTGCTTTAATCTTGGGCAGGTCTGTGGGCAACTCTCCTTCTGGATTTCTGTAGTTTCCATCACAGTGTTTCTTATATACTGTTTAAAAAGTAGAGAAAAAAGTAGGGAAAGATCTTGTAATAGCAACATGATTGCCAGTTGCAGACTGGCCAATGGATTCTTTCTTGGGATAGGAAGCTCAGGAGTTTGAAAGGAGTTTTGGAAGAAAGATAAAACAAGACATCCCGCAATGTAGGGAAACTAGCTAAAAATTAAGCTGGTCAGTGGGTGAGAATAACTGTCTGCCCCGCCCAACCCACTCCCTACTTCTGGAGGGCTAAAACTGCCTTCTTTCCAATAAAGAATTATTTTTGTGCCCAGGCTTTTCTAAGTATGCTCTAGGCACTGAGGACACAGTGGTGAATAAGATACACAAGGTCCCTGTCTCCATGGAGCTTATGATCTAACAGGAAAGACAGTTATTACATAAGAACAAGTAAATATGGGGGCGCCTGGGTGGCTCAGTTGGTTGAGCCTCTGACTTTTGATTTCGGCTCAGGTCATGAGCTCATGGTTCTTGAGTTTGAGCCCCACATCCAGCTCTGCCCTTTCAGCTCAGAATCTGCTTGGGATTCTCTCTTTCCTTCTCTCTCTACTCCTCTCCTTCTTGTTCTCTCTCTCTCTCTCTCAAAATAAATTAGTAAACTTTAAAAAGAACAAATAAATCTGAAATCAAGTATATGACATGTGCTTGAAGAAAAAATGAGATGATGTAGATGGTGCCATCTGGTGATTGGCACGCAGGAAGTAGTAGGTACCTGACCTTGGCTGGTCCAGTCATGGCAGTCAAGGTAAGGCGTTGGGGGAAAAGGCTGTCTCCTGAACCTGGCGGGGTAGCCAGAGCTGCTGGCAGCCATGCCGTCACTGTGTGGAGTCTGAAGACGCCATCGTGCAGGAGAGAAAGGCAGAGCGAGGCAGATATTCTTTGAGCACCTGGATCCTCTCATGCCTGAAGCCGGAACCACATCCTTTTTGTTTAAGCTGGATTTAAAAAAATCACTTGCAATAGAAAAATTCTTAAGGTATTACTATTAATTTAATTAACTAGTTATTATTACCATTATCATCCCACCGCTTCTTTTGTTTTAAAATTTTTTTTAATGTTTTATTTATTTTTGAGAGCAGGAGAGACAAAGCATGAGTAGGGGAGGGGCAGAGAGAGAGAGGGAGACACAGAATCTGAAGCAGGCTCCAGGCTCTGAGCTGTCAGCACAGAGCCCAACGCGGGGCTCGAACCCACAGACCGTGAGATCATGACCTTAGCCGAAGTCAGTTGCCTAACTAACTGAGCCACTTGGGCGCCCCTCATCCCACTGCTTCTCCCAGGTGACTTTGCTGCAAGCCCAAGCGAGACCAAGGACCTGCCCAAGAGACGGCGCTGCATTTCTGGCTTTAGAGTCCTCGAGCCCTGGGATTAGCTTGGCAGATACATTTGCATGAGGGAGGTGCGTGTCTTTCTCCGGATCTTCCTGGATGTTGAAAGACAATAAGCATGAGAGCCACAGGCTAGCGCATGACCAAGTGGGGGTTCCCTCATGGCGGGTGGACCCTTCAGCATGCCTCAGAGATAGAAGCCTGCCTGACATGCTGCCTGTCATTCCTGAGAGCGCCCGTGGACACACCTCGTCAAGCCCCCAGATGCCCTGCTGGATGCCTCTGCTCACCCTCTGCAAGGACCCACCAAGCCCCCCCAGGCCCCGGTGGAGCAGGTAGGACCACCTCCCCTGGGGGTCGGGCATAGCCTGGCCCCGCCCCTCTTGCCAGGAGATTTGATTTCTAAGCTCCTCCCACTCAAGGGACCCCTTCCTTTCTGCCCACTGCTCCGAGGAAAGCAGCAGGAAAATAAGGAGGCAGGGCCAGGGAAGAGAGGAGAGTCTCAGTTTTGAGTGGATCGCTTCTTGAGCTATAGACTGCACCCCTGTAAAATCGACCCCTTTCTACCTCCCCTGCCTGTGGACAGGGTCCTTCCCCCAGGGTCAAACGACACCCAAGTACTGTTCAAGACCCTATATTTCAGTTAAGGCTCCTGCAGCTTCCCCCTGATGTGTTAAATCCTGGAGGCTTGTCTAGGCCTGCTGGTTACTCAGGGTAGCTCCCTTGATGGCGGCATTTAAAAAAAAACTTTTTTAAAATATTTATTTCTGAGAGAGAGAGAGAGAAAGACAGAATACAAGTGGGGGAGGGTCAGAGAAAGAGAGAGGGAGACACAGAATCTGAAGCAGGCTCCAGGCTCTGAACTGATGGCACAGACCCTGACGCGGGGCTTGAACTCACAGACCAAGAGATCATGACCTGAGCCAAAGTCGGACGCTTAAGGGACTGAGCCACCCCAGGCGCCCCCATCCTATGGCAACTTTTTAAAATAAGACAGGCTTGGGTCTCATTGGAGAGAGGAAAGGGTACCTAGGAGATTTGACTTGAAGCTGCTACATTTGAGTAACATTGAGAAAATATCCAGTCAGTATGGAAGGAAGCACCCCCCCTCAATGTGGTAAAATTTTACATGTATGGGGGTGGGGCAGACAGATATCTGCTACTATTTTCTGCTTGTTTGAAATCTTCTCTAATTGAAAATTAAAAACGAAACTCAAAGGAGGTGAGGGGTGCCTGGATGGCTGGTTGCTTGAGCATCTGACTCTTGATCTCAACTCAGGTCTTGATCTCAGGGTCGTGAGTTCCAGCCCCACACTGGGAGTAGAGTTCACCAAAATAAAATAAAATAAACTTAAAAAAAATTAAAAGAATCCAGGACTTGATGGAGATTCAGGTTGAGGACATTCGTCCCCACCGACCTGATAGGTAATACAACTGTCTGTGGCTCCCACACACCATCTTACTCTGTGTATCTAAACATTTATCCATCTACAATCAACACATCGAGGTTATGCTTCAGGCAAGGTGTAGAACCAGAAATTGGGCAAGGGGAAAATCTTCAGTTTTAGGGGGCAGTCTGCTTTGATTTCAATCCTGGCTCCATCCCTTAAGAGCTGCGTGACCTTGGGCTGGTAGTGAGTAACACAGCCCCTCTGAGCGTCCAGCGCCCATCTGTACAATAGCAACTCTGGGCAACAACTTAGTCGATGCAGAAGAGCTCTGTGCCGGATCTGAGGCTGGGCCTTTCGGGTGGTGCACTGGGGACAGAGATGTGGAAAGGAGGGCGCTTGTCCCTCGGCTAGGCCAGGCCAGCCAAGGCGAGTGTGACTTTGCTGTGCCCCGCCCCCTGCTGAAAGTCGGTAGGGATTCCGAAGGCAGAGGAAGGGATTTTGTTTGCGGGTGTGTTGGCTTTTTAAAGACAGATTGAGCTCCACGGTTGGCAGCGTCCTCACGGGCCACGGCGGGGGGCCGGGCTCGGGCGCTGGCCATGCTGGGCGTGGAGCTTGGCGCCGGGAGGGTCACCCCTCGACAGCCTTGCCACCGAGCCCTCCGCCCTGAGCTCGAGGGCCACACCCCTGGCTGCTCCTGCCCCCAGTGCTGGGAGGTCGCTGGTGGAGCCCTGGCCAGTTGGGGGGCTGGCCTGGGAGGGGTGGGTGCAGCGCCACGAGGGGCAGGAGACCGGCTCCCACTTGCTGGCGCACTCCCCCCACCCCCGCCTCCCTGGTGTGGCAGGCAGGCGGCCAGGGGACTTGGGCTCTTCAGAGCATGAACCAGACCCACCAGGCGGGGGAGGTCGCAAACCCGATCCCACTTAAAAACATAATTAAAAATACTTAAGCCGGTTGCCAGGATTTAAATACAAAGGCGCACAGAGCTGCATGCTAGTTCCCCACCTCTTTGCAAGGGTGTTCTCCTTGGAGCCTCTCCAGGGTCCTGGCGTCGTCCACATGGTCAGCTTTGCTTTGGAGACAACTGAGTTTGTGAGCCCCGCTAGATTAATACCAAATCTGAGGAGCTGGGGTGCCCCGCGTCAGGCACAGGGCTAGACGGCCCACACCCCTCAGTGCCCTTATCCCCCTTGACTGGAAGTTTCAGTGGGCCTTGCTCCGTGGGATCCCCCGCAGCTGGCCCAGTGCTTTTCACAGAGTAGACTCCAGAGGTTGCAAATAAACATAAGAGGTAACTTGTTTTGAGCATTGTCCCAAGTGCTTTCCATACTGGCTCATTCGCTCCTCACAACAGCTCTGTAAGGTAGGGACAGGCATAGCCCTGAAACAGAGGCACGGAGAAATGAGAGAACTTGCTGGAATGCAGGGGAGCCGGGAATACAAAGCTGGCTGTCTGCTTTCGAGCTGTCCCATGTCAATCTTACCTCTCACTCAAAAAAAATGACAGCCTGGCTTCCATCCAGCGACCTCAGGAAATTAAGGCCCCTCCCCTGCTCCCCCAACTTTTCACTGCTGCCTGGTGTTGGAATCGGGAGACTTGGCTTCAAGGCTCAGCTCTGCCGTTAGCAGGCAATGAGCCCTTGGGCAAGTCTGTTCCCCCCTAGATATCAGAAAGGTACTCCCATCTTTGGAGACACATTGGACGAGATCAGCTCTAAAGCCCTGAGTTGTGTGGCCTTTATAAGGGGAAGTGGGGGCTGATTTTTCATTTTCTGCCCTTGGCAGTCTCTTCAGGAGGCCTTGGCTTAGCCCGACGGTGGCTCTGCTCCCAGGGGCCGGGGAAGGTTCGGAGCGCTGGCAGAAACTTCCTGAATTTTCCCCCAGCTCCTGCTGTGGCCTTGGCTCTGGGTGGGGGCTCTAGGGCCTCTCCCAGTGGGTGCCGGAGGCTAGAGCCGCCTTTGTCTGCCGCAGGAGGCCAGCCAGGCGGCTGCGGCTGCAACCGGCCCCTGCCCAGGCCTGGGAGATGGTTTTTTTCCCTGTGTGTTGCAGCTGGGACCGTTTATAATAGGAAAAAAAGAGAATGACCAGGCCAGCCGGCTGGAAAATAAAGAGACTTAAAAAGAAAAGGGCTAGGCTGTTCTTCTCCTGTGGAGGCTTTGGTTAGGCAGAAAGTTTTAGTTCCTTTCTGAAAGGCATTTGGGCTTTTGAAGTCCCCTGCGGGAGCTCCCTCTGGCCCCTGGGAAGCCAGGCCCTGGCATGTCCCAATGTGCATGGCCAGGATGGGGCCAGGGGAACTCAGGAGGTGGCAGCAGGCCCTGGGAAATACTGCAGCAGGCTGGGCCCCCCGGGGCCCCAGCCCGGCCCCCCTCGGCTCCCAGCCCACGCCCTACCACCCCTCTCTGGTGGTCTTTCCCCTGGATTTCCTCTGCTCTCTCTGGCTCTCAATGCTGGCCTGATGCTAGGGGGGCTGAAGGACAGGAGTGAACCCGGATCTGCTTCTTCCTGTGGTCATGGAGCTAGAGGGATTTCACAAGTGGGGAAACTGAGGCAGAGAGAGGGTTTGCCCGCGGCCGCCCAGGGAACCTAAACTTCTTGAGTGGCTGTTGCGTGTGTGCTTTGCCTGTAAATACTAACGACAGATGATGTTTAGTAAGCCCTCATATACGGTATGGAAGGAGCTGGTTCAGAAACCACGGACCTGGCAGGTAGAAAGAGATGGTTGTGGCCTAAGGCTCCTCTGAGGGAAGCTTACCGGCAGTCTTCTGGAGACTTCGCCGGTTCTAGTCCACGCAGATGAGCTCTCCTCCTTGTCCGTCCACCCCTCGGCAGGGCCATGCGGTATCCATCGCTAGAAGAAGGACCACGATCAACACACGGCATTCATCAGCTGCCTACTATGTGCCCAGTGCTGTGTGCCAGCTCGTTTCGGGCCCTTCGCACATCGTCGAGCGGGTCAGTGGTGATGTTATCTGCCTGCTCACTGCCATCCTATGCCACTGGCTTTATTCTCCTCATTCTATCAATGGAGTGGCTTCGTCCTGGGGTCTAAAGCCAGGCCCTTTTGGCAGGAGAGGGTGAGCCCCTTCCGCAGTACTGTGCCCTGTCTGCCTAGAGCCTCCAGTCTCGGCCATTCACTGGGCATGAAGTGAGGCCCACGGAGGCTCGGGGGGGATACATATCAAATTCCTGGGGTCTGCCTTGAAATAGCTTCCAACGTATCTGGGCGGGCACAGAATGGTGCCAATTGGTGAGTGCCGTCCACCAGAAACGCTTCACGTGAACACAGCTGTTTGCACAGAGATGTTAGGCGACTCCTCTGTGTGTGGAACGGACTGATGGTCTTCCTCCCAAGGCCATCACTAAGTCCTGAGGATCCGCACGACGCTGGGGGTGCAGCCGGGAGCGGGGTAGAGAGCCCCGGTGATCCCGCTTCTCTCCTTCCTGCCCATGGCCGCCGGGTCCCCAGCTACGTGTGCAGGACACATATGTGTGCTCCTCTGAAATCTCTATGGCATTTCTTTCAGACCTGGGCACCTAGTAGCTTCTCTTCAGGACAGGGTGGGCAGTGGGAGGGGGCAGAAGGAGACAAGGGTACATGCACGGGCCAACACACAAGTATCAGATTTTTTTGGCAAAGTGATGGTGAGATGGTTTTTCTAAGCTAGTTTGGTCCTGCACGCTCTTAGGTCTTTTTTGGTAATGAATTATGGCCACAAAAGAGGTGGGAGGGTTGCTACTCCCACGTAACCACTCTACCGAGTGAGAGCGAAGGCAAGTCCCTGACCAGATCCCGCCACACGCCTGGGTAATTATTAAAGCACTACTACCTCAGGGACAAAACAGGTCCTACAACCAGCTCGACGGAGCCCCAGCATCCTGTCCTTTAGGTTGTCTAACTACCTCCTGCGTGAAAGGTGCATGCCAAGTGAGTTCCTGTCACACTCTTGGGCAGAAGTTCTGGCTGGACCCCAGACCCCTGAGGGATCAGGCGGGAGGTCTTAAAGATACAGGTCTCTCTAGTCTTACCGGCTGTGCGTTCCCTGATCAGGCATGGTGGAAGTGTCTCCAGACCATTTTTCTAAGCCACATTTTGAATGCTTTTAATTTTACCAACAGACAGCTCATGTCTAAATCTATCACATTTTTGTGACAGATATCCCGTTTGCTCATTAGCAAAACATGGGTGGCCGAAGGTCCGGAGAGTGCCTTGCCTGATACAACCACTCTTAGGTAAAACTTGGAAAACGGGGCACCCATCACATCCATTATAGACGGGATCGTTGTTTCTTTTCAAGCAGCACAGGCACTGGAAAAGAAGTATTTCAAGAGAACAAAGCAACAAGCGACCAGAGTCAAGAGACCTCAGGCATGTGTGTGCCACACACCGGGGCAGTTAGAGGGGGTCCGGGTGGAGACTCTCAGGCTCCAGGCCAAGAGTCTCAAGCCTTCTGAGGGTGTGAGTCCGCTGGGACCGTCCCGCCAAGTTGGTCTCTTTCCTGCCTGTGGGTGTTCCTCACAAAGCCTGCTGACACTTGAAGAATTAAATAATTATAATAATGATGATAAAATAGAAATGGCCTTCCCAGCTGAACAGAAACTGAAGGCAAGGAGGTTCCCACACCCGATGTATTGTTTTTGGCACTGTGCTCCCAAAGCCCCCGGGAGGCAGATGTCTGGGCCGGCTGCTGGTCTCTCTGAGTCGTGGTCAGGGGGGCGGGGGGGTGCGCTGGGGACCTTTGGAGAACTCGGGGAGCGTCTGCAGGGATTTCCCTTCCCAAAAAAGCCAAGCTGAGAACGGAGAGCAGAGGAAGGGACTCTCTCGTCTTACTGGGTTGTGAAGCCTCACAAGCTCGAAGACCAAGCCTCGGTGTTTAAACACGGAGGCAGGGAGGACCTGGATGGTGGGCCGATGCCAGGCAGTGAGCCGGTGCCAGGCCACCTCCCGGCGGCTCGACCTTAGTACCTCCCGGACAGGAGTGCCCAGGGAAGCCTGGATTCCCCGAACAGACGGATCGCGATAATCGAACAAAAATGCAAAAGAGAAAGAGGAAAAATCGAATCCTCTCAAACACAGACTTCCTCTCCATAGACCTAAAGCTGCTAGAAAGCTTCCAGAAAGCAGGGGCATGTCTGTCCTATCTCAAGGAACACCAGAGAAGGAAGGGACTGGTCAGTACGAGGAGGGAATGTGTGTTGTGCGATTGTCACCTCCCTTGAGAAACATGGTTGACCTTGGTGGGCAGTGAAGGTAAGAGACCGGAAGGGAGGGAAGCGGGGGCCTGATCATAGCTGTCAGGCCTGGTGGCTCTGCCCTGGGCCCGGCAGGCCGTACTCACGAATATGAAATCCTCAGGGCAGCCCCATGCTTTCTGGATCCCCCGTTTGCAGATGAGAAAATCTCATCAAGTCCCTGGCCTGAGGTTGTCCGGTGGGGGCATCGAGGAAGGCTGGGTGGGAAGGCGGATCGGATGGGCTCCTAGGCCTGGCTGTGACTGCCTCCTTTGGCTCTTTGCTTGGAGCTGTGGCAGCCTCTCCTCAGAACCACCCAGCCCCTTCCCACCTCAGGCCCTTTACACACACTGTTCACTTTGCCAGGAACTCTGTTCTCTCTCCTCTTTCCTGACTCCTTCCTCCCCCTCCAGGCTCTCAGCCAGACCACCACTGTGACCCTCTGTTTTTTGGCCTCCTTTACACTATATTTTTCCTTCTTAGGATGGTTCAAAACTGTAATTAAATAATTATTTATATGGCCATTTATTAAAAGTCAGCCTCCCTACCAGAGAACAAGCCCCAGCAGGGAGGGCCTGTGGTCCTTGTTCGTTGCCTCCCACTCACTTTTGGCACACAGTAGGCGCACAATCAGTAAGTTCACGTTGAACAAACACATAGACAAAGGAATGAACTTATTTTCTGGGGGAAGACTGGGGGGTTAACCTTCCTTTCCCCAAGTTGGCTGTTCCTTATAAATACGTTTTTAATGTTTTATTTATTTTTGAGAGAGAGAGACAGAGTATGGGTGGGGGAGGGGCAGAGAGAGAGAGGAGGAGACACAGAATCTGAAGCAGTTTCCAGGCTCTGAGCTGTCAGCACAGAGTCCGACTCGGGGCTTGAAGTCACCAACCACAAGATCATGACCTGAGCAGAAGATGGAGGCCCAACCGACTGAGCCACCCAGCACCCCCAAATGGTTGTTCCTTATAGGCTGATGCAAGTTTTCCCAGTAGGGAGTGTGACAAAAATCATGAGTTCCCTATTCCGGGGACTGCTGTTCACTGAAACCGAGTGTGTGCACGCGTGCGGATGGGGACAAGGCAGTCATTTGGTGGATTTGCAGCAAAGCACCTCTTGACCCTTCAGGGATACTAGTCTAGAGGCTACAAACGGAACCCTATCTTATTTTCACTTCGGTGTCCTACCTTGTTGTCACCAACCACAGCGCCTCTCCTGCGTTCACCAGATGACACCGGCTTCTTTTAGAAGCTCCAAAAAGAAGCCTCTCTTGCGGCACATCTGGGGTTGCCTGGTTAGGAGTGTGCAGAAATGGTGGGGAGGCAGCCCCTCGGTGGGAGGTGCCCCCTCCTGCAGCCAAGCTGCGGACTTGGAGGGAAGATGACCATTTATGTGAGCGAGGTCTCATTTTTAAAAACACCAACTTGTCGTTTCTCTTGCGTTCATGATGGAGGCTTCTTTCAGTTCACAAAGGATCTCCGCAGCCATTTCTTCGGGCAGGAGCAACTGTCCCCTTCGCAGATGAGGAAGAAGAGGTCCCCTGTGGCCCTGCGGGAAGGGGCCCAGACCCCTGGACACACGGACGGGCATAGGCAGGTGGGATGGGAACCACCACCCGAAAATGACCTGGTTCTGGCCCCTGGTCACCAGGCTGGTGAGAAACAAGTCTAACCCTCACCCGGCGCCCCCTGAGACCCTTTTGGTAGGAGCTACTGGCTTTTTTGCTGCTCTGGAATTTTCCTTAAAACAGCGTGTTTTTTTTTTTTTTTTTTTTTTTTTCTGGAAGGAGTTAAAAATGAAACAAGCTTCAGAGAAAGCGGGGCCGGGCTGAGACGGGGAGGAGGTCGAGCTCCCTCTGCACCCTGACTGCCACTGAGCTGGGTGACAGCAGACAGGTCTGGCAGGGGAGACGTGAGCGTGGGGACGCGAAGGCGTGTGGCTGCGACGTGCAGAGAAGGACCCCGGAAAACTTCGTGCTCTTCTCCAGGACCCCCAGCCCTTGGGGATCAGTTCGGAATACGCTGTACGCTGTCGCCCGACCCCCGGTCGGTTATCCTCTCCTCTGGCCTGCCTCTGGGTCCTTCCGCTGTTCCCGGAGGGTGGAAAAAAGGCAGCGCCGCGGGTCGCCAAACACCGCCCGCTGACCCCTCCTTTCCTCCAGCACACCCCTACCCCACCGCGCTCCTTTTGTCCGGCCCCTTCTCTCCGGCTCCCGGCTGGGCGAGATCCGCGAGTCTTCAGCCCCCCAGAGAGCCAGGGCGGGCGAGCCGGGGGCTGTTCTCCGCCCCCTCCCCCTAGGAGAGGCAGCCCGCGGCGGGGGCACCCCGGAGCCGAGGCCAACCGCCCCCCTCCCCCAGCGTGTGCCATCTGCCGCCTGTCAGCCTCTCTCCGCGGGCCTCGATCCCAGGCGCCGGCGGGGGTGGGGGAGCTGCCGACTCGGCCCCTCCTTCCTGGTTCCTTCCCGGGCGCCTCGCGGCCTCTGCCCTCGCTCCGGCCCTTGGCACCCCCTCTCAGCTACCCCGGCTGTCCCCGAGCTTCGAGAGGCGGCTCCCGCCGCACACTCCTGGACACAAGAGCTGGGACAGAGGCGACCTGGGGGGGGGGGGAATGGCAGCTCTAACTTGGGTGGGGGGCTCTCAGGGTCTGGATCTCAGTTGGGGGACATCTCTGTCCCCGCTCCCGGCTCCTCTGGGTATCTTCGCGGTCTCCCGGAGCCAAGGCGTCCGCCTCTGCGTCGCGTTTCGCCGGTCACCGACTGTACCTCGGAGACCGCCTTGAGCTCGAAAGCTTGGCCTCCCCCCATCCTAGACCCCACGCCCCCACCTCGCCTCAGGCCTTTCCCGGCACCCGCCGGCCTGGGCTCCCTAGCCGCAGGGGTGCGGGGGCGGCATTTACCTCCGCATTCAGCCCAGCATGGGGTGCGAGCCCGCAGGCCCCGAGAGGCGAGCAGGGCCGGGTGGGACCGCGCAGCAAGCCGAGGGGGGCGCGGGCCGCCGGGCCGGCCGGCGGGCTGGGGAACGGCGGGGCGCAGGCGCCCTGCTCGGGGCGGGCGCCTCTGCCCGACCGGCCCCGGCGCGGCTCTCGGCGGGCAGCGGGTTTCTCCCTGAAAGGTTGCCCTGGGTAACTCGTCTCCGAGGGGACACAGCCCTCCCCTCTCCAAGTGGCAACTTATCGATCCGCGAGATTGATAACCCCCAGCGCCGCGCCGCGCCCCCGCTTCGCTCTCCCAGCTCTCGGGCGAGCCGGCCCAAGGTGGCGCCACTCGCCCGGGAGGGGGGCGATGTCGGGGCCTCTCCCCCACCCTGGACTCGGCCGCCTGCAGCTGTGGGGGGAGGGGTAGGCTTCAAAGGAATAGTTTAGGGGAGTCGCCTGCGGAGGACTTTCCCCAAGTCTGAGCGCCTCCCCGGCGGTCTCGGAGACCTAACCTCCACCGGCTCGAAAAGTGGCAGGGACTCGAGGCGCCCCCTAGTGGCTGGGGCAGAACTTGGTGGAAAGTAGGTGCCGGTTCCTTTTCTCGACCGCGGGGAAGGCAATGCTACTGCAATGTTCTGAGGCGCCGAGTTTCCTTTTATTGTCTTAACCAAGAAGTGCGCAACCAGATGGAGGAATCCTACAAAGGCAGGTGTGGGGCGCCAAAGAGAGTTAGCTCAGTGGTGGAAGAGTTTGTCGATGTGGGGTAGAGATAGTCTACAAACACCGACCAGTGGGCAGAATTCAAGAGGGAAAAGCCAAGTGCCGAGATAATTCATGTGCGTGGGGCATGATTTGCGTAAGAGGCAGTGCTAGAGCAATTCACCCCAGTTTGCACCCCCTCCCACTTTTTGGCAGTTTGTAACGCTAATGCATCTGGGCGAGCTTGACAGCGCGCGTGGGCCCTGTGTCTGTTTCCTCCTCCCGCCCCGGGTGCCGCGGGCGCCCAAGTCGGGGCCCCGCGTGCCGGTGCGGTGTCCGCGCCCGCGCCGTGCCTGCCGCCGCCGCCGCCGCCGCCGCGGTCCGGGTTTTGCGGGCGGCCGGAGCTGTATTTCCAGCGCTGTCCATCGCTCGGTGCTGTTGGCCCTCTCTCCGTCTGATCCGAGCCGGAGCAGTGCGGGGCGCCCCACGGGATCAGAGCGCTCCCCCGCCGGGACTCCGCTCCTCACATCCTCCTGCTGGGACCCGGCTACATTTCCAGCCAAGCCTGGCTTTATTATGTGTCTCTGCAGTGCAGCCCCAGCAGCCGGATCGGGAGGAGGAGAGCCAGCGACCACAAAGAAGACAGGAGCGCAAGGGAGGCTGGCGGGCGGGCCGGCGCCGGCTGGAGCGCGGAGGAGCCGGGGCGCAGCCGCCGCCGCCGCCGCCGCCGCCGCCGCCGCCGCTGCCCGGGAGGACGGGAGCCCGGCCGCCGCCTGCTCGTCCTCCTCCGCCGCCGCGGCCGCCGCCTCCCCCCCTCTCCGAGCCCTTGGCCCATGGAGGCAGCTAGCGGGGCCGGCGACTTGGCACCGGCCTGGGGATCGGCTGCGCGCCGCGCGCTGAGCACCGCAGCCCGAGGGCAGGCAGCCGCGGCCCGGCGCACAGGCTGAGCGATGCCCGGGGCACGGGCGCGCCTGCCCGCCGCCGCCTGAGCGCCCCCGCGCGCCCCTTCCTCCTCCGGGGGGCCGGCGCCGGACCAAGCCGAGAGCCAGAGAAGGGGGCGTGAGCCAGGGGCCCCGAGCTGAGGCTTCCGAGCCACTGCGGCCGTTTCGAGCCCCCCCCTCCCAAGTAGGCTGAGTTGAGGGTCCCCCCTCCCCATCCATCATAATCTCCAAACCAGGCGTTTGGGCATTTTTTTTTAGCCATTAATATTTATTATTATTTTTTGTGTGTGTGCGGCAGGGGCTAATTTGAAGGCTTTTTTTTTTTTTTCCGGGGGGTGCTGAGCTTCCGCGCTCCCGACCGCCTCCCGGTCTCCACCCCCCCTGAGACCCCCTCGACTCCAGCCCCGTCCCCCCTCCTCAGATGGGTTCATTGTGAGCTCCGCACCGGGCTGCGTGGCCGGACGCCTGCAAACTTTGCACAAAAATCCGGCAAGGGGCGGAGGAGGAGAAGGAGGAGGAGGGTGAGGGTGGCGGTAGGGTGGGGGAGGGAGGGAGGGAGGGGGCCGCAGGGGCCGGGGGCCGGCGGGGGGTGGGGAGGAGGAGGGGGGCGGCTTTTTTTTTTTTTTTTTTTTTTGCATAACTCGGCTCGGCCGAGTGGCCTCCGGACTCCCCGCGCCGCTGGGACCGCCGCTGGGACCGAGAGCCCCCGGCTGCCGCATTGCAACAGGCAGGGCCCCGGCGCGGCCCCCGGGCCTCCCCCCGCCCCCGAGCGGCCTCGGCCGGCCCGGGCCGTCCCCCCCAGGGAGGCCGCCTCGGACCTGCGATCCGCTCCCCGCAGCCGCCGACCCGGCTGCAAAAAAAAAAGTTTCCGAGAGGCAGGCGGAGGAGAAGGGGGAGAAGGGCAGCCCGGAGCGGCGGGGGGCGGCGGGGGGAGCCGGCCGCGGAGGGCGACGGAGCGCCGGGAGCCCCGGACATGTCCAGGCGGAAGCAGGCGAAGCCGCGCTCGGTGAAAGGTGAGCGAGCGAGGCCCGGCGGAGGCGCGAGCGAGCGAGCGGGGAGGGAGGGAGCGAGGGAGGAGGGACCGGCGAGCGGGCGGGCGGCCGGGGACCCGCGCGAGCGAGCCGAGAGGAGGAGGAGGCGGCGGCGGAGGAGGAGGCGGAGGCGGAGGAGGAGGAAGAGGAGGGGGAGGAGGAAGCCGCGAGCGGGAGGCGGAGGCGGCGGAGGGGGCAAGCTGCGGACACCCTGCCCGCCCAGATCCTCTCCCGGCTCCGCGCCGCCGCCCGCGGGGGACCCGGGCCCGGGGGCGCCGCCGAGGGGCTCTCGCCGCTCCCTCCGTGCGGGCCCCGGGCCCGCGTGGCCAATCAAGGGGTGCGGGCCTGACTTGGCGGGGATTGCGAATCTCGGCGGCGGCGGCGGGAGGAAGGAAGAGGCTGGGAGCACGAGTGCCCGGGAGGCCGGCAGCCCCGAGGCCGCTCTCGCCGGGGCCCGGGCCTTGCCGCCTTTTCTCGGCCCGCGCCTCATCGCCCCGGGACGCGGAGGGCGGCGGGCAGAGCTTGCGCGCGCCCTGGGCGCCGCGTCCCCGCCCCGGCCACCAGGCGCCCCCTCCCTGTCCCTTGCCCGGGCCACACTCCCGGCCCGGGCCCCCGCACTTCCTGCCTCCTCCACCGAGGCCAACCGGGCCGGGAGCCTCCGCCAGGAGTTCATTGTCTGCGCAGCGCCGGCAGGACGCGGGGTCCCCAGGGGAGCGCAGCGGCCGCCGCGCGCGCCCTTTCGTGGAGGGCGCCCGGGACCCAGCCGCGGGCATTGGGCGCTCGCTTCACATCCTCGACACCTAGGCCGGCTTCCTGTGTCGGGTCCCTGGCGTGCACACGTTAGCGAGGATACACAACACACACACGCACACACGCAAACACCCCCCTCCCCTTCCTTCGTCTCCTTTGCTTTGCTTTCTATTTCCATCAAGGGCCCCCGGCTCTGATGGCCCCTGGAGAGCAAAGGCCCTGGGGAGAGGCCGTGCTCGGGCGATGGAGCCCCTCCCCTGCTCTTCTCTCCCCGCTGGCTGGCCTCTCCAGGCCTGCCTGCTGCTTTGTCCCGATTGCAGCGCCTCGGGTGGGTGCCCGACCGGCCCGTCGCGCTGAGGGATGACAGAGGAGGGACAGGATGAAAGCTGCTAGGTCTCTGGAGCCAAAAAGTCCCGAGGCCCTTGTGCTTTCCCAACTCCCCTGATGACCTCTGGCCCGAGCCCAGTTCTGCTCTGAAAAGTTCATTTCCTGGAGGCCTGCGCGGGAAGGCGCTGAGGCCCCGCTCCCTTCCTGCCAGCCTTGCTCCTGGCTGGAAAGGCTGGGACTGAATCTGGCAAGGAGAGTCGCGAGACACCCGCCATTGCTCTCCGTCTAAAGTCCCAGCAGATTCCAGGGCGCCTGGCTGAGCAGAGACTTGTCCCTGTCATCTTAGAAGCAGACCAACTCAGTCCAAACTCTCAGCAAGACAGCTGCTCCCTTTCCTCTTTTTCCTTGAGAGAAGTTGGTCTTGTTCCCCTCACCAGGGCCGGCATCCCGGTCCGGAATAATGTGGCCTGTTGCACAGCGTCGGGGATCCAGAGGGTGTTCTGATGGAGGCTCAAGGATATCAGAAGAGACCCCAGGAAGGGGACAGGCAAACGGTAGATGTTTGTCCTGTTGCTAAATAGAAGGGCTCCGTGGCTTGAAATAATATTTGATTTCTTTTCTCTTCCCGTGGCTCACTGCTCTGTCTTTGCTCTTTCAAGAGCCACTTCAGATGGCCTAAAAGAAAATGTTGACTCGGATTCTGTGGTTGGGGAAACAGTTTCATTGAACTCCATAGTTGGTTTCGAGCTCAATCTATGGATAGGAGTAGGCTTTTCATAAAGGAAGATGCAAAGCTTACCTACCTCTATCCTCAATCCCTGCCTCCAGACCTCCTTATTTCGGAAGGCCAGACACAGAAAGCAAAGGTGGGGCAATTTGCAGTGAACAGATGGGTGGGTGTTGCAGAGTTGCTCGAACCTGATTCTAAAACCACTCCGTGTCTCTCCGAGAAAGACTCAAGAATTGGTCTCAGCCTTTCATGAAATGAGCCTTGACGTGATTTGTAATGAATGTTTCTCTCTAAATCTATATGTGTGTATGTATAGCCGGCAATTCAAGCTAATCGGTAGGGGGAGGACAGCAAAGTGGGAACGAGACCAGTGTAGGCATTTTGAGAAGTATTGTAAATATCAACCTCACGGCGCCTTTCTGCCCTTGGAGCTTGAGATCCTCTGTGTCTCCCTGTGGTTCTCTGCTTTTGCCAAAAGCAGCTACAACCCTTGTCTCTCACCACATTGCCTTTTCTTCAGCTTACTGGGGTGGATAGGGTGGAGATGTGGCCACTTATCAAGGGAGGAATTAAGAGAGATGATAATTTGAATAGATAAGAGTTTCAGCAGGTGATGGATTTATTGCTTTTCAAGAACTGCCTCCCTCTCTTTCTCAGGCAATATTCAAAAGTGTGTGCCTGAGTGTGGACAGCTCCGCACCAAGTGTTTAAAATGACAAGGTCCTCACCTTTAAAGATGCTTGAAGGTGCTTCTTAAGGAACAGCGGTGCCTTTTACATTTTATTTTATTTTATTTTGCCGCCACCGCTGTGTGTCAGGGCTAACGTGGAGGCATTGTGGACCGCCCGAGCCCGCGCATTCTGCTGCGAAAGTCGCTTGACTGTAATTCGTAATTGATCTCGGAAATGTGAAAGCCCGTGGCAGGAAGGAAAGACAGAAATATAACAATTTCTAATGGATGGCTCAGAAAGTGTGATTTGAAAGCCCCGGCATTGCTGCTTTGAAAATCATACAGGACTGAGGTCTGTGTGTGTGTGTAGGGGGGGGTTCTCACTTCCAACTCACGGACACGGTCTTCCTTCTGGAGCGGGGTCACTTGTCCCCTCTAGCTGTTTGTCCTTCTTTGGAAAACCCAGCTCCCGGGGAGGACACCCAGCAGATAGGGAAGGGGACCAGGGTCCTAGGGTAGGGGGGAGAATAGCCTCACTGGTTTTCAAAAGCCTTCTGATTAAAAAAAAAAAAAAACCCAAAAAACCCCCCAAAACCACGCACCAAAAAACCATGAATGTTACAAAAGTCATATTTTCTGACCAATTTTCCCCTCCCTACACCATTCTCTCTCCCTTTCTGTCTCCTGGTGGTGTGGTGTAGCAGTTGTGAGATGATTTGTTTCCTTTGATAGTTTTGGCCTCATTCTCCGGGGCTGTTCTCATCATGTCTCACTGATGTTATTTTGGCGGATGATATCAGGTGACTTGGTAACCTGTCTCCCTTCGCCCACACTGCCTCCTCGCAGCCGCGAAACAGCCTATTTATTTACGTATATGGAGACTTAATACATCTTTTTTCCCAGTCTCGGCTTAAAAGTTTTGAATAATTTTAATACCGTTGATTTTCTCCATCTAACAACTGCCTGTTAATTACAGTTCTGAATATTAATTAGCTCTCAGGCTGTGTCCATGTCCCACCCCCCAACAGCCAAAACCACCCCAGTGGATTCTCCGCACTCCCTTCCTTTTCTCGGTCTTCCTCTCCTGCCAGCTCCTAGCTCCTCAAAAGTCCATCTTAGAAATTTGGTGATCTGGGGACTTGGGAACAGTGTAGTTCGCCACTGCTTGTGTTTCCATGGAAATAATTGAGATGTAATAAATAGAGGCGTTCTGAGGTTACAGGTTTCTTGATTCAGCTGAGACCACATACAAGTGTAAATTGCCGAGATTTGTTTGGCTAAATGGACACGATCTTGTAGGAAGGGCAGAACGAATCCTTTATAGGTTCTTTAGCTTTCTATGTGGACTGGGCAGGGACATTTCATCCTGATATTTAGCCCCCCCCCATATTAAGTCACCAACTCCCAGCGATTGGAAGAGCCTGTCTTACTCCAGAAAACATCCCTTATGTCTAGTAATTGCTGTTTAGATCCTTACACCTGTTTCCTTGCAAAAACTTAATAAGCGGTAAAATAAGATAACTCCGTGCCTCTGGCAGGAGGACCCTGCTCAACGTTTAACCGTAAGGTCCCCAGCAGTGCGTTGATGACGAAAGGTGCAAAATGCTGGGGACTTTACAGTCATAAAGTAACTTCGCAGAACCCGCCAGCCCTGGCGCTGCTGTGGCATGCTGCAGTGTGTTAGCCGAGGAGGAGGAGGAGGAGGAGGAGGAGGAGGAGGAGGAGGAGGAGGAGGAGGAGGAGGAGGAGGGAGAGGCGAGCGGGAAGAAACAGAAGTGCAGCATCTTCGAGCACAGTGTTGCTATCTGGAGACCAAAGGGGGACCTGGTTCCATCTACTAGAAAGTTGCAATAATTGCTCTATCGGTAGCCAACTCTTACGCCGGTGGCTGTGGAATTCTTCCCCTGATGTAGGATTTAATAGTCTGGCAATTAGATGCATTGATTTCTCTTAACTGTTCATTTGGATGTGTAAACGGAAGGAACCCGCCACTGGGGCCGACTGGACAGACGTACGTGCTGCCTGGCTCTCGGAAAAAGGCTGACGTCGGTGGCGGCGGCAGCATAGGGTTGTTTGGCACGGTTTTGAGGCCAGTTCCCTCTTCCTTGAAAATTTCTGCTTGTAAAGTGAACAGCACCTGTTGTTCAGATAACTGTTTAAAAATAAACAATTAAAAAAATAAACTGAAAGCTGTTTCCGTTCTATCTGAAGAGGAAAAAACCTCTTTCCTGCCGCAGTTGCTTATGGAGT
Source organism: Paguma larvata (assembly GCA_030068075.1). Lineage (NCBI taxonomy): Eukaryota > Metazoa > Chordata > Mammalia > Carnivora > Viverridae > Paguma > Paguma larvata. Next base: position 27,842,897 of record CM057841.1, on the reverse strand, counting down.
AGCATCCCTGCCTTTGCGGGGCTGGACTCCCATATTGTTGGCGGATGGTCTGTTAGGTGCCAGAGGAAAAAGTCACCGAACACCTTGACGCTGAGTTCCAAAGGGGCCCCGTGCTGGAAGTTGAGTGGGTTGTCTCTCCCTCCTCCAAGGCCTGGGACCCGCGAATCCGTCAAGCCCCGAAGAGGTGTGGGGAGGTGGCCTCTTGGACCCCTTGCACTCTGGTGGGCGTGTTGGGGACCGTGCAGATAATGAACTCTCACAAACACGAGCACCTCTTAACTCCCTGCTCCCGGACCTGCAGGGTTCTGCAAGTGGCACCAACTTGGGACACGCAGTCATCAAAAACTCTTGTTGGCAAGCAAGCAGAAGATGGCTTAGTTTCCTGAAAGCCTCCCCAACTCCAACCACCACCACCACCGCGTCTTTTTTTTTTTTTTTTTTTTTAACTACACTGAATATGTAGATTCAGTTAACCTTTTGGTCAAAGTTAAGATGGATTTACCTTTCCTGGACCTTGTCTATGGTACGCCGGTGTTTGCAAAGAATATTATCTTCATGTCTTGAAAACGTTTGCCATAGATATCAGGGCTTCTATCTGTGGGTCTAGGGTAATTGCAAAAGAATAATACCCTGAAGGCTGTTAGAGGGCACCCCATTGCTGTGGGTAGCCAGAAAAACCTGGATTGGCGAAATTGACATTTTCTGCAGATTCCCCTCCGCTCGCAAGGCCCTTTTGTACATGTTAGTCGGCAATCAGAGTAGTTTTGCGCCCAAAATGGACTAATTAACTGCCTGGATCAGTTATATCCCATTTGAAGTTTCTGGCGCTGTCAGCAATCTGTGCCTACCGTGGGAGGGAGGGGTGCGGTGGGTGGGAGGGAGGGGTGCGGTGGACCGGGGGGGGGCACCGCTGATGGAAAGTTTTGATTCATAGCGTACCTGACCGGATCGGTGGCAGCCGACGATTGGGGTTGTACACTCAGTAAATAAAAATACTTTACCTCTTTTAAGGAGCACCAATTAGCTGATTGCTCTTTGTGGCTGTCTTTAAGGAGAAGGCTGTTTTACCTACCTTCTCGTACAAAGGTTTGATTTTTAATGTCTTGTGAAAAGGATTCTCTTTGTCTTGATTGATGTCAGGAATAAAAGCATGATGGTAATATCCCTTTGAAAGCTATTGTATTGTCAGCCCTGGCTGACAGCGGGAGGGCCTCCCAGCGTTATAGATTAGTGCTGTGAAAACACTGACATTTTCTTTGTTACGTTGCTGTTGTTCTCCTCGCAAAGTCAATTACACAGTGTTGGAGCTCGGTTACCGAGTTGACTTTGGAAGTAGCAGCGGCCTTCATTCTCTTCTTAAAGATATAATTTTGCTTTGTTGTTGTTGTTTTGTTTTCTCTCTTTCTCTCTCTTTTTTTTTTGACCTGCCTCCCTCCTGTTACTAACTCCCCCCTCTAGCCCCCCCAGGAGTCTGAACATGTTCGCTAGGCAAACACACTCTATAGTTTCCAATTGTGACAAGTCGGATTCAGAGATTGCCACGTCGTTATCTCCAGATTCTTCTGCTCATTCACATTTCGGTGGCTTCTTATTGATACAGTGACGACAGCAGCCAAGATACATAAAAAACCCATCAAACGAGATTACAGTGTTGATAATATCTTATCAAGTGGGTTGTTCTCTGGATTTGGGGTTCTTGAGATGGGCAAATTCAGAGTTCTCTTTCTTTTTTTTTCTTTTTCCTGTGGACTCTGACCCGGGCTGAACCAGGTTCCTAGGTTGGTGGGACCCCAGCAAACGGGTTTTTTTTTTTTTTTTTTTTCGTTATAGAAGATTCATAAGTATTGCAGTCTCAGAGGCTGGAGCTGTTGAGTTTTGGACTTGGAATCCCGGAGGACATTACGGCAGGGGGGAAGGAGTCTCCTAAGAGAGTCATGTCACCCGTCCCTCCCCCATTGAAGATGGCAGACCGGAATTATTTTTTTATTTTATTTATTTTTTTTTAAGGTTTATTTATTTTTGAGACCGTGCGAGCAGGGGAGGGGCAGAGAGAGAGGGAGACACAGAATGTGAAGCAGGCTCCAGGCTCTGAGCTGTCAGCACAGAGCCCGACGCAGGGCTCGAACTCACAGACCTCGAGATCATGACCTGAGCCGAAGTTGGCCGCTCAACTGACTAAGCCCCCCAGGCGCCCCCAGAGCGGAATTATAAAGTGGCCTAAATGTGCCCTTGCCAGGCGCCCCTGGACTCAGGAGTGATTTGCATTCCCGGGTAAGCGAGTGGAAGGGAAGCAAGGCTGGAACGGTCCGCAGCTGGAAGTGGTAGGGTGGATGGTTTTAATTCATCCTCTCCCTTCCCCTCCACCCCAGCCCTGCCTTCTCCAGAAAGAGAAGAACCTCTCACTTCCTGAGTTCTCCGGGCCTGTCCCAAAGAGGCCGTTCCCTGAGAATGGCCGAGAACGGCCAGGGACTGGGGGCTGCTGCTGCTGCTGCTGTGGGCTCCCGATGACGGGGACCCCCCCAGGAAACTCCGTCCGAGGACACTAATTGCGGGCCCCCGAAGTTATTATTATGAACCACCAGACAAGAGCCTGTGCTCGCCAGCAATTTGTCAGGACTAATTTTGTTTTTCTCCAATAATTGAAAATTAATGTCTTGAAGTGAAAGCAGATGTTCATGCCATCTTCCGAATTGGGATATAAAATGGGGCTCTGTGGCCGGGCTCGCTAATTTAACAGCGATTCTCCTCGCGGCTGATGGGGGTGCCGGGGCGGCCATCACCTGAAGGACGGGGCGAGGGGATGAGAGAGAGAGAGAGAGAGAGAGCGCGTGGCGAGCCCACTTGTGCAGGTTCTGCTGTGCGAAGTGCATGGGCCACGCCGAGGGGAGGCAGGCGTGGCGCGTGTGCTCGTTTTGGAGGGAAAAACTTGGATCCTTCGCTGTTTCCAATACTCCCTTGCACAAGAAGTGTTTGTTGAGGTACTTCACGGCATTGGGCCGGAAAAGGGAAGGGGAGCCTTGCTGTGGGGAGAGCGTGGATTCCCACAGATGAGCGGCTACTCAGCTCTGGGCTCGTCACCCCCCCCTAGCGAAAAGCTGATGAAAATTGCGTTTCCGGGGCGCCTGCCTGGCCCCGTCGGAAGAGCATGCGACTTGTGGTCTCCGGGTCGTGAGTTCGAGCCCCACGTTGGGTGTAGAGATCACGGAAATTAATGCAGAGGAAATTGCGTGTCCCCAGGCCCAGGTGGGAGAGATGCTCAGTCAGCTGGTCTAGGGAGGGGCCCAGGACTCTTCATTTTTGTTTTTTTTTTTTCCTTTTAAAAAATTGAGGTAAGATATACATAGCCTAAAATCTACCATCTTAGCCATTAGTAAGGGGACGGTTTGGTGGCATTCGTGCGTTCCCGTTTTGTGTGTGGCCATCCCCATCGTGAACTCTTCATTTTCAGGCAGCGCCCAGGTGGCAGTGGGTGGGGAGGGTCTCAGCTCGCCGCCCTGGGAGGAAGTCCCCCATTTCGAGGGCTCCATTGTCCAGGGCGGACACGAGGGGGAGGGACTCTGGAGAGCTGGCAGTGTCTTTCCTTGCTCTAGCGTGAGAAATGAGATTGGCGTGCCCAAAGGTAGGGGCGGGCACCGGATGAGTGACCTTATCAGGGCTGGTGGCAGGGGTGAGGGCAGGGGATATGGGGTGGGGGGAAGCTAGCAGCTGAGTGATCTGGTGAGCAGTGTCAAGATTAGAACATTTGTTCTCTCTCCTTGGGGCCGCCATTCCTTTGGGCCTGGCTGGCTGTGGGCTTGCCCGGTGACCTTGGTGGGGCGGATCCCCAGGGCCCCCCTGCCTGCCGGCCAGAACCCAGACAGCACTCCCCGGCTCTCCCAGCTCTGCACCCTTCAGGCTGGTTTGTTCGCGATGAGGAAAGGAGGGGACAGCTGTTCCAGAAGGGCCGCCTGGTTGCCTTCCTTTCCAGGCCTGGAGTGCGGGCCGCCTCCGGCCCGCGGGTCCGTGCATTGCTGATACTGTTCTCCTCCTCCTCGGAGGTGCCAGGCACCTTGCTCTCTCCACCGGTTTTCTCTGTAATTGAAATTTGCCCTTTCATTACCTGGGCATGAATTATTTTTTTGCAACGTTGTCATTCCCTATCCTGCTGTGAGGTTTATCTCTTCTGTTGATCCTAATTAAATAAAACATACTGTTCACCTAACTCCTGTTGCACTGAATTTTACCTGCCCGAAGGCAGAGTGATGGCCGTCTGGGCTTGGCGAGGGGGCAGGCCATGGCTGGAGAAGGGGGCTGGGTGGTAGCGGCGGCCGCATCCAGGCTGGGTGTGACCCCCTTGTCTGGGGGGCTGCGGGACCTTGAAGCCACCAGCAACACATAGCGCATTTCTGGTTCCCGGACCAGGGATACGGGCTTCGTCCTGAGCCCCCTGAGGCTGCAGGGTCTGAACCTGGGGAGAGGAGAGACAATCACCAGGTCCAGGGAGTCCGAGGGAGAAGGTGAGGGCGGAGAGTGGGCTCCCAGAGGAGGGGAGATGGAAAGAGGGGGCAGGCCCCTGTCCCCCGGGCGGAGGCTGCGGAGGGCTGCGTTCTCCGGGGAGCCGTGAGCAGCACACATGTTCTCGGGGCCCAGGACAGCCCCGCAGGTGCCCCGTGCCCCTCGGGGGGGAGAGCGGCCAGCCAGGGGCCTGGCACGCATGTTGGGGAGATTCAGACTTGCACTCTTTTTGCCTTTGAACTTCTCAGAATCCTGCCAATCCCAGGTCCGTGGTCACTTCATTCGGATCTCTCTGGGTGTGTTTGTGGCATCCTTAGTTTCATCCCGTCTGGATTTGCACACTTCCACTCTCCGGGAGCTCACTACCTGTATGCCTTTTAGGCTTGAGGATCGTATGCTCTTCTCTCCACTAAAGTGCCATCTGCCTCCACAGTGTTGGTCCTGGTTCCGTGTCCCGGGGCCTCAGGGAGTAACTCAGATCCCCAGTTCCCGCAGCAGCCCTGGCGAAGCCTGCCCTGCCCCGCTCACTCAGGGGCGGGAAACACGTATGGGATGTGGTCAGCCTGATGGCCTTCCAGGACCCCATACTCACTGGCAGGCGGCGTTGACCGGAGCTTCTGGGTCCTTGTGTTTACACAGGATTTCGTCAGCGATGGGTGTGCAGACTTTCAGGGAAGAAGTGAGTGCGTGGGCAGGGCAGTGAGTGAGGAGTGAGCAGATGACTGAGTAACCAGCGGATGCACTCCCAGATGAAGGAGTGAGTGGGGGATCTGACTGGGGCTCCCCCCCCTCCCCCCCCCCGTCGTCTTTGGTGTGCTCTCCTGTGCCCTCCAGATCCCCCCCACAGCCCCCCCCCCCCCGTTCGGGGTCAGGAAGTGAGAGATATCCCATCCCCGAGGACTTGGAGCCCTCCTGCCCCTTTCGGTGGGGGATGGCTTGTGCCCCTTCTCCCCCTCCATCCTCACCCACACTGGGGGGGGGCGTCTCTCTGCCTCTCTTCGGTGAGATTGCGGTGACCCAAAGGCTTGGTGCCAAACATTACGCTAGATGGTAGGACATCGTTTTTAAATGATAAAAGCGATAGGAGACTTCCGACCTAAATTCTAAATAAAACTTGTAAGCAAATTTGAATGCTAATTCTAAATGAAACAGAACTTTTCACTGAATAAACTCCCCGTCGCAGGCTCCTCCCGTCCCTTCCTGCCCCAGTCGGACTGGATGTTTTTTGCGCCGGCTGGGTGCTGACCACCTTTTATTAAGTGGCTTTCTGGTCTGGACCTTCCTCATCTTTCAGGGACCCGTTGCCCCTGAAGAGCGAGCACTAGCAGTGAGGACGGAGTCGGGGGAAGTTTGCAGGAGGGAGAAGACAAGACGTGTTTGTAAGGGAACCCAGCAATTAAATAAAACTCAGAATGATAAAGAAAGATCCCCTTCGGGCTGAAGGCCTGCGTCAAGTTCGATTTATTTCTCTCTGGGGATGTGGGGGCTGTGGGCTGGAGGAAACGTGCTCTGTGATCTTGGGCAGGACAGCTCCCTCTGCGGGCCTCAGTTTCCCTGTCTATGAAATGGGATGGAACTGGTTGGATCAGCTACCTGTCTTCAATGGTTTAGGATTTTAATTCCTGGAACATAAGAAGGGGAAACACAAGAAGCTTTGGTTTTAAAATAATACAGGCTAGGAGCACCTGGGTGGCTCGGTCGGCTAAGCGTCTGGCTCTTGATTTGGGCTCGGGTCACGATCTCACGGTTTGTGGGTTCGAGCCCCGCCTCGGGCTCTGCGCTGACAGTGCGGAGTCTGCTTGGGATTCTCTCCCTTCCCTTCTCTCTGCCCTTCCTCTGCTCACGCTGTCTCTCTCTCAAAATAAATAAATAAACTTAAAAAAAAATAATACAAGCTAGGGGCTCCTGGCTGGCTCAGTGGGTGTAGTATGCAAGTCTTGATCTCTGTGTTGTGAGTTCGAGCCCCACGTTGGGGGTAGAGTTTACTTAAAAAAAGAAACAACAAAAACCCAAAATAAAAAGTATTAAGAAATAATAATACAGGCTAGAAAGCTAGAAAAAAATAATAATACAGTCTTTTCAAGTTCCTCTGTAAAGTGACCAATCTCTGAAGAGGCGGCTCTAGGGGGTCCTTCCTCCCCTGCTCCTGTGGCCCTTTGAACATTGAGGGAAAAATCAGATAAGAGAAGCGTCAAGGGCTTGACTGTGACGTTGGTGTCTTTTCAGGTGTCTGAGAATTCAGCTCGCGGTGTCCTTGGCTCTTTTGGCTCCAGGGGCCTTGCCCAGACACCACTGGAGCAGGTTCCCTGGTCCTTCTCTGACCCAGGGACACCGTGGGTAGACGATGACCGGGTGTCGCATATGCCCATTCAAAGCAAGCAGCGTGGCCAACCTTGATCCCCGGGGAGGACGCGCGGAGGGGCTCGCCTGTGCCCGACCCTGCCTCCAGCTCTTCCCGCCCGCCCCTCCAGGTCTCACATCTGCCCTCCGCCCGATCTCAGTTTCGCAGAGGCCCAGGACTACCTTGCCCAGAGTCGCACGGCCGGAGGTAGCCAACCTGAGTCCATGACCATTACCTTTATTTATAACTGCCCGGCGGGCCAGAGAAGGGAGCAGAGAAACTCATGCTTTCTCCTGGGGCTGGAGAAGCCCCCGGACTCGGCTAGGGGAGGGGGCCAGGCGCGAAGGTGCGGGCGCCCTGTCCCGATCCCCGGCCAGCTGCGTAACCTGCCTTTTGGGGTATCTATAGTCACATCTTAAAAAAAAAAAGATTTACGCGTCTTGAGAAACATAATTTAATGCCGTTTTTCCCCAGAGGTAAGCACTGTTCTCCACAGTTCTCTTTTCTCCCAGACCTTTTGTGGTGGTGCTTTTACACAAGCAACATATGCATGTATATCCGTATACACGTAATTTTAGCCTTAGATAGTATCGTGTGCTGCTTGGCCCCACTTTCTCGTATGTGCTACTTTCAAGTAGCAGTGAGTTTCCAACCTTGGCGGCACATCGGTGTCCTCTTAGGCACTTCAAGGAATGACATTGCCTGGGCCCTGCTACCCTACTACGGGCCAAATAATTCAGTCTTTGAGGATGGGGCCCTAGGTCAATTTTTTTCTTTTTTCCTTCCTTCCTTCTTTTTTATTTATTTTATTTTATTCATTTCATTTCATTTTATTTTCATTAAAAAATTTTTTTTAATGTTTACTTTTGAGAGAGAGAGAGACAAAGAGAGAGAGAGAGAGTGCAAGCAGAGGAGGGGCAGGGAGCGAGGGAGACACAGAATCCGAAACAGGCTCCAGGCTCCGAGCTGTCAGCACAGAGCTCAATGCGGGGCTGGAACCCGTGAGCTGTGAGATCATGACCTGAGCCGAAGTTGGATGGTTAACCGACTCAGCCACCCAGGCGCTCCTGTTTTATTTTATTTTAATGTTTAATTACTCGTTTTGAGAGAGCGAGAAAGCAAGCCCGCACGTGTGCCCACCATGGGCAAGGGCAGAGGGAGGGGGGAGAGAGAGAATCCCAAGCAGACTCTGTGCTGTCAGCACGGGGCTCCATCTCACGGTTCCTGAATTACGACCTGAGCTGAAATCAAGAGTCGATGCTTAACCGACTGAGCTGCCCGGCGCCCCTCTTTCTTTTTTAAGGCTTCCGGGGGAGTATGAGTGTGCGGCCAGGGTTGAGAACCGTTCATCTAGGAAAGACCATCGCGTCCGCGTGGTGGGTCTGCTCCACTTCAGCAGCTGTCAGTCTACAGAATGGATGCCCCACAGTCTATCTACACTTCTCCATCGATGGCCATTTAGTCGTTTTCCAGTTTTTCACTGTTAAAAACAATGATGCAGGGAGACCTCTCATTTACAAATCTGTGTGTTTCTCAGGCTAGATTCCTAGAAATGGAATTGTTAGGTCAAAGGGTAGTCACTTGAAGACTAGGATAGATATCTGCCCGTCACCCTCCACAAAGGGTGGCCAGCTTATCCTTCATTAAGTGTGTGAGTGTAGGTTTCTCCTAGTCCTCGCCCACACACCGATGTGTTCTTTTTTTCTCTTCCTCTTCTTCCTCCTCCATCTCCTTCTCCTCCTCCTCCTCCTCCTCCTTCTCCTTCTTCTTTCCCCCGTTTCTGTTTTTGCTGGTCTGATAGGCAAGAAATAACTCATCTTTTCATTTGTATTTCCCTGATTACTAGCCGGGTTGACCATTTTCCTTATGTTTACAGACTGTTTTTATTCATTCTTCGGGAAGGGGCACTGCGCTGAATGTGCAGCTCGGAGGTTTGGGCATTTCTTTCTCTCAGTTCTTTAGTACTGTCTCTTCTTCTTTCCAGCAATCCATCCATCCATCCATCATCCATCCATCCATCATCCATCCATCATCCATCCATCATCCATCCATCACCCATCCATCATCCATCCATCTATCATCCATCCATCATCCATCATCCTTCCATCCATCATCCATCATCCATCCATCCATCATCCATCCATCCATCCATCATCCTTCCATCCATCCATCCATCCATCATCCTTCTACCCATCCATCTATCATCCATCATCCTTCCATCCATCCATCATCCATCATCCATCCATCCATCGTCCATCCATCCATCATCTATCATCCTTCTACCCATCCATCCATCTATCATCCATCATCCAGCCATCCATCCATCCATCCATTTATCCATCCATCCATCCATCCATCCATCATCCATCATCCATCCATCCATCCATTTATCCATCCATCCATCCATCCATTTTATTCATCATCCACCCAGTCATCCATTCATCATCCACCCAATCATCCATTCATTCATCTGTCATCCATCATCCCTTCCCTACCCTTCCATCTAAATCCTAAGTATTTTATCCAGGTGAGACTCCTAGACTGTGTTCCAGGGAGAATGCAGAGATAAACCAAATGGAGGCCATGCCGTCAGGTAGGCCGGGTTCACAGTCTGGAGAGGATATAAGACTCTAACCACAGGACTAGATACAGCAGCCCAAGATAGAGGTGCGGGTTGAGGACTAAGAGAGGTTGGAGGGATTCCTTTTTTTTTTTTTTTAAGGAATCTCCATATCCAGTGTAAGGCTTGAACTCATGACCCTGAGATCAAGAGTCACATGCTCTACTGACTGAGTCAGCCAGGCACCCCTGAAGGAATTCTTTTTTTTTTTAGGTTGTATTTTTTTAAATTAATTTATTATTATTTTTGAGAGAGTGAGTGGGGAAGGGGCAGGGGGCGGGGAAGAGAGGATGGGAAGCGGGCTCTATGCTGACAGCGAGAGCCCGATGTGGGGTTCGAACTCACCAACTGTGAGTTCATGACCTGGACCAAAGTCAGACACTTAGCAGACTGAGCCACCCAGGAACCCCTGAAGGGATTCTTTTTGATAGAGGGAATCAGGCAAGGTCTGGAAGAGGGGTAGTGTTTGGTTTGGACCCAGAAGGATGGAAAGACAACACCAAGAGCAGCTAACATTTAATGAAACGCTCCTCGTGTGCAGGCACTAGGCAACGTACTTCACAGGTAGTATCTCATTTAATCTGGGCACTCACTTCTGACTACTCGTGTGGGAGCCTCGGGCTTTCTTTTTCCTGAGCAATAATGGATCTTAGAGAATCCTCAGCTGAGCTCCTGTCTCGTGTGAAGGATCAAATTTTCCCAGAAAGGGCAAGTCAGATGTCCAAGGTCACACAATGACCTTGTAGCAGAATTATGCCTGAGGGCAGGGCAAGGATGGGGGTCAGTCTTGCTCCTGCCACTGTTCCAGAGCAGAGCCTGCCGAAGGAACAACCTGGAACCCTCAAGCTTCTGGGGCGTAGGGGGTTTCTTAACAAGCGTACCGGGGCTCCCACCCTTATCCCAACCACATCCTCGCCATGTTATTGGTAAGCTTCAGCTTCGTTTTCTGTGAAATGGGGCCTCCGCTCCCAGGAGAGGTGTGTCGGGGAGCGGTGAGGAAGGGCTTTGTAAAACCGACCTGGCCATCTGGAGGGCTGGAGTGGGAGTCCCAGCCGGGGCAGCCTAACTTTGTCATTCTTTCTCTCTCGCCTGTACGTTTGTGCCAGAGAAGGCAGTGCCAGAGAAAATGGGTGGGAAAAAACCGAGCTTTTAATCTGTCACCTGCTGGAGTGACCCTACCCTCTGGGAAGTGCCAGGTTGTGAACGAGGCTCTCCAACTCTCTCGTCCTCTCCTCCCCACCAAGGACAGTTGCCTTTCTTTTTTTTTTTTTAAAGTTTATTTTTGAGAGACATAGAGGCACAGCGTGAACAGGGGAAGGGGCAGAGAGAGAGAGGGAGACACAGAATCGGAAGCAGGCTCCAGGCTCTGAGCTGTCAGCACAGAGCCTGACGCGGGGCTCGAACTCACAGACCGCGAGATCATGACCTGAGCTGAAGTCAGCCGCCCAACCGACTGAGCCACCCAGGCGCCCCGACAGTTGCCTTTCTTAAGGGGCACACTGGCCAGGCACAAGAAAGGGGACTGTGGGGAAGGCGTATGCCCCAGAATGGGCGTACCTGTGTGTATGTGTGTGTATATGACTGTGTGCTTGTTTGTATGTATGTGCGTGTGTGCGTCTGTGTGTGTGTGTGTACTGGCTCGAGTCGCCTATTTGGTGCGTGTGCGTACATGCGTGCATGTACATCTAGGTGCATGAGTGCCAGCTTCCCAAGGGAAGAGACTCTTCTCGTCGCTTGCGTGATTCAAACTGTTAGTACAGGCAGAGAGAAAATACACATGGGTGGTAGCCGTTACTCATGAGTTTACTTCCTAGCCATTCATTTGGGTATTTTTGGAGCACCTACTATGTGCCAAGCATTTTGCTAGACCTGACCTCACAGAACGAAAGAGGCGAGTCCTTTCTTCTCTCTAAGATTCAGTGTACCGTCTGTCAAGTTATGGTTGTGAGGGTGGGAAGTGAGTTGAGACTGAGGTTTTCCTAGATGTACTCCAGGATTTGGTTGATGTTCTACCAAAAGAATAAAAAAAAAATCTTTTCTGTGGCCAAACACATTTGGCAACACTGCATTAAACAGAGTTAAAAGTTTTAAAAACATTCGGGGCTTTTCAGGCCAGTAAAACGCGAACGTGGGACTCTCAGAGATGTTAAGAGTTTCTGCTTTCCAAACTTACGTGGTCACGAGTCCTGGTATCCTCTTGTCTGGGTCCAGGGTGGGCTTCTAGGCTTTCAAGAGCTACTCTCATTATCTGTTTGTTCGTTCATTCATTTGTTCACTTAGTCATCTCAGACATGTTTCTTGAGCACCTACTATGTGCCGGGCACTGTTCAAGGTGCTGAGGCCACAACAGTGGACAGGCAAGAGTTTATCGTAGTGGGAGTGAGGTGCCATCTCCAAGTACGCAAGTCAGTAACATAATTTCTGGGAAACAAAGCAGATCCTGGGATAGGCAGGGAGGGATGGGGGAAGCTGTCCAGACAGGGCCATCTGGGAAGTGACACTTGAGCCCAGGGTGATGGGGAGGGGGCAGGAGGGGAGCCGGGAGCTGGAAGCCTTTGTGTTTGGTGCTTTGAAGAGGCTGGGGCATGCTGGAAGATGGGGGTCCTTCCCTGGGTCTCTGGCTTCCAGGCTGGGAGGATTCGCCACTGGCCCAGTGTTTGGTTTCTATGGCACAGTCCAGGCCCCAGAGACAGGCTTCTCTGGGTGAGGAGTCAGTTTCCCAATCTTGCCCTAGGAGCCTCAGTGGAGCTCCCCCTCTCGCCACACCACGCAGTCTGTCTCCGCGCTGGCTTGTGCAAGTTAGGTGGAGGGCTCAGGGAAGGTCCCTGCCTGGGCAGCCGGCTCTGAGCAGCACGCGGCAGAGCCCCTGCCTGAGTCGGTCACTGCCACGTCCCCAGTGCCTGGCACTGGACCTACATTCCCACCCCCCCATCTGACAGATGGGAAAATGAGGCCAGGAGGCTCCCACAGCCCATTCCCTCAGAGGCCCAGCCCAGAATCCAACCCTTTTCTAAGCCAGGGCTGTGACCCGAGGCAGAGATTTCCCGGAGCAGAGGTGGGATTCGGGGGGACCCCTGGGGTCCTCCTGGGGTCAGTCTACGGAGCTGCCCGGGGTGATGCGGCGTCTGGGTAGCGGGGTAGCCGGGATGACGAAGGGCGCGGAGAAGCGGTGGGGGAGGGAGGGGAGGTCCGGGCCCGGGGGAGGGGGGGGGAGGACCAGGGGAGGGGACGGGGGCGGGGCCTCAGGGCGGGGCCCGCGGGCCGGGCCGGGCCGGGCGCTTGGGAACGCGGCCCCTCCCGCGGGGGCGCCCCCGGGCCCCCTTTGAGGCGGCCGTCCTGGGAACGCGTAGGGCCGGCCCCCGCCCGGGAGGGCTCCATGGCTGCGGCGCAATAACTCAGGCCCAGGTTTGGGCACAAAGCGGCCCCGGCGGGGGACCGGCTGGGAAGGCGCGGGCTGCGGCGCTCGCTCGCGCTGCCCCGAGGGGGGCCCGGGCTTGTTCTGCGCCGCGGGCCGCCCCCGCCCGCCCGCCCCTCCGAGTCTGGGGCTGGCGGGGCCCAGCCGGCGCCCCCAGGACTCCTGAGCCCCAGGCCCGGGGCGGGGGCGGGGGCGGGGCGGCGGCGCCTAGCCCACAGCTGGCGGCCAGCCCGTGGGTGGGCCGCGGGGCTCCGCCGGCCAGATGTGCCCCTGGGGGGCCCTCTGGGGACTGGAGCGCGGATTGGCCCTTAGCTCTGGGGCGGGACTCGGGGAGGGCGGCTGACCGCGGCTTGGGCCGTCCGTGAGTGTATAATCATAACAAGTAAGTGTCACTCATTGCTTCGGAGCACTTCACACGCATTAATTCAATTGCGCGCCCCAGCAACCCTCCGAGGTAGGTACTGTGATCATCCCGTGTCACAGAGGAGGAAACTGAGGCACAGGCTGGCGAGTCGAATTGCCCAGCGTCCCGCAGCTAGGACTAGGCAGGAATCGAACGCAGATACTCTGGCTACATGGGGCCCAGGTGTGCACGTAAGGGGTCCACGGCCCCGGAATGCAATTTTGAGTGCGTTTATGTTCAAGACGTTATAGGCAGAAGATTAGCAAGCAGATGTGAGTAATGATTCTTGTGTTTGCCGCTTAAAATTCACTCATTCACTGACTAGATGGATGCTTCTTGACCTCATTCATTCTCTGGATGCATACTTCTTTTTTTTTTTTTTTTTAATTTTAGAGAAAGAGAGTGTGAATGGGGGAGAAGGGCAGAAGAAGGAGAGAGAATCCCAAGCAGGCTCTGCGCGGAGCCCGGCGTGGTTTTCGATCCCATGACCCTGGGATCCTGACCTGAGCTGATGAGCCAGTGCTCCTCCAACTGACTGAGCCACCCACATGCCCCTGGATGCCTACTGAGTCTGTGCCAGGTCTTATGCTATAGCTGGGGGCACGGTGACGAGTGAAAAGGCCTGGGTCCCTGCCTTCAGGGAGCTTACAGTTTACTTGGGGACAGGGAATGAGGAGGACAATCGGGTGGAAAGATTGACACGAATAAGTGTCAAATATTTTTCTGGAGAGACGGCTCTGGCTTGTCGGCCTTGGACGGCACAGTCTGGGAGGGCATTTCAAAGGAGCTGAAGTGTCAGCTGGCCTGGGGGGATGACAGGGAGCTGCAGAGGGGGGCGGCTGGTGCCCTTTGGCTCTGTACTCATTCCCAGGGTGCCCACCCCCTTGCCTTGGGCTCAGCCCTGTGCAGGGAGGAGGGAGAGGGAAAGTCCGTGAGGACCGGAGGGGACAGAATCGGGGAATTTAGAGTATGTGTGCCCGCAGGGGCAGGGACTAGTGCCGTGGGCTTTCCTGGAAGGGCGGGAGCCCAGGTGAAGAAGGAGGCAAGGGAGGGTAGTGCAAGAGGTTGTTGGGTTTGGGGTGGCCTGCTGGTCCCTTCTAGAGCGTGCCCAGGCCCGGCCCCCCGCGCCTTAAGCTTGCGTATTCCCAAAGTTTGCACAACCTCTGAGCATCCCGTGGTCCCACAGCTTCTCACAAGCAGCTCCAGGTGCCCAGAGAGTAGGTTGGACGGGCTCCCCCTCATTAGCCATGAGAAAGGGAGGTACAGACCCACACAGTGTGTGTGTAGCACAGCCGGTGTCCAGTCACCGGCAGGCTGCACATCTCCAAGGCCTCGTGGCTCATGGACAGGGGTCCTAACCCCTAGGTCCTGGCTCACTAGGGTCTGGGGCCCACTCTGCACACCGTTAGGGTTGGAGGTGGGAGGTGGAGGGGAGAGGCGGACGCTCCATCACTGTTACCCACGTCTCTGAGCCGCCCCCATTCCCACCACCTCCAGCCGGGACAGTGAAAAAACAGCTACATCCACAGTCCAGTCTGGGTCAGGGTGTCGAATGGCCTTTATTCTGAGTTTCTCTTTTCATCGCCTCAAACTACCCATTGCTTAGGCTCTCCAGGGCTGTGCCGGGCCTGTCGTGGGTTCTGAGTTGGAGTGCAGGCCCCCACGCAGACATCTGGGGTGAGGCCGGGTTTCTGTGCATCATGTCCTGCCTTAGTTTTGTTAGGAGAGTTCCAAGTTTGCTCTTCTCCGTGGCGACAAGTGTGGCTTGGGCCACAGGGGCAGTGGGAAGGCATGAGGCTTTTTACTGATCGTTTTTACTGGGCTGACTGTGTGCCCAGCGCATGCTGAATGCTTTCTGCACATTTTCTCGTGTCTCCCCTCAACAGCCCTCTGAGGTTGGTGCCATTACGTTCGCCATCCTGAGGGTCAGCCTGAGACCCAAAGTCACATGTCACAGCCAGGCTGCCTGACACCATGGTGCCTGCCTGAGACCCTCCCAGGGCCACCTTCTCCCAGCCTGGTGAAGGAGCTGGCCTCCCCTCCCCCAGGAACCCACACTGGGCTGGGAGACAGACCCATAAACAGTTAGGAATTCTGAGGCTGGTAACACCACTTCCCCCTGAGGAACTCGCTGGTGGCCAAGTTCACACCCTTTTACCCTCCCCCCTCCTGCCTGCCTGGGCCTGCTCCTCAAGTTCACTTGGGGGAGAAGCAGCTTGGACAGGTGGGGGGTGGGAAGATGAGGCCAGGTCCTTGGGACATGGTGGGTGGGCAGTGGACAGGACCGGACCTGCGTCCCTGTTTCTTGGGAACTGCACCCCTGGCCGGGCCTGCTCCTCATTTCTGCTGGGGGGGAAGGGGAGGCGCTTGCTTGCTGCATTTAGGTGGGGAGTCTTCCCTTCTCCTGCGCCCCTACCCTCCACCAGGCCTCAAGAGCCCAGCTGGCTCAGCCCAGGAATCTCGGATGTGCCGGCTGGGGGTGGGCGGCCTTGCTGAGGGACTCAGAGATTACAAGGTCTCTGGGTCTCTGTTTCTACTCAGACTGCCCCGTGGGCCCAAGGCCTGGCCTCTGAGGCTGCAGCTTCTTCCCCGTCAACATTTTCCCCTGAGCTTGAGTTTGAACCCAAGGGTACATGCCCCTCCCGGGCTGGGTTTCCAGGCTGCCCCTCAACTGGTACCCATCCTGGCTGAGAGGCCTGGGAGCAGGCCTGCCTTCTCTCCTCCCTCCTCAGCTCCCTCTCCCTGGGCACCGACCCTCTGCATTCCCTGCCCTCCACCCCCTCCTGCGCCCGCTTCCTGGAACCCAAGGACCCTGGAGGTTTCTGGACCATATCGAGTTGCCTGGGTGGTTGTTTCCTTTTTTTTTTTTTTTGGGCCATGCAGGGTGGGGGAGCTGGGAGAGAAGCCGATAATTGGGCCAGGGCCAGCCAGGGGTGGAGGCTGACCAGTCCTCGTCTCCCTGGGCTGAACTGTGGTCCCCCAGCCCTTGGCCCTGAGGGGTCTGGGGCCTGGCTTCCCCTTCTGGCAGGGGAACAGCCCTGTTTGTCATTTCATGCCTCTTTTCCTTTCATTTCGTACCAGGTCCCCCAAGGGTACCCCTGGGAGGACATGGGGCGTACTCTCTTCTCCCTGGCGACTGGGGCCCGACTTGGCCTGGCATTGCCACCATGGGCCCAGGGTGGGATCGGCTAGATTTGCTTCTCCCCGTCCTCCTCAGACCACACCTCCTGGCTGGGCCCACCTCCAGGTCTGAGCCTGCGGGCCAAAGCTGACTGAGAGCTCTTCGCAGACCCTTTGACTGGGGGGCTGTGGGTTTGGGGCTCTGGAAGAGGCTGAGGGGCTGGAGGAAACGGAGCCCCCAAAGCCACGGGGTGGGAGAAAGAGAAGGGCCAACCCTCTAGGGGAAGGAGCCAGGGCTAAGGTCCCCCAGCAGTTAATTCCGAGGTGATTTGGAGAACCCTTACGGCCTCGGCAGCCTCTGCTCTACTCTGCCCCGGCCCCCCAAGGCCCGCTGCACACATGGTTTTGCTTTTCCATGCATCCTCCCCTGGTCCCCTCCCTCTGGGTGCCTTTTGAGCTCCTCGGGCCCCTCCCCCAGCCCTCCTGGGCCCCCTCCTTCCTCCTTGACCCACTTTAGTCCCCTGTTGCTGGGGGAGGGGAGTGCGCAGCCAGCGGCTCCGATCCTGCCTGCCTCCCCCAGCATCCCTTGGGGCGGGTTCTGGATGGAGCCAGCAGGCTGAGCCGGCCCGGCCCCAGGGACTGGCACACGGCGTGCTCCGAGTGGCGGCCTCCCTGCCCCCTCCACGGACAGACAGTTCTGGACAGCTGCCCCGGCCCGGGCCCCTGGGAGGCCCTGCCAGGGCCAGGCTCCGGTTTCCCCCAGCCCCAGGGAGCTTTGGCTCCAAAGGTCCCTCCTACCACCACCGCCTCCTGCCTCCTTGCCGAGTGAACTTCCCAGAGGGGCCTCCGCGCGGCCAGGCCCTAGCCTCCACCCATTCTTCCCCTAAATCTGCTGGACAGACTGGAGCTGGGGTTAATCTGTGTGACCGAGGGAAACCCGGCATCCCTCTTTGGGCGATAAGGGATTTGGGCCTGACAGCTACCCTTTATTGAGCATTTACTAAGTTCCCGGGGACACAACTAAGCATTTTACCTGTACGATCTCACTGTATTATCACAACAGTGTTGTGAGGCGGGCTGTCCTAATCCCTAATTTAAAGAGGAGGTGACTGAGGCACAGGAAGGGACGGTAACTTGAGGTCCTACGGGCTCCACACAGGGGTTTGAGCCCAAGCAAGCCTGAGGAGATGATCTTTCATTTGCTCTAACATTCTAGAATCTCTCCTGACCCAAGGGCTGTTTACTCTTCTGGGGCTACTGCATGGCCATCCCAGGAACTGAGATGCTCCCCTCCCCACTCCTCATCCTGCTCGAGTCCCAGTCATTCCGTCCTGCTCTGGTGTTGTCTGGGTCCCCAAGCCTGCCCCCTGCCCTGCCGCAGGCTGTGGGAAGCCGAGGCCCCATCCTGGGCCCCACGTGTGCGAGCACCTACAGGATGTGTCTTGGCTTCCAGTGCTGTCAAAGGTAAGCCACGGGTCAGCGAGGACCTTCTGCACACCCGCCCACTCGGCCGGCTGCCCCCCCCTCCCAAAGCCCCTGCACATTCTCTCCCTCCTCCCTTCCCGCAACCCCGCCAAAAAAAGGGGGGGGCGGGTAGACCCAGAGGAGGCTGTTCAAATTTGGGAATCTGGGGTTCCTGCCTCATGTCTGCATTCTCTGGCTTTTCCTCCTTGAGTCTTGACATCCGCCCGTCCTCTGGGAACCTCTTCATTTCGCTAGATTGTCTTGCTGAATAAAGGAGGGCTGGGAGGTGGGGGTGGGGGTGGGCTCGGGGAGCCAAGTTCAGGCCTCTTTTCTTATTTGCCTAATTTCCTCCCTCAAATGTATCTTGTGATTAAACATTTTCTTAGCTGCTTGGTCAGGGCCCGGCCTGAATTTCTTTTCAGAAACATTGGCAAGTGAATTTAACAGCCCTGTTTGTATTAGCTGGAGGTTTCATTTGCATAGTGATTGTTCTTATGAAACAAAATAATCGCTTGCAGTTTTGAAACTGTATAAATACTGTGGTCTGGAGCGGGGCGCATGCGCAGGCCCTTCCTCCGGCGTGGAAATCCGTCCCGTTCAGGGAGGAAACTCAGCCTTCAGGAAGAGCCAAGTGCAGAGGGTATTCTCGGTGGAGAGGTGTTTCCCGAGTCCTGGGCCGTGGGTATTGCCCGATGGGTGAGCTTCTGGAGGCAGAGAAATCGCTCCTACGCCTGTGAACCCCGTTCCGATCAGAGGCTGGCAGAGGGGTCACAAGGAAGGGGATGGGGGCGGGGGGCGGCCGCGGTGAGTGGGAGGAAAGCTGCAGACCTGAGCATCTCCTTCTGTATGTTGCTCTACCAGCCTTTTCGATTAAGGTTGCAGACTGGTGGCCTGAGGCCCCGTGTTGCCCACAGATACGTTTTGATTGGGTTGTGCTGTGTTTGAAAGAAATAAACCAACATGGAAAAATCTGGAGATTTCACAGAAAAATTCATTCCGATTTCTTTGCTTCTCTCTCTTAACAAATGGGCGGATCTGGGCCCACGGGGCCCACCGTCTTGCCTGGCAGCCATTCTGGCGGTGGGGGCGGAGGCTGCTTCGGCGGGTGGGGTGTGTTCATCACAGTCCCCTGTGCAAAGGTCACTGTGTGTGCCTGCCTGGCCCCCGGGGCATTGGGGATCCTGGTCGCAGCGGGTCTCCTCGGCCAGTGTGCTGCAGGCTTGAGGCTCGGTGGTTTGCTGGGAAGCTCTGTGGGTGCCCTCCTCTGATCTGTTTCGAGATGTTTGCTCAGGCCCCTGCTGTTTAAGGAGCTTCCCCTGGGCCCAGTGGCTCTGCCCCAGGGGCTGCGGGTTCCAGGCCTCCCGATGTCCATATTGGCCAAGGGCAGAGATCTGGAAAAGGAGTCACTTTGGGAGGTCACACCCTTATTCCCAGGAGCTTGGCTTTGCTCAGAGCGTTCCTGGCCTCTTAGCGGCTCCCTTTAGAGCCTACTGCCCCCAGAAGACAGGGGTTTCATGATCTCAGACTGTTATTTAGACCCGAGTGGCGTCGCCCGGCTTGGTCAGCAGGCTGGGCCGGAATGACTTTGTAGCCGATTCTGCCACATTTAAAATCTTCTCCTGTTGGCTGGGCCTGGGTTGATACCTGTTGAGTAAGGGAATGGTTGGACGAAAGATCCCGGCTGGATTTGAATTTTGAGCTAAGGAAAATGGGCGTGTGCCTGCCCCACATCTAGTCACCCTGACGCGGGCAGCCGCAGAGCCCTCGGGTACAGGTGCTGATGTTTGTCCAGAGCCTCCGCTCTGCAGGAGGAGAAGCCAAACTGCCCCGGAGGAAAGGAGCTCCCATGGACCCCGGGACTCGGTCGTGGACAGCCCTCGTTGGAAACCACACTCAGGGGGCACCTGGGTGGCTCAGTCGGTTGGGCGTCAGACTTAGCTCAGGTCATGATCTAATAGTTTGTGGGTTCGAGCCCCGCATCTGGCTCTGTGCTGATGGCTTGGAGCCTGGAGTCTGCTTCGGATTCTGTCTCCCTCTCTCTCTGCCTCTCATCTGCTTATGCTCTCTCTCTCTCTCTCTCTCAAAAATAAATAAAAACTGGGGCGCCTGGGTGGCTCAGTCGGTTAAGCATCCGACCTCGGCTCAGGTCATGATCGCGCGGTTCATAAGTTCGAGCCCCGCGTCGGACCCTATGAGGACAGCTCAGAACCTGGAGCCTGCTTTGGATTCTGTGTCTCCCTCTCTCTGCCCCTCCCCTGCTCACTCTCTCTCTCAAAAATAAATAAACATTAGGGGCGCCTGGGTGGCTCAGTCGGTTAAGCAGCAGACTTCAGCTCAGGTCATGAGTCAGGTCATGAGTCAGGTCACAGTCAGGTCTGTGAGTTCTAGCCCCGCGTCGGGCTCTGTGCTGACAGCTCAGAGGCTGGAGCCTGCTTCGGATTCTGTGTCTCCCTCTCTCTCTGCCCTTCTCCTGCTCACGCTCTATGTCTCAAAAATAAATGTTAAAAAAAATTATATATAAAAAAATAAAAAAAATAAAAACATTAAAAAAAAAAGGAAACCACCCTCAGGGCTCCGTGTCCTTCCTTCATACAGTGGTCTCATGTTATCCTCGCAACATCCCCATCTAATAGATGAGGAAACTGAGGCTCTGGGGCCCAGGATCACACAGCAGGTGAACGGAAGAGTTGGAACTTGAACTCACGCCTCTTGGCTCTGGTGCCCGTCCGCCCAACTATGATTTATTTGCTTTTTGTTTCTCTAGCTATACAGTAGGGAAACCGTCCCCACCTCTGAGGGGCATCACAAAGACGAAATGAGCAAAGCAAGAGTTCCTTGTGACCTTGGACCTCTACCGATTAGAGCAGGAATGCGGACGCAGGCATTTCGAGGTTTCTTCAGCACTTTATGACGGGATGGTGTCATTAAAAGTCGCTTTTTCTCCTCTTCCCTCCCTCCTCTAATCTTCAGGATCTGTAGTTTGACCATTTGACTGCCTCGGACTGGATTTCCCCCAGGATCCTGAGGTGGTGCAATCTCCCCGGGGAGAGGATTGCGGCTCTCACTCATCAGGGCCTCTCCTGGCAGGGAGTGGCACAGAGAAACCTTAAGGCTCTTCTGGAAAGAGGAAGAGCAAGCAGCCGGGCCAGGCATCCAGTTTTGATGGCACTGACCGGCAGACAAGGGATCGTGTGACTTGGGCTGCTTTGGGCTGCGTGACGTGCAGTCCAGGTTCGAAACCGTTCCAGCGCAGGGGGAGGAGTCACAGAGGATGCGTGGCTGTATCTCAGAGGATGGGAAGTCTGCAGGGCGCATGTCTACAGGGTACTTTACTGGAGCGGTCGACGCTGTCAGCAGGGACCCAGGCGCCTTCCGTCTTTATGCTCTGTCCTGCTCAACCACGTTGGCTCTTGACCTCAGATTTGTCTCCTCATGGTGAAGAAATGGCTGTTGTGGTGCCAGACATCACCCCCCACCCTTGGCCATGTCTTTGTCCAAAGACCAGGAGAGAGAAGCTCCCTTACACAGGCCTGTCCTGCCGTTAGAGGAAGTACGGCTTCCCTAAATGGCTCTGCTGTCCCTCTCTTGTGTGTCATTGGAGAGAATGGCACCCCCTGCACGACCTAGACCAATCACGGGCCAGATAGGGAGCACCACTCCTGGGGCTTTAGAGAACCCCAGCTTTCCTTGCATGTAGTGGCCTCTGGGGATATCCGGACACAATATGAGGTGGGTCAGAGAGAAGGAATGGGTGGAAAAGGCCGCTCGGAAGTTTTCCAGTGCAGTGTGGGGACAGGCAACCCTGGGGCCCTGTCTCTATTTCTAGGCAAGGTTCTGGAACTTCCCTCATTTCCTACGGCCCCTCCCCGCACCTCGATCTTTCCAGTCCCTGTTTCCTCACCTCATGTTCCAGGAGTGTAGGCCTGCACCCCCGGCTGAATGAGGCCTCCCCCTTTCCTGCATCCTCTGTTTCCTTCATCTTTCTAGACTCAGGTTACGCGTTGCCTTTCCTGACTGCCTTTCCCCCAGGTGGGCCTACAGCTGTTAGTCCTCTTTTTTTTTTTTTTAATGTCGTGTTAGTTATTCTTGGTAGGACTTTCTGCGTGGGTTTGTTTACAGCCTTCCTCCTGCCCTGGCTCCCCCAGCGCTATCTGCGCAGGGACTGGGTTCGAATGGCCCACTCCTGGGTCCCTGGGCTTCAGGAGAAAGGCCAGAGGGCAGGAGGGCGGGGGTCCAGAAAGCGTGTGGCATGGCAGGGACGTTTAGAAAACCCGCGCCGAGTGACGGAGCCGCTGCTACGCTTCCCGAACTCCTCGTCTCTTTCCTCTGCCTCCTGTGCTTCCGTCTGCTTCTCCCCCGGAGACCCAAGTTCTTTCTGTGTTCTTTGCTTTCGGAGGAAGAGGAGAGGCAACACCTCGCCATGAGCCGCTGGACCTGTTTTCTCTTTACGGCGACCGGATTGGTGGCAGTGGCTTCACTGAGGGCTGGTTCGAGGAAGAACCCGCTTCTGGAGGGCGGCACCTGTGGCGCGTCTGTGGGGGGTGGGCTGAGGATGGGGGCCGTGGGCTCGTCTGTCCGCCTAAAGCCAGTGGGGCAGCACGGGTGCCCGCCTGGACGTCTGGACGTGACCTTCGCCCACACAAGCGGGGTCTCTTTGCCCTGAGGCCAGCTCTTTTCTGCTGCTGGAGACGCCTTCCTTCCGCCCACGCCCACCGGACGGCGGGGTCGCCCGCGGCAGGGGCGCGGAGGCCATCTCCCTCCTGGGGGGAGCAGTTCGGGACTCGGCCTTGCGGATGCCAAATCCTGGGTCTGGAATGGGAGCCGACTGGTCATCCTAGACAGCACGAAGGTGGGGAGAGTTGGCTGTGGCTCTTTTAAGTGTAAAGACGAGGGATCAGAATCCTTCTGAAGAGTTCTTGAACGGAGGCGTCGGATTGGCCACGGACAGCGGTCAGATGACGCGGATTCTGGGACACGCCCGCAGCGGGCGGGCCGCTGCCACACTGTCGGCAGGGGAGTGGGGAGGGGAGAGGACGGGGCAGCCCAGGCCAGGTGGGGCCACGCTGAGGGAGCCTGGGGTCACTCACAGAGGGAGTGGGGGATTGGGCCGGAAGGCGGGCGGAGCCCGATCAGGCGAGGGCGCCACGAAGCTCTCCCTAATTTGGGTGCGCGGGCTGCCAGAAACATCGCTCCGTTCCAAGGGCCGAGGTCTGTCCCTCGGGACAGAGAAAGAAGCTCCCCGGGTCTCCAGACCTCTTCTCCGTAGCTGGTTGTACAGCAAATTACGCCTTGCGCCGTGTGCGCGGGCGGGACTGCGGCGTGTGTACACGGGCTCACGCGGGCCTCGCCTGGCGCCCGGGGGACCCTTTCGGGAGCGCGTTGGCTGCAGTATGAGCCTAATGAGCAAAGTATTAGGTGGTGGGGCTGCGGGGTCCCCTCCGGGGCTCGGTCTCCCCAAGGCCCCCAAAGCGGAACCATTGAAGCCGGCGGAGGCTTTCTAGCGCCTGCTGCTGCTTTCAGCGTTCTTGCTTATGTTGCCTTTTCTCTTTCAGTGGGAAGTGTCGGTGTGAGTAATTATATATATTTTCCCAAACTCGAACTATGCTTCATTTAAACTTCTATAAACATGTCTGTATAATTCTAATTAACTGCTTGCATAAAGCCATCAGAAAGTTACATGGGGGAAGCTCATTTGCCAGACTGTTGCCTAAAAGCCAAGGAAAATATTATGTTCTTCCAACAAACGGACTATTCATGTCCACGGTTCCCAAGATAAACAGGAGATACGGAGGACAAGTGAGATTGGAAGCAGCGATGGCCGAGCCCCTTGTAAGTGTCACTCACGGGCGCGGGCGGGGCGGGCAGCTTGATTGAGTGATAAACGCTCTTCAAGAAAAATGCCCCAGACTTGGAATGCGGGGTCGGGACCCTGGAGACGGGCCATCTCATGGTGCTCTCGTTAATGTCCGTGGGCGGGAGGCCACGAAGAATTAGCGAGAAGTCTGAATTAGGAAAGAGTCCACGTATTTGTGTCAAGCCCTGTCGGCAGTTTGTCCTGGGGTTACTAGAAAGCCAAAGAAAGACAAAGGAGAGTCTTGGGGCTGCTCTACTGAGTGGGTGAGAATGATTTAAAACTATCCTTCCTTCCTTCGCTCTATCAGTAAACCTATGGGTGGTGTTGGCGGTCAGGGCCGAGGGCGACAATGAAGGAGAAGTGTGGGGGCCCGGCTGGGACGGTGTACGTTCAGAGTGGGTCCGGGGAGGCCTCACCGAGGAAGTGACTCAGAGTGCGGATGCGAAGGGGGTGATGTCACTCGCCAGGCAAGACAGCATGTGCAAAGGCCCAGAGCAGCGGAGCGAGCGGGTATCTGAGGCCCCTGCGCCTGGGGCTGAGAGGCGATGGGAGCAGGGGTGAGGGATGATGCCCGAAGCTGATTGGACAGCCGCAGTGGAAACAACGCTTTTATTTTATGCAAGAAGATGCTCTGAGCTGCTTGGCAGTTCTCTGTTTTATTACCTTTATTACCGGAATGCAAACGTCTTGGACGTTTTGTGACACTTGCTCTGTTGCAGAAGATGAGAATAATATATAAAAATACAGAGAAGAAAATACAAAAACCCCAGTGTTCCCCCCACCCCTCACCCGAGGAGGACCGCTGCTGCGTTAGGAGAACCCTCCCTTCCAGTACCTTCGTTTATCCTGTCCCTCCTTCCTGGCCCATGTGAAGGCAAACCCCTACCTGGGCGGCACAGGTGACTTGTTTTGGGATTGAAATCGAGGAGGTTTTTGTTGCACCCTTTGAAAACTTGGAAGTGAAGAGCTGGTAGTTCTGGAAAGTTGTCGACGGCTGAGAGAAACTATTGGAACGGAGCCCCTGGAGGGCTGACGGTTTTGTGCAGACAACACTCGGTGGTGCCGGTGAGCATTTATGGAGTCCTTACGACGCCCCGGGCGCTGGACACAAGTAGTCTTCATTCGCTTCTCTTCCTTTCCCCCGTGTAAAAATATGTTTTTTTCCCCATGTTTTGAAAAAGTGTTTATTTTATTTATTTGGAGAGAGAGAGAGTGCACACATGCATGAGCAGGAGAGGGGCAGAGAGGGAGAGAGAGAATCTCGAGCAGGCTCCACGCTGTCAGTGCAGAGCCCGACGCGGGGCTCGATCCTATGAACCCACGAGATTGTGACCTGAGCCGAAACCAAGAGTCGGACGCTCCACCAGCTGAGCCACCCACGTGCCTCACCTCTCATTTTTGTTATTGTCATAAAATACACACAATGTAAAATTTACCGTCCTGACCACTTGTAAGCGTGCGGTGTGGTGGTATTAAGCGCAGTCCCACGGTCCTGCAGCCATCACCACCGTCCATCTCCAGAACTCTTTTCGTCCTGCAAAGCTGAGACTCTGTCCCCGTCACACACTGACTCCTCACTCCCCCCTCTTCCGGCCCCCAATGACCCCCATTCTACTTTCCATCCGTATGATTTGATCCCCTAAGTACCTCGTGTAAGTAGAATCATAGAGCATTTGTTCTTTCGTGCCCGCCGACAGCAGTTAGCGTCCCTCAGCATAACGTTCTCGAGGCTGATGCCTGTTGTGGCAGGTGTCAGGGTTTCCTTCCTCTTGTAAAAAAAATGTTTTTACCGGGGCGCCTGGGGGGCTCCGTTAGTTAAGTGTCCGACTTCGGCTCAGGTCATGATCTCACAGTTGGTGAGTTTGAGCCCCAAATCAGACTCTGTGCTGACAGCTCAGAGTCTGGAGCCTACTTCGGGTTCTGTGTCTTCCTCTCTCTCTGCTCCTCCCCTGCTCCTGCTCTGTCTGTCTCTCTCTCACAAAAATAAATACACCTTAAAAAAATGTTTTTATTTGTATTTGAGAGAGAGAGGGACAGCATGGGTGCAAGCAGGCTGCGGGGTGACAGCAGAGAGCCCAATGCAGGACTCGACCTCTCGAACCGCAAGATCATGGCCTGAGCCAAAGTCGGCCACTTAACCAACTGAGTGACCCAGGCGCCCCAATTTCTTTCCTTTTTAAGGCTGAATAATGTGCCTTTATACATATGTATCACATTTTGTTTATCCACTCGTCTGTAGGTACCCGGAACACACTTGGGTTGTTTCCATCTCTTGGCTGTTTTGAGAACAATGTTGCTATGAACACGGGTGTACAAATCTCTCTTTAGGATCCTGCTTTCAATTCTTTTGATTTAGACCCAGAAGGGGAATTGCTGGATCGTAGGGCAATTCTACTTTTAAAGGTTTTGAGCAACTGCCAGACTACTTTCTATAGTGACCGCACTGCTTTATACTCCCACCAACAGTGCACGAGGGTCCCGATTTTTCCATATCCTCACCAACACTTATTTTCTGTTTGTCATTGATAGCAGGCACTCTAGTGGGTGCGAGGTGGTATCTCACTGTGGTTTTGGTTTGCATTTCCCCGTAGTGAGGTTGAGCCTCGTTGCACGCATGGATCGGCCATTTCCATATCTTCTTTGAAGAAATGTCTGTTCAAGTCCATTGCCTGTTTTTATTTATTTATTTATTTTTAAATTTTTTATTAAAAAATTTTTTTTAGTGTTTATTTTTGAGAGAGAGAGAGAGCGTGAACATGGGAGGGACAGAGAGAGAGAGAGAGAGAGAGAGGGAGAGGGAGAGGGAGACACTGATTCCGAAGCAGGCTCCAGACTCCAAGCTGTCAGCACAGAGCCCGGCATGGGACTCGAACTCACGAACCATGAGATCATGACCTGAGCCGAAGTTGGACGCTTAACTGACTGAGCCACCCAGGGTCCCCACTGCCTATTTTTAAACCGGGTTGTTTTTGCTGTTGTTTTTTTTAGCTTATTTATTTTTTGAGAGAGACAGAGACAGTATGAATGGGGGAAGGGTGGAGAGCGAGAGAGAGAAAGAGAGAATCCCAAGCAGGCTCCAAGCTGCCGGTGCAGAGCCCGATGTGGGGCGCGAACCCAGGAAGCCATGAGATCACGACCTGGAGTGAAACCAGGAGTCAGACGCTTAACCGACTGAGCCCCCCTGGCGCCCTGTCGTTGAATTGGGGGAGTTCTCCATGTGTTCTGGATTCGTGATGTGCAAATATTTTCTCCCGCTCTGTGTCGATTTTCTTTTAATCTCACAGAACTCAAGGAAAAACAGTACCATTATCATCACCGGTGATAAGTCAGGGAGGTGACTGGGTTTCTCCCGATCACGACGACAACCCGGGACGGAGCGTTGATGGGACTCAATATTTACAGCACCTAGGAGTTAGGATGCCGGCGGCTGTCCTCGTGGAAACACACGTAAGGGCGTTTGGTGCGTTATGACAACGAGCCTGACTCCTATGCCCCCGCCTTCAACGGCTTGTCGGCTTGTCACGTGGCCCCGGCTGCTGCTCTGCCCTGTGCTATTCGAGACGCTTCTCTCTAAGGGTGAGGTCTCAGGAAAGGCATCTGGAGAGGTTCCCTGTTGGTCCTTTGGGCTGGGTGGCCCAGCGGTGGATGCCACATACAAAGCAAGCGGCACCCAGTCCCTGGCATGTGGCAGCCCTTCTCCACAACCCGGAGGTTTTATTATAGCAAATTCTTCTGCAACCTTCTCGGGCCCTAGAAAAGGGACACCGGGAGCCACCCAGGTCTTGCAGGGCAGCGTGGATCAGACCCGGATGTTAGGGCCCGCTTTTAGCTGCTTCCTTCATTCGTTCCTTCACTCATTCATACCGAGGTGTGATTTTTTTCCAGCAAGGAGATTCCCCTGGTCTCAAGTTTCCGGAGGCGCCCGGTATAATCTAGATTCCAATTAGCTTAATTGCTTCATATTAGACTTCTTAGAAAAGATTTTTTTTTTTTCCGGCTGATGGTTGCGGTTCCAGGAATGTCTACCCCCCCCCCCCCCCCACCGTCTTCCTTCCTGCTTCTTCCTGTTTCTTTCAACTTTTTTTCTCCCGGACTGGCCCACACCTCAGCCCTGTCATTCCCCGGGCGATTACATCAGTAGGTGTTGGAGTGGCCAAAGCAGGGTGGAGAAAACACCAGGAAAAAAATGTATGCGTGACATATAAATTTTATACGTAAAGCATTTAAATCTCGGTTTCATATAGATCGTGTATATATACAGGTAACGACACGGACCTTTTTAAAGAGGAAACTTCGTTTCAGGTTCTGGCGTCTGTTTCAGGGAAAGCAGTGGACACAGACTCTACCCCGAGTTCTGACCCTGTCCCTCTTCCTTTGGCCATCGGCTCCAGAGTTTTTAAAAAGTACTTTTCAACAACCAGAGGAAACTGTTACATCCTGATTGACACAGTGGATGGCGGAGCGGCGTTCTTGCTGTTAAGTGATCAGGATCTCAGCCAAGGGAATATAATGAAATCCACATAAAAATTTATTTACCTAATGAAAATCCTGGAGTAATGCATAAGTGCTTCTCTGATAATAAAATGCAAATCTCAAACTATAACCAGGAGGACAATAATCTTCATTAAACGTATTGTCTAGAGGAAGCCCATGACATCCACTTAACAGTGATTTGATTTGTTTAGTAATTTCCACGTAATATTTAAACTTTATTTCGAGCCTTAAAAACCCGCCCACGAGTTTCTTTCCCTTCTGGGAGAAGGGCAGCTGCTCATGGGTGAGGGTGCCTGGCAGAGAGTCTCGGGCCTGGGCTCCGGGGCACCCTTGAACAGCGTGGGCTTTTCCGGGCAGCTGGGTGTCTGCGGGAGACGCGGGGTCCAGAAGCAGGCAGCGAGGGGTCAGGCTTCCTTCTGCTCCAGGGACCCAGAAAAGCTCCTGTTCTGCAGGAAAACATAAGACGTGATGACTAGCAAAGCTTGGAGAGGGGAAGCGAGTCTCCTCCAGCTGCCAGCCCCGGCTCGCTGCCTGCCTGACGTCCCACCGGCGCCCGGGGCTTCCGCGAGGCTCTGCCGCCGCTCGAGCACCGAGTGGGCATCTCTGCAGGTGCCCCCTTGGCCCCAAAGCTTCCAGGGGCAAGCCTCTCGTCGGGCTGGGGGGACCGGATGTTGGAAGCGGGGTGAAAGTGCTTCGGAAGGCTGACCCGGGTTGGAGACCTGGGCTTCCTCCTGGAGGCTCAGGATCCTCACTGGGACAGGGCCGCTAGTCTCCACCTCCCCAGCTGCTGGGAGCCTTCGGGAAACACGCGAAGGAGGCTTCCTGGGCTTGGGCTGGGGGCTCCGGTGCCTTGCCTCGGGCTCAGAAGCCCGTCGGGGAGCTCGGAAGCATGATAGGGAAGAATTTGTGTCTGGAGCGTTGTGCCCAGTTTGAAACTAAAGAGCTAAGCCCTAAACGAGGAAAACGAGCCTTTGGGATTTTTTTAGTTTTGATGATCACAACGTTCCAAATAAACCGCAGATTAAGGTGTGCGTGTGCGCGTGTGCAGTGGGCGAAGTTTTCCCATCAAACATAATGATCTTAATACTCTTCCCTGACCTTCTGGGTTTCCTTCCCTTTCTTCCCCTATCAAGTTACGACTTCTTTTTTCCCTTTGGAATGCTGCAGAGCATTTGAAAATGTACTAAAATGAAAAGAAGTTACCGATAATCTCAACTGAGAATCTCCTTCCAAAGACGGCTCGGGACCGTGGTTAAGAATGCAGGCCCGTTCGAAGATGGGCTCCGAGCTTCCTGGCCGCGTACCCTTGGGCGACCGCCTGGCCCTGCCCGAGCCTCAGTCGCCCTGAATGCGGCATTAATGCCGTTCTTCTGTGCAGTAGTGAAGATTAAACAAGATGACGTGTGTAGAGCGCTTAGGAGGGCGCTGGCACTTAGTCAGCGCCTGATAAATGCGGCTGCTTTGTTGCCGTACGAGAAGAGGTTGCCCTGAACAGAGGCCCCGTGAAATGGAGAAGTGCGGCTGTTGTCCAGGTAGTGATGCCAGCCGGCCGGCAGGCCAGCCAGCCTTAATGCCTTGAGCTTCCATCCAAGGGCTGGCTCAGGTTACTCCAGGCCCATTAGCAACGCTGGTCAGAGCTTGGAGCCTCTTAAGTTCAAGGTCGGTCACAGGCCTTGTCCCCCACACAGGCCTCTCTGCTTTGCCCGGAGTCATTAGTCACCAGGGTGGCCTGACGGGAGACTGGGGATGACTCAGTGCTGCCTATCCTGACTTCTGGGCCACACCCCAGGGCAAGGCCTTGCTTGCAGAGGGTCCTCGGTGACGGTCCTGCAGAGGGTTTATGGTGACAGTCCTGTAGAGGGTCCATGGTGACAGTCTTACAGAGGGTCCACGGTGACGGTCCTGCAGAGACTGAGGATCCACTCACATGTCTGTTAAAAGCAGTTAAATCCTGGCTCCGCCACCGACTAGTCGGACAAGGCACTCACGCCATCTGAGCCTCAGTTTTTGTACCTGCTGAATGGGGGTAGCAGTACTATCTCCTCTCTCAAGGTTGCTTCGAGGATGCTGTGTGGTTAACGTGCTGCAGCGAGTAGTGCTGGTATCATTCCCGCTGGAAGAAGGGAGAGCAGGGGCGGCGTTGGGCCGAGGGGTGGGGGCGGGGGAAGCGGGGAGATGGAAGTTGCTAGAAGAGCGATGCTGTGTCTCATCCCTCCTTTCGCAGCCGGGTGCCTTGGAGTGGGGCGCGTATTCGCAGGAGGGAGGCATAAGGGAGCAGCGTCCTCTCGGCTGAACCCACTGGTCTTCGGAAACTCCTGCAGGGGTGACTTAGGCAAACGAGTGACCTTTCAGCCCAAACGCGCCCACGGTTTCGGGTATTGGGCGCTGTCCCCCAGGCCCCGGGCTTTCTGCCCGCGCTCTTGTTGGAACCGATTCATCGCCCCTTCTCTTGCCTCCCCGACTCCCGCTCACAGTAGGACCGGCGACGTGCTTTTCTCTAGGAACCGTCTCTAGGGGAGGGAGAAAACCATCGGAGGGCATTTGGAGCCCTTCTGTGGGTGTCAAGCAGACTCCCGCCCTCCCGGGCCCGTGAGCGCAGCTTCGGCGGCCGAGGACCCCGGGGCAGTGGGGGGTTGTAATACCCTGAGGCCTGTGGAGCCCAGAAAGGGGCCTGAGTGACAGCCAGACGGGGCCTTCGCACACCGGGTGCCAGGGGGAGGGAGGGAGGGAGGGAGAGAGAACGCGCGCGCATGAGAGCACGGCAGGGGCAGAGGGGGGCTGCCAGCCAGGGACAAAGGCAGAGACAGAGAGAAACAAAGGAAGAGAGAAAATCTCCTCCTGGTACAACCTGTGGTTTAAAGAAATATGTGGCTTGCCACCCCACAATGCTTTAGAGTGAAACTCTCAGTTCATTGCATAAAAAAAACAACCACCCAGGACCTCTCAACTTGCGAGGCCAGGTGTGACAACACCCCCTTCTCCGACGTGCTCTTCTGGGCTTGGAGGCTTCCCCCACCCATGCGTGGAATGAGTTCGAAACGAGAAGGGTCGGAGGCAATCAGTCGCTGCCAAATTTCGGAGCAAACATTTTTCTTTCTGGATTTAAATAATTGCATCGCATCCCCAGCTCTGGCTCTCCTCTGAAACCAGCCCCAAATGACATTTGGCAGGCTAACCGTGGTCTGGTTTTCTCCCCCTCCTCCCCGTGGGGCTTTCTCAGAATATTTTCCTCAACGTCTGGGTAGCTGGCTTTTAAACCAGTTCTTTTTTTTTTTTTTTGGTTCGGGTTTCAAATTTTATTAAATTTAAATTTTATTCCATTTCAGGCTATAAAATCTCCAAAAGTGGCTTTGAAAGTGAACAGGTTTGGGCGCGCTGGAAATAGGTTACCTCCAATGCAAATAAAACCGTCTAGCTTCCGAGGAGAACAAGGCTCCAAGGGTTGGGAAAACGCACGGGGCGGTGACAGACCGTGGCCCAGAAATGGTCGGAGACCAATTTAAAAGCACATATATTTTAAATGAAACATTGTGTGGACATATGGAACCAATAGCTCTGCCCAAAGCTCAGTTCTGGGGATCGAGTCGTAAGCGCTAAACTTTAATCTGACTACCCAAGGTGATTTTTTAGCAAATGAAAGCTCCTTTTTGCTTTCGAGTCTAAGGGGAATCTTAATACATTTTTAAATTATTTGGCATTTTGAATTAATTTTCCTAGAACGAAGCAAGATTCTTAAATTGGGATCTTGTAGGGAAAAGACAGCCAGGCAATTAGTGAGTGGATCTCCTTTTCTGACACACGGATGGGGGGGGGGCGCAGGAGTTGAACCCCAACCAGGGTGCATGCAAAATCTATTTTAGAGCAGAAATTTCAAAGTAAGCAACACCATCTGTTCTTTAATTATTTCTCCTTATAAAAAAAAAAGTCGCTAAATTTATTTGGGTTACTTAGTTGGAAAGAGATTTCTTTAAGACACTCGGAACTGGAGCTTTTAACGCAGGTCGTGGGCTCTTGTTTGCTAGGCATCCCAGAACCCAAAATAGGAAAGGCCTCTGAGAATTGACTTTCTTTTCCAATGCAGCTTGCTCTCAGGCTGGGCGTGGTTACTGGGCACCTGGGGGACGGTCTTCTGCTGCTCCTATTTGGGGACAGCGGCTATGGGATCCCCTGGAGGGCTCATGTTCCGGTAGGGACAGTCCTACCGGACAGTCCCTACTGACAGCACAGGAGGGTGAAGTGTGAAGAAAGCTTCGCCTCTTCACCAGCCAATGGGGGTGTGCTCCCCCAGAGTGGGGCTGGGTCAGTGGGATCCCAGAGTTCTCACCATTCGTCTGTCCGTCCGTCCATCCGTCCGTCTGTCCGTCCATCCATCCATCCATCCATGATCCATCTAACATTTATTGAGGGCCTACTATGAGCTGGGCACAATGTTAGGCCCCGTTCCCATGGAGTGTAGAGTCTTGTGGAAGAGGTGACGGTCATCGCCTACTCATACGGATGAGCCTGCGATGACCAACAATGACATGTGCTCCTCGGGGTCCAGACCAGCACGCTCCTACAGGCCTCTCGTTGATGAAGAGAATGTTCTGTGTCTGTGGGAATGGTAGCCCGGAGTCACGTGTGGCTACTGACACTTGAAATGTGGCCAGCGTGACTGAGGGCCTACTGTTTTAGGTTCCATTTCATTGTGATTAAAATAGCCACCGAAGCTCCCGGACCGGACGGTACAGGGTCAACGTCGACCAGGGAGCTGGGTAGGAATGCAGATTCATGGGCCCCACCCCAGGATTGCTGAATTGGAAGTGTCTGGGTGGAGCTCAGGAACCTGCGTTTTCACGATGCCTCCCGGTGATTCGTGCGGTCCTGCTGGAGAGGGAAGGCAGGCCTGGTTGGGAGGCCGTATGGCCACTCAGCTGGGGGGGGGCGGAGACGTCAAGGAGTAGGGGAATTGGATTTCAATCGAATAGAAAGCTTCCCAGAGAAAGGGACGATAGAACTGAGACTGAACTATGAGTAGCTTGGGGAAGGCTGCGGGCCTGACGGGGGGAGGGCACTAGTGGTGCTCACCGTGCCCAGGAGGCCTGGCACACTTGAGGAGCTTGGGAAGGGCCACTGTGCTGGAGCACAGAGAAGGGGGTTTGTGCAATTCCAGCTGTGTGACCCTGCACTAGTGTCTTAACCTCTCTGAGCCTTTGATAGAGTAGAGATTGCGATACTTGGCTCCTCACTTATCTAATTGGTTCCAAAAGACAGACGGAATGAAAGTGTGTGAACCAAGCATACATGCACAGAAAACAACCATGGATAGGTGGGTGGTTTTTAATTTCTTTTTTCTTTTATTCTTTTGTTTTTTTAATGTTTAGTTATTTTTGAGAGAGAGAGAGAGAGAGAGAGAGAGAGCGTGAGCATGGAAGGGGCAGAGAGGGTGGGGAGACAGAGGATCGGAAGCGGGCTCTGTGCTGACACCAAGGCCTTATTCGGGCTGAGGCACACGGCGGTCCCTGCGGCGCTCGGACCCAAACCCTGGGTTGGGGTCAGGGACCCGTGTTCCAGTTTCTGCCCTGCCTCCGGGGACATCCTCTTCGGCCCTCCATTTCTCTTTTACTGAGTCTGTAATCTTGCCAGGCCTTTTCCAGAGCCTTCATCCGGAACTCCCGGATGGGCCAAGAGGGTGAGCTCCTGCAAGTGCCTTTTAAAATCAGATGTAACCAATTGCCTTTTGGGGAAAGGCTTCCTAGTAATTTTAGCAGCGTCTTTTCTGTTGTCTAGACCTAAGATCAGCATTTTAGGGAAAAGTGTCGAGATAAACTCTCCCCTGCCTCCCTGCTGCTCTCCCTCCGCACCGCCGCCGGGACTCCGCGCGCCCCCGCACCCCCCGCCCCCAGAGCGTCAGGTGGCCAGATCCTCGGCCGAGCCCCAGCTATTTGGCAGCTGAAAGTTTTGTCCCTGGAAGACGCCAGACTTTATTTTGAGATCGCAAATGCGGTGGATGCTTCTCTGCTGGAAAACACCAAGTGTCTGGTCTCAGCTGGGGAGTGGTATGGGGGGGATATCAGCGGTTCTTCTCTAAAATAGATGTGTGCTTCTCTTCCTTCCCAGAAACTTTTGCAGTCAGCTGTGTCCCTCGGTACTTGAGAGAGCACCTCGAGCGTAGTCGTTCCTCGGTGTAGGTTAGTTTTTGCTATTGTGGCTATTTTTGTTGTTATTATTAATTTCTGTTTTTCCAGGACTGAAATGTTGCCTATGTGTCTCCTATAAAGACACTTACAATGACCTCTTTGGAATCTTCTTTTTAAACATCCTAGGAAAGCATTGTTTGACTCAAAGGAATGAATAGCGAATGGTAGAATTTTAGCCACCAGGGTAAGACTCTGACTTCTAAGGGAAGAGACCTTCCTGGCACCTCTCCTGTCATGTTGACTCAATGCCAACAAACATACTCAGGACCGTCACTGAAATGCAGCCACAGAGGTTGCAAACTGGTTATCTGATGATCCTCGTCCGATGCCAGAATCTTCTGTTTCGAGGGCTGCTTTGGGGTTAAAATTTGTTTGGAATTGGAATGTCACGCGTCAAATTCAGAAAACTTCACACACACACACAAATCCAGATTTCTAGCTTCTTTTCAAAGGAATCTGCTCGCTGCACAAGCAGGGATCGGCCGGGGCTGCCCGTTTACACGAGGGCGTGCGTCGTGCTCTCGCTTGCCACGGTTCCGCTCGTCCGTGCCGTGTGACCGGGAGCCTTGCGCCCTGTTTCGTGTTAGCCGTCTGGCCCCAGAGCTCTCAGGCATTGCCAGTACTCAAGGTGTGTCAGTGACAGTTCCTGCTCCAGCCCTGCTTCCGGCTTGCTGTGTGACTTTGCTCCAGTCACGCTGCCGCTCTGTGCCTCAGTTTCCCCATGTGTCCAGTGGGACGTGGGACAGGATAAGCGGCTTCCCGCCAGGAGGGGCTGCGAGGTGGGGCGCTGGGCCCCGTGTCTTAATGCCTTTATGAATTAAGGTTCTGCACCGGACTCCTGGAAAGGTAGGGAAGTGCCTGTAAGATCACTTCCTGCTCCAGCCAGTGTCAAGATCGGTCTGTCTGCTGCTGCCCGGTGGCGGAGGCGGTTCTTGGGGGAGTTCTTTTTTGCCTTTTTTTTTTCTTCCCCCAGACGAGTGATTGAGGGAGTCGGGGCAGGGCAGGGATGACGGTGATGATGATGATGATGACAATAATAATGACTCTTTAGTAAACAGCATTGTTCTCCCGTTAAGGTAGATGTTCTTTTCCCCAATTTGTACCTGAGGAAGCTGAGGTTCAGAGAGGTTGAATAACTTGCCAAGGGCCACACAGCTGATAAGTGCCAAGGGTCACATAGCTATGGGCCTGGGTTTGTTTCATTCCTGACCTTGAGCCCCTGAGCCCCTGACCCACCCTGAGCCCCTGACTGCGTGCTGCGCCACCGGGGGTGGCTCGAGAGGGGCCACTGTCGTGTACATGTGTGGGGAGAGCTGGCCATGAGGGGAAGCAGAGCTCTGCTCCATTAAGCTGCGAGTTCTTTGTGTGTGTGTGTGTGTGTGTGTGTGTGTGTGTTGTAAAGTAGACTCGGCGCCCAGCGTGGGGCTTGAACTCACAACTCTGAGATCTAGAGTCATATGCCCTACCAGCTGAGCCAGCCGTGGTTTAAAAAAAAAAATACATATACATATATATATGTGTGTATACATACACACACACACACGTATGTACGTGTAAATGTATGTATATGTAAATAACCTCTCTGGATCAAATTGTATAGTCAATCAGTTAACCTGGCTACCTAGGAGGAACTTGGAGATTTGGGAGTAATTTGGGGGGTTCTCACGACCCGGCACGTTTCCCGTCTGAGCCTCACGTTGCCCACCTGAGAGAGGGAGGCCCACCGCCGACCTGGTCTGCCCTCCAGACCCTGCCCCGTTGTCGCCACGGCCGAGTAGACCTTCCCAGCGCTCGTGACGCCCACGTGCGGGCACTTCATCTGCCCCATGGGCAGCCCCACGGGCAGGTGGATTAGTCACAGCCAGTTTATAGGTAGTGCTTGGAACGGTCGTGTTCCAGGCCCGGCCTGGGGTCCCACGGGCTGCGGAGGGCCGGGCTGCGGCTGTGACCCAGGGCCTGTCCCCTGGGAGCCTTTGGCTGCACCCTGGGCACCGCCTCATGCTTTCCTTGCGTCGTTGTTTCCTGAGTTGTCTGGGGTCTCCAGGAAGAAGAGGCGGGGGTTCGGCTGATCCTGCTGATGTCCCTGAGTAAGGAGGTGTTTGTATTCTTCCTTCCGCTTCTTCTGGGGGAGCCTGAGTGGGGCCTCTTCCCACCTTCCTAAGGCGTTTATGTGGGCAGGGGGGGTGTGGACCCTCGGCCCTGGCCTGGGGAGGTCTTGGCGGGTTCCTGCTCGGGGGAGGATGGGGGGGCCGTCCGCGGGCTCAGCTGCTGGGCCCATTGGGGCTCCGTGGTTGCTCACCATAGAAATGAAATCTGGACCACTCAGCCTGAAAGGGAGTTTCGTGGGAGGCTCAGGGGGAGCCGATGGAAGACTAGAAGGTGAAACAGGACCCAGGGTCCCTGCAGAGATTAGTGGAGCACGAGGAAGTGGCTCTTGTCTTCAGGGACCTGCCCCCCCCACCACGTGAAAGAGCCCGCCCCCCCTCTGTCTCCTGTGTTGCCGTGCTCAAGGATCAGTGTCCGGGAAGATCTGAGCATCTAGCCTGGCTGGGGCCCAGGGCGGGGTGAGGCATCTTGACTGACAGTCCGCCGGGGTCCAAGTGGGTGAGAAGTGGTTCCCTTGGGCACAAGCAGGGTGCTGATATCAGAAGCGGGGCAGGGGGCACCTGGCGGCCGACACACCTGCCTGTTGTGCGCCCTGCTAGGTGGTCCGTCTTGGAAGACTCCAGCAGCCTGGGGGCAGGAGTGACAGGAGCTTCCCCGAAGTCCTGCAGCCTAAGGGCCAGCCCAGGGGAGGGGACCTGCAAGGGGAGGGTGACACAGCAGTGTTTCCCAGAGTGCAGCGCGGGTACCCCTGGTGGTGTGGAAGGGGATTTTAAGGAGAACACACAGACACTTGAAATTAATTGCTAACGAATACACCAGGCACAAAAATCAAAGCACCCCCAGCCACCCACTTCCCCTCCTTGGGGGCCACTGGAGTTCCTGGTTTCTTGTTCCAGAGAAGTTCTTTGTCAGTGCACATGTATGACAAATGCCTGTATTTTCTCTCCCTCCCCTGTACCAATGAGAGCACGCCGACGGTCCCGCCCATTGTCCGACTCTCCAGTCTGTTAGACGTGATTCCAAACCAGGTAATTCGGTGCCGCTTCTGTGCCTTGTACGTTAGCTCGGGATTCTTGGGGTGTCGTGCTCCAGCCTTCCGTG
Organism: Paguma larvata; assembly: GCA_030068075.1. Taxonomy (NCBI): domain Eukaryota; kingdom Metazoa; phylum Chordata; class Mammalia; order Carnivora; family Viverridae; genus Paguma; species Paguma larvata. Next base: position 27,805,306 of record CM057841.1, on the reverse strand, counting down.
TGCAGCCTGTTGCAGTCTCTCGACAGGGACACGTCCGTGTAGCCAGCATCAGGTCCAGCCTCCCAGAGCCCGGCCCCCGCCCTTGCCCTCCCCTCCCCCCCTAACGAGGGTAACACTCATCCTCCCCCACACACTTTGGGGTTTATGTTAATGTGTTTTTGAAAAAGTTACAGTCAGCACGTCCAACGTGAGATCCGCAGGTATGACTGCTCAGGATGAAAAGCATAGTCGTCGGTAATCCTTGGTTTGAGGCTCTTAATCTGGGGAGACATCAGAATTGCTTGGGGTGCCTTTTGTGTTATGACAGTGGGATAAGCCCGAGGTTACCCCTAGGGACATTGGCGCCTTGTCTCCTCCTGCTGTGGCCCTCAAGCCCAGCGTCCTCCATTTCCTGCTCACCCGGAGTGGACACCCCTGTAGGACAGGAGGGGAAACCGAGGGAGATGCCACCATATTTGCTGGCCTCGTATGGCTTGCCCGACACCAGTAACGTTGGCCCTGCCCTCTCTCTGCCCCTCTCTCCTCTCACAGGCACCAGATGGTACTTAGATGACCTGGGAGCTGGGACCCTCTGACCCGGTGGTTTGGTGTGTGTGGGCGTTTCGGGCGGGATAGGCCTAGGTTTGAATCCCAGTTCTGCCGCTTGTTGGCTGTGTGACTGTGGGTGAGCGGCTTAGCCTCTCTGAGCACAGGATTCCTCACTCGTGAAACAAGGACGGTTTGATAATCCATCAGATATCAGATGCGTGTTGAACGCCCAGCCCGGTGCTCGGTGTACATGCTCGGTGGGCGGTCATTCTTGTCGCAGTTTCAGTTATTGTGCCTCTGGAGGTCCTCTCCCTGTCCCTGGGCCTGGAGCTGCGGGGGAAGCGGGAGAGGAGGGCCGGCGCGGGGATCTGCTTCTCTGCCCCTGTGGCATCCATCCCAAATGAGCAAATGGCTCTCAGCGGGGCACGGGGAACGGAATCTCTCCCTGGCTGGCTGTGGCCGGCCGGCCCCAGGGCAGCTGTCCCGTTCCCAGATCCAGGGTCCCAGGCTGGGTGGCTGAGGCAGGCAGGTCGGGCGGGGGCCTGGGCAGCTGACAGAGCCTCCCGGGGGGCCTAGGAGGCCAGCTGCAGCCTTGGAGTGGAGCAGAGAGCCAAATCATCACTTAACCCATTCTGTTCCTGCAGAGACGGTCGCTCTTCAGGCCCTGCAACGGTTCCCCTTTTCTTTCGGTTGCCTCATTTGCCCCGCGAGTTCCTCGTCAGACCGGGGGTCTCCAGCGTGCAGCGCACGGACTGTGTCTGGCCTGTGAGAAGCTCACTGGGCCTGTTTAAAAATTGCAGTGATTCATATAAACAGTCAGCTCTCTCGCCTTCGGGAAAATCCAGAGGACCTGACCCCTCCAGGCGGGCGGCGGCTTTGACCGAGCTGGGGGTAGGGGTCACTCGCCACCCAATCGTCTCCCCGCCTCTTTCCAATGTGTCTGGCGGTCATTTGAGACTCTGGCCTAGAGAAGCCTGTCAAGGTCAACTCCAACCTCTCTCCTAGCTGAGCCTTGAATTCCCTGGAGGGTCTCTCTAGCTCTGCCTGACCCCCTCCCGTGCCAGCAGCGTCACGACCTCGTGAGCGCACCTTCCCATGGAGACTCTGCTGATAGAATCCTATCTGTTCCTTCTTGAAAGCTCCCTGTAGTGACTTCCGCTGGTTGGTCTCGGCTTGACCCCTGGGGGCCACACAGCAAGCTTGGTCCCTCGTCCCCATGACAGCCCTTCAGATGCCTGAAGACAGCCCTGAGCCTGCGCCTCTGGGCGCGACGGCGTCTGTGCCTTTGCTTTCCCTCCTAAGAAGTGGATTCAAGATCCCCCATTATCCTGGTGCCCCTCCTTGGCCGCCTCCCAGCGTGGCTCTGAACTTCTTGCGGCTGGACTTTCCAGCGCTGCCCTGCACACCCTGGGGGCCGTGAGGACACGCCCAGGGCCCAGTTCTGTTAAAAAAGGAAAACGCAGTGTGTGGAAAGTGTTCCGAAAGGCCAAACACCTCAAAATACCTACAGCATTTCCAAGTGGGATGTTCTGGGTCAGTTTTATTTTTCTCTGTGTGCCCGCCTGTATTTAAAATCGTTTCCCCCTGGGGGGATTAAAAAGTCCAAAAGCAAAGAGTTCGGATGAATTCACCTGAACCAGCTGATAGTGGTGCCTGCTGGGGCAAAGTCCTGGCAGGGGGTGAGGAGAGGAGGGACAGGATGGGGCCCTGTCTGGAGAGTTCGATGCCTCGTGTGCCCAGCCGCGCCTCCCGCTGAGAGAGGATTATGGGAAGCAGAGAAGGGGGCGGGGTCTGTCTCTCCAGGGATGGACGGGGCTCTGGACACCGGAGGTCAGGTGCAGCCTCCAGCATGGAGGGGGACATCTTAGGTGATGGAGGCCCCGTAGCGATGGCACAGAGGTGGGAAAGTGTTCGCCTGGGAGGCGGGGGTACAGATGGGTGAGCTGGAGCAGCAGACGCCTGAGCTGGGGAAGGGTCCTCGGGGACAGACGGCTTGGGGCCGGCGGCTGCAGGCCCCGGATCTAGACGGAGGAGTCTGAAGGCTGTTCTGAAGGTGACGAGCCCAACGGCAGGAGCGACGATACCTGGAGTCGCGGCAGCGTGCTGTCTCCGGAGGCAGAGCTGGGCTATCCTGGCCCTCCGGTTCTGTGGCTGTGTCACCTTGGGCGGGTCACTTCCGGTTCTCAAGCCGCGGTTTTCTCATGTCAGGTAGGATAAAGGGGCTGGAGGATGCAACAAGCCAATGCTCCCGAAACGCTTAGCCCGGTGCCTGGCACCTGGGGTCACCCTGATGGCACTCTGCTATGTACGGCGGTCTTCTACGTGCTCGTGGGGGCTTGAAGCCTGTGCGGCCCTAGCCAGTGCCTGATAGGCGCCGTTAGTTCTCCAGTTTACAGATGCCTACGCTGAGTCAGAGGCGCAGGACTCCTGTCTGGGCCTGCTGGGCTCCATGCCTGGGCTCTTTCCACGCCACTGCCCGCCTCTTAGAAGGTGTGGAAGGGGGTGGGATGCCTGCCCTGGGGGCTGTGCCGGGCGCAGATGTCTCTCAAGGTTTCCAGAGAATGCTTTTTAGCCTGATGAGGTAGGCTTGCGGGGCTGGAGGGTTCTACTGGTGGGGGCCGGGCCCTTCCTTTTGGGGACTCAAGCATCCAGCTCGGTCAGATGCTGTGGAGTGGTGTCCTCCGGCTCTGTGAGGGGGGGGGGTAGCTGGGCTGGAGTAGCTGGAGGAGGGGCTGCAGGCCTGGCCCCCTGGTCTGAGTGGCTGTGGCAGGGCCAGGCTGGGCTCTACAGGGACTTCCCTGTGTCAGGGGTGACGTCCAGGACCGCAGTCTGCAGCGGGGCCCCACTGCTGCGAACTCTGTCCCCGTAAGGAAGTGCCGGCTGCGCAGGCTTCTCGGGGACCTACCTGTGCCTTGCGGGGTGTGTGATTAGTGGTGACAGCCTGGGAGATCTATCTGGTCGGACTGGGGAAGAGCCTGGCCCTCGAGTCCGGGCCGGGCCGGACCCCCGCGTGCAGTAGGCGCTTCATTCCTGGTGCCTCAGCCTTCTCCTCTGTGACTCGTGACACAGTGGTGACCGTCCTGACCCAGCATCCCGACCCAGTCAGCAAATGCGAGTCCCTCAGGGGGCAGAGGTGTGTCGAACGCAGTAAAGATCCAAGCAGACGCCGGCGGGCGGCTTTGCCGGTGGAGGGGCCTCGGCCGGCTTCTGGAGCCGGGACCCCCGCCGCCCGCCGAGCACCATCTGTCGGGCTCTCGCCGCGCCCTCGCCGCCGCGCCCGGCCTCCCACCCTCATCTCATTGCCTCCGCACAGCACCTCTGAGGAGTCAATGTTCGTCTTGCCCTATTGGACCTATGAGAAAGCCGAGGCTCGGAGAGGGGCACCCCGTGCCCCGTGTCACACAGCTGGTCGGTGTCGGAGCCAGGCCTTGAAGCCCGGGTCCGTCGGGTTACAGACCTCGTGCTCTTCGCTGTTGGAGCCCCCGGACTGGGAGGCCTTACGGGCCACATGCGCCGGCGAGCCTCTCTGCAGAAGCACGGAGAGGAGTGGGACCCGAGGCGCGCCAGGCCAGAGAGCTGGACACGGCAAGGCAGGACTGGAGCTCTGTGCCTTCGAGGCCGCCGGATGGCTGCGGGGGTCGGGGGTGGGGGGGCCTTTGAGCAAGCGTGTGGGTGTGCCCCTGCTTCGGGACTAGCCTCCGGGTCCCCAGGAACCCCTGCCCACGTGGCCGCAGACCACGCTGGGTGTCCGGGGGCCTCTTCCCGCGTTTGTTTTCCAAGGCAGGACGGAGCTGCGGTCTGCACGTCTCCAGGGAGAACTCTTTGTAGGGAGCGGGGCGTGGGCAGGGCCTGGACACGTGGGTGCCCTCTTGGCGAGGAAAGGAGCTGAGGGTGGGGGGAAAGAAGGGGGCGGGCCTGGGTGCAGGGCTGGGCCCTGCTAGGTGGTGGCTGCCCGACGGTTGGGTGCGCTCCCGTGTTTGCCCTGCCGTGGGGTCCTGGACAGGCACTCCAGCCCCAGAGCCCTGGTGTCCTTGTCACCGGCCTTAGGAGCATGCTCCAGGCGCCATGGGGCTAAATAGAGGTACTAGAAATAGTCCGTAAGAACGGGGAGCGTGAGTGGTTTTCTCCGGCTGCGTAAACCCACCCCGGGGTCCTCCCCTCTTTCCCTGGGAGCCAGGATGTGGGCCTCGCAGGAAGAAGGCAGTGAGTCTGCTTTGGCAGGTGCTGGAGGGAGACCCTAGGCCTCGGGTCCTTTCTCGGGGACTCTCCGTATCTCGTTTCATCCCTCTGTCACCTTCCCTAAGTTCTGGGGGCAGGGGACCTGGGCGTGAACTCTGCTTCCACCCCCCGAGCCCCGCGCCTGTGCCATCTGCACCCTCCCCGAGGCCCCTCTGCCCCGTGGAGGGACAGAGATAACAGCCCAGGAGGAGCCCGGCCCTGGGCGGGGTGCCTGGGGCGAGTGGAGGAGCCCGGCCTGTCCCGCGCTGCCCCCGAGCAGCGTCCCCAGGGCCCCGAGGCCGGCCCCTGCCAGCAGTGAGCCAGATGTATTTTTTCGGATGGCGTAGGGGGAGCGTCTTCTGCGTGGGTGTCCTCGCGTGATGTGTGGGCTGCTGTGTTTTGGTCGAAGGGAGCCAAACTGATTTTCCTGGCCCATCCAGAGCAGAAAGTTAAATAAACACAGCCGAGTATTATCACAGGACGTGAGGAAAATGAACTCGCTCCCCACGGGCGGCCCACATCTGGCCAGCGCTGGGCCTCTCCGGGCTGTGGGATGAGACAGACGCGATCGATGGGAGGAGGGGCTCCGTGTCCCGCCCCCCGCCCCCGCCCCCGCCCCGCCCCGGGTACGTGCCTCCTTCTTCCGCAGGCCGCGTGCCTTCTCCGGGCCCGGGGTAGGAGGGGGGGTGTGTGCTGCCGAAGGCTTGCCTTCGCTGCATCCCTCGCCATCGCGGGGGCCCCCCTTCGCCTTCAGTGGGGCCTCGCCCTTAGGCTTTCCGAGGCTGGTTCTCCCAGGCCTGTCCCGGTGCTTGCAACGGAGCTGCAGCCTGTGAAATGGGCCCACGCCGGAGAGGCGCACGTGCCCAGGCCCTGGTGTGGGGAGGTGACCCGGACGCACTTGGGAAGCAGCCCTACTTTTCTCTCCCGGTTCAAGGCCATGGTGGGCCCAGGCCCAGGGCTGGCGTGTCCCCTGCCATCTTCCTCAGCTCTTGTCACCTGTCGTTCAGCCCTCACTGAACTTAAACAGGCTGGGCGGCTTCAGGGGACGACCGACGTGAACTTGGGGCTGGGAGGAAGTGAAGAGTTATCGCCTAGGTGTCTGTCAGAGTGCTCCCCGAATCTTCCCATGCCTGCATCCCCCCGAGTGTGACATTCCACGTTCCTGAATCCTGCAGGGGTTTGGGTGGTCCAGAGGCAAATGAGGGGTTTCCCCCATACTTCTCCGCGTGTTTACTGTCTACTAGGCGAATGTTGCTTGCTATGTTTATTCTAATATTATTAGAAGAATTGTTAGTAGCACACCAGATGTGTGATTTCATGTAGAGGGTCCTTAGGAGGTGAGAAGAAAAGGTATTTATGCAAAGGAGGGAAGCTGAGGTGAAGAAAAGCATTTTATAACTTTTTTTAATGTTTATTTATTTTTGAGAGAGAGAAGAGAGAGACAGAGTGTGAGCTGGGGAGGGGCAGAGAGAGAGGGAGGCACAGAATCTGAAGCAGGCTCCAGGCTCCAAGCTGTCAGCACAGAGCCTGATGCGGGGCTCAGACCCACCAGCCGTGAGACCATGACATGAGCCGAAGTTGGACGCTTAACCAACTGAGCCACCCAGGTGCCCCTCTGTAACTTTTTTTTTAAAGTTTATTTATTTATTTTGAGAGAGAGAGAGAGAGAAAGTGCAAGTAGGGGAGGGGCAGAGAGGAGAGACAGAATCCCAAGCAGGCTCCGAGCTGTCAGCACGGAGCCCAATGTGGGGCGCAAACTGTGAGATCATGACCTGAGCTGAAGTCAAGAGTTGGACGCTTAACCGACTGAGCCACCCGGGTGCCAATCATTCTGTAACTTAGCACAGGGTGTGTGTGCTCCCGGCCAAGCTCCGGGGAGCTCTGGGGCGGCCCTGCCAGCCCTGGGGACTGGACGGCGGAGGTGCCCAGTCACAGCTCAGGGTGCCTGCCCAGGAGGACTCCCCACCACACCTGCCTCAACAGTCGTCATCTCAGGAACACTGGGCAGGTCGGGCGATGTCAGTCCTGCCCTGGTGGGGCCAGCTGCCAGGTGGAGACACAAGGCCCCTGAAGGCCCCCACATGCTTTCTAAGCACCCTGGGTGGGCAGGGACACGTCTGTACCACTGAAACGTCCCCCTCCCCATCAGACTTATTAAAAGTATTGACTCTTGAAACTGTGAGGTATTTATCGTGATTGCCCCATGCCTGGGACATCCATGCGGAATTACAGAAGGTTTGGAAATGGTCATTACAGTTCATTCCCGTGGAAGGCTCGGGGCTTCAGATAGGAAGAATGATATGGGAGGCTGGTCCGTGTGTCCAAAACCAGATGAAAACACACACACACACACACACACACACACACACACACACACACACACACATGTGCGCACACATACACACACATGCACACACACACATCAGTTTTTAATAAGAGACTCAGTTTCCTCTTCGCTCTTGTTTAAGATAAACCATGTGTATAACAAGACATATCTTTACGGGATATTAGCACAGAGGGTAAGTGGTTCAGGGATCGTAAAAAAACATTAGTTTCGACTCTATGGAGCTTTTCTTCAAACGAAACTGGGAAAAAGACGAGAGAGTGGGGCTCTGGTCTCACCCCCTCTTTCCTTTCCACCTCCGACAGTGGACAGATCTGGGTGGGTGCGGTTTCTCCCCTCAGCGAGGGGCTGGGACCCCAGGCCACGTTCCCTGACCCCCATGGTCCCGGCCCCCACCTTCGGTTTCCTAGCACCCAGTGGGCCGCTTCTGTCCGCCCCTTTGTGTGACACGGTGTTATGGTCCCTCCGTGCACGGCCAAGTGTGCCCTTGGCTCCGTCCCCTTCCATCAGAGTTGGACAGCTGGTGGCCAAGTACCCGGTGTTGCCACCGAAACGGGAAGTGGGAGCCAGAGCCTGTTGTAAATCCACATTTACACGCTGCATGTTGCTGGTTAACGAGACCGTGCAGGGGTGAGTGTATGAAATGAAATATATATGTGAACGAGGAGATTAACCTCAGGGAGACAGGATTAAACAGGAGGACAGCCTGGGAGGCCCGAGACCCTCCAAGTGTTAAGACCCAGGCAGGCGGCTCCCCAGAAAGGGAATTTGCAGGAAACCCCTCAACCCTGAACAGATTTACTGGGAACGCAGACACAGTAATCCTATTTCGTGTGGATCGCTGTGTGCCGGGCGCTGGGCTGAGCTCTTCACGTGTGTTACTTCACTTTGTCTTCGAAACAAATGGGGGTTTTATGCTTCCCACTTTATGTCTTCTTAAAACAGTTTTATTCATTCATTCATTCATTCATTTATTTTTAGTAATCTCCGCACCCAGTGTGGGGCTCGAACTCCCAACCCCGGGGTCAAGAGCCACACGCTGTTCCGACGGAGCCAGCCAGGTGTCCCCACTCCCACTTTGTGGATGAGGAACTGAGACCAGAAGGTAGAGTCACGGGGGACCTTGTGATCAGCTAGGCTGGCGTACCCGACGCCGACCTCCTGAACCCCCGCTCTGGAACTTTCCAGAAAGAGGGGTCATTTCAACCCCAAGCTTCCCCATCCGGCTGTGGCTTTTCTGAGACAGCTCAGGAGACCCGGGAGAGCTCAGTCCATCAAGTACTGTTAGTTCAGCCTAAGAGGGGAGAGGCGGGTTGGGTCGGCGGTAGGCGCGTGCACTGTGGAGCCGTGTAGACCTGGCTTCAGATCTGAGCCGTGCCTCCCATTGCTTATATAATTCAGCCTATTTAAAAATGCATTTAGGTCCTGGTTTCCCCATCTGTGAAATGGGCACCATGATTCAGTCCCCTTCACAGGGCCATTGGGAGGATTACACATCAACGCGGTCATGTGTCTGAAGCACGTGAGTGCCGTCCCCGGTGTCACTGACATGTGGGGTCTTGTGTCAAGTGAACACAAGGGTGGGATAGAGAGGCGATGTAGAGGGTCTCCCTCCAGGGCTGAGAGGGCAGGTGGGGGCGACATGTCATGCCGCGGGACCATGGCTTCCCTCTGCCTGGCACCGGGGGATGGGGCTCTGGACCAGCTACGTTGTAACAGCTTCTCACTTCACCCTCGGAGCTACCTGGTAGGGTGGCTGTGCCCAGAGAGGGTACCTAGCTCACCCAGGCCGCAGCTGACCGCAGCGGGTAGGAGTTGAGCCTACGGCATCTTGCTTTGGCCACACTTTGCTGCCGAGGAGGGCTAACCTGAGTCCAGGGCCCGGGGGTCTGGGAGAGATTTCCGGCGGAGGCGAGCCTGGGCCCAGTGTTTCTGACCAGGGGAGAAGGGTGTCTCTGGAGCCGGTGATCAGGCTGACCCTGGGGGCTTGGACGAGAAGCCCGAAGCCCTGGTCTTGTGCCCGGGTCTCCCCGCGGTCAGAATGGACAGGAGGGCCGGGCCGGACCGGGCCCCCTCCGATTTCCCCTGGCTCACATCTCCTGCTCAGGCAATGTGGTTTGAGTCGGTCTTCCCGAACTGCATCTATGAGCAGAAACTATTTTTTTAATTAAAAAAAAAAATTTTTTTTTTAAAGTTTATTTATTTACTTTGAGAGAGACAGAGACAGTGTGAGTGCGGAAGAGGGGGAGAGAGAGAGCGAGAGAGGGGATCCCAGGCAGGCTCCGCACTGCCGTACAGAGCCTGACGTGGGGCTCGAACTCGGTGAGATCATGACCTGAGCCGAAACCAAGAGCTGGAGGCTTATTAACCGTCCAAGCCACCCAGGTGCCCCAATGAGCAGGAAACTTTTTATTTGTGTTAAACGAGCAACTCACAGACTTGTAAGTTTTTGTCTGTGATTTTTATCATTCTTCCTAAAACAGGTTTTGCACATTAGTGTAAAAGGAAATCGGAATTTTATCTGCGGTTAAAGTAGAAACTCATCCCGACTCCGGGCTGGTCCCCTAGCCCTGAGCCTTCTCTGGGGCCCTGGCGGTGGGCAGACAGGCCCCATTTCTGAGCTGTAGATGGTAGGTGGTCCCGCCGTCCAGGGGTCTGCCTGCCACCTTCCCTAGCCCCCGCCCCCTCCCTTTCATCTGCACTCTGGGTGCTCACTGTTCCACTGGTTTCTGCCTCACTCTGAGGTTGGGATTCATTCAGCACTCTCTATCATACCTAGTTTGTTCATTCGTTCAGTGAGTCAGTCACTCAGCTCTCAGGTGCCAGCCCCCAACGGGCACAGCCATGGTAACACTTACTGACAGTTGAAGGTCAAAAAATCTTTCTCCTAGTACCTAGCTCAGAGTCCTAGGTCACTCGAGGTACTGGGTGCTTAGTAAAAAAGGCCAAATACGCATGGGACATATGGCTTCAAAGCCTAAAAATCAGCCAACTCTTTGTCCTAGCGGTCCTGCTTCGGGGAGCCCATTCTGAGAAAAATGCCCGACCCGGCTCGTGGCCATGGGTGAAGTGTGTGGGTGTGTTTTGCAACACGACTTGTCTTACAGTGGCAGACAGCTGGAGGTAGCATGGGTGGCCAGCACCAGGGCACCGGTCCAGTTACTCCTGGAGGCTGCTACGGGACCGCCATCTATGACAGGGGCCGTCCACAATTTTTATGTGAAAAGGTGTCGTTCGTGGTGAATGGCTGAGTTAGAAAAGCAGGTTCTGGAACGGTTTGTGCTGTTTGGTTGTACACATTGTTACAACTTTCTGGAAGGCCGTAACAATGTATTTACACCCAGAAAATTGTACTCTGCGTTTCTCAATTTTAACTCACATGTGTTTCCTAGTTTTCTACATTGTACCTGGATTACTTATGTCAGAGACTTTTATGGAAAAAAAAAGATGCTTAACGTAGGAAACAGTAAGAAAAGGGCAACTCCGAGGGAGTTCTGGGTTTCCTAGTACATGGGACATGGGGCAGAGCCTGGGCAGGGCTGAGTGGGGTGGTGGGCAGGGCCGGGAGGAGCAGCCATGCCAGCGTGGCTTCACGGTGGCTTCCAGGGCTGGCTCCCTCCCCCGGCTGCTGCTCCTTCCCTCCCTGCGCCTGCCGGGGCAGGTTCCCGTATCTGGTGCTGCGCTAACTGGACACATCTCTTCCCAGGTCCATGTCAGCCTGTGTCCTGATGGTACCTTGCCATTGGCCAATTGGTGGGAGTATTTACACCACAGAAAGCGGCATATGCCACAAACCAGGGCCCTTTCTCCCCGAACCACCTGTTAAACATTTGCCAACGCATGTGGTTTCCCCTTGCCATCCCAAGGAACCTGGGTGCCTGGGAAGACCCCAGAAGATGAGTTCTCTTCTTAGGTCCCCCTGGTGCTGGCTCAGGAAGGAACTTAAGGAATCTTCTGTAAATTCGAATCATCGGGGAGAGAGAGAATCAGAGTCTTCCTTTTGTTGGCTGACCCCACTCAGTCTGGAGCCAGAGCTTCTGTTCGTTGAAGGCGGAAGTGAAACAAAGGGGTTAAGCATCCCGTGCCAGCTTCATTCGACCTAGCCCTGTGACCTTGGGCACATTGCTTGGTCTTAGTTTTCTCATCTGTAAAATGGGCTTAAATGTACTTACAGGATCGTGTAGCCAGTGGTTCTCAAGCTCTAGCATGCATGAGAATCACCTGCTGGGCCCCGCCCCCAGAGATTCTGCTTTTAAGATTCTATATTTCTAACAAGCTGCCAGGTGACACGGCCCTTGCTGGTCTGGGGACTCCAGTCAGAGAAGCTACAGAGCTTGGCGCCTGGCGAGGGCTCAGGAACACATTATGTAGGGAGCTTTGTGTGTCTGGACTCCGGGGTTTGAAAGCTAGGGTGCTTGGGTTCCAGGTCTGCATTTGTCACCTCTGCTGCCCCATGGGTGAGCTATTTCTCTTCTCTGGGACTTTATTTCTCCTTCCGTGAAATGGGTCAGTAAAAACTCGACTTTCAGGTAGCAGCTGAGGAAGCACCCGTAAACGCCGTCTGATGCCAGGCGATTCTGCTAAGAGTGGCAGGGACGCCTGGAGGGACCCTGGGCCACGCTGACATCGCCACCCTCACCCACAGAAGGGCAGGCCGTGGCCCCGGTCGCTGGCCACTGCTGACTTACCCGGGCCTTGCTCCTTTTCCGACACAGCTTCAGGGTACTCTTCCAGTAAAATAAGAGAAGAGCCATTTTAATTCACTTGGATGCCTGGCCTTTGTGAAATTGTCTTTGCTTCTCATTTCCTGATTCTGTTATCCACTAAAGTGGACACATCAGGTGTCTCCGTGGTCCTGTTTCCTCCTTTTTTCCTGCCCCGTGGCTGGGATGGAGCGAGCAGACAGAGCGAGGGGTGGGTAGCTGGGCATTCACAGCTTTGAGCTAGAGCCACACTAGGAAACATCCCCACTGGCCTGTGAGCTCACTGGACAAGCGCTCTGGCTCCCCGGGTTCCGTGGCCTCAGCAGAGAAGTGGGGATTCCCTAGACTTTCTCAGAGGGAGGCTGGGAGGATTATGTGGGAGCCAGTAGGTGGGATGCCCGGTGCGGTGCCTGGTGCTACCGGGGCTCGGGAGTCCTCGCCCTGGCCCAGATCTGCTCCTCTCACTCGGGGATGGGGCGAACGTCACAGGAAACCTGATCTCCCTGTCGGAGCCCTCCTGTCCTCACAGGTGCAGGGAGACCTGAGCGGTCGGCGGGGACCTGGGGGTGGGACGGTAACGCCAGGCACGTGACCCCGGGCATGTTGATTGCCAGCTTCCCTGGGCCAGTGTGCGGCAGGAATCCCAGCTCACTGAGCCCTCTGGACGCTCCTGTCGGGGGCGCTGCGCGTGTCCTCACTCCACGGAGGACACGGAAGGTGGCCGCGGATCGAGCGTCTTGCCCCAGATCTAATGGCCTGAAAGTGCAAACCTGGGGGCTGGTCCTGGGAGCCCTATTTAGGACCCCCCTACCTGAACCCCTCCGTTTTATAGCTTCTCTCCGGTGCCCTCGCCTGTCCTGCCAGAAAGCGCCCTGGCGGGTGACTTCTGGAGGGCGGGCCTTCCCGGTGAGGATCGACCGACCTCTTTTTCGGAGTTCTCGGACTACTACTCGATGTGTCTCTGTTCTCACCGTCTTATAGGTGAGCAAGGCAGGAGCCAAAGGGAAGACCGTGGCCGAGCAAGACCCGGGCTTCTGGCCCGTCTCCCCGGGGCAGGCCAGGGGGACAGTACATAATAAATTCTCAGGAAAGTTGCATCTTTTCCTAGGGGTGTGTTCCAAAGCCAGTGTTTAAGGGGAAATCCAGGCATTGCCAAAATTGCTGTAAGCACTTATTTCGAAGCTGCCGACTTGGAGACCCACCCACACTCTTCCTGACGGGTCTAATGCATCAGCTTTGCCTCCCACATTGGAACATACTGCCTTTTTTTTTTTTTTTTTTTTAAACAGTGCATCAGGTGGAAGAAAGCTTCTGGTTAGGAGCCACAGTGTCAAAAAATAGATTTCTTTAATGGTGCCTAGCTGGCTCAGTCGGTTGAGTGTCCGACTCTTGATTTCAGCTCAGGTCACGGTCTCAGGGTTCCCGGGTTCAAGCCCCACGTCGGGCTCTGCACTGACAGCGTGGAGCCTGCCTGGGATTCTCTCTCTAAAAAATAAACATTAAAAAATAGTTTTCTTTCTTTATCATTAAAATTTTTTTAAACATTGATTTATTTTTATTTATTTATTTATTTTTTAATGTTTATTTATTTTTGAGAGACATAGAGGCACAGCATGAACACGGGAAGGGCAGAGAGAGAGGGAGACACAGGATCTGAAGCAGGCTCCAGGCTCCGAGCTGTCAGCACAGAGCCCGACGCGGGGCTAGAACTCACGAACTATGAAATCATGACCTGAGCCCAAGTCGCGTGCTCAACCGACTGAGCCACCCAGGTGCCCCCCAAAACAGATTTCTTTAAATCCTAGACCCACCCTCCAGGTCGTGAGGGGCAGACGGACCGATGGGAGGGGTGCAGAGTTCTCACCCCTGCCCTAGGGCTGTGCTCACTGGGGAAAATGGCAGGCGGTCTTAACGGAGCCATTTCAATTGTTAGTTTACTCGCATTTTGGCAGGTGGTCAGGGCATCATGAGAGTCAAATAGAGGGGTCAGTGAGGGGACCCTGTCAGGAGGTCCTCTGAGGGTCTGGGCTTGGTGCTGAGCGACTGCCGCAGGGGGTCTTGGGTAGTTTTAGCTTTGGCCACAGAGAGAGCCTTTGTGTTTCCGTGCCATCACTCCCCCACAACCAAACCCACCGCCTAGAACCTGTCCCCACTGAGAGGACCCTGGAGAGTGTGGGCCTTGTGGTTGAGTTTGTTGGTCATTTTGCCCTGAAGCCTGATGGCAGCCCATGGTCATGGGCCACATGTTACAGCACGTCTGCGTGAGCTAGAAAAAAGGCTGGCCATGCCTTTGTGCAAAAGGACGGGTACATCACCCTGGGACAGCCCTGTGTCAGGACACACTGCTTAGTGGACAGAGTGTGGGCTGAATTTCAACCCTTTCTCACTACTTCCGCTGGGCCTCTTGTGCAGTGCACAACCTGCACAGCCATACACAGCAGTCCGCCTTGCTTTGCACTTTTTCACTCCTTGAGATTGCTTAGTACTCAATGGTGACACTCCATTTCATGCCTGACAACAAGAGTCTGGACTCTAGGTGTATCCTAAACCTTCCTTGGCCCCAGCCTGGTGTAAGTGAGAGGATTTCTTTAAGGATGAGCCCAGGAGAGGCAGTCATGTGCCCCTGGCTTGGTTCGCTACCTCCACTGGGGCAGGGATGCCTTTAGGGAGCCTCTGTCAGGCCAGTGTGAGCCCAACCCTTCCCTGAGGGTGGGGTGGTCCCTGGGGCCGAGACCAGTAAAGAATGGAAAAGTCCCCTAAGACATTGTGAACACCAGCCAGAGCTGAAAATGCTCTCAAAATAAAAGCCATGAATTTAGTGGTTCTTAAACCTTTTCCTGGCAGGCAGGTAGGAGGCGGCTTGAAAACCACGGATCCTTCCCCCAGAAACGTGCCTGCGTGCACACGTGTCTGGAGGCTGACAGCCAGGGGCAGGGCCTTCTCAGAGCCTTGAAGCCGGGCCGAGCAGCTGGCACTGGTCTGGATTTTGGAGTGGGGCAGGTGGTTTCTGGGCTCTGCTGACCCCGCTGGAGGAGGCTTCCTCTGGCCCTCGGGTCCGCCTTGCCTCTGCCCACCTCTCTCCTTCACCTCCCGACGCTGCCTTAGAACTTGTCCCCGAGCTTTTCTCCCTCTGGCCTGCACCTTGTCTGCCAGCCCAGGTCCTGCCTGACTTTGACCGACCCCCTGGAGCAAGTGGCACCGGGGAGGTGGGTCACACAGGTGCCCACCTAGCACCGCTTGCCCCGTGCTGCTGGGTTCCCACAGTCCAGAGGCCCAGCACACAGGCTTTGGGTGTCGCCAACGACGAGGCCATCCTGGTGCACAGGGGGCAAGCTATGGGTGCTTTCAGAGTAGGGGACTTGTGGTCCCTTGCAAGCCTGCTGCTGAGTTGGGAGACCGGGTCTGGTGTGGCTCGTGGGCTCCGTTCTCTCGTGGGCATCAGCCATCCACAGCTTGTGATCCCGGAGCAGAGAGAGAACCCAGAGTTCCGTCTGGAGCCCTGACAGAGCTTCAGAACCCTACTTAATACCCCCCGAGAACCCCCCAGTGGTTAACACGCTGTGCACTCTCCAGTGCGAATGCAGGCCCTGCTCCGCCTCCCCGCGAACTATACTTGCCCGTGTAGCCCCTCTCTGGGTGTACGGACTTGCTGCTGTGCCCTGACCCCGTGGGTTCCGACTCCCTGTGCCTTCTCCCCGTGCCTACACACTCGCCCCGCACACTGCCTTCCTCTGCGCGCACACTGGCCTTGCGCACCCACCCTGCGTGTACAAACGGGCGTCGTTCACAGGAGCAGGTGTCTCTGTGTTCCCCTGGGCCGCGTGAGGGTGTGTCTCCGCCTCGGTGGTGCCAACCGTCTTTAAATGACAAGCGAGAGGTGGAGTCTGGGGAAGTCTCCGGAAAGCTCCCAACTCCTCCGGCCAGCCGGGCAGCCCCTGTGGGTGCTGTCCACACTGGCCACTGTGCCGAGCGAGTTTTCTCTGAGCTGCCCGGCCCTTGGGGTCCATTGCGCCTCTAGCAGAGAGAGCTCCACTTGGGGACGGCTCAGGCTCCCGGAGAGCGCCTGCTGCCAGTGTGGACTCCGCCCCCCCCAGCAAGTGGCTGGCCCTGGCTGTCCGGGAAGGCCTTCCTTCCTCTGTGCCTGCTGCCCCGCGGGTCATCGAGCTGTTGAAGAGACCAGTCTGGATGGAAGAGTAAGAGTGAGGCTGGAGGAGAGGAGAGTGTCCACCGCCCCCCACCCCCCGCAACATTCACGGTAGCAGGGAGCACGGAGCCTTGTGGTGGTGCTGGGGACGTTGGGCATGCCTTTTTCTCATTGGGAACGCATAAAGGATGGTGCGCTCTTGCCTTCAAGAAACAAGACGTGGGGACGGGCTGTTAGCGGGGTCCCGCCAGCAGTTCTAGGAAATGCATTCACGCCCACGGCACTAGGTGGGTTGGCCCGCGAGCCCCTCCCTGGGAGAGACGTGGTGGTTCTGGAGATGCTGGTGTGTGACGCGGCCACTTTGAGTTTCCCCAGCCAGCCGGCATGGGTCGCTCTCCTCTTCCCACCTCTACAGGCTTGTCGCACTCGGGAAGAGAGCCTCGAGCCCTCCCAGGAGCTCCAAGATGGCAGGTGTGTTCTGGTCTCCTTCCCATGATGGCTGAAGCCAGATCTCAGGGAGGGAAGGATTTGGGACATCCTCCAGTTCGGTGGATGGAAGGTCACGCTTCTCCCCCAGGGAACATCGGGGGGGGGGTGCGCCCAGTATGGGGGCCCTTTGTCTTGGTATCTGGAGGACACCACGGACAACGGGAGAACTGGGCCGTGCATCAATGTCATGGTTACCGTGGCCGATGAGCTTGTTGAAGTTGTCCGGCAGAATGGCCACACGGCGACCTTACGAACTGGGAATGACTTCTTAGGAGAAGCAGAATACGTGTATCTTAGAGTCAGGAAACGGGGAAACGTGAAGGAAGCGGATTCTCAGGTGTGGCGGTGAAAGCTGTTAACAACCGCGGCTTTCGCGCATGGCTGGCTTCGGATCGCCGTGAGCGCTGCCCGCCTGCGTTTCGGGGGCCGTCTGCTTAGCGAGTAATACCAGTTTTGTCCGATGCGAGGTCTTGATTCGTATTTACAAAGCTGCGTGTTTGAAAAGCCCTCCCCGGCTCTAGTAACTAGCGAAGTAGAACAACAGCCTCGGCCCCTCCCCGGATCGCCTCTGCGTTTCGTCGTTTGGATGCTGCGTGTCTACTCTCAGGACGCAAACTTGGGAAAGAACGAACACTCTGTTAGCATTCTTGCCTGTTGCTTCTTGTCGCGAATGTCACCTCTCGGGCACGATCTGGGAGATTCGGGTGGGGGAGCGAGACCGGGGACAGATACGTGATAAGGGGGGGCCGGCAGCATGCGGAGCCGGACTTGTTAATTCCCAGAGCTGCTCAGCCCCGGCACCACACCCGCCCGAGTGCTGGAGCCACTGCTCCGGCTGGCGACTCCATCGCCCCGTTCCGTCCTCCCTGCCACAGTGTGGCTTGGGTTCCATTATTATCTAGTTCTGAGATGGCAAAACCGAAACCTAGGGGTTAAATAATTTCCTCAAGATTGTAAGCTAGAGGCTGAATCAGGATTTGAACCCAGAATCTGACCACAGCCTAGCCTGCTTGCTCCTCTCACTGTTCCGCTGCCCGACATGCTATGTCCCTGCCTTCCGTGGGGTGAGGTGGGGTGGGGTTGCTGCTTACCAGTCCCGACTTGCTAGGATTCTGGACAGCATCGTCTGTGCCTCTGTATACAGCGGTTTCGGGATGCCTCGGTCTGCCTTCCAGACGCGGTTGTGGGTTTCGGCCCGACCACTGCACGCTTGTAGCTGTGTAAGACCTCGGGCACGTCACTTGGCCTCTCTGGGAGGCTGCTGATGAGGATTAAATGCAGTAATGCCTGAAAAGCACTCAGCATCGTGCCTGGCTCACAGTGTGTGCCCATGTAGGACAGCGACGGTGCAGAGGGAACTGGGTGGAACCTGGGAGCTTCAGCCTGCGCATGTGTAGAATTTCAGAGCCCGTTAAATCTGAAAAATACTGTGTATGCACATTTTTGGCTTAAACAAAGTTCCATTTTACAGAGTCCATAACCCAGCTTTAATATTATTACATGCCCAGACTGGGATTAACTCCAGGACGAGAGATTTATTGTGCCGTATTGAGTTTCTCCCATGTTCTCCTAGCGCATGGCCTCCGTCTCCCCCGGCCTGGTCTCGCGTGCTGGGGTACGGGCCGGTAGAGGCGCCCCATCCCTACCCAGCCTTGTTCTGGGGGCTCAGGAGCAGGATGGAGAGGGGAGCTGCTCTCTGATGTTGCCAACCCGTGACTGTTGACCGCCGGACCGCAGCGTATCCCAAGTCTGTGTGTGGGTTACGTCTCAGCGTGTGGACTAGCACCCCATGCTTCTCCAACCTCTGAGAGTGCCCTTACTTGTTGCAAAAACAAGCTTTCCATTTCAGGGGTGGTTTAAGGGGCTCTTGGTAGGAGGACAGTGTCTGCGGGATTGGGGAGAGGTCTGAGTCTTTGCTCTCTTTTTGTGAATGGCAGATGGCTCGTCTCAAGAGGAAACTCTGGTTATAGATAGTAGTGGGTTGTAGCGTGTGTAGAGGTGCATCTGGTTCTAGGCAGTGCTGTGATTGATTCGCGATGTCTGCTGGGGACACAGGGGTGGGGAAACCATACTGATACAGCACTTACTTGCTACCCAGGTTTTATTCCGATTACTTTACATCTCCGTGAAACCGACAAAGGCCTCGTTGTAAGCTTTACCCCCCGGCTCCTGATCATGGGTATTATAAGGACCCCCACAGGCAATCCTTCTTCCTTGCCCTGTTCCCCACCCTGATGGCCTGTTTGGTCCAGCTTCAAAACTCACAGGCCTGTCTCTGTTCTCTCTTTCAGTTGAAGAGGGGGAGGCCTCGGACTTCTCGCTGGCCTGGGATTCCTCCGTGACAGCATCAGGTAAATGCCCAGGGGCTGCTGGGGGAGTTGCTGGGGGTCCTGGGGGGGGTGGGCTCAGGAACTCAGAAAGCCACCCAGCTGGCTATAGAAATCCTATTCTTCATGTCACATTCCTGTCTCCAGGCCAGACTACCCTGTGCAACACGATTTTTCTATCAGTTCCATATGGTCAATAAAATCTATTACATACGGAGACTAATCTGCCTTATTCTCCTGGGGGACCACGTTTCCTTCTTGTGGGCGCGTTCAGATGGGCCACGATACCCCCACTACGCAGAGTTTGAAGCTCCCCTCCATGGGCGCCGTTGCACATTCATTCTGGTCTAATTGCAGAAAACCCTCTTTAGTAGGATGTTTAAACTCCGACTGGAATCACAGTTCCCACATTCCCCCTCCCAGATGGGGCTGTTTTGCACTCCCAGGCCGGCGACCTGAGCCCGCGCCTCTAGGGGGAGGTAATGGCGGAAATTCAGACTTCTGGGGTGCGTGGCCGCCATTGGGTGATGGGGGTGACTTGGCCATCAGGGGACTTGGGTTTTCGGCTCTCTTCTGTGCTTGCGTAAGCTGCTTCTCTGTGCCTCAGTTTCCCCAGCTATAAAAAGAGGTGGATAAAGTTTTCTAACTGTAAAATCCTGTCATTTGGAGCTTGGGGTTAGACCTGGCTTTGGGGTCCTTGGGAGCTCCTGTGGGGGGCGGCTGTTTGCTCCTGTTGGCTTGCATCCAGCCGGCAGCTGTCTTGCCAGCGGCCACGGCTCCCGGTCCAGCAGATACAGCCTCTCCTGGTTTGTCCCCGTCCCAGGATCCTGACCGGCTGGGTCTGGATTCATGTGGGGGCTGGAGCCAGGCCGATCTGGTAGAATCTTGGGCCCGAGGAGACTCTGAGGGAATCATCGAGTTCAACCTCCTTGTCTTCTGGATGTGGAGGCTGAGGTACTGAGAGAGCTTTGCCCTGGGTCAGCCATTCCCCAGATGTGGTGTCAGGCATCGGGCATATGAACGTTTAACACTTGAATGGGTATCCATTGGATTTGTGATTTTATGGCTCTTTGTGACTTACGACGATGCTAATCATTTAAGTGAGAACATCGCGTTGACGGTTTTAAGTAACAGGACGTGATGCTTGGGCTCAGCAGAAATCATGAAGGTGGTTTGCAAATGACTGAAATCTGGGAAATGCTGGTACAGATTGGACAGAAGGGGAGTGCAGAGCCAGCATCGGACACTCCTTGTCCAGTGCTCTTTCTAGCACGATCGGGACACCACTTGGAGAGTCCCAAAGGTCCTGGTTGGATCCTGGCTGACTCAGGTTTGGGCACTGCCGTGTCTGCAGGTGCCTGGCCCTTGGCGACAGGGGCTCCCTCCATGGGAGAGGTGTTGTCTGAAGCCAGAATGAAGGGGGTGGTGCTCAGATTCCTAGGAGCAGAGTCCAGGGCTAGGACAGACGGTGGGGTCCACACTGGTTAGGTTGGAGGAAGGGACTGCGTAGCCCCTGTCCTGTCTCCTTCCGCGCAGGGGAGATGCATCCCCACGGTTGGAGAACATTCAGCGAGACTATAAAGCTCTGTGTCTCATCCAGGGATCCCGAGCCATGTGGGGGTGCGTGCGCTCAGGCTCCTGTCAATACTGAAGAGGCTCCCCTCTCTGCTCCAACCCCCCACCGGACCGAGAAAGCGCCCAGTTTGGTGTCCATATAAAGTCCTGCCTCTTTGCTGCTTTCCCAGTGGGGCCGGAGGCAGCGAGGACAGATAGGAACAGCAGTGGGGTGCCTGGGAGGGTCCTGGCTCTGGTCGTGGCGGTCGGGCCGCCCTGTGCAGAGGGCGTCAGGTGCCCAGGCCGCACTCCTAAGGCAGTGAGATGTCTCCCAGTCTGGGGTGCCAAGGGGGCCAGGGCGGGGGCCCTGCGGTCTGCGGTTCTCCGATGCCACAGTGGAATGGCCAGCCTTACGGCCTCCCTGGGGCACTCGGGCATAGCGGAGGTTGTGAGATTTGTCCGTTTCCAGCCAAGAGCTGAGCAGGCCCCGCACGCGTGTGCAGGGAGAGGTACATGACTCTCTGGGAGTCCCCTCCAGCCCTCAGGGACTGTGGTGCCGGACTTGGATCATCTGCTCAGAGATGGGGAAAGGGAGGGCAAAGCATCCCGGGCACCGGATAAGCCACCGCCAAGCAGTGCGTCGTCTGGTTTTCTTTGGCCCATTTCTGATGCTCTTTTACAGTGTGTGCGTGTGATAAATTTTCCTTCCCAGTTTTGTTGGGCTTGGGCTATTAAAGTCAGCTTGTATTCCCCGAGCATGGGGCTTGTGAGGTGGCGTGGCTTCCTGGGTGACAGGACCAAGTCCGTGTGGGAGGCAGCCCTGGACATGGGTGGTGTCGCATTTATTGAGCCTTCACTTGGTACACGCCAGGCCCAGAGCAAGCACTTCACCTGCGCCGTCTCCCTGCGCCGTTGTGACGACCCCATGGGGTGGGTGCTGTTTCCTGCAGCAGCTCCAGAGCTTCTCCCGAGGCTGGTTTTCGGGGCAGCCATCTGGTGGGGGACAGGGCCAGAGGCCTGCTTAAAGCTGCTTTGGTGTAACACTTTTCATTAAGCTGAGAAAATGTCACTTGGCCGCATCGGAGAATGGGGGCAGGCGCCAGGGAGGGTTGTGGGGGAGCAGGGCCTCCGCGAGCCACCCTCGGCCCTGCTGCCGAGAATCGCCTTCTTCGTTCGGCGGTCGGGAGAGGGAGGCTCAGAGCCGTGAGGTGGCAGACCCACGGGCCCCAGCCCACAGGCCGTGGAGAAGGAGCTTGAACCCAAGCCCTCCCGCAGCCGGAGCGTGTGGCTTCACCTCTGCGCTGCCCGGCATAGAGCGGGCAGCGAAGCAGAACCTGAAGGCATCATGGGGCTTTAGGAAAGTCCCCGGCAGTACAGGCCACAGAGGGTCCTCAGATCGGAGGAACCCAGCGTGGGGCGAGCAGGGCGCGCCGAGAGCGTTGTACCGGGAGGAGCGCAGGGCTGCAGGGCACCGGGCAGTTCCTCTTCTGCGGGCGGCCTAGGCGGCCGGGCAGCAGGCTTCCCCCCTGCCCCTCCGCCCTGGCTGTGGGAGCGTGATGGAGCGCTCCAATAAAGAAGCAGAATGCACAGTGTGCTCTTTGCTCACCTCTGGCCTCCTCGGGCCCTCCCTGCCCGTGGGGACCCTGTGGCCCCCGCCCGGGGAACAACCTGGCCTGCCCTGGCCGTGCCCTCGTGGCGGGGCCCTGACAGTGATGGAGAGCCTGGCCTGGCCCGGCGGGGAGCGCGGCTCACAGTGCTCTGGCCGGGCCTTCGTGGGAGCGGGGAGGGCCAGCCTGCCCCGGGGCTCCTGACAGCACGGCCCCGGGACGGAGCAGGGCATCCAGAGCCTGGGTGTGGGGTGCAGAGTGGGCGTGGGGTTTTAAATCATTCCCCGCTGCGTTCTGATTTTTCTCACCCATAAAATCGGGAATGAGGGGGACAATACCTTATAATGAGATAATTAAAGCAAGAGAAATTCTTAACCTGTTTTGAGCCCAGATGCCTTTCAGCATCCAACGGGCACACGTTACATGTGATTTCAGGGGAGGTCTCCGGTCCCCCTAACCTCCTCCTCCCCTACCTTGCCAGGCCAGGGGTTTGAACGCCTTAGGGAAGGGTGAGTCCTTTGTGAAGTTCCCACAGAGGTCCTCCCTGGCCCGAGGCTGGCCTGTGGCACAGGTGAGGGGGGAGGCTGGGGAGGGTCTGTGGTAAACCGTGGCACGGGCCTCTACAGGGGCAGCGGCACCTGCCGACTGAGCCAGGGCACTGGGGCCAGAATTGCCAGGTCATCTGAGTTTTTCTTTCTTTCTTTCTTTCTTTCTTTCTTTCTTTCTTTCTTTCTTTCTTTCTTTCTTTCTTTCTTTCAGACAGAGAGAGACAGAGCATGAGTGGGAGAGGGGCAGAGAGAGAGGGAGACACAGAATCCGAAGCAGGCTCCAGGCTCTGAGCTGTCAGCACAGAGCCCGATGCGGGGCTTGAACTCACAAGCCATGAGATCATGACCTGAGCCCAAGTTGGATGCTTAACTGACTTAAGGGCATCCAGGCGCCCTTATTTGTTTATTTTTATGTATTTATTTATTTTTTAAAAGCTTATTTCTTTTGAGAGAGAGAGAGAAAGAGAGAGAAAGCATGAGCAGGGGAGGGGCAGAGAGAGGGGGAGAAAGAGAGAATCCCAAGCAGGCTCCAAGCTGTCAGTTTGGAGCCTGATGTGGGCTCAAACTCACGCATTGTGAGATCATGACCTGAGCTGAAATCAAGTCGACAGTTTGAGCAACTGAGCCACCTAGGCGCCCCTCGTCTGAGTTTTTAGAAAAGAGAACGAGAGCTGAATTTTCACATGAGATCATGAGATTAAAAAAACGTAGCAACTCCTGTCGTTTAAAACAAAATTTTTTTTTAATGTTTATTTTTGAGAGAGAGACAGAGTGCAAGTGGGGGAAGAGCAGAGAGAGAGAAGGACACGGAAACCGAAGCAGGCTTCAGGCTCCGAGCTGTCAGCACAGAGCCTGATGTGGGGCTCAAACCCATGGACCGTGAGATCACGACCTGAGCTGAAGTCGGGCGCCCAACTCACTGAGCCACCTAGGCGCCCTTGCAACTCCTATTGTTTTAAGCAGCTTTATTGAGATACGGTTTACCAATCACATAATGTATTCACTGATAGAGCACAATTCAGTGGATTTGCGTATATTCAGAGACATGTATCACCACCAGCATGGTCAACTTAGAGCATTTTCATGACCTCACAAAGAAGCCCTGTGTACCCCTTGGGTGTCACCTTCTATCCTTCCATCGCCCCAGCCCTTAGGCACCCACTGAACGACTTTCTCTGTAGAAGGGAATCATACAATATGTAGTCTCTACTGACCAGCTTCTTTCATTTATCCTAATATTTTCAAGGTTTATCCAAATCGTAGCCTGTAGCAGCCCTTCCTTCTTTCTTATGGCCGAATAATATTCTGCTGTATGGATGTACCACATTTTGTTTATTTGTTCATCTGTGAATGGACGTTTGGGTTGTTTCCTCCTTTTGGCTTTTGTGAATAGTGCTGCTGTGAACTTCTATGTGCCAGTGTTTGATCGAATACTTGTTTCCGGTTTGAGGGCGTATACCTGGGAGCGGAATTGCTGGGTCCTGTGGTAACTCTGTGTTTAACTTTGTGAGGAACTGCCAGCCTGTTTTCCACAGCGGTGGCACCATTTCACACTCCCGCCAGTAATGTGTGGGTTCCATTTTCTCCACATCCTCGCCAACACTTGTTATTTTCCCTTTTTTTTTTATTTTTAATTTTTTATTCTAGTCGTCCTAAATGTGAAGTGGTATCTTATTTTGGACAACCCATATTAAAAAAAAAAATGTCCAGGCCACAGAAAGGCCTTCTGCCTGCTGGTTTCAGCCTGGCCACCAAGTAGGAGGTTGTAAGTGTGGCTTTACTGGGGTGCGTCTCTGTCCCCTGCCCTGTACTCCCGCCAGCTTCCCCTCTTCATGCATAGCCCGGTGCAGTGAGGACGCCTGCCTTCCTTCAATGCTTTTTTTCTCTTCCTCCATGCCCTTCTGCATGCTGTCTCCAAGTGGCAGGTGCTGGGATAATCGTTGACCCTGCAATGTGGGCTTCAGTGAACCAGCCCAGACAAACGGATCTTCGCCTCCCTTGCTCTGGTCACCAAGTTTGATCAGGGGCTGAAGGGACTCATCTCTGTATAACTGTCTGATCACAGTCTCACTGGGACCTCCCGCCTCTCCAGGCCGGGGTTCGGGACAGGTTGAGCTTCCTTCCAACATGGCTGCTCTGGAGCACACTGGGGGCACGGTGGGAGGAGGGTCTGGAGGGTAGTCTGGAGTGGGAAACAGTTACTCTGTTGACATATGCTCATTGTCAGTGTCTGGGGGAGTTCGCCAGGTTTATTTCTGGTGACAGACACACGGGTGGCTGGCGAGAAACACTTGATATAATTAGTTGTTTGTGGTGGCCCAAGACTCTATTGGTGTGATCGGAGTTTGGGGCCTTCCTGCCCCATGACAGGTCCCGTTGTCCTGGTTAATGGAACCATCCATCTCATTTACGAGCTACTTCTAGGAGCTAGGCCTCCTTCTTGGTGCTTTCGACCTACAGAAACTGAGGCACAGAGATGCTAGTGACTTGTCTTAAAGTCACACAACCAGGAAGTGGCAGAGCCGGGATTTGAACCCCGGCAGCGCAGGCATGAATGTAGCACCGAAGCTATACGTGGCAGAGCTGCCTGTGAGGATGTTGTCCAGGCTCTTCTGGAGGGAATCCAGAAGCGTTGTGAGGGCTCAGCTCTGCGCCCAGGTCCCTCCTGGGTCAGATGGAGGAGTCTAGCTAGGGCCGGGCTTCCTGGTTTGCTGCCCGGAAGGAGAGGAGGGGCATGTTTTGGAGGCCTTGGACACATTCGCCGTCTCAAAGGCCAGGAAGACACTGCAGGCCAGGCTCTCTGTGGGGACTCCCACCCGTCTGGCTGCAGCCCTCCTCCCCACCGGGCCCTCTGCTCACGACTATACCTGGGTGTTGCAGGGGAGGCTGGTATCAGGGCTGTAGGCTTTGGGACCTACTCGGTGGGAAATCAGAGTAACATCAGGGTGGCTGGTGTTCGGGGGCCCCTTAGAGAGGGGTGCTGAAGTCTTTGGTTTCCTTCAGACTGGCACTGGCTAAGCAGCGGGTCAGGGAGAGTGGTCAGGGTCCCCTCCTGACAAATGCAGCAGCCTCCTCGCTCCCCTGTGGCGAAGTGGACGGAAATGTCTGGAAAACTGGGCCTTGTACACAGGGAGTCCGGAGCCCCTCCAGGCAGCCCAGCCTGTACTTCTGAGCCTTCTCGGAGCCGCGTCTCCTCCCCTCTTGTGTTTTCTTAGAGTGCGTATTTATTATTTCAACTACTTCATAGAAACTCCACCTACAACCTTGTGCTTCCACTCCCCTGCTGTTTGTATTTCTCTCGGCCCCCCTTCCAGCTCTGTGACGTGTAAACAAACTTACCTACATGAGATCCAGGGTGAACTGCCCGTGGATTCCACGTCAACCCCCCCCCCCCCGCCCCCCCGTTAGACCCGAGCTTCACGCAGCCCCCGGACCCCCATGACCTTGTCTCCAAGAAGCCGCGTTGGGGTCATCGGGTGGTTGGGCATACATTTTCTTAACTGCCCCTCCCCTGTTGGACATTTGGACTGCTTTTCCTCTTTGGCTCTTACGAATAGTACGACGACTAGGATCTTTGTGAAGGGGCTCTTTTTCTACCCTTCGCGGTTTTTCTTAGGGGCTCCCAGCACCTTTGACCTTTTTCTTTTTTGCTCTTCAAACCAAGGCTGGAGTGACCGTCCCGCTCTTTCTCCCCACCCACCGCCGGGCTCCTCACTGGAATTCTGTCCCCAGTGACCCTCTCCCCTGGGCTCGTCAGCGAGCCTGTCCCAGCCCGCCTGGCCGACGACGGAAGGCCCGGGCTTCCTTCGGCTCCAGCTCAGTTGGCTGGTGCTGTCCACCCCTTGAGCTCGAGCCCCCAACCTAGCCATCTTCTCCATGTGGACCAGGGGACATTTTAAAGAGCAGGAAAGGTCTAAGTAGATGTATAATTTCCCAGCATTTTAAAGACTTATGAAATGCGTCTTTCCGTGGGGCCAGCCGGGGAGTTTCTCATTAGCTCGGCCCGGGCGTCTGTGGGGAGTTGAGCTAAGTGGAACCAGGCGGGCCGGGCAGGAAGACGCGGTGGCCCCGAGCTCGCCAGGGGAGCGTGGCGGGCATGCGCCTGGCTGCTGTGCGCCTTGGACCCCCGGCCAGGCCAGCGGGCCCGAGCCTTTGTTAGAGCTGCTTCCCCCAGCACAGGAGGCCTAGAAACCTTCGGGGGGTGACTGGAGTTGAGAGGTGGCCACTCTGTTACCATGGTGAGCAGTCCACGAGGTGTGGGGCATCTGCACCCTGCGCGCACGTGGAGGCACGGACTCGTGTACGCGCGCGTGTGTGTGTGTGTGTGGGCCCAGGGGCCGCAGCCCTGACTCGGAGCCCCCGGGGACCCCGGGGCCTTTGCACCCCTCTGTGCGGCATCTCGGACCCCTGGGGCCGAGGGGGATGTGGCGTTTCCTGCCCACCCTTTCCTCTGACCAGCCAGGGGCCCCTGCTGGGCTGTACTGTAATGACTTCCTCTGAGAACACGTGTGCGCAGAGCCCGTGCACGTGTGTGCACGTGTGTGCCCGTGCCTGGGGTGTGTGCCAGGGAGTGTGTGGGGGTGTCTCTCTCCGGACTCCTCTTCTCCCTTCTGGCCTGGCTGATGACTTTGCTGGAGTGAAACCATGGAGTGGGGCTTGTGGAGAGTGGTTGTCACCTCTTGGGTGGACTTGGGCTTTCTCAGAGGCGGGGACTCTGTAATTTGTCTCGTACCTGCAGCCTGGCACAGCGGCTGCTCCGTCAGCGTCCCCCTGCTCCCTGCCATGCAGTCGCTGCTCCCAGCCCTGCTGATCTGGGGCTGTCCTCCCCGACGAGCCCCGGGTCCCGTTCTCCTCTTCCTGGTGTGTTGGGCTTTTCAGGGGACATCGGTCATGAGGATTTTAATGGGGGAGGGACTGGTCGTACCTTCCAGGCTTGGGTGCTTCCTGAAGTCCGGGACGAGTCTCTGGGATGGCAGCGCCCCTCCAAGTCCCGGGGACCCCGCTGGTGGACAGTGGAAACCAGCGGCTCTTCGGCGACTTGAAGCCTGGCTATAAACCAGAGCGGGTGTGTGAGAGGGTGTGGGCGTGAGGTGTGATGGTGACATTGTGCCTTGTACTTGCGGGAGGGCTCCCTGTGTTGCCCAGGTGTGGTTAACCCCGGCTCTGCCCAAACGTGAATATGCGTGCATATCTGGTGATCTTGTGCAAATGCGAGTTCTGACTCAGTAGGTCTGGGCGGGGCCTGAGAGTCTGCATTTCTAACCAGCTCCAAGGCGGTGTTGCTGCCGCTGGCCCACATACCGGTCTGAGTAATGAAGACTTAGAGCGTTCGAGGGGTCAAGTCCTCTTGCCTGCTCCCCTTGACTTTTGCTCTAGCTGGACCCTCTGCCTACGGAGCTCATCCTTCAAAGCGCTGCCTATAGGACACCTCCTCCAAGAAGTATGCCATGATAGCTCTGTCGTAATTATTGCACCTTCCTCTGTGCCCTTCAGCCTTGGGGGCTGCCCCGATCCTGGCCTTCGCTGCCTTTTGCTTGGCGGTGACCCTCCTTCCGGACATGCCCAGTTCCTTTGCTGCTCTGCTCGCTCCCTCAGGCAGTGACCGTGTCTCATTCTCCGTGTTCCCAGGGCCCGGCCCTGGCAGGTACCTGGCGAACGCTTGCCAAGGTGGAGAACGTCACCTGTGCGTCTTCATCTGAAGTTGCCCTTGGCAGTCCAGGGCCTGATATTTGTTCACGTTGTTAAGAGCAAGAATTGGGTGTGAGGTCCAGATACTTAGCGGCTCTGTGAGACCCTGAGTAAGTTACTTGACCTCTCTGTGCTTCCGTTTCGTCATCTAAAATGGGGATAGTTGTGTTCCTAGGCCTAGAGGATTGTATGAGGGCACGCAGACGGGCTAGCCTTAGCCTCCTAGGGTGCATTAGCCTTAGCCTTCAAGGGCGGCACGTGGTACTCTGTACTTTTATTCTTGCTTTTGATAACACATTGATGGGCGTCTGGACTAGACCTTAGCTCTGAGCTTGGATCTGTGAGGGTGGGAGACGAGGCCCAGATGCCCCCCTTCCCCTCCCCCCCCCCCCCCCGCCACCAATGTCTTAACTGGCAATCTCTAGGCATCACTACAGTGGACAGGGCTGGTTAGGACTGACTTGTCACTCATGCTGACCCTGGTTGGTGGGGCATTGTTCATGCCCTAAGTGGAGAAGGCTGTGGTGGGTTAGGTGCTGGCGGGGGGAGGGGGGGGCAGGGTCTGCTACCGAAAGGCAGAGGCCATGAGGATGTCCTACAATCAGGCTCCTTCCCTGGGCAGGGCTTGACGCACCAGCTGTGCGGCCGTGGGTCAGTGCCCAGTAGGAAATGGCCAAGGTCAGCCCAGTCATGCTGCCTGGCTGCTCCTGGCTTCCTGGGCGGGCACTCTGCAGGGCCCGGCTCCTGGGTTGGGTATGGTCAGGGCTGCGTCAGCCAGCGTCCTGCTGTAGGCTGCGATGGCCCACGGGGGTTAGACTGCCGTCCTCTCCGCCGACATTCTCTCAGAGTCCTTGAGGGTGCAGGCAGGTGCTGGCGTGTGTTTGCACGTGTGCACACACACACCGCTCTGTGTGTGTGTCAGCCTAGACTGGCTGGTTCACAGAAACATGATTTCGCCCACAGTAATAATTCTTTTTTCCTTTGTTGTGGTTGATTGCTTTAATTGATGGCTGCTGGCCATACTTGGTAGTAGTTAGCACATTAGACTGATACCGAGTCCAGTAATAAGGACAGTAAATGGGACACAAATTACTTTGCAAAACCCGCAAGCTTGGGGAGGCAGGGCAGTGCCTGTTTTGCTCACCGTTGTATCTTCGGCAGCTCACTATTACTACCAGCACCTGTAGTAACATTAACAATGAAACATGATAACCATCTAGCTATCTAGCATCCACCTGATGCAGGCACAAGGCTGGGCTCCAGCGTGCGTCAGCTCATTCTGCCCTCCTGAGCCACAGGTCGTAGGAAGTGCTACCATTCCCATCTCACAGATGAGCTGTTGAGGCTCAGAGAGGTTGAGACGCGGGTGCAGGGTTTCAGGGCTAGCAGGGTCAGAGCGGGCATTTGAGCCTGGGTTGGTTTCCTCTGAGTCTAGGGCCCACTTCTGTAGTCGCTAATTCAGTGACCAGGACTCAGTGGAGATGTCACGGGGGCTTATGGAGACACAAGAGGATGTGCTAAGAGCCCTAACGAGGTCGTCGTAGTGACATACCACTAGCGAGGGGCTGCCAGGGCCAGTGTGGGAGTGAGTGACTGCCGATGAGTGCAAGCCCGAGGCTGCTGCACGGTGACGTGGTCACTCACCAGCCACTGTGGGTGCAGGCATGTGCGCACATGACACGTGTTCACGTACAGACACAAGCACGTGTGCACACTTGCACGCATACCCGTAGCCACAACACAATGTATACACACACTGGTGCACATGCACACACATTCCTGTTCCTCCCCCACCCCCACGTGTGCACACGGTGCACACACACATTCATATGTGTGGCCCTCCACACCTCACGTATGCCCATACATGCGCACGCATGCACGCACACACAAACGTGCACACACACGTGCATATACGAGTGCAGTAGCACATGCCCACACGTACGCAGTGCACACATGCACAGAGACCTGCACACGCACCCCCCGCACCCCTAGGCTTGCCAGTGAGCAGAAACATCCTGCTTCTGAGGTGTCTCTCTTCCGGGATGGGGGCAGTGTGCCCTCTCAGGCGGGCGTTCGCGCTCTCTGTTTTCTTTCTTTGGTTTCTTTGTTGTACCCTCAGCGCCTTAGACATGCTTTCCGTCCAAAGATTCGAACCCCTGCTGTTGGACCCAGTGCCGGGCCGACCGGGGTGCAGACACAGACCCCAGCGCCCATCTGTCTGTTCGCCCGGCTGGCCTGCTCCCGCCCACGTGCGCCCCCCACCCCCCACCGCATCCCCAACTTGGACATGACTTCATTTCCACCCCGCACCTGCCACTTTAAGAGTCCAGGGGCCTGGCAGGGCCTGTCCCCAGGGTCGGGCTGAGGGAGGCCGGACAGCTGCGGGCTGGGGGAGCAGCTTTGTTAGCTCCCAGGGGCCTCCTGGAGCCCAGGCAGTGCTGGGGAAACTGGAACAAAGACCGACAATGGCCTCCTTCCCTCCCTGGGCGGCCTCGGAGCTGGGCCTGCACGGGCGGCCTCTGGGGGCCCCTGTTATTTCCTGTGCTGGCTGCGGGGCTCCTCGCCAGCCGCAAATGGGCAGGAAGCGGGGCAGGGCACCTCCTCCCCGCCCGCTGGGCTGGCCCTCGCAGGCCAGAGTAGCCGCTGCCGCGAGCAGGGGGCCGGCACGCCGCGCCCGCCGCACCGCCTGCCGCTCCGGGGCCTGCGTGGCCGGGCCCGCCCCGCTCAGGGCCGCCTGGGCTCCCCGGGAGGAGGGGGGAGACCTGACCCCCGCCTCTGCTGACCTCTCCCCGCTGCAGGCCCACATGCTCCCGCCATCTGCGCTGGAGGCCGAGTCTCTGCCACCCCCGGGCTTTGTGGCCAGCCTGCTCGCCCCTCAGAACCGCCGACGAGGCCGGGCGGCGAGCATCGTCTCGGTTGTTAATGAAGTCATCTGGGATTGGGCTAGAAGTGAAGTTTAGATTTAGTACCGTGGTTAGCGTTTCCTTTAAGCCAAGGTCAGGATTTAGGGCTAGGAGTAGGGTTATGTTTAAGGCGAAGGTCAGGGTTAGGTTTGCCAAGCCCTAAAGACTAAAAAAAAAAAACCCCCAAACAAACCAGGAGTCAGAGCGGGGATTTTGAAGCAAACAGACCTTTGTGTCAGCGCTGGATTCCCCGCCAGTTCGTTCGGTACCTGATTGGCGGGCGTCCGTGCCACCCCGGGGCCCCGAGGATGCGCCGGCCTCCGGCTCTCCAGGACTCGCATTCTAGAGCGAGGAGAAAACAGTGCTCTTCACGCCTTAGCTGTGAGGCTGGACTCGACTAAGTTATTCAGCTTCGCAGGCCTCGGTTTCCTGATCCGTAAAGTGGGGATACCAAAGGCCTGCCTTGTGGCATCGTCGCAAGGGTAGATGAGAATGTAGATTCGATGTGTTCAGCACGGTGCCCGGCACGCGCACGCACTCGTGAACGCCGGCTCTGGGTATTACGAATGAGAGGAGACGAGGTGGCCCAGACGTCACCGAGCAGCTAAAATAAGAGATGAGAGAACTAATTATGTCAGAGGCCCTGAGGTAGGGGTCACTATGCAGGTGAGCTTCCTGGCAGCTTGGGCCAAAAGAGAAATAGGAGGAGGGGCGGCCATGCTTTGTGGTTTCAGTACCAGGGACGGACCGATGTTTTTCCCTGGCACTCACTGCTGAGGAATTTACTGTGCGGATCCTCATTAATCATTGAACAAATAACAGCCACTGTCTCAGTAACAATTTGGCACACAATACAGAAGCAACTTTCCTAGAGTTCTTTCTTAAATTGACCCCGGAAGAACGCTCAGGGCCTAAGTGCACAGCACAGCCGTGGCCTGGAGGGAGCTGGGCGAAGCCAAGTTGCAACCTGGGGTGGCGGCTCGGGTTACGTTCCTGGGGCCTGGTTACATGCGATTCAGGGGGGTTCTTCGCAGCAGGACCTTGAGCAGCCCTTGACGTGCCGTGGCTGCTGTGAGCCTTCCGGAGGGCTCCTCAAGCTTTTGACTTCAGAAACTACCCCTCGCCTAATTTGGGGGACCACCTGTCCCCAACTCGTGAAGTCTTGGAACACAGTTTGGGAAGCTCGGTTCATATCCTTCTGTTTGGAGCTCACCGGCTCGGGAGACAGCGTCCCCTACCCCTGTCCCCTCTGCCCAGACTGTAATCCGGGCAGGGTTTACACGGTGGCTGCTGAGGGGTTCGTCTTGTAGTGTCCCCGCTTTGTTCCCTTTTATAGGATTATTGTATTTCCTCCTCTTATCTGAGTAGAATCTGGCCTCCGGGAGGGACGCAGTCCAGACAACAGGCTCGGGAGGGTTAGGAGGACCGAGGGCCGGGGCCAATTCGGGGTCTCTCTGTGGACACACACGCCTAAACGCCCACGCGCGTACCCAGCCTCACTCACACTTACCCGCTCTCTGCATGTAAGAACACTGCTCTGTGCCTGAGCTACAGAGTCCAGCTGGAGCCCCCTCCTGTCCCTTCCCCCTTCCGGTTGGCAGGGCTGCGGGCTTGGCCCCGGGAAGGCCTGCCAGTGGCCACTTGCTCCTGTGTCTGGCAGGCACCCCGTGGAGTTTCCATGGTGAGCCCTCCTTTGGGGGCCCCTGGGTGGGACTTTCCATCTGGGTGGAAACTTGACCCGCCGGCCCCGAGAAAGAGGAAATGCCTTCCCTGAATGTGGAGAGAGAGAGAGAGAGGAGAGACCATCAGCCTGGGATTCCAGCCAGAGCCCCTGATTCCCGCAGAGCTGCAGAGCCTGGGGACCCCAAGGGGTCCAGGGCGGGGCTGCTGAGCGCCCGCCCCTCAGGGAAGGCCACAGCTGCACACCGTGGCGTCGTCCCTGGTGGCTGGCTGCCATGTGCCCCTGCGGTACCGGCCTTGAGTCTGTGTCCCTTCTCCTGCAGTGACTGGTGTCAGCCAGTCGGTAAGTGCTGGGCTAGGATCTGAATTTGGCTCTCTCTGTCCCCGGGGCCTCTGTGCTTGTCCCTGCGCCCTCTCACCTCCTTCAAGCCGCATGTCCACAGGCATTATCTCTATGAATCCTTGAAGCAGCGCTTTGACTGCAGGTGGTGTTAGCATACCTGTTTCCCTTATACAGACATTGAGGATCAGAGAGGCTAGGGGCCTTGCCCAGGGTCACACAGCAAGTTTGCGGTAGAGCTGCACTGTAGCACAGCACACCTGATCCCACCTCCTGACCTTGGTGACAGCCGTGTGTGCATACTTACCGGTCATTACTAGTTCATTTAACTTCTCCCAATTAGGATAACATTTGCCCAAATAAAGAAGGCAATAACAATTTAAAGAGAGTTAGCAATTACAGTCACTGGGGCTGCCTGAGTGAGCCTGAGATGTGGGTGAGAACCCGCTGCTCCCTCAGGGGGGGTGGCCGTGGCCCCTCAGGTGGCCGTGCCTCTGGGGATTTAAGATGGGTGTCTCCCTCCCTCACGCCTGACAGGAGCCAAGCCGTTATCCTCACGTGCGAATCCCAAGCCACGGCAGCCATATCTCGGGGCAGGTGACATTTTTGCCTCATAGGCTGACTTTAGAACCTGGCACCCCCCCCCCCATCCCACCCCTACACCGGGACCGCACCCAGAGCACCAGGGAAGGGCTCGTGTCTGATGCACGGATCCGTCAAGGGACCGCAAGGTGAAGGGCGGTGTGCCGGTCCACGTGCAGGGGCAGGGGTGTGTGACGGGCGCTAAATGGTCTCCATCCTGGGTGTTCTCTTTGGGGCTCCCCCTGGCACCACCCCCAGCCCAGATCCTGGGGCGGGCCCACTGGGGGGTGCCTATTCTGGCTGAGGCGGATTTCCCTAAAAGGAGCCTGTCTGGTGTTGGGGAGGTTGGCCTGTCTGCCCTTCCCCACCCAGCCCCATGGCTCCTCCAACCAGGCGGGGCCCCTCCAGCCCCGGCCTGGGGGTGTGTGTGGAGGCAGGGACTTGGGCGCCTTAACCCCTTGCTGCCGGGCGGGGGGGGGGCGGGGGGGCGGTGAAGGGCCCTTGACCTCAGGCTTTGCAGCATGATGGCCTTCAGGGCTCAGGTCGAGGTCTGGGCTGGTACCTGGGGCGGCCAACAAAGAGTGAGCCTGGGGAGAAGGGACGGTGGGAGCACTAGACGGGGAGCCGGGAGCCCCACGCTCGGGGCCCGGCTCTGAGGCTGGCCGGACTCAGGGGCCACCAGCAACCTTGGGAAGTCCTGGTGCCCTGAGGCAGGGTGGTCCCCGTGGAGGGTCTCACCGGTACACATAGCTCAAGAGCTGAGGCGTGGGTCGAGTCCCCACATGGCCTCTTCCTGGAGTTTCCTCCCATGTTCTCTGTCCTCATTCTAACCCATGCCTTGTCTGGGGCTGCGACCCCTCCCAGCATGTCCCCACCCTGCTCTAGAGTGCCCTCTGCGCAGCCTTTGCACATGTCTCCCGTTTCCACGACCCCCTGTCCTGGCCTTCGGAGTCCGTGAAGGACCAAGCGCCAGCCGCTCTGGACCGTTTTTTCTCCCTCCCTCCCCTAGTAATCCAACACGAGGCTCAAGCTCTGCTTTATTCACTGAAGGGCAGCCTCACAGAATGTGCACCACCAGGAAGTTCTACTGAACGTCTGACCACCTGCTCGTTTGCTGCTGGATGAGCATCAGTGCCGGCGCTGCATGACTGCCCCTTGGCACCAGGGACGGCTGGGAGCCTGCCTCACCACTGGCGAGATCCTGACGGCTCGTGTTCTTTCAGTACAGGTGTTACCGTGTGCCTACTGAGTGCCCGGCACCGTCCTGGGTGGTGAAGGGGGCCACCGGAGTCCCTGGTGTGCACGGTGCTGGCATTCTAGTGTGTGTGGGGGGCACGGTTCCGGCAAAGTCTATGAACAAATACATAATATGTTTCCCGGGGACATGATCGGCAGGGTGGTCACTTAGGGAGTGATGGGGTGGCGGGGAGGAAGGGGCATCACAGAGGCCTCTGTGCTCAGGAGGGGCATTTGAGAAGAGAGGGTATGAGCCACGCTGAGGGCATTCCAGATGTTTCTGGCTGCAGGGGTGATCTGGGCCTGTTGGTGGCCGGAAGGGATGTCCCTGTGGCCGGAGTAGAGTGAGCCAAGGCGGGAGGGGTAAGAGGTGAGGCCAGAGAGGTGAGGGAGGTGGGGGAAGTGGGAGAGGTGAGGCCAGGGAGGTCAGGGCGGTGAGGGAGGGAGGCCACAGCAAGCAGCTCACGTAGGGCCTTGAATCATGGTGGACACTGGATTTTACTGAGTTGAAGGGAGGCCGGGGGCAGAAGGGAGAAGGGATCCCTTTAACTGTGTCTGGGCCAGAGGGAAGGGGACAAATGTCCTCACCCAGGTGGGAGGTGAGGGGGCCGGGACCCAGGCCAGGAGGTGAGGAAGTCAGATTAGGAATTTCTTTTTATTATTATTTTTTTAATGTTTATTTATGTATTTTGAAAGAGAGAGAGTGCACGTGCATTGGGGAGGGGCAGAGAGAGAATCCCAAGCAGGCTCTGCACTGTCAGCACGGAGCCCAACGTGGGCCTCGAACTCACGAACCGTGAGATCATGACCTGAGCGGCAATCAGGAGTTAAGAGGCTTAGCCCCCCGAGCTGCCTGGGCACCCCCGGATTAGGGATTTCTTTTGGAGGTAGGTCCCACAGAATGTGTCCCTGGTTGGATGTTCGGGGGGAGGAAAGGAGAGGAAGGAAGCATGACCCCCAGGCTCCAACCGAAGCTGGGTGCCTTGGCGTCCTGCAAGCAGCCGCTTTGGTACGATGGAGGTGGGGTGGCGCTCGAGCTTGGTTTTGCCTTTTGGAGCCCAAGTGGTCACTTGACCATAGGGTCTGGCGGTGGGGGAAGGATGGGCCTGGGGAGGTATTTGGGTCTCGGGTGCGTCGCTGGCACTTAAAGCTGGAAGTGAGCTCAGGAGGCATAGAGTTGAGGTCTTTGTCTGGAGAGGCATCGGCACTGAAGGCTGGGATGAGGAGGAGAGATCGAGGCTGGTCACGGAGGTAGGAGGAAACCCAGGAGAAGACGGGACCCCCTGAACCCGGCGAGGAAGGTCTTTCGGGAAGGAGGGAGTCACCGGGGCAGGTCTGTGGCTTTCCAGGGCGGGGCCCTCTGACCTTGACGGGACCGGCTCTTTGTGTAGATGTGGTCAGTTTGCTTGAGATCTGGGCAGCCGGGAAGCAAGACCAGCCTGGCGGCCCTCATGCGTGGCGCGAGCCAGATCTGTGCAAACAGCCTTTGCTGCAAACCCTGTTCTGGGGCGAGAAGAGATGGGGTTCAGGGGTTAATGAAATGAACTCTCGTCTGCAGACTGGCCCATCCGGGGGTGTCCGCGCCAGGCCCCCCTCCCTGGCTCCCGCTCGGGAAAGGCACCCGCGGCTGGACCAGAGGTGGTGTCTGGGAGCGGCAGACTGTCCGCGGCGGAGTCCAGCTGTGAGCGAGCCCTCAGCGCTGAAATTGCCAGCCTCGCGCAGCCCAGAGCCAGCCCGCGGAAGTGGGCCAGCCGCACCTCCATACAGGATTAGAGGGATGTGTAATGGATTAAAGATCAAAAATGTTAATTAAGAAATGGTCTTTTCTAATAAGATGCCTTCAAGGGCACAGGCCTGCAAAGGAGGGGATTTCTCATTTTGGCAACACGGTTTCTGTTGTAATGAAATTGGTTCACAGACAGTGGGGAGGACCCGACGTAAGTCTCGGTTTAAAGACATCTCCATCCAAATTAATTAGCAATGAAAAACGGAGGGCAGAGCGTCAGACCGGCAGGCAGGCAGCATGCGGTGGCCTGGCAGAGAGGCTGCACGAATTTCCGAGGATTCCATCTGTGTCCTGGTGCCCGCAGGAATGCTGTGTCTGAGGGCGTCTTCCGGGGGGGGCCTCGTGGGGGACTGTCTCTGCATGAGGCCTGGTTGGATGCTAGGCCTACCTCCATGGGCACTTGCTGTGTGACTTTTGGCTGTTCGGGCCCCTCTCTGGTCATTCCTCAGATGGTTTCTCATCAGTCGTGGATGACGACAAAACTTCTATCTCCTCCCTGGTCCGTTGGATCAAATGGAGTCTTAGATACGATTTGACAACTCAAAACTCTCTGTGGAAATCAATGAGGTTATTGCTAGGGGATGGTTTGGTCTTGGTGTACCTGATGCAGCCGCGGCCCAGTCTGAGTTCTGGCGTCCAGCCCGTGAAGTCCCCCAGGTTGTTTGAAAGTCTCGGAAGGACACAATAGCCTGACCGTTAAGAATTGGGCTTCGGAGTCGGCCCGGTCTCACATTGAATCCCAGCTCTGCCTCCTGCTTGGGATCTGAGCTTAGTTACTTGATTTCTCTAAGCCTTGGTTTTCTCTTCTATAAAACAGAGCCAGCGTCCCTGCCTCCTAGCACTGTGGTGAAACACGGGGATCACGCTGTAACGAGCCTGGGCTCTGAGAGCGTGGGCTTAGTACGCAGGGCTGGGGGCTGTTGCTCTTCCTGCAAAGAAGCGGAGGAGTCTGTGTGTCTGTTCCAGGTGGGTCCTGGGTTGGAGGCTGGCGGCCTCCCCGTGGTTCAGGCTCAGACCTGCAGCGCTTTGAGTTAGTGGGCCCTCCCAGTACAAAACTTCGTTTGAAAGAAGCCAAAGAAAGGGGAGTCATTCAGAGCTTGGGGTCTTGCTCTGAAGGTTCTGAGGCTTGAGATAAGTGTGGATGCCCATGTCCAAAGAGGGTGCCTTGCCAACTTCACGTCAGGCCTTGCTCTGTCTGAGGGAAGCTGGCGTGTTTTCTTGCCTGCCTCAACTCTTGCTTTCTCCGGCTGGGATGCAGAGAGCAAGCGAGAGAGATGGCAGGAGGCTTGTAGTTGGGGCGTCCTTCTTCTCTCTGGTTGGAGATTCTACCCTCTTCTGTATCTTGCTCCCTCTTTGGACTTACCGTGGCTGCAAACCTCACTTTTAAAAAAAATCTGGGGCGCCTGGGGGGCTCAGGCGGTTAAGCTACCGACTTCGACTCACGTCACGATCTCACGGTTTGTGAGTTCGGGCCCCGCGTCGGGCTCTGTGCTGACGGCTCAGAGCCTGGAGCCTGCCTCGGATTCTGTGTCTCCTTCTCTCTCTGCCCCTCCCCGACTCACACTCTGTTTCTCTTCCTCTCAAAAAGAAACAAACATTAAAAAAAAAATTCGAACCATTCTCATGGTCTTATTTGACGATATTTGCCTTGAATTGCCTTTTTATCTTGTATTAATATCATGACTTCTGTTTTGTTTTTTCTTGCATCTGCCTGCTGTTCTCTTTCTCAGCATTTTACATTTTTTTCCCATTAAAGCTTAAAAAAATTAGGGTAAAATACGTACAATCAAAAATGTACCTCCTAACCCTTTTCGAGCATACAGTTCGTCGGCACTAAGTACATTCAGACTGTTGTGCAGACCAGCCCCACCACCCATCTCCAGGACTCTTTTTGTTTCCCCCATCTGAAACTCGGCCCCCGCTAAATACTAACTCCCCATTTCCCCGTCCCTCAGCCCGACAACCTCCATTCTGCATCCCTCCAAATCTGACTACTCTGGGCATCTCGCAGAAGCGGGACCCTACAGTACTGGTCCTTTCGTGTCTGGCTTATTTCACTTAGCGTCCCGTCCTCATGGCTCATCCGCGGTGCAGCAGGTGTCAGAATGTCCTTCCTTCTGAAGGCTGTGTAACATTCCCTTGTGGGGACAGACCACATTTTGTCAGCTGCTCACCCGATGAGGGACACCTGAGTTGCTTCATGTTTGGAGGACCCTCCACGCTGTTTCCCACAGTGGCCGCACCGTTTCACAACCCTTCATATGAGCTTCGTTTGCTGGCGGAATGGGAAGGAACACGGCGAACGTGATCTTTTCCTGTCTCGACCCGGGCGAAGGACATTTGTGGCCAGGGGCCGAGGCCTGTCGGGTGTGTCCTTCAGGTTCTCTCTCTGAAGCTGGGCATGGGTGAGGGTGTGGCGAGGCTCCGGCTGAGACCCTCAGTTTCTTTCCCGCCAGTTTGCCCCTGGGATTGGGGGACCCGCAGACGCAGCTCCCTCCCTGCCTTCCTCCGGCCCCCGGAGCCGGAGCCCCAGCGGCTCTGGGAGGAGGAGAGGGAGCCGTGTGCTCCGTGAAGTCTGGTTGCCCACCATGGGAACAGAAATGCTTTCAGCCTCAAACCAGCGGCCGTACAGATAGTGGAACAGAAACACTCGACGAGCTGGTCCTGTGATCCGATATATCTGCCCCTAGTCAGTGACTCCGATGGGGGAAAAAGGATTGCATTGGACCTGACCTTGAAGAAAGCAAAAATGAAAAGAAAAGGATTGGATGGATCTCACAGACCTACTGTTGAGTGTGGACGGCATGGTTGGGAGGGGCCCCGTGGGTGCTGGGAATGTCTTTTGGAGAAACTCGCCACCCACTTCACTTAAGATTTGAGCCCTTTAAAGGGCGCCTGGCTGGCTCTGTCAGAAGACCATGTGACATTTGATCTCGGGGTTGGGAGTTTGAGACCCACACTGGGTGGAGAGATTAAAAATAAAATTTAAAAAAACAAAAAAGAAAATTAAAACTCAGAAAAGGGACACAAAAAGAAGCACGGGAAGCAAAGGTTCCACTTCCGAGGTGTGGGGGTTGTGGCTCTTAGCGCGTTTCCTCTGAAGTTCTTAGAGTAACGCCTTCCAAGGGCCGTCTGGGGCCGGGCCCCCCCAGCGTCCCAGACTGACGGCGAAGACCAGAAACGGGGGTCCGTCCACGCGGTTCCTGAGGGTGGAGGATGTCGGGGAACCCCCAGTGTCATCTTGACGTTCTGAGTGACGTGGTGTGGGGAGGGCGCTGTGAACCCTCACTCCCCCGCGCTTTGAAACGGGGGTACAGGCCTTCTTATGCCCCCTCTTCTCCGCGACTTCTCGGCCTGGCCTCCGGCGACTCGCTTGACCTCCGTGAGCCTCCGTCCTCCGGTCTGGACGCCGGGACAGCCTCACAGACTGGTGGGGAAGTGTGCACGAGTCAAGTAACACGTCC
Source organism: Paguma larvata (assembly GCA_030068075.1). Taxonomy (NCBI): domain Eukaryota; kingdom Metazoa; phylum Chordata; class Mammalia; order Carnivora; family Viverridae; genus Paguma; species Paguma larvata. Next base: position 27,765,165 of record CM057841.1, on the reverse strand, counting down.
AGGTCCTACCGTACGTGGGAGGCACAGCGTGCGTGCATGCGTGCGTGCGTGTGCGTGTGTGCGTCCTCGCGCATGCGCACCAGAAGGGAGGCGGCGGTAATGGCGCGACTTGGCGGATTTCGGGAGGTGACTCTTGGCCGCGGTAGCGGATCTGGCAGATGGTTTGGGGAGAAGTCCGCGGGGTTGGGGAGCTCCCGACCGCCTCCCAGGAGGTGCCGTCCTGCCTCCCGGTGGAGGGACTTGCTGGTTTTTCTTGCAAGAACCAGCTCCATGTCCTTCCATCCCAGAAGCCCTTCCTGATTCCCCTTCACGGCGCGTACATCACCCCCTGCGCATTTTCCGTCATCGCCTTCATCACGTGGTCTGGCGTGTGCCTCTTCGTGCTAGAAGAGGGGGTCTGTGATGGAAGGAGCGTGTCCTAGTAATTCCGGTGTCCTCTATGCCTAGCACGGTTGGGGTTTTTCCACTCATTTGTCTTCTGTGTGCTTCGGCTCCGGCTTCGGCTCCGCCGGTTCCGTGGTGAGCAGGGCCCGTGTGGCTCCTGATCCCTGGAGTGGGCTCCGGAGAGGAAGGCTCCTGTGAAGGGCCGTTCATTCAGTCGCTCCTTCACTCGGCAGCATTAGGCCCTCAGGTTGTGGGGTCAGCAAGTCAGAAGTGAGCTTGGCCCTGGTGGAGCTTACAGCCCAGGAGGGGCGTCCGTGACCAGAAAGCTCTCTGTGCAGGCTCAGCCCAGTGAAAGAGATCGGGGCTAAGGGGCGGCCTGTTTTACTATAAAATGAAAAACAGATACAGACGCCCCACAGACCAGATTTAGGGCTGAGGAATTCTTGTAAGTTGGGTCTAGAGATGGAACTTTGCCAGCGGCCCCAGAAGCCCCATCCCAGTCGCAGTCCCCTTCTTCCTTCTGGAAGTAACTGCTTCCCCGACTTTTATGGCAATCCCTTCTTTGCATTTCTTAAAATTTTTAAAATGTTTTATGTATTTTTGAGAGGCAGAGACAGAGCGTGAGTTGGGGGGGGCAGAGAGAGAGAGAGAGATACAGAATCTGAAGCAGGCTCCAGGCTCTGAGCCGTCAGTGCAGAGCCCGATGCGGGGCTCGAACTCACAGACCATGAGATCATGACCTGAGCTGGAGCTGGCTGCTCAACCGACTGAGCCGCGCAGGCGCCCCTGCATTTCTTTAAAGTTCTGTCACCCAAATGTGCATTCCTTGCCACTATACTTTAGTCTTGGAGTATCGTTCTTTTTGTTTTTAGTGTTTATTTATTTATTTTGAGAGAGAGAGAGAGAGAGAGAGAGAGAGAGAGAGAATCCAAGCAGGCTCCATGCCCTGTGTGGAGCCTGATGCAGGGCTCCATCCCCACCATCCTGGATCATAACATGAGCTGAAATCCAGAGTCAGACACTTAACTGACTGAGGCACCCAGGAGTCCCTGGAGTGTCATTCTTTAAGAGGTACGAGGGAGTAAGAAAATCCTTTTGAAAGGATGATTGTTTTAAAAATCATTTAAAACAAATCCGTGAAGTGTGGATCCTTCCAATGTTGAGGTTCTTGGATAAACCACTTTCCCCCGTTGGCAGGGGAGGGTGGGCAAGAGAGGCATTCCGGTGTTACCACACAGCAGGCATCCACTCAGGGTTTGACGGGTGGCGGACACGCCAGTGAGGCTGTACGGTCCTCAGGAGACGAGGTGGCACAGTCCCGAGCCAGGGTGATGGTGGCCAGAAGCGACCCATGGGCGTGGAGGAGAGGAGCCCATGGGTGCTTCTGAGTGAGGAGCCGTGCATCGTCCTTTCTTTGACTTGTCATTTGTCACATATTTCCCCTCAGAGCATTTTGGGAAATTAACCTCCTTGCACCTGTTGTGGCAGGTAAACCGGAGTTTGCTGTTGGGACCGTCCGGGGCACACCCGTGCGTCTTCGAGGCTGTTCTCCTTCCGAACTGACGGCAAGGGGGGTATTTCCTGCTGCGTCAGGCTCCTCACCGCTCCTACCCGTGGGGGGATTCACAGGCAGGTGGCCGCACGTCTGGCTTGGCTCAAGTTCCCAGGAGCCCCAGTAACTTGCAGAAATGTGTCGAATTCTGGATGTTACGGGCAGTTGAGTTCTACGGGACCGGGACACAGTGATTTTAAAATGCTGGGTAATTAAACAGTGTTAACCTTTGCCAGGGGCCGTGCAGTCCTTGGCACGCAGAGGCTCCTGGTGTCCTGAAAACTGGCCTCAAGCGGGTGGATGCCCAAGCCATCCTCCCAGCAGCCCCTGACGGGGCTGGTCTCCTTGTTCACCTCCCAGGCGCTTATGAAGCTCCTTCCCTGGGTCGGGGGAGGTGGCAGTGATTGTGTGAGCATGTGAAAGGCTTCCCTTTGCTGCAGGGTCACTAACTCTCCAGCAAGGGTACATAGAAGGAGAATGTGGGGCAAGTTATTCCACTGAATGAGTGGCAAGCATTAGAAACCCATTGGAATCACGATTTATGACATTGGAAAGTTTTGGCCTCACATACCACTCACACTGATGGAAAGTCTGTTTCGTCTTTGGCATGGAGGATACAGAGACGCTGGGTTCGGTCCCTCGTCTCAAGGGGCCGTGTGAGCCTCGCCCGGTGTTGCTGTCTAAGGGGAGAGAAAGAACTGTCTTTGTATAGTGGGGAGAGAGATTTAGAAGAAAGACAAACGCCCACGTACAAGGCGAGTGTTTTACTGTATGTGGCGACTTGGGCTGAGAAGTCTCACGGACCTTCCCCCTTGGAGTCTGGAGCCGTCCTGTCTTTTAGGAGGACTTAGGCTTTTTAAAAAGTCCCACGTGCTTTAGGGGCACCTGGGGGCTCAGTCGATTGAGTGTCTGACTCCGGCTCCGGTCATGATCTCATGTTCATGGGTTCGAGCCCCACGTTGGGCTTTGTGCTGACAGCTCAGAGCCTGGAGCCTGCTTCCGATTCTGTGTCTCCCTCTCTCTCTCTCCTCCTTCCCTCCTCATGCTCTGTCTCTCTCCGTCTCTCAAAAAATAAAATGAAATGTTAAAAAAAAAAAAAAGTTCCAAGTGCTTTAGAAGAAAACTCAAGTAGTCTCCCAGCTGGCTGGATGTGGCCGCTGAAGCTCATGCATGCTGTCCACCCTCCTTGCCAGAGGCCTTCACAAGTGTCCAGACTCGAGATGGGTGTTGTCCCCGTGAGCCCATCCTGGCCATGCCCTCTTCCATGCATGTCAGAGTCCCTGGCCCGGCAGCGCCCTGGGGCGTGGGGGGCTTTACCAGTAAGAGCTGGGCTGGACGAGGTGCCTTTCCAGGTGGAAAGGTCCTTTCCAACTGGAGGCTTCCCTGGGTGCCTTAAGGGAAGAGCTGGGACCACTTGAGCCACACAGCTGGTGAGGGAGGTGACCCTGACGGCACCGTAGAATTGTCTGTGACGGCTCAGCTGCCCCTTACTTTGGCCACCTATGGGACGCGGGGGGCTTTGCCTGATTCCGTTATATTTCATGCAGAGTCTGGCCTTGCAAGTCTTCTTCCGAAGACTTTATCTCATGTTGCTTTGATTCTAAGATGTGCATTTTGTCAGACTCCAACGTTTCTGAAGCTGCGCAGCCTTTTGGGCTATGCACCTGTCTAATGAAATGACCCCCCCCCCGTCCCCTCTAGACAGGCAGGTGTTAAGTTGGTGGGTGTCATGCATTTGCAGTGTCTTAGATCCGAGGGGGTGCAGTAACTGGGGATGGGCGCCCTTGTCCGGGCCGCTGCCTCCCCGGCACCAGGTTTGAGGAATCCAGGACGCCCAGGGCGAGAGTACCTAGCCCAGGACCTGTGTGCCCATGGCCGTGGCATCCCGGGTCTGCTGCTTTCCCGTGCACAGCTGCGCACACACAGACGGAGGAGGCAGTCAGCCACGGACAGCAAATCTGTTCCAAAAACCCTGGACAGCGAGCCCTTCCAGTCGCCTCTGTGGGCTCTGCCCCGATCTTGCTGAAATCCTGCATTTGCTTTTCTTGCCTCCCTTACAAGCCCTGATGCGCCCCCGCACCCCCGGTTCTGCCCCCACAAACCTGAACGCAGCCTGCTTCCGGACTGGCGCCTCGGCCGTTATTTCTGCCTCACCTGGCCATTCACCCCGTTCCTTTCTGGCCATCCTCATCTCTTTGGAGGCAGGGCTGTTTCTGGCTCCATTTATGACCAGCTCAGTGTCGAGGACGGGGCCTGGCCAGCGGCAGGCACTTGGGCCACGCTCGTCGCCTGGCGAGTCGGCGTGACTACAGCTCAGAACTGGAAGCTTTCAGGCATTCTATTGCCGTCAGCATCCGGGCAACGCAGCTCGAGGATTAAACTGAGTTGCAGGAGAGAACTCAACTCTAAGAATGGCTAATTATTATTATTATTATTTTTTAACCAACTGCAATTTACAAAGGGAGGGAAGGAGGCACAAAAGAGCACACCCTCTAAACGAGGGTTAATTAGAAGTCTTCCCGATAGCTAGTGCTTCACCAGCAACAGAACAGCATGTAAATAAATCTAATTTCCCTCCAACTCAACTCGTCACAAGCTTAATTACAGCAGCCACAATGTGTGCATGTGTGTGTTTTTTTCATTAGCGAAAGAGGGTCATTATTAGCCGTGTCTGGTAAGAATTATTGTGAAGAGCCTGGTTCCACCCTCGATAGGTGTCCTCAGAGAGCAGGGAGGAACTTTCCGTGTGAACTACAGAGTTTCCAATTAAGGCGGCTTGGAGGAAGCAGGAAGCGGCAACGCAAATTAGAAAGCGATTACGGAAAGGGGACAGGCAGGCTGCCCAGGCGAGGAAGGGTGCTGGGAGCCTCGGTTAATTACTGCGTGGAGGAAGAGTTCCTCGTGGGGGCCACACCCTCTCTTCCCCCCATCGCCACTTGCCTGCCCCGAAATCTTGGGTCTCCAGGACCCCCCACCCCGGGGTCCTCGCTTTATTCCGGCTGGCTGGCTCCGAAACTGAGACTCGCCCTGGGTAGGGGGGCAGGCTTGACCGCTTCCACCCACCTCTTTAGATGGCTTTTCACACCTCCCTCCTCCTCCTGCCGAGGAGGAAAGCAGGGGGAGACCACGCTGTCACCGCCAGGAAGACTGCCTTGCTGGATGGCTATTTCAGGGAGCGTATTGTTCTAGAAATAAATAGCTGAACCACCCCCCCCCCCAGTCAGAAATTAGTTGACACAAAGGAAGTCAACCCTACTGGACAAATTCCAATTGTCTACAGGAAGTGCCCTGCCCTGGGGCGGGGCGTGGGGGTGGGGTCAGCCTTTGAGGGAGAACTTAAGTCCATTCCCCGTGGCTCTCGGTATACAATGTTGGCGGAAAAAAAAAGGCTTTCCTTCTCGCCCCCGCCCCCACTGCAGCCCCCATAACGGTGACAGTCTCCTATTGCAGCTTAGCGGGGTGCGCTAGTAAACCATGAATGAGCGGAAATCAAGGTACTGCCCAAGCTCCGTCACATGCGTCCCAGCCACTCAGACCACGTGCGTCCCCGGGCACTGGGCAGAGGGCAGATCCGGCAGATGTTGGGGGGGGGGAGAACCTGGAGCCCCGACCATCCGAGCCCCTCCTGGTGTCAGGGGTCCCCACCACGTGTTCCTCCAGGCTCTGCTTGAATGCCCCCGAGGATGAGAGGCTCGTCTCCTTGCAGAGCTGCCAGGGCCCTCGTGGCAGTCCGAATCATCACGTGTATTGAGCACGTACTGAGTGCCAGTAATTCCTTGTTTACATTCATGTTGTCCGAGACTGTCCTCTAGGCCAGGCGGGAGGGATTGCTCAGTGACTCAAGGTGAAGATTCCATCCTGAAGCCTACATCGGATTGGGCTGCAGGAGACCATAAGCAAGAAACGCATTAAGGTCGTGCGTGTAGTTCGGGGAAGGGGGGGGGCGTGCAGTGTCACTGTCTTGTTCAGAGAAGGGGGTATTAAACCCAGACTTCTGGTCTTGTCTTCATAAGACCCCACCTGGCCTGGCCTTCACCCACTCATGCTGACCTTTCTGTTCCTTGAGCCTCTCAGCTTGCTAGCCCCGGGGCCTTGGCACTTCCCGTGGCCTCCCTCCACCTTTCCATGCCTGGCTTGTTCCTGCCGTGTAAGCATTTACTCAAACACCCGTCCCCAGAGGGGCCTTTGTGACGTCCCTGGTGAAGTCGCCTCTCTGCCTGTCGCCTCTTCCTGCCCCACTGGCCCTGTTTCAGTTCTCCACTTTGCGTTTGTCACCACCTGAGCTTTTCTTCCTTCTTACCGATGGATTTTGTTGGTCCTATTGAATGCCATGTCCTAAGCCCGAGGATACTGCCTGGCACACAGTAGGCCCAGAGTCGTGAACTGTGGAACGGATGAGGATGTGTGAGGCCCACGGCTCCCTCTGTTACGTCATATCGTCCTCACAACACCCGCACGATTGCCTCTCCCATTTTACAGAGGAAGAAACTGAGGTTCAGAGAGCTTATATAAGCTCGTGAGCTGTGCCGCAGGGCTGCGTCTCCAGCTCGTCTAAGGTCAAACCCACGCGCTCTGACCTTGTGATGAGTCAGCGCAGGGTTTTTCTCCACCCGGTCGGCCTCACAGGCTCTGGTTCTGTGCCTGCCATTCTGCAGAACGAGCCCGCTCGCCCAGAGCCTCCGGGTCTGCAGACCGTTCTCCTGCCCTCCTCCCTGCTCCCACTTTTAAAGGACAGGATGCTCAGAGGGCCTGTCCAGGACTAGAATTCTCTGATGATGTTGCCATGAGCAGGGGCGGGAACCCCCGGGCCCCTGAATCTGTCAGACGGCGGGTGCCAGGGTGTGGAAGGCCAGAGCGGGCTGTGCGGGCAGGAGAGAGCGTTGCAGCGCTGTCGTCCAGGGCCTGCCGAATGCCCCCCAGGCCCGATCCCGGCCGGGCGGGGTGGCGAACGGCCACTGACGTAGCCCCCCCTGGTGGACTGTTGTTGGCCTGGGGTCCCGGAAGCCGGATGAGGCACCAGGCCACCTGTTTCAAATGCCTTCCTGGGCTGTGTCCCTGCCACCGCTGTCCAAGTGCTTGGATTGCCGGGCTGATGCATCACGAGCAGCTTGCTTCTTCGGGAGCTCGGTTTGGAGGTAAGCACCCAGACTGAGAACCTGGGCGGGCAGGACTAGGGGGTTCCGAGATGAGCCTGCTGCTCTTCATTTGCTACCTCCTTGCTCTGGGGTCTTGGCTAAGATCCTTGCTCTTGCGGGCGGGGGGGGTGGGCGGTGCTGCAGAAACCTCTTCACTAGGGTGACACTTTTATCTTTCCAAGGACGAGGTCAGTGGTTTAAGAGCTCCAAGACTGTGACTCCAGGGCCTGCCTGGATAGTTAACCCCCACCCACGGTCTAGCGCAGCTGGACTGTTATGGCTCATCCCGTCATTACTGTGGTAAGCAGAGGCCATACGTGTGGGGTGCTGTCACTTTCTCTCCTGACCCGTGGAATACCAGCGTGGTTTTCAATATAACCCCATCTTTGATAAGCTAGGCGACTCGTCTAGCTGTGGTAACGGTGGGTTTCGAACTGAGGCCTGACCTCACAGCCCTCGGCCAGGCCGAGGCACTTTGCACACGGAGCACAGAGCGCGTCTGGCTAACACGGCACGCTGGCGTTCGGAACGTTCGCCAACGGGCTAGAACCAAGTCGAGTGCTAGTATGGAGGGTCTCGAGCTCCCGTTTGCCCACGTGCACGTTCAGTCTGCCTTCAGTCTGGGTTTTTCAGGTTTGTCCTGGGTCAAGGTGTTAGCGCTGGTTCCGGGCGCTTTCCCGCGCACCGTCTGGTCCAGGACTTGGCAGCGGGGCCCGGGCCTTCCCCAGGCCTAAGGCTGCTCTCCCTGCTCGGCCCTGTTGATCCACAGGCCTCCTTCGGGTTCTCGGAACGGACTCGATACTCTGTCACCTCTGACTCCTCTTGGCTCGGAGGGTTATTGGCTGGTTCCTTCTCATCCTTGGCTGCTCCGCTCCTGCGCCCCTCAGAGAGGCCCTACACCCCTACACCTGGCTAGAGCTGGCCTCTCCCCGCCCTGCCCCACCTCCTCATTTCCTTCGAAGTGCTGATCACTTGGAGAGCGATGGTTTCCTTATGCATCTGCGGTCCTTCTCCCAACGGAGGGTATGTCTCCCTCCTTCCCCGCCGTGGCAAAGGACAGTCCCTGGCACATCATAGGTCTTGGGAAATGTTTTGTGAATAAATGGGTGTGTCTTAAATGCTCCTCCGTGTCTCCCCTGGAGAGGAGCAAGGGACTGGCCCCGGGGCCTGCGGCCTCCTTCCTGTGGACACGGGGGCCCGTACCGCTCTTCTGTGATTCAGAGCCGGCAGCCGGCGGACAGGGGAAGGCGAATCCCAGAGGAGCCCGCTTCCCAGAAACATCCAGCTCACTTCCCCCACCTGGGCTCCCCCAAGGACGGGACAATGAGGGGCTTCCTGGAAACCCCCTGGGGTGGCCCCCGGAGGGCGGGAGTGACTTGGGTCCTGTGCGTGGCTGGTAGCGATGAAAGCCAGGAAGCGTCCCGGTTCCGTGCCTAGGAGAGGGGACACCTCCTGTGCTGGCTGGTGGAGGAGAGAAGAGGAAGCCGCCAACTGAGAATTCCCAGAGTAGGAATTTCCTAGGCTTTGCTTGGAATCAGTGGGTGTGAGGAAGAGGCCCCGGCCTGGACTCTGCCCCTGAGCTGGAGAGCGTGCATGTGTGTGCGTGCGCGTGCGCACGTGTGAGTGCCAGCCGGCCGGGGCTCTCGGGCCCCTCTGCAGGGTCATGGGCTGAGGGCGTCCTTCCCTTCAAGCTTGGCTGCCCACGCTGTCCACCGCACGCCCCTGGTCCCCTGCGCAGGTGCGGTGGGAAGTGCCGGGCCTGGAAGGTTTCGCGGAGAGGAGGCCGGGCGCTGGGGAGCATGGTGTCCCGCAGACCTGACCCCGCGCTGAGGCGCAGAGCGAGTTCTTTTCATGGGGAGTCACCGTCAGCCTTCTGGTCCAGCGTGGTGATCGAGGAATTATGTTGGAGGATCACGATTATTTCAATTCGATCTTAAATATCCTTGGATGGTACTTGGCGACAGTACTGAGGCTGTTGAAATACAGATTTCCGAGCCCTATATTCAGAGGTGGGGCTGGGGGTGTATGCCATCTGCAGTTTTTTTTTTTTTTTTACTTTTTTAAAAGAATGTTTATTTTTTGAGAGAGAGCGAGCACAAGTGAGGGAGGGGCAGAGAGACGGGGAGACAGGATCCGAAGCAAGGCTCCATACTCAGCTTGGCGCGGGGCTCGAACTCACAAACCGGGAGGTCATGACCCGAGCCCAAGTCGGATGCTTAACTGGCTGAGCCGCCCAGACACCCCTGTCGTCCTCATTTTAACAGGCCCTCCCTCCAGGCGATGCCAACCCAGGTGGCCCTTTGACCTACACCTCCAGAAACCCTCGCATACTCGGAAGAATCTTTTAACGCAGGCTCGTAGGGTGAACCGGTTTGCAGACCCGTTTTCTTTTCTAAGAAAAATCCCCTCTTCTCCCCCGTTCATTTACTGGGGCTTGTTGGTATTTGATGAGGAGCCGGGAACCGAAGTAGTTCCCTCTAGATGAAGCTTCGTGGCCGAGCACAGGGTTCAGCGGGACAGGGTGCGAAAGGTCACACGCCCGCGTGCAGCTCGGGAGCCCGTGCTTACAAGGACGTTGCTGTGTCAGAGTGGTCACAGCGCGGACCTCCAGGGTGCTGAGATTTCGGGTGGTTTTTACTGTTCACTTTATGCTTGTCCATACGACTTGTATCTTTCACATCGGTTGCGGTTGGTTCTGTAATCAGAAATAAGAGCAAAGCTTCTTTTTTATGGAAAGGAAAGCTACTTGGAAGTGCAGACGCCGTTCTGGGGAGAAAACCAGGTGGGAACCCTGGCTGGGCTGCCTACCTGCCTGGCGTTAGCCCCAAGGTCAGGAAGTGTGGGTTCTCGTTGGAAGTCTGCACGGAGCCCCGGCTGGGGCATTTCTGGGCTGCCCTGGTCTTTCCTGCCTCCACCTTGGGGTCTCTGCGGGACCCCGCTCCCTGGGGCCCGTGTCTTTGGTGGATCTTACTCCTACTGGTCCCCCTGCTGGGCTGTGCCTTGATTTAAAAAGGAGGTGACAATCCACCTGCCTTATCTCTTAAGTTTTTAAATTTAATTTAGTGTGTGTGTGTGTGTGTGTGAGAGAGAGAGAGAGAGAGAGAGAGAGGGAGAGAAGGAGTGGGGAAGGGGCAAGAGAGAGGGAGACAGAGGATCCAAAGCGAGTGGGCTCTGTGCTGACGCGGGGCTCGAACTCACGAACCGTGAGATCATGACCTGAGCTGAAGCCGGACGCTTAACCGACTGAGCCACCCGGGTGCCACTTCGCCTCTTAATTTAATGCCGTGGAGCTTGGACAGCAGCACCTGGACCCTGTGGACACTCGGCCTCGTCCGTGGGGGAAGGCTGCAGGCTGTGGTCAAGCCGTGGCATAGACCTCACCGTTGAGCCCTTTCTGCACTCGAGGGCTCCACCCAGAGGAGCGCAGAAGCCGCTATCCCGGGAAAGACCGTCCGTGCCCAGACGGAGCACCTGACGCTTGGAAACGGGAATGGCTGCTCTGCCAGCCGCGAGCTGTGTGACCTTCCCCGTCTGGGTCTCGGTTTTCCCATCTGTAACTGAGGCTGCCGATAGCACCTACCTCGGGGCAGAGGTCACAGCGAAGGCCCGGCAAGAGGGCTTTTTTTCTCTTCTTCCTGCACAGGAAAGGGGCTTTGCCGGGAAGATTTCCAGAAGCTGTTTTGAACTCTGACCCCGACCGTATCGTGGCTGTAGCCAGTGATCATCTGATGTTGCCTGGTGTGATTTCTTAGCAACCAGCTCCTTTCGGTCGGCCCAGCCGTCAGACGCTCTCCTACGGAGAGAGTTTGAGTAATTTTTTCCGTTCGATGTGTGCTCATGGAAGGGGGCCAGGGATGCATTTTAGGCGGTACCTGGCTCCTCCTTAAATTAGACTGTTTTCCATCTCATCTCCCCAAAGGTGGTTTTCCAGACTCAGCCGTGACTCACAACCTCAGCCTGTCCATAGGAGGGTCAGAAAATTGGTGAGAAGTCAGAGTTGGAGCGTTGATTTTTTTCTTTTGGACACGAAGGTGGGAAATCTGCATTTGTTTAAAAACGACTAACTTAGTGTTGCCCCGCGAAGGGGTCTTGTCCAAGGACAAGGAATGATGTGTTCACCCCAGTGTCATTCATTCGTTCATTCATTCATTCACTCGGCAAATGGCTATGGTGCACCTCCTGTGTGCCGGGCGCTGGTCTAGGTGCTGAGATTCCACAGGGAACAAGACAGACAGAGATCCCTGCCCCCGTAGAACCAAGTCCATTCATTCGCTCAAGCTAGAAACTCCCTCTGCCCCTGCATCACACGGGGTTGCAGGGAAGGAGTAGTGGGCTGAGGTAGGACCGAGAGACCTGAGGACCAGCCGGAGCGCTGCCACTAACTTGCCACGGGACCCGGCAACAATCCCTTGGGCGTTAGGTTCTGCAAAAGCTGCGGATGGCGTCGACTCCTTCCCCAGGAGTCTTCTCTGTCTAAAGTTCTCCATTCGTTCGCCCCAACCGTCCTTTAAAACATTTTTATGACTTAAAAGTTTTTAGTGGTTCAGCAATAGCTTTTTTTAAAGTTTATTTATTTTGAAGAGAGAGAGAGAGAGCGCCCGCACTTACAAGCGGGGGTGGGGGGGCAGAGAGAGGGTCAGAGAGAGGGCCCCAAGCATGTTCCATACTGTCAGTGTGCAGCCCGATGCGGGGCTTGATCCCATGACCCTGGGGTCGTGACCTGAGGCGAAATCCAGCTGAGCCACCCAGGTGCCCCGAGAATCTTTTTTTTTTTTAAGTTCTGCGGCACTGCAGGTATGTAAAAGAGAATAACGACCACTCGGGATGTTCCCTTCCGTTTGAGGGACAGAGCCCCCGTCCCCCATGGGTGCCCTGTTGCTCTCGAGAATCCCTCTCCAGGGCTTGGCATTGACCGCTTCCTCGCCTGTCTCTCTTCTTGAAACACAAGTGAATGATACATAGATGCTCTTGGCACGCATTCTAAACTTTCTGTAAACATTGTCGTCTTTTACGATATTATTTTAGTTTTATCTTTAGCAACTCATTTTTTCTTTCTCTTGACTTCTTTTTTGTTGATACATGTGGCTCTCTTCACAGTTAAAAAAGAATTTTTTTTTAAGTTTTTTTTGTTTTTGAGAGAGACAGAGTGCGAGTGGGAAAGGGGTAGTGAGAGAGGGAGACACATCTCTTCACAGTTGTAATCGTGGCCTGGAGTCCACTCTGTGAATGTTCTACACTTTATCCGTCTCCTCCATGGAAGCGCAGATGCTGTCTGATTCTTTTGGCTGCTACAAACCATCCTGAGGTGGATATCCTCACAGCGAACTTAGATACCGAAGTTTCTAGCCTAGAAGGCTTGATGTGGAATGAGCGGGTCAAAGGGCATGGCTCACACCCCGTTCGCCCTCTTCCCGTCCAGCCACCAGCTCTGCTCTCCCCTGTCACTTTAGGTAACGTCCTTCCCTATGGTTGTAGAAGATTCCGTCGCATCGTGTTGTCTCGGTAGCCCTCCTTGGGTTGTGTGACCACCCTGGGTTGGCTGGGTCTGGGTCACGGGTCCCGTCCTGGAGCTTGGGGGTGGGGCCGGCCCCCAGTGAGCCTCCAAGGGAGATGGGAAGGCTGCCCCAGGGAAGGTGAGTGTGCGTGGCCTGGGGCGCTAGCCGCTAACCGCTGGCACTGCCCAGGGCGGCCCAGGGTGGCCCGCCCCGTGCCGTTAGAGGAAGTGGCTCTTCTGCCTTTTGCCCTGAGCTGTCTTAGAAAGTGCCAGTCTCTGGAAACAGCAGTGAGTGAGCAGATTAAAGAGCCCTATGTCTCTGTCAGACTCTTTGACCTGTGAGTACCACCCAGGGCAGTGATCTGTGCGAGCTTTTCAGAGGTGGGAAACTGAGGCTCACAGGGGTCTCCATACATCCCCGGAGGTGTCCGCGGGACCCAATGAACCCAGGGAGATACTCCGCTCTTCTTCCGAAGCTTTCTCCCAGCTCTCAGAGGCCAGCCGGTTCTTTTAACAGTTTCTAGAATCAATCCTGCCATTTTGCAGGTGGGAGCATCTCACCTGAATAGAAGGCGCTAATGCTGTGACTTCTTTGTTTTTTTATCAGAAAAAATTTTAAGTTTATTTATGTTTAGAGAGAGAATGAGAGAGAGAGCAGGGGAGGGGCAGAGAGAGAGGGAGAGAGAGAATCCCAAGCAGGCTCCGTACTGTCAGCGCCGAACCCAATGTGGGGCTCGAACTCACGAACCTCGAGATCATGACCTGAGCTGAAGTCGGACGCTTAACTGACTGAGCCACCCGGGCGCCCCATGCTGCACCTTCTTTGTTTCCAGTTGTTCATCTAATACCTTCCACACGATGGCGATGCAGGATGTTGTTACAGGTGGGGAAACTGAGGCTCAGAGAGGGGACATGACTGGACTGGCCCAAGGTCGTGCTGAGATTTGGGGACAAAACTCCGACAACAATGCAGGCGTCTCCTTAGTCCCCTCCAACGCCGCTTCCGCCTGTCCTCACCGTAGGCCGTTTCTCTGCCCCAGATGGAGCCGGTGGTGCTGCCCAAACCCCTGCTTGTCCCTTCTACGGGGCGAGGAGGTAGTCCCCTGGGTCCCCGTCCCCTCAGCTACAGCCCCTTGGGCTCCCCGCAGAGAGTCCTTTCCTGCCTTTGATGCAAATTCTCGCACTTTCCTGATAATATTCTGGGCTCTTCTTAGCGCGAGGGGGTCAGCTGCGAGGCAGCGCGGCAATTTATAATTCTTGAAAATTCTGTTTGGTGACATGAGTTAGCATTTAATAGACACCCTGCCACCTCCTCTCTCCCTATTGTGACAAGCTCCTGGCAGAATCCTTTTGAGACTCAGGGTAATTGCACCACGCTGGGAACGGGGAGCCCGCGTTGTGCTTGAGTGCGTCTCAAAAACGTCTCCACAATAGACAGTCAGGTACGCGTTTGCTCGGCTTCAAGGTAATGATTTAAACTTAATTTGACCCTTGATGAGGACGCCCGTGTTTCTGGCCGGACGCGGTCTTTCAGTTTGGGCTTGCCTGCCATGCCTTCGGTGGTAACACAAATAATTCCTTCATAACAAGTGCCTTTCAGAGGATGTCTGCTGCTGACGGCTAATATAGAATTATTGCCCCTGAATGCATTTCTGTAATTACTTCCCAGAGATCTGTCTTTGTGTTAGAAGACATTTCACACTTTAGTAACATAAGTGTTTTGGGAGAGCACGAGCAATAATTATGAACAGTCTTCCCGTGGAAATAAACCTAAAAAAATTATAAAAGCTAAGGCTAAAATTGGTTAGAGTCAGGGAGGAATTTCGTTGGAATTTGATTCATGTATATTTATTCCAAGTATAATAACCTTTCCTGTATGGAACTTTTTTTTTTTTTTTAAACAAAAGCAGTAATGATACAGAGAGCCCGCGTGCTAATTTTTGAGCCAGGCTGAAACTGGAAACTGATAAAAAGTGACAAGTTGCTGGAGACGGAGTAAGGCGGCGTCATCGTGGAGCCCTGTTAGGAGACATTTGCGGTAATGGAAAATGAAATGATTCACAGTGTGATCAATAAAAAATTAGCAGCATTTAATAAAAGGTTTCTGCCTCATGTTGACTGAAGAACATCGCGAGCAGTTTGAAATCCGAGTTAAGTGACAGTTCGAGGAGGGAGCGGGGGGGGGGCGGTGACGGGGTGCGGGTGTGCGTGTGCATATAGATCACGCGGATATTGGCCGTGGCGGAGGAGCCAGCCGGGCCCCTGGGGTGGGTCTGGAAGTTTCCTTTGCGCTGCCCACTTGACCTTTGCCCTGTGGTTAATTCTCTCCAGGTCTCCGTTCCGCATTGCGTGGGAAGGTTTCCGTGAGAGCCCCGGGCACCAAGCAGGCCTGCTCTCCTTGGCGGGGTGCGCTGCCCGCTTAAATCCGTCCCCTGAGGCGCGGGACTCCCGGCCTGAGGGTGAGCTGTATTCGTGCTGAGGCCCCTCAAACGTGCTGTTGGCTTTGTCGGCTTTGTTCTGTCAGCGGTCCTAGGATCCAGGTTTCCTGGAGACTTCTGGAATGTCTGGCAGCCCACTCGTGGCACTTTGACACCTTCTGTGGGCCCGAGGGAGATCCGTGGAAAGCTGGCAGGCCTTAGTGAGTGGATGCGGTTAAGCGGGGAGGGACCCCCCTGGTCTCCTGAAGAAGCCCACTGCTCGCACGGGCCTTTGGAGGAGGGGGGGCCCGAACGGGGGGTTCGGTGGGAACCGGCTGCTTGCCACCATTTGGCTTCTCCCGCAGTAGCGACAACATGGTGAGAAGCACTCCATCAGACACGCTCCCCGTTCTCCAGGCGCTGCTTCAGTATTCCCGGGAACGCCGCTGCACACCAGGCTGTCTCCATGCCCAGAAACTTGTTAATTTTTAAAGGCTTTACACAGCCTTTCCACTGTGGCTCCTGGCCTCGCGGGGCCGGATGGGAGGCTCGGGGCGGGAGGGTCCCTGGGGAGGGGAGCAGCAGCCTCGGGGTTACAAGAGCAGCCTGGGAGCCTGGGTGGGCAGCTCCTGAGGACCACGGGGAGGGAATCCTGGCCACCCCCTGCGTCCCGGGCCAGCGGGTAGGACCGGGGGCCTGTTCCTGGCTCTGTGCCCGTTTTCAACCCTCCCCAGAGACACACAGACCTGCGACTGGATCTCTGAGGGTTACACTAGGAAGGGCCCTTCCAGGAGGTTCTGTTCACGGGTTCACTCCATAAATATTTATTGAGCGCCTGCCATGTTCCGGCCCCTGTGCTGGGTGCTGGGTGGGGGGAGGGGGAGCAGGATGGGCCAGAGCGGTGTTGGCCCTGCCCGCTCGGGGTCTGCTCAGTGGCACGGGAGGCTGTCAGATGTCCTGCAAAGAAAGGGCCATGGCTTTAGTGACCAGAACTGGAAGGGGAGGTGCCCGGGGAGCGCCCTGAGCTCACTCACTGGTGGCCGGCCGCATGGGGGTGAAGGTTCGCCGAGTCACTGGGTGAAATTTGCACATGCTCTGGTTTTACAGTGGGACTCCTCCCAGGAAGCACCGCTCCGAGGGGTCCCCAGGTCTAAAGCGGAAAGAGTGGGCTTCCTTTGGTTGCGTCGGAGTTCTGCCCTCGGGTCTGCCCCTGGCACAGTGAGGAGTCACTAAGGTGCGCTTGCGGTTTTAAAAATGACTGCTCCACGGTCCATGCCTTAGTGTACAGATGGGAGCAGCCGAGGTCCAGGGAGGGTGCGACTTGCTGGCATCCCCCAGTGACCTCGGAGTGGCCCTGGGGCCCTGGGCTCTGTCTGCACCGCTGGTGTTTTTGCCTTTGACCCTGAGCCGCTCGCTCAGCCTGGCCACTGGTCCTGTCTTCGGGGTACACAGCCCTTCTCTGTCCCCTTCTCTTCCCCACGAGGCTCCTCTTTCTGCTGCGGCCACCAGGGGGTGATTTGTGCCCCAGCATCCTTGCCTTGAGTCCTGCTCCAGGCTCGGGAGCAATTAGGAGCGCCAGGCCACGGCGCTGGCCACAAATTAGCTGGATTTATCGAGCTCCCCACGCCGCCCCGCCGCCCTCCCTCCCCTGCCTACCTCCGGCCCTGCTCCTCCATCTCCTCCTTCCCAGCGGCAGTCGGAGACGAAACATGACAGCAAGGAGAGGGCAGAGTGGTCACAGCCTCAGGAGGTCACGAGGAGGTAGCAGCACACAATTTTCATGGTTCCAGGGTGGCTTTGTCCGCCCGCTCTTCATTACTGCGTGTGGCGAGATCAGTTTTATTAAGGCGGTGAGGCTCGGAGGACTGACACCGTTAACGACTTGCTGGAAAAATATAATTTCTTTTCCCCCCTTTTGGTGGGGGTGTTTGTGATTGCTTTTTCTCCCCTTCCTGCTCCGCCCCTCTCTCGTTCCCTCCTTCCCTACCACCTTTTATTTCTGCTCTTTCCTTACCCGTGTCGTAGTTGGGGGCTGGGGCTGGGGGCGGCTGCTCGGGCTCGGGCTCGGCGGTTGAACACCCTCGGGGAGGGTGGGAGGGTGGTCCTGCTCTGTTCTGCAGGTATTTCCCCGTAAAGGGCAGGGCGCTTCTGATGGAATGCCAGCCTCGCCCTGTTAAACAGCTCTGCTTCTGTTCTTTGATGTGTGTATAGCACCTAGAATAACCGCCAACCCGTAGTAGGTGCTCAGGAAACGTTTGTTGACTGACTCTGTGTGGACTGTTTGTGTTCTGGCTTTTGGGGAGCCTCCTGCCCAGTGGGGCCCAGGTGGCAGGGACCCGGTGTGGCCTGAACAGGGGGAGGTGGTATCATCCTCATTTTCTAGGTGAGCAAAGAGAGGCCCAGGAATGTAGGCGTTTGAGGCCGTACAGGAGTGGACTTGAACACAGGTTCTAAGTCTCCAAGGAAGGGACACTGCCTTCTTTCCTCACTGCCCAGCTGACCTTCCTGTCCGGTGAGGAATGAGGAGATCGCCCTGGGCTTAGCGTGTCTACGGCTCCTGCCGGCGTACTTCATGGCAAAGACACCCCCAGCCCCCGCCCCCAGGCTGCATCCAGCCCTCCGAGGCCTATTGTTTTGTCTCTGTTGTACCTCCTAAAACTCGAGGTCGACATTTTAAAAATCCAGATATTTCACAGAAAAATATGAATTTCCTTCTTAAAAGTTTATTTATTTATTGAGAGAGAGAGAGAGAGAGAGAAGAGAGAGAGAGAGAGTGTGTGTGTGTGTGTGTGTGTGTGTGTGTGTGTGAGTGAGCAGGGGAGGGACACAGAGAGAGAGAGGGAGAGAGAGAGAGAATCCCAGTTACGCTTTGCACGGTCAGCACAGAGCCCGGCGTGGGGCTCGAACCCAGGAACTGTGAGATCAAGACCTGAGTTGAAGTCAAAAGAGTCGGACATTTAACTGACTGGGCCATCCAGGTGCCCCTGGATTTCCTTCTTTGGAAGAAAAAAAAAAAAGCCAGGGGCACCTGGGTGGCCCAGTCGGTTGGGCGTCTGACTCTTGATTTCAGCTCAGGTCATGATCTCACAGTTTGTGAATTTGAGCCCCGAGTTGGGCTCTGAGCTGACTGTGCAGAGCCTGCTTGGGATTCTCTCTCTCTCTGCCTTTCTCCTGTGTGTGTGTGTGTGTGTGTGTGTGCGCGCGCACATGCGCGCTGGCATGAGCACACACACTTTCTCTTTCTTCTGTCTGTCTGTCTCTCAAAATAAAGAAACAACGGGGCACCTGGGTGGCTAAGTTGGCGTCCAACTTCAGCTCAGGTGATGATCTCCTAGTTCATGGGTTCGAGCCCCGTGTCGGGCTCTGTGCTGACAGCTCGGAGCCTGGAGCCTGCTTCGGATTCCGTGTCTCCCTCTCTCTCTGCCCCTCCCCTGCTGGCACTCTGTCTCTTTTTCAAAAATAAATAAACATTAAAAAAATTCTTTTTAAACAAAATAAATGAACTTAAAAAAAAAAAAGTCAGCTGATGTGTCTGCCCCGGGCCTCACTTTTCCACAGGGCGACCGTGTAGAGGATTTGAGCAGGGGCCACCCCCGTGGGTGGGTGTCTGTCTGCCCCAGCCTCCCCACCCGGTCTACTCATTTGTACAACGGTAGAGGGCACTGGAGTTGTGAGCGTTGGTCCGTCCGTGGGCCGAGCGATGGGGGGAGCAGGGAGGCTGCCTCGCCCATTGGAGCCTCAGTTTTGCCCTCTGTAAAACAGGTGGCATGGTGACCTCTCGCCCGTGGGGCCCCGGGTAAGGGATGCAAATGAATTAGAAGGTCCGCTCTGAGGGAAGGGCTTGCCACCCTCTACGCTGCTGATCATTTTGGACTCAGGTTCTAGAATTCCCGACAACTAATCTTCCCCTGGAAGATTCTAGTCCTTTCTGTGGTCATCCGTGGGCCTGTGGAGAGGGAGGCCCTGTACCCCGTCGCGGATCATCAGCCTGGGCGGAGGCTCCTAGCGAGGCTTGTGGGTGCAGCCCAGGTGAGGTTCAGCGGCCGACTGACCGCGGCTTCGCGATTCCATTCACAGAGCCGTCGGCGCTGACAGGGGAGCAACAGGCGCCCCCTCCGCCCGCACCCCCCCAGACAGCCGTCCGGAAGTTGCTTCCTTATTTAAGAAGCGGAACTTGGACAGCAAATTATGTGTTAAAATATTTGCCTACAGCTCTGCTGCCAAGGGGACCCTTTAGGCTGAGTGTTAAGTGTTACCCCGCTGCCTGCACTGCAGATATTTTAAATACGAAGCTAAATAGTGGCTGCCTCGTGGAATTTGGGGCCAGCGGTGGATGCGCGAGCCGAGTGTCTGATTGGGGTTGGCAGGCCCCTCGCGCAGCCCCGGCCCCCCCGGCCCCCATCCCACCAGCCCAGGCGTGCATGAGAGAGTGCTCGCGGAGACGGGTCCTTCTCTCTAGGCCGCGTCTGGACGCCGAGCTGAGGTTAAGCCGGGGGTTTGACCTCTCGCCCAGGTTCTGGAAGTGCTTCCTCCCACTGTGGCCCTCGGGAACACGCTGCTAGTAAAACCCATTTTTTTTTTTTTTTTTAGGAAATAGACAGGCTGTTAGGATGGAGTGTGCATTCTCTATTAAAGAAAAATGTTGCTCTAGGAAAAACACTTTGGAAATGGTAGACACCTTCCTGGTCTATGAATTCTATTGGGAGCCCCCCAACTACATTCAGGGGGAGGGCGCAGGAAAACTGGCTTGCGAGCTATAAAGTAAACACGTCTACACTGTCTGCTCCGGCGGGGGCGGGGGTGGGGGAGGGGTGGGGTGGCTGGGCTGGGACAGACCCCTGGCAGAGGTCATGCTGTTTCCTGGAGGAGGTGGGCTTGTCACTGAGTCAAGGTCACAGGGCTTGGAAGTCGGGAGCCTGGATTTGAGCCCAGGACTTTCCTCTCCTGGTCCAGGGGATTTTCTTGTCTGTATGGATGTTTCTGTGTCTTCAGGTGGGCATGGTGCACGGACATTCTCGGGAGCCTGTGGGGGTCCTCGGGAGCCTGTGGGGGAGCCTGTGGGGGTCCCCTAGAACTTTCTTTGTGGTACCGTATTGCCAACTCTTGTGTAAGTCATGATGCCCCATGATAACAGCAGGAATAAGATAGTAATTGCGGTTACGCTTTTCTCAAGTTATTGCAGGCCAGGTATTGGGCTTGTTATTACCTCATTAAAATAATTTAGCTTCCTCAGATTTTTCTCAGAGAGGGTAAGTGACTAGTCCAGGGTCCCCCAGCTCTTAAGTGGTGGCCTGTGGATTTGAACCCAGACAGGCTGGCTCCACAGTCTGGGATGCTTTTCCATACTTTGTCCGTCAGCCTGACAGTCCCTGGAACGTGACTCCAGCTGTCTGCTGCCGGTGCGTGGCGTTGCTTGAGGACCGCCTTTGTTGCAGCGACTTGGCTTCCGTCAGCCCCTCTGGGCTCCTGCGCGCCGCCTTCCCCGAGCTTCCTGGACAGCCGGGCTCTCCGGCCCAGCCCCGCCCGGACAGCCCGGAGTTCACCGTCTGGCGGCACTGATTTCTGCGGAGGTGGAGGTGGCCGCCTCCCGTCCAAGTCTGCTTGGGACAGACGAGGAGTGGGGAGGCGTTTCCCAGACTCCGGCCCTCCGGGGGCTGGCTCGGCTGCCTCCCCAGTGTCCCCCGGCACCGTCCCTGGCTTTCCCTTGCTCTCTGCTCCCCCGCGCCCTTGCCTCTCCCCTTCCACCCAGCCCCAGCCGCCTCGGGGCGTCCCCACTGCAGGGCTCCTGGCCTCACACGGACCTGCTGTGTAGCTGTGTGCCCAGTCCTTGCATCCAGGGCCGTCCATTCGGGGGAGCCTCACCTCCGCCTCTCGTAGCTCTCATGATGAGGCTTTGTCAGGCAGGGGAAGGAAGGAGCTTGCTCAAGGTCACCCATGGGGCGTGGTGGACGGGACACTGGGTCCCTAACTGCCGCTGGCTGAGGCTGCCGGCACGTGCCGCGTCTACCTCCCTTGTGACATTCATGGGCTGTCTGTTCGCTCATTCACCAGCCCCATGTTTGTTGAGCGTCCTTGCGTGCCAGGCCTCGCATGGGCTTTGAGGCCCTCGCGTGAACAAGACGGGGCGCACCCCGTGTGTTTTAGCAAATAAGTGCCCTGTGCCCGGCACTCAGCACCTCCTCATACACATTTGTTGGAGGGACGAAGACGGAACGAACAGGTGCGATCGTTCCAGCCCTGGTGTAGCTCACGCCTCTCTTGTTCTCTCTCCCCTGGGCTTACGCGGCTTCTCCTGGCTTCCTGCCCCCGCTGGACAGGTACTCGCTCAGCACTGGGGCCCCAGAAGCGGGACCCCCGGGGGTCCCTGGTTGGTTCGCAGGGTGCCCGGGGCTGGCTGATTCCCATGGTCCCTCCCGGGAGGAGAAGGGGCGGCCTCCTCACCGAGCTCCCTGCTGGCTCTCGCGCTGGCTGGGGGCCGGGGCCAGAGGGAGGAGACCCTCACTGGTGTTCTCAGACTAAGCCTCTGTCAGCCGGCCCTGGGGAGTGGGGAGGCCCCGCCAGCCCTGACTCACGAGCTCCAGAAGCGTCGCTGAGAAGGTAGGAAGCACTCAGTTCCCAGACCTGGCAGCCTGTGGGGCGGCCTCCCGCGCCCCGGGCCTGAGCCCCTTTCCCTTTTTCCTGGCACTGGGCGCAGCCAGCTGTCCCTTGCCCAGCCCCTTCTCTCACAGACAGTCCCGTTTCGCCTTCCCACGCGGTGGTTAAGCGTCGAGATCTGTAGTCAGGAGACCCGGGTTGGAGTTCAGCCTTGGCCCTTCCCGCTGTTACGACTTGTGTGTAGTCCCGATCCTCGGGCTCCCCATCTGCAGAGTGGGGGCATCGACTGTACGGGGCATGGGCTGTGAACGTTAGAACAGTGCCAGCAAGCACTCCCTCTGTGGCGTCAGTCAGGGTGTGGGGTGGGGGCGTGGGTAGGCAGAGCCACCTCCCTCTGTCCCCGACTAGGTTTCTGTCAGCTCTTCCCTCAAGAAGATGGGAGGCCGCTTTTCTTGCCAAGTGTCTCTTGCCGCACACCCTTTCTGCAGGGCCCGCTGTCCCTCGTGGATAATCGTCTTGAATGAAAGTCCTTTCTCGTGGGCTCATGAGGCTCAGGTGAGGCTGCTTAGGCCTGGGGTGGGGAATTCACCACTTTCTTCCCTTTCCTTCCTTCCTTCCTTCCTTCCTTCCTCTTTTATTTTATTTTTAAGAGTACTCTCCACACCCACTGTGGGGCTCGAACCCATAATTCTGAGATCAAGAGTCACACGTTTTACCAACTGAGGCAGCCAGGCCTCCCCCAACCCCCCCTCTTTTTTTTTTTTTTTAAAGATTTTATTTTTGCTTTCTGATGAACAGTAGTGAACCCACGGGGCTTTGTTACTGCCTTTCTTTGCTCATAGAAAGTTCCCCAAATCCGTATCTCGGGCTCAGGGACTCTGAGGTATACGGATGTGGCGTCGCGGGATCCACCGGTCTAGGTGAGGAGGAAGCTGGCAGGACAGAGTGGCCCTGTCGTATTTGAGGTGGACCATTTGAGGTGGCCAATGGTGGACTTCTCTGACTCAGGAGGGTGGCAGCTTCACAGGGTTCAACCTAATGATACTTATTGTCACCGTATCGATGTTCAGAGACGGGTTTCTTTGAAAGCAGTTTGTTCATTTGTTGAACGTTGACTGAGCCACCCGCCGTGTGTCTGTCTGTACCCGGGGCTGGGGAGATAGTACTGAGCACAGACCGAGCTCCTGCCCTCAGGGAGCTTGTGGTCTCCTCGGGGAGCATTCCAGCTGTCTGTCGCTCCGTGACAAACCACCCCAAAACTCAGTGGCCGAAGCAACGACTCCTATTTCGCACAGCTCCTGTGGGCTGAGTGGCCCCGGTTGGTGGTCTCGTTTGGCGTTTCTTCTGTAGTTGCCAAGTGAGTTGAGTCGGCTGGCGTCTGAAGGCTCGTCGGGGTTGGACGTCCACGCCGGTGCACTCCATGGCAGGCAGCTGGTGCCGGCAGCTGGGAGCTCCGCTGGGGCTGTTCCCCGGAGCACCTGCACTCTCTCTGTGGCGTGGGCGTCCCGTGGCGTGGCAGCTGGGTTCTCCTGGGCAGTGTCCCCAGAGATCAGGAGACCCTGCGGAAGATGGAGTCCTTCTGAACCAGCCTCAGCTGTCCCAGAGCCTTGTTCCATTGCCTTCTCTTTATTTTTTGTTTTAGAGGGGAGAGAGAGAGAGAGAGACAGAGAGAGTGTGAGTGGGGGGAGAGGGGTAGAGGGAGAATGAGAGACTTTTAAGCAGGTTCCACGATCAGTATACAGCCTGATATGGGGCTCGATCTCATGACCCTGGGATCATGACCTGAGCTGAAATCAAGAGTCCAACACTCAACCAATTGAGCCACCCAGGAACTCCTTCCGTTGCATTCTAGTATCAAGGGCATGACTGTGGCCAGCCGGCCCAAGAAGGCAACTGTGGAAGGGAATTAGACCCCTCTTCTTCTTCTTCTTTTTTTTTTAATTTTATAATGTTTATTTATTTTTGAGACAGAGAGAGACAGAGCACCAGTGGGGGAAGGGCAGAGAGAGAGGGAGACACAGAATCCGAAGCAGGCTTCAGGCTCTGAGCTGTCAGCACAGAGCCCGACGCGGGGCTCGAACTCATAGGCTGTGAGATCATGACCTGAGCCGGTCGGATGCTTAACCAACGGAGTCCCCTGGGTGCCCCTAGACCCCTCTTCTTGATGTGCCAGTGCAGGGTCTCACTACAGAAGAGCTCGTGGGATACGAGCTGGTGCTGACATCTGTGTGAAAATGCAGAGAGCTGTGGGGAGGAAAAAAGTTAACTTATGAAAGCCTGAGTGAATATCGTGCCAAGCTCACTGGTGGCAAA
The DNA here is from genome assembly GCA_030068075.1 of Paguma larvata. Classification (NCBI taxonomy): domain Eukaryota; kingdom Metazoa; phylum Chordata; class Mammalia; order Carnivora; family Viverridae; genus Paguma; species Paguma larvata. Next base: position 27,741,276 of record CM057841.1, on the reverse strand, counting down.
GTGAAGGGACCTGTGGTGAAGGAGCGTCCCCCATGGGACACTGGTGCTGGAGGTCGCAAGGAGCCCTGTTGGGTGGGGGAGAGTTTCGTGGGAACAGGAGCACGAAGCCCTTGGCGGAACAACCTTGCAGTTCGACGGCTTGAAAGGAGGTCCGTGTGGCTGCGACATAAGTGGTAAGTCAGCGAGGCCAGCAGAACCCTTCCTGGACCTTCAGGGCTGAGACAAGGATCCTACGTGTGATTCGGAAGGACTTGCAGATTCCTCAACCTTGTTTTCATCGAGTGTCTACTGTGGGGAGACTGTCACAGAGCAGTTAAGAGTCAGAACCAACTGTATTTGAAACCTACCCTGGTGGCCTTGCTTTGTGCCAGTGTCCTTCTAGAAGGTTCCTGGCACGCAGGTGCTCTGTAAATGCTAGCTGCTCTTGCTGGACTCCTGGCCAAAAGGCAGGTGCGCACATCTGAAAACAGCTGGGCTGTGAATTGTCCAGAGGGGTGCGTGAGGCTGGGGAGGTGGGGAGGCCTGTCAACAGGAGGAGAGTCCAAAGCTCGGTGACGCTGCGGAGAGGACCCTGTTCGCAACTGCTCAGTTCAGCTAGGGCCTTCCCAGGGTGTGCTTCTGATTGCTCGAGGCAGCCCCCAGGAGGACGTGGGTGGAGCCCAGGGAGGGATAGGCTCCAGACCTGTTTCCAGGAAGTCCTTCCCAGCCCCCAAGGCCTCCCTGGAGAAGAATGACCTCCTCGGCCTGCTGACTGTGCTTTCTCCAGCCGGGGTGGTTGGGGAGACCAGTGGGTGACCTGTAGTTCGGCGCAGACACTGAGATCTCAATGCCAGAAACTCGAGGCAGCCCTTGGGATGGGGGACCCAGGGCTAGTGGCGGCCTCTGAGCTCTGCCTTCTCCTTGCTCGCTCAGGCAGGGACTCCCGGGGCCTCCGGGGCTGGATGGAGGCAGGACGTGGGACGGGCAGGGCCACCCCTGACTGGGTCAGTGGAGGAGGGAAAGTGCATTCATTCGATCCCCAGGGGCTTCGTGAGAAGCTGCGCTGAGAGGGCCTGAGAATGAGGAGACCCCCCCCAAGAGTGCTCCAGAGGGGACGGGTCCCCTCAGGGCTCTCCGTCCTCAGAGCTCTCCCCTCCTGGGCCTCGGGGAGCTTAGGGCTCTGACAGGACAGGTCTGGGGGAAGGGGGTGCTGCCTGCCATCAGACCTGTAGGTTCGATGCCCTGCGAGGGCTTGGATGGCCCCCCAGAGCCTCCGTTTCCTCATCTGCACAGGGACAAATAGCAGCACTTCCTCATTTTCCCTGGGGCCGGGTTCAGAGACTGTGGGCGACGAAAGCGTCTTACAGGGAGTAAAGCCCGAGCCGGATGGAGGGCTTCCTGTTTTGAGGTTCCGAGAACCTGCTGACACAGCAGAGGGCCTTTCAGGTCTGGGTCTTCAGGAGGGTCCCGTCCCCCAACTTCTTCTTTCCTCTCTGGCTTCCCGAAGGACAGGCTGGCCGGCCGGCCGTTGCGACCCCGGGGGGCATCAGTGGACGGGGCCCCCCCCCCCCCCGTCTCTGCCCGCCTCCCCTCCCCTGCCCCTTTGTGCGTGGCCACCTTGCCTTCCCATTAGTAGACAGTGGCAGGGGAGGTGACGGTTCCTTAAAACAGATTTATACTCTTGGATGACTTTATGGGTTTTTGCCTTATAAAAAACCCAAGAGTTGACATTCTGATTTATCTACTCCTGAGTCAACAGGATGTACCAGATTTAAAGAGATCAAATGCATTGTAATGTTTGTGGTTCCAGTTGTGGATTAGATGAGCTATTATGGAAAGTGCTGCCAAGTAAATATGGCAAAAGAAAAAAAAAAAGAATAACAAGGGGATAATTTAAATACGTCTATTAAATTGTGTGTTAAGTAAAGTAGCACAAGCGTGGGGCCGAATGTAACTTAGCATCTGGAGAGTTGGTGTCGTAGATAAAGCCCGAGTGTTAGTTCTTTTTTTCCCCCTTCAGAACATTTTTTTTTTTTTTTTTTATTAAGGAAAGAGACTGTAAACTAGGAATTTCAGAGAGGGGCGCTTGACTGTGTCACGGTGGTTGTGTGATGACTTATAATGTTGAAGGCTCCAAATGATATTTCTCATTTCTTTGCCTTCTATTTCTCGTCCCCACCGCAGCAGCCGATCAGGTTTCCTGAGATAAATATGCTGTCTGGCTTTTAATGGGATTTCTGTATTGCCGGGAGTTGGCGTGTTCTGATAATAAAAGAACCTAAAAATTGTACATCCCTTAATTGGTAAGAAGAGAGATGTTTTGATGGGCCGCAAATGGAAACATTGATTTTTACTGCCTCCGAGCAGTTGCGAGCGGCGTGTCATGCCACGTTCCCCGCCACGGAAGGCGGCAGCTGGCTCTCCGATGAGCTGATTTGTGTTCGCAGGTTCTTGATGTCGGGTGCTTTTGGAAGTGCGCGTTTTGTGCAGATGGGAGAAATAGAGCCCTTATAACATTATCTGTTTCTAAATTGAAATATTTATAGGACTGTGGCTTCCACCTCGAAGCGAATGCATTCTTTGCTTCGTTTCTCTTTCTGGCTTTGGCGACTAGTCCTCGGGGGTTGTGTGCTGAAGGCTTTCTCTGTGACGGCAGTGTTCTGTGCTACACGCTCGTGTGCACCCATGCGGGCACACGCACGTATGTGCTTGCCTCAGTGTCTTCACACGTAACAGAGATGTCTCTCTTTAATTCACATCGGCGCTAGTTTCCGGACGGGTGGATTGTTTTCTGGGACAGACTGCGGAAGGGATAACACACGCTTTGAATTTCCAGTCCAAGTCTCTGTACTTGAATGAGGAAGTTTAATCCACTGACATTTATTGGGATTACTGATATATTTTGTGTGTTATATTTACCATGCTTTTTTTGCACTTTGATTTACAAACTCTCGATGTACCCTATTAATCTTTCAGATTGAGGCCCTGCTCCATTTTCCCCAGCTGTGCAGGGAAGTGCACCAGACGGAGGTTAGGATGTCTATGAATTAAACATCTGTAGGGTGCTGGGGATATTGCCCCCGCCCCCCGGCTGGAGGCCAGGTGCCTTACCTATGACACGGGAAGAACAAGGCTTCCCCTGTCTGTGGGCAGGGGCAGGACCACATGGTTGCTTGAGCCCCCTTTTAGCTCTAGGATGGGCGGGACTGAAATGGGGCTGTGTGTATGGAGTTAGGGCTTTGAGAAAGCGTGGCGCTACGGGAGATGAAAGGCATAGTTATCATGATCATTAACTCACTCTCTGTACGGTTTAGCCATTGGCACAGTGCTAAGTGCAGAATAGGTGATTTATTTTAAAGAAATTGGTCGGGGTGCGGGGGGGGAGGTGCGTGTGGGTGGCTCAGTCAGTTGAGCGTTGGACGTCGGCTCAGGTCACGATCTGGCTGTTCGCAGGTTTGAGCCCCTCATCGGGCTCTCCTGCTGTCGGGGAGGAGCCTGCTTTGGATCCTCTGTTCCCCTCTCTCTGCCCCTACCCAGCTTGTGTGCACACTTGCTTTCTCTCTCTCTCCCTCTCCCCGACATCACTCTCTCTCGAAAAATAAGTAAACATTAAAAAAAATAATAAAGAAATTGGCTGGATGATTCCAAAGTTGGTTCTGACTCTCTAGGCCTATCTCAGGGCACAGTGAGGGCCCAGATACATTTTAGCTCGAGATTTGAGCGTCTGTGGTCTTACAAACGCATGTGCTTCTTTGATTCCGGAATCAGGGCCTCTCTCTTTGCAAAGCACCCGGCCACGAGCACCACGTTGGGAGGCACCCTGTGTGGAAGGCGAACTCGGCTAAGGGGTCTCCCTTGCTTTAAATTGCGAGGCTTTGGGAGAGACTAAAAGCTCAGGTGCTTGAGGAGCAGCTGAGGGAGGCTCTGGAGAAGCGTGTAAGAGAATTGGATTTTCAGGAGACAAAACGCTAAGGCATTTTCACCTCGGCGACGGGTCACAACCCCCAGCATCCGTGCACGAGAGAAGATGACAGGAAATCCCCCTAGAAGATTTGCACCAAGAATTAAAGAATCTAGTTGAGAATTACGGCTCCACATGCTACAAAACCCCCCATATATTAATATACTGAGAAGTGTCAACAATAATGAACCCTGAGAGGGAGAGTAATTAAATGTATCTTAATAAATGCTGGGCGATCCTTTTAAAACCCTTTCCCAAGACCCCGTCAGCTGACATGGACGGTATTCTTCCTGTTGGCAGGAGGCCTGGAAGGAGAGCCGGAGTGTGATCGGAAAGCCAGCCGCACGCTGGAAGACAGGAACAGCGTGACAAGTCAAGAGGAGAGAAATGAGGACGATGAAGACATGGAGGATGAGTCAATTTACACCTGCGATCACTGTCAGCAGGACTTCGAGTGTCTGGCAGACCTGACGGACCACCGGGCCCACCGCTGTCCTGGAGGTAATGCTAAATAGCCCCGGATTCTGACAGGTGGTTATACGGATAATTGGACATAGCAACAGCTTGAAGCCTCAAGTGAGATTAAAGAATTAATAATGTAATTTTACAGTTAATGTCATTTTATTGTGGTGCCTTGGGTACCCTGTATCCGCCTTTTAAATAACATTAAAAATAAAAGCAACAGCTTTCTGGCAGGCGGGAATTTGGTGGAGATGCCCTGTCTCTGCCTCCCCAAACCGCGGTCCGTAGAATGTGGGGGCCATGAGTGGGCGGGGCCTGCCCCCTGGATTTCTGGAAGGCCTTTCAGAAACCCAGCAATTAAGAGGTTGTTAGTGCAAAGTTAAGTAGCTTAAGTGTGGAAAGCTGCGTGAAGGAGTGCGCTCCAAGGCAGGGCTTGTGTGGGATGGGGAGAAAAGGCCAGTGGGCGGGATGTCTGCACGGGCAGAAAGGCACCTGGTGCCACCTCATTGGTTGGCCTCCTGCTTCTCTCAAGAGGACGGGGGTGGCTGGGATCTGTTCTGCCAAACCCGTAGGTGGTTCCTGTGTCGTGGCAGCCTCAAAGAAGGTGGCCAAGGCCACGGTTTTGCAGGAGCGATTTAAGACCTCATGAGTCATGTGTAGAGTCTGTGCGTCTGGGTCCTATGGGGTGGATGGACTGGGAGAATGGGGGCATGTGTATTGCACGGGGGTGTGGCAGCCACGCTTCAGGGGTAGGGGGTCGACATGTTTCCGGGCCCTGAGCAAAGAGTCCAGAGCATCTGTGTTCCTTACATAACTATATCCGGCATCTCTCTCCACCGTGGATGTTGGCAAAACACTTTGGATGCCAGTTTGTGGGGGAAAGGAACTAAAATCTCAGGCCAGTATTCCAAAAGGGGCCTGTCACCTGTTTTTTGGGGAAATTGGCTGGTAGAAAGTACATTGGGGCTCAAAATTCTGGCTTCCTCTACTTTTCATGCCTTTTTAGAAGTTTGAAAGCCAAGTGTTTGGGGAGCTATGATTTTCCCTCTAGTGACACCTGTACCTGCACAGCCCTGATTAGGCCAAGTCCCCCATTCTCAACCTCTGGAGGAAACAGATACCACAACCATTGGACCCAAGAAGACTCTTACAGTTTTGGACTTTGGTGGCTAAGCAAACCAAATGCCAGTTGTTTGGAAGGTGTGGTATTTCAAACACAGGCAGAGGCGATGGCCAACTTAGAAGCTTAGAATTAGAATTGGAAGGGATGTATGGGGTTGGCTTTTCAGTGCCCTCATTTCCTGAGGGAGAATACTGAGGCACTGAGAGGGAAAGATGACTGACCAAGGTCATGTAGTGATTTGGTGGCTGAGCCAGGACCTTTCCAGGACCCTGGGCTATGTACTCTCATCCTTGAGAAAACAATAGATGCCTGTGTATTTCTTGATTTAGCCGAGAACTCAGGTGGAATCTGAACTGTACGGGAATGAAGTATTGTCACTGACTTTGAAAACAATCGATTAATTGATCTTCTAATTAAAAAGCGATTTGTCTTTACTTGCTATGTGTAAAAGAACACTTGGGTCTCAGTTAGCATTGACGTGGGGCCTAAGGGGCCCTGCGGACCCTTGCCGAGTGCTGTTTCTCGGATTCTCTGTGGCTCGTGGAGCAAGGCCCCATCCCCGTCAGTACTCCATTCATCAGAACCACAGAGATACTCTTGTCTCTCTCCACACCTTTTAGAATGGTAGTGCTTCTAGGAAGAGAAGGGCAAAGGTGAGCCTTCAAGGCTGTATATTGGGGTCTGTGCTGGAAATAGTAGCTAATTGTGCTTTGGTCCTGGGCAGGATTCTTCTCCCAATGGCTGACTCTTGTCTCCATAGCCCCAGATGGGCCGGCATCACGGTAGCTCTGTCTGCGGAGCCGTCAGCCATCTTTATTGATGCTGCAGGTAGCCACCGATCCTCCCGCCTGCTTCCTAACAGGACCCCGCTAACGACCTCCATGGGGACGTGGGAGCCAGGAATATCCCCAAGGCCTGGAGCATTGGAAGGGAGTCAGAAATTCCTTAAAAGAGTATGGGAAACGACCGTGCCTAATAGCATCCCTGAGAAATTCATTACCGCCCAGTGAAGGTGTGACCCAGTCTGGGAGAGTCTCCCTGACGTGGAAGAAATATGTGAGGAGTGATTTTCCCCCAGGTCTCAGGTTCTGAGGATTACCCAGTGACGGGATAAATCACTGGGAATTGTGGGCATAATTTTCAAAGCAGGTTCTTCTCTAGGTGGCCTGCACACTCTCTGTTCTGCGTGGTTTCCCACTGTAACCCCAGAGAGGTTTCTGGAGCTCTCAGGGTGGGTATTGGGGCCTGTCCGACCGAGGGGGCTCTGACACCCGCTCCGGCCAGAGCCGTCCACGTTACAAAGTCTTTTATACATTGGGCTTTAGCAGAAGACGTGTGACAATTGGCTTCTGTTTAAAAGCTTGAACCGGCCCCAAATGTGGTAGCAGGTCCTCCCAGGCCAGGCGCACGAGCCTGCTAGATGTTCCTCATTGGTCTTCCAGTCACTGCACTAGGGACGACACAGGTGGGCAGTGTGGGCACTCCGTCATCCTGGAGGGAAAGGTGGGCCCTCAAGGGACCAGTAAAGACCATTTCAGAGATGGCCACGCTCTGCCGAGGCTGGGCGGGCTCTGGGTACTCGGCGGATGTTTCCGAGGGAGCGAACAAGTCTCGTTTGGAGGGGAGGCAGGGCCCTCTCTGCTTATGCGAATTTGGGGCCCAAGGGCAGTGCCACCTGTCAGTCCCGCTGTCCTCTCCTTCCAGAATCGGAGTTAGGCCTTGGGTGTGAACAGCAGTCGTCCCCACTCATGCTCTGCGAGAGGGCTGTCGCTGCTGGGATGTGGAGACGCCAAGCGGGTATGTCTGGCGGGGTGGAGTGGGGTGTGTTTGCGGGGGCGGGGGGTCGTCTTGAATGTGGCTCTTCTGGAAAACTGCTTCAGCCAGGGGGCCTCTTGGCTCCTTCTGTGTCTTTCTGTGGCCATCGCAGTGGGGACGCGGCAGTGCCTCGTTCCGTCGGAATCTGGGAGAGTAGCTGAGGTTTGGAGATTTTCCGAGGTGGGGGAAGTTCACTGCAGAAGGTGGTGGGGGGAGGGCCTCTTGCCAGGATGGCCTTGGTGGCATTCATAGGGAGGGCGGGCCCCCGGAACTCTGCACCGAAGCACCCTCACTTGCAGAGGTCCTGGAGTTCGCGAAGGCACCCTCCCCATTGTCCCTTAGCTGCAGAGGCTCTGCTGGGGCCAGGAGAGGCTGGCGAAGCGTGAACTTCAAACACCCAGGCCTCGGGGCGCCCAGGCGGCTCAGTCGGCTGAACGTCTGACTCTTGGTTTCAGCTCAGGTCATGATCTCACGGTTCGTGAGTCGAGCTCCCATCGGGCTCTGTGCTGACCGTGTGGAGCCTGCTTGGGATACTCTCTCGGTCTCTCTCTCTCTCTCAAGAGAAATAAATAACCTAAAGAAAAAAAAAAAAAAAAGAAGAACCCAGACCTCTTCCTCTCCATCATTCTGCCTCCCTGTCTCTCATTTCTGTCCAAGGAGAAACCAGCCTTAAACCCACAAGGCATCAGACGCTGCATCCTTACGACACGAAGTGAGTTCAGCAAAGAGCCATCTGCTCCGCCGAGGCTTCCACCCTCAGTGCTGAGTACTTGTACTGAGTACAAGCTTCCTCCTTGCTCCCCGCCAGGCCCTGCCCCCAGGGCGACACATGTTCATGGGCTTGGCGTCGGGGGTGGGGGGGGGGCACTTGCCGTTCTGTGTTCTGCACTCGTTCCCAAACGTTTTCTGAATGGATTCCCATGCTGGGACGTAATCTTCTCCACTATTCCTTTTCTGGGGGGTGAGGGGTAGGGGAATCCCTCTTTTTTTAATTTAGCAGCACTCAAGCAGATGGATTTGGGTGGCTGGTGCTGTGTCTGTATACTACACAAATATTAAATTGAGACCCGTCTGCCAGGCGACTAGGATTTCTACAGCCGAGCTCGCAAAGGCCGCCTCGATGCCTGTGATGGGCTCGCCTCTTCCTCCCGGAGCGGAAGGCGTCGTTTGTAGGCAGCGGACGAGGAAACGTCCCGAGCGTTTGGTGGCGGCCTGCACTGATGACAGAAAGTCTCCGTCACTCCAGGCCCTGCTAACTTGCGTGATGTCACAACAGGGAGGGAGCCGAGGTTTACGTTGACCCAGTTTGTGAAGTGTTGGCCGAGCACGTTTGGACCCGATAAACGGTTGCAGGCGGGTGGTTTTCATCATCTTCCAGAAGCCCAGAGGACTTCAACTGCTTTAGAAAGTGTCTCTGGGAACTTCCTGGGGCACCATGGAAGCAGGTACGAGAGGTTTGATTTACCCAGGGGCTGATTCCAATTTTTTATGTGCTCATTGAAGCAGGTCAGCCGTGGACCTTAGTCTGGATTCAGGTGGAATGTTTTACGGCTTTCTGGTACAAATACTACCTTTTAAGGATACTCTGTGATTTAGACCGACTGCAGCTTGGGCCCAAATTAATGAGGCTGACTGCCTGAGGACATTTGGATGCTGGGTCTGTGCAGTGGTAATGTTTTAGATCCGACTTTCATAGGGACACTTTTCCTTGTGGCTGTCGGCCGGCGTGTGCACCGGGCCAGTCCTGGAATGTGGCAGGTCCCCGGGGCCGGAGCACCCGACAGCTTCGGGAGATCCCTACCGTCTTTGCTAAAGGCACCACTGGTGGGGTTTAGGTTTTCATCATAGGTAGGGAGAGGCAGATGGAGTCTCTTTAGAAGGACTGAGGCTTCCAATTCCAGGCCTATCCGGGCACTTGTTTCCGAGTGTAGAAATTGCCTTCAGGACCAGGTTGGAGCTGAGCATTGGTTTCTGGGCTACAGGCACCATTTCCTGTTTGTGACTCAGACCATGCTCCTCACTGGGCACAGAGGGGCATTCTTGAAGCACACGGGGTCCTCACTGCCCCCCAGGGCTCCAAGTGTGGGTGGCAGCCTCTCTGTTTGCTCTCCCTGCAAACCTCCCCCGCCCCGCCCCCCATGCAGTGCATAACGCTGGTCAGATTCAGTAGTTATTCTGCAATAGTTTCTTTTCTTTTCTTTTTACCAGTTAATGTATTTTTGAGGGGGGCAGGGACAGAGAGAGAGGGAGAGAGAATCCTGAGCAGGCTCTGTGAAGAGCCTGGCGTGTGAGATCATGACCTGAGCCAAACTTGAGCCAGACGCTAAACCGACTGAGCTGCCCAGGCGCCCCTCTGTGATAGTTTTAAATGTGTTTATTGGTGGTCTCTTGCACTACTGTTGAGCTTCATGGGGACAAGAGCCATGTCCTAGCTCTGTACCTGGCACACGGTAGTGCTTAATTTGTGCTGGTTGGATCAAGGAGTGATTCCATGTAGTCCTCATAACAGTCCCAGTAGGGAGATCCTTTTTTTTTTTTTTTTTTTTTTTTGCCATTCACATCGGGCAACTGAGGCTCAGAGAGTTACTAGTTCTTGCTGAAGGTTACAGAGCTTGACTTAAGGTTCGAGGTCCAAACAGCTCGTGCAGAGAGCATAGACTGGGGGCAGTGGGCAATTTCCAACTAAATCCCAGACAGACATAGCTTTTTTGAATGCTCAACTAAAAAAAAAAGAAAGAAAGAAAGAAAGAAAAGATGGGAAGGGGTTAGTTCAAATAACAACAGCAAAAAATGTGCTCCCTGCGGGTTAATTTTGCTACTCCCCCTTTGGCTGCCCCCCCACTTCCTGAGGACTGGGACCAAGGAGTGTTTCCCCAGCCCCTTCAGAAAGGCAGCCCCGCCTTTTCTGGCAAAGGTGAAATGCTGTGTGTAAAAAGCCGGGTGGAAAGTTAATTACACCCCGGTTTGTTCAGCTGTGGCCAGAGTGACCTGTGGGCCCTAATTACAGGGCTGGGGCTGCGTGAAGGCTGGCACCTTTGCCAGCCTCATTCCTGTCCACCGGCTGGCGGGATCTTGCCTTTGTGTGCCGGCTCAGGCCCTTTCTCGCTCCGACAGCATGGGTGGGGGCCCTCCCTGCCTTATTGCTCGGGGCGCCCCTCGTACTGGTTTCATTTGGGCAAAAAGGAGTCGGTACGGGCCAGCCGCTGGGCAACGCGCTGCCAAGTGCACAGGTGCGGGGCCCGAGTTCCTTCTGCCCGTGGGGAGCGTGCACTGCGCCTTGGTGTCAGCCGGCGTCTCGCAGTGCGAAAGGCCTGGGGGCTTGAGCACAATTAGTACCCCCGCATCGAGAGCTTTCCTGCATGCAAACAGCATCCCGCTAGAAAACACGGAGAAAGGAAGGACCTCGCTCACGGTAGTCACAGAATGCATCGAGACCAGGGAACAAGCCCAGGAAGCAACATTCAGATGTTCGGAGAGGACACGTAAACCAGCAAAATCAACTATGGACGGCCACGGAAGAGATTTCAGTAAATGAAACGGCGACCTTATTCTTGGGTGGCAAGATTCAATACTGTACATATGTCAGTTTCCCCTGAATTAACCCGTTAACTCTATGTTAGCCCGTAAAAGTAACAGTGGGATTTGGTTAGAGATGGGCAAGCTGATTCTAACATTCCTAAGGACAAATAGGCGTGCAGGGGTAGGGAAGAAAATTCTGAACGAGAGGGCGATGGGAACGGCTGGTAACCCGATCGGATTTTATTTTTTATTTTTATTTTTATTTACTCATTCATTCATTCATTCATTCATTTTTACAGTAGACTTCATGCCCCACATGGAGCCCCGCACAGGGCTTGAACTCACAACCCTGAGATCAAGACCTGAGCTGAGATCAAGAGTCAGCTCTTAACTGCTGAGCCACCCAGGCACCCCGCCCCCCAGATCAGATTTTAAAACACATTCTGAAGCCATAGGCCCTAGGCAGTGTGGGACAGATGAGGGGCACGGACAAGAGGGCAGAATGGGACCTGAATAGAACCGGAAATTTAGTGTACTGGAAGGTGTCGTTGCGTGTCAGTGGAGCACAGATGGGGTGATGTGTAGCCGTTCCGAAGAAAGGAAATTGGATGTCTCCCTTCCTAACGGCCAGAACAAATCCCAAATGGGTCAGGAGTCTACACAGAAGAAGAAAACTTGAAAATACTAAAAGAAAAACATAAGTGAGTTTTTAAAAAATACAAGAGTCTCAGAGTGGGGAAGCCTTTTCTAAATATAGCCCTAAACCCAGAAGCCATAAAACAAAAGACAAATATTCAACCACATAAAAATAAAACGTTTCTGCACTGCCAAAACCACAATAAATCAAACCAAAGACACATATCACTGGCAAAAGCTATTTTTCCTTAGTGTGTAAGGAGCTCCTAACCGACACCGGGAAATAACCAACCGGAAAGCAGGGCAAAGTCTGGGCTGCCTGAGGCCAGCACCCGCTCGTCTTGGTTGTGCCACACAACCAAGGTCTTTAGATATTTGGAATTCCTCCCATGTGCAAAGGACAGAAATGGAACCAGAAAAAGATACGCTAGTGGGATCTTAACACGTTAGGAAGAGTAAGAAACTTCTTTGGGGTAGGAGAACTGTAAATTTAAACCACGGAAAAGTCCTACTGTTTGTAACCAACCAGACAGGCAGACACCCAAATGTTTCTCCGCCCATCGCGCACCTCTCTGTTCTTAGGGTGGCCCTGGCCTATGGCTAGGACACGTAGTAGGTGCTCAAGAAAAGTTTGCCTGTTTTGTCCCCAAGGAGGCCACAGCCTGGAAGGTAAGAGCGTCTGTAGTAAGGTGCACAGTGGCCATGCCATGGGGGAAGGACTGTGAGGTATGAGGGAGCAAAAATAAAGGCTCCACGAACTGTGCCTGGACATAGTAGGTCTTCAATTAATGAATAATCGGAAGGGGGAGTTACAGAAGGAAGAGATGGTTTATTCATTGAATAACCATTTGTTGAGCGTGCGCTCCGTGTAGGGACCCTTCTGAGTGCTGGAGATGTGGGAACTGTTTATTTAAGTAAAAGGTAACTCCGTGGAGAAGGTATTCACTTCACAAACGCATTCTGTACCTTGTGAGGTGACACGCCCTCGGTGGCCTTTAAATATCTGGCTTCCCCAGTGCCTTTAAAAAGATGCTTCCAGGGGTGCCCGGGTGGCTCATTCAGTTAAGGATCCGACTTCGGCTCAGGTCATGATCTCGAGGTTCGTGGGTTCGAGCCCCGCATTGGGCTGTGTGCTGACAGCTTGGAGCCTGGAGCCTTCTTCAGGTTCTGTGTCTCCCTCTTTCTCTCTGCCCTACTCCCGCTTGTTTTTTCTCTCTCAAGAAATAAACACTTAAAAAAAAATACAAAGATGCTTCCACAGCTGCCTGGAAGATGCTGACTGTGTGCCCTGTCCTGTTAGTGTGCTGCCGTTTGGGAGGGAAGCCGGTCTGAGTCTGGCTGGCCTGTGCTGAGATCGGAACCCTCCCTGAACCGCCTGCTCCCTGCCCCGTGAGTTCCCCGTGAGAAGGCACCTGGGAAGCCAGCAGGCTGTGTGGGACCGTGAGAGCCCGGACTCCCGGTGGTCGTTCGGAGGGGAGTAGTGTTTCGATGCCGGTGTTACTATTCACCTCCTATGAAGCCTGCGGGGTGATAGAATGTGTCCCCCTTGACTCGAGCGAACGCTGCTGTCACATTGTGGGACCTGCAGGTCTCTCTAAAAACTGGACACCAAATCTAACAATCTGGAAGGCACCAGTCACGGTGGGAAGAGTCCGCGTTTCTCTTGGTTTCCACTGGAAAACGTGTATCCGAGTGTGTGTTCTGAGGATTCTGGGGGCTCTTTCCAAACTGGAGAGGATCTTCCCCTCCTTCTCCACCCGGCTGCCTTGACGGTTTTCTGAATCGTTTGCCCAGGGGTGGGTTCTTGTGTGGCTAGGGGTGGGCCAGAATGCAATTCAGGTGTGACACCAGGAATGTGTCTGCCACAAACAGCCCCTGGGATGAGCCTGAGGAGACCCTGGAGAGCCTTCGGGAGAGTGAAGGGGACTGGCCTGGGACTGGCGCAGTCTGGTTCCCAGTTTCCTGTATCCCAGTTTCCACTCCTTTCCTGGTCCACTGGCTTCCTGTTGTTAGGGCCAGGACGTACACCCAGCGGGACCTCAAGGTCCTGGGAGGAAAACACAAACCCAAGCTGCCCTTCAGGTTGGTTGCGTGTGTATTTCTGGGTCCAGCCTGCTGTTACCCATTACTGCTTGGAAGTTTCCAGAAGGCACATGTCATACCAGCAAGATGTGATACTGTACCTGCTTTAAGCCTGGGTCTGTATGTGTGTGTGTGTGTGTGAGAGAGAGAGAGAGAGAGAGAGAGAGAATTTCTATTAACAAGGAATGTATAATCTAGCTGGAAAATGAAGTTGCCCTGAGCTCTGGATTGCCTGGCACATAGTAGGTCCTCAGTGAACGTTCTATCTGCCTACTTAACTCCCACTGACAAGCAGAACAAAAGCAGAGCCATTGGCTCAGGGGACTGAGAAGTAAGGCTGGCTGCCAGCATGGCCCTTCGAGGACATGTTCCCAGGCCGTCTCTGCAAACCCCATCCCCAGGTGCTCAGCGGCAGAGGTCCACCTCCCAGCCTCTACCCTCCTGAGGCAGAGAAAGAGCTGTCTCTTTCCGATCGCCAGGACAGAAGTCCTGTGGTTGACGCCTAGCAGAGCAGCCGTGACCAAGGCTCATTCCCGCAGGCGTCGCTGAGGCCGGGGGTGGTGGGGGAGGCAGCCATGCGCAGTAGCCAGGCTCAGGGTGATGGGAGTCAGGGGCGCCTCCGTACAGACCACTGGGACTGAGAATTGGGGAGGGGTCCCCAGGATGGTACCGGGAAGGACGATGTCTTCTGCAGGAGGAAGGAGTGACATGCGGGCCAATATGGAGGAGTGCAGGGCGCCCAGGTGGCTCGCTGGGTTAAGCTAAGCGTCCGACTCCAGCTCAGATCATGATCTCACGGTTCGTGGGTTCAAGCCCCACATCGGGCTCTCTGGTGTCAGCACAGAGTCTGCTTTGGATCCCCTGTCCCTCTCTCTCTCTGCCCTTCCCCTGCTCGCTTGCTCTCTCTCTCTCTCACCAAAATAAACAAACATTAAAACAAATACGGAGGAGTACAATATTGAAGCAAATGCCAGACTGCTGGGTATCATGGTCAAGTCCATTCACTTTGCTCTTGATAGGACGTGGCCATCTCCTTTCAGAATTTTAGGGAGGCAGATTCCTCAAAGGTCACCTAGTGCAGCACATTCGAACCTTGTTCTCAACATCACTGGTGTATAAAGCCCATACACACGGTGCGCTCTGTCATAGGGGTTGGCAGACTGTGAGATCTGCCTACATCTCTCCTCCCGACCCCTCAGCCCCTCAGGACAGCTGCTCAGGAGCCCCTCGGGCAGGTCGAAAGCCTGGACTGGGCCAGGATTTTCAGTGAGGTGGGACTTGTCCAGAGTCACACGGGGAGGTGGTGGCTTAGTGGAGGTGTCCCCCACGTCCCCAGGAGGTAGCTGGTAATACCGGGGAGGCAGCGCAGCAACCAGGACGGACAGAGGACTGGTGCTGGACCCACAGACCTCACGTCATTCGGACGGGACTTTTTCTTTGCTTCTTGGGGAAGAGTGACTCTGACCCTGGAATCTTAAACTTCGTGGAAGTGGTGCTCCTGCTTTAGGGGTCCCACAGAGACTGGCCCCTCCTCCCTCCCCCGTCCTCTCCCTTCTGGTGGTTTGGTGACAGAGTTCTGGGAGAGGAATGTCATGCCCTGAGGGCAGCCCCCAGCTGCTGGGCCCTCAGGACATCCTGTCCAGGCCTGGGCCCGGGCTGGGGAGAGGCTGGGCGGGCTGGAGAGAGGCTGGGCGGCCGTCGGGTTGGTCTGGGCCTGAGGCCTGAGTGGCGGAGGTACCCAGAAGGCGTGGAGAAGCATCTATGAACGCAGTCTGCCGTGCCAGCTCCTGTGAAACCCAGGGCGACCAAAGCCACACCATCCACCATCAGCTTCAGGGGGAAGCAGGGGGCGCCGATAAAGTATTCCAAAATCGCAAGAACAAGATTTTTTTTCTTTATTCTGTAGGTATTTCCATAATAAGTTTTCCTCCGATGTATACACATATAGCTCCAAAATCTCAGTGTCACCCAGAAAACCCAGTTATGTGGTGCTTCGGTCAATCCTTTCCCTTCAAGGTTCTAGTTGCGAGAGTCCAGCCGTCCTCGTCCCTGCCTGCTGTGTCAGGACGCACAGGGACCAGAGGCCCTCAGAGAGGCCCTGTTGTTTTTTTTCCTGGAGGTGAGCCTGTGCGTGCCTCATTCCGGTGGCCATAAAGACCTGAAAATGGGGTTTCCTGAGTCCTCAGTCTTGGTGTCCTCCAACTGGAGGTTTGAAAAGCTTTGAGAAATGCCTGTAGGTGAAGATGGGAAGAGCCTCCAGCTGGATCCTGACCTGGTTCGGGGCCGGAGGGGGCAACTCGAAGGTGTTGTTCTCCACGAGCCCTTTATTATAGCTCAGAGCCGTCGAGGGCCTTTTCCTGTGTGCCTTACCTTGGCTACGACTCCCGGCACCCAAAAGAACCGAGCAAACTACGGGTCAAAAGAAAATGTGTTCCTTAGAACCACAGCCTCCCCTGGCATGCATGCACTCTTCATTCATCCATTCCTCCATTCATTCAAAGAATGACTTTTTAAAGCACCTACCGTGAGCGGGACGGAGAGGAGTGAGTGGAACAGACCATAGTTCCCTGCCCTTCTGGAGCTTACCTTTTCTAGCACCACGCCCCTCGCTGGCTTTGGCCACGAGATTCTTAAACTGACCCGCGCGTAGTGATTTTGTTCTAAAGAACCGCTCGGTTCCCTCTGCGGTGGAGCCGAGTGCTGGCCAAGGCCCACGTGAGCAGTGTGAGCGGGGCGAACGAGCGGCGGCTTCCCTGCCAAAACGGTTACTGTGCTCAGAGTCTGTGTCAGCAGAAGCAGGATGAGGGAGGTGCTCGCTCAGTTCCGCGTGTTCCGGAGAGACCAGGGCTGGACAGGGGTTCAGGGGAAGATGGAGACGGGGAGGGCTCAAAGCCCTACTTACAGGATTCTCGGTGGCTGGTGTCAGAAAATTAACCCTAATTTGTTTCCGTCAAGTAGGGGAGTTTAGTGGCTCAGGTCAATAGAAATTCCAGATGCAGTCGGCACTAGCTTCAGGTGCGGCTAACTCCAGGCGCCCTGGAGAAGGCCTTGGAGGCCGCGGTTTTCCTGCGTCTCCCGGCTCTGACGAATGCTGTGTTGGCTTTCGGCTCAGGCCAAACGAAGTGCTCCGAATGAGCCAGAGCTGTTCCCCAGAGGGGAGCAGGGCGCTGCCGGCAGAAGAAAAGGGGAATGGATGCTGTTAGGCGGCTTCAGCCCAAAGAGGGAAGGCGCTTACACCGTTTAGCCGAAGAGTCCGGAGTAGGTGACCTGGCCTCGGATAGGTATGAGCTTGGCCAGGCCCGCCCGTGCAGCTGGTGCCTGTTCCTAGGACGGTGATCTAGAGGTTGACATTTTTTACTGTCACCTCTGGATAAAAGGTATTAATGGAGGGGGAACGGGTTGAGTAGCAGAAGGGCTGGTCAGAGCCGTGCCCCAAAGCAGCGGCGGATCGAGGAGGAGACGCCCCAAGCCCTCCCTCCATGCGTCTTGATACCCCAAGGGACAGCGCCAAGACCAGCTCTAGAGGCCACTGGGATGCCCATTCTGGCCTGTATACGAGGACCAACTTCCTGGTGGCAAGAGATGACACAGCAGATGGCAGCAGGGGGAGGGCAGTGGGATGTGGGGGTGGGGCCGGCCCTGGGCGAGTTTTTAGGTTCCTCTGAACCTCGAGATCTGTGACTGGAATCCTGAAAATGACACCCTAAACATGGAAAGACGAAGAACATCCCCGAACAAAATGAGAAATCAACCAAATTTATCTCCTGCTGGCTAGGGCGTGTGGTTCGAGGAGTGCAGCCAGCAGGGGGTCCGCCAGCCTGGCCTTAGAGCGGGAGTTAGGTGCAGTGGCGGAGGCTTGGGGGCGGGGGTGGGGTGGGGGAAGGGGTGGAGTGGGGGTGGGGGAAGGGGTGGAGTAGGGGTAGGAGAGGGGGGAGGTGTGCGCTAGAGACCGGGGAGGGGGTTTCAGGACGGGAAAAGAGCAAGGAAATCTGAAATTTAACTCTGGCTCTGGTCTAAAATAAAGCTGAACTCTTGGTTGAGTGTTTTGGCAGTGTTTTTAAACCCCGTGTGTGCCAGCTCAGGGAAAAAAACGTACAGGGGATTATAAAATGCTTCATTTTGTATTAAACAGTTTTATTTTGGAGTTGACTGGCTAGAATTTGGCTGCCTTTGGAAATGACATCATTGCTCCAGGGAGCGGGGTGGGGGGGGCATCTGGGAAGACTGAGGCCTGGAGCCAGCTGTGCAGGTGGGGGGGATGGCCACTGGCTTGGGGTGGGGGGGAGCATGCACACAGCCAGCCCCTCCCCAACCCCGCCACCTTGGAAGCCGGCAGCCTTGGCCTTGCCAAGCGGTTGGCTGTGTGTGTCAGCACTGCCAAATGGCGGAGGGTGACAAGGTCAGGTGCACGGGAGCAGGAGCGGGTCTGGCCCTCTGAGGACTGGTAGGGGCCGAGTGGTGAGGAGGTGGCAAGAAGGTGGCTGAGGGCAGGTGGTAGGGGGGCTGGGGAGGAGAGAGGGTTGGCATCTGCCTGTGGCCTTCCAGCTCCATCCCAACATCTGTTCCCGGGGCAGCTGCCACCTGGCCGTGCCCCTGTCCGGGCGCACTTAGAACGAATCCATTTCACTGACCCCGTCCTGCCTCTCCTGGCCTCTCTTACCCCCACTCGGTCTTCCTCTTGAGCCTTGGACAGGCTGTGCTTATTCCTGCCGCAGGGCCTTTGCTCCACCTTTCCTCTCCACCTGGATGCTTTTTCAGGTTTTCACAAACATAGCTCCTTATGCTTTGGGTCTTAGCTCTGACGACACTTACACGGAGCGGCGCTCTTTGACGCCCCCTCTCCCCAGCGATTGCCAAGCGATTGGCTGTGTGTGTCCCCAGGCGAAGTTGCTCTTCTTTGTCTGTTAAATTGTCCCATTTTGATTTCCTTCCTGGCAGATCTCGTCATTTCAAATTTTCTCTTTGATTCGCTTTGTCTTTGCGACTAGAAGGTGACCTCTTGAGAACCATCTCCTGCTCTTTCTCACGCCTGCGTCTGTGTCTGGCCTGGCACAGGGCCCAGCGCGTAGTAGGTACTCAGGAAATATTTATCCAATGATTTGTTGGAAGTGGCCCGGGTGGTGCCGGGTCGTTCCATTTGTCACTCCTGTGGGTGTCTTAGAACCGGGAATCCTTGTGGACAGTCTCCTGAGACCTGGAGCGGAGCCTCCTTCCTCAAAGACTGGCGAGCCGTACCTCCCTCCTTGCCTCAAACTGGGACCTGCTTCCTGGGACCGTCAGACGAACCAGAGGGTGTACTTTGCTCTTCCAGGGGATGGGGATGTTTTGGATTCGGGACCTCTGGTTTTTTATGAAGTCCCTGCTTCTTGCCAAGCCCTGGCCAGGTGTCAGCCATGTGGCAGATCCCTGCCCTCCAGAAGCTTTTGTTCCGGCAGGAGAGACAGGTGATGAAGAGGTGGACAGACAAACGCATCCTGACGCCTGGGGCGCCCGTAGGGGGTGGATGAGTGCGACTGGGCTGCTGCCCCCCAGGGGCCCCCTGACTGTGGAGCGTGGGAAGGCCCTGAGGTCCCCGGGGTGGGATTTGAGGGGCACCAGTGGAGCCGCAAAGGAGAGACCTGGAGGTGGGTTCCGGACGCGTCCGCACCTCATGGGGTCCGCCAGTGCAGTTTGTTGTCCCTGCGGAGGGAGTGGCAGGGTTGTAGGGAGAAGTGCAAGTCGCTGAGCGCGGTTCAGCCGGGTCACTGGGCGGGGGCGGGGGCGGGGGGGGGGGAGGCTGGGGAGGAAGGGGAGTAAGGAACCCAAGAGGCTTCGCCCTCCCATCACCTTTGCTGCAGGCCACTCGCCTCATCACTGCTTTTGTTTTTGTTTTTGTTTTTAAATCTCTCGTCGCTGCCTCTGATGACACACGTTACACTGCATCCTCCGAAGTCTTTTTATCACCATCTTAACAAACACCTTGTGTCGACACATTTACTTAAAAATTGTTTAAAAGATACCCCCTTAGTGAAGGTCTCAACAGAAAACAGATGGCACATTCAAATGAGGTAATTGAAGAGCATTTAATAAAGGGCCCTTTATGGAGGTGGGTAGGGCAGAGGTGCGGAGGGCGGAGGGAAGCCAACAGGACAGGGAAGGGGGAGAGCTTTTTGGGGACGTCCTGGCTATGCTGGAGGAGGAGCTTTTGCTGGGCCCACCCCTTCCCCCCTCCCCCCCCCCAGCCCGCCCTCCCTCTGTGACTTTAACCCAGGGCAGAGTGGCAGGAGAACAAATACCCCGACTGTCCCCTCCTAACCTCCGGTCTCTGGCGGAGCTATTGGCTGAACCCGACAGGAGTCCCGCAGCACCGGAGCCAGTGGGTCAGCTCCCCAGGGCGCAGAACAGGGTGGAGGAGGGCGGATCTGGAAAGAGGAATGACAAACGCCCTGCGCATCACCCCTGCTCCTGGGGCTGGCTTGGGTGCGGCTGAAGAATTCAAATTTTGGAGTGTAACCCCAGTTTAGAAAAGGGGAGTTTCCTGTGTGAATCTGTTTGGGGAGGTCGGAGCCACACGTTTGTCTCGGGGGCTTGGGGCTCTGTCAGGTTGCCATGGGGGGTTTTGGCTTTCGGTTTTCTCTTTCCCCGGGACGCGGCGCTCGTCTGCGATTCTGTCTTCCGCTGTAATGCCGCCGATGACGGGAACAGAGGAGCGGATTTGTCAGACATGACGCCTGACTCCCGGCAGGTATAGCTGTTCAGATCACGGCCCGAGCTGCCAAAACTTTGTTATTTGCATAAATGGAGAACGGAATAGGTTATCGTTCCGATGAACGCCATTTACTGCTTAACAACTGGAGAAATTGGCAAGGAAGGCACTGTGTGGCCGCCACCCCCCTCAGCGGTGTCATTCCATTTATGGCTTCGCTGGGGACAATGGCAGGGGAGAAGTCAAGGAAAGCGGGAAGGTCAAGGATGCTTCTGAGGAGCCTCTTTGTTCATTATGTATTTATATTGCGCGTGGTTTCCATTCGCCGGCTGCACCGCTCCCGGGACCCCCAGAGGATAAGGCACGGAAACCTGGGCCCTGAGCACCAAAGCTATTTTTATTTGTGCGCAGGGCAAGGTGACGACGCGGCTGCTGCAGGCCGAGGTTCAGCTCTGCCTGACACACGGAATTGGATATTAAGGCGGAATTAGAAGCTTGAGTCCAAGGAGATCCCTTGCGAGCGACTGCATTCAGGGTGGCCTTGTGGCTTTCTTCTGGGGAGAGCAGCAAGGGTAGATGAAGGAGCCGTTTTGGGGGACACCCCCCAGGCCCCCAAGTAGCCTTGCTGTTAGTCTGTGAGTAGGTCGTGTATTGTTTCCCCCAGTCCGGTTCTTTTCCTGTCGTTTCTTTTTTCCATGACACTTCTCCACTGGACGTTCCGAGTGCTTCCTTCTCCTCTTTCCAAAGCTGCGCGGCATCCGCGCGCCCGCCCAGCCGAGCCCCACCCTGGCTCATCACCGCGGGAAGTCCCCCGTTTCCCCTGTGACTCACGGACTGGTCCCTTACTGTCGGCATGCTTCACCTTGCGGTGAGGGGCAGATGAGCCGTTCAGTTACTCTTTATGAAAAATGCGTTTTTAGAGGTTATTAAATGTCACTAACACATAAATGTATTCTACTCGTAACAATCTCAGATGCTGGTAAGGCCGGCATCTCCATCCTGCCCGCCCTCGCCCACCCCAGGTTAATTTGCCGTCCCCGTCCTGGCTTGCATGTTTCAGGACCTTCCACTACAAATCGATGTGAAGTAAGGTCCAGATTCTAAGGCACACCTGAACATCTCTGTAATCGAGGTGAACCCTACAATAAATGGCTGGTCTTGGTCTAATTGACAGTTTGCTTTTTCGTTTTTAGGGGTATGTAAAATAATGGTGCGTTTTACAAACCATCACATCTCAGATTTGCTGAAATATGGTATATGTGTATCCATAGAAACAATGTCATATTGATTTTTTATTAAAAAATAAATGATAACATTGGATCTCTCATTCTGCACCTTGTTTTTCCCCCCACATAGCACTATGCCTTGGGGAGGTTTGCACTTTGGCATATAGATCTCCCTTCTTCTTCGTTAACTGCTGCGTGGCACTGCGTAGCCTGGGCGTACCACGGCCCGTGCAGCTGGTCCCCCGGCCGTGGGCATTTAGGTCGTTTCCAGTTGTTTGCTGCAGTAAACACTCTCGTACACATCTGCCTGTGCGAGCACTTTTCCAGGGCTGGTGGTGAGAAGGGGGCATCGCTGGGCCCACCTTTCTTGCTCTCCATTCTCTTTCATTCCATATGCTCTGTCTCATCCTACCCGTCCCGGCCCATCCCGGCCCACCCCACCAACCCCACCCCACCAACCCCATCCCACCCTACCCCATCCCACCCCCACCCATCCCACCCCAACTCACCCCACCCCACCCCACCCCACCCTATCCCATCCCACCCTACCCCATCCCACCCCCACCCCATCCCACCCCAACTCACCTCACCCCACCCCACCCCATCCCACCCCAACTCACCCCACCCCACCCCATGCCACCCCACCCCATCCCACCCCATGCCACCCTACCCCACCCCATCCCACCCCACCCCATCCCACCCCAACTCACCCCACCCCACCCTATCCCACCCCACCCCATCCCACCCCATGCCACCCTACCCCACCCTACCCCACCCCACCCCACCCCACCCCATCCCACCCCACCCCACCCCACCCCCACCCCATCCCATCCCATCCCGCCCCAACCTGCCCCACCCTGCCCCACCCTGCCCCACCATACCCTATCCTACCCCATCCCGCCCCATCCCACCCTACCCCATCCTACCCCACCCCACCCCACCCCACCCCATCCCATCCCATCCTATCGCACCCCACCCCATCCTATCCTATCATCCCACCCCACCCTATACCCCACCCTACCCCACTCTACCCCATCCCACCCCACCCCACCCCACCCTATCCTATCATCCCACCCCACCCTATACCCCACCCTACCCCACTCTACCCCATCCCACCCCACCCCACCCCACCCCACCCCACCCTACCCTACCCTACCTTATCCCATCCCACCCCACCCTACCCCACCCTACCCCATCCCACCCCACCCCACCCCACCCCACCCCACCCTACCCCACCCTACCCTACCCTACCTTATCCCATCCCACCCCACCCTACCCCACCCTACCCCACCCCACCCCACCCCACCCCACCCCACCCTACCCTACCCTACCTTATCCCATCCCACCCTACCCTACCCCACCCTATCCCATCCCACCCCACCCCACCCCACCCTACCCCACCCTACCCCATCCCACCCCACCCCACCCCACCCTACCCCACCCTACCCCACCCTACCCTACCCTACCTTATCCCATCCCACCCCACCCTACCCCACCCTACCCCACCCCACCCCACCCCACCCCACCCCACCCCACCCTACCCTACCCTACCTTATCCCATCCCACCCCACCCTACCCCACCCTATCCCATCCCACCCCACCCCACCCCACCCCACCCTACCCCACCCTACCCCATCCCACCCCATCCCACACCATCCCACCCCACTCCATCCCACCCCACCCCACCCTATCCCATCCCACCCCACCCTACCCCATCCCACGCTACCCCACCCTACCCCATTCTACCCCACCCCACCCGACCCTGCCCCATCCCACCCCACCCTACCCCACCCCATCCCATCCCACCCTACCCCACTCCATCCCACCCCATCCCATCCCACCCCATCCCATCCCACTGCACCCCACTCCACCCCATCCCACCCCACCCCACTCCATCCCACCGCACCCCACCCCATCCCATCCCACCCCACCCCACCCCATCCCATCCCACCCACTCTGTCCTTCATCCATAACAGTATCAGACTGTACGTGGATCAATTTTGTGGTGTGAGGTGTCTACAAAAGGGAGGCAGCTGGGAGAGTAAGCATGAGATGGGGCTTGGATCCAAAGTCCAGAGCATCCCCTCGTTCAGTCTGGGTGTGGCAGCACAGGTATGGGTGCGGTTCTGAGGAAGGCATTTCCGCCCTCGTTTCGTACTCAGTCTGGGTCTGCTCAGGCCAGCAGGCACCTCAGGAACAATGTAAAGAATGCCCTTGCACGGACATGTGTCACCCCTTGGCGTGAGTACGAATCTTCCCCAGTTGGGTTCTTAAGGCTGACGTGTGTTTGGGTTGTTCTGGGGACAAGGTCTCTCTCTTGTTTTCCCTCCTCTGAGCTGAGTAGGGAGAAAAGAGCTGCCCACCTGTCCCGTCACACCTGGTCTGGTCTCCACGAAGGTTCTCTGCCATCTCTCACTGAGGATGTGGGAAGCATGGTGGGGGGAGGGGGCGGATGGAGGTGACAGAGGTGGTTGGAGCCTCCGTCTCCAGCTCTGCCACCGGAGGGTCTGTGAACAGAGAGCGCCCCCGAGGTGTCCTGGAATAGCCCCGGGCAGCGCTTCTCAAACTTTCAGTGCATCTGGATCACTCGGGATCTTGTGAAAATGCAGATTCTAATTCGGCAGGTCCAGGGGGACGAGGGTGGGGGTGGGGGGCAGGAGTCTGCATTTGCTCCAGGCTCTCGGGATGCAGGTACTGCCAGTGCCTGGACCGCACTTTGAGTAGCAAGGACTTTGGGATCGCTGAGCAAATGCGGAGGCACGAAGGACCTGGGGAGAGGGGAAGGGGCGTTTTGGTGGGCGCTGGGGGTTTGCTTGGGGCCAGAGCTGGACACATGTGGCGTTTCTCACTTTCGGGGGATTATACATTCTTTTATCCTGCGCTTTCGGCACGCCAGTCTCCGGCTGTCAGATCCAAGTTGGGGCAGAGTTTGTTGGCTAGTTTACAGCTGATAGACTCGCGCTAGAATTGCCAGCCTCTGGGTGGCATTCGAGTAGGAGGGTTCTTCCTTCCGAGGGACCGTCCCTGGCTTTACAGGCCATCCAGCACCCCTGGTCTTGCCCACTAGATGCCAGTAGCAACCTCCCTGATATTGTAGCACGTGAGAAAATGCCCCCGAAGGGAGCCGGTGCCATGCCTGGTTGACAGCCATCAAGCTGGACAGAGCCCTTGTTGAGGGCAGGGACTGTGGCCTGGCGTCTGTGTCCCTAGAAGCTGGCGCCGCGCCTGGCGCGGAGTGGGGCTTGATCGATGTGCGTGCGTTGAAGAACATAGCGTGCTGGGCACTAAGGGGCTGCGAGTCCTACTAGTCCTGTACTTCAAGGAAAGGCCACTTTGCGTGTCTCTGCTGTACCCGGCAGGGTGGCACCGGCTGAGGACACCACCATCCTGGCCAGAGGGATAGCATGGGAAGACAAGACACGGGAGTGAGGGAGCACTCCGAAGTTCGTCTCTGCTTCTTAGATTTCTCCCAGCACTTTGAGACTCCCTTTCCTCATGGGGTTTTGGCGTAATCTGCCTTTTCTGGAAAGAGAGGCTGGAGGCTAAGGCCTGTCCTGTTCATCCTTGTGTCCGCGAGGCCCGGCACTTTGCCGGCGTCTTGTAACTGTAAGGATGGTTTGAATTCACTAGGGGAACCGGCTCATCTCAGGCGCTCGGACGGCTCCTCGCAGTTCTGTGAGGACTGTGTTTGTGATGGGAGTCGTCGCCCGCGCGTCCCTGCAGTCATTCGTCTGTTGATTTGCTCAGCGGCGGCTGCTTGAGCCCGTGCTGTGTGCCTGGCCCTGTGCTGAGGCAGGCCGTGAAGGTGCAGCTGCTGGCGTGCTTAGAGAATCAGAGAGACAATTGGAAAGTCACGGTTGCGGTAAGGGCTCCTAGAGGAAGGTACATGGTGCTGTGAAAATAACGTCGGTCTTTGTAGTGGGGCCAGCAGCCATACGATGTCACGGAGGGCTTCCTAGAGGTGGTGAAACGGAGGCTGAGATCTGAACCAACTTAGATCCACAACCGTATCGCATCCGGCTTAGCGCTCAGGGTGCCAGGAAGGTAGGGTCACTCCCACCTGAGAGAGACATTCTTTTGCAAGACTTTGATTTAAAGTATTTTTTGAAAAGCATTAGGGGTTGTACAGATGAATCAATAACAGTTTTGTCAAGACTTCATTACTCTTAGTTTAGAGTTTAGTGGTTTTTTTCCTGTTTTGAATCATGCAAGCATGGAGCATACTCTTTTCTATAGGCAGGGCCTCTGAAAGTCTTGGCCCTGGATCTGGAATGAGTAAGAGATAAACGGGAGAAGGCTCCAGAGGAGAATGCTGCAGACAGAAAACAGAGTGTATGCAAAGGCCCTGGGGAAGCAGAGGTGATACAGAATGTTGGAAGACCAGCAAGGAAGCCAGGACGGTAGGCGCTAAGCAGGCAGTGATGTGCGGGTGTGGGAACCAGGCTGAGAGTCTTTTGGGGCCAGGTAATTTCAGGGCCTTGGATGCCGTTGGAAGGGATAAGCCAAGGCATGACATGGTTGGGGGTGTGTGTGTATGTGTGTGTGTGTGTTTTAAATATATATTTTAATGTTTTTATTTTATTTTTGAGAGACATAGAGACAGAGCATGAGCAAGGGAAGGGCAGAGAGAGAGGGAAATACAGAATCTGAAACAGGCTCCAGGCTCTGAGCCATCAGCACAGAGCCCGACATGGGGCTCGAACTCACAGACCGTGAGATCATGACCTGAGCTGAAGTCGGCTGCTTAACCGACTGAGCCACCCAGGTGCCCTCAGGGTGTGTGTTTTTAAAAGATCACTGTGGCTTCCATGTGGATAGTACAGTCATCTGGGGGTCGTTCTGGGGGGTTGCTGATGGGTTTTTCCCTGAGGGCCAGCAGTCAGGCGGCCCGGAGCCTCTCGTGCTGTGAGGATGAAGGCGCCGTTGCGTCATCGGTGCCCAGATCATAACCGCGCTCTGTGCTGCACTTCTGGACTCTCTCTTCCCTTTCTGGGTCAGGCAGGCCTGGCCCTCAGAAGCCAGATGGAGTCCAAAGACCTTCGGGTGATGTTTAGATTTCTAAGTCACTGTAAATCTCACTGAAGTGACCTATTTTTCTCCCATCTTGCTCTTGTATTTTTTATGAATGGATAATAAAAAATGCGGCGGGGTCGTTTGTTTTAATTTCCTCCCGACACCTGGACTGTGCGTTCAGTGGCAGCTGTCCCTCTAGCGGCTGGAAGTCCACCTCTAGGCGGTGGGGGCCCTGGGCCCGTTCACGCCGGGCTCTGCCGGGAACAGAGCAGCTGAGACAGCAGCCCCAGCCCTCGTAAGACAGCCAGGCCCCTTAGAACGCGGGCCAGAGTTTCAACGCCCGTTGGATCGGACGGGACCGGTTGCAGTTCGCCTGCGCGGCCAGACGCTGTAGCGGTGGCTGGCCTGGAGGTGAGAACTGGGAGCCTCCACCTCATCTGGGACTGCAGCCTCGCCCGTCTTGCTAACTAACTGCTGGAAGCCAGTTCTCCGAAGGCAAGTGCGGCCTCACATTTGGTGCGGACTGCGATGGGCCAGAGCTCTGAGGGACGCCGGCCTCCGATGCCCACGAGACCGAAATTCAGGTCTTTGGTCTAGTGGCCATTTGTGGTCGAGTCCATCCACATTTTCTCGCCTGAATCACCGCTCTCCACCTTGCCGTTGTCCTCGAAGTCTGTCGTGTGCTGGCCCGTGCCATTCTCTATGCCTGGAACAGCACTCTCCAGTCGGCTTCCCTGGCGAGGCCAGACCCGCCCTGCCAGCCTCCCCGGAGAGGCATCCCTGACCCCTGAGCAGACGGCGGGCCGGGCTCCTTCTCTGGGACTCCCAGGAGCCCTCGGTCCATGCCTTTGTTTTCCAAATACATTTTTCTTGCTTCATGCTTATTAGACGAATTCGTCGTAGAAGATCTGTTAAGTCAAGACAGGCCAAAGGGAGAAAATAAAACCAGAGCCAGGGTAGTCCTTTGGCATTTTTTCTTCCAGATTCTGCTTTCTCCCCACTTATCTATAGACTGTGAACAGCTTATCGTAGTGTTAAATATTGTCCTGAACCTTCCTGTAAGCGGCCTCACAGTGCCCCCCCCACCCCCGTCTGGCTGTGTTCAGGTGTGTGTCGTAGTCCCTGCCTGAGCAGCCTGCCGTGGGGCTTGTGAAAGGCGGGGCTTTGGCTTTTCACTTCTGTTCGCCCGCGGCCAGCATTCGATTGCAGGCTTCATGCGATGTGTTTGCCGGACCAGTGAATGAACGGTCCTGCATTCCCTTCCTTCTCCTGACACGGCCAGAGCTAAGGCAGCCTGTACTTTGGGCCTTTTTCTTGCCCCACTCCGAGCATCCTTCAGCCTTCACCCGGAGAGAACGCTCTACCACCCACCTTGCTGCCGCTGAACCTTTAAAAGCCAGGCCCGAAGCCTTGGGCCTCCAGGACGCTGGAGGGGTTGGGCTCAGGGTGGGTACCTGGAGGTCAGTAGCGATGCTACCTGCTTGGACGTGACTTCCAGGCCTGGGGGGAGCTGGGAGGTTCTAGGTGGCCCAGGGGCTGCTGCTGGTTGTGAGCAGGAGGAACTCCGGTGGAGCGTGGGGGTCTCTGCAACCTGCTAGTTCTGGCAGCCATGTTCGAAGGCCTCCAGTCGTGCTCAGGGGTTACCTGGGAGTGGGGCTCTGTGCTGTGGGATGAGCTGCAAAGCTTTGTACCCACTCGGGCCTACTGGAACCTAGGACCAAAAGCCTTAATTTATTCATGCATGCATGAAACAAATATTTATTGCACACCTGTAGCAGGCTCTATGCTGGTCCCCGCCCACAAGGAGCTCACAGTTTAGGGGTAAGGGTATAGGGTGACCGACTGTCCCAGGTTGCTCTAGACTGAGGGGCTTCCTGGGACATTGGATTTTCAGTGCTGAAACTGGACAAGTCCTGTACAGACTGGGGCAAGCTGGTCACCCTAGTCAGACATAGATACAGCTTCCTGTTGTCCAAGAAGAAGTGGGCAGACCCTGCGGGCAGGACTGGGGGGCTCAAGGGGATGGAGGGGGGGTGAGGGGGATGGACTTAAGGAGGGGTCTCATGTTACAGGCCTGGCACGCTTAGTAGGAGCTTTACATGGACCTGTGCCATCCCGGAGGTACTTTCTACCAAAGATTCTTCCCTTCCCTTTCAGTGCCTTGTGCCGCTCCCCCCACCAGGTGGTCCCCCTGGGCACAGCACAGCCAGGTGTGGGCAAAGCAGCTCTCCGGAAACGCCATGACTGGGGCCTGGGTTCAGTTGCCTCCTCGGCCTCCAGGACTGAGGTTTTTTCTTTAAGAAGAGGGCTCCCCTTCTCTCCTTTGGGCCTAGGAGATCGTCGGCGTACGTCGATGGAGTTACGTTACCTCCTGGGCTTGACTCTTGACAGCCGCATCCATGACTTGGGCTTATCGTTCGTCCGTTTCTTCCTTCACTTCGTCGCTCACCACTTGGTTATTACTGATCATTTGTTACACGCCCTTGTGATGCACTGAGCACAGGGCTGCACACACAGGAGCTGGGAGGTACAGAATTCCCGCCGGCCCAGCGCCTGGGGGTAGTCTCCAAGCCAGCCGTCGGTGGGAAGGACCACATCAAGTCAGCAGAGCCGCGTCCATCCCTCGTGCGTCTCCCCCAGAGCTGACACCCAGGATGCAGGCCCCCTAGCCAGGACCTCGCTGGAGGCTTTGTCCCCAGCAGGCCCTGACGGTCTTGGGGAGAATGGAGTCTTATGCCCTTCCCTTGGAAAAACCATTTGTCTATTGAAATGCAGTTGGCTTTTGAAAAGGGGCAAAGGACTCGTAAGGCCCCCAGGGTGAGAACGTGTCTCCTACAAGCCAACTCCAAAGTCAGTTTCTAGCATGGAGGGGACGTTCTGGGAACACGCAGGGCTGGGCTAGACGTGTGGTTGCCATTCCCCCGCCCCGACCCCCTTGCCGCTGATTCTAAATGCTGTTGTCCCAAGCAGAAGTGATTCTTATTTTTTAGCATGCTTAGAAAAAAAAAAAAAAATTCAGCGAAGGAAAACCCCCAAGCCGGCAACGTAATGAATGGGATAGTACAAAGGGAATTTTAAAAGAAGCGACAACATTTCTAGGGAAGGTTTCTTTGTGCGTTGCGGCGGCCACGGCGTGGTGAAGGCAGGTCACCTCTCTCACTCCGGTGCACGTGTAGGGAGGTCCTGCAGGCAAAAGCAGAGCCACGGAGGAAGGAAGAGACCCGGCAGGGGAATGCGCGTGCCGCGGTCCTGGTGCGTGTGTTCCTATCAACGCGTGTATACATTTATCAAATTATATCTGCTTTTACCTTTAAAATTTTATGAACACGGGCATATGGGGCTTTATCCTGCCACGGACTATGAGCGTGTGCGTGTGTGTGCGCGCGCGCGCACGCGTGCTTGTGTATATATGTGTGTGTACACGCGTAGGCAGGCCTGCTTGGCACTTGCGCCTCGAGTGGCTCAGAAAGCCTTTTGGAGGGGAGAGCCTCGGAGCGCGTGGGGCTGTGAGGCTGTGGGTGAGCCGACCTCCCCGGGGCCCCCGCCTGGCCCTTGGCCCACCAGGCGATGAATACATTTCCATCCATCTCCGGCCCCCATCACCTAGGCAGCTAATTCCTCTGAGCCCCTCTGCCTTATTAAAGTCACAGATCACTTTCGCGAGCTTAACGCTGTCAAGACCAGCGCGCCCCAGATCCAACCCCTCCCCGCCACGCACGCAGCCTCTCCTGGAGGGCTGCGGGTGGAGGTGAGGGTCCCGCCAGCCCCGCCACCCCCCGCCCGGCCCCCTCCTCGGTTCAGTCTGCCCGACGCCTTGCAGTGATCAGTGAGGTCGCCTCAAGATTCCTTCAGTAAAGCCCTTGGCAGGGATACAAGGGCCGTCACAGCTGTGCTGCACAGACCGGCTTCCAAAGGCAAGGACTGGGCCGGCCCACTTGAAGTGGCTCGGCGGCGGAGGGGTGCGAGGCTCGCTGCTGGTTCGGAGAACACTCCTCCCGTCCCCGGCTGCCTCGGCCTCCCCTGTTATGAAATATGGATGGTACCGGTTCCAGCGTTGGGAGACTCGCTGGCAGCGCCGAGCGTCTCCAAAGGCCCGCCTTGTGCAGGCACCTAAACACTTCACTGAGCAATCTGTCAACATGTCAGCAACACATGTTTTGTAAAAAGCTTCCAGTGGGAGTAATGACTCCCACCAGGACTTCCAAAATGCTTTGAATTCAGCAGATTTCTATTGCGGGCATCCCCTGGGGTGCCTTTTACAATGCCTACATTTCAGAAATTTGAGCCACAGACCCCTGGGGGTTTCCTTTCATAATGCCTCAAAATGTAGGGTTATATTGTTGGAAGTCCCCATGGGGTCTTTATTAATACCTGAATTCTGAGGAACTGGAAATTACACAGGGCACTGCAGGGGCCCAGATCCACACCAGGAAGAAGAGAAAAACTCTGTGGGGAGATTTTTTTTCTTCATGCAAGAGTGAAAGAGAAGAATTTGCTAAAGGACAAAATTGAGTGTGTTTGAGCTTCCTTCATTTAATCTGCCTTCTAGAACGCTACAGTAAAATCTGCAACGGGGAAGGGGGGAAATGACTTTTCTATTTTTAAATCTCACTTTGATATTTTAGGGGCCAGAGCATATTCTCTTTAAACACCCAGTGTCGAGGGGGTATTGTTTAAAAATAAATTATTTTTCTTTTTGGTAATTGAAAACACCTCTGCCGTGCCCCTCTCCCAGGTCTCCCCTCTTCCTTAGAGCCTGTTAAACTCCTGGGGCGCTTGCAGGCTCATTATCATTAACCGTTTGGGGTCGGTGTGAGATATTGGCCCGCTGGCCGTCCTCCCCTCCCCTCCCCTCCTCTCCCCTCCCTCCTGTGCATTAAAGATGAGAAAATCAACCTTGGAGATGGTCCAACCCCCTGTGCGAACTGGTTTCAAACCCGCTCTCCCAGCCGGGGCCAGCAGAATAGGGAAGAGCGAGGTTGCCTGCTACTTTTTTTTGCAAGCATTTTGTGGCCGAAGTCAGAAAAGACAGAAGGGATGTTCTGTCCCTAAACATGCGCACGCACGCGCGCACACACACACGCGCACACCAGCTTCTGCGTGTCACTGGTTCCAGCCTCGCTTGTCTGCACACTCACCTTCGGTATTGTTTTTTTAAAAGTTACAAGACTTCAGCATGTTAAGCCTTAGGGTTAATTTAAGCTGCTTTTTTCCTTTCTAAATCTGGCACTCACCGGCTTGCTGAAAAGAGGTCTCTTGCTCTCTCTATTTCTATTACAGTCTCATTGACTGGGACAAGAAAATAACATTGAGAGAGCTAACTTGCAGCAGCCAAGGCCAAGAAATTCTAAGTTGCTGATAAGTCCCTCCTCCCTCTTCCCCCTCCTCCCCCCCCTCCTCCCTCCTCCTTTCTGCCAGAGTGACTGGATCACACAGGGGACTCGGGAACTCACATTTTCCCCCCTCGGTGAGACTCCCAGACGGTGCTCAACCATCTGTGGTCCCGTGGGTCCCGCAGAGGGGGCCCGAGGAGGGGGGTTTGCCCATCAGGAGCTGGTTGGGTCAGACACTCACAGAGATCCTCTGCACCCACCCTGAGCGGGCTGATTAATTAAGCAATTGCATCATTGATTCAAGGTTTGTGATTTGGTGCCAGGGCGCTGGCTGGCGCATTCCTGAGCTCCGCTTCCCTCCCCTGGGTTGTCAGTTGTGGGATCCCTTTCTTTTTTTCTGGCCGGAATTTCCTCCTTGTGCCCGCCCTGGGCACTTGGTGAGGAGAGGAATTGGGGCCCCCTCGTGTGTCAGTCACCCCCCCCCCCCAGCCCCCAGCCAGGAAGCTCTGGTGGCTTCTGCGGTGCCTTGATGGGTGGGGCTGTGGGCTTACAGCCCTGGGCAGACCCCAGGAGGGGACTTTTCTCCTCCCAGCAGGCCCCGTGGGCTTCAGCAGGGGCTCCGGGACTGAGGGCAAGGAGCCCCGTGGCGCTGATTTGACATTTTTAGCGGAAGACCTTTGTTCAGACCAATTTCCAAGTAGCTTTGGGTTGGAGTGCATTCTGTTTTTTTCTTTTTCTTCCTTCCTTTCTTCTTCTTCTTCTTTTTTTAAAACCCGGGCCTATTTTTCCTTTTTCTTTCAAAGCGATGAAATAGAGTCTGACCCCGGGGATCCCATTCTTGCCATCTCTTTCCCCAAGCCACCCTCTCCCGCCTGACCAAGAAGGCCTGAATTTCCCAGCGGCCTCTGGGTCTCAGGCCGTCCTCTCCCTGCCCCCTTCTCGGGTCTTCTGAGGGCTGCAGACTCCCACGGGAGGCCGTATCCCAGCCTGGGGCCCGGTACCCGAGCTGCAGGGTGGGAGCCGCCATTTTCCCGTCCTCCTTCCTCTTGGAGACTTGGGCCTCATTTGAGGGAGGCAGCGAAGCCTGCTCAGATGCATTCATAGTCTCTGACCTCAGGGTTGAGAGTCCCGGGGATGGGTGGGAGAGCAGTGGAGGAGGAAAATTCAACCCACTTCCAAGAATACAGACTTTTTCCAGGGGAGGCCCGAGCTATGTGGCAAGAACCTTTACAGTTTTCATGGAATGCAGGTGGCATTATACGAGTCACCCCCTCACCCCCTTGTCCCTGCGCGGGGTAGGGGTGGGGTGGCAAAGAACAAACCCAAACCCAAACCCAAACCATAGGGACACCAAAACCGAACAATGGAAATTCCTTCTCCTTGTGTGCCTCGGAGTAAACAGTGAAGACACCGCCTTTGGGAAAGAGGGGACTGCAAACTTAGGTTCTTTAGAAAACCCACCCTGTTTGCCAAAATAGATGGCAAACCTCCTTCCAGCACTAAAATCCATGTGGTTCCAGAAACGCAGGGTTGGGGAGAGGCGGAGTCCTTGCGCCCCCAAACAGATGTCCGGGGAGAGGAGGCCAGAAAGTCTCCTCCGTGCAGTGATTTATTTTATTTTTTAGATCTATATGCTTTGGCCACATTTATTTATTTATTTCCAAAGGGCTATTTTTGGCGTCTGCCCGGGCTCCTTTGTAGCAAAGCCCCCTTTTCTAGAATTTCCTCTCCTTTATTAGAGTTACAGCTCAGCTTTGTGCGGCCCCGGGGGAGCCGGCCAGCCGCTGGCAATTTCTCTCAGACACCCAATTACCCCCTGACGTCAGTGCCTCCTCGCCCTGCTCCCCTGGGTGCCTGCATTTTTTCCTTTGTAACACTAATAGCTGACTAGCTAAGTGCCTGTCGGTTCCTTGGCAGAGGAGTTGATTGTGTTTTCGGCTGGATACTAAATCCAAAAACTATGTAAAAATGTCAATAGGTGAGTGCACATTGATTTTGGTTAGTCACAGTGATATTTGAGCCCCTTTGGGGACTCTGTCTGGGGAAGTATTTTACAAGAAAGATAATATAACAGAAAATTACTGGAGCTCCGCGGGTCTCTGGTGGGTTTCTTAGGGGCCTGCTAAATTGCTGTAGAATCAACAAATGCTTTATTAATCTAAATTTGTGGTTTTGTTCTTTCTTCTCTTCAGAAGGTTGGAGTTTTAATGATGCCGGCGGCGAGGCTGGGCGGCGCGGCCCGCACCTTGGCTGCCGGGCTGGGGTACCCTGGCTGGTAATGAACTCCCAGAGGATTCTGGGAGCAGGGCGGCTGTGTTCCCAGCCGGCTTCCTGGGGAATGCGGAGCAGGCGCCGGGCCCTCCGCTTGCCAGGCCGAGGTCTGCGCGAGCAGATAAAGTGAGGGGCTGAGGGCCCGGAACAGCTGTGCCGGGCCAGGCTGACTGGGAGCGGCTGATAAGGGCCCAGAAGGAGCCCGCGCGGGCGGCGTGGCACCGCCAGAAATCTGACGGGGTATCAGGACTGGCAAAGAAAGTTAAGCGCGGCCGGTTCCGGGGGATGGTTGGCGGACCTGCGGAGAAAGATAATGGTAATTGATGGAATCAAAGTCACAACACAGCCTTGTGTTTTCTTGGCAATTAATTCCCCCCCCCTCCCCAACTGCTCACCCCCTGGCATTCTCGGAGCCCAGGATGCCCCGTGAGCAGCCTGTGTGCTCAGATAATCAGCATGCCCTCCTCTCTTTGGCGGATGGGAGCCGGGAAGATGCGGCCGGGCACAGACACAATTAGAGAGACCAACCTTTAAAAAAATCGAGTGCAAACAAGTCGGAAGAGAAAGCCCCACTGAAAAGTTAGTGATGCGTCACTCCGGGAGCTCATCTGATCTCACTCTGGAAGGCAAGGAGGAAAATCGATGTCTTTGTAGGAGCGCAGGGCGCCGGGTCTCCTGGCTGGGCTGGACAATGCGAGTGGGGCCAGTCCCCGCACCCGCGCGCACATGTGCACGCGCGCGCGCGCGCCTCCCACATGGCGCTGCCGGGGAGACTGGGCTGATAATGGGACAGCAGTTTATGCGTACGCCGCGCACAGACGTGCCTGCCTCTCCTGCGCGTGTCGGCCTGCCCCCCTCTACCTTTTGTCCCTTGAAAGGCAGCCCTTCTCAACAATAGGCCGACCAGGCTGTTTCCGCGGGCTCACGCTGCCCGCCTGCTCCCCGTAGGTAAGGCCGTCAGCCGGCCTTTTGTTGTGCACACGCTGGGGCACACCTGCTTGCAGACACGCGTGAATGCACAACTCTGGTGCTCACGCCCGCTCTGCTGCACGGCCCCGGCTTGCTGGTTCCCTCGCGGGTCCGGCTGGGCCCCAGGGAGCGCCCTTGGCGACTCCATGATCGTAAGCAAATAAAACACTCCAAAAAATTTCCCCGGAGTCTTTTGAAATTAAAATCGGTGTGCAGGAAAGCGGCGTGCCAGTCCGGCGTGTGGGGTGCAAGTCTCCAAACAACTGGAGATCGAATCAGGGAAGTGAGCGGGAGCAGTCTTCCAGGCGATTCTACCTGGCCTTTGGCATGCACACCAGGGTCCTGCTTGGTCGGTGTGAGTGAGGAAAGGCGCTCCTACACATTTTCTTGCCTCCTCGCTTTCTGGGAGCGGCCCTGCTCCCGGCCCATCTCTGGCTAGGTGACAGAAGCCAGGTGACAGAGGGACCCAGTGGGGCAGGACTGAGAGGCTTCTGCTTTTATTCTGACCTCCTGTCAGGTCCATGCTGTCCTGCCTGGACGAGGGGCTGACATTAGCCTTCCATGGAGGAAGCAGGGTCCTGAGTGTGGTCAGAGAGAGAGAGAGAGAGAGAGAGAGAGAGAGAGAGAGAGATGTGGGCGGGGGCGGGCCCTCCCCTCCCCAGCCAGCCTCCTCCCCCCAGACGGGCTGCATTCCTGCATCAGCCCTCGGCTCCCCCAGAGCTTTGTCTCCCCTCTAGGGCCGGAGGAAGGAGGTTTGGAAAGGAGGCCCCCTGGTGACTTCTGAGCCATCAAAGCCTGGGACAGCACGCCTCCAGGCCCCTCGGCTCCCCTCCTGAATGGGCTCCGCAGGCCGGCAGCTGTTTTGGGGCCTGGAGAGGAGGAAGGGGGCTGGTTCTTTGTCCCTGGAAGGAGGCCTCCCGGAGGCCCAGGCCTGCATGGCGGGCAGCCACGTTAACCTTCCACCCTGGGGGGAGGGGGCTTGCCTGAGGTCAGGCACATAATGAGGCCAGGTCCCTGGCTGTCCCCTGCCTGGGCTCCTGCAACAAAGGCCCAGTCAGGCTGCACAATGAGGGGGGAGGCGGCCGGGTGGGGGCGGGTAGGTGCTGCCACAGCCGGCCTCTGCGGCCCAGGGTTTCCTTCCAGCCCACCCCATGCTGGGCGCTTCAAAGGGGCAGAGGGGAGAGGCCGGCTGGCCAGGCGGGCCTGGGCCTCCTGCTCCCAAAGCTGCCGCTGGAGGTGGAAAAACACCTTGAGAACAGAGCCGTGGAGTCAGGTTTTAGGAATCTGGCGCTGTGGGGAGCCCTTCCTATGGGGTCTTTCTCTGGCAGCCCTGTTTCACTTTCTTTGTCTGGAGCCAGAGCTCAATATGGCCCAATTATTTAAATCAGAGCCTTTCAAATCAATAACAACAACAAAGGTGCCAGCCTGCGTAGGACCGCCTCGCTCCTCCTGAGTGACTCTGCTATCTGCTTGATGAGGTGGGGGGTGAGCAGGTGTGAACACCTCCATCTTTCAGGTGGGAGGAAGGGAGGGGAAGAGCAGTCCTGGGGCTCCGAGCTTGGCTCTCTTCTGCCCGTAAACTGAGAGCTGGGCATCAGGCCCCATTTCGCGGATGACTCCACTGAGACACCAAGCAAGCCTGCCCGAGGCCGCACGGCTCTGTCTCTCACGAGCTCTGCGACTCCTGGAGTTCCTGGACATCCTCGCGCCTAGGTTTCCTCATCCGTAGAACGGGGCTGATGATAGTACCTGCCGCGCGGGAGCTCCGGGAGGATGCGTTGCAACACCATGTCAAGGGCCTGGGGTGTGCACAGGAGACACCCGATAGAGCAGTGGCTGCTCTGGGTGAAGTCGGCGGCTCTGGAGTCTGGGCCAGGACTTCCCGGCTCCCGGGCCAGTGCTCTTTTTGCCTCTGCCCCAAACCGAAGCAAACTCTGTAAGGTGGCTGAGGGATGACTGGTCCGACCCGCTTGGTGTGGAGCTGGGACGAGCCCCAGAGAGGGGAAGGGATGGTCTGAGCCGCGGATGCGGGCGTGTGGGGTACCTGCCTGGGAGCCAGAGAGGCCTCTGAGGGCCATGCCCTCCTGTGGGATGCACAGACGTGGGGCGCACGTACGTGCTGGGCGTCGTTGGCCAGCTTCTGCTCAGCTGCGGAGACTTGCTTCTTCACATGATATTGGACCACGTCTTGTATTTTGGAGATGCTCGCGAGGATTTCCGGAGGCCCTTGCGGCACTACCCCAAGCGGCTGTTGGGGTAACCCAGAATTGGCCTGCCTGGCCCCCTTCACTCTCGCCGTGGCCCCGGGGGGCGGTGCCTGTCCTGGGGAGAAGGCGTCGGTGTCCGGTGTCCTTCCTGGAAGGAGGAGGGCGGGGCCTCCGCTCTCTTGGCTCGGAGGCCAGCTACGGTCTTGTGTCCGGAGTGTCCAAAGCCACATTCCAGACTGGCCCGAGGGTAAACCTCGGTGGATGGATCCCTCGCCTCTCATGTTCTCTTGTCTTCGTTCTCCTCTTCGTTGGCTTCGTGCGAGCCAAGCTCTTCCTAGGAGGGGCCGGTCCATCCCCTCCCCACACCCTCCAAGCTTACATCTTCCTTGCCGATATAGAGCCCCTCCTGACTACTGCTAGGAAGGCCTCTGGATTTGCTCTGGCTGGTCCAGACCCATCGCCGGCCCACCCAGACCAGGCTGGTGGCTGGGGGCAGGCCATTTGGCCAGACCCGGGGTATCCGAAGCACACAGAGGGGTGTTCGCTCAGAGAAGACAGGACTGCTTTTACAGAAGGTGGGATGGACGGTGGGCAGGCTGAAAACCTGGTGTGTTCCACCTCAGGCATCGGGAAGCATCCTTTGAACTTTGTTCACGGGTCCTACGGGCTCAGGAGCCCGACAGCCTGGCTTCTAATTTCACTTCCGCTTCGCACTTACTGTGTGGTGTTGGGCAGACCACTTAACTCCTCGTGCCTCAGTTTCGTCGTCTGCAAAACGAGACAGACAGTAGTCCACACCACCACCTAGTTTGTTGAGAGAATCGAGGAGGCGGCCATGTAAGGTGCTCAGCGCGATGCCGGGCACATGAGAAGCGCTGACGTAAACGTTAGCTGTTACTGTTCCCATGAACTCACTCGCTCGTCCACTGAGCTCTCGCACTCAGACAAGAAGTGAGTAAGTCGTGGTCTCTGCCCTTGTGAAACTCACGGCGGGATTCTATGATGATTTTTTATTCTTTTATTCAAGAACTATTTATCAAGCCCTTACTGTATGCCAGGCACGGTGCCAGGCTGTGCTCAGGACACAAGGGTCAGGTACCTTTCCTGAGTCTTAGCTCCTCATCCAAACACCAGGGATACTAAGATCTTCCGCAGAGAGGCTGCAGAAAGAGACTAGGTATGGAAGTGTGTGAAAAATTTGGAAGTGGCTTTTAATCCGGCATATTGTCAGTGGGTGAGCATCTGCTTGCTTGTCGGGGCTTGTCTACCCCGGGGGTCGAGCTTTGCCCAGCCCCCTCCTCGTGTCCCCTTCTAGAGACTTCTCCCTGTATGGCTGGGCTGTGCTTGCTGGCCAGCAGGATGGAGAGGTGGCTTCAGGGCTTCTGCGTCCTGGTTGCAAGAGGGGGAGGCCACGCTTGGGTCCAGGTGTTGATGGTCGTTGGTGGAGGCCACGCTTGGGTCCAGGTGTTGGTGGTCGTTGGTGGGAGCCACTGGGCCTAGTGGCTCCTATTCCCTGGCTTCGCTGAGGCTTGCTTTCTTGGGAGGTCGTGGGCTTGGCTCCACCGAGGGCTTTGCTGCATTGTTTCGAGCAGCTCTGTGCACCAAGGATGCAGGCCAGCCTTCTGCAGGAGGACAGGACACGGAGGGAGAGAACCTCCCCCTCATCTCCTCTGGCCCATGGGTGGGTATACTCACAGGCGACGTACTCTGCGTAAGAAATGGGGCAGTGGGGCAGCAGGTGCCCGGTTCCGCACATCAAGAGAGAGCTAAGCAATTGTTCTGCGCCTGCTGCAGGCCAGTCGTCATTACAAGGCCACCGACTGGTCTCACCTTGTGCCAGCCGCCCTGCTGACTCCTTCTCAGATACCTCATCCTTTAATGCCCTCAACGTCTGTCTTAGATAGAAGCTTTGGGGATCCTGTATTTTTACCTATCAAGCCGGGACGCGGCAGAAACCCGTGTGTGTCTGGCCACGCATCCCAAGGTCGCGGTCCCTGAGTTGCGCAAGGTGAGGTGTGCACGGTCTCTGGCATCTTCGGAGCTGGGAGAGGCCCAGAAGGTGGCATTTTCTTTCTACGAGTTAGAAATTTCTGAGGCCGGAACTGCCAAGAGATAAGAACCCTGGTAGACTGGAGGATGTCTTTGTACATACTCTTCATGTACATATGTGTCCGCGCTGAGTATATCTCTGTGGGCTGTATTCACTCCTTTCTAAAGGAGCCCCCTTGTCTTGCTCTGGCCAAATCCTTCCCCGCGAAGGAATGGCCCCTGCAGACCCCCTCGTGGTGACCAGAGGCTCAAAGTCAACAGCCTCGGGCCTGCTTCCGAGAAGGAAGTAATCAATGACCCTGATCAGATGCCTGCCTGCGCCTCAGGCTGGAGCCGATGGCTTCTGGGGCAGGTCGCCCCCCCCCTGTCTCCACACACTCCCCAGGGTCTGGTCCAGCCAGACAGGAATCAGCTCACAGGAATTCATTAAGTTTGCCCGCAGACCTCCCGGCCCCTCTCTGGAGCCGCCTCCTGCTACCCACTGGCTCCGCCCTCCAGCCTGTCACCTCCAGCCTCCTGGTGCCGCCAAGGACAGACCCCTGGGGCGGCCAGACCCCTGGGGCCGCCTGTCCCCCACCCCCCAAGCAGGATGCAGTTCCGCTGGGCCTTCTCTGGGCCTGGGCCTGGCCACATAATTCAGTCTTGGGCTGAATGTAGGGAGGAAGTTCTCCTGGATTTTCCGTTTTCCTCCTCTGAAAGCTGGTGGCTGACACGTCCTATCTTCTGAAAGGGAGGAAAAGTGGCACAATCTTTCCATCTCCTTGTCTCCCTCTCCCTCTCGCCCTCCTCTGGCCCCCATTCCCATTGGAATGCTGCTTAGCGCTGCTCTCTGTGTGCCTGTCCTGGGGAGGGTGAGGCTTCTAATAGGCGTGGCCTTGAGTTCTTTCTGGGGCATGAATAACTTGTTTGCTTAACCCATCAGTATCTTATTGGTGCCTCCTCTGGAACCTCTGTGTACCTTTTTATCAATAATAATAATAATAACAATAATAATAATACTACACAGAGACTGAGCATGAGCAGGGGAGGGGTGGAGAGAGAGAGGGAGGCACAGAATCTGAAGCAGGCTCCAGGCTCCGAAGCAGGTGTCAGCACAGAGCCTGATGTGGGGCTCAAACTCATGAACTGTGAGATCATGACCTGAGCCAAAGTTGGACGCTTAACCAACTGAGCCACCCAGGTGCCCCGATAATAATTATTATTATTATCTAGAGGGTGGAAGCCCTAGAGAGTCTTTGGGAGGCGATGTCACACCATGGAAAGAAGAGCAGCTGATTTTGATTTTGACACTTCTGTGTTCAAATTCTTTCTCGGCCCTACGTTAGCGATCTTTGGCAGTTAACCTATTTGTGGGCCTTAGTTTATCCCTCTGTGAAATGGGGCCGCCGCAGCTTTGCTTGCACGGTGATGGGAGATTCAGAGGGGTGAGTGTGAAGGGCCGGCACCCTGCCTGGCACACTAGGGCTGCAGTCGGTGAATTGTGGGGAACGAGACACCCCCGAAGGGATGAGATGGGGTACGTAGGGTGTGAAGAGAGGGCCTTCACCAGCGGACGGTAGGTGGAACAGCACGGAGCGATCCCGGCCAAGGAGAGGAGTGACCCACAGTGCTGTGACTGCCGAGTTCTCTTGTGTGACAGAGCTGGGTCTCATCCTGGGAGCCCTCGGGGGCTGGTGGGGTCCAGAGATGTGGCCATTGTATTTTTCTGTCTGGGGCAGGACAGCCCTCCCAGCTGCTCCTCACACACCCGTCTCCGGCCAGGTCGCTGACCCATCTCCGGCGACGACACCCCGCCTGTTGCTGGCCTTCGTGAAGTTACACTGGAGATACCAGAGGTGACGCCACATGCCTTTGGGACCCCTCCCCCCCAAGTGCCCCCTGGTGGAGGCACACTTGAGGGAATACCGACCTCTCCTAGGGCATTCTAGAGGGAAGGCAGGGGAGCCGGGCCTGGTCTCCATATTGCAGACACAGTAGGCCTTTCCAAACCCCTGAGGGTCACAGGGAGGTATCATCCTAGGGAGGTGGACTTCGGGTATTTCCGAAAACCCGCCAGGAGAATTCTCCAGGAGGGCAGCATAGCCTTGCCCCAGTGCTTGGCCACACCTCACCATCTTGGGCCCGTGTCCCGAGCCACCGTATACAAACAGGAACATAGGCCCGTTTGCCCGCACCCGAGCCTCCAGATCCTCACCTCTGTGCCTGTGGGCTCGGCCAGGGTCTCTCGCGCTCCCTGCTCTGCTGGCCCTAGGAGCCCGTGAGGGCTGGCCCGTCCCAGCCCAGCCCGGGCTCACCCCGGCATCCGGGGCACCGCCGCCTGCGGCCCAGGCCTCCGGACCCCCAGGAGCTGCAGGGTTACACTGAAGGCTTTGCAAGGAGAAAATCCTACAACCTCGAACTTGTCTTCTGTTCCCATGCCCGCCGCCTGTGAATTTGCAAGTTTTTTTCTTTTTCAGGGAGTCACTCATTTATCACGTGAATAACACACTTACACCCCATGGTTTGTGTATGTGTTTTAAGAATGTCAGTGATTTATTTAAATCATTAGGCATTTTAAATGTGCCGCTGTTTTGTCACCCTGTCCTGGCATTTCTTCATTCATGACACACACCCGGATTCTCCTCACTGGGGAAGACCCGGGCCTCCCTCAGCCTCCGAGAGAGCCTCCCGGGCCGCCGGCGAGGCCCCTTCTGAATGGGCTCCCGCATGGGGCCTGCAGGTGGCCTCCTGGGCCCAAGACTCGGTGGACTTCCCTCCGCTTTTGAGAAAGAGGGCGGGTTCCCATGTGCCTTTTCTGTCGAAATTATCTCCCTAGCTCCTCCCCTCGATACAAAAGGCCCAAGTCTGGGTCCAGAGTAAGTTATTTGTAATGCATTTTTAGAGTCCATATTGCAATATTAGCCATGACTGTCTGCTGTGTAGAAAAAGGGGGAGTCTGCGTTTGAAGTCTAATCCAGCTTCTACTTAAGCTCAGTCCCTGGGCAATCCTTTTTTCTGCCGCTGAGCTCAAACCGCCGGTCCTCAGGTTTGATCTGCTGCCCCACGGAGCCCTGCCCAATGTGAATTTGAAGAGTTTTTTTTTTTTCCCCCTCTCAACCAGGGAGACTTGCAAAAAAAAAAAAAAAAGTCCCCATGGTCCATGGCATCGGCTCCCACAGTAGGTCCCTGGGTCCCTCCCAGAGCCCCTGTGGCCTCCAGCCTCCCGAGGGGGGCAGTGCCCCTTCCTCGGGGTCTCCGAGGAGCCCCTTTGAGCTCTCTCTGCTGGTGGACGGCGAGCCCTGGGGAGTCCGGGAGTCCTGTCTGGCATGTGGGGGGCCGAGCAAAAGGAGGGAAAAAAGGGAGGGAAATGAAAGGCGTGAGTTTGTCGGGAACTGGTGCTGGCGGTGGAAACAGGAGCCGCAGCAGGACGGAACCTGGTGGCCTTCAAAACTTTTCTTCTCCCCTCTCGCCACACGACTCGGAGGAGGCAGGCAGTAATTAAAGGCCCCCCTGGCTCCTCATTTTCTGTGCCCATGGCTTTGATCTGGCTCATGTTGGGCGGCTATTTTCATTGTTCCTGCTTTTCTTTCATTCTTTTTTGATGGCTGAAATGATGATCTTTGATTCCAGAGTCGGAGGTGGGCAGGAGAGTGTTACAGGTCTTACATAATGCATCTTTCACATCTTATTTTTAAACACGGGCATAATCAGGGCTGGGCCGAGGCTGGGCTTGATTTTAACCCGTGTTCGGGGAGAGGCGGTCGCCTGCCCTGTGGTGCCGGCCCGGGGGTAGGTGGGGACAGGCAGTCCTGTGCAACTGAATGAAAATTACTAGAGGAAGCGTTTTCCCCTCCACCCCTTTCTAAATATAACCTGGAGGGAGTTTTTCCTAATTGTTCCCCTATGGCCGGAGATGTGCTGAGAGCGAGCAGGACGGGGAAGGCTTAGCCCGTGTAGCTGGGCTTCTCTCGGCGACGCCGTGGGAGGCCCACACACTGTTTATGAGTGGACGTTAATAAACTGTAAGGGAAAGCGCAGGAGGAGGTATATGAACCAGTAAGGTGTATGTATGAACCGGGATGAAATGGAGGGAGACGCCAGGCAGATGCGGCGGCAGAGGGGGCGGGTGTCACCGTCTCCAACGTCTGCACCCCCATCGCAGCTCCTCAGCTCCCACCAAGCAGACGCAGAGAATCTCCCAGAGTAGCCCCTGTGGGCTCGACAGAGATGAGAACACGCGGCCCTGAGGGGGAGAGGTCCGTGGCCCGGGCCTGGCGGGAGGATGCGCGTGGCCAAGTCGGGGATCGCAAGCTCGGGTGGTGGCAGGCGCTGGGCGGGGCGGGGTGATGGAGATCACGTGCCCGCTAGGGTACAGCTGGTCCTCAGCTCCTGGCGCTCGCTGCTGGGCTGGGGGCTGGACCTGCTATTGCTCAACTTTCCAGATGTCCAAGAGAAACCAGGAATTCAGTTGTCAAGGGTTGAAATTCAGTGAAGGCCAAGGTTGGGAGGTGGGACAGCCTTGGGTGGGGAGGCAGAGAGGGGGTGGCTAGGGCAGCGGGCTGCAGAAGCACGTGGAGCCAAG
This sequence comes from Paguma larvata, assembly GCA_030068075.1. Classification (NCBI taxonomy): domain Eukaryota; kingdom Metazoa; phylum Chordata; class Mammalia; order Carnivora; family Viverridae; genus Paguma; species Paguma larvata. The sequence goes on along the minus strand of CM057841.1, from coordinate 27,697,385 downwards.
CGGAAACTCGGGGAGGGCCTTGACTGCGTTCGGCAACCTCTGCGTGGGGCAGACTGGGGAGGCCGGTGGCCTGAGAGTGGCTAGCTCCGAGAGGGATGCCGGGGCGCTTCCTGGCGGGGAGCTCCACTGGGCTGGACGGGTTCTGCACGTGGTGTCTAAGGCCGCACGTCACTGCCACTGAGAGCTTGGCGTTCGTGAGGGCGTGGATGCATCCTGCAACCTGGGAACAGACCCGCGTAAGAATTGCCTTGCTCTTTGGACAGTGCTCATGGTGCATTTCCTGCGAGGGTCCGCGGCTGGCCTTCCTGCCCACCTACCCCGGGCCTAAGTCCCAGGATTTTCAGACAGTGGTATTTCCATAGATGCTTATTGAGCACCTACTGTGTACACAGCAATCAGCAAGGCAGGCCTAGTGCACAAGGGAGGACAACAGACAAATTGTCACATCACTACATATGGCAGTAGAGGCGTGTGGGTGTCTGGAAGGAAGCGTGTGAGACATGAGAGAGAAGCAGAGGCTTCTCCAAAGAGCTGATGTTGCAGTGAGGTGGGATAGCATACAGAAATAACGGGGATGGCAGAGAGGGGCTTCAGAGACCCCAAGGCAGGCGGGCGAGTGGGAGTTGGAGGACCTTGGGCAGGTAGTGCTGGGGAGTGGTGAGCAGTGGGGTGCACTGGGGAGAGGGGTGTGGACCGACCCCTGAAAGCCTTGTGGGCCAAGGTAGGGGCGCTGGGGGGTGAGGAAGATGGATGTGGGCTGGGTGGGGAGGCCGAGGAGACAGTGCAGGTGGTGGAAGTGGAGAGAGATCAAAGGGCACATTCGAGAACTTTCTAGATGGCAAAATCAGCAGGGCTTGGGGATGGATTCGAAGCTGGGGGCAAGGGAGTGTGGGGTTCTGGGGAGACCCTGGGGTTCTGGCTGGGGCAGGGTGAATGGAGAGGTCTTTCCTGAAGTGGGGAGGCCTGGAGAAGGGGCAGGATTGTGGTGGAGGCGTCCGCCCCCTGTTCTGGCAGCACTGGGCCAGGCCAGGGTCCTGAGGCGAAGCTGCTGAGGGCCGCATGGTGCAAGTCCAAGGAGCCAGAGCTGGCTGCCCTGCAAGACCCCACCCTGCATGAAGGCCGGGACCACCCCTACTCCGTCCCCAGTTGAGCCCAGTTAGTGTGTGTTGAGGAGCCTGCTCCAGGAGGCCACCGAGCACTTCAGACATGTTGGGACCAGGTGCTCCTTGACCCTTGAATATCTTGCCCTGGGCTGCCTCCTTCTCCACCTTCTGAGGGAGGCCCACTGCCGGCCCTCGAGCTTGTGTACCTGGCCGGCTGGGCTGCATGGTGTTCGGATGGGAGTGGCCTGTCCAGATTTCCTTGCTCCCTTGTAAATCCTTTGGCTGGCCAAGCCGGGCCTCCGAGGCCGGGGAGAGCCGGCCGCCGGGGTGACGGTGCCTTTCTGGGCTGATTATGTAGGAGAGCCGAACGTTTCCACCTGCCGTCCAAGCTGCACACAGGTCTGCTTCACGCGGTGTGTGCAGCGCCTGGCGGCCCGCCCGAGACTCCCCACCGCCTGATGGGATCCCTCCATTTATGACCCGCTGCTCTCAGCAGCTCCCTCTTGCCGTTGGGCTAGGGTGGGAGTGGATCCCGCTTAGCCCGGCAGGCGGGGCCTAGAAGCGGCTCATGTTGGGAAAGGGCTCCTGGGGAGAGGGGTCTTCTGGGAAGACGGGGCTCCCAGATGGGTTTCAATTCTTCAATTCTTCACAAGCTGAATTTCTGCTGCTTGTTCAAGGCGGCTCCCCTGGGTTTGCTCCGTGGAGTCCAGGAGCCGGACGTCAAGAGATCACTCATCTCCTGACCAGCACCTTGAGAGGCCCAACTTCTCTCTTCGTCCTCATCCTGAAAGTAGACTTTCCAAGAGAGGCACAACCAGGTCTGGGCGGACGATGGGGAGGCCAAGGTTCTCCTTATATCGATGACTTTCTCGCTCGCAGCCTGGGGTCTTTTCATCTCTGCCCCATTTCTTTTGCCACCCAACCTTGGGGCTAATTAATGACGTGACCTTCCTCTTGATAGTTTATAAAAATCCCTCTGATTCCTTCCAGAGCAGTTGGAGAATCTGAGCATCTCTGATACGGGGCGCCTGGGTGGCTCAGCCCTTGGGCATCTGACTCTTGATTTCAGCTCAGGTCGTGATCCCAGGGCCGTGGAATTGAGCCCCGAGTCGGCCTCCGCACAATGTGTGGAGCGTGCTTAGGATTCTCTCCCCCCCCCACCTCTCTCCCCCACACCCCCCCCACCCCCGCCCATGTGTGCACTCTCTCTGTCTCTCTCAAATAAATAAATAAATAAATAAATAAATATCCCTGATGTATCTAGCCATGTTATTATAGTTTTATAACCTGAGAATTCAGCAGATGAATGAAAAGGCAACAGTTAGTTGAATTTTGAGAAAAAAAAATCCTCATTATCCAAGCACCCTATTTTCCCGTTTGATTCTTTTCTCTTAGTCCTTGTCCTGACACAGGTGGGTTTACAGGATTATAACCGGAGGGAATCTGCTCTGCTCTGCTCTCCTGCCCAGCGAGAGGTGGTCTGACCCGCCTTTAGAGTCTGTGGTCCACGTAGCTGCTCTAGGCATCTCTCCCGAGACACTGGGATTTCCCAAGAGGCTTTTCTTCCTCCGAGTTTCCTTCGGACCCCGCACCTCTCGAGGGGACGGTTCTCAGTGTGCCTTGTGGCAGAGAGGAAGGAGCTCTGAATTTAGGGTCGGGAGAACTCAGGGCTAGTGCGGGTTGCCACTGACTGGCTGTAAATGAACTTGGCCCTTCGTTTGCCCGGGTGTCAGTTTCCCCGTCTAAAGAGGAGGGTGGATCTCATCCACCTCTGATGTTCCAAGATTTGGGATTCAAAACAAGGAATCTACTTATAGCAAGTGTGAATATTATTTACAAGAATATACTTATGTTCAGTTCTTCTTTGTAGCTCTTACCCCAGTGGTGACGTATTTGGTGTATTTCTGATCCTTGTCTGTGTCCTGCGTGACATGGTCAGGCCCGTGTGGGGTCACCTCGGCCTCAGCCTCGGCCACTGCCAGGTGGCGCACAGAAGAGCTCCATAAGTATCGTTGAGCGAAAGGTCAGGTAGCACAGTCAGTGGCAGGTGCCAGGCTCCCCTCTGCTCCCGTCCACAGATTCTAATTGGTGAGGAACACCAATTTGTGAGGTGGGGGGGGGTGGGGCGCAAGTCCTCAGTCCTCCGGGCACAGTCCCTTCTTTATCAGGGTCAGAAGCGGGAGATAAGCTGCTGGGTGCTCCCTCAGCCCTGAGGTCCCTTGCCTGACACAGGCGTCCAGGTGGGAGGGGGTGCTCTCAGTGGGGTGGGCACCCTAGGGTGGGCCACTAGGTGGCCACTCTGTCGAAGCCCCGATACCTACTCAGAGCTACCCCACAGGGCACAGCGGTTGTAGCTGTTGAGTGCTCACGATAGGTGGCACCCCATTTCATCATAACAGCCCTGTGTGGTGGGTATGGTGACCATCATTCCCATTTTACAGACCAGGAAACTGAGGCTCAGAGAAGTTATAATTTTCCCACGGTCGCACAGCCAGGACGTGACAGGGGTGTTTGTACCTGGTGGCGTGCCTTCAGAGTTCACACTCTGCATGACTGACCTCCACCGCTCTATCAGCTCAGTGCCCCACAAGCCTGCTCTCCCCTCTCCTCCTCTCTCTCGGGCCCTCCTGCCATGCTCAGCGACAGCCCATCTGTCAGAGGTTCTGTTCTGGCCAGATGCGATGCCCCTCCTGGGACCCCAGGCCGGGGCAGTTGCTACAGAGGGAGGTGAAGGGAATTCCCAGGTCTCCCCGTTGCTCCAGACCCTGGCTTTGCATGCACGGCCTGGGAGAGTCTGGCAGCCCTAGGCTCTTCCCTGTGGCTGGGCCTTCTGCGCACAGGAGGAACCCCTGGCCCGCCCTCCTTTCCCTGTGGGGGTGGGATGGGACTTGCTTGGTCAGCCCCGTGGGTCATGGTGAGCCCAGCGACCTGGCCATTTCTCAGCTCCTTTCTCTCGTATTTGAGCAAGGGGCCTGAGGAGTGGGGCAGGACAGGGGGATTGAGAGAAACAGAGGCAGGATTGGGGAGTGAAGGTGGGGGCGGGCAGGGAGGTGGCTAGACCCCCAGAGGGGGAAGAGAAAAGAAGATGGGTTGCAAGCAGACGTGGGGAAGAGGTGAGGCTTGGCTCCCGAGCGGGAAGAGAAAGGGGGAAGGGGCGGGAATTAGTAGAAAGAGGAGCCCAAAGGGAGGGGAGGCAGACCAGAGAGAAGGATATGGAGGGGGCTGCAGGGCCTGTGTTAGGTACGGAAGGAATCCCAGTGTCGGAAGCTGATTACATGTGGAGGCCGAGGCCTCCGGGAACCCTGAGCAGGCAGGCGCTTGGAGGCGGTGGTGGAGGCCGTGGGGGCTGGGTGTGCCTGCGGGCTCCCCTCACTGGCACACTGTTACTTTGAAGTCCCTGACATTTGTGGCAAAACAATCTGGTCTGAGGTCTCGTTAGCCTCTGCTTTCCCGCACACACCCCGCCATTTAATCTCCCCGTCCAAACTTCCAACACCAAGGTTTGTGAATCTGCCCTGCTTGCTTTGTGAAATCTCTTGCCAACGTGAACTTGCAGTGTTCATACACAAGAGTTTTTCCTCCTCTTTCCTCTCCCCCAGAAGCGCTCAATTACCGAAGCTCTGCTGTCTGGGGGGGAGGGGGAGGACAGCTGCCAGAAGAGAACCCATGTTTTACTTTCCACTTAAACTTTGGAGCGGCTTAGTCTGGATGCTGGTGGGTTTCGTTTTCCGCCAACTGGTGCAGCCACCCCTACTGCTCAGGACAAAGGAAGCCTTTGGTGCTCGGCCATTACCTCCAAACCCACCCTTCGTTTCGCGCCTCCCTTCCTACGGGACTCCTACCAAGTTCCCCATGTGGTTGTTCTGCTTTGCTCACCTGAGGCCTGAGCCTCTGAGCTTCAGATTTGGGGAAGCCTTTTGGTCTCCTCACTGGACTAGGCTCTGCCGTTCCAATTCTGAGGGTCCATGGAGCTGATGGACGTGCGGTGGGATATGAACATTCCTTAGAAAATTCTCCCTCCCTGTCTCCCTGCCCTGGCCTTGACGAACACAGGTGCTTGTCTGGCTTGAAGGCTGTGCTTTTACAAGTGGCAGATGGCTCAAGACCTGCTTACTAATAGCTTCTGACCTATATACTGATGGCTCCTGACTTGTATACCTGATGGCTCCTGACCTGAATACTGTGGGAAGACTAAGACCCAGAGAGAGGACCCAATGGGCTCAGAAGCATTCAGGGGTGATATTCTTGAGTCGGCTGCCTTCGCCAGGCGTCTGAACATGTGTGTGGACTGAGGATTGATTTTCACGTCTCACATCAGATTCTCCGGATGCTTCTCGTTTCTGTATTCATTCATTCATCCATCCATTCATTCCATAGATCATTGAGATTGGTCTCCCAACTGTGTGTCAAAGCACCTCAGGTGCCACGGCTAACCCACAGGAGCTCTGTGATATATTTAAAAATTTCAAGGGGAACATAGCAATACTCAGCATTTGTTGGACATGAGGTGAACTGCTAGTCTAGGATTATCCACCATTTCAACCTCAGATTGCTCTATATTCCTTTGGATGGCCTCATACTTTGCAAAGCTGGGGTTTCGGCGCTTGCTATGCATAAAAAGCAAGTACTACATGAAAATCAGTATGGAAAAAGCAATGAGGCTGGTGGATCTAATCCCGTCCCCAGTTTGGAGAAGTCTCCTGTTGCCCAGGGGAAAGATGACCCCAGGCCTGTAGGGTGGATTAGGGACTCGGAGCAGGGAGAAGGCCTCCAGGAGATTTTAAGCAGGGCAGTGATGCGAGTAGTCCTGTGTTCTGCAAAGAGCCCTTGGGCTACTATGTCTGGACTAGACTAGAGGGGGAAACATGTTCGGAGACCACAGCAGGAGACCCACCAACCAACCAGCCAATCAAGCAGCCAGCTAACCAGCCAACCAACCAGCCAGTCAACCAGCCAACCAGCCAGTCAGTCAGTCAACCAGCCAACCAGCTAGTCAGTTAGTAAACCAACCAACCAGCCAGCCAGCCAGCCAGTCAACCAGCCAACCAGCCAACCAGCCAGTCAGTCAGTCAACCAGCCAACCAGCCAGTCCGTCAGTCAACCAGCCAATCAAGCAGCCAGCTAACCAGCCAACCAACCAGCCAGTCAACCAGCCAACCAGCCAGTCAGTCAGTCAACCAGCCAACCAGCTAGTCAGTTAGTAAACCAACCAACCAGCCAGCCAGCCAGCCAACCAGCCAATCAAGCAGCCAGCTAACCAGCCAACCAACCAGCCAGTCATCCAGCCAACCAGCCAACCAGCCATTCAGTCAACCAACTAGTCAGCCAGCCAGCCAGCCAGCCAACCAACTAACCAACCAACCAACCAACCAACCAACCACAGTAGCTTGAACTCAGGTGATGGCAGTGAAGGAGGGGAGTCTGATGGACAGACTTGAGACCTGGCTGATGGCAGGGTGGACAAGACTTGGTGACTAGCCAAATATGGGAGTGGAAGAGCGGAAAGGAGTCTGGCATGAGGACAGGGTGACACGGAGAGGACAGAGTAGGAATGCAGGGCTCACACACAGTGGGTAGCCAGTAACTACCTCACCCTGCTTTATTTTTATCATTCATTTCTGGTTACCTAACGTCTTATGTAATCATTTGATTAATTGGGTACTGTCCAGCTCCCTCATCAGACTGTCAATTCCATGAGGACACAGACTTTGTCTAATTCTCTGCTGTGTCTATGTCACTTAGACCATGCCTCATACAGAGTTCAGAGGCTCCCAACGTTCTTGGTTTATGACACCTTGGTGATTTTTTCTTGGCACCCCTAAGCCGAGGGGAATACCTAACAGTTAACTTCATTAAAGTAGTCAAGCCCGTGTAACTGAAAAATACGTCCTAACAGTTTAGTGGCTTTTGGAAAATAAAATACATAAATTCAAAGAAAAAAATTTTCGTTTCATTCTTAAATATTCACAATTACTAATGGAATGTGTTAAAATGCGGATTCTGAGTCAGCAGGTCCAGGCGGCGCCCGAAATTCTGCGTTTCTTTCAAATTCACAGGCAATGCTGAGCTGCTGGTGCAAGACTGCCTTTAGAGTGGGTTACAGGGATGGCTTCGGGTCCACTGAGTCTACTGCTTTCCAAATATCCCTTCCTACGTCTTTCGCTCGGTGCAGAGAGCTTTGCTACCCCCCTGGTGAGAGTCAGAGGTCGGTTGTCTGTGGGATGTAGCTTGAGGGGCCCAGCACAGCTCCCCCCAGAATCCTTGCTGTGCCTTATCTGGGGCTGTGAGTGGCTGAATTCTTGCATAGGTGTCAAATCCTTGTCAAGAATACGATTGTTCATGGCTCCTACCATCTTGCTGGTCTTGGTGGACGTGGAATGTGTGAGAAGGGCTTGCTGGGGCGGGATGGCCAGCTGTTTTATCTTGGCTGTTTTATCATCTAAAGTCACCTGCCTTGTGACCACTGTGTAATTGCCTTAGGCCGAGAATACCCGGAGGTCCACTGGACCGCCGGACACGCTCTGCTTCCCTTCTGGGAGCTGGAGCCCACTGAAGGGATTGCTTTCCATCTCCTGGGCCGCAATGCCCAGGGCCCTCTCCTGCCAGCTACTGGTTGTTAAAGACGCCCAGATCTGGGAAGGGGAGTTTTCTGGTTCCACGCCCTGGTGCACGTCACAGGTGCACACGCACCTGCATGTGTACGTATCCCAGTTAGTGCCTGGCCGAGCTCCACAGCATGGGCGGAAGGGCGAGAGGTCGACCCCGTCCCCAGCCCACCTGCGTTTCCCGTTCCCTGGGGAATTCAGTCTGTTCTACTGATCCAGTGAGCACAGGACGTGGGGCTTGGGGCCAGAGCTGTGCTATTCCCGTTTGCTGACTGCATCAACGATCAATTGATTCATTTGTTAATTCATTAGTTCCCTTGTGCCGTAGTGTTTATTTATTAATCTTGGCTGCTGTTCGGTGCTGGAGAGCCAAAGTAGCCAGAGAAGACTGCCTGCAGGAGGGAGCACTGTGGAGTGTGTTCATGCACGTGTGAGCGTGTGCATGAGTGTGTACACGGGCATATGTGTCACACACGGGCACACAGGTTTGTATGGAACACTCGTGTATGTGTATGTGTGCATGAACACGGGTACGTACACACACACACACACACGTGTGGGCAGTGGGTGTGTACCCTACGCTCGCCCGAGCAGAGCCTCGGTGCCAGGAGCAACGGCTTCGGAAACCTCCCTTGCCTGAATGGATCCCGGGCAGGAGAAGAGAAGCCGCTGTTGGTAGAGCCGATTTTGTAGCTTGGCTTCATGTGCGTGTGAGCACTTGGGTGTGTTTTAATTAACTAGAACATTTGCCTGGAAATGAGCAGCCGCGGCAGCAGGCTCAAAGGCAGCTGGAGGGGGGCGGGGCGGTGGCAGCCGTGGTGGCAGAGGCCGTGGCAGCCAGACTCCTGAGTTTCCACGGGCCTGGTCTGGGCTGCTGGCACCATGGAGTGGCGGGGCGGCAGGCCCAGCAGGGAGGGCATCCCGGGAGTGGCTGAACTCTCTAGAATTCCCAAGACTCTCTCTCTCCTAGTCAGAGGTGGCCAGAGTAGTGGTTCCAGCACATGGGTGGGGGCGTGCAACTCCTGACCCGGCATCCAGGCTGGCTTAGGACCCCTGAGCCATGCAGGCTTGGCCGATTGACCTCCCCCTGTTCCATCCCAGCACCTGGTGTATAATGGGGCCTCTGTGTATGTTTGTTGCCTGGATGAATCAACAGGGAATAGAGGAGACCAAGGTTCAGAGAGGTTAAGTGATGTCTCCAGAGTCACACAGCATGCTGGACGTTTTGATTTTGTTTCTGGTACTCTCTCTACAACTCTGTGATGTTGGCGTGAAGAAATGCATTGCATCATTTCAGGAGCAGATGAATACACACCAGAGGTGCTGGACCTCACCCTCTGCTTTCAGCGCTTTTCCAGTTGTCTAGCCACCCTCCTGTCCCTCCGGGTGGTGGGAAAGATGGTCTTCCCAGGGCCTCTTGGGGTGGTAGAGAGAGGCGGGGAGAAGGTGCTGATGAAGGCTGGGAAGGGCCGGGGCTGTCCCTTCCCAAGACCCGTTGGCTGCCGGGAGCTCAGAGGTTGACGTTATTACAGAAAACCTTTCAAGGGCTGGACTTCCCCTCCAGAGAGCCCCTGCTGGGCCCTCCAGTCTGTTCCAAGGCTGGGAGTGCCACCATTGCTACAGTCCACCCCTTAACTTCTCCAGAGCGGGAGCTGCTGCAGCGGCTTCCTCGCCGGGCCTCTGGCCTTTGCTTTCTTTTTGTCCCATTTCACTGAAGGACTCCTGCCTGGTGATTTTGCGGAAATACAGCTGCATTCATATCTCTGTCCTGTCTAGTGGTTCAGGGGGTGGGCTCTGGGGCCGCCCTGCGTGGGGTCAGATGTAGGCTGTGTCCCTTACTAGTTTCATGATTCCAGCAGAGTGACGTCACGTCTGGGAGCCTCGTTCTCCTCCTTTCTTGTGAAGTGGACAACGCATGTGTACATGTCAGCTGCGATTCGACATATACACGTGGGCAGAATCACGGACGCTTGTAGAGACATAAACTGGGCTGCCAGTCACCCGAGAACACTCTATGTACCGTGTGCGCTTGCGTGTGCGCACGCACACACACACACACACACACACACACCCGAAGGCCCTAGGCATGCTGAGATGCTTGCAGCGGGAGAGGCCAATGGAACATAAACGGTGGCAGGAAAAGCAAAGTTCTGTCCTCACTTCATACTCCTCCCGGGCACCTGCTCGTGGAGGGACGTTTCAGGGCATCACAGACACTATTTAAACAGCTATTTCTCCATCTTCTTGCTGAACGCGTAGCTGAATTCACATTGGTTAAAAGTGCACATAATAGAACTCCCATTATATCCACATTTACCTATTATCTGTCAACTGGAAAAATTTCCATTAGCATGTTAGCTGCCTTTTCTTGCCTTTGTTCTTGCTGTTTCCTCTGCCCAGAATGCTCTCTCTACCCTCTGCTTGACCTTTCATTTTTTACCGGAAACGAAGACCTAGCACAAGACGGATCTGCCTCTTGGTGTCCCGTGCGGGCCACCCGGAACTGAGCATTCTGGGCCCGGTGAGGACCTCTTTATGTCCCACCGTGGTCTGCCCTGGTTTGCGCATTTCTCTTATCCTCCTCCAGAGAATAAAACTGGCTGCAGAGTCCTGGGTGTCTGCTTGGCCACACACAGTGCCCAGAACGCAGGGAGCCCTCGCTGGTATTGATTTGGGATTTACAGCCAAGGCGGGAAGCAGTGTGCACGCACGCACGTGTGCACGGGCATGTACGTGTGCACACGAGTACCCACATTTGGGGCTGTCGCCCGATGCGTGTCATTGGGTTTCTGAAGAAAGGCGCCTGCTTCAATTTTTAATTAGAAATCAGAGCAGCGACAGCATGGGCCGGCACTGCAGCCGGAGGTTTTTCTCAACGCCGGACTTCTCCTTAACAAGGTCGTGTTCCAGGGTGGCGTCTGGTAGGGCTGGACGCCGCCGCTCTGGCTGGGGGGAGTGTCTTGATACTTGTGAAATTGTTCGTACAATTACTCGGTCGTGGAGCATCAGGATTCTGTCCATGCCACCGTCTCTCCCTGCAGGCAAGAAACCCTGCCGAGGAAGGGACAGCAGGGCTGACCAAGAGTACGCCCGAGGAGTTGTGGGGTCCCCACAGCTCTTGGACGAGATGGGGTCCTGGGCCTCCGGGAGTCCCGCTGGAACCCCCCGGCCTCCGTCGGACGGGATCACCCGCGCCCGTTCTCCCAGACCGGGGGTGTGCCGAACATGTATGTTGTCGGTAGAATGATCTGTACAGACGGTGTCAGGTGGGGAGTAATTACCTGGGCATCGGGCGGAGCAGGGAGCCTCCCCTGCTGGTAGAAATCCACCCCTGGGCTCCTGGGCTCCAGAAAGGGCCCAGGCAGGTGTGGGGATGCCACCTGGGGTCTGTGTGGGTCCAGGAAGGGCGCCTCCTGGCGGGGGATGGCCTGAACACCACACACGTGGTGGCATGGGCTGTGGACACTCTGGGGTCATACACAGATGCTTGAGTGTTTTTTCAGGAAGCTTTTAAACTGCGGCTCGGTACTTCGGGCAACTACAGGGCACTCCGGAGTGGAGCACACAGTCCCTCCGGCCAGATGGCCACGGGGCCCCCACAGACTTGCTGTGTGACTGCAGAGAAAGTACTTCTTAACTTCCTCCCCTGTACGGTCACTGGGAAGATTAAAGAGACAGCGTAGGTCCGTATATCCCTTATTGACGGTTCTGAATTTCAGGAAGCCTGAAACCTGAAATTCGTTTTCTTTTCGGTAGCTCATTTGGCACCAAATTTGACCTGGCCGATGTGAAGCTGTTTAGAGTCTTTATTTAAGTCACGTTGGTGGGTATCTGTGTTTGCTTCTGACATCAGTGTGCTCGGTTGCTTCTGAGGTGTTCCCAGATGCTCAGGAAATTTACTGCATTACCTTTCGAGAAGCTGAAGAAGTCTGAATTCTGGAACACATCTGACCTCGAGGGTTTAGGGTAGGGGACGTGGACTGGTATATGCAAAGCATCTGGGGAGACTCACAGAGTCACGTGCGGTGGACATCAGGTGGAGATGTCCTTCGACCCCACTGAACTGCCTTTTCCTTCTTTCCTGTCTCTCGGCTGTGCAGGGTGGGGCCCTTCGTTTGCCTCTAAGCTGTCCTGGGAAGCGTGAGCATGGGTGCGTATCCACGGTCCCGTTCCTCCTGGGCAGGAGGTGGCGTGCCCCATAGCAGGTTCATTTGAACTTGGGACATGGAGGAAGGGCTGGGGGCTGGCCTCGGGATTTGATGCCCATGGTTTGTGTCTGTTTCAGAGGTGGTTGCTGCCAAGTCTGTCCTTCTGCCTCTCCAGGGGGCGGGCCTCCTTGTGTTGGAGGGACACCACCTGGTGCGTGCCGACACCGTTTCTCCGCTCCTCTTGGGTGGCTGGGTCCAGCTCATGAGGGATGCTTGGCTTTCCCGGTCGTGGGAATCCTATTGGCTCTGACGCCACCTTCCAGAGGAGCTGTGCCTGCAAAGGAAGGCAATTAGGACAATTGGAGGTGAGCCTCCCTTTATTTATATATTTATTTTCGAGTGCCCCCCCCCCCCCCCGCAACAATACATCTATTTTGAGGTGTTTGCCTTGCAGTGTTTCTGGCCTGACCCCCTCAGGGAGCTGGACACTCTCTGCCGGGCAGAGACTCCGCTCACGTCCTCTAGGAGCAATTTTGTCCATGCCACACCGGCTTTTTAAAAAGAGGCTCTAAATGTCTTGCCTCAAGCCGGCATTTCAGCTAGCTATACTTTATCTTTTCTGTTTGGGTTGTAAAACTGCGCAATTAGGAAAATCCCTGCCTCCGACTAATTGTAGCCTGTGCCGGCTCAGAACGAGGCGGGGTGCCATTTCGCTCCGCTTCCCAGCTTTTGGGGCACAGGGAGCTGGAGCACGTGGGGAAACTGTGTCTCCGACAGAGGAGATCCCTCGTTGGGGACAGGGCAGGGGCAGAAGTGAGCCAGGACCGGAAATCGGGCCCCCTGACTCTGTGCTCCTGTGCCTCCCGCAGGCCTCAGAAGGAGCCTGTCTGCGGGCACTTGGACAAGCGGGGACAGCGCCTGGTGGCCTGTGAGGTGGGCAGATCCCCCCTCCCACCCTTCCTGGGTCACGGCGCTGAGGGGTCTGATGCCTCATGGGGCCCACCGCCGGAGCTCAGCAAGCACAGACATAGTCCGCTTCCTGTTCCAGGGGTCACTTTCTCCCTGGCTGTGTCTGTGAGCGTCTGCACTGGTGTCTTGCAAAAGCAAGATGTCAGCCGGTGGATGACACCTACTATGCGCTGTGTGCCGCGTCGGGTGGCCACTCCTCTCTGTGCTGGAGAGAAAGGAGGTTCAGGAGCCGCCGCCTGCGTTCTGGGGCTCTCGCTGAGGCAGGTTGGCGGGGGAGCACCGAGCTCCAGGGTGAGCCTCTTCCCTTCTGGTGGCCACTGCCCTGATTTAGGGGAGCGGGTGAGTCAAGCTTGCCCTTGTATCTCCTCCCCTTCCTACCCAGCTGTCCCCAGTCTGCCTGCCCGTGGCCATGGCACCTGGCGTTTACAGAGCGTTTCACAGCCACGCCCTCCCCTGACCCTCGCTGCAGCCCCAGCGAGTGGAAACCGAGGCTCAAAGCAACAGGGAGGCTGGATAGGGCCCCGTGGCCTAGGAGCAGGCCAGCAAGACGGGCCAGGCTTCTGCATGTGGGGTGACACGGCCAGGGTGGGGGGTGGCAGTACCACCGACTATTCCCTCCGTGGTTCTCTTCCGAATCCTTCTAGGAAGAATGAAGTTTGGGGCTCTCTGAGGGGCTTCCAGGTCTGGATCCTGCCTTCGGGGCCCAGACACTGTAAGGAGGGTCCTGTACCCTCCTAGGTCTGCCTGGCCAGGCCCCATCGGCTGCCCGCTGGGCTGGTTCAGGGACAGCTGAGTGGAGTGTGAATGTACGAAGAGTCTATCTGGGCAACCGTCCTCTTGAGTCTGAGAGACGAAGGAGTTCTGCCTATTGGGAGAATGGCCTGGGCCTCTAGGGAAGCCCATGGGGGAGATGAGGTAGATTTGAGGCCATTCTTTACTCTTCCTGCCCCATTCCCTGTGCTTACCGAGGGCTCCCATTTGGGGGGCTGGGGCAGGCTCCGAGCTGATACTTCCCAGACATTATCCCCTTCAACCCTCGAGTCCAGGAGGGAGGCATCCACTGTTATATTGTCTTCATTTTACAGTTGAGGCTTGCGGCTCAGAGAGGGGAGGTTACTTTCCCTAGGTCACACAGCACGTAAGTGGCAGAGTCAGGATTCAATCCAAGTCCACACAGTTAACCTCCACTGCCTTTCCTCTAATGGTCTGGTGCTTGTTGGGGGCAGGGCTGGGGGAACCCACAGGAGGTGGGGTCTGCAGGCACTGGTGAGCTAGCAAAGGAGCTGTGTCCCCAGGCCCCCCTGCCCATCCCGAGGCTACCTCAGGTGGCTCGGAGTCTCCTGCTGCTTGACTGTGTCTTGGCTGCCAGCCTGGGAGGACTCGAGAATCTCGGAGTCTGTTCCCATTGAGAGCTGGCCCATAGGCTGTGGCCGCTTGAGCCATCCACACTCACCACTTGTGCGCCTCAGTTTCCAAGTCTGAAATGGGGAAGAGTCCCTGCCTACTGCCCGCCCCCCCCCCCCAGCATTGAGGGGTGGGGTTTTTAAGGCCTTTGAGAGCCACCATGTGGAAAGGGCTGCCCTCCTGGGTCTGGGTTGGGTGGTCTGGGGCTCTCGTACCCCTGGGAGCCAGAGGGAGGCTCCTGGCCCCTGTATACCGGAAGAGTTCCTTGGGTGGGATGTCCTCCTGCTCCCCACCCCCACCCGCACTCCCACACAGGAGTCCCGCCGGAGGAGAGTGTGAAGTTTGCAGAGCAAGCTGGGCAACACAGACGGCCAGGGCATGGGCGTGCAGCTTGGCTCCCCGGGGGACTCCGCTGCGAGCCTGCTCTCCCGCTCGCCCGCCCCCCGTCCCCCACGACACCAGCCCTGGCTTCTCAGCCCTCCCGGCCTCAGTCTCCATGTCTGTGGCTTGGGGTTAGTGACTGCACTCACCCAGGGTGTTGCTGTGAAGATCAGATAGAGAAAGCATTTGGAAAATGTTGTGGGACTGGGTCAGAAACCTTCCGGTCGCTCCCGTCACCCTGGTCAGTTGCTCCTCCCGCCCGGTTTTCTTTCTTTCATTTTTTTAGTTCCCCTTCTTCACACTGGGGATTAGGGTTGGGCAAGCTACAGAACGACTAGCTGTCGTCCGGTTGTGTCACGGATCCTGTGCGTGTGTGACCGTCCTCCTGGGCCCCTGTGCCTGCACGTACAAACGGAACCAGCACAAACTTTTACGCAGCCTGGATCTCTAATCAACGCGATCGTTCTGTGAGGCTGCTGTCGTTTCCCATTTCACGGACGGGGAGGCGAGGTCGCCGTGCTGGTGGGTGCTAGAGCCAAGACTTGAACCCGGCCTGCCTTCTCTCCCTGTGGGGCTGGGCACCTAGGGCTTGGACGCGCGGCAGGTGGGCTGACAGGAAAGGACGGTGAACTCAGCATTGGTCGCGGGGCCCGGGAGCAGCCGCCGGCTCGTGCTCACCATGGCATCGTGTGCCCCCGTGCCTTTTTTCCCCTCGGCCCCAGCTCCCCTTCCTTGGCCTTTTGCTCCCCCCTCCTCAGTTGCCCTAATGACTTAGCCCAGGTGGCAAGTTGCGTGGAAAAAGTACTCCAGGGAAATAAGAGTCCTTGCTACCAGCCTGGGCCTCAGGTGTGTGCACAGCGGCCCTCCCTGGGGGCCTGGCGAGCTGTGCCTCCCCTCGCCTCCCCCCGCCTCCAGCTGTGAGACAGGAACTGCAGCACTGTGTGTATTGTGTGCCCGTGTGTGGTGGCGGTAACCGTGCCCATGTGTGACCGTGTGTGCGTGCAACTGTGCGTTTGTAACTGTGCGTATGTAACTGCGCATGACATGTGACCGCGTGCAGAACTGTGTGTGTTTGTGTGTGTGTGTCACCACAGTGCGTGGGGGCGTCTGCGTGTGTGCGTGTGTGTTTATGCGTGGCTTGGAGGCCCGGGGTGGTGGGCGAGGGGGAGGGGTCGATGGTGTGGGGCTTGGGGCAGGGGCCGCAGCAGTGGACGGCGGGGGTTGGCCGTTACCCTCTTTGCCGGTTAAAACAGTCTTTGTAGAACAGAGTTACACACATGTTTAGATAATTAGAACAAAAGCCAAAAGAACAATTCCATTCAAAGGGATGAAGCTGGGAGGTGGGGGCCCGCCAGGATCCGGGGGGTCGAGTTCTGGGTCCCCAGCTCTCCGCGGCCTTCACTGCGTTTTGATCGCGCTATTTAGAAAATCCCTTTGTTGTAGGATTAAACTGACATTGGCTGGCGAGTTTCTGCTGTGAAGTTCGCTGTGTTCCGGGGCCCACTCGGGACGGCCAGGCCATGAGGAGCTGATTAAATGAGCTAATTTTCATTTGTTCAGCGGTTACAGATGCAGAGGCCTTTCCGTGCCCTTTTCCTGAGGTTTTATTTATTTATTAATTTTTTTTTATGGAAAGAAAAAGACCTTCAGGACTCCCTTTTCTCTTCCCGTCTACCCCCCCCCCCCCTTAAAAATAAACATATGAAAACATTTTTAACAAGAACTCTGGCTGGGAAAGCCAGGCTCCAACATGGGCGTAGTGGCTAGAGGTGCCATTGGGGGGCTCCCCGGGTCTGCGAGCTGGGGCGGGGCTGCTGGGCTCAGGCCGCCCACTTTTGCTGAGAGTGAGGAGCCGGCTGAGGGGCAGAGGTTTGATGGAAGTGGCCGCAGACTTCAGGCCCGCCTCGGGCCTTTGCACATGCCGTGCTGCTTGGCCCCCTCTTTGCATCCCTGCTTCCTTCCCTTGGCCGATTCTCCAGCTTCCTTGTTCTAGGAAGCGCCCCCCGCCACCCCGCACCCCATTCCCTCACAGCCCCCTGGACTTCGCAGGACCTCTGCCTCCCACATGCAGCCTGTGGGGCCAGGGCTGTGCCTGCCTGTTCCTCTTGGATCTTCAGCTCCAAAGTGCTGGCGGATCAGACGCTCGTCACCAGCTTCTGTCGAATAGCCTCATGAGCGATCGAATGAATGAATGAATGAATGGGCAGATGACATCTCACTCACTGAACTCTACTAGACCGCAAGCTCTTGATGTCGGGACCCAGAGGCCCCACCGATCCCCGATGGTCAGCTGCAGCTGTGGGTCCCTGGGCCGCCTCTTCACCCCCCCATCTTTCTTCCTCACTCACGGGCAGCGAGGATTCAGTGTTGAGGGCTGGATCCCCGAAATGAACGTCGTGGGAGCTGGGAGCTCATGCTCGCCTGGCCCAGTGTGAACCTGAGCCCCAGGCCCGGGATGCAGCTCCGCTCAGCGCTGCTGGCAGCCTGAGTGAAGGCCTCATGGAAGGCACCAGAAGTGGGTAACTGTGCCCTGAGTTGGCTTTTCACAGCGCTCGCGGACGAGCGGGCCTTGGGGGCTAACGTGCCAACAGTGAAGGGGTGCTCAGAGCACACACCAGGAGGGCCTGTGTGGGTGCCTCCACCTGCCACCCCCCAAGTCTCGCCCAAGCTGCCTGGCCAGCCCCCTCCCTGCCCTTTCATTTTGAACACCACCTTTGGCTGGGTTGGGGTACCTTTGAGCGAGCAGCGGGGTTTCCCCTGGACTGTGCAGTGGCTGTGGTCCGGCCAGTTTCCGAGGCCTGGTTTGCATTTGCTGAGAGCTCCTTCCCGCAGACGGCACCCCACCCACCCCGCCCAGGGGCCCCCGAGGGGCTGTCCCCCACCCTGTCCTGGCAGCCCCCGAGCGTCAGCGTGTGTTCCTGCTTTAACCCCGACCTCAGGGACAGGCATGGGAGTGGTGCTGTCCCGGCCACCCCCCCCCCCCCCCCCCCAACCCCGCTGCAGGAATCCTAGAGTTGGCGGCCGGGGGGCGGGGGTGGGGGGTGGGGAGCCAGAGCTTCCCGGGCGCCCCTGGGGCCTGGGGCCCTCAGCTGGGTCAACATCTGGCTGAGTGGCCGAGCCTTTGGCCTCCTCTGCCTCCTCCTCCCCACCCTCCCCGAGGCCCTTCCTCTCCCCGCTTGCTGAATGCTCCGCCAAGCGACGCGGCGGGAGCAGCACACTTTCGACCCATCCTTTCCCGGCTGAGGCCGAGGGTGGGGATGCGTCCTGGGGCTGAGGTCACCAGTGGGGCAGCGGGAAGCGCCTCTCCAGCCTCGGCCGCCCCGCCGCTGGGCGCCGGGAGCAAGGGCATCGACCGACTTGTCCTGGGGTGCCCTGGTGAGCAGGGGGAGAGGTAAGCGGAGGGGCGGGGTTGGAGGGGAAGAATGAATCAAACAGGCCAGTTGGTGTCTGCGCTGACCGCCAAGAGTCCCATTAGAGGCTCCGGCTCGTTGGGAAGCGGAATGTTCGCTCAGAGTGGAATCTAATCAGAAGGAAGGAAACTTCTGGAGCGGACGACGAAAAGTGAGGGTCTAGGAGGCATCGGTGGTGGTGTCAGATCTGAGTCGGGCCCTGCATCGGCGGGGGGCGGGGGGCTTCTCGGGAGCAGCCTGATTTCTGGGTCTGGCTCTGCTTGGTTTGCATTCTCCTGCCCTTCTCTCCCTGCCCCACCCGGTGGCCTCCTGGCCCCACTGTCTCCTGTGCGGAGGCCTGGCTTGTATCTGTCTCTGATGATGGTCAGTGTGTCCCTTGGGCTGGTGTGACCCTGAGCGCCTGCTGGCCCCTAGGTGCCTAGGCTCCCCCCCCTCCCCCCAGGCCCCCCTCCATCTGCCCTTCTTCTCCTGCCATGTGGTTTCCAGCCATGAGCCGGGAGGCTGCCGGAGTGCTGGCTGCTGGGCCCAACCTTGCCACCCACAAAGCCAGCATGGCCCCGAGCCATCACCTCCCAGGCTCTGGTCTCCTCTCCAACACCGAGATGGCGTCCCAAGAGCGCAGGGAGACCGGTCTCTGGACTATTGATCAGCAGACCAGGATTCCTGATGGATTCCACGGGGCCTCATGGGGTGGGGGGACTGGGTGGTGAGCGGGTGTTTGTCGTGGCCAACCACTTGTTCTCCTCGGGAAGGAACTGGTGAGTTTCTTTCTGTTTATGTCGTAACCAAGCTACCGAGGTGGCAAACTTGGGTTCTGCAATTACACAGCGTTTCAGAAGCAAATTGATAGGATAACGTGTTATTATTGGCTACTGGGTTAATAGCTATTTTGGCAGGAGTACCAATCCTGCGTGGCGTTGCTGGCGCGGGTGTGAGGATGGCGCCAGGGGGTAGAGGGGAATGGTTGGTGTGTTTTGCACAGAGCGGCAGACTGGGGAGGACCCCAGGGGCAGTGCCTTCTTGGAGGATGCTCAGTCCCAAGTAGCTGTTGCCGAAAGAAACCAGGATCAGAGAGGTTGAGAGACCAGCATCAGGTCACACAGTGAGTCAATTTGGGCTTGGACTTGAGGTCCCTGTGGGAATGAATAGCTCAGCCTGTGATCTCCGTGAGCAGGACAAGTGCCTTCACTCTCAGCCTCGCGTTGGCATCTCAGAGAATGGAGATTTGGAATGTATCCAAGTTAGCCTGCTCCAGCTTCCGGGCTTTTCCACCTGCTAGTCCCCTCGCCTGGAATGCTCTTCCTCCAGATATCATCACCCTGGCTTGCTTCCTTGCTTGCTCCAGGTCTCTGCTCAAATATCACCCTGTCACCTGTCTAGAGTGGCACCTCACCCATCCTGCTCCACTTTCTTCTCTGTGCCACCTGGCTTCTTAGAGATGATTTGTTGCTTTATTACCAGTCTCCTCTTATTACACCGCAGGCTCTCTGAGGGCAAGGACTTGGTCGTGCTTCCTCCCCTGTCCCCAGAGCCTGGAACAGGGCTGGTAGAATGGGCACTTGGTAATATTCACTGAAGGAATTAAACAAATGTAAATTGCAATGTCATTTTAAAAAAATGGCCACCATGCGACAGATGACTGTTTCTCTCTCCTCTAGGAGGAAAGTGTGTGCTGGAGGATCCCGTTATTCCTGTCCCTAAGAGGTGGCCAGCAGGTCCTCCCTTAGGACTTAGGTCGACATCCTTTCTTCTTGCTAAGGAAGCTTAGGAAATGAGTTCCCCACTAAGGGGCCGGACCTTGTTGCAGAGGGATTTAAGTCTGGGTTTGGGGTGGCTCGTGTTCCCTTGGAGGCTTTTCTGTTTTGGGGTTTTGTGATGGGCTCAGTGGTAAGATAGTGGGTTCGGCTCTGTCTGTCACATGACATTAGTGGCTTTTGTTCCAGGGGCGTGTGAGGACGTAGGAAATTAAAGATACTCTGGGGACGAGCAAACTGGGAGTGGGCAGGAGGGCTCAGCGAGGGTGGGGAGCCCTGCGGTGAACCAGCGTCTTTCTCGCAGCCTCCGCGCTTGCTGCCCCAGGTCCAGGTCCGGAAACAATACGCCGTGATCCGTTCGCGGAGCATCGCCTGTGTGCCCGGCCCTGGGCCAAAGTGCTTCACCTAGGTCGTCATGCAATCCCCACCATAACCAGAGGAGGCTGAGAGACGTCCAGGGACATAGCTGAGGTCACACGGCTGGTCAGTGGTGCAGCTGAGATGTGAACCCAGGCTGTCTTGGTTCCGGAGCGTTCCTGGGTGTGGTCCCGGTGCTCCTGGAACGCAGGCTTCGTGGAGGGAGGTTTCGCTGGGTGTGTCGGCTGCCCCAGCGTGTTCAGAGAGCTTGGCACAGAGCAGGTGCTCAGGCAATATTTGGAAAACGAATGAAAGAATGATCGAATGAATGAATGCAGGGAGCTTCCTGAGATGAGCGGGAAGTGATCACTCTTCATGGTCGGCCCCTTTGGGCCGCAGGGAAGGGGAAATCCAGGGCAATGATGTCTGGGAAGGGGTGACACTTACGTGTGCTTGGCTGGCGTGACTTCCTCCCAGAAGAACTTACGAGGGAGCCTGCTTGAGCGTGTGCTCCTGGTGGCAGGGCGCCCTGGTTCGTGGGTGTTGGCAGTTAGTGGGAAGGTTTTGGAGGTCCTTGGTGGGGAAGACATGCACCCACATTCGGGCCTGTGGGGGCATGTGTGTGTGCATGGGCGCCCGCACGTGCACCCTCGCCCTCGGCCCCAGCCTCCAGTGTGTCGTGCGGAAAGAGGCAACCGTCGGAGGGGTTTTACCAGACAAAAATGCAGTCCCCCCACCCCAAATCGCACCGCCGCGCCTGTGCCTTCAAGAATATGGAATCTCAGCCTATCACCTTATTAAATCTAACCATGTGTTCTGCTCTGGTCTAAATAAATAGGAGGCCCCCCACCCCCACCCCAATCCTTCCCTCCCTTCTGCTCCCAGTGTCTCCTTTGTTGTAAGGCCAGTTCTCCAGGGGAGGCAGGCTGACGCAGGGTAGCTGAGCTCTGCCTCCGTCCTTGCACCCCCCAGCGCCTCCCCCCCACCCCATACCCTTGCTCTCCCCCTGGTTCCAAGAGGTTCTTTCAAATAAAAGAATGACAAATGCGTGCCGCACTGAAGCCTGGACTAATTGCATTCGGCCACAATGTGCAGACGCCCCAGGGGACCTCAGTAACACCGGACAGGCTCTGTGGGGGGCGGCCCCTCTGGGCCCAGGTGGTCAAGCTAGTGGTCAAGCTCATTAACTCCTTGGCTTCTGGCTGGAGCCTCGACCGCCACCAGCCCTGGCTTCCACCTGACAGGAGCCTCCTCCGGGGGCTGCTTGCGCCTTCTCTGTGATTAGCTTTGTCATTCATTCGTTCGTTCATTCATTCATTCATTCATTCATTCTCTTATTCAGGTCTTCATTTGTACCACAGTTAGGAAGTGCCCTTTTTATATTTTATTATCTTTTTTTAGAAAGAGAGCACGCACGAGCAGGGGAGGGGGGCAGAGGGAGAGAGAGAATCTCGAGCAGGCCCCATGCTCAGTGTGGTGCCTGATGTGGGGCTCCATCCCGGGACCCTGGGATCATGACCCGAGCCTCCCAGGTGCCGCAGGAAGTGCCCTCTTTAGACCGAGCCCTGGGGCTTCAATATTTTGTCCATCCGTCCATCCACCCATCCATCTATCCATCTGACATTCGTTTATTCACGCTATGGTTACAAAGTGCTTCTTCTAGGCCAAGACCTGAAACGCACCCTTCCATCCATCCATCCGTTCATTTATTCAGTCATCAAGCAGGTAGTTACCACCAGGTACCACGTGGAGGCTCCCAGGGATCCAGAAGTGTGAGGCTCTTTAGAGTTGTCTCCGGGGGGGGCGTCTGGGCGGCTCAGTTGGTTGGGCGGCCGACTTCAGCTCAGGTCATGATCTCATGGTCTGTGAGTTCAAGCCCCGTGTCAGGCTCTGTGCTAACCGCCAGGAGCCTGCTTCGGATTCTCTTGTCTCCCTCTCTCTCTGCCCCTACCCCACTTGCTCTCTCTTTCTCTCAAAAAATAAATAAACATTAAAAAATGCATTAATACAAACAAAACATTTATGAACAAGAGGTTAAGTAACTGAACAATTAACATAAAAATTAGCACGGCATATAGTAAGTGCTCAGTGAATATAGTTTATGATGATGATTTTCGAGTCTGTGCATTAGAGTAGGCACGGCATGGGGCCGGATGGAGGCCCGTTCAGTCTGAGAAAGCAGGGACGGGGGCAGGAGGGGGCCGCGTAGGGGCACCTAAGGAAGGGTCAGTGATGCCGGGAAGGGAACAGGGGACCACATGTCCCCCCCATCGTGACATCCAGGACTTCAGCCGTTCAGCCCACACAGGGGCATCCTCCCCCCACGCCCCCCCCCCACCCCCTGCTACATAGCCACCTCTAGGGGTCTCCTCTTTCTCACTCTGGTCCTGGGCCAGGTGGCCACCTCCCCCGCTGTTGCCTCTCTGGAGCCTTCCCCAGGCCTGACAGGTTGTTTTAATCTCCTCCCCACCGCAGGCGGGGCTGGGGCAGCCTCCAATCATCGAGGTTCAACAGCTCGGGAACAAAGCCCCCCATGGTAATTTTTCTGGAGGCTGAAACATGAAAATCCAGGGAAAATTGAAATTTTCTCTGCTGAGTTGTAGATTTGGAGGACTACAAAGGATGAGCGGGACCCGCGGAGTGGCCGTGTCGCTGGCACAAGCCCGTCAGTGAGAGTTCTGGGGCTCTACCCTCCCCGTGGGGCTCAGTCCACTTCTTGTCCCGAGCCTGCCTCTGGCCAGGCACTGTGCTGGGCACGCGTGGCCGGGAGGGCAGGCCACGCCTCCGAGGCTCACGGCCTGGGGTGGGGAGAGGGAGGGACACACTGACAGCTGCAGGCCTGCGCGAACCTTAGGTTACAGCAGGGGCTCCACAGTGAGGACCTGAGCTGCTTTTAGGGATACACGGCCCGACTTTAGGTGGTTTATGAATTTTTTTAAAGTAATTATGTTTATTTTAATGGGTGTCACAAAAACATCATACCCATGATTTTGTCAAGATAGTTATCCAGCATTACACCTGGGTAGGTGGGGTCACTGAGTTCAAGGCAAGTGCAAGACAAAGTAATAGTGTCAGGGCACAGGTCTTGAAGGGGGCCTCTCAGTGACCTGAGCGTGGCGAGCCCTGGCAAGGGGTACAGGTGGGCTGAGGGGCTGACGGACTTGGCTTCCAAGTGTGCTTCCACACCTCAGGTAAGCACGACAGGATGCAGAGCCTGAGGCCAGCATGTGGGTCCAGGTTCTACGATGGGGAGGCGCGCCCAGGAAGCAGGTGTAAGAGACAGAGAGAGTAAGGCGGGGAAGGGGGAGAGGTCCGTGCCTGGGAGGGGTTCTAGGTCAGTGCTGTGGACCCCAGCCTCGATTCCACCGGGATCTCCATGCATGTAGAGGGTGCCACTGGCCCTGGTCTCCCTTCAGTTGAGGGACATCCCAGGGGACATTGGCCCCCTGCCTCTGGGCTGAGCAGAAGTCAGGTGGAGACCTGGGCGGGAAGCTCGAGGTGAGCCTTCAGGCCTGGGACTCCAATCGTCCACTGTAGATGCGGCTGAGCGGGGCGCCGGGGCTGAGCTGTGCCGTGTGCAGCAGAAATGCCTGCTACAGCAAGCCCTGCTTCTCCGACCCTCAGTGTCCTCCTCTGTAACATGGAACCAAGCTCATAACTGTCTCACAGAGTTGCCGAGAAGGTACCTGGCACAGGTCGGTGCAAAGAGACGAGTGCTTGGGTGAGGGGTGCCTCGGTCCTCCCAGATACCGGGGGGCCCCTTGGTTCTCCAGGGCTGGGGGCTGGCCCTTTGAGCTGGGCCTCAGATGGGTCGGACTGTGCCCCGAGGTTGGACTGCGTGTGTGCCTTGTCCGCGGAGGTGTCTGGGCCGAGAATGTGGACGTGGTCTGGATTCTCGGCCGGGCATGCCGCCTGGGCTCTGCGTGAAGCTGTCTCCATGGGGGAAACGTTCTCGCTCCTGAGCTGGTGTCACTCTGTTTCTCTCCCGCAGGTATAGGTAGGACGATTCACACGCAGGCATCTCACCGTGGCTAAGAGGCTAAGAGCACAGACTCCGAGGCCGGGTGACCCGTAGTCTAAGCCCAGGTCGGCCATTTCTGACCTATAAGCCCCCGCAGGTATTAATTAATCTCTGTAAGCCTTGATTTTCTCATCTGCAAACTGGGGTCGGCAGTAGTCACTCGTCGGACTATTGTGAATGTAGAGACCACACGTGTGGCATGGAGAAAATACTCAAGAAATGTTTAGCACACGACATATGTTACTTACTATCCATAGTTTATATGCACGGGTAGCACATATGTACATGCAGAGTGTGAGATAGAACACACGTATTAATCATTTTTCAATGTCGTCTCTGAGCTCAGAGTTCTAGGTTAGAAACACCATGCGGTTTTCTCTGATACCGAGTTTTGCGACCATCCGGTCATCTGGATATTTGCTTGCTCATTCTTTACCTTCACTGAGCCACTTCCTGTGTCCACATCTCCAGTAAGAAAGTCACATACACCAGCTGCCTTCTGTAGATGAAGCAAGGGCAGCCCATGGCCAAGAGATTTCCCAAGGTCACGCGGTGCCGGTCCAGTGCCGGTCCAGTGCTGATCCAGCCCGCCGGGAGAGGCCCTGGGCCACTCTCTCGGGCTTTGTTCTGTTCTGCCTGTGGCCGGCCAGACCCGGAGGGGAGGGTGGCAGCCTCTGTGTTGTGAGTTCTGATTCTCTAAGGGGCCTTCCTCAGGGAGCCCTGAATTGCAGAGAACTTCTGAACCTGGCTCAGGCCCCGCCCAGATGCCCTGACTCTGACCCCCACACCTGCCCTGGTTGCTGTGAGCTCCGGGAGTTGAGTGATGGTCTCTGGGGACTGGGGGCAGGGGCTGAGGGGTGGAGGGCGGCCGAGGCGGGGCCTGGTGTCGCAGTAGGGCTCCTAGGACAGGTGTTTCCCCAGCCGCAGCTCCAGGTACTGTCTGTCACATCTGCTGCTCCCTGAGGAGCTGAGGTTGGGTTCGCTGTGACATCCTCCAGGGCCCTGGGGACCTGGCTCCCTAGGTGTGGGCATGGGGGGTCAGGGGGTGGGGGGCCTGGCACCCCTGGACTGGTGCAGTCTACGCCGGGACCAGGGGCCCAGCCCCGGCTGTTTGTGCCCATGCAGAGGCCCAGAAACCCCCCGGACGTGGGGAGGAGAGAATGGGGTGGAGGTTTGCTTGCCCACACTGCCTGACCAGGTTCTACTTGGTCCTGTATCCGAGGGGTTTGCTGTGGATGCGGCATGTGGGGTTCCACGTCGAAAGACTTTGTTACGGGCCCCAGCTAACCGGGGGCGGTGGTAGGGGGGAGTGCAGCGGGGCACTTGGAGGCCAGGAGACTTGCCCTGGGTCAGAGGAACAGAAACCCCCCTGAGGCTACCTCATTCACCCTCTTGGCTTTCCGGGCTCCAGCTGCACGCACTCTGAGACGGAAGAGGGAAGACAGACATGGGCGAGGGCCCAGGCGGCGCCCTGCAGTGACCCCGTGATGAAGGCTTTCATACTCATATCAGCGCTGGGGGGAGGCGGGGGCGGATGCTGGTCTACAGTCCCTTGTAAATTAATTAATTTAATTCACTATCCTTTGCTGTAAGTAGACAGTAACCCTTAAAAGTAAATTAAAAACGAACCTACGGGGGCGCCTGGGTGGCTCAGTCAGTTGAGCGTCCGACTTCAGCTCAGGTCATGATCTCACAGTTGGTGAGTTCGAACCCCGAGTCGGGCTCTGTGCTGATAGCTCAGAGCCTGGAGCCTGGAGCCTCCTTCAGATTCTGTGTCTCTCCCTCTCTCTGTCCTTCCTATGCTCGTGCCCTCTCAATAATAAATTAAGAAAAAAAAAAGTTAAGAAAAAAAGAGAAACGAACCTACAGAGAAAGCCCCCCCACTCACGCTGTCCCAGCCAGAAGCTGTGAAGTCCTGAACACGCCTGAGACCGGGGTCCGCCCTCTCCTTGCTGGGATGTTAGAAGTTAGAGACAGCACCAAATGCCATCTCTCTCCTCGGCCTGGCGTCAAGGTTGCAAGGGGGATTGCAGGGGCACTGACTTTCTCGCTTTTCGAGTCAATGTTATTTGAGGCCAACTTGGCTGCCCCCTAAAATCATCCTGGGTTCCAGCAATGGCATGTTTCCCATGTTTGGGGCATCACTCTCTCCTGATCCTGCCCAGGACCGAGCCGTCCGGGCTTCCCAGAGGGAAAGCTCCCTGCTACCGTGCAGATGGGCATGAGTGGGTGTCCTCGCCGACACCCTGCAGACCCCAGGATGCGCCGGACTGCCATCTTAGGCCCCATCGGACGCCAGAAAATGAGGGCCTGCCTACTGTTACTTGCCTGGGAGGGGGGCAGAGCTGGGCCCTGACGAACGGGTTGGGTTTGGGTGAGCTGTGGCCAGGGGAGGGCAGCCTTGATGAGAACCGTTGCCTGAACAAAGGCTCAGAGGCTGGGCCGGGCAAGGCACACTGTCTGATAACAGCGGCGGCTCTGGTGGCTTTTTGGAGAAACGTGGGATAATTCCAGACGCCCTCCCCGAAAGTGCTGTGAAACCCGGGGTGCTCACACTCTCCGATTCTCAGGAATCTGATCTGTAAAATGGGAGAAATCATGGTGTTCGCCACATAGGATGGAGGTGAGGATTTAAAGCTTACAAAGAGCTGGGGACCGTGCCAGGCACACACAGAGGGCCCCGCAGTTGGTGGCTGAAAGGTGGGGCTGGGACATGGATGCTGGGTGGTAATTCCAGTCCGAAGTTCAAAGAATGGCTCAGTGAGACCATATCCCAGGCTGGAAAGGATGTCAGGGACACAGGGGTGCCCCCAAGACTCAGAAGTAGGCAGTAGTACCGAGAGCCACAGTTCGGGGCGAGAAGTGGCCCCATGGCAGTGTCCCGAGGTCAGGGAGAAGTACTGATGGTGGCAGAGGGAATCAAGGAGGGCTCCCTGGAGGCAGTGTCTTGAAGCCCGGTGCCTGTTAGCCAGGACAGAGCAGGTTTGGTGAAACCATACGCGTTGCTCACATACAAAGATGTGACTTGCCTCCCTCCCCATGAAAGAGAGCGAACACCCATCCCCTTTCAAAGCCTCAGATGGAGACACAACTCTGGGCTGGATGCCCTTTTCTCTGAAGTTGGTGGAGGAGATGACTGAACGCTTCTAAGAAGCATCGAGGACTTCCAGTCCTAGCTCTGACTTCCGCAGCTAAAATGTTAGGGAAGGGAAGAATGCTATCCAAACAAGCTTAATCCCAATCAAAGGATTATTTTCTTACAGAAAAGCTTCACCTATACTTAATAGTTTTAAATTGTTCCGGGTACCAATTAGACTTTTAATTTTGCTGTTCCCTCCGGCGGCTGGAGGATGTGTGTGGTTTGCGTTTAATCAGAGCTGATTTTTTTTTTTTTTTAAAGTGGTGGTTCCGGGGGAGGGGAGGAGACGAGGATACTGTTTCGGGGTTTCCTTCTGGTCCTGCCAGGGCCCCTGTTTCGGGCGCCTCCCGAGTTGGGGGTTCTCTGTCCGGGCAGCTGTGGATGTCTCCAGAGTACCGAACCCAAGCGCCCTCCTGCCAGCCCGAAGGCGGGTCGAGGTTCCGCCTCGGCAATCCTGCCTGGAGAATCCAACGCCGAGTTAAATGTATGGATTATCCCCAAATTTCCGCAGCAATAGGGTGAGTTATTATTGATTCACAGAGCACGGCAAAACATCGCTGCATGAATTAGCAAACAGCTGTTTCTAATTTGAGTTTAGAACGGTACACAGAGGAACTTGTTTCTCTGTTCACTCCTTTCATTTATAATGAATTTTAATCACCGCTACAGGTGAGAAAAAATGTAGAAACAAGCTTGTATCTTGTGGAAGAAACAAAGGAGAGACAGATGCTAACAGATTTCCAGTCTGTGATAAAAGGGATGTTTTGGTACACTTTACATGTAATTAGAGCGCAGCTGTTTCCAGTCCCAGGTCCACGAACACGGCCGAATGTGGGCTCCGCCGATCTCCGAAGGGAGTAAAGAAAAACAGTGATTCAACCCCGAAAGCATTTTGCTTTCTCTCGAGTCGAGCAGTGAGCCCTCGCTCTGGCCCTTGGCGGTGCTGTTCCGTGAACGCTCGCGGAGGTGACTTCACACGCCGCGGCCTCCCCACCCGGGGCGGCGGGAGGAGGGCCGGGTCGGGGTGCGCGGGTGGCCGCGGGCCAGGCGGCTGCCGGAGGAGGCTTCCACAGCCGCTCGGCTCGCTACAAGTGCCCGGCTCCGGGGAGGCTCTCGCTGGGGCACGCTGGGGGGCTCTTCTTCCCTGGCAGGACCTGATCGGGCCGTTCCACCCTAGTTAGCTGGATCACAGTTAACTCTCGGGCGGGCTGACGAGGGCTGCCTTTTTCTTTTCTTTTCTTTCTTTCTTTTTTTTTTTTTCTTTTTTCTGGACTGTTTAATTTCTGCAATAAAACTCAAACTCAGTTGGATTTTCAATATGGGTGCTGAGTAAATTTGTCTAAGGGATAGAGCGGCCAGGCGGGCTGGGCGTTCTGCGAGGTCACAGGCTTCAGGGGGAAGGGTGGGTCCCTCCTGCCTGTCCTGTGTGCGTCCGGTGGCCCTTTGGGCTGGCAGCACCTGTGGGTGCAGGGGAGTCAGACCTCATCCCCCACCCCGTCTATGAGCCCGGAGGCCCAGGTCCATGCCCCAGCAAGGCTGCTGGTGCCTTAGTTTCTCCATCTGTATGAGGGGGCTGGGCTGGCTGTTCTGGAAAGCTTTCTCTCTCACGTCCTGGCATGTCAATGGTAGGGCCCTGGCCTTTCTGCAGACTGTCTTCTTAGGGCTAATTAGACCCACCTGGTAGTTCATCAGGACTCGGGAAGATGAGACCACTCAATGTCTTGGGTCCATTCAAACCAACATGCCTGTTGCCCCCGGCCCCCTCCTGTGATCTTAGGTTGAGCTGGGAGCCAGTAGCCGGTGACTATTGTTATTTTATACATTACGGAGAATTTTTCTCATATATAACATGTTACAGGTAGTCACTTATTTTGTCTGCATAGCAACTTTGTAGTTGGGACTATTATTCCCATTTTACACATGGAGAAACTGAGGTAGGTTTCTCCATCTATAAAACCGAAGGAGGCCAATTAGCTCCGTGGAGCAGAGCGCCTAAGGCCCGCTGTTGTAGTGAGGAAGGAGCCCTGAAGGTCTGGGCAAACAGGAGAGTGAGCGCACCGGGGCCGGGCTGGGAGCCGGGGCTCAGCTCCATCATGGACGTGCCGGATGCCGAGCCCGCAGCACCGGGTCTCGTTCCCTGTTAAGAAAAGCCAGGGGGCGCCTGGGTGGCTCAGTTGGTTAAGCGGCCGACTTCGGATCAGGTCATGATCTCACGGTCTGTGAGTTCAAGCCCCGCGTCAGGCTCTGTGCTGACAGCTCGGAGCCTGGAGCCTGCTTCAGTTTCTGTGTCTCCCTCTCTCTGTGCCCTTCCCCTGCTCATACTCTGTCTCTATGTCTCTCAAAAATAAATAAACATTGAAAAAAAAAATTAAAAAAAAAAAAAAAGCCAGAAGCGGAGGCACCTGAGTGGCTCAGTCGGTTAAGCCTCCAACTCTTGGTTTTGGCTCAGGTCATGATCTCACGGTTCGTGAGTTCGAGCCTCACGTCAGGCTCCACAATGATGCGTGGGGCCTGCTTGGGATTTTTCTCTCTCTCTTCCTCTCTCTCTGCTTCTCCCTTGCTCGTGCTCTCTCTCTCTCAAAACAAACTTAAAAAAAAATCCGCCCCCCCCACCCAGGAAAAAAAAAGAAAAGCCAGAACTAAAGGTGAACATTTTAAAAAACGTTGGGTGTTCTTGAGTTCTAAATGTGGATATTTTTACAAAATGTAACTGATAACTGAGCGGCCCCAGACTGTCTGGGGGGAGGACAGCCACGGTAATCTGCGTCTCACTACTCGGCTCATCAGTCCAGCTCACTGAGAGCCGTGGGCCGGGTGTCCAGCCCCAGCTTTTCTTTTCTTTTTTAAACTTGTATTAAATTTATTTTATTAAAATGTTTATTTATTTTATTTTTGAGAGATAGAGACATAGCACGAATGAGGGAGGGGCAGAGAGAGAGGGAGACACGGAGTCCGAAGCAGGCTCCAAGCTTTGAGCTGTCAGCACAGAGCCCGATGCGGGACTCGAACTCATGAAGACCTGAGCTGGAGTCAGACGCTCAACTGACTGAGCCACCCAGGCGCCCCCAGCCCCAGCTTTTCTAATTAGTGTCTGCTTTCTGACATCGGGATGTGACCTAACCTCTCTGTTCTGTTTCCTCATCTGTGGGGTGACCACGCAGCTTAGCGTGTAAACCCGGCTACTCGGAGTGTGAGTGAGTGGGGGGATGGTGGGCTCTGCTCTGGATCCCTGGGCGTGTGCCGCCCTGCCTGCTTGTCGTAGAGGATATATAAGCACCACCCCTATAACCTTCCAGAGCTGCTCAGTGTCGAACGGGATAATGGGTGTGAAGTTTCCACGCAAAACTTGAAATCCCATACACTCAAAGACATTTACAATGAATGCTGAAGTTATACCAGCAATCGCCTCATTTTTTTAGCCGACATGCACCGAGTGCTTAGCGGCACATACGGGTTACCCATTTCGTAGGGTCGCCGCTCTTATGATCGCCATCCAATGCATGAGGAAATGGGGGCTCAGAGAGGTGCAGTAAATTGTCCGAAGTCACACAGCCAAGGAGTGGCAGCTCAGTCTAAGCGAGCCGGTACTCTTCCCTGTAGCTGTGCTGTCGCCCGGCGGTATTGTCTCCCTGCAGTGGACGGAGTCTCTTTACGATTACGCTGATGGTCTGGGCGCCCAGAGGTTTTCCTACGGGCTTTCATGGCCACTGTTTGCCGTCAGGTGGTATTTTAGCACACCCCAGAGCCGGCTGGAAAAAGGCATGCCCGGTCAATGGCTTTCAGTCCGCGGCCTCTCAGAGGCTGTGTGCCAAGTGCCCCTCTGACGCAGGGCAGAGAACAGGGGCCCACTCCTCACCCCCCCGGGACCAGCTGGAGAAGCAGTCCCAAGGGCAAGAATATCTTCCCCCTTTTCTCAGTGTTTGGCCGTTGACCTCTGCCTGCCAGCCCCCCCCCACGCTGCCCGCCGACCCCCTGATGCCCCAGGCCTCTTAGTTTTTATCCCCAATCTGGAAGAACGAACCCCCCTTCCTCTTGATGCGGCCTCACTGGGGATGCTGAGATCCTATCCACAAAGGCGCTCTGAGCTCCCTGGAGGAGGGGAGGGTGAACACGAGCCGCTATTATCTTTGCTAATGGCATAGTTCTAATTTAAGATTTCAGGTGGAGCCACGTCAGCTTCCGGTAGCCTCTGGGGGGCTCCTTGCCCTACCTCGGAGGAAAGACCCTCCAGCTTCCCCGTCCCCTTCCTTCCCGGGGTGGACTCTTGATGTCCCAGGGTCAGGCCTCTATCCCCTCCACTGTACCCCCATCTGTCCCTTTAGGAAAACCAGACATCCGCATGTAGCACTGACTGTTGCTATGACCAAAGGGGTTTTTCATTTTTTCTCTTTCAGAGTGCTTCAAAGTGGTGAAGTGCTGGTTTAGAGCTTCAAGTTAAGACACGTGACTGATTGACAGGTTGGGGCAGACAAGAGTGTAGCCGCCTAAGAATGCCGAGTGCTTTCTGTACCCCTCAGAGGACCCAGCATATGCAGCAGGCCTGACAAATATGTGCTCAGTGAAAAAAATGCCTAAACCAGCAGCAAACTGGGATGCCTACTACCTGCCATTCCTCATTCCTGTGCCCAGGGCAGACATCGCTAATGGATCACAGACTCGTAGAGCTACAAAGGCTCTCAGAGACCCATTTATCTGATTCCTTCTCTCCAGAGTTGGAGAAATGAAAGCTCACAGAGGGGACGTGCTGGCCGTTGGTTATACAGTGCTAGAATCTGAACCTAGCCCCTATGATCTCATTCTCAGTGGCCCAAGGCTCCATGCTCTGGGCTCACAGCCCCACCCTCTGGCCTCAAAATTTTACCCTCTGGCTGTGGCTTTGCCTTCTGGACATGAGGTTCCGCCCTCTGAGTCATCTTTTTTTTTTTTTTTTTTTTTTTCAAATGAAAGGTAGCACATGTTTGTAGCTGAGTAGTTTTATTAGCCTGTTTGCTGCTGTAGAATTTTGGGAGTCTGACAGCCTTCTTTCATCTTTGTCTTTTTTGGTCCGAGCCGGCCGTGTTTCTGCAGATACAAAGTTCTCAAGAACTTTTGTGGGTCTCCTGTGTATGTCATGGGGATCTACTCTATTAGATAACAGGCTCCTGCACCATATTTTCTAGATAATCCTATCTCTACTTTTGGCTTCTACTGAGATGGTTCCAAAGAGACCCCCCCCCCCGCCCCCCACCAAATTTCCTAGATGCTCTCTGGTTTGATGTCGGGCATGGGCATCCGTGAGTCACACACTTAATCTTTTCAAAGAACCTTTCATGTGACCGAATACTGTGAGCTTTTGATTTTTCTGAGATGTTAGCACAACGTACGGTCGCACCCTCAGTCTTCTCTCTAGAGTGCGCTTTCCTGTTAGAGACTCTCTTAATTATAATGTCTTTTGCAATCTGGGTAGGCTGAGAATTTCCAAAATTATCGATTCTTGGCTTCCTTTTTGTTTAGCAGCTCTGTTGATTTAGCTCTGTCTTTTCTACTATAAGCAGGAAGATGAAACCAGGCCATGCCTTCAACATTTTGCTTGGAAATCTCCTCGGCTAAATATCCATTTTTATCCATGACAAGTGTTGCTTTCTGCAGAATTGTGGGACACAATTCCCCCGAGCTTTCTGCCGCTATGTAATCGGGCTCGCTTCCTTCCAGTTTCCAGGATCCGGTTCCTCGTTTTCTTCTAAGCCCTCATCATCAGTGCCCTTAAAGTACGCATTTCTCTTAACAGTCTGGTCATGATGATTTCAGGTATTTTCTGTGGTGATTTAGGTTTTCTTCATTGATTGCACTCCTTACTTCTTTCTACGTCGTCCCCAATAGTCATTAACGTCCCTGCTTCTATGAACAGTCTTTTTAAGGCAGCGTAGGCTTTTCCTACCGTGCTCTTGGATAATCTGGCCGCTGCTCCCTGTCCAACTCCAAAACCACTTCCACACTCTTAGGGATTCATTATAGCGGCACCTCTCTCTTGGAAGCAAAACCTGTATGAGTTTCCGATCGCTGCTGTAACAAATTACCACGCACTTAGTAGCTTAACACGGCAAAAATTAATTTCATACGGTTCTGTAGGTCAGAAGGCTGACGCGGATCTCGCGGGGCTAAGATTATGGCGTTGGCCGGGCTGCGTTCCTTTCTGGAGGCCGTAGGGGAGAGTCTGTGTCCATGCCTTTCTAGTTTTTAGAAGCTGCCCACATTACTTGGCTTGTGGCATTGTGTCATCCTGAACTCCTCTTTTGCTGCTTTCTTCCACGTTTTAAGGACTGGTTGGGATTCCATGTGGCCCATCCAGATAATCCAGGGTAATCTCTTTATCTTAAGGTCAATGAGCAACTTTAATTCCTCCTATAACCTTAATTCTCCCTTTTGCCTTGTAATGTGGCACATTCCTAGGTTTTGGGGGTCAGGATGTGGACATTCCTGGAGGGGGGACATCGTTTTTCTGGTTACCATGACCTCCTGGTTCAGCTCTGCACACTCCTCCTAGCCTCCATTGCTTGCCTTCGAGGGAGGAAAGAGGCCAGCGACATTCACTGCCGCTTGGCCTCAGAGCCAGCCTGGCCTGCTAATCCGCGTTGGGACAGGACTTTGTGGCAGGTGGGACACAGAGTGTGGCTCCTCCAGGCTCTCCTTGAGCCATAGGTCCTGGCGCTGGTACATGGTGGGCCTCAAGAATGAGGGAGTGGCTTCTGCAGGGGGTCAGGGCCTGAACCAGCGTTCGGGACAGGAGAGGCAGCATAGTCTAGCGGTTAGGGAGTGAATGGGGGTCTGGGCTGGGGGACATCTGCCACTCTCTAGCTGTGTGTGCTCAGGGCTTGCTTCCCTTCTCGGAGCCTCAGTCTGCAGTTATAAAGAAGGGGACAGTAACAATACCTACCTCCTGGTGTGTGTAAGAATCAAATGAGAAAATTCTAGCAAAGAACTTGGCTTGCAGAGAATGTTCCATAAACTGAAGTGCTGTGGTGTTTACGAGTTTGGTCCTGCGTTGGTCCGCTCTCTACTGTGTGGCCTCAGTTTCCTCATCTATGAAATAAGACGAGCGGTGGTCTGTTAGCTTCCTCTCGCTTCCCTCCCCTTCCCTTGCACTGGTGTGGACTCTACATGTGTGGACGTCGTTGAATTGAGGAATATTCTGGGATGGATGGCCAGCTTTGGCACCGGGTCAGAGGTGAGGAACAGGGGAGGCCCTTGGTCCCCTTGATGTCCGTGGCCCCTGCTCCTGCAGGCCTAGTTTGAGGCTAGATTCTGTCTCTGGGGGCTGGGTCCCTGGTAGGTACCGAGATGGTGAGGATCCCCCCCAGCCTGGGAGCTCTCTTCATCCTCTGGGATCCAGGCCCCCATGTGCCTGCGGTTTGCTGAGAGGGGAAGCTCACATCACAGTTTGCTGGAAGAAGCCGGAGGAGAGGGCCTCAGGGTTTGCCCAGTGCACTCATGTGCTGGCCCAGGCATCCACGGGGCACGGAGACACAGATGGGTAGATTTGAAGTTTCCCAAGAAGAGATCGGGAATATGGCCAGATGCCCCCTCAGCCGAATTTCTATCCTTTCAGGCCTGGAAAGACACCTGTCTGGGTTCTGGCCGCCATGTGGGGAGTGCAGTCTGTGCTGTGCGCTGAAGCCCGTTCACATGTCTTGCTGCTGTTTTCACCTTGGGCTCTGGGAACATCGATCTGCAATCCTAGGACACCAAGGCTGACGTGTGCCCACTGTTGGCCAGGCCTCCTCATCAGCCAGGGGTGGAGTTGACCCTCCTCTCTGGCTAGAGACCCCCTTCGGATCCCAACACAGCAGCATGGTATCTTCCAAGCGCTATGGTCTCTGCTCGAACAACAGGGTTTTCGGGACCCTGCCCCAAAGTCTCCCTTTTCAGAGAAGATGGGCAGCTCCTTTCCTGGAGGAGGAAACCTGCTAGCTAGAAGACTCTTCTTTAGCATTGGGAGTCAGGAGACTCCTTCCTCCAGTTTGCTCGGTGTCCTTTGATCATTCCGCTTGGACAGACCTGTGCTCACGGCAGACATCACCAATTGATTCCAGCACCCATTTCTTCTGAGCCCAGATACGGCCTTATAATCCTTCTGGTCACAGTACTCCAGGCAACTGCTTCCAGTTATCATCCCTGGAAGTTCCCTTTTCTCTCTGGTCCTTTGGTATCCTACATGGTTCCCGAGTCTGGGTTCCCATGTCTCTCAGCTGCAGAAGGGTCACGACGATTCTCCTTCCTGTTGCTCCCAATGGAAGCATGGGAGAGCTGTCCTTGGAACGCCATAGAGCTTTGTCCGGTGGGGAACTTGTCTCCTTGGCAATTTTCATTTTCCTGAGGAAATGGGGTAGCGGTGAGGAGACTTTCCGGGGCTTCATAGAGAATAGCCAGGCCTTTTTGTGGCTCTCATGGAGAGAATCTAGGTGGTTGGAATCTTGTCCCAAATGACCATTATATTCATCCCGAAGGGACCCTGGAGATTCACATTCCAGCTTCCCATGTGATAGCAGAGGGAGCCGAGGCCTAGAATTTTCCGATGGACTCTCCTGCTCCCTTTCCTCTGGCCCCAACACATTCTCCCCCAGGCACCTTGCTTGCTGGACGTCGGCCTTCTTTTGTGGTCTGGAATATCTGGTCATTTTCATCCACTTGGATGGCTCTGTCTGGCCCAGGAATGTCCTAGAAACCTGGAACTGCTGGAGATCCGTTCTCTTCCCCTTCCCATCGGCCGCAGGGCACCTCCCGGGGCTCCTTTCAGAACCATTTGTTCCTCTTGCAGACTTTGGCAGCAGGGGCTCGCCGCTTCCTTCCTCCCCCCCACGGTAGGAAGGCCCCCCTTCCTGCTCGCTCGTGTGGCCTGTGGGCCAGCCACTGTCCCTCTTCTGTCCAGGCGCTTCTTCGGCAGCCGCGGCCTTGATTCTCTGTGACCGGAGGAGCCCCGGGTGGCAGTCACTCTGCTCTGCCGGCCACAGGAGTCCGCCTGCGGATTCGCCCAGCGCGGCCGCGTGAGCTCGGGGTCCACCCTGCGCTTTCTGCCGCCCATGTGTCCTGAAGCCCAGTTAATGTTCTTTCTGCTGCCTAATTGGATTTTCATCGAAGTTTCTCCCCTCTTGATGCTTGTTTTCGTTCTCTTCCCGCAGCAGACAGCAAAAGCCTCCCATAACCCATTTCCTGCCAGGCCTGTTTGCAGGATTCATCATTTTTAAATGACTTTAATCTCCACTTTGCAAGTGATTTTTCTACTCATTTCGTCATATTACTTTGTGCTCATTCTAGGGGGAGGGGAAGCCAAGGGCCTGCATTAGTCACTGCCTTCCCCACTTGGTCTTCTCGCGCGACAGCGCCCCCTCCCAGAGGAGAGAAGCGGTGGGGAATCGAGGGCGAAGGCACCGGCTCAGAACCGGGCTAACCGGGGTTGGGTCCCGGCTCCCCCGCCTGCCCGCTGTGTGGCACTGGCAAGTTGCTCCGCCTCTCCGGGCCTCAGTTTTCTCCCCTGTGAATGGAGGTGATAATAGTGCCCATCTCATTGGGCTGTTGAGAGAATCGAATGTGTTAACACCTGCAAAGCTCTCAGAAGAATGCCCCGCAATAGTAAAGTCTGGACATTCACTTGGAAATCGAAAGGTAGCAGGTTGAACTGGACTTTTCTTGCGCCTACTTTCTCCCTGAGTTCCGAAACGTTCAAGCCGGAGGGGCTCTTGTGATCACCTGTGCCCCGTTTCCGCACCCCTTCCCTTTCTGCACACTTGTGCCAGAGAGTGTGAGCCGTACCAGCCGCATGTGTGTGGTGTGCGTGCACCTGCGAGGGAAGGAGCCCGCATCCTCTGCCGGCACCCCTGCACGTCTTTCTGGCCTGGTCCTAGGGCACTAAGCTGAGCGCCCCCAAAGTGAAGTGTACTTGGAGGGGTGGGCCGGCAGCAGCCAAGGTTAAATGTTTTTTTAGAACAAAAGGCTTTAAACAGTGCAGTCTGAATTTGGGACTTTCTCTGTCAACAATACACACTCCCCCTGATTGGGCCTTTTCAGCATAAGAGGCCTTATTGTCCCTTCCCTTCAGATGATTATAATCTCGGCAGTTGCTCAGTTTGTTGCTCCCAGAATAATGTGCTTTGCTTTAGTTTTGAAACTTGTTTGCAGAAAAAGAAAGCCAACGAGGCAGCCCAGCAATGGGCTTGGGGACCGTGGCGCCGGGCAGGTGGATCTACCACCGGGTGACTAGATTTCGTACTGTCGGGAGACTTGGGCATCTGGGCACATGACCGAGGGCAAGGTATGCACCTCTCGGAGCCTCAGCTTCTTCATCTCAAAAATGGGATGTCCCCGACGGTTGTCAAGACGGAACGAAATTAACCGAGGCAGTAGATGCCCTTAACACGGTGTTGGCACTTGGCGCTCGAGGCGTGTGCAAGAAACATAGCTTACCGATATCATTAGCACTCGTGGTACTAATTAGTGCTAATTATTATTATTGGCCAAATAGTGCTTTTGTTTCACGGCTTCGTGGAAGTATAATTTGCATACCATAAACTTAACTTGTTTTAAGCAAGCAATTAGCAACTTAGTAGAGCTTTGCAGCGCTCACCACAGTCTGGTTTTAGGGCATTTCCATGATCTTACAAGGATGCCTCCTGCCCATTTGCAATCATTCTTGCTCCCTACTCCAGCCTCGGGCCACCGCTAATCTGCTTTCTGTCTCTCCAGATGCGCCTTTGCTGGACATTTCATATAAGTGCTTTTTCTTTTTCTTTTTCTTTTTTTTTTTTTTTAACAGTTAAGGTTTATTTTTTATTTCTAAAAATATTTTTTAAATGTTTATTTTTGAGAGAGAGAGAGACAGAGCACGAGTGGGGGAGGGGCAGAGAGAGAGACACACACAGAATCCGAAGCAGGCTCCAGGCTCTGAGCTGTCAGCACAGAGTCCAACACAGGGCTCGACTCACAAACCATGAGATCGTGACCTGAACCGAAGTCAGATGCTCAACCGACTGAGCCACTCAGGTGCCCCTAAAAATATTTTTAAAAGTTTGTGTATTTGTTTGAGAGAGAGAGAGTGTGTGCCAGCAGGGGAGGGGCGGGGGGGGGGCGGGAGAGAGAATCCCAAGCTGGCTCCGTGCCGTCAGCGCAGAACCAGATGCAGGGCCCCCTCTCACGAGCTGTGAGATCGTGACTTGAGTCGAAATCAAAAGTCAGATGCTTAACTGACTGAGCCGTCCAGGTGCCCCAAAATAGTGCTTTTTCACCTTAATTTTTCTCATCTGTTTCTCACAATGATTCTCTTTTTTCACACGTGGAAACTGAGTCTAAGAGGTTGAGAGGAATTCTCCAGGGCCGATGAATCAGTGAGGAGAGGGGCTTGAGTGCAGGCTCTGCTCTCGTTCTCTGGTTGGGGGTGGGGGTGGGGTACAGGGCTCGGGAGCAAATGAACACAGGCAGAAAGACATGTCCAGGCTGGATCTTCGGAGAGAGTGTCTTCCTTGTCTTACTCACCCTTGAGCTGACTTGGGTTCAAGCCTGTGTCCTCCATGCATCAGCCCTCTGAGCGCCTGCACCTCTCTGGCCTCTGGGGGCCTCTCCCTGAACGCAGAAAGCAGGGCTGCCGTCAGAAAGGGCTCAAAGGAGATGCGGCCTGTGGCTTCCTCCCCTACGCAGGGGCAGTCTTCTCTAAGTGACCTGTGGAGTTTCATCCACACCCCTGTCCTGGGCAAGGGGCCACCTGTGGGCGGTCCTGGTGTGTCGTTTCCTGGGGAAAGTCTCTGTGGCTGTGCCTTAGTTTCCTCCCCTGTGCGGTGGGAGGGGCCCTGGCTCCCGCCTCAGCGGTGGTCGTGAGAAGAGCACTTAACAGAGCACCAGGCACACAGGAAGGGCTCCGTGGCAGCTTGAGTGTGTCTGAGCTAAGACATCAAAATAACAAAAAGCCAGTTGAGCCTGGCCGGGGGGCGGGGGCCCAGCAGGTCCCGCAGCTGCCCCAGCCCCAGCCGGCTCCTCCCTTGGGTCCCTTTGTCTGCGCCCCGCGGAGCCCAGCTGGCGAGAGCTGGGAATCACCAGGCAGGGGCCGGGGCATCTCCCACCGCGTCTAATCGGAGGAGCTGTGGCGGCGGCTGCAGCCTCCCCTTCCCGTCCGAAGGGCGCTGTAATGGGAGGCCCCCAGGGGAGCAGGCGCCCTCACCCCAGGAGGGCGTCCTGGGAGGCTCCCTGTGCCGGGCTGGGCGGCTGGGCGTCAGAGGTGGAGAGGCTGCCGGGAGGTATGGGACTCGGGGCCACGAGCTCGGGAGAGAGCCTGGTCCTGCCTGACAGAGCCTTGCCGACGCGGCCAGCTGGAGCCGGGCAGAGATTCACACGGTTGGGGGCAGGAGCAGGGGCCAGGGTGGACGCTGGGGCGATGGGTGGGGTCTAGGAACAGCCTCAGAGCCAGCTCGGAGGGACCCCTCAAGACCCTGCAGCTGGGCTTACTGTCTCTTCAAGTCTTGGGGTT
Organism: Paguma larvata; assembly: GCA_030068075.1. Classification (NCBI taxonomy): domain Eukaryota; kingdom Metazoa; phylum Chordata; class Mammalia; order Carnivora; family Viverridae; genus Paguma; species Paguma larvata. The sequence goes on along the minus strand of CM057841.1, from coordinate 27,657,607 downwards.
GGCCTGGGACAGCAGAGGCAACCGTGAGAGCCTGGGGGGGCCGGGACCCTTGGGGCCAGGGCCATGCCTGTGGCTGAAGCGAGTGTGACCGCGTGTGAGCATACGTGTCTGCAGGCGAGTGAGCGTGTGCACGCGTGCACGCGTGTGCGGAATATGGCGTGCGAACGAAGTGTGTGTGCGGAGCATGGTGCCTGTGTGTGACCGTGTGTGTGAGTGTGTTTGTGTGTGCCTGTGCCTGGGAGCGTGGCCCCGGCTCTCCCCTTCCAGAGGATCTGGGCTGCCTCCGGCCCGGACTTTCTGGGTGACGTCTGTGAGGCTTTTTCTGGAGACTAAGCTGTGCTGGCGGGGGCCGTGGTTTATTTCCTCGGGGCTACAAGAGCAAGGTCAGTGCAGCCGAATCTGAGCTTTTGTTTGTCTCTCCCCTGCCCGTAGCAGCCTGCGGTCCGTTTCATTCATTATTAAGTTTTAAATCCACCTGATGCGAAACTTGAGCCCGGGAACTCACTCCCTGCTTGGGCTGGCTCCGTGCAGCCCCCACCGAGGCTCGGGGAGCTTCACTGGCTCTGTTTACGGCGTGCCCTGTGTGCCTTTGTTTTTCCAGAAACGGCCAGCCCCTAGTTTCTTTAGTTTTCCTCTGAGGCCGGACGGGGCCGGCGGAGGCCGGGGAGGGCGGGCCACGTGGTCATCTGTGCAAGGACGGCCTCCCCTGCCTGCCAAGGTGACTGTAAGGGCCCACTGGACTCTGAGCTCTGGGACCCTCCGTCTCCTAATCGCCCACACCAGGCCATCTTCCGGGGCCCCGGGAACAGAGCGTGCACCCCACCTTAGGATGGTGGGTGCTGGGAACCCCGCAGATCCTTCTCCGTGCCCTCTGCTTACTCCCGCTTGTGCCGCGGGTCTGGTGCCATGTGCCCGTGACCTGGACCTCACCAGTCGCTCTGCTCCCTGAAGCGGCTCACCCGGTCCCTCCCCACATGTGGCGAAGCAGCGTTCAAGAAGGTGCATTTTATTGTCTCGCAAGGTTGCCTACACCCCTCAGGACAAGTGGAATTTCCCACCAGGACTAGGGACTGGAGGGGGAGTCAAGCCCCAGGTCCGGATCAGGTGAGGACTTGCCTCCTTTTGGCCTGCGGGACTGATGGATTGTGAGGTCATTTCCGGTGACTTTTTCCAGGCTGCATTTCCACGGCCCCTCAGGGAAGAGCCTGGAACCTCACCTCCTGTGGCGGGGGCGGGGGGGCGGCGTGTCCAGCGAGGCCCAGGCAGGTGTTGCTGAGGACAAAAGCGTGTCCCTTCTGTATCCCGCCCCCGCCCCTCGGCCACCGCCCCCTGCGGACCGACGGCCCTCGTGTCCACTTGCTTCCGGCCCCCCGGCCTCCCTCCCCCGACTCCCCCGCGGCCTTGGCCAGCTGCACAGCCTCAGCCCGCGAGCTGTCGAGAAGCTGGCTCCGTCCTTGTTTCTCCGAGGCCCTGGGAATTGCCTCTAATCTCCTTTCCGCCTCCCCCCCCCCACCCCCCTGCAGATGGTGACGACGACCCGCAACTCTCCTGGGTGGCCTCGTCTCCCTCCAGCAAGGATGTTGCGTCACCCACGCAGATGATCGGAGATGGGTGCGACCTCGGCTTGGGCGAGGAGGAAGGGGGCACGGGCCTGCCGTACCCTTGCCAGTTCTGCGACAAGTCCTTCATCCGCCTGAGCTACTTGAAGAGGCACGAGCAGATCCACAGCGACAAGCTGCCGTTCAAGTGCACCTACTGCAGCCGCCTCTTCAAGCACAAGAGGAGCCGCGACCGGCACATCAAGCTGCACACGGGCGACAAGAAGTACCACTGTCACGAGTGCGAGGCGGCCTTCTCCCGCAGCGACCACCTCAAGATCCACCTGAAGACCCACAGCTCCAGCAAGCCCTTCAAGTGCACCGTGTGCAAGCGCGGCTTCTCCTCCACCAGCTCGCTGCAGAGCCACATGCAGGCGCACAAGAAGAACAAGGAGCACCTGGCCAAGTCGGAGAAGGAGGCCAAGAAGGACGACTTCATGTGCGACTACTGCGAGGACACCTTCAGCCAGACCGAGGAGCTGGAGAAGCACGTGCTCACCCGCCACCCCCAGCTCTCCGAGAAGGCCGACCTGCAGTGCATCCACTGCCCCGAGGTCTTCGGCGACGAGAACGCGCTGCTCGCCCACATCCACCAGGCCCACGCCAACCAGAAACACAAGTGCCCCATGTGCCCCGAGCAGTTCTCCTCGGTGGAGGGCGTCTACTGCCACCTGGACAGCCACCGGCAGCCCGACTCCAGCAACCACAGCGTCAGCCCCGACCCCGTGCTGGGCAGCGTGGCCTCCATGAGCAGCGCCACGCCGGACTCCAGCGCCTCCGTGGAGCGCGGCTCCACGCCGGACTCCACCTTGAAGCCCCTGCGGGGCCAGAAGAAGATGCGGGACGACGGGCAGGGCTGGCCCAAGGTGGTCTACAGCTGCCCCTACTGCTCCAAGCGGGACTTCAACAGCCTGGCCGTGCTGGAGATCCACCTGAAGACCATCCACGCGGACAAGCCCCAGCAGAGCCACACGTGCCAGATCTGCCTGGACTCCATGCCCACCCTGTACAACCTCAACGAGCACGTGCGCAAGCTGCACAAGAGCCACGCCTACCCCGTGATGCAGTTCGGCGGCCTCTCCGCCTTCCACTGCAACTACTGCCCCGAGATGTTCGCCGACATCAACAGCCTGCAGGAGCACATCCGCGTCTCCCACTGCGGCCCCAGCGCCAACCCGCCCGACGGCAGCAACGCCTTCTTCTGCAACCAGTGCTCCATGGGCTTCCTGACCGAGTCCTCCCTCACGGAGCACATCCAGCAGGCCCACTGCGGCGTCGGCGGCGCCAAGCTGGAGTCCCCGGTCGTGCAGCCCACGCAGTCCTTCATGGAGGTCTACTCCTGCCCCTACTGCACCAACTCGCCCATCTTCGGCTCCATCCTGAAGCTCACCAAGCACATCAAGGAGAACCACAAGAACATCCCGCTCGCCCACAGCAAGAAGTCCAAGGCCGAGCAGAGCCCGGTCTCGTCCGACGTGGAGGTGTCCTCCCCGAAGCGGCAGCGGCTCTCGGCCGGCGCCAACTCCATCTCCAACGGCGAGTACCCCTGTAACCAGTGCGACCTCAAGTTCTCCAACTTCGAGAGCTTCCAGACCCACCTGAAGCTGCACCTGGAGCTGCTGCTGCGCAAGCAGGCGTGCCCCCAGTGCAAAGAGGACTTCGACTCCCAGGAGTCCCTCCTGCAGCACCTCACGGTGCACTACATGACCACGTCGACCCACTACGTGTGCGAGAGCTGCGACAAGCAGTTCTCCTCCGTGGACGACCTGCAGAAGCACCTGCTGGACATGCACACCTTCGTGCTGTACCACTGCACCCTGTGCCAGGAGGTCTTCGACTCCAAGGTGTCCATCCAGGTGCACCTGGCGGTGAAGCACAGCAACGAGAAGAAGATGTACCGCTGCACGGCCTGCAACTGGGACTTCCGCAAGGAGGCCGACCTGCAGGTGCACGTCAAGCACAGCCACCTGGGCAACCCGGCCAAGGCGCACAAGTGCATCTTCTGCGGCGAGACCTTCAGCACCGAGGTGGAGCTGCAGTGCCACATCACCACGCACAGCAAGAAGTACAACTGCAAGTTCTGCAGCAAGGCCTTCCACGCCATCATCCTGCTGGAGAAGCACCTGCGGGAGAAGCACTGCGTGTTCGACGCCGCCGCCGAGAACGGCACGGCCAACGGGGTGCCCCCCGCCGCCGGCAAGAAGGCCGAGCCGGCCGACCTGCAGGGCGTGCTGCTGAAGAACCCCGAGGCGCCCAACAGCCACGAGGCCAGCGAGGACGACGTGGACGCGTCGGAGCCCATGTACGGCTGCGACATCTGCGGGGCCGCCTACACCATGGAGGTGCTGCTGCAGAACCACCGGCTGCGGGACCACAACATCCGGCCCGGGGAGGACGACGGCTCGCGCAAGAAGGCTGAGTTCATCAAGGGCAGCCACAAGTGCAACGTGTGCTCGCGGACTTTCTTCTCGGAGAACGGGCTCCGGGAGCACCTGCAGACGCACCGGGGCCCCGCCAAGCACTACATGTGCCCCATCTGCGGCGAGCGCTTCCCCTCCCTGCTGACGCTCACCGAGCACAAGGTGACCCACAGCAAGAGCCTGGACACGGGCACCTGTCGCATCTGCAAGATGCCCCTGCAGAGCGAGGAGGAGTTCATCGAGCACTGTCAGATGCACCCCGACCTGCGCAACTCGCTCACGGGCTTCCGCTGCGTGGTGTGCATGCAGACGGTCACCTCCACGCTGGAGCTCAAGATCCACGGCACCTTCCACATGCAGAAGCTGGCGGGCAGCTCGGCGGCGTCCTCCCCCAACGGCCAGGGGCTGCAGAAGCTCTACAAGTGCGCCCTGTGCCTCAAGGAGTTCCGCAGCAAGCAGGACCTGGTCAAGCTCGACGTCAACGGGCTCCCCTACGGCCTCTGCGCCGGCTGCATGGCCCGCAGCGCCAACGGACAGGTGGGCGGCCTGGCCCCGCCCGAGCCCGCCGACCGGCCCTGCGCCGGCCTCCGCTGTCCCGAGTGCAGCGTCAAGTTCGAGAGTGCCGAGGACCTGGAGAGCCACATGCAGGTGGACCACCGTGACCTCACGCCGGAGACCAGCGGGCCCCGGAAAGGCACCCAGACGTCGCCGGTGCCCCGGGTAAGAGGCTGCCCCTGCTCCTTGGGCCCCCCCCCAGCTCTGTATCTCCTGGTGGCCTTCCCCTTTAGCGGCCCAGAGAAGCAGCGGTGTCGCGTCCACTCCTCGGGAGGCTCCCAGGCGATCCCCAGGGTTGTCATTTCCCTTCCAGCCGTGTGACACGGCAGACGTAATTTATCTCTCCAGGCCTCGTTTGTCAAGTGCCCGTCTGTGAAAGGGGAATGACAACTGCCTGGACTTCACGGGATTGCTTTCAGGGACCCGGGGCGTCATATGGGTAAAGGGCCTGACGCACCGGCTGCCCCGCAGCGAATGCTCCGTAAATGACGGCCGTCGTCGTCTTTCTTACGGATCCGAGGCGGACTCGTTCACTTGTTTGCTGAGTCTCCTTGGGCGCGTCCCTTTGCTCCCTGGGCTTCGGATCCGGGAATCTTTCGGGAATCCATAGAGATGATATCCACACACAGGGCTCAGGACCTGCACTCAGTTAGGGCCCGATCATGCGGGCTGTGACCACCGCCTGATATGTTGTCATCAACGGCACTTCGTTATAGTTAGTGCGGCTGCCGGTACATGAGAGACCTAGGAACGGATCCAGTTACTGTTCTCATTAATGACTGATTCACTCATTCATTCATTCATTCATTCATTCATTCATTCATTCATCAGACTTGTCCTGGGCACCCAGTATGTGCCTAGCAGTCAAGGAGAGTCAAGGTAGGAGCCCCTACCTTGGGGGCTTCCAGACTAGGGGAGGCCGCAGGCCCCTAACTAGTAAGTTTCAGTGAGGCAGGGGAAGGTTAGGCTCCGGGAGGGTCCACGTGGGCTTTGGTGGGCCAGGAGCCTGCCTGGCTCTTGGATGTCTGACAGTCGGGCCCGGGGGTTCCCGCTGAGTCTGTTGTCTGTTTCCAGACTGAGGAGGTGCCAAGGGATCTCGGGAGTGTCTTTCCCTCGAGGGCCGCTGCTGGCACCATGGGCGGGAAGGCGGAATTTGGGGAAGGACCACCTGCTGGAAGACAGGGATGTAGCTGAGGGTGTCTCACTGTGGCATCAGAGCCGAGATCAGAGCTGGCTCCTGGGACTCTGGGATTTCGAGGGCGAGGAGAGGGAAGGGGCGCTGGAGGAGAGTAGAAGGAGAACCTGCAGTGGAAGGGACACGTTCGGCGCCTGCTGGCCCGGCTCCCCACTGAGGCCCAGCAGGCCAACGGCCTGTCCGTGTTCCCCTGGCTGGAGAGAGAAACACCTGGATGGGGGCAGAGCAGAGCGTTCTGCTGGGGGCCTGAGGCCTGTTCTCAAAGGCCTGTTTGGAGCAGAGAGCTCCCTTTTGGATGCATAACACCTCGCCCTCTCAAGGCCTTTTGACCGAGCCAGGTCTTGGAGAAGGGTCCGGTAGGTCGTCCCTCTGAGGTCTTGTGCACCGGCCCTGGTCACCCTTGCCCAGCTCTGCTCAGCCTCGGCTTGCTGGCTGGCCGGCGTGGGTGGGCGGGGGAGGCTTTGGGCCCTGGAATCAGATGGGCTGGGTGAAAATCTTCCAGGACCCACCAGGGATCCGATCTCTCCAGGCCTCTGTCCTCTCCTGGAAAGTCAGAGAGTGACAGTAATAGCAGTAGCAACAGAATCTGCCTCCAGAGCTGACATCACCTGGGAGGCACTGGGGCTGTTGTGGGTTTTTTTTTTTTGTTTGTTTGTTTGTTTATTTTGAGAGAGAAAGCGAGCAGGGGAGGGGCATAGAGAGAGAGAGAGCGAGAGAGAGAATCCCAAGCAGGCTCCGTGCTGTCAGCGCAGAGCTCAATGCAAGGCTTGAACTAGCAAAGTGTGAGATCATGACCTGAGCCAGAACCAAGAAGCAGAGGCTTAACCGCCTGAGCCGCCCAGGCGCCCCTCGTTCTGGGTTTTTTAAGGAGCATCTGCTCTGATTGGCCAGTGCCTGCCTCTCGCCCGTTGTTAAATATCGTGACTATTTCCTATGCTGATCTCTGTGTTTTGCCCTGAGGTCTACGTGAGCAAAAAAAGTGCTAGACGCATAGTGGGCATCCCTGTTTCTCCCGTTTATAATCACGGCTCCCACTTACGGAGGGATAAGGACGTGCTGAGCACTTAACATCTATACTATGACACTACCTTTACAGAGGAAGAGACGGCAATACAGAACCGTTTGCCCTTAGGCCCAGCTTTCAAGAGGCAGAGAAGGGATTTGAACCCAGACAGTGCGGTGCCACAGATGAACTCTTGACTCACTTTCTGCCTAGCGCCGCTGGAGCCCATCCTGGTTGCAGGCCGGGGTGGGGTCCAGGCTGGTCACCCCTCTTGTTCGGACCGCTGGACAGTGTGGCAGGGCTGGGGCCCTGTACACCCTCCTTGCAGGTGCCCCCAGCCCCAGCCCCGCCTTCCCACACTGCCCACGGCGGCGCTGGGGCTCCCGGTAGCCACAGGGCTGCCTCTAGCGCCTCCTCCTCCCCCGTCTCTGCTCTGGATTGCCCATAGGTACCACTTCGTAAAGCCCCTACTGTGTGGGCAAAGGTTCTCAGGTCATTTCTGTGGCAACAACCTGGGAGCCTTGCCGTGACCTCTGTTTTGGCAAAGGCGGAATCCAGGCTCAGAAAGGTGGCGCCATATTCTCAGGGATGCACAGCCGTGCGTGGCAGCTCAGGGATTCACGCCCGAGGGGGCTTGTTTTGTGGGAGCCCGACAGGCCTGGCGAGAGAGGAGGCGAGCAGGCAAGCACACCGAGAGACCTGGGCAGATGGGCCGTTTGCAGAAAGGAGCTAGACAAAGCCTGGAACGTCCCCAGTGAAGGCCCAGCCTCTGGGGCCTTGCCCCCTGCCTGGGCACGCCTGGGGGCAGGGGCCCAGCTGTCTGTTTGCCCACCCTCCCTCCCCCAGGACTCACGCATGTAAGAGCAGACTCTGGGGGCTGCACAAGGGCTTGGGGGCTGGCAGGCTGGGACCCTCGGGAGTGTATCCATAGCAACCAGTTCTCGGAGGACTGGGTTCCCGTGGGGCCGAGGCTGCTGTTGGCTGGAGCGTGAAGCATTGAGGTTCCCTCCCCCCTGCTCCCCGCCCGTGCTCTGCTTATGGGTAATAACAACATTACCCCAACTCTGGGCCAGTGTGGGCAGACCCCAGCCTTCCATCGACCCCTCGGGTCCTCACAGTGCCAGACGGGGCGGACTGGGTGCTCTCACACTGGTTGGAGGCCTTGGCCAGGCTGCACCAGCTCTCTGTCCCCTAGCCCAGGACTGTGGAGTGTGTTCTGGGACACAGAGCTGAGAAAGGCTGCTCAGACAGGAGCTCCAGAGGGCAGCCCTCCTGGCATCAAATCCCAGTCCCATTGCCCAGTAGTGCGGGGCTCTGGCCAAGTGCTTTAGCCTCTTCAATCTCCACTTTCTCCACCGCTAAAGTGGGGCTCACGGACTGATCGTGAGTCTTCAAAATAAACAGAGCCTGCACATAGTGGGTGCTCAGTAAATATGAGCTGCCCTCGTGATCGTGGAAATTCAGTAGCTATGGGCTGGCTTTCCTGTCTCTGCCGGTCTCAAGCGTGTTCTCTCTCTGCCCTGGGCTCCTCTCTGAGGTTGCTGGAGGCCACACAGGGGCAGGCAGCCCTGGCCACAGGCCCAGGAGAACCACGGGCAGACCCTGGGGAGGGGGCTTATGGCAGAGCAGGTGCTCTGAACACCAAGTTCTATCTTTCTGTAATTATGTCTCCTGGTGGGAGCTGAAGCTCCAGAGGAGGAGGGGGTCCCTGGGGGATAGAGAAGGGGAGACAGCCCAAGAGGCAGGGTTGGGGCAAGTACGAGGTCTGGCCAGGGTTGCAGCAGGAGGGAGGCAGAGTGAGAGAGTCCTCACCTGCTTGTGCCTGAACTCACGTTACACCAACATAGAGGACCAGATGGCGCTGGCTGGGTACCTGCTGCCCTGGGCCTTGGGCACCCGTGGCCTTGCATGCAAGACCAGGAGGGCCATCTTTGTTGGTGGGGGCGGGGGTGGGGGGGGCTCTGGGTATAATACATGTACTTAGTGAATGTTGGTGCTGGTGAACCTGTGTGTGTGGCAAGGTGTGGATGTACATGTGGGCACTTGGGGGTCTACACGTGTCCACAAGGGTGTGTACTGGGGGAGGGGTGCATGCGTGTGCTTGTGTCACGGCTGTTTGTGCAGCCGTGGGCACTTTCGGGCATGATGGCTCCAGTGAGAGCTGAAAGCCTTCGTGTCCCAGAACGAGTTTGGATACATCGGCCTGTGGGAACTTGTGGTCCATGAGGCTGCCTCCACTGCTCTGAGGGTGTTGCACCTGCGTGTCTACATTAGAGGGAGCAGGTTGCTGTGTATGTGGCGAGGGTTGGGGCTCTTGTGTGTTGACAGGGAGCTGGGACGAGGGAGCGTATGTGTGTCTGCTCGTATGTCTGTGTGTCCTCATGGGCCTGTCCATGCCTGTGCATGCAGGCTGTGTGCGTGTGTGCGCGCGCTGGCGGGCACACACCTGGCTCTTGTGGTCAGCACTGTTTTCTCCCTTGGGAATGCCCTGGAGCCCTTTCCCCATCAGGGGGGCCCAGTTATGGGACAGTCTTTTTTCTGCCACTAAGGGGTGGCCACAAGGTGGAGGAGCCTTGGGGGTAGCTTCTCATCCTGCCCAGCCCCTGGTGATTTATTTTCCGAGCACAGCAACCCACTTCATTCACCTGCTCCCAGGAGGAACCATCAAGAGCACTTCAATCATGGCTGTTCCTCTGCACTGGTCTGGACTGGCCATGGCTGTGGCTGTGGCCTCCACAGACTTCCATCCAGCAGGCCTGCCCTGAGCTTCCTTGGTATGGGGCTTCCTTGGGTGTGCTTCGTTCCTGTAGTGACTTCTTCCTTCTTCCCCCCTTCCTGTCCGACGGCAAGAGGGCAGGGGACACTTGTGGGAAGGAATGAATGGTTTCGACAGTGGAGAGACCCAAGATCATTGCTTTCCGTGAGCATAGACATGGAGTTGAGCTGAGATGGGGGCTTTGGGACTGTGTCCCCCCCTGAAGACCTCAGGCCCCACAGTCACTTCTGGCCTGAATGTCTCTTCTGTCTGTTGTGAAGCCAGAATCCCCAGCCCTGTCCTTCCCCCCAGCCTCATGCCATACTTCCTGGGGCATTTCCATGCAAAACGCCTGCCTCTGGGCCACTGTTCTGAACCCCACGTCATCGGAAACCCTGGTCTTATCAGAGTGGGTCCTGGAGCCTGAAGGGGGACGCTGCCTCTGGAACCAAAGCTCCCAGAACCAGCTAGGACAGTCGTTTCCTCATTGATTCATTCAACAAGCATTTGCTCAGCACCAATAATTGTAATAAAAGTTAAGTCATTATTTGGCACTCCCCTGGGCCAGGCCCTGTGCTGGGTGGTGGAGATCCGGGATGTAGAAGGCATCTTTGGTTCTCTTTGCTCCTTCTGCCCTAGTAGAGTGCTTTGCAACATAATATTTGCAACTTGGCTCATCTGTTCACCAAATGCTTCCCACCTACTTAGTCTCTGCTGGCCGTGGGACCTCACAGGTGGACAGAGCGCCTCCTGGCCCCGTGAGTGCTCACGATGCAGTGGGGGAGCGAACAAGTCAATTAGCCACGCCAAATCCATGTGCTGATTAACTAGGTGCTTTAAGCATCAGCTGAGGGGCCTGGGGAGCCCCCGAACTCATTCTGGAGTGGAAAGAGGAGACTTCTCAGCAGAGGTGACCTTTGAACGGAGTCCTCAGGGTGGGAAGGGTACTCCGAGTGGAGGAGACAGTGTGGGCAAAGGCCTGGAGGGGAACTGCAGATGTGGGAGCCACCCACGGGAGCTGAGGCAGCTGAGCCCCCTGGTGGTTCATCCTGGCTGCATGGTTGAGTGTCGGGCCTGAGTGTTCCACCAAGAAATCCAAAGCCCTGCCCCGTTTTCCAGAGGAGAGGGGAGGTTCCGTCATCCTGGAGCTGAAGTGCTCTTCCAAAAGCATGAATGTTTTGGATCCCAATACCGCCTGTCCTCTTCATAAAAACCCGCAGCCACAGACTTTGCCCCACACAGGCAACACCACCCCTGTCCAGAGGGGACTGTTTTCACAGTCACCCGCCCAGGCTTAGTTGTTGAGGATGAGCTCCACTCTTTGGAATGGGTCTTTAAGAAGCTCCGAAGCTTCTGACGATCTCCATTTTCCTCCTCCCACCTGCTAAAGGCAGCTGGTATTAGCTTCCTGTGTGTGGAAGCCAGCCGGAGGATCACCAGCAGCCTTGTGTGCCTGGGGCAAGTGAGGAATTCTTCAGTTACTTCTAAGCACCGGGACGGGCAGGAACAGTATCCCCTGCTTAGCCACACGGCCCTTAGGGTGGGTAAAGAGATTGAAGAGTTGGATGGGTGGAAAGATAGATGTATGGTTGGAGAGGTGGATGGGTGGGTGGATGGGTAGCCAGAGGATAGGTAGATGGAGGTAGGAGAAGACAGAAGGATGGACAGACAGAGGATGGATAAATGGAGAGTGGATGAATGGGTGGATAGGTAGGTGTGTATAGGTAGATGGCTGATAGGATATGTACCTGGAGTGATGGACAGAGGGGTGTGTGTGTGTGTGTGTGTGTGTGTGTGTGTGTGTGTATAGACAGTGGGTAAGTAGATGGATGGATGATGGGTAGTTGGGTGGATGGGGGGATGGATTTGAGCATGCTCCAAGAAAGGCACCCTCCCTTAACTTCCTTTGCATGATTACACTGTGTGCTCTGCTCTCACCTTGGGATGGTGACTCCCTTCGTGGCAATTTCCCCAGATGTAACAGAGTAGCAGCTCCCTCGGAATGCAGCCTAGTCCCCCCCAGGCTGGAGAGCTGGATTTGGAGGCGGTGGGAAGAGAATGGCCAGGAGACACCTGGGAGGGGACCAGAGCCATTCTGGAAAGTCTTGAGCAAGGACCTCCAGGCACTTTTGCTTTCTGCTCTTTCCCGCTTCCTGACTATCTAATTCCTTTCTTTTTGGCTTCCAAACAGAAAAAGACATACCAGTGCATCAAGTGCCAGATGACCTTTGAGAACGAGAGAGAGATCCAAATCCATGTTGCCAACCACATGATTGGTAAGCGAGCGTTTCCTCCCACCCATGCTGGGGCCACTCATCGGGCTTTGAAATTTGTGGTTCCAATCATCATTTCGCTGCTTTTAGGGCAAAAGATGGAGTCACTGCTGCCGTTTCCGAGACATTTCAAATGGTAGTAAAACGTAAGAGCTGGAGCTCTACTCACATTGCAATCAAACTTTTGACAATCTCTTCCATTTCCCGGCATAAATTTCCCTCCATTTCTGAGACGAAGTGCTTTCCAGTTGTCAAGCACTCAGGGGCAATTATGCTTCAATTTCATGTGTCATGACATTGAATAGATTTAACTGCTCACATTTCCCCACTAAACGTGGTGAATTCCTCAGGCACGTTGTCAAAACAGAATGCTTACAAAGTTGTTTCCCTGCTTTTCCTATTCCTCTTCAAGTGGTTTTGGACTTCGGAAAATTCAGCCTTTCCGGAAGGGGAACTTTCAAAGTGCCTTAGTGTTTGTTCCCTCTTGGCCCGAGGTGCGGAGGGAAGTTGTGATTGTGAGGTCTTACGTGCCTTACGTGGGTGGGTGTGGTCTTGCCGGCTTCCCCGGGATGCCCTCCGTGTTAGAGGGAGCACGCCTGCGTTTCTGGTGAGCGTGGAGCTGGCCCGGAGGGGTGGAGGATTTGGCAGTGAGGGCTTTGGGAGCTTCTGGATCCTGGGATCCCGGGTCTTTGGTAGAAGTATGATCACCTTCTCCAAGACCCTTGCTGTCTGAGCAGTGAGGCTTCAAGCGTGTGTTGGGCGTCCTGACCCTTCACTTCCTCTAACGTCTTTTTATTGTAGTCTTAGAAACAGCCATGCCGACTGAGTACTGTTTTACAAAAGTCTTAATTGCATGCATTCAGAAACACCCATTAACCGTGCCAGTCAATGAATTCTCAGGAACTGAGCACAACTATGTAACCAACACCCCGCCGAGGACGCAAACCATTTCCGCATCCCAGAAGGCCCCTCCAGCCCACCCCACCCCCCAACGAAATGTTGGCACCATCCTGATGTCAATGGAACAGGGCTTTTTTTTTTTTTTTTTTCTTTTGCCCATTTCGCACTTTATATAAATGAGAGCATAGTCTCTGCTCATTTGTGCCTGTTGCCTTTGCTTCGTTCACATTCGTGCCTGTAGTTGGACGTCGCCCCTTCTCACTGGTGTATGATATTCTGTCGTGTGAACACATCACCATTTATCTTGTCTATTCTATACCTTTCTTTCTTCTTTCTTCTTTCTTTTTTTGAGATAGAGCGAGAACACGCATGCACGAGCATGAACAGGGGAGGAGCGAGGGAGAGGGAGACAGAATCTCACACAGGTTCCACGCCCAGAATGGAGCCCGACAGGTGGCTCGATCCCACAACCGTGAGATCATGACCTAAGCCAAGGTCAAGAGTTGGACGCTTAACCGACCGAGCCACCCAGACGCCCCTTGTCTCTTCTATTCTTGATGGGCGTCTTAGTCATTTTCATTTTGGAGTTGTTTTAGATGGCGTGCTGCTGTGGGCATTGTTGGCGTATGTTTTTTGGTGAACACGTGTGTGTGATTTTAATGGGAGTGTCATTCGGGCCGGAATTGGCGGGTAGTAAGATACGAGTAGGTTCACCTTCGGTAGACACGGGCTAGATTTCCCAGGCAGTTGTATGAAATTATGCCCCTGCGGGCAACGGGTGAGAATTCTCCACGGCCAGGCCACCCTCCACGTTCTCCGCAAGAAGAGCGTTTGCCGAAATGCTTCTTTGGTGCAGCTGTGCTTGGAGAGGATGGCGCCCTGTCCCCACCTAGCTGCAGCCTTGGCGAGCTCCGAGAGTTTGAGGGGTCCAGCGTCCCAGTGATTCAGGGTGGTTCCCCTGAAGGCAGTGGCCCTGACTGTGTGGTGGGGGCTCTCGCAGTGGTGGGGGGACACGAGGAGCTGACGAGGGGCGGGTAAGGCCCTGGGAGTTCAGCCTGACAGGGAGATTGGTGGCTTTTTAATTTCTTCTGTTTGAAAGCCCCCTGCTGAAGTAGAAGAAGGAAACTAGCTGTCAGTCACTGGCTGCTGAGCGCGCTTTCAGGGGAGTGTCAAGGAGGTAAAGATGAAGATATCTAAAAATGTTTGCTTTTGTAGCAGGTGTTAATGTGTGTGCCTGTTTGTAAGCACGAAGGGTGAGAGCCTGGCTAATTGGACCACAGTGATTTCAAAGGTGCTCCCCCCACCCTCCACCTTTCCTTCTGTGCTGAGCCTGGAAGCTGTGTGTCCTCAGGTGGAAGGCGAGGAGGGGGGTGCTCCTAACTAGAAGGTCGGCAGTGGAAAAGGCGGGGTTTGAGGTGCACCGGACCTTTGTGTGAGCAGGGCACCGGGCTCCCGAGAGAGGCAGTCCTGTCTGGTGGCCGGACAGGGCCCCTCACCGGAGCCTGACTCTGCAGTCCTGTGAGCTGGCCTTGTTCCCAGGACACGTGGGGAGCAGGCAGCAAGGAGCTGTTGGTCCCCGAGCCTGGGAGTCTGAGTGAGACCTTCATGCGATGGCGGAGAGTGGCCCCGTGCGGCGTCACCGTGTAGGGCCACCTTGTGAGGCATGGGCTGGGGACCCCGATGCGAGACCTGCCTCTGGTGGCAGGGCGGCACCTCCTCTTGCTCTAACCTGCCCTCCCCACCGGCTTGTCCTCCCCTGGCCTCATCAGCCCCATCTGTCCAGGAACATTGACTGAGCACCTGCTGCATGTCAAGCGCCCGGGTGGTCCCCCAGGTGGTAGAGGGAGGAGGGGACACGGTCCCCGCCCGCAGAGACCTCACGGCACCCCCGTGGGAGACCCCTCAGCACACACAGGAGGTCTCGCCGGGGGAGGGCGCTATGGCAGCCGCCGTGCACTGCGCCCCACCGCGTGGCAGGCACGCACCCTTCATCTCATAGAGGAGCTTTAATGACTTATCCGCGTTCTTCAGAGAGGAAGTAGCAGAACCAGGGCCTGAAGACAGCTGGGCTCTCTCCGCCGTGTGTGGCTCCCCGCCAGGGTCTGTGGTGGGAGAGACCCCGCGCTGCCCTCGGGTCCCCTGTCCCTCCGGGTGCAGGGAGGTTGATAAGAACCGAGAACCGAGAACGAGGACTGCCGGCTCTAAAGAGGTCTGTCAGAAAGGCCTGGGCGTCAAAGGATGAAGAGGACTTTTCTCCGTGGCAGGCCCGTCCCTGGCAGAGGGAACAGCCTTGACGAGGAGGGACAGTCACTAGAGGACAAGGGGCCTTGGAGGGCTCAGCAGAAGGAGGTCCTTGAAGGATGAGCTGTTGGACCGAGAGGGTGAGGAGCAGTGTCTGTGGAGGACCGCGGGGGGAGCACGGCTCAGAGGCAGGAGCAGAGGAGCGAGTTTGGGGGCTGGGGGAGCCCGACCTGGCTGGGATGGAGGCATCTCATGTGGTAGTATTGTGGGCAGTGAGGGTGGGGAGGTAGCTTGGGGCAAAGCCAGAGGGGGCCTCGAATGCCGGGCTAAGGGATTTGGGTTTAGACTTGACCCTGGGGGCCAGGGTCCAAATCTGGGGGTCCTTTGCTCGATGTTCTGTTGAGCTTCTCTTGGAAAACCTCTTCTGGTTTCAGCCAGAGCCCTGGGTTCCCATGTGGCACAGCTGACGAGCCCAGTAGCAGCCGGGACTGTGTGCCCCCAGGCACCGCGGCCCCCCCCCACCCCCGCTCATCCTTATCGTATTTTAGGGCACTTTGTTCACTTGGGTCCCCAGCCTCATCCCCGTGGGCACCTGAATATGCAACATTGGGCTTAGACACTAGAGAGCCATCGAAGGCTTTAGAGCAGAGAATGGCCTGGATGTGGCTGCCTGCTTTAGGAAGATTAATCTGGCTGCGGTGTTGAGGGGGAAGAAGGTGGGAGAGAACAGAGACCCGCCTGGTCTGGTCCAGAGGTGAGGAGATGAGGCTGGGAGAGAAAAGAGGAAGGAGGTGAAAGAACTTAGATTTGGTTTGTGCCGTGGACCGGGTTGGCCCCGGTGACTTGGGGAAGGTGGCAGGGGGCGACGGTGGGAGATACGAGTGGAAGAGTGGTAGGCACCAGAGCCCCAGCTGGGGCTGGCTCCGAAGTCCCAGTCAAAACTGTTGGGGCCCAGTGTCCCTGCGGACAGCTTCCCCTGCTAAAGAGCCCAAGGCCAGAGTGGATGCCTGAAGCTGGTGGGGGTAAAAGCTCCCCTTAGTGGCGCCAAGGGGACTCGGCGGGTGGAAGTTGCACTGTTCAGCTTGGCGGCCTTCTCATAAACTTGGGGCACTGGGGGGTCTGAGGCCGGCCTCCCCGGGGACCCCGACTCCTGGAGACCTCCCCTGGGGGGATGCTAAACTGGCCTTTTTATAGCGGGGGGCCGCTTCGTGGCTTTGCAGCCTCCAGACCCTGGCAGTTATGATGACTCAGGGACACGTCTCCTTGGAAACATTTTCCCAGCACCCTCTCCCGGCTGCTGCTGGCGAGGGAGTGATTTGGAGCTGATAGGAAGGCAAGGGTTTTTTGAAACCTTTCCAGCAGCAGGGTCTCCTTTGAAATCCACCCCCTCCCACAGGAAATGAGGCCTCCTTCTCTGGGCTGCCCCCAGCTTTCGAAATGGTTTTAGACACCCCCTCCCCAGGTAGGCACATCGGAAACTTAGAGCAGGGCCACAGCCCTGTTCTGCAGCCTCCCGTAGGGATGACCTGGCACAGCCTGGCTGTCCTTGTCACCATCCACTGCCCCCACAACTTGAAAGGCGCCCCCCTCCCTGAAAATGGCTCTGCAAGAGGCCCCACCACCCCCCCGGGCTTCTTATGGCCTGGCTGGGAGGCAGGGGACCTTTCTAGTGGTTGGGAAGGAGGAGTGTCTTCCTCTGTAAGTTGAACACGTATGCACGCAGCGTGCCTAGTCCTCCTGGGGCACCTGAGGCCTCAGGCCCCAAGGAAGCCGATCCGCCAGGCCAGGCCTGCCCTCTTCTCAACTGCTCGTGGGTGTCTCTCCTCTCGGTTCCTGCCGGGTGTGGCTGGAGAAGGGGTCTGAGAACTTGTCCTTGAAATAACGCACTCGCTCTGACCCAGTTCGGCCCTAAGGGAGTGACTCAGCCTCTAGGCCCTGGTGTCCTTACCCGGGGCGTCACGGGCCCTTGGGGGGAGCCCCGAGGAGGGTCAGGGCTGGGAAGGGACAGTCCTCAGGGAACCTTGACAGGAACGTTCACCCTCTGTCCTTGGAAAGTGGTCACGGACTCTCTGGCAGGCAGCCGGGCCAGAGCCCGGGCCCAGTGGGGCGTTAGGCATTCTGGGGATGTTGTTTTCCTGGTCACGTCAGCCCTGTTCCCTGGGTGCCTCTGAGGGGCTGAGCTTTGCAATCGGGGGTGAAGAAATGGGGGGGTGCCTACAGAAAATCAGCCTCTCCCACCCCCTGCTCAGGCCTTTAATATACCCCCTGACGTGCTGGGCTGGGGTCCTTGTCTGTCGTCCCCTCCCTAGCCTTTCCCCTTGCCATGGCAGATGGGCCCTGGTCCGCCTGGAGAGAGAGAGAGAGAAAGAGAGAGAGAGGTGGGAGGGGGGCTTCTGACATACTGGAAACCAGGTACCCACTCTTTCTGCGGTTGTTTGCATGCCCGGGACCCTGTGTGAAGACCTGGCCGGCAGTGTTTAGGAGGGGAAGGAAAATCTGGGGTGGAAATCGGGGTCTCGCCCTCACGCCAGGGATATACAAAACCCCTCAAATATAACTGAAGAGAAAAATGTATGAAAAGGACATGGAGGAGGCACCTGGGTGGCTCAGTCGGTTGAGCATCCGACTTGGGCTCAGGTCATGATCTCATAGTTCGTGAGTTCGGGCCCCGCGTCGGGCTCTGTGCCGACAACTTGGAGCCTGGAGCCTGCTTCGGATTCTGTGTCTCTCTCTCTCTCTCTATTCCTCCCCTGCTTGCACTCTGTCTCTCTCTCTCAAAAATAAATAAAGATGAAAAAAAATTAAAAAAGAAAAGGAAAGGACACGGGGAAGGAGTTTCTGTTCACTGTGTGCCGTGTACACGGGCTGCTGAGCGGGCTGTGTTAGGCTCTTCATGGCGTTTCCGATCCGGTGATGCCAGACTTAAAACACCTGTCTCACCCTCCTACGTGTTAAAAATGTCTCTCTTTCCCCCCAGGAGATTACATGTCAGGTTCTGGAACTGCTCTGTCAGAATAGCAAGGCTCTGCGGACAGCTTGACATCCCGTCCTCTCTAAGGTTTAGTTTGGCACAATCCCCGGAGCAGCCCCTAAGCGTGAGAGGACTCAGTTTCCCTCCCTTGGAACCTCGCTGGTTGGTTTCAGGAAGCTGTTGATCAAGCACTTTGGTTTACGAAGGATCCCATCGGTTCTGGATTTTAAAATAGTTGAACTGTTCTCATTTTCATAGATTTCTTGCCTTTTTTTCATTCTTTTTTTTTTTTTTTTTTTAAAGAGGGGGAAAGGCCTCTGTAGGTGGCGCTTCCTCTGATAATAACCTCGGTTCGGTAAACGCGGTTGGGATCCTTGTGGGGCTTGGTGAGGAAATTCTCCCCTCATCCAGTTGGGGAGATAATAACCGGAAAGGGCAAGGTCTATGTAATGGCACAGGTGTGAGGTGCGGCAGCTCAGAGGACAGGTGTGTGTTGCTCAATCCGTGTGTCCAGCGAAACTTCCTGGAGGAGGCGACACCTAAGAAGATGGGAAGTAAGGCGGAAGGGGCATTCCAGGCAGAGAAAACCGCGTACGCCCATCCACAGAGGAGAGGAAGATGTACCGGGTCAGGAAGTGACAGACGACGCAGTGTTGCTTCAGGAAAAATCCTGAGGTGGGAGGTGGGTGGAGCATAGAAAAGACAGCGCAGTGGAGTCGGTGAGAGAAGATGGAGGCGCTGGTTAGGAGGGTGCGGGTTCGAGAAACATTTAAGAGGCAAAACTAGCAGGATTAGGCCCAGTCGAATGGGTATGGGAAGGGGAGAAGTTCGGACTGACTTGGAGGTCTCCAGGGACCGGGTTTTGGGTGACCGCTGGAAGGTGACACTGTGCTAGCTGTCGTGGGGCTGGCAGAGATGGCCCTAACAACGATCGCAGAGGTGAGGTTACTGAGGACCAGGCCCAGCCAGCAACGTCTACACCTGCTATCACACTCGCCCCTACAGCTGTGAGGGGGCACCGTTGTCTCTCCCCTTTTGTGCACGGGGGATTCAGGGGACTTGTCTGTGGTCTGAGCGCAGGCAGTGTGATTCCAGAGCGTGGAATCCTCTGAACGCCTACACCTGACCGCTCGTCACACTTGGCGGGCTTGAGTTCGTGCGTGACGTGGCCTTGCCCGAGATGCCCACAGGCGATCTGCGTGCTGGTGTCTGGCCAGCAGTTGGCCACATGGGCCGAGGGCTCAGGAGAGAGGCCGGGGCTGGAGAAGGGGTCTGGAAGCATCAGCATATATGCCGAAGGCAGCTGGGAGGAGCGTGGGGTCACTGACGCCAAGATGTCAAAGTGCTTCTGAGCAGCAGCGCCTAGAGCCGCAGAGAGGCCCGTGGGAGGGAGGCCGAAGAGGGTCTGCGGGACCGTCCTGGGTGAGAGCAGGGTCAACGCAATCGGATGGAGGAGTGAGTTAAGGGGACGGGGGGAGACCAGCAGTGTAGCCTCGACTTGCCAGGGTCCGGGCTCGGAAGGGAGGGTGAGAAGCAGGAGCTAGAGGGGTCTGAGGATCACAGGAAGCTTTGCGTTTTTAAGAGGGAGAGACCGGAGTGTGTTTCTAGGCTCAGGGGAGAGCAGCACCGGGGAGAGGGGGAGGAAGGATGGAGAGGAGATACCAATGCAGCCAGGCCTGGAGGGGCAGGGACCAGGGCGCCGGCAGCACCTTGTGGGGACCCGCCCACAAGCACGGCCTTGTCTTCTTGCTCTCCGTTGCCGTGGGCTTGGCGGCCTGTACTGTTGGGTGGACTTTACTGAATGCCCTTTATGGTCCTTGGGCTGCTTGGGAGCAGCTGATACATGAGTGATTTCCCTTCCATCTGGTTTTGGCTGAGCCTTAGGAAGTGATGGGAGAAAACGTGTCCCAGTGGCCAGTGGTGGCCCCAGGGCTTGGCCTCCTCTGCCCTGGGCTCCCAGTAGGTGCCAGAGCCTCACACTGGACCCCCTTCCTCGTGTGTCTCTGGGAGGGAGTGGGGGACCTCCTCTTCTGACTGTAGCCCCCTCTCCTGAAGGAGTCGGGGCGGGCCTCGCCGGCCGATCAGCCTGTCCTGGTTTCCGGCTCCTCCGCCTGGGGAAGGGAGGTGGGGAGATGGGAAGTGGTTCCCCGAAGATACACAGGGTGCTGTGAGCCTGACTTGGAGCGAGAGCCCGAAGGCACCCAGGGCAGCATTTGCTAAACAAAACCTCTTTTGGAAGTTACTGATGTTGGTTTATCCGGTCGATCTGTGTTAAGCATCGACTGTGTGCTCGATCTGTGGTAGCTGTGAACAGTAAAGAGAGACAGAGTACACAGGTGAGCACACGCACACACTCAGAGGATGGACTCTGAGGGCAGTCAGTGGCTAAGAGCACACCCGACTCGTAGCTAACAGAGTCACCTGCCTCTGTACGCCTTCGCTCCTCCTCTGCCGAGTAACCGCGTCCTAATGGCGTGCCGTAGTTTCGGCAGGACTCGCTCAGTGGCAAGTCGGACCCAGCTCACTGACTAACACGTAAAAAAGAGAATTTTTGGCTCATGTAGCTGACGAGTCCTAGGATACCTCGGGTGAGAGCCTTCAGGCATGGCTGGATCCAGGGGTTCCAATAAAGTCACCACCAGTCTCTCTCTCTGTCTCTCAGCTCTGCTTCCTCTTTCTCGCCTCCATGCCCTGGTGCGTGATGACAGCCAGCAGCTCTTGGTCCAGCAGTCCCAGCAGAGAGGGCCATGTGCTCCCTCTCCAGCAGAAAAGGGCCCAGGCAGGACCACGGCTGACTGCCTCCGGAGGGTCCTGAAGCTGCCCAGGAACTAATTGCTGTAGCCAGGGCGATGGAGTAGGTGACTGTCCAGGCAGCACCTCCTGCCCTTCCTGGGTGTGGGCTGGGTCAGTGTCAGCCCCCTGGCCCCCAAGAATGGGAGTAGGGAGGGTATTCTTGAAAAGAAAGGAGGTATCTATTTCTACAAGAAGTGGGCAGCGCAAACAGGGAGGGTCACTGCTCCTATTTTGGGGGGGCTGTTTGGAGCATTAAATGAGTTAAAATATGTGAAAAGTGCCCTGCACGCTGTCCGGCACATGTAAGTTCTCATAAGTGGTAACTGTTAACATTAATATTATTACTAGTCCCTGTGGCAGGGACTAATTAAAAATAATACTAAAGATAATGAAGACCATACTAGAGTCCTTGTTTAGAAAGGATAAACAGCCGCTCTGTGGCCAGGCTAAGCCTCCATCCCAGGTGCCGTGGGTGCCGTCTGAGCCCATGGCAGCTCGGAGCTGCTGAGGGCTTCCTGGAAGAGGAAGACTGGTCCTCTGCCTTTGTCAAGCCCTAAGGGGCTGTGCCTGCAGAATAGATCCCAAAGGAGTAGCTCCAGCCGGAATGATTTATTCATTTACTCCTTCATTCATTCAGTCCTTTTTTTCCTGCTCGAGCTCCGCCTGTACGCCGAGCACCGAGCACGGATGTTGCAGCAATCGAAGCCAAGTCCTGTGATCCTGGAGCTAGTGGGGCGCAGACGGGTGTTAAAGAAGCAAACAGATAAGAATCCTGATTATTTCAAATTGTAATCGGTTCCGTGCGGAAAATAAGGGAGGGTCGTGGTGTGCGTGGGCGGTAGCCTGGCAAGGAGGTGACTTCGGGCTGAGAGGCAAGTGCTGAGGGAGTGTTGGCTCCTGTCAGATGCGTGATAGTCTGTCGGCCTGGGCACTGGGGCTCACTCGTCTGCGTATCTGTCCCCTGGAGGGAGGGGAGATTTTAAGGGGTTAGGGCCTCCTCATGGTGAGAGGAGCCCCCCAGTGCCTCTTCTAGGCCCCTTCTCTCTCCAGCCTGGAACGGCACCTGGAGACTCAAGCGTTCATTCTTTTGGCCTTTTTCTGGATTTTGCGTGGACCACGCACGAAGGGTCACTTTGCCAGCAGGAGCCCATAAACCCAGCAGCTGGGGGACCTCCTGAGCTAACATCTGCCTTCCCCACTCCTAAGGCACTGCCCGGCCGGTGGTATCTGTGGTCCCTGGCATCCCTTCGTTTGTCCTCTGGCCTCTCTCCTACCGTCTTTCTTTTACAATTCCCTGTACCCACCCTGCCAGACGCCTGTGTCCTATCCCACCCTCCTCGGGTTTCCAGATTTTGCAAATAAAAACACAGAATGGCTCATTAAATTTGAATTCCAAATAAAGAACATGAAATTTTTTAGTCCAAGTGTGTCTCCAGTATTGTATGGGGCATACTTACGGGAAAAAATTATTTGTTGTTTATTTGAAATTTAAATGTAACTGGCCATACTTCGTTTTACCTGGCAGCCCCATTCCCTCCCCGCACTCCCCACGCCTCAAGCGCGTTAGCTTGGGGAACAGTCCCGCTCTCAGCCACCTTCCCTTCTTTTAAAGCTCTTCATGGTCCTTACTTCATCCTTGAAGGATTCTTTAACTTAAAAAGTTCAACTTTTTCTTTTGAGGTAATTGTAGGTTGATGTGGAGATTCACAGAGCGATCCCCTGTACCCTCTACCCCGTTTCCCCCAAGGGTAACAGTTCGCAAAAGGAGAGTCCATGTCACAGCCAGCATCTTGACACGGATGCATACAGGCTCTGGAGGGTTCCCATCACCACCAGCACCCTTCATGCTGCCTCTTTATAGCCATAGCCGCTTCCGTTCTGCCCCAGCCCCTTCCTCAGCCCCTGGAAACCACTAATCTGTTCTCCATTTCTATAGTTTTGTCATTTCAAGACTGTTATAGGAGTGGAATCGTACATAAGTGTTCATTATCTTTGGGATAAATGCCCAGGTGTGCGGGTGCTGGTCTGTAGTGCTTGCACGTTTGACTTTTTAAAATTATTTTATTTTAATTCATTAATTAAATTTTAATTTTTTTATTTAAAAAAATGTTTTTGAGAAAGCAAGAGAGAGCGAGCATGTGTAGGAGAGGGGCACAGAGAGAGAGAGAGAAGGAAAGAGAGAGAATCTTAGGCAGGCTCCATGCTCAGCACAGAGCCCAATGCAGGGCTTGATCTCATGACCCTGAGATCATGACCTGAGCTGAAATCAAGAGTCAGATGCTCAATTGACTGAGCCACCCAGATGCCCTGCACGTTTGACTTTTAAAGAAACTGTCAAACTGTTTCCTAGAGCGGCTGTGCCATTTACAGCAAACTACGGGACATCGAGTTTCTCTTCATCCTCGCCAGCATTTGGTTTGGCGCTAGTTTATATTTTAGCCAATCTGATAGGTATGTACTAAAATCTGATTGTGGTTTTAATGTACATCTCCCTAATGGCTAATGATGTTGAATATCTTTTCAGGGCTTCTTTGCCATCTGTTTATCCTTTTTGATGAAACGCTTCTTCATTTTGTTTGCCTATTTTCGAAATGGACTGTTGGCTTTTTTGTTGTTGAGTTTTGAGAGTTCTTTATATATTCTAGATACTAGTCCTTTGTTGGTTATGTGGTTTGCAAATACTTCCTCTCAAGCTGAGGCTTGGTTTTTCATCTTCTTGACAGACTTCTTAACAGAGTATTTTGCAGAATAAAAGATTAAAATTTGACGAAGTCTAATTTTCCTTTTATGGCTCATGCCTTTGGTGCCCAGTTTAGGAACTATTTGCCTAACCCTAGATCCCAAAGATATTTTTGCCTATTTTTTTCCAAAAAACTTTTATAATTTTATATTTCACATTTAAGTCCAAGATCCATTTTGAGTTAGTGTTTACATAAGCGGTGACACTGGGTTGAACTCCTCCTCCTCTTCTCCCCTCCCCCCTGCCTCCTCCTTTCTCCAAATGTCCAATTGCTCTTGCATCATTTGTTGAAAAGACTATAATTGCTACATTGAATTTTTTTGCACCTTTGTCAAATACCAGATAGACATATTTGTGTGGATCTATTTCTGGGTTCCTTTGATCAATGCGTCTATCTCTCTGTTATATGACACAGTCTTGATTACTGTAGCTATGTAAGTTTTAAAATCAGATAGACTGAGTCCTTCTATTTTATCATTCTTTTTCAAAATTGTTTTAGATATCTTAGGTCTTTTCCCTTTTCATATAAATTTTAGTATAATCTTACCTATGTATGCAAAAACTCTTGCTATAATTTTAATAAGAATTGTGTAAACCTGCATATTGATTTGGGGGAGAATTGACATCTACTATGTTGAGGGCTTCAATCCATGAACATGGTATATCTCTCAATGTACTTAGATCTTCTTTAGTTTCTTTCATTATTCTTTTGTTGCTTATAGTCCTATACATATTTTGATAGATTTACATCTAAATATTTCAGGTTTTTTTAGTGATTATAAAGGGTATTTCATTAAAAAATTTTTTTTGAACGTTTATTATTTTTGAGAGACATAGAGACATAGCGTGAGCCCGGGAAGGGCAGAGAAAGAAAGGGAGACACAGAATCCGAAGCAGGCTCCAGGCTCTGAGCTGTCAGCACAGAGCCCGACGCGGGGCTCAAACCCACAGACCGTGAGATCGTGACCTGAGCCGAAGTCGGCCGCTTAGCCAACTGAGCCACCCAGGTGCCCGGGGTATTTCATTTTTAATTTTAGTGATCTAGTATATAGAAATATAGTTGGCTTTTGAATGTTAATTTTGTACCACTTGACTTTGCTCAACTCAGTTGTAGGAGATTTTATTTTTTTTATTTTTGTAGATTCCATGGAATTTTCTATGTAGGCAATCGTGTCATCTGCATATAAAGGCAGTTTTATTTTTTCCTTTTCTATCTATGGTCCTATTATTTCCTTTTCTTGTTTTTGCTCTGGGTTAGAACTTCCAGCACTGTGCCGAATAGGAGTGCTGGCAGTGGATATTCTTGCCTTATTTCTGACTTAGGGAGAAAACTTTCAGTCTTTTACCATTATGTGTAATAGTAGATACAGGTTTTTTGTAGATAACTCTATCAAGCTGAGGAAATACCGCTTGCTCACTTTCTTTCTTTATTTAGGGAGGTTTTATCACAAATGGGTATTGGAATTTATCAAATAGTTTTTTTTTTTAATGCATCGGTTTATATGACAATGTATTTTTCTTCTTCTGTTAATATAGTGGTTTATATTGATTGATTTTTGAATATTGAAATAGTCTTGCATCCTTGATATACACCCCAATTGGTAATAGTGTACAATTCTTTTTAAATATTGCTGATTCTCTTTGCTAATATTTCATTAAATATATATATTTTTGCTTGTATTTGTAAGGGTCTTTGACCTACAGTTTTCTTTTGTTTTGACCTATCTGCCTGATTTTCATACTGGGCAATATGATAACGTAAGTTTGAGAAGTGGTTCTTCTATATTCTGAAAGAAATTATGTAGAATTGGTGTTTATTCTTATTTAAACATTTGTTAGAATTCTCCGGTAAAATAACCTGGGTTTGGAGAATTCTTTTAGGGAGTTTTTAATTATGAATTTGATTTCCTTGATAGTTTTGGGACTGTTCAAATTGTATATTTCATGTTGGTTGAGTTGTGGTAGGCTTTGTTTTGCAAGGAATTGGTTTGTTTCATGTAATTTGTTAAATTTATGTGTACACAGTTTTCATATTAATATTCTCTTTTTATTCTTTTGATGTCTGTAGGGTCTGTAGTGCTAGCCTCATGTTCATTTCTGATATTGGGAACTTGTGCCTTACCAATTTTTTTCTCTGTCAGTCTTGTTAGAGGTTTGTCAATTTTATTGATCTCTTCAAAGAACCAACTTAAAAAATTTTTTATTATGTTTATTTATTTATATGTTTAGAGAGAGTGAGAGGGGAAGGGGCAGAGAGAGAGGGAGAGAGACCAAGTAGGCTCTACAGTCAGCATGGAGCCTGATGCAGGGCTCAATCCCAAAACTGCAAGATCATGACCTTGAGCTGAAATCAAGAGTTGAATGCTTAATGAGCCACCCAGGCACCTCTCAAAGAACCAACTTTTAAAAATGGATTTTAAGTATTGGTTTTCTGTTTTCAATTTCATGATTTCTGCTCTTTTTTTTCCTTCTCTCTGCTTCCTTTGAGTTTATCTTGCTCTTGTTGTTCTAGTTCTTTGAGGTGAAAGCTCAATGATTGATTTGAAACTTTTTCTCTTTTCTAGTGTATGTATGTAGTGTTAATAAATTTTCCCCTTAGTATTGATTTAACTGTGTTCCACAAATTTTGATATGCTGTAGTTTTATGTTCACTTAGTTCATTATATTTTATAAAATATTTCCTTTGTGCTTCATCTTTGACTCGTTGTTTAGAAGTGCTTTGTTTAGTTTTCAAGTATTTGGAGGTTTTTCTGTTTTATTTTTTGTTATTCACTAGTTTGATTCCATTGTGATTGGAGAAAGCACCATGTATGACTTCAAGTATCAATTCTTTTAAATTTGCTGAGATTTGTTTTATGACACATGATATGGTCCATATTGGTATATGTTCTCCAAGCACTTGAAAAGAATGTATATTTTGCTCTTTGGGAGTGATGTGGTCAATCAGTGTCAATTAGACTTTGTTGGTTGATGGTGTTGTTGAGTTCTTCCATGTCCCTGATGATTTTCTATCTCATCAATTTATCAGTCATTGAGGGAAAGGTGTTAAAATGTTCTACTATAATTATGGATGTGTCTATTTCTTCTTTCAGTTCTATTAGCTTTTGCTTCACATATTTTGCAGCTCTATTGCTTGGTGCATACACATTTGAAATTGCTATGTCTTCTTAGTGATCAACTTCTTCCTTTTCTGTCTCATAATTTTTTTTCTTCTGAAGCCCGCTTTATTTAATATTATGCCCTTCTGCTTTCTTTTGGTTAATGTTTGTAAGATATATCTTATTCCATCCTTTTATTTTTCATATGTCTGTATGGTTATATTTTGAGTGAATTTCTTATAGAGAGAATATAGATGGGTCATTCTCCTTTGTCTTCACCACTCCATTCTGCCAATCTCTGTCTTTTAATCTGTATTTAGACCATTTATATTTAATGTAACTAATGATATGTTAGGGCTTAAGTCTGCCATTTTATATTTTGTTTTCTGTTGGTTCTGTTTTTTTATTTCTGTTTTCTTTTCTCTAACCTTCTGTGGGTTACTTGAACATTTCTAAGAATTTCATTTTGGTTTATCTGTATTGTTTCTTTTTGTACAGCTTTTTAAATGAGTATTTAGATATTAAATTTTTTAAAAAATATTTATTTATTTATTTATTTAAAAATTTTTTTTTAATGTTTATTTATTTTTGAGACAGAGAGAGACAGAGCATGAGTCGGGGAGGGGCATAGAGAGAGGGAAACACAGAATCCGAAGCAGGCTCCAGGCTCCGAGCTGTCACCCAGAGCCCGACGCGGGCTCGAACTCACAGACCGTGAGATCATGACCTGAGCTGAAGTCGGACGCTTCAACCGACTGAGCCACCCAGGCGCCCCAAGATATTACATTTAATAAACATTTCAAAATCTTTTGGTGTCATCATTTTACTTGTTTGAGTGAAGTGTAGAAACTTTACCTTTTTATTCTCTCCCATTTACAATCTAATTGTTTAACATATGTATTTGATATATATATATATATGTATGTGTATATATATATGAAAATATATATATTCTCTCTCCCTCTCTCTCTGCCCCTCCCCCACTTGTGCATGCTCACTCTCTCTCAAAACAAATAAACTCAAATATATATGTATACATATATGTATGCATGCATACATATGTATATGTATATACACACATAGGTGTATGCGTACACACATATGTATGCACACACATGTATGCGTACATATACATATGTGTATGCATGCGCATGCATACATATACACACATGTATATTTAAGTTTATTTGTTTTGAGAGAGAGAGAGTGAGAAAGCAAGCGTGCACAAGTGGGTGAGGGGAGGGCAGAGAGAGAGGGGAGAGAGAGAATCCCACGCAGGCTCTATAGTCAGCATGGAGCCCGATGTGGGCCTGAATCCTACAACTATGAGATCATGACCTGAGCTGAAATCAAAAGTCAGTAGCTTAACCACGTGAGCCACATTAGGTGCCCCAACATTGATATATATTTAGAACCATATCAGTGTTAAATGTTTGTATCAACCATCAAACGTAATTTAGAAAACTCAAAGAGGAGTAGAAAAACCATGGTATTTACCGTATTTTCTTTTATTTTCTTCTAAATCTTGTAAGATTCCTTCTTTTATCATTTCTTTCTGTTGAGAGAAGTTCCTTTGGCCATTCTTTTAGGGTAGGTCTTCTAGTGACAAATTCTCTTTGTCTTTTTTTCATCTAAGGATGTTGATTTCCCCTTCATTCCTGAGGGATATTTTCCCCGGATATAGCTTCTATGTTGCCATTTCTTTTCTTTCATATTTCTTGTGCCACTTTCTTCTGGCCTCCAAGGTTTCTGAGGGGAAATCTGCTGTCATTTGAATTAGTTTTTCATTATGGTAAGGTGCCATTTTTCTCCCAGTGCTCTCAAAATTTTTCTTTTGTCTTTTATTTTTGAATACTTTTCTAGCCCGTCCTTTTCCTCCTATCTTTCCAGGACTCTGATCACATGAATGTTAAAGTCTCACCAACCCCTGAGGCACTGTTCTTTTTAATCTGTTTGTTCTCTTTTGTTCAGATTAGGTCATTTTTTATTGTTTTATCTTCCAGTGCATTGATTCTTTCCACCATCTTTTCCTTTCTGCTGTTGAGCCTACCATTGCTTAGTTTAAAATTTTTGTTTAAAATTAATTAATTAACTAATTATTTTTTAAAAAATAAAATTTTGTTTACTTTTTTATTTCTAAAAGTTCCATTTAGTGCTTTTTTATGTCTTCTATTTCTTTGCTGAGATTTTCTACTTTTCCATTTGTTTCACATGTGTCCATAATGGTTGAAGTATTTTATGATGGCTCCTTTAGAGTCCTTGACAGATTAGTCTAACATCTCTGTCGTTTCAGGCTTGGCGTGTATGGATTGTCTTTTTGCATTCAGTTTGAGATCTTTCTGGTTTTTGGTGGGATGGATGATTTTTGATCGAAGTGGAAGGAGTTCTAGATTTGTCTCCCTACCCCGTCTCCACTGATATCTTTCTGACTGGTAAGAGGAGTATCTTGTTCCTGTTGCCCACATGACCTCCACTGACCCTGGGCAGATGGGTGGGGAGCCTTGCTACTGCTGGGTGTGGGTGGGAGGCCACCTCCCCACGTGGTCTCTCCTGACACCTTGGGGAGAGCTGTGTTACTGCCCAGCGAGTGTAAAGGTCCTGGCTCCCTACTGAGCTTTCTCTGACTCCGTTTCCACACGGGGTGGGGAGCAAGTACTGGGTGCCTTGTTATAGCCTCGGAACACGGAAGTCTGGGTGCCCCACTCAGCCTCTGCTGGGAGCACAGCATTTTATATAGGGTTTGGCTTGAGCAGAGCTGCTATTGTCTAAAAGTCTTCTGTCTTGTCAAGCTGTCCCTTTTATTGTCCTTTGGCTGAAGAGAGCAGGCTTTCCTTGGGGCTTTTAAAATCTCACCTGTTGGCCTTTCCTGATTTCCAGCATCTTCAGCTCCAATCCGAGCTTATGAGGCAAAAGGAAAACCCAGGGTTCATACTGCTGTGTCATTTCTTGGGTCGCAAGGTCCCTGGCCATTCCGTCTTCTTCTCACCACTTTTCAGAATTTTCTTATGTTCCTTTCATCTATAAATGTCCAGGGTTTTTAGTTGGACTTAGCTGGAGGAATAGGAAAAATTATGTCCAGGAGAGAAATCTGCAAGCTGAATAGGCATCTAAGGGTCTCAGGGACATGGAGTTGCTTATTCCCCAGCAGCTTGTATACTATTTGGATGCAAGGGCTTATGGGGAAATTGGAACTTAGACTTGTAGTCCAGACCTGGGCCAGGACCATGCTGAGGACCCTCTTCCTTCCCTCTCCTCCTCTTCCTTTGCAAAGGGAGAGAACAGTGACTGTGTGAGACCCTGACTCACCCATTGGTGACCTCAACCAAGCCTGGCCATGTAAAAGTTGGTACTAACGATGCCTCGTCCCTGCTTCTAGCCCTGCTTTTTGTTTTCTCCCCTCCCGTGATCCTTCTCACTCTGAATTTATCCTCGTAGGAGCTGATGAGGTCAACAAGCCAGGGTGGGGTCCTACCTGACATAGCAGCGAGGGGCACTGTGAGTAGGATTGGGTCTTCAGTGTGGAGGAGAGACACAGAGGTCCGGTTCTGGAGCAGTCAGCCGGAAGAATGATCTCAATCAGTGTAACTGACAGCCAGAGGCTGGCTGGGAATCGGGAGGGGGCAGGCCGGGATTTGACTGGCCATCGGGTCGTCCCGTTCCTTCAGAGCAGGACAGCTCTTGCCTGAGCCCCGCTCTTCCCACGTGGGAATTCCGGGTCCCCTCCCTCATTGCCGCAGGCGGGCTCTCAGGAAACCGTGGTGGGATCGTAACGCTGGGATGGATGTTAGAAAGTGGTGGTGTCTCCGGGACGAGGCGGTAAATAAAAACACGACAGATTGTTTTCAAAGCATCGAATGCAAATTGTCAACACAAACATATTTCTGGACCTGACAGCTAAATGTGTGAATTAATTACGGACCTCTTAAGATGCAGAATTATTCTTTCTTTCAGTGACTAAAACAACCCTCTTGTCCAAGCCTTCCACTCTGGGAAGCACATCTCATGGGCTGTTCTTTTAAAGTTGTAGGGGCTGGCGGAAATGTAAGAAACTCTCCTACAAACCTGGCTTCCCTGCAGCCACTTTGGTTTTTTGATCTGTACCCACGATCTCAGTTAGGGTTGGGTTCCTGTCAAATGCTAACACCCACATAGTGTAAAAGGCCCGTGGCTTTAAGAGGAAAAAGATGTTTCCATTGGTAACATGAGGTTACCAACGATTCCGAGGTTGAGGTCCTCGGTTCCTGTCAGGCCCACATACTCGGAGTTCGGTTCACCACACGCAGGGCCGCAGTGAGCCACGGAAGGTACCTTTCCCGTGTATGCAGGCCACAGAAGCCCTTCACTTGGTGAGCTTTTCATGAAAGATTTCTAATAAGGGGTATCCTCCTTAAAAACTCACACACAGACATGCACACACAGGCCCCTCAGCTGTAGCCTACGCAGAGAGCTTCAACTGTCTCAGCATGTGCCTTCAAGATCTGTTTTACACCCGCCCCCCCAAAAATTAGCCACTTAGTGTAAAGCATTTGGGGGCTTCTACCTGCAGAATCAGGAGCCACGCCTGGTTTCAGATGCCTGCCCCTGTCTCCTGCTCCCGGGGTGGTTCAGCTCTGTCTCCCGGTGACTTGTTGGCAGCCGGCCCCCCTGCAGGCCCCCACCGCCTGGGCCCTGCTCGGGTTCCAATGGTGCTAGCAGAATTTGCACAACCTCTGCTTGCCTGCTTAGGGGCTTGGGGAATCTTGTCTCTGGGACGGTGGGAGCACTGCTCCTCCAGATAGACGAACAGATGAGTGAAAAGGTAGTTGGAACATATTCCTCACCCTCTTCTCACCTGGAAGCTTCTGGACCACCCGGCACATTTAACTCCTGAGGAAGCTGAGGCTCAGAGAGGGGCAGACACCTGCCTGCCTAGCATCACACAGATGGCCAAGAGCTGGGGTGGATGCACACCAGACCGGAGCACGCTCAAGTTCCGTCTCCCCTCATGACTCCACTCACTCATTCAACACATGAGTGAGAGTCTCCAGGGGAGGGGCCTGGATGTCTGTAGCCAATGAGGAGCATCCCTCCAACCCCCTGCCCCCCCCCCCCCCCGGGATTTGTACTATCAGAGAAGCCTGGGGAATTCTGGTCTGCACTGCCTCTGCAGGTGGTGGGCCCAGGAAACTTGGAGCTGGGCCTTTGGGAACCTGTGGCCTGTGGCCCCAGGGCCAGGGCTGTGCCCGAATCCCTCCAGGTCTGCAGGCACAGGGAGACAAGAGGGGGGCCGTTGAGGGCACTGGGGGGCCCATAAAGCAGCCTGTGTCAGATATTTAGCTGCCATGTGCTGATACCACCGGCGGTTTGTGAAAATACTGAAATGTTCCTAACCAGCTGGCAAAGAGCTTCTGCCGTGAATCCCCCGCCCACGGATCCTCCCGCCGTGTCTGGACCGCTCCCCTGGATCCAGTGCACGAGAAGGTAACTCCCGGTCCATCGGGGGCCGCCAGGAGCGACGCGGTTTGGTGGGGCCCCGGGGCACCAGCTCTTCATACAGTTTGCACACCAGCTCTGCTCGCGACCATCTTTCCTGCCCCCTCTCTTTCCCTCCGGCCCGCGGCAAGCAGTTACGGGATTCTAGCCACGTGCTTGACGCGATGCCACCCCCTCCCCCTCAGCCAGCTTCTCTCGGTCTGGTCTCCTTTCTTCTCGATCACCCCACAGACCCAGGCCCCTTCTGTGCCTGTCCCCCCACCGTGTCCCCCCTAGACGTGGTGGTGCTGAGTGTTACCCGTGCTCTCTTGCTGCACAAGAGAGAATCCAAGCGAGGGCCTTCTGTTGTCGCTCTCTTCTGCCCCCCAAATGAAGGGACTTTCCTGTAGGAAAGGGAAGTTTTTAAATACTTTAAAACTAGGAGGTTTTACTCACATTGAACGTCTTTGTAATTTTCATTCTGTTTACAACTTGGTTCCCCCCACCGTTTTTTTGAAATTATTTATATTTTTGAGAGTGAGAGAGACAGAGCATGAGTGGGGAAGAGACAGAGAGAGAGGGACACAGAATCCGAAGCAGGCTCCAAGCTCTGAGCTGTCAGCACAGAGTCCACCGTGGGGCTTGAACTCGTGAACTGTGAGATCATGACCTGAGCCGAAGTCAGACGCTTAACCGACCGAGCCACCCAGGCGCCCCCCCCCCCCATCTTTATAGCTGCTGTCACAATCGTGCGAGTGTCCTGGCACCCAACCCTTGCTGTGACGGCAGCCCTCCCTCTCCCCCACTCAGACCCCATTCAGCCTCTGCTCACTGTGGGTAGTGACACCGGCTCCGCGTTCTGCCGCCGTTTCTCTGATCCATCCCGTCACCGGGTGGAGGCTGAGGAAACACCTTTCGGGGGAACCCGCTCCTCGTGGCTGCGGCGTGCGGCAGTTTCGGAGGTTTTGTTATGAGCACATCTTGCTTTGATTCACAGCCAGGCGGGCCTGTGTGAAGCAGGGAGCGAAGAGCTGACACTTGTCAGTCAACCCTGAGTTTGGTGTCTGCAGCCTATCGGTGGCGCCTCCCCCAGCGGCCACCCTGGCCCTACAGGGACTCTGTTCTGCAGGATACGATATATGGCAATTTATTAACGAGCGCGTGTCCGCAGGAAGGCCCCCGGCCCCAGCTCCCGGCTTCCAGGCTTGGTGCCGAGCAGAGGGCTTCGTTTATTCAAAAATCCCGTCATGCTCCTGAGGGAGGGTCTGTGGTCCCCTCCCGCGCCGCCACCTTCCAGGGGCGAGCCGGTGGGTCTGTTCTTTCCTGGTCCGTGAGGGTCTGCTCGGGGACCAGGAAGAAGTGGGGCAGGCTCCGTTCTGTTTTAGGAGGGTGAACGGAATTCCCTCTTTGTTAGGAACAGTGTCGAGGAGGATACTGCTGTTACCCTGCAGAAACCAAGAAGGGTTCAGAGCCGGAAGCTTCTGGACCACCTGGTGCATTGAGCTCATCAGGAAGCTGAGGCTCAGAGAGCGGCAGGCACCTGCCCAGCATCACAAGATGTTGGGGCCAGGCCCGTGCCCAGTTGAGTTCCGTCTCTCCTCATTACTCTTCTCACTCATTCAACACATGAAGCCCCCTAGTGAGACTCTCTAAGGGAGGGGCCTGGAAGTCTATAGTGAATGAGGGGCATTCCTGCAGCCCCCTAGGCTTTATATCCTCAGAGAAGTTTGGGAAACTCTGGTCTACACTGCCTCTGCTGGTGGTGGGTTCCGGAGCCTGGCAGGAACCTTGGAGTTGGGCCTCTGTGGTCCCGTGGCCCTGGGGCCAGGGCTATGTCTGGAACCTTCCAGTCTGTTGGCATGGGGAGAGAAGAGGGGGCCGTTGAGGGCACCCGGGGCCCATAAATCAAGCCAGGCAACATCCAAGGTAAAAATAATAATTTTTCGGAGACATTTAATAATACTTTCTCCCTGCTGTTGTTCGTGTGGTTTTGGTTTGCTTTATTTGTCATTGCTCTTTCATACTTTGGTTTGATCCTCCCAGGAACTGGTGACATGGACAAGCAGGGAAGCTGGGGGGTTAGTAGTGGGGAGAGGCTTCTGCTTTGCTCAGACCAGTTAGTGCAGCGGTCACGGGCACCCAGCAGCCGGGTGGATGCCTGGTGCTCGTCGGCGGGGGTGGTTAGACCCAGGGGAGTGGCTGCACAGTGTTCTGAGGCCCGAGGAGGGCGGGCTAATCTCAAATCGCGGGATCAGAGGGCTGCTGACTGTGACCGGGTGTCCTTCAAAGCAGTTGAACCCCTTCAGGAATCCAGGATGCTCCTTGCGTGGAGGCAGAGACGGAGCTTTGGGCGCCCTCCTGAGGTGTCAGGGCATTCGCTCTTGACGGAAGCTAGAAAAGAGGCCAGGAGATCACTGGTTCTCAGAGTCAATCCGAGCAACCTGGCTTCCCGCGCAGGTTCCCCTCGCCTACCCGGACGGGGGTGAGGCCCAGAGGGTGGGGCACGGGGACTGAGAACAGCCCCGTTGTGTTCTGCCGTGCAAGCTGCTGTTTGTGTAAGACTTCACTGGGAAAGGCAGAAGACAACGCCCCGGTCCCCTCTGTCCTCACTCTTTGTGCCGCTGCTGGGGTTAGAACTCTATGTCAGGCCTGGCCTGGTGGGAGGTTCTGGGCAGTCTCTAGACCTCTGTGAATCTTGGGCTCGTCTTCTAGACGGAGCGGATGCTCTGTCCAGGTCGCTGGCAGGTCTGATGAGATGTCACTGGTGACCGAGAGGCACTTCGGGTTGAGGGTCAGTGGTGAGGGACCAGAGTACCCGGTCGTTGGGTTGCCAGCGGTGGCCCTGTTCCCTGCCTGCGTATATTCTCTGACCTGCTTTTCGTTACTTCCCCTCTGCCAAAATTCAGGAGATTTTCTTGCAGCTCCGACATCAGTATAATATGAGAAAACCCAAGGGCCTTTAGTCTCAAATGGGTTTCTTGCTATCAAAAGCTTCTTCCTGCATTAGGGTGCAAGCCTTGGAGATTTCTGGCACCCTCCACGCCCTTGCCCATCGCTGGGGCCCCTGTAGCCCTCCCTCTGTTCCTGGCGGGCCTCAGAAGTAGGTCCACACTGGGATGCCTTGGAAGATGAGGAAGGATGGAGGCTGGGTATTTTCTTACTATTTTGAATAAATTATTCAGGATGAATCCTCTGGATAATTGCTCACCCTGTCTGTCTGTGTCCACACTGGCCTGGTGCTCTCAAACGGCGAGGGAAGACCAGCCACGTAGTTAGTGCAAAATGAAAACACAGGGCCCCTTCTTAGAAAAGTAAGAATTTCAAGATGGCGGGGCGCCTGGGCGGCTCAGTTGGTTAAGCATCTGACTCTTGATTTCAGCACCAGTCATGATCTCATGGTTTATGAGTTCGAGCCCTGCATCGGGCTCTGTGCTGATAGCTCGGAGCTTGCTTAGATTTCTCTGTCTCTGTCTCTCTGTCCCTCCCTGCTCATGATCTCTCTCTCTCTCTCTCAAAAATAAAAATAAACATTAAAAAAAAATTTCAAGGCAGCAATATAGCAGGATACAAACCAAGTGTGGGCCCTTCTAAATTCAGGCCCTCCGTGCTACCACAACAGGTCACATGCTCATGAAACCAGCACGAGATAGGGGGCAAGATGCTTTAAGTGGCAGGAACCCCACAGGACTCAGGTTTACAGGGTATGGCTGTGCAGGCTGTGGACTGCACAACAGTAGGGGACACTGTGCACACTGCGGTCTACAGGGCAGCCCTGCCAGAGGTCACCACAGCCAGCCCCCGGCAGTGGCGGTCATCCAGAACCTTGAGACAGAGAGGCCACTTGGCAACGGGCAGTGTCCTCATGTCCCCATTCCTCCCTCTGACCAGAGTTCTGGAACCTCCCCCTTCCATCCTCCCTTTCTCCTTGGCATTTCAGGGACACGTTTCTCTGCGAAGCTGAGGTGCCCGGGCTCCGTGCGGGCGCTGCTGGGGAAGCTTCCGCTCCTCGGTGCTCATCGCCTGCCGGCGGCTCCGCTGCTAACCTTTGGGGTTTGCTCATAAAATAGAAACTCTCTTTGTAGGTCAGTTTGTCAGTAATTTTGGCAGCCGCGGGGCCACCGAGGGAATGAGGCTGGGTTCCCACTTGTCTCTCGTGCTCGGTTTGGAGACTTTTGCGGAGCCCTTCCCCGGGAGGAACGCTCACCCCTGCCGGAAACGAGAGACGGTTTTCTCTGACCTGGTTTTGAATCGGCAGGAGCAATTCTTGTATGCTGGAAAGGTACGGCCGCTGAGAAGGAATTTGGTCCAAACCCAGCCCGAGGAGACTTTGACTGGGGGCCTGCTTTTCCTGCGCAGGTGGCACTTGGGTGGGGCTGCCGGGTTTTGCCTCAGCGTCCACGTTAGGTGAAAGGGAAGGTCCAGCGGACACTGGCACCCGCCTGAGCCTCGCTGCGTTCGCCCCGGT
Organism: Paguma larvata; assembly: GCA_030068075.1. Lineage (NCBI taxonomy): Eukaryota > Metazoa > Chordata > Mammalia > Carnivora > Viverridae > Paguma > Paguma larvata. The sequence goes on along the minus strand of CM057841.1, from coordinate 27,621,149 downwards.
CTGGGGACCTGCGTCCTGGCCTGCCGGTTGACCCCGCTGGTCCTGCACAACTGCTCCCGAACTCCGCCTCCCACCCAACCCTGGGCTGCTGCGCTTCTTGGCATCTAGCCTTGCGATAACCTCCCAGGGCCCAGCTCCATACTCCATGGTGGGGAAGGAGAAAGATGAGCGAGTTCTCATCAGACCCTCCCTTCAAGGGCCTGGCAGTGGGGCGGGGGGTGAGGTCAGATGTGCGGGCGGTGCGATTGGTGGTCAGAGGGAACGGTGACCAAAGGATGCCGAAAGAGGCATCCTGGAGCAGTCAGGGAGGGCTTCCAGGCAGAGGCAGTGATGAACTGGACTCTAGCCCTTCCCTCTATTAGTTCTGGGGCCGCTAGTGAGTCGGATTGAAAACAGAGCACCTCTATTCCGGGACAGGAAGCTGGGAAAACCTGTACGGGGATAACATTGTGGCTGGAAATTTCATCCCACCCAAACACTAATTGAACGCCAACTGTGTGTTAAGACCCGCTGTTGGGATCAGAGCTGATTGAGAGCGAGCACAAGGCTTCATGGCCAGAGCTGAAGTTTATGGAGTGAGAACCTTAGATTGGCCAGATAGGGAGGTTGAGTGCCAGGGGAGGGGATGCCAAGGAGGGAGATGAGGGCAGGTCGGGGTCCAGAGGGGCTCCCGGGAGTCTCAAGGAGCAAGACTCTGGCTCCTGTCTCCTCGAAGAAGGCACGCAGGCTGGGAGGATGTTCTCCAGCTGCTTCTGTGTCACCTTTAGGCCCCAAAGGCTGAGGGTGGGCCCACAGGGCGGCTGGGTCCAGACACAAGCCTGGAGCATTCCCAGGGACTCAGAAGCCTGCTCGCAGCTGCCCTGGACGGGCTCCTGTGTTGCTGATGTTTGCAGAGAGTGCTGCCTTTTGAGGCTGCGGGGTGAGGGTGTTTAGGGGGAAAGCATACAGCCTGGGAGACAGGAGGCCTGGACTCCAGCCTGTCCTTCCCCATGAGCTTTGCCACCTTGAGCGGATCCTTCCTCCTTCCAGGACTTGCTCCAGCTATGACATGGCTGCATGCATGGGAGCAAGTGGGCATCTCGCCGTGTTAACCGGGTTTCCTCCTTAGGTCTTTCCTGAGCTTGGACCCAATGACAGTTCCGTGGGGATCGCGGGGATCGCTCACCTGCCTGCCGGGCCTTGTTCCAAGCACTTCGCATTGACTACTTAATTCTCACATCAACCCCCCTATTCTCCCATTTTTCTGGATGGGGAAACTGAGGAACACAGAGGCAGAGCAGTCCGCCCAAGTCACAGAGCCAGCAGGAGTCGGAGCCAGGCTTAGAGCCTGCGCCGTCTGGCCCTGGACCCCATGCACCCAACCATCACACCGGCTTGCCCCCAGCGTGGTCGCGGAGCCCCCTTATTCATGAAGCGTCTCTCTAGAGGGCGCAGCGTTCCCTGGAACACACTTTCCAGCTGACTTTTATGGGTGCTTCTGGCTGCCAGGGCCGGACCATGAAACTCTTGAGGGCGTCTGGAACGGGATCTCACTCGTCTCCACGTTCCCCTCAATGTAAGATTCCATGGCATTGCATCGATTAATTACCGCCCCCCCCCCATTTTCCTTCTTTCTTCTTTTCTTTATAAACACCGTAGCAGAGAAATTGGCTGGTGCGGCGTCCACCCAAGAACCCCCTCACCAAGGCAGCTGAGCATTAAGGGGGAAATTCGTGAAATGAAGTTTGGAAGCCGCCGGCCGGCCGGAGCCCCTTCTGAGCGATGATGATTTATTTCGGCAATGTGGTAGTCATTAGTATCTTTGGTGTCGGAGCCCGAGCGCTCGGGCCCGGGTCTGTGGCCGAGGGAGCCTTCGGGGCCATTACGAGCTAATGGCTCAGTGTGGGCAAAGGAGGCCTGCAGTCAATCTCGCTGCCGGCGGGTAATAAACGTCGGCCGGCTCCCTTCCTGCTCCCCGCGAGGGGGTGGGGGGCTCGGCTCGTGACCGCCTGCTGGGCCTCTGACCAGCCCGGCCTGGTCTCCACTGCCCCGGGGCTTCTCACACCGCTTCCCCGCCGCTGGGAGAACGGGGGCTCAGAAGTTGCCCAGAATTTTCTCCGTCTGACCCAGATTTCAGAAGCCTGAGGTTGGTTTAGGGGCTGTGGGTTCTGCTGGCTTGGCTTCGGGCGTGTCTTCTCGTAGGGTTTCATGAACTCAGCATGCCCCCATGGAAGGGACTTGTCTGACACAGGGGCAGGGCAAGAGCCACCCCAGGGGAGGGGTCTTCGCCGCCTCCACAACACGGGATGGTGTGTCCGCCTCACCCTCAGTGGACTGAGGCTGAACTTGGGATTCCTTAAGGGCGCAGGAGCATGTATGCGTATGTACGTCCGTATGTGATCGGCACTTCCATCCACGTGTACCACCTAATGAGCACCCGCATCCGCAAACAGCCCATTCCTCTGCCCCCGCAGTTGCCTCACGCCTCCTTCCGGCCAGCACCCCACAAAGGGCAGCCACGCTTCTAACCTCTACCGCCAGAGATTAGTCTGCCCTGCTTCTGAGTGTCGTATAATGGAATGTTCCAGTCTGTCGCCTTTGTGTCTGGCTTCTCGAGTTCAGTGTTAACGTTCATGAGGTCATCTCGTTTGTGGACTAGTTGTTTGTTCCTTTTTACCGCCGCTTCGTTGCCTGTACGGGCACGTTCGAGGTCGCGCGCTGTGTGTCCTTCCGCTGCCGGAGGAGCCATCGTTCCCGGCTTGGCGCTGTTGTGAATGGCGCTTCGAAGGAACGCCGTCCGCGGAGGGGTCTCGTCCGCGGAGGGGTCTCGTCCGCGGAGGGGTCTCGTCTGCGGGGGCGTCTCGTCTGCGGGGGCGTCTCACCCGCGGAGGGGGTCTTCTGTGGTCCTACGCACCCACGTCTTTTCTTGATCACCGGGAGGGGAGTTGTTGGCTCCCGGGTAGGGATTTGTTCAGTTTGAGGAGGTGCCGCCAGACAGTTCTTCAGGGTGGTTGTGCCGACCTGCCTGCGAGGCCCTGCCACCCCGCGGCCTCGCGTCCCACCTCCTCCTGCCCGCCCTGCTCTAGCCACGCCGGTCCCGTTCTTGTTGAACATCCTGAGGTGTTTGCCCAGCCATGCCTTCTGCGTGTGGAACATTCTTTTCCAGCTCTCACTCCACTGCCTTCTTCCCATTCGTGTGTCACCCCTCGCTGGGCTGGCGACCCCCACCACGAGCTTGGCACGCCATTCCGTCTTCTCGTTTTATTGCCTTCATGGCGCGTCTCGGCCTCTGCCGCCGACTCGTTACTCACTTGTTTGTGTCGTGTTTGCCTTTCCCACCAGAGTGGACCGGGGACCTTGTCTCGCCCGTCCTGGCTTGCCCACCCCAGGGCCTCGACCGGAGCCCACACTTAGTGGCTTTCGGTGTTGAGAGGAATGAACAGGACTAGAGCTTTGCAAGCCCGAACGTCCATGCATCCAGGTTTTCCATCGTAGCCACATCCCTTTGAGGAAAATGAGGTCAGGACCACTGTCTCCATCCAACAGGTGAGGGCAGCGAGGCCAGGACCCCAGACTCCAGGCATGCCCTTGGCCTTGCGTCTGGCATGTTGGCTCTGAGTCTTGGCTCTGCAGTCTCGAGAGTCTGGCTTCAGATTTAACTCTGCCCCTCTTTTGCTGTGAGTGGTTCATCCCCCTCTCTGAGTCTTGATTCACATACCCTGAAAGGCGGGGATTAGAGCGTCTAACCTCAAGTGCTCAGCCTGTCAAGTGGTTTCTCCCGATCAAGGCGCGTTTGTGCCCTGATTGCAGTGGGAAAGCCCTCCCTTGATTTGCCTTTCTCTTTGGATCATTGAAGATTACCATTGTACAGGGTGGGGTGGGCCTGTGTCTCCTCTTCTCTCCCCTCCCTGCCTGCCTGCCTGCCTTCCTTCCTTCCTTCCTTCCTTCCTTCCTTCCTTCCTTCCTTCCTTCCTTCTTTCCCTCCCGCCTTCTCTTTCTGATTTGTAAGCAAAATCAAAGGCAAAGACGCATGTATGTGTGCGTGCCTGTGTGTGCACACACTGTGCGTGTTTGGGGAGGGGTTTCTTCTTAGCCCCAGGTGCCCACGGTGGAGTAGAAGCTAGGACTTCCTTTTTTTTTTTTTTTTAAGTTTATATATTTATTTATTTTGAAGGGGGGAAGGGCAGAGAGAGAGAGTCCCAAACAGGCTTCGTGCTGACGGCGTAGAGCCCGGCATTGGGCTCTATCTCATGAATTATGAGATCATGACCTGAGCTGAAACCAAGAGTCAGATGCTTCTTTGCCACCCGGGTGCCCCAGAACCTGGGGCTCCCTTAACCACAACGCAGCCTTGTGCTCCAGAGAGGGGCCACCCTACCTTGAGGTGTTAAAGCTGCTAGGTCGAACATCCAATTTTCAACTTACCGAAGCGGCAGTTTCATATGGTTCAGCCGAAGATTTTCGGGCCCTGAGAAGCCCTCATTTATAGTAAACAGTTCCTATGTTAATTGCAAATAATTTCCATCCAGTCCTAACAGTGCCCCCCGCCTCATATTTTCCTGGTAATGCCTGACCTGAAGTGCCTGGAGATAAAGCAGTGAGGTTGTCCAGCAAACAGCCCTCACCTTGGACTTTCAGTGTCTCTGCACATCCAGGGGTGCAAGGCCGAGACCTCTGGAAGGGATGGGCCCCACCCCCGGGGTTTCCCGTGCAGTGGAGTGCTCGGCCCAGCATCGGGTGCCGCCTTGTCTGTCATTAGTTAAAGGGCTGGGAAGTCCTCTAGGCCCTGCCCTGTCTCTCCTCCCCTGCCTCTGCCCCAGGAATGCTGGTCCAGGCGCCCAAGGACTTGGCTTTGAGTCATGGGACAGCTCTGAAATGACAAAAGGTGACAATAGTAAAAATCATAAGAGCTACTATTTATGGAGTGTGTACTCCATCCAGGCATCTTCCGTGTGCACTATTTCAGTTCTCCCCCTGAATTGTATAAAGTCAGGGTTGTCATTCCCATTTGACAGATTAGGAAGTTGAGGCAAGGAGAGGCTCAGGAACCTACCTAAGCTCTCACAGCTGGGAAGAGCCCCAGCCTGGGGTTACATCCAGGCTACCTGACTTTAACTAACTATGTCTTTCTCACCAGTCCCTCTGCTTCCTTGCTGTTTCTTCGAATTTGAGAAGTTGAGGAACAGTTTCTAGGAGAGGGTAACACTCGGAGAAAGGCTGTGCATGACTGACAAGCTCTCTCAACAGGCCCATCTGTATTCGGAGCAGGGGGAGAGTCAGCCTGGGCAGGAGTCACTGGGGAGCCTCCTGGTGGTGGTGGAGTTGGAGTCGGAGTTGGGAGGGCTGAGCCGTTTTGAGCTCCGGAGCCAGCGGGAAGAGGGGGGAGGGGAATGTGATCACCAAGTATTTGAGCTGTTTTTCACTGAGGAGTGGGTAAGACCAGGGCCAGAGGGCCTGCCTTCTTCATGATTATCGTTGTAAAACCTTTGTTAAATGCTGGGAAGCAACAGTAATAGACTTCTCTTTAGCTCGTACTGCTTTCTTTGAGCTGTAGATGTATGGATTTACGGAATCATAGGATCCCAGACTCTGAGACCTGCCAAGCTCTGGGATCAGAATGTTGGGGACCTCCTGTTTGCACGGGGTCTAAGAGCCGTGCTCACACGCACTCACACAACGCCGGCATTACGCAGCAAGCCAGAGCGTTCTCCAGAGCACCCTGTACAAGGGACGTAAGATTCGAGCCACGTGTATGATTTTCCGTGTGTTACTAGCTGCGCTGAAAAAAAGTAAAAGGAAACAGGTGAAATATTTTTATTTAACCCAATATATCCAAAATATTGTGATTGCACTATACAATCAGCCTAAAAAGTATTTAATGAAAATCTTTTTACATTTGTTTTCTCGTACCAAGGTTGCAGAATCTGATGTGTATTTCGCACTGACAGCACGTCTCCGTGTGTGTGGAGCAGCCGTGTTTTCAAGTGTTCTGTAGCCACATGTGATTAGGGCTTGTGCAGCTCTAGGTGGCAAAGCCCCTGTGCTCGGGATGGGAAGTGAACTGTGAGAGGGGGGTGGGGGACGCGGTGGGCAGGCTGTGGGCCCTAGCTGGGAGGGGCGGGCTCTCAGGATCCTTGGCCTTTTTTGGGAGTTCGGGAATAGAACGTTTCCAACTTGCAGCGTTTGGCCCTCTTGCTAGTCACTTGTCACCCCTGTTCATCCTGGCTGCTCTAGGGCTGGCCCTTAGAGAAGTCTCCCTTATCTAGAGGGAGCTCTGAGGCAGTCAGATGGAGCCCAGACCCCAAACAGGCCCCAACAGAGGAGGGGGGAGGGGCCACGTGGCCAAAGCTCCCGCCTCCATTCTTGCTTCTGGCCCTTGGGGGAACAGACACCCCCCACCAGCCTGTGGCCCTTGCCTGCCAGTCCCCAGGGGGTGAAGATGGAAGGGAGGGGGCACGTAGCTCTCTGCCTCCTGTCCCCCCTGCCATCATCCTAGGCGGCCGCCTTCCCCGGCTGATGCTGTGAAAGCGATTCTCCTTCGCTCCTCCTGCAGCCACAGGGAGATAAAAGCCAGGGCTGTGGGGATGGTAAAGAGGGAGCCAAATTATATTTATAATATTAAAGTGAGTGCATTTGTGGCTTGCTGTTCTCCAGGGTGTTTCATAAGTAGAAAAACACAAATTAGCATTTTCCATTTCCATATATTGACTAGAAAAATCGCCTGCTCTCAATTAAGACCTATAGCTTTTGGGATGTATGCAACAATTTTATAAAATATTTACAGCGAGATTTGCATTTTACATGGTGTTACAGTTTTTCTTGTGTTTAGGAGACAGAGCTGAGGCCTGTGAGAGGAAATACATTCTCTGGAATCGAGGGGGAAGAAAGCTGCCGGCTGTTTTTCTTGCCTTCCCTACGTTTCTGACGTTGTCTCTGGTAATTACCTAAGGCTGATCCACCCATGAGCTATTTGTTAGTCTGTTTCTCAAAGCCCGGGCTCCTTTGACAAATCTATTACTTTCCCTTTAAAACTTGCCGGAGTGGGGCTGTCTGTGGCTTTGTGTGAGATGGAGAAGGAGAACGGTTTTTTTTTTTTCGAATGTAAAAGCATGCCGTAAAGAACATAGCTATTTCCTGGATAATTTGCAGTTGTATATTTTATGTTAATTTCACCGAAAATACTGCACCCCTGCCAGGTTTAGTAGCGACTCACTGTGATATGAATAATTTCTAGTGAATCATTTTTTTTTCTTCATTTAAGATTTGGCACCTTTTTAAGATTTTAATAATAGCAACAAGGAGGAAGATTTAGAACAAGTGAAACATTAGTGCCAAAGAAATTCACGTCGAGCGCTAATGTAAAAAAGCAAGAATAATTACATGGAAAGCAGTTTCCACAGATGTTTTTCCTTGTAATGTAATAACTATTTACTAAACTGTTTATTTTAGGCCTTTGGTTTATAATAAAATATTTATACATTCTCTGCTGTAATAAAAAAATATTGACAAAATACTATAGAGGTTTAAAAAGACAATTGATAGGTTTATTTTCCAGGAAGCGAGTGTGATATCAAAGTTTGGTGCTAATTTTGGTGCACATTTCAAGATTAGTGAAACTGGGTTCGGTTTTGGAGTTTATTCCCCACTTCGCTGGTTGAGAACCGGCCAGCTGCAAAAATTAATATTTTGTTAACCTCTTGTTGGGTAGGGATATATCGGTAGATAAGGATATTTGTGAAATGGAATACTTTAGTTGTGAATCTTCAACATCAGAGTTGGAACTCTGGATATAAATCAGGCAGGCCAAGGGGGTCTGTGGCAGGAAGAAGCTACTGAGAGCTTTTGCGGAATGGAGCTACCAGCAGGACCAGGGGCTGTGGGGAGGGCAGTTTGATCCTGGGGTTTATAAAGATTTGACCTCTGCGCTCAGCTTCTGTCTGCAGCCAGTGAGGCGTGTCCCAGTCTTGGTTTGCCCCTGTGAGATCTCATCTGAATCCTGGGTGCAAGGATACCCTAACTTCTTGAGCCCCTCTTTTGTACAGCCCTCATTTGGGAGGAAAAGGAGGAGCTCTAGGAGACAGGAGAGAGAGCCCCCATCTCCAACCCCTAGCCCTCCCTGCACTCCAGCCTGCAGCTGTGAGGTCTCAGGAAATGGCCAGGGTTGGGAGGGAGGGGGAGGAGTTTAAGGCCCCCAACCAAGAAGATGCTGCCAGGGAGTTCTGGAAGAGCCTGTTCTGGCCTCGCCTGCACGCTTGATCCAGTTTTGCAATAACCAGCCCTATTCTGCCCTCCTTGCTCTCCCAAGATATCTGAATTGACAGCCCTGTCTGGGGGTTTGTCCCTGAGCCTGGCCGTGGGTTTCTGCCTATTCGATTTTTTGTTGTCGTAGCAGGGAGTTTGTGTGTAATTGGTATTTATTTGCGTCTCTACATTTGCATGCCTGTGGGTTTGTTGCTGAGTCTTCTATTTATGTGTTTGTATGTGTGTGGTTTTTTTGGGTCAATGGATTTGATGTTTGTGGGTTTGTGTCTGTGTTTTGGGCTTGGGTTTGGGAGTGTTTGTGGCCTTGTACATTTGTTTGATCCCATGTATTTGGATCTATCGGGTTATTTCTCTGTTTTGTGCATGTCCGTGTAGGTCTCTGGTGTGTGCGTGTGTGTGTGTGTGACAGGCAGCCCTTTCTGCTGGGTGCCTGTGTGTTTCTGAATCTGTGTGTGAAAGAGAGAGAGAGAGAGACGGAAGAGGGAGAGAGGAGCATCTTCTGTAGAACAGCCTCTTGGTTGGGAGAGACCTGGGGGCTCTCCAGCACAGAGATTGCTGGCCGTGGTCGTGCAGGTGTGTGTGGCCATTTCTTTCCACCAAACTTTCTGATGAAAGAGGAGGCAGGAAAGAGGTTCCAAAGGGAAGAGAAGTGTGGAATTTTTTAATAAAGAGAGAGACAACTGGACCCTGGTCTCAGAACACCCAGAGCAATCTGTAAGAGGCAGTTTGCTTCTTTTGGTTCTTAATCCAGAAAACATCCCTTTTTCCTGGCCGGTGGAGGCCAGTTCCAGCGCCTCTGCCTGGAAGCTCCCCACCCCTCAGGCTGAGCAGTAGGCAGTTTGGGGGGAAGGAGTTTTCAAGGACTTGCTTTGCTCCGCTTTTGGTTTTGTTTTCGGGGTCTGTTCTGGCTTGGCCCATCCCCAGTAATCTAGGACATTTCATGCTGGGTCTCCTGCAGGGGTGTGGGGAGCCATGTCTTGGGGCCCCTCGCCCCTGGTGGGAGGCCTTCCTCTGCTGGTCTGGCTCTGAGCTCAGCAGGGACCTGGGAGAGCATCATAGATAGAAATTGTTGCGTCTAAGCCCCTGGCAAAGTTCTTGGTCCTCCCTCTGGTAGGATGTAGTTTTTTGTGTTTTGGTTTTGGGTTTTTTTGGCCTTCTGCTTTGCTAAACATCCTCTATCCCCTTTCAGAAGGAAGTGGCCTGCTTCTAGGAGCCACACGAGCGGTGTCACGGCTTCCCGGGTCCAGGGCATCCCCGCTCTCCCTGCGGAGAGGCTAGGGCTCGGATTTAGATTTTCCACTTTTCAAAGAAGCTGAAGCATGGAGGGACAGTGACTTGGTTGAGTTTGGTAGCAAACCTTTGGGAGGTGCTACAACCCCACCGAAGTCTCTCCAGGCGGGACTTCTTGGAGGGAGGGTCCTGAGGAGGTCCCAGCAGGGGCAGGGCCCCAACCCAAGGCACACCCTCTAAGGGGTGGGGTTTGTAAACCCGGCGGAGCTTTTGTTCTGCTGCGGCGGGAGGCGTCTGGGGTCAGAACCGGATTGCTGGGGACGGACTCCGACAGCCCGCAGCCGCCACCAGGGGTCCCCCCTTCTGCTCGCTACCCCTGACAACCTTCCCGTCTCCTCTAAATAAATCTTGATTAGGTATTTAAGGGATATCGGTCTGGGTTGGGGGCAGGTGATTAATCCACCTGGATGACCGACTTCTTCCCCGGGAACTCTCCCGACTCTGACATCTTGCTTACCTTCTATTTCTTCTCACCTGTGTTTTGAGCATCAGTGGGGATTTGCGCATATGGGGAATTGGGGGGTTGAGATAGATGTGTCGGAAGTGGTCGGAAATGAGTAAGGAGGGTGCCGGGGAGGGGAGCGGAGGGGAGGGGAATAGCATAGGTGGGTGGGCTGTGGCTGGTGTTGGGAGAGGATCACACACCTTTTCCGAGTGGGTCGGAACTTCCCGCGTGCTTTTCTTTTGTCTAACTATTCTCTGGGTGCACGTGGCCGGCTCCCGGCCGCGTGGGTGACCGCCGTAAGCTTTACAGTGCTGCACTGCCTCACAGAGCTGTTTATTTACGTTTTGGTTCACGCGGCTCCTGGGCCAGGGACTTCTGCGGAAGCATTCTGTCTCGGTGTTTCTAGGAGAGCCCGCATCCAGAAGGCTCCGGCGGAACAGGTCCTAAATTGCGTTTGAGCGCTTTATTTGTCGAATAGATGATGATGTGGTGGGTGTTATTATTCATCTTGCTAACTGGCCGTGTTCCTTATAATTTCAGGCGAGTTGCCTCTCCCTGTTTAAAAAAAAAATCTTAAAAAAAACACACACACAACACAACTTAATGTCTTTTCCTTACAAGAAAAAAAAAAAAGCTAAATAGAAAGAACAGATAGAAATCACCCTTAATCTCATCTCCTGGGGGAAACTGCTGTTACCAATTTGTCGTTTACCTTTCCTGACTCTGTGTTCATATACGTGTAAACACAGTTTTAAAAAACATTTTATTGAAGTTTGATATTTATACAGAAAAGTACACATATCAATAAATATGTAATGACTTGTTATCGATGCGTAACTTACATACAGAAAAGCTCCAAAGTCATAAGCATAAGCTCGCTGAGTTTTCCCACACGGAACCCGTCAGTGCAGATAGCACCGGATCGCACCCGCACCCCAGGGGACCACGTCGTAGCCCCTCCCAGTCCCACCCCCAGACTAACCACGATATTGACTTCAGACAGCAAAGACACTGGCGCCCGTTTTTGTTCCTTCACACAAATGGAAACACTGTGTACTCTTTTCTACACAAGTGTTTCGTTTTAAATGGAGTTATAGTATCCATACTATTTTGTGACCTTTCCCCTCCAGCAGTATATGGTGACAGCTTCCCGTGTCAGCACACACATGTCTATGCCACCATTTTTCGTGGCTGCTTGCCGATTCGTTCACAGAAGTGCTACAGTTTTAATTCCCTGTCGGAGCGTTCAGCTTTCCGCTGTTAAAAACCACTTCTTAGTGAACATCCATGCTAGATGGGTGACTTTCGCCTTGTCCTCTGGGGACAGGGTGGCCAGAATGGACGTGGAGGGAGGGGCCCTCACTGGGCCCGGCTGGAGGAGCCCAGGTTGTTGAGTGGAGGATGCTGGCATCGCTTCAGTTTGCCAGCTGGACCTCATCAAGTACGGGTGTTAATTACTGGGAGGCCCCTGGTTCTGTGAGCAGGCGGGGGACGCTGGGGCTAACTCGCGAAACAGGGTCACCTTGAAACAGACGCTTCCAGGGGAAGCGAAACCGGGGAGAGGACTGTGAGGAAGCACAGCGCCCGGGCATCGGCTTCCCACCGTCTCCTCTAAGTCACCCCAGTGCTCTGGAGCCTCTGTGTGGGACGCGCATAGGATCCCTCTGGCCCCGCATAACAGTGCTACGTGTGTCTTTGTCCCTGGCTTTAATTGGGGTGAGCTGGGAGCACGAATACCCATATCTGTGGCTTACCCCTTTCCAAAAGGCCCTTGGACTCTGAGGCAGCTGGCGATCCCTGCATGTCCTGAAAATGTGGCCTGAGTGAGCGCCGGGGCTCGGGAGTGGAACAGGGGTTGGGAATGGAGGGGGAGAGGGCAGCCTGGCAGTGCCAAACGGGAGCCCAGCTGGGCAGCATGCCCAGGTCACGAGGCGCCGCCCCGTGGCCCCAGCCAGGTAAGCTCCGGGCTGCAGGAGCCGCAGGGCCAGGTTGGAGGAGAATTAGGTTATCGCATTTCCTCCGTAATTCTTCATCAGGGCTGCCGCCTGGATCTGTTGCGGGGAAAATCAATGTGTTCTGACTCCATAATTTCCCAGGTTGCCTTACTCCAAGTACATTGTGCAGGGAAAGGTGACATCTCTGGCCACGTCTGCGTGGACCAAATACACACACACACACACACACACACACACACACATATTTATATTTATATTATACCCTTTCCTCCCTTCCCTTTCACCCCCACCCCATGCCCACCTCCCAGCCCTGGATTCATTGGAATTTCACAACCTTTGCATGCTTTTGTGAAAACACTCATTTGTGTTTGCACCAGGCCGCTAATGGCGGACGCCCAGGTCTGCGGAGCTTACCTCTGTTCAGCTCTCGTTATGGCGAGGAATGTGCCGTTAATAATGCATCTATGGAACTCAGCTGTGTGGGAGCCAAGTAATTATCCCACTGTAGCGTTCCGGCTTCAGTGTCATCACAACTGGGGCTTCATTAAAAGTCCTACCAGAGACGGTGTTGTGTGCTGCAGCCTGTATATATATTTTTTCATTTAAATTATCAGCCTTGCTATGGCTCAGAGGTAATTTGACTTTTTGAAACCGCTGCGCCCCTGTGAATTCCCCTCCCCTTCTCCCTCTCGCTGTTCTACCAGCTGATCAGCCCCAGAAGAACAAAAGGTTTATCTGAAGCTATGAAGCATATATTCACCAGCTTCTGGCGTCTAGATAAAAAAAAAATCAAAGTACTCCATTGAACATGTTAATACTGAGCAAAATGCACACAGCCAGACACTAAACCTTTACAGGGATTTGGGCATTTGAAAAGTGATACCCCGATCAGGTCTTGAGCTAGGTTTCTTAGCCCAGAGAAGAGTAAGTAGCAAAGGAGGAAGAAAGAATGTTTATAAAGGAATAGGAAAAGCAGCCAATGAGCTGCGTCAGAGTTGCCCACCTTTTCGTCTTCTCCCTTTGTCTGGTTTTGGCTGGGTGGGCAGCCGGAAGCCTAGAGAAGGGCACGTCGCGGGGCGGCGGGTTTCTCCCTTTGCTCTGGACTTTGAGTGACTGGCGGCTGGAGTGGTGCGCTGGGAAGAGTGGTTGCCGTGACTCCTGGAAGGGACACCGAGAACTGGGGATGGTGGTTCTCCTCTTTGTTTCTCTTGGTTCTCTGCGACCTCTTCAGCTTTTCACAAAGGGAGGCTGGAAGAGCCTCAGAAAGGGACTCCATCCAAGCACACTGCCACCCTGAGCGGCCCCGTCTTGGGGCCTCCTGGAAGTCTCACATTTCCTAGCTGCTTCATTTCCGATGGGGAGCAGCCACCATATAAGACAGGCAGGAGCAATCAGGTTCCAGGAGTGAATCATCCATCACAGAGAGAGCAGATAGGTGCTTGATTGGTAATGTCTGCCACGGGTGAATTGGTGTTTTAGCTGCACTGGTCTGTCAGATAGGCTTACCGAGCTCCTGTACTCGGCTCCGGATCAAGGAAGATATAGGAGAGGTGTAGGACTTATTTCTGCCTGCTAGAAGCTTTCCGTATATTTGGGAGCAAAACATAGCCTCAGAAAACATCTCTCATGGTATAAGCAATTTGTGCTGAAATGCTGGAGTGTACTTTTTGATCAGGAGAGAGAACACGGAGAATGGAGTAATCCGAAAAGACATCCAAAAGGGTATAGCACATCTGAGCACTGATGAAGCCAGCTTGGGTGGAGTTTAACCTGCTCACGAACCCAAGAAGGGTGTAGCACAATTTACAGCTGGCCCCCAGATGGAGAGAAGGGGAGAAGGATCCAGTTTTCACTCTGTGTGGCTCTCGTGGAACCCTAAGGGAGCTCTGTCCTTTGGGGATGGGGCTTAGCCTCCGTGTGTGTAGGATCGGAGCTGGCTGCCGCCCACCTGTGCAGAGGCCTCAGGCGTGCCCAGGGTGGGAAGTGTTCATCCCAGCGCCCCGAGTACAATATGCAGGGCTCCCATGGCCTTCTGGTTACCGGCCCCTTCTGTGTGGAGAGTCGACTCCAGACACAAGCCCTGGAAGCAGCTGCCTGGCCACAGGGAGGATCTGCCCCAGACTTGGAATGGATTCCCCCTCACTCCTTCTGTCTTTACCTGCCAACTCCGTGCCAGGATTTGCATTGAGTGCAGGGGATCCTTAGCCAGGGCAAACCGAGCCCCTACTCTAAAGGAACATCCGGTCTGGTGGGAGAGGCGGGCGCGTGGATGGGGAAGTTTCCGCGTGTAGTACAGACGGGCTAGGGAGTGATCGCCTGTCCTGGTTATGTGTGGGGACGGTAGGTAGGTGAGGATGGGGATTGGTCAACAGGGGTCTGAAAGTAGAAGGTCATTTGAGCTGGGCCTCTGAAGGATGACGAGGAGTCCGTGAGAGGGAACCGAGATCGTCTAGGTGGTGAGCACAACAGGAACTCGGAGGCGTTAAAGAGAGCATGATGCTCCTTGAAACCCTTCTTGCCGGCGTCACCAGTGCCTCCTGACTGTGGAAGTTGGTGACTTTCGTGGTCCTTCTAGGCCACTGGACCCCACTGAGCACTCTCCGAACGCTCGTCCTCATGCATGCCTAAGCACCCCCAAACTGGCGGTCTCCAGCCCTGGCTTCCTTCTCTCTTAGACGCGCCCTCACAGCCAGTTACCTGCTGTCCAACTCCACGTGCCCCGAACATGTCTTCACCTCCTCGCGCGCCCCGGTGTCAGAGACTCCCATCTGAGTCCTCGGCCTCAGCGGCCGCTCCTGCAGCACCCCGTCTGTCCGTCCCCACGGCCCCTGCCCGCACAGTTGTTGGATCCCCGTAGTTCCCGTAGCTTCTGGCCAGCCAAGCTCCAGCTCTGGGCCGGGCCTGCGGCGCCTCAGGCGCTGTTTGCCAAAGAGGCTGCCTCCTGGGTGTCTCCTGAACTTGCCAAACTGAAGGCCGGTGGCACTCCATTCTTTGCCTTTGTTTGCCTGAAGCCAGGGACCGTTTCCAGGGCCTCGTCTGTCATGGTGAGGGTCTCAGAAGCCCTATGGGGGAGGGGGATTCAGCCTTAAAGGAACGTGTCGGACCCTGAATATCGATCGTCTCCCGAGACGCACACAGACACTTGGATCCGAAGCCTCGTGACAGGTCTTGGCCTCCTTTGGGGACAGTCGGTTCGCGCCCGTGTAAACAATTTTGGAATCGTTTTGGCGTTTGAACCTCAGCATTGGCCACTTGTCCCCATCCAAGCCAAAGACGCTGTGCCCGGCGGTGTTACGCCCACCAGGAATGAGGTCACCCCTCCTCCTGGGCAGCCGGGGCTGGGGTTCACGGCAAACCAAGTGCCTCACTGCTCTCCCCACCAGGAAGGGCTCAGGGCGAGCAGGAAGAATTTAGGCAAGCACGTATCGGCGTCGGGGAGCAGCTCGGAGGCCCCGGGTCCTGGTTCTCCCTGCTCCGGAGCTGGAAAGAAGGAGGCGGAAGGAGTGTTTGAATACTGTGCTGTGAAGGGAACAGTCCTGCAGCGAGGCAGTTGTGATATTAGAGCAGGCCTCCTAAGAGATCCCCTGGCTCTGAGCTGTGATCCACACACCACATTCACAGACAGCTGGTCGCCCAGCGTGGGCTGCGCCTGCCGCTCGGAGCTGGCACACTGGCGGGGACCAGGTAATGCTCTAATTTCCCTCGTGCAGATGCGGCCAGGAATATCTTAATTTATTGGTGTGCTGGCATGCAAGAGGGAATGGTGCCGGTGCAGCCTTGCATAACTATTAGCAAAAAATGGAGCTGATAGGGGCTTGACTTTTCCTAAAGTGGGTTTGAAATAATCACCGCCTTTTGTTGTGTTTGGAAGGGCTTGAACAATTCTTAATTATTTAATTATAGATATGCAAGTAATACACTGGGAATGGCCCCGCCATTCCAGGGATACTGAGCAGAGGAGAATGTTTAGTTACCGGAGGAAAAAAAAAAAAAAAGGTGGTAATTAAATCGAAGTGTCGTTTGTATCCTGCCACGCGACTCCGTCAGCGATGCGGGCGGGAGAGGTCTGCTGGGCCTCACCTCGGAAATTCTTATGTCATCGTAGTAACATCCGCAGCATCGCCGCCTTCCTCCGGGCGAGGCCTGCGGGGTTCGGCAAGCTCTTTGTCTGTCACTTGCTTGTGTTGGGCTGCATGAGGGCTCTGAGACGCAGATGCTGCTGTTCCCACTTTACAGATGAGAAAACGGAGTCTCAGGGCCTTGTCTACGGTCTCACTTCACTCAGGGCTTGAAGCCACGACTTGGGTTGTTCAGACACCCCTGCCTTTCCCGCCCTGTCGCTGGAAGCGGCGGAGCCGCGCTCTGCCTCCCGGTGACTTTTCTCCCCGAATAGCCTGGGCCAGCCTCGACAACTTTGGTGACTGTTTGCCTGAATTGTGTGTCTGACTCCATGGCACGCTTCTCGTGATGGACACCTTGTAATTATCCCATATAAGCACTCATTGTATTCATATCATTAATTTTGTTTGGGCTATTACATTTGATAGATACATTAAGCATTATATAGTTCTCTTTATACATGAAATTGAACTGCCTTTGAACAGTCAGCCGGCTAATTGCCCGTAATTTGTGTTGCTAACGAGAGGCAGAATAGTGGTATAACATTAGGCTCAACAGTCAGTTAACAAATTTGCCGATTCAGATTGCAAAGCATGCCCTCTGTGGCAGAGGCAGGCTGCACTTCACACGTGAATAGACTTTTAAAAACGCATTCAACTAAAAAACAACAACAACGAATTCTTCCCTCCACCCCCAGGACGAGGCGGCAATGGCTGGCCGTTTGGGGCGACAGGTTGGTAGTGGGTGCATCAGTCTGAAGGGTGTGAGATGTGGGGGAATCCTGGGGGTGGGAGGGAAGGTTCCGGTTGCTTCTCTGAGGGGCTGAGAGGCTGAGGTCCTGCCTAAGTCCCAAGTGACCTCCCACCCAACCCCTCGCCTGTGGTCTGGGCGTACTCATGGTTCTGGCCTTTTGATTGTAACCGGATTATTTCTGCATTAGGTCTTCCATTTGGGCCTTGTCACCCTGAGGGGTTCTTGGGAGGGGCCTGGGTGAGGTTATCTCTGAGTTTCTTCTGCCACAGCGGAAGGTAATTTGGAAATGGGGGGTGGTGGTGAGGGGATAGTTAGTGTGTCATCCTTCTCTGGAATCCCATGGCAAGTTCTGATCCCCCCCACCTTGAGAAAGGCATGACGGCGCCCAGAGAAGTCGCCTGGGAAGGGGCACACTGCTCCTGAAGTCATAATGGCAGGGTGTGGAGGGGCTGACATGGATGAGTTCCTTCCGGAATGCCGGAGACCCAAATGCTTCTCCCCCAAATTTGTATGTTGAAGCCCCTGCTCCCAGTACCTGAGAACGTGACTGTGTTTGGGGATTGAGCCTTTGAAGAGGCAGGTATATTAAAATGAAGCCATTAGGGCGGGGCCTTATTCATTATGTCCTTAGGATACGAGGACATTTAGACACACAGAGGCAGCAGGGAGGCGTGCGCAGGCAGAGGGAGGGCCACGTGAGGACGTGGTGAGAGGCATGCTGTCTGCAAGCCGAGGAGGGAAGCCTCAGAAGAAACCAATGCTGCGGACACCTTGATCTTACGCCTCTAGCTTCCAGAACGCCGAGAAGCTAGATTCCTGTCGTGGAAGCCACTCCTTCTGTGGTACTTTGTCACGGCAGCCCTGAGCAGGCTAATGCAGAGAATGCCAGGCGTTCTGTCGGAATGAGGTGGGAAGGGTGTGGTACGGTCTTGTTAGAAAAGTCCCAGAAAACCGACCGTGAGCCGCCCTCTGTCAAGCTTGAAACATCGAGTTAAAGGACCAAGAAAAGGGTGCCCCAGGTTTACGCAGTAGATAATGGCCACTCAGAGCTCATTCCAGAGTAGAGGCCCAGGTCCTAAAATGGTGTCGACAAACCTTGTTCTGTACGCCCGCGGTTAGTTACTAGGGGACGCAGGAGCGTGGGAAGCGTCTCCTTTGTTATGTGAAAGGGGCTGCACAGAGGCCTCTTACCCTCTCGCGGCGGCCCTCCACAGCCCGCGTCTCCACGGCAGGCGCGCGAGAGGTTTGCATTGCTATGGCTGCCTCCGCCGAGCCTGTGAGTGTTGGTACCTGCAAACCAGCATCAAAGAAAGGGACTCTTTTAAGCCTGGAAGACAACGCCTGTGGGCATCTGACTGCGCTCCAACAATACTTCTAGGCCTTGTGTGGGCTCAGTGGACAAGCCAGGTCTGTGATGGACTCGCTCCTTCGCACTTCGGGCTCTCCCTCTTCCCGCCGTTCCTCCCGTGTATCACTTGAGGGGGTTCCATTTTCTTTTGACTTTGAAAACAAAGTAGCAGAAATCATTTGGACTGTCAACTTCTGGGCAAATTGTTGCTGTTTCCAGTGTTGCCGTACATAGTTACGGGACAAATGGCCTAAACACGATCGATACGTGTTATTGATTGTTCACTGGTGCTGTGTCACACTAGGCTAGGCAACTTGGGGCTCTCGGCGCAGGCTTGGTGCATTCTCCACTGTTGAGTGCCTTACTCTCTGGGCGGTGGGCAGTTGAACGTGATGATGGTGATGATGGTGATGATGATGATGACGACGATGATGAGGGTAGGTGTGAAATATATATACAGTATGTGAGCACTTTCGTAGGTGGCTCATATTTTTGGCTGCTAATGTATTTGTAAAGACAGTTATGTCATTAGAATTAAAATTGAGAGGTTTAAATGCTTCTGTGCCTGAATATATTTGTTTTCGAATAATTTTGAATGCATTGGCATTTCATACAGAATGGAAATGATGTGGTCATTGTGACTTTTTTCCCACCACTTACAGTATGATTGGCCAATCACAATATGTTTTTCTTTTTTTTTAATTTTTTTAACATTTATTTATTTATTTTGAGAGAGAGAACGAGCGAGCCAGGGAGGGGCAGAGAGAGAGAGAGAGAGAGAGAGAGAGAGAATCCCAAGCAGGCGCTGCACTGTCAGCACAGAGTGTAATGCGGGGCTCCATCTCACAAACCGTGAGATCATGTCCTAAGCCGAAATCAAGAGTCAGCCACTTAACCGACTGAGCCACCCAGGAGCCCCACAATATATTTTTCCAATATCTAATAGCTTTATGTGAAGCACAATGTGAGTGTGCTCTCAGTGACCTGGCCATATTGTTCTAGCGATTCTTTCCTCCAGAGATGGGGACATGCAGGAAGTGAGAAAGCCTGTCATCTGGAGTAGGCCAGATGTCCCACAGACAAGACCATTTGTTGCCATCAGACCAGTAAGGCTCTGAAGGTACTGCTCCTTTGCTGTTGCCTGAGATCATGGTCCAGGGATGGCCTCTGAAGGCACATTGTAATTCCTCTTGGCTGGCCTTTCTTTCTGTTGTTTAGTTAGCCAAGGATAGAAAGAGGAAGTAAGAGCTTCGTTTTGAGCACAACACTAATAATTTTATCTTCAGAAGATTTCTCAATATACACTAAATTAGTAGCTGTATATTGGCAGACATTCAATATGGATCTAGATAGGGAGGGTGGATTCCTGAGAAAGTTGTCTGATAAGACTGATAATTAGTGATGGCAGTTGGTCCTTATGATGGATTCATTCCAGTGAGTTAATACAGAAATTCAAGATGGCGCTACTAAGTCTTTTTCATCAAATTTTTTTTACAATTTTATTTAATCAGAAAACTAATCCCTGGCATGGAGAAAACATTCGAATTACATAGAACTTTGAGTATACATTCTCCCTTCCTCTTGGCTCCTCCCTCAGTTTCCCAGACTGGAGTACAGGTACCTTGGGATGCTGGGGAGGGCTTCAGAGAGGAGGTGACGTTTGGTAATAGGTTTTGGAGAGTGAGTTGGAGTTTGTGTACCGCAAAGCTGCTTTTGTTGAGGGCTGCTCTATGGAGGCAAGCTGTGCAGGATGAGAGGAGAAAGGGAGCCTCAGCAGATTCAGGAAGGCAACAGACCAGGATTTTGCCATGCCCCTTCTTGTTTGGAGGGACCTGCTCAAGTTGGGGGAGGGGGTCCTGCCACGGGAAAATTGGCCAGTTTCCTGCGTCCGCAGGTGAGTATCGGTGTGAGGCAGGCTCAGGGGGCCATGGGAGCAGGGAGAGTTGCAGGAGGAAGACAGGGTATATGCAAATGGCCAAATATTTGAGCCAAAACCCCAGTGTGTCAGCTGGGGGGAGCGGGGAGAAGCAAGAAGGGGACCAAATCCACCCAGCCTGCTTCCCAGTCCTTGCTCGGGAAATGTCGCTGGGAACCCACGCCTGGTGACATGTCAACTCCTGACAGAAACCTGGGTTGGCAGGCCCCTTTTTTTAAGCTGAGCGCCTGTCTGCCAGATCGCATTTGGATTGAGTGGCTGGCATTCCTGGAGCCTCGCTTAATAGGATTGAAAGAAAAGAAATGTTACTTTTCATCACACAAGACAACAAAGAGAAACGGGGAAACGAAAATATTATTTCGTTTGAACAAATTACAGGGAGACTCTCTGGGGCCCTTTCAGAGAGTTAGATGAAGAAAAGCACTTAAATATCATTCCATCAAACTAAATTTTTAACTACAATTTTTTACAGATAAAATGTGTTGGGAGGATTCAAAGAAGATTAGAGCTCACCTCAGAAACAGTATTCAAATTTTACCAGCTAATGGAGGCCCAGCAAAAACTGCTAATGCCTATAACTTCCCTCCAAGGGACAGAGATTTCAGTATTCTTATAAAAACACATTGAGCTGATTTCATTTCCCTGTCTCCGCAGACTTCATTCGTGTAATTTCAGTAAGTGTTATAAATGTTATTTTAAGTATTATAATGATAATCCCTACTGACAATGGAGCTGTACATCCCAGCTTCCATTCCTAAGGTAATGTTTACCTCGGATAGCACATAATTGTTTGCTTTTTTCACGGTAAACTCTCTGCTCCCAACTGCTTAATCAGCCATGGAAAAGAGAGGAGACTTTAGAAATGTTTAATGTTCTTCTGATTACATTAGAGTAATGGGTAAGCCCGCATCGGTGGGGCTGGAGGAACAGACCGCTGCTCTCCCCTCTTGTTTTTTGTTTTTGTTTTTGTTTTGTTTTTTTGGGGTTTTTTTGGGCGTGTATGTGTTTGCTTTTTGTCCACAGATCTTAAGGAGGACTGCTATGGGTTGCGGTGATCGGGGGAATCATTTATTGTTATAAGTATCACAGCCACGGTGTAAATCTGCCGTTTCTCGGAGCGTGCGTTGGGCCGGCCAGGCATGGGGCCCTCCTCCTGGCAGGTCCTGTGGCCTCCTGTATTCTGCCTACAGGCTGAGTTTCGGTGCTCTCAGGATCCAGGGCGCCCGTAGGCTCTCTGGGTGCATTCTCCACTGCCTGCTCGGTGGAAGTGAGATTTTATTACACTTTGTGAAAGCAAAACTTTCCTGCTCTGGAACGTGGAACCTCAGGGGCTTTCTCGGCGCATTGTGTAACATTGACTTCTATGGCTTCTTCGATTTCTGAATCCAGATGTCATCAGGAATTCAGATGGAGCAGGGAAGCTTCGTATTCATTGCAGGTTGGAAGAGTATTTGCTTCTACTGGTCTGGAGTGTTTAGAGCCCTCCTTTCTTTATCTCTGACTATAGGGAAGTTCTGCTTTGAGCTAGCTGACAGCCATGTGTACTTAAATTCATTGAACAAACAACCACAGAGAGACTGCTCTGCTCCAGGCACTGTCCTGGGCTCGGGTGCGTGTTCCCCTGTGTTCATGTAGCTAGTTCTCCAGTTGGGGACGCCAACACTGAACAGGCAAACGAGCTAATGTGTAATTTCGGATGGAGCGATGGGTGATGAGTGTGGGGACAGAGAGGAAGGTCGGGAGGATGTTGGCTAAGCTGAGCTTTAAAGGCTGAGGAGGAGCCAGGCCAGTGAAGAGGCTAGAAATGCCACAGCATCTTCCGGGGGCCTGGGGTGTGACAAGGGACCAGGACCATGGCTCCAGCGAAGTGAGAGAGGCCCGGCAGTGTCTGGCCTCACAGGGCGCGATCAAGACCTGGGATTTTATTCTCTGCAGTAAGAAACGAGTGCGGAGCTTTAGGTCGCCAGTGACATCTTCCTATTTGAAGCTTGTCAAAAGATTGCTCTGGCTGCTGGGGGCACCGGACACCATCAGGGCGCAAGAGTGGAAGGTCAGAGTCCTGTGGACAGCTGCTGTTATCCAGGCTACGGACGATGGTCCGTGGTGGTGGCGGTGGGTGAGGGGCTGATTCAGGAGACATTTTGAAAAGGAGATGGACGTATCTGCTGGTCAGGCGCGTGCTGGGCAGGAAGAGGTGTTGGGCCTGAATGTCTCTGTGCCGCCACCGCGTTCCTACAGTTGGTCAGCCTCTACCTGTGTCCTGTGGCTTCCCAGGACTGCCCCCCTCAAGTGTCTGTCTTCTCTCCCCTCAGAATGTTTGGAACATTTTGTGGCGGTCCCCTGAGGGAGGACGGGTCGGGGCTGGCTGGATGTCCTGCCTCCCTCACCCCCATGCATTATGTCATTCATTCTCCAGCCTCGGTTTCCCCAGCTCCTGCCGGAAAGGGATAGAAGTGTGTTCGGCGTGTCTGACCTTCCTCCCCTCCTCCCACGCCCACTGACAGCCCTTCCTCCAGTCACCACTCCGGAGATCCCCAAGGTCTGTGGGATAATTGAGCTTGAGCCTTTAGTTAAAGACCAGGGCCAGTAGGTAGCTGATTTTCCCAGTCCTCAGGGTGGACGCTTGACAGGTTTCTGTGATGGGGACCGGGGAGCACGGGGAAAGGAGGTGGAGCGATGGATAATTAAAGCATCCTGAGGGCCCCAGTCTGGTCCAGTTGGCCCGAGAGGGGGCCTCCCCAGTGGGGCCTTGTCAGAGGGCGTGTGTGCACCTGGCCTTCTAGAAGGTAGGCAGCCTTTTTGCTGATGCGGCGGTGGGCAGTGGGTAGGAGCGGGGCAGGGATTAACTGCCTGGATGGAATATCCCTAGCGCCCAGCTTCGGGTTGAATCAGCTTCCAAGAAAACATCTACTCTCTCTCCTCTTTCCCTTGGAAAGGCAACAACCAGTCGCTCCATCCATCCGTGTTTCTCCCTTGCTCTCTGCATTCTGGGGAACCATCGAGAAATCTAAAACACTGTCGTGAAAATCAAGGTGGACCCTGGCAGGTGTCCCAGGGAGCAGAGGAAGAGGGGAAAATGTGTGTGTGTTTCTCTGAAACACACACACACACACACACACACACACACACCCCAACCAAAGCCGGATGAATATTTTAACACCAGAGCGTTTCGTTCAAGCCAGTAGCACACTGCATTTCGGGCAAGGCCAGAGAATGACCTGGAAACCTGAATATTTCAGGGAACAAAAGGTCCTTGGGTCTGCCTTCCCTAGAAGGGCCTCCAGTCCAGGGTTATTTGAAGGCCGGGCGGTTCAGGGGCTGAGGGAGGACAGCGGGAAGGGTTTCTGCTGCTTCTCCTCCCTTTCTCGGGCCGTGTGCTGTGGGAGCGCCTGCCCTGCTCCCCGGCACCAGGCAGCCGCGAGGGGCCACGAGGCCCCAGCCTCCAGCCGCGCACCAGGCAGAAAGGAGGGAGAAGGTGGGAGGAGGGAGAGCAGGAGGAGGGAGAGCCGGTGAGAGGCTGGGGCAGGGGGGCTGGGAGATAGAGAAACAAACTCTATTTTCTGCTCGTCTGTGGCGGGAGGGCTCCTGCGGCCCACAGGCTCACAGAGTGAAGCAATTTCAGACAGGGATGAGTGTCTGTTTTTCCCTGGAGCGGAGACTAAAAACCCCGAAAGCCCTCGGTTTCTCTGCCCTTAATATCCTGTTCTGAAAAGTGCAGTTGTAAGAAGTGGAGGAAATGAAGATCCTTCATGAACGGAAGGGGGCCCTTCCCCAGCTGAAAACAAGGGAGCCTCGGTCGGGCTGGATGGTGAGGCTGGAGAGAGGCTGCCTCTGGGCTCGAGGCGCCTCTTGCTGAAGGGGTCCCGGGCGGGCGGCCACTTGCAGACAAAGATTCGGGTTCCTGTCCTGCCTCTGGGGGTGTTTGCTGGGACTAGTGCCGCTTGGGTGGTTTCAGAGGCCATGGATGATGGCATGTTCGGCTCCTTGCCTGGAGAGGCTAGGGTTTGGGAATTCTGTTGTTCTGTCTCTGCAGTTCCTGCTGTGGCCTTCCCTTGGAATGCAGGCACTGGCCACCCATCCTCTCCTGCTCTCCCCCCCCCCCCCCGAGTGTGTGCCTGGCATGAGCCCAGGAGAAGCAGGGACAGATCTTAGCTGCCATGTGAGCGCCGAGTTTCAGAACCAGTCCGGGTCCAGGGCAGCTTGGCACTGGGTCTCTAGAAACCAGAGGCGTTGTTGTACCTTAGAGGGGCCTCTGCACCTGCATGGTGGATGGTGGGCCCATAGCAGGGTGCAGGGAGAGCCTCCCCTCCCCCGCCGAAGCGAGGAGGGTCAGGGGCTGCTGGGAGGCTGCCGATGAGGCTTTCTGCTGGGCCCCCAAGTCTCTTTGGGGTCTTGGCTCCCCCGCACTGACTTGCTGTGAGGTACCAGCCCTCCCTCCCTCTGTGTGCCGGGAGATGCTGCCCCGCCACCCCCCCCCCCCCCCCCCCCGCCCCAGCTGGCCTCCCTGGGGCCCTGGCCTCAGTAGAACGAAGTGGTGGAGAACACGGACCCTGAGCTCGCGTCACCCTCTACGAGCTGGGTGACTGTGAGTAAGTCTTGAATCCCCTCTGCGTCTGTTTCCTCCTCAGGAAAACAGGGGTGAGGGTGGTACCTTCCCCTTTAGGTAGTCGTGAGAATTACACGAGCTTAGAACAATGTTGGCACAGAGGAGTAGTGAGCAGGTAAAGGTTTGATACTATGACTGCCGTGGTTATTGTTCTTCCCCATTCCTGGAGACAGCTCAAGCCCCCCTCCTGCAGAGAGCCTTCCCAGCTGGCCTCTTCCCCCGCCCCCACCCCCCACCCCTGCCTCCCTGGGTCTGGCACCGGGTCTGCCCTGAGGAGTCCGACACCCCTAATCACTTACTACCTTATCGTCCGTCCTCCATCTTTAATGACATCTGCGTCTGGCACATTTTCGCAGAGAAGTTCTGAATTCTCTATGAACGGGCCTCGTCCGTCCACCGTGTCCCTCCCCAGGTCTGATTTACAAAATGCCTCACTTAGTCGAATGATACGAAACTATGTTAAAAAACAAGGTTAAGGCCTTTTCCTTCAGTAAACAAAATGGATAATAAGATATGTACGTACAGTGTCTGCTTTGTTCGACCCTGTGAATCAAGCCGCGTGCCGTAGTTCCGTTCCTGTTGCTGATGCAAATACCAGGCTCACAGAAGAGGACGGACAGCTGGAAGGGCAGGGGCAGGACTTGAATACAGACCTCTTGACTCCGCTAGAGCAGACCTGTGGCCAGTAAGATGTGTGGTCCCTGGGCATTCTCAAATGGGACTGGTTTTCTGACGGGCGGTAGCCGGTTCACTTATGGGCTGACCACGGGGTGCCGTGCCCAAGCCCCTTTCTCCAAAAGCTTGACAGATTATTGGGTCCCCGAGTCTGTGCCAGAGTGCCTGCCCCAGCCACTGTGCAGAGATGGCATGAGGCCCTGCTTTCTTATCGGTAGTAAATTTAGTTGCATGTGGGCTAAAGTAAGTAGACTTGAATTCCCCAGGGTTGGGGGAGACTTGAGAGCCCAGCCCAGCGTAGCTTCTGCTCTGGCCTGTCTGTCTCCTCAGCCCCACCGTGGGCCCGTGTGGAACCGTGAGCTGCCTTGGAGGGCAGCTCCTCATGTCCGCTTGTCATGCCCACCATGTCCCGTTGCAAATTCCCACAGTGTCTGTCTTAGTACGTAGTGGGTGCTCCATGGAGCAGGGACTATGATGAGGGCCGAAGGGGTTTGCCTGGTTCTAGCAATTACCTCCAGAGAGCAAAGGCCACTTGTTGTTCCATGGCTGGGTATGGAAACCAGTGAACAGGTAGGCTGGGAATGTAGCCCTCTGAAATAATCCTTCTTCCCCCCCACCTCCGCCTGGGCTGGTGGTGAGCGGGCCAGGAGAGACCCGGGGCCGCCGGCCCGAGGCCAGGCTGCATGAGGCGCTCGTGGTTCCTTTGATCTAATTATGCTGGCGGGCTGTTCTAGGCCTTCTCCAGGCCCTGCCTCCTACAGCCTCACTCCTCAAGGTCGTGGCCCAGGGACTGACAACATCCCCTCACCTGGGAGTGTGCTAGAAATATGGAATACCAGACCTCAGTCCCGGTGAACCAGAAGCCCCAGGGGATTCACGCACTTGTTGAAGTCGGAGAAGCAGTGGCCTGAAAGACTCGGTCCCCGAGGCAGGCACCAAGGAAGGTAGGCTGGTGCCTTTGCTGGAAACACACCCACCTGGCTTCCCGTCTCAGCCTCTCCCCATACCACTTGGGGGGGTAGCCTGTCTGGCTTCCGTTTCCTCCTGGGTGGAGCGGGATCGTGGAAACAGTCGGGCCTTTCTCCTCGGGCTGCCGAGTGAGGATTAGATGTAATAACAGAGAACATATGTTCCGTACTTAGCGCACGGCCCAGGCAGAGCGAGCCCCGGATAAATGCGATGTTAGCTGGCTTGAGGAACGGGCGAGTGACGGGGGCTTCAGTGAGTGGGAGGGAAAAACACTGTGATTTGTGCAGCTAGTTTTGCACGGGGCTTGTTTAGTGGAGCTTAACTCAGGAGCTAAATACTGGCTAGGACTCCCTGTAGAATTATTACATGGAGTAGTAGGGAAAGGGGGAGTCAGAGTTAATGCTTGTGATAGCGATTTTTTTTTAAATTAGGGAAAAAAAAAACGTGTTACAGGCAAGTAAAACCCCCCGGTGATCGCAAATGAATTGCCTAAGTTCTCTCAGCAGATCTACTTTCCGGAGCCACGACTGGGTTCGCAGGAGGGAGTGGCTTCTCCTTTTGTGAGGAGAGGGGCAGCAAGGCCCCCACGGCGGCTCCTGGCTCTGGCTCGGGTCCGGCTGCTCCTCACCGGTAGGCCACGGCCACGGTGGGCGGCAGGAGGCGCTCCGTGGGCAGGGCCGGGCATCTGGGCCTCCTGGCAGCTTAAATGCCTCTGATTAGCAAGTCGGGCGGGAAGAGGTGCTAAAAAGAATCCTTCCCGCCTCCTCTGCTGGCATGTTTTGAAGGGAGTTCAGTTATGAGACTATTAAAATGTTATTTTGATAATTAAGCCCACAGCTGTTCCGAGGGCGGCAGGGGCAGGCGGCTCGCAGGCAGCAGAAGGCACGGTGCTCTCACAGGCTGCGAGAGAAAGAAAGCAGGCGGGAGGCACGTGCTGCAGGGAGGGTGGACACAGGGCGGCGGGCCGGGGCTGGTCGAAGGGGTGCGGACGCCTCCTCTAACCAGGCCTGGGGTTGCCCCTGCGTGACTGCAGGGGACAGCGGCTCCGGGAGGCCCCCTGTCTGGGACAGGGTGGGCTAGCTGTACCCCGCCCCCCACCCCCAACAGGTACCGACCAGCTGTGGGCACAAACTGTCAGAGAAGTAGCTGACAGGGAAACCTGTGTCAGTGGTCCTCAAAGTGGGGTCCCAGGACCAGCAGTGTTTTCATCACCTGGGAACTTCTTAGAGACGCAGATTCTTAGCCCCACCTAACGTACTGAAGTGGAAACTCTTGAGGGGAGGACCAGTAAGCAGTCTGTGTTCTCACGGAGCCTCTAGCTGATTCTGATGCTCGCTAAGCTCTAGACCCGCCATCTTAACAGGTCATCTTAATGGGGCTCCGCTCGCCAGTGAACCCTTAGCCATCCGTAAAGCTCGGTTAGTAAGGTGTGGGTGAGGATGTGGGGAGGAACAGTACGTAGGCGTCCCTGATCTAGTTCTATTCCTTCATTGTGCTGGATGGCAAAGAGAAGCCCAGAGAGGGGAAGTGGCTTATCTGAGGCCACACAGCAAATTAGAGCAAAACTACAATTAGTAATCAGCTGGTACTCTTGGTTGTGGATCTTTCTATTAGATAATCTTTCTGAATGCTGAGGGCAGGGCTGGGAGAGAAGAGGTTTTAGCTGGGAGTGATGAGGTAAGCCAAAGAGAGCGCCAAGGGTTTTATCAACCCAGAATATATTTACCTGGCTGGAGTCTGCCAGCATTCTCTCCTCATGTTCTGCCGGGGGTTATTGCCAACACGCACATCCATCCACCCCCTCACCCACCCACCCATGTATCTACCCACCCATCCATCTACCCACCCACCTACCCACCTATGCATTCATCCATGTAGCCAGCTATCTGCCCACCTACCCATCCGTCTATCCACCCACCCATCCAGCTCTCTACCCATCCACCCACCTACCTACCTACCCACTTACCCATCCATCCATCCATCCATCCATCCATCCATCCATCCACCCACCTACCCATCCATCCATCCATCCATCCATCCATCCATCCATCCATCCACCCACCTACCCATCCATCCATCCATCCATCCATCCATCCACCCACCTACCCATCCATCCATCCATCCATCCATCCATCCATCCATCCACCCACCTACCCATCCATCCATCCATCCATCCATCCACCCACCTACCCATCCATCCATCCATCCATCCATCCACCCACCTACCCATCCATCCATCCATCCATCCATCCATCCATCCATCCATCCATCCATCTCTCCAGCCCTACATCCTTCTATTGCTTAATCCCCGCTTCCATCAGTCCACTTACCCTCAGTCCCCCTTACGCTCATACCATCGTGCATCATTCCAAATATTCAAGTGGACGTTACTCACCATCTGCCCCCAGCAAACCCATGCATCGTCTATGTCTTTACTCATTTACCCATCCACCTGTTAACCAAACCCTTCCTGCTCTCCCTCCCACCCCTATAAAGAGCCTCCTAAGTACTAGGCATTTTTATGTCCTTTTCAATTGTTAGGAGCTTATACTACCCAGGTCACGTGAACTGGTCATGTTTTATAAGACACTGTTGAGCTAAGACCATGACTGTGCTCTGCCTGGGCCCTCCTGCCTGCCCCCCCCCTCCCCACCCCAGCACCAGGCTCCCTCCCTAGCGTGCCTGCATCCACATTTTCATCCCCATTCCTCTGAGCTATAGTAGCGGCCTATCATCTGGTCAGCCCTCAACCCGCCTTCCCCAACTTGGGTGCTGTAATTCACGTTCTGGAAGCGTGTCGGGCTTGATCATGCCATTTCACTACTTAGACTCCAGTGGCTCCTCATCGCCTGCAGGACAAAGCCTGCAGTTTTGTTCTGCCCTCCGATGCAGTCCGGGCCTGTTCCCGGCCTATTTATCAACCTTATGACCCTGTGGTTCCCTGGCTGTGCTGCAGCCGAAGCAGCTGATTTGCAGTCCCCAGATGGTCCTGCGCACTCTTTGCTCATGTGGTCCTCTTGTCTAAAATGTCCTCGCCCACACTCCCCACTCTTCCTGTTGAACTCCTGCTCCATGGGCCTGCTCCAGGGCCCCCAACCTTATGCCTGAGCTCTGCTCTTGTCCCTGCGGGGGTGGGACGTCCCTCTGCAGAACCCTGTGATGTCTCTGGTCCCACGTTATCACGCATCTGGCTTTCGTTTGCAAGGCTCGCGCCCACACTCCAGCAGGTCTGTGCCAGCTCCGGCACGGCGCCTGACACACAGTAGGTGCTGCTTTGGAGGGAGGCAAGTTTGGGGCTTTGTTACGTGTGCCTAGCACGCGTGCCACAAGTGAGTGGCCTAGAAAGGTCTGTCAGGGTCCAGCCTTAAATGTTGTTTCCTCCACGGCACATGCAGGACCGGGCACATAGTAGGTGCTTAACAAATATTTTTTGGGTGAGAGAATAAACAAAATTGTTGTTTATGATTTCCGAATAAATATTGACCAAATAAAGG
Source organism: Paguma larvata (assembly GCA_030068075.1). Classification (NCBI taxonomy): domain Eukaryota; kingdom Metazoa; phylum Chordata; class Mammalia; order Carnivora; family Viverridae; genus Paguma; species Paguma larvata. The sequence goes on along the minus strand of CM057841.1, from coordinate 27,591,318 downwards.
AGGAGTAATATTAAAAATTCAAAACTCGACTTGCCTCATGAGGTGCTGGTCACGTAGGGTTGCAGCTGCCTGCTCACTTGTCCGTGCTTTCGGAGTGACCTGTGGGTTCTAATGGGCAGTGGCTCCGTCTTATACATTCCTGAACCCCTAGCGCCGGGTGCAGAACCTGGCATCCTTCCTGCTTTTTCAGAACCGACTCTGCTCCCCGCACCCCTAGTCTGTTGTCTGCGTTGGACTCGAAGTGCCTTTCTGAGTGTGTCTCCCATGCTCAGAGCCCTCTCTGGCTCCCCGTCACCCCTAGGTAGAGACCCTCAGTGCAGTCCAGAGGCCCTGCAAGGTCAGTGCTTCCCCTCCCCCCACCAGCTTTGTCTCCAGCACTAGCCCCTCACCCTCCACAGTCCAGCCACACTGGCCTCTCCCCTCTCCCAGGCTCATGCTGTTCCCTCCGCTCTGGGCACCTGACCCCCTTGGACGTTTTTCCTTCACTGTCCTGACTGGAAGCGTGAGATTCCCCTTCTCTGCCCTCGTGTGCCTCCACCCCTCAGGCTGTGAACACCCCCGCCCCCAGACTGTGGGCGCCAAGGGGGCAGGCACCACCGAGGCCTGGGGCTCTGCGCATGGAGGTTTCTGATACTTGTTTTTTGAATGGATGAATAAATAAAACAGATATATGGTAGGCACCTAGTGAATTTTATTGAATGGATATGTGAATGGCACATAGCAGGTGCTTAGCAAATATTTGTTGAATCAGCAAACAAATGAGTTCAGGACTTTCTTGGGAAAGCTGTGGCCAGTTAGGCCCCCTTCATACCAGGAAGACTGTCTGTCCATCCATCCCCTCAGCCCTTCTGTGCTCACCCATCAGTTCCAGGAGACTTTGCTCGGCCTGGCGTCTCTGCCCTGTGCCTGCCTGTCACCAGCACTCACGACCGGGCGCTGTGTGAGGATGGATGGAGACAGTGGCCCCGGAAGCTGCCACTTGACACAGACGGTTGTGCCAGGATCAGGGTTGGGTGATGGGGTTGGGGTGGCCTTTTGGTAGGAAGCAGGACGGAGCCTGCCCTGGCCTCTGGCCCCTGGTGTCACAACTGTCTGTGCACCTGTATAATTCTTTCAACTCCGCAGCCATCCGGTCCAGCCCTGATCTGGAAACATCTTCCAGAACATCTGTTTTCCTCCTCAATCAATACGCTCCCCAAAGAGGGCCAAGTTGCAAAATATTATATATAACATCAGACATGCTATCTAAATTCAATTAAGTGATTTGGTCGGGGAAGGGTTTGTGGTAATTAAACATACTGTTTTGGGGCAAATTGTAGCAAACTATTTCATTCTTCATTAATAGGCACCTCTCTTGACTCTTCATGAGCTGAGAGAGAGAGGGGAAGAAAGAAGGAAGGAAGGACAGAAGGAAAAAAGGAAGGCAGGAAGGAAGGAGCTGCCCACCCCCTGCTCAGATAGCATGCTTACTGCCACCATTACCGACTTCAATTTCCAGCTCCCTTGTGCTGTGTGACCGTAGTGAAATTGCTTAACCTCTCTGAGCCTCAGCCACCTGTTCTGTAAACTAGGGATAATAATGCCCATCTCACAGGGCCACTGGGAAGGTTAAGTGAGATGGTGAGTGAAAACGCACAGCTCCCAGTGCACAGTGGCCCTTCATGAAAGGGTCACCAGGCCACGAAGGTACATTGAGGCCGGAAGATTTATGTTCTGTTGGTCAGGGCCAAATCAGAAGTCCTTTTTCCCACCTAGGTAGGTCCTGAAAAGCATCTCAGAGTATTCTTTCTTCCTCATGTAATTTGTAAGGGCCCGGGAGCAGGGGCGAGGAGCGTCCTACTTGATTTCACGTTCTGACCCAGGGTCCACAGCTCAGAGCAGGCCTGCAGGAGAGGAGGGCAGTGTGCCCGACTCTGGCTTCAGATCCTGGCCCGCCCCTCAGCAGCTCCGGGCCCCTCAGGAAGCTGCTGAAGCTCTTGCTTCGTAGATTTTCTGTTCCATACAACGGGGATCATAAGAATCATTACTGACACCCTAGAAGTGAGTCTTGGCAAGCCCCTCAACGGTGCCTGACACACAGTAGGCTCCCAAAACATGTTGGTTTTTATTTTTCATTTATTTACAGTTTCAATGCAGAAATAGCCCGTTTGAGGGGCCAGTTCTTTTCTGCGGGCACTTGACTCGTCAGGCCGGGGACGGTCCCAGCCGCCATCACGGTGACAGCAGGTGCCACTTATCGGGTGCCTACTGTGTGCCATAGAAGCCCCAGAGGAGGTGCTTAGCATCCGAGTTTTATGATTTGTCCACAAGCTTGCTGTTACTTCCATCTTCAGGGGAAGACGCCGAGGCTCCTAAAGTCCCCCAGCAGAAGTCATATATATGGGCAGCTAGAAAGTTGTAGGGCTGCGGCTTGTGTCCAAGCCTGGGGGACTCTGCAGCAACATTCTTGTTACTTGCCGGGCCACCGCTCAGGGCAGACACACCTTGTGAACCTGACCCTCACTGGCCTTCTGCTCTGCATGGGCCGCTTTCCTATCTGCGATTTCACTGGGTTATCTTCAGGTCTTGGAGCGTCCCTGTGATGACCCCCAGGGGAGTGTTCTGATCCTTAGCAACACCCTTTTCCTGGGAGTCCAGAAAAGGCTCATTCTGGACAGGCTCACCCTCCCTGAAAGACGGGAAGCTGGTTAGGGGGCTGTCGTCATGTAGACCAGAAAAGATGGTGGCCCGAAGAGGGGCGCTTGGGAGTGTGGGTGGAGAGAGTGGGCGAATTCTGGAGAACTCAGGATTAATCACCAGTGGTGTACACAGGAGGTGCTGGAGGAGGGCTGTGTCTTTGGAGTATAGTATTATGGGAAGACTTCCTTGTAGGTGCTGCTGGGGCTGGATTTGAGTCCCTAAGAAAGTCTGGGTCATTTATGACAGAGGGGGCATGGAGAACGAAGGTTTGGAGGTGGGGAGCCCTGTGACCAACTGCGGACACTACAGGGGGAGGCTGTGATGAGGTCCCTGGCTTCAACGAGTGTGTGTTTTGGGACCGTGGCCCCTAGCGGCCCAGGCAGAGTGACATCTAACTCCAGCTATTGCAGAGTTGGGCGGACTGGAAATTCTGGTGCTCAGGAGAGGCTGCTGGAAACAGGAGTGGGAGTGGGAGGTGACCGGGAACCCATGCTGGACCCAAAGGACTGTCCTGAGCAGGGAACGTTTGTCATCCATTTGTGCATTTGTTCAGACCATCACTGTACTCACTACGATAGGGCAGGAGAGCAGGGGGAGGGAAAGAGGGACAGATGGACAGTGAGGGACAAATCAAAAACTGAGGAAGGATTCAGTTATTGGGACTTTTTGAGTTGCCAGTGCTTGGACCCTGCCTCCAACTGGCTTAGGGAACCAAGGGAATGGGCCTGAAATGGGAAGTTCTCAGGGGCCCAGTGGACACACCAGGAGGATCTGGGCTCCCCTAAGGAAAAAGGGCCACCAGCCCCTTCAGCCTCCCATCCTATTATCTCAACAACCCAGGGGCAAGAGTCTTCATGCCTGGCGACTGAAGATTGGCTCTAATTGGCCAGGCCTGGGTCACATGCTCACCTAGGGCAAGGAGGGGTGTGGTATCACCCTCTGGTGGAAGTTCTGCAGAGGACATCTGGGTGGTTGTTGGCAGCAGGTGTAAAACCAAAGTCCACCCCAGTGGGAGTAGGGAACAGCTCTCTCCTGCACGGGAGGCTGGCTGCCCACAGAGGGTGGGTCTATGGGAAAAGGTCTTCTCGGCCAAAGGAAGGTGAATGCTGGTGGAGGCTGGAATGGGCACAGGGGCCCCCTCGTCCTGTCCAGTTTCCTAGCATCTCATGGGCTTGATTTTCTTGCACCTGGCCTGGGCGTTCGCGGTTTGCATCCTCCCCAGCTGGCCCTGTTGAGACCGTTCCAGGACGGAAATGGGGCCTTTTGCTTCAGGCCACCTGTGGTCTGATTCCTGTTTGGCCACCACAAATGGTGATTGAGATGGCAGGTCTTGCTTTTCCCTTTGAACCCTCCCGGCATCTGTCTGGCCTGCCTCTGTCTGGGTAGCGTGTGGTGTTTTCTGGGCAGAAACCCAAAGCTCGCCCCCGTTCCCGCTTTGTGGAGTCATTTATCGGCATCAGGGGGGATCACTCTGGGAGCTTTGTACTTCCGTTTTTGTCCCCAGAGGGAGACAGGTTGGTTTGGGAAATGAAAGAATCAGCTAATACCATTCTGGGTCACATCAAAGCCAGCCGAAGCCCGGTGAGCCAGCTCGTCACGGCTGCCCAGGTGTGGGAAGTTCAGGTTGTCGGAGGCCTTAGCCCCCGGCCCGGTGCTGCTTCAACTTGCTGAGATCGTGTGGCCTTTCTGTGCCTCAGTTTCTACATTTGTCACACGAGAATGTAGATACTTGCCAAAGGGTCAAAGTGTACACAAGAGGGCTGTCACCAACTTTGACCCTATTCTGTTCTGCCCCCAGAGACTTCAAACTCTGTGTGGTTTCTCAGCTGACTCTGTCTTAACCCCTCTTGTCCCCTTGTTGGGGGTTGGAGGCAGGTACTTCGAACACGTGGCCTTCGTTTTAGGACCCCGCACCTCTCTGCTGGGAGACCCGCTCTGAGATCTGCGGACTGGCTGCTCCCTCTCAAGGTTGCGGCCCCCTCAGTCCCCCACCCCCACCCCCAGCCCTCCTCTCACCCTCCCTGCCTGCCGAGGTGACGCCGGTCCCCACCGCCACCTCCCCATGCTTGGCCGCTGAGCCATTAGCCTCACTTCTCACTGGCTGCACATCAGCACGGTAATCATTTTCAGATTTACAAGCATTAAATATTTTAATTTAATGCCTTGGCTCTCTTGTAATTCATGCACTTAATTATATGATAATTACTCAAATGAAAGAGATACAGCTGCTGCCGGGTCAATGCTGAGGGAAGCCTGGGTCTGGAGTTGGACCGTTTTGGGGAGGTGGGTCCCCCCACCTCTGCCTTTCTCTTCTCCAGGCTGCATGGCCCCACGGCCATGTGCAGAGGCTGGGCGACCTGCAACCACGTGCTTTGGGAGCAGAGCTGGGGGCCCTGCCCTGGTTGGTGACGCCAGCCCCGGTGGTGCTGTACCTCGGGCAGAAATCTGATGGCCGATGGGCAGGAACGGAGGAGTCCGGGGCCCTCCCTGGGTGGTAGAGGGGCAGGCCCCTTTCTGGGCCCGCTCCAGGGGGCACAGGAGGCTGGGAATGGTGTTTGGGCCGCCGTGGCAGGTGGAGAGGCCAGGGAGCCTGTCGCCCCCTTAGTGACGGATGTCTGGGGCAAAAGCATCTCCTCTAAAGATGGGGAGAGGCCGGGGCCTCTTCCCGGTGACCAGCAAGGGGTTTGCAAGGACAGATTAGGGAGGGATGTGCGGATGGTGCTTCCTGGTTCTTGTCTCTCCTACCCTCCCCCCTTCCTTTCCCTTCCTCATCTCCTTCCATCCTTAATTTTTTTTTTAATTTTTTTAAATTTATTTTTGAGAGACATAGAGACAGAGCGTGAGCAGGGGAAGGGCAGAGAGAGAGAGGGAGATACAGAATCTGAAGCAGGCTCCGGGCTCTGAGCCGTCAGCACAGAGCCTGACACGGGGCTCGAACTCACAGACCGTGAGATCATGACCTGAGCTGAAGTCGGCCGCTTAACCAACTGAGCCACCCAGGTGCTCCTCCTTCCATCCGTAAACTTTCTTTTTTGGTGCTATTTTTCTCCCATTTTCTCTCCTTCTCCATTGACATCTAAACTTGCGTTTAATCCCTGAAGGGTGCTGGTTATTTCGTAAGAATTGGAAATGTTCATATTTGGGAAGAACTTCAACTCGCCCCTCCCCACCATGTTGGCAGCGCCCCGTCGGGTCCACCGGAGGCCCCTTCCAGTCGGTGGCACCGGCCGATGTGCGAGTCAGGTGGCGTTGCCTCGGGCCAGGCCCTCCTTGGGTCTGGGGATGGCGGCCCTTGGGGACCCTCTGCGGACCTGAGCCTTGGGGAGAAAAGTCCCTCCTCTCTCAAGAATCAAAGCAAAGTGCCAGTTGGAGAGGTCCTGGGGCCAAGCCCTAGTTACGGAGGTCCGCCGTGATGTGGCCAAAGCTTGTGCAGAAGTTGAGTCAGGAGGGTAGACTCTGCAAGCCAATAACCCGTGTAGGCCTCTGAAAGCTTCCAGATTTACAAGGTGGGGAGCCTCCCGGGACAGGGGAAGGCCTCGGCTGCTCTGGGCCCGCGCATTTCCTAGGCGGGGGCAGAAACGCACGTTTGCACTGAAAAGGGTTACAAGCGGTTTGCCCCGTATGCAGACAATTTTCAGCTAGCTTACAGCAGCTGTGGCGCCGTGCTGATAGATTAAAAGCAGCAACCAGCCCCAGAATGAAGTGTATTAGAACTCCTGCTGGGTCGAGCTGGGGAGAGGCCCACACAGCTGTCATCTAGGCCAAGTTTCCAACTGAAGCCTCAAGAACAGGATGGAACTCTGAGAAAAGTTCGCTTTCTAAATGAGGTGGCCGGCTGCTAATCAGGAGGCGGGGGAGCGCGATTGGCCGAATGCTGGGGATTTAGAAGAGGAAGAGGAGGGGGCAGCTGGGGGTGTCCCGCCTGGACCGGAACCTTGTACCAGACTGGGGCTCCTGGGGCCAGGAGCAAAGAGACAGCTGCAGCGTCCAGCCTCGCTCCAGACAGCTAGCTTGGGAGCTGGGCCACTAAGAAAGACTTCTGGGTGTTTCCACATTCTGCCCAAAGGGCCCCAAGGGCTCAGAGTTCCCTGGCTGAAACAACAGGGTGACTCTTGGATTTGGGGGACTGCACAGGTCTCCCTGAGCCCAGGATAAGTGAGCCGCTGTCAGTCACCCGCTACTGGCTGACCTGAATTTCCCCCTGGCTGCAGCACGGGAGCCCAGGCTTTTCGACTTCAATTTTGAGTTTTTTAAGGGATGTCTTCCCCTTCGATGATGAGAAAGGCTCTTGGTAAGGGTCTGGCTTTGGCCCATGAATCTGACTTGAGGATTGCAGGGTGGGCACTTTCCGATGTCACAGATGCCATCAAGAGCCCATCTAGACCACCTCATTCTTAGAAAAATCACAATGCCAAGGCAGAAGGCTGGGTATGTTTTGTTTTGTTTTGTTTTTGTTTTTGTTTTTTTGGATATGTGCTTAATTTTGCAAAAAAGTCAAACGCTTCCCACCGGAAGGGCCAGGTGAGTCTTTACTGGACCGGGGGGGGGGGGGGGGGGGGGCGGGGACGACTAAATCCAACGAAATTGTTACTGTTATTATGATCATAAACAGTACAGCATGTGCCCACAAGTCAGTCGCGATTGTGTATATACGCGGATATCACAGTGAGTTCAGTTCAGACATTTATTGTGCTCGCGCTCGGGCCCGCCGTCAGCCGCGTGTGTGGGAGCTCGTGTACCAGGTGCACTTTGATTTTTCAGGAGGCACAAACGCTGGCAAAGAGCCTGCTGGTAAGTGCTGGGGTCGCACCTCCACCGGGACACCCTCGGGAAGAGGGGTGGTTTCCAAAGCTGCCGTGCGCGCCTTCTGCCCATCGGATGGCGGGAGGGAGATGAGATTGGCTTGTTGGTGGCCTGACTCCAGGTTCCTGAGCAGACGTGGAGGCCGTGGCTTCTTTCCTGCGGTGCCATCAGAATTTAGGTGTTTTAGGGGTTTGCTTGGATTCCTGAGCTGGCCCAGCTGGTGGGATTGGGTGGGCGCTAGCGACAGGCTGGGAGGAGGCAGGGGTGTGGGCAGGTGCCCCTGGCGGGGGCCACGGATACAGGTGAGAGCAGTTCAGACAGGCGCGGCGGCCAAAGACGCAGCCCGGAGGGGCAGGGTGTAGATCCAAGGTAGCGTCCTGGCTCCGTCTCTGGTTGCCTGCGTGACCTTGGGCGGGCTGTTTAACCTCCCCGTGCCCGTTTCCTTCTCTGTGAAATGAGGATAATGACAACAGCTGTCTCAGGGCTGTTGCGAAGCCTAAAAGAGGCGGCGTGAAAAATGCTTACAGCTTTCTTTGGGCATTTGAAGTACCCAGTGAATGTGAGCAGTTTGGTCAAATTCCTCTTCAGTCTAGGATGGTGTGACAAGAAATTTAGAACCTTGATGCATCTGGAATCCATTCACAAGTCTCACTTTTTAAAAAGTTGTTATTTATTTTGAGAGAGAGAGTTGGGGGGGGGAGGAGAGAGAGGGAGAGGGAGACTCCCAAGCAGGCTCTGTGCTCTCAGTGCGGAGCCTGCCATGGGGCTCAAACCCACGCACCATGAGATCATAGCCTGAGCCAGTCGGACGCTTAACCAACTGAGCCACCCAGGCCCCCAAGTCTCTTCGACAAATACCCAGATTTCCTTGCATGCCTCCGTGATGGGGAACTCACCCCAGACTGCCATTGCAATCATAGACAGGTTTCTTGGAACCAGTTTCTAAGCGCTGTATTTCTTGGTGGTTCTCACCTGATACCAAGACTTTCCTGACGTTCTGTTCAGCGTTATGACCCAAGAAGGGTAGATAGCTGCGACCCATCGGGTGCTTACTAGGGGCCAGACCCTGTGCCAGGCACTGTCCATACATTATCTCGTCCATCTTCCCAACTCCTAAGGGGAAACAGAGGGTCAGAGAGTCCACTTGCTTAAGGGTCACCGGGATCTCGGTGGGCTGGCTGGGACTGAGGTTGGGTTCTGTCTGACGGCAAAGCCCATGTTCTTAACCATTCTCCTTTCTAAGCAAGCTCAAAACCAACCAACGATCCTCTGATCTTTGTTTCCCTGCTTCTTACCTCTCAACCTCAGTGAGCCGACTTTCCCACAGTGGGCTCTTCCCATCGACGTTTCAGTTGCATGATTCGGGGAGAGTGTGTGCGGCTGTTACCTTTAGCAAGGTGTTACATTTCCAGTTTCTCACAGCACCATTAAGCTGGTCGGATAACTTCCATCCTCAGGAGACAGAAACCACTCACCAATGCTGTGTAGTCTCTTAAATTAATAGAAGTAATAATCTGATAAACTGGTTATTGTCATTTATCCACGTAAAGCAGAGCCCGTGCCCGAGTTGTCAGTCGGGCCTCGAAGCAGTAGAAAATAGCCAGCAATTACCAGAGGCCCAGCGAGCGGGGCTGCTGCAATCCTGTGGTCTTCATATTAGGAGAAATAATGAATGCATCCAGAACACAGCCATTTTCAGCAAGTGCTGCATGGATTATAAAATTTATTATCAATAAAATTATTCATTTGTGCCCTATACTGCACTTAATGCACCTGAAGTGAGAAATTAGAAGTGTGTTTAATTCTGGGGTTGGAAGAAAATACAAGTGCAGCAGATTTGCCGTAATAGGAGCAAGTTAATGCCTGGCAAAAAGAAATCCGTTTAGCTATTGCTATTATATTTGGGGAGAGCAGGTTGGTTTTTTCTTTCTTATTATCAGAGCATACAGATTCGCTTGGATCCCTGGTTCTAGTCTTGCTTTCAAGGAAATTTTTAATGAGAAGGCACGAATTAGGGGGAACATAGAAATGTGAATAACGTATGTAATGTCTCTCCGTATATATGTATACACACATATATGTGTATCTGTAAGATTTGTATATATGCCTATGTATTTCTCCATACAACTATATAGACACACACACATGCAGAGTGATGCAGTGTGCTGGTAAATATTTAATAACTAGCTGTCTGGAAAAAAAAGAATTTTATTTGTAGCATTTGCCAATTTCTGTGGTGTAAACGCTTCCCACCGTGGCTGATTTTTGAGCTCCAAGTATGAGTTCATTGAGCATGAGGCTGGGGAGAGAGGCCCAGAGTCTACTCGCCAGTCCCAGCTGCAACACACCACAATTTTATACACCTCCGTAGACATTCGTATATTGTGGTTAAGGAAAAAGAGGAAGGAGATGTAAATTACCTCCATCGGTTTGAGCCCTGAGTATGGTGTGTGTGTGTGTTTGCCAAGTATCAACCTGCTTTGGTGACTTTGCACATCTATTTTATGCAAGCGAAGAGCAGGCCCCCTCCCCTGGAAACATGGCGACCTGGTTTCCGTTAAGTTCCAGAGGAAACAGGGAAAAAGGCGGAAAAGCAAAGGTGAGGAAGGAGGGGCAGGTTCCGGGCTCTGCTTCCCCTTACATTAGCAGCACCGATTCGTCTTCGGCGCTCAGTGGACTCGCCTCGGTTTTTATCCAGCCATTGTTCTTTTTTGCGCCGCGTTTGCACACTGTGGCGCGTCTGGGGAATTTCAGCAGTTGGAATATACATGAAAAGAGTTCCGCTCCACTTTCATAAGGTCCCTGGACGGCTCGGACGAGGCCTCGAGGCCCCATGGTAGAGCCGGGACCACATTCATATTCCTTCCCACCACCACACACATGATAGCGCGGAGCCCAGACCAATCGAAAACTTGACAGTAAGCCTTTTGATTTTGCGGGGAAACCTTCATCACGCTGCGAGAGGGAAGGGAATATAGCCCAAACTGGACTTCATACTGTGGCAAGCTTGAAATCCCAGCCCAACCGCAGAGCTGGCTGATTGGAATAGTTGGAAACTGTGTCCAGGAATTCGGCTGCAAGAACTTGGCTCACAGCAACTTCTGCCTTTTTGAAAGAAAAATTGTCAACTGGGAGAGCCACTCGGGGCCTGGGTTTAATCTGTCCAGGCAGTAAAGATTCACAGAAATGATTGGCCAAGGTTGCCTAAAATGCTCAGAGCTCCTGCCTACGTGGGGACTCTCATGGGGGGCGGAGAAACAGGCTTGACGGCTCCAGGTGACGGCTATTGTCACTGTCATGACCATGCCGGTTGTCGCAGGCTTCAATGCTATTGCTATTTTGCTAATCACCAACCTGCTGCTTGTGAGATAGCAGAGTCAGATATGCAAGCAAAGCCACGCAGAGCAAACGCTCCTTGGTTACCCCAACCTGCTGTGACGAGGAGGTGTTTTTCTGGGTCTCTCACCCCCGCTAAGCCATCCTGACATTTAGGGGCCCAAAGGCCAAAGAGAGGCTGACACTGAAACCATGGCCGCACGCTTGGTAAACCCACAAGCAGCAGCCCTCTCTGCTGGAGGATGTCCACCGGTTCACGCCGCTGGGATAGTGCCTGGATTTCGCTATCGTCGTTTAAAAATGTTTGCGAACGAGGAACCGTGCTAGGACGTCCCCATGTAATTCAAGGATCTCCGGCGTTGTTGCGCAGGACGTCGTGATGAGGTGGATGCAGATTGCGAGACCTCAGTTCAGGTGCACAAGTGGCGGGGCGTGACGAAGGTCGACGGAGTCACGGTCAGCCGTCCGTGGGAAAACATCATTGTCCACCTCTGTTTTCTCAACAGGGATGTGAAGTCCTAGCCTTTTAAGTGGGGGGAGACGCACGCTCTTGGGAGGGAGATGAGTCAGCGATGTTGAGAGAGGCCTGGGTTGGAACAGTTTCTGCAGATGAGCCTGATGAGGAAGTTCGCTTGGCCTCCCGGTAAGATTTAGGGAGGAAAGTGCTTGCCATTTGCCCCAGGCTGATCCTCCACCCACTTGACTTAGCAAAGAAGCCTTTTCTTTTCTGTTTTTCTCTTTCTTTCTCATGCTCTGCTTGGCCCCCTGACCTCATCTGGCCTAGTTTTCTCAGGTGACCAGACACAGAGTGCGGCCAAGTGGGGAGGAACGAAGCAGGACGGAGGAACTCCCAGAGGTGCCGCCCTGGGTTTGGCTGTTGGGTGTAGTGAGGTTACAGGTGAGGTCCATACATCTCGGTTTCTCGGTGTGTGGGGCCCAGTTGCCCTCTGTGCGAGACAGGAAGCACTCCCACCCAAACGCACAGCTGTCTCTCCAAGCGGCCCTTTGGGGCCAAGGGGCACAGGGGAGGGTGAAGAGTGGGAGGTGCTCTCGGGTCTCCAGAATTACCCACCCCGGGGGCAGCCTGGGCTCGCAGGGTCCCCGAGGCCCCTCAGCCCCACGCTGAGCAGCCCTCACCTCCAAGACCCGCTTTCCGAGTGGCCATGACCGGCATTCCTGGGCCTGGCCGAGTGGGTCCCCCTTCCTCGCTCCCAGATACACCTTGGTGCTTCCCGATGCCAAGACGATTCAGGGAACAGCAGAAACCTAGTAATTTCTCAGCTGGAGAGCGTTGTAAAAATAAATGTCTTCTGGGGGTTGAAAGGTTGTCAAATACACACTGAGCCTAATTGGGTCCTCAAAATGTGCAGTTCCTGCTGGTTTTCATGGAAGGTGTGTGTGTGTGTGTGTGTGTGAGAGAGAGAGAGAGAGCGAGAGAGAGAGAATGAGGATCATTGGGAAAACTGGGCAGATGGTAACTTTGGAAGTATGTGGATGTAGCGTGCGCCCAGATCTGTTGGTAGGTCCCCTGTTGAGCAAAGGACACGGCGCCCCTCCGGATGGGGTGGTTCCCTCAGCCACTTCGGGGCCTCCTCCTCTTATCCCGGATCACCCGAGCTGGGAAGGGACAAAGGGCCTTTGCCAGGCCAGCCCGGAGCAGTGACTGTGAGCCATTCCCCATGCCCTGGGACTTTCTCCCCCACCGGAGCGAACATCACAACTCTAGTTAATACTTCTCGAGTGCCTGTGTGCCTAGAACAGTTTCAGTGCTTTACGTATGTGTGTATATATAGGCTCATTTAAATCACTCCTTAGCGCTCCTCAGAGGTTGTAAGCCTCAAATGAAGTGCAGCTCTGAGCTGTGCCCACTATTTCAGGGGTCCGGGTCTCTCGGGATCTATCCGTGAGCCCAAGTTATGAACACCTGCCCTAGAAAGTTGACCGTGGGGCTTGGAATTGATTTCAGAAACAGCCCTTGCGTCTACTTTACGGAGGCCAGACGGACTCCAGAGACCCCTGTGCCGTGGAGCGTCACCGTGACTGTGGTCCCAGCTGCTCTGTGTGTTTTCTCTGCGACCAGACGCACATCCCTTCCTTCCTTCCTCGGGCTGGCTCCCCGTCTCTCTCCTGCTTCGGGGCCCCCAGGCTCCCAGCCTCAGGCCCCTTCCTCAAACCTAGGTTCCAGCACTTGATTTATTTACTTGAAGTGTCCGAGCGGGAATGACAAGCTGGGGCCAAGAGGCTTCAGGATGGAACGTCTTCCCTTCTGTCCTGCCCTGCTTGCCCGTCTCTGTGCATCCCGCTGCGCGGGGAGGAGCCCTTCTGGCGCTGTGTGCAATTCCTGGGGGATGAGGGAAGCCAGTGTGGGGCCTGTGGAAGGACTGGGTGCCCACCGACTGCTCCCCCAGCCCTGGGACGGAGTGCCCGCCGCTGCCCTTAGGTTGGGGAATTCATCAGGCCCTGCCTCTGGCCATGCCACCCTCGGCCACCCAGGCTCTGTGTACCCCCCTCCGGGCTATGGGGTCAGAGGGCCGGAGCGCCGCCCCGGCCCCACCCGCCCCAGCGCCCCGCTCCTCCGCCTCATCCCACCCGGCCTACAGCCCTCTCCTCTGTCGCTGATTGTTTGTTCAGCGAAGACAGCCAACCCGGGGAGGAGGAGCGGGCGCTGGGCTGCAGTGTCTGGCCCCGTTCCTCCTGCCAGGCGCTCATTTGTATGCAGAAGGGATTAGGCGGAATTTACCGTGGCCTCACCCTGGGGAGCTGCTCGCGCCCTAGGAATGCTCTCCGAAGGCAGCGTGCAGTTGGTAAGATTAGAACAGGCCCTTCTGCCGCCGCACACGCCCTGGTCACTCTCCAGGCCGCCGACATCGAAATCATTCTCATTTATAACCTTTTTGATCATCCGGCCTCAAAGAGGGCCCGCCTTGTATGACAGTGGGCACCAAAATGGCCCAATTATTTGGAGGAGGAGGGAGCAGCTGAAAACAGTCAGATGTGAGAGACAGGGCACTTGATCTGGGCTCGTGGCTTTTTTTCCTGGCTTCTCCCACCAATATTTTTACAGCTGTTGACATATATTGAGTTACATGTGCCTGGGCTAGATCCCCGCGGTACTGTTTCAAAGATCTGTTCACCATAAAGTGTGCTGTTCTCAAGTAAATGACTGACTTCAAGAAAGCACAGTAGTTTAAATGTTACTATAAATACAGGAGCTAAGACATTTTAATTATAATTTTTGAGTTATACAGTGTTCTGTAAGTACACCAGGCATTTACAAAAGAATTTGTGTTGAGCTCCAAGACACTGTGCTCCCTTGTGGATAAAGAAGTAACTGCATGCGGCCGGGTTCTGGTGGCCGGACTCTTGTTTACTTCTGGTCAGGAAGGGAGGGAGGAGTCCTTGGAAGTCTGTGTTTTGGGGCGTTGGAATCAATTGCACATGTATTTATTGAGCCCCTGTGTGCGCAGAGTAGGGGGCTGAGGGCTGTGGGGGCCGCAGAGCCTTCGCAGCGTGTCTAATCCCGTAGGAGAGGACAACTAGCAAATGGATGGGAGAGCCGCCAGAGAGGAAGCTGTGTATGGGAGCACTAAAGAAGGGGGTCCCGCTCTGTCTAGGGGAAGGGGAGGGCTTAGGAGAAGAGGTGAGGCTGCACTCCGTCTCGAAGGGTGAGAGCAGCCACAGGGAATATTTGGAAACGAACAAAACCCAAGTCTGTCTTCAGAGTGCAAGCAAATATTCCGAACAAGCTGAATTGGCCGCTGTGCGGGGCTTACCTTCTCCCTGAGGCCCCTGAGGCCCCTGAGGCCTCCCACGCCCCACAACTGGAAAGCTCCAAGGGGCCGGAAGATGTTCCTGCCCTGGTGGGCTTGAAGACCCAGCCCTGGGGTGGGTCGGGTGAAGATAATTCCTAGTCGAGGTGAGAGAGGAGTCAGCCTGTGCCTGTCATGTTATTGTAGTTTTGATGGGGGAGCAGTCTTTTGGGTCATCCCCTTCTTCACGCTCCAGCGCTAAGGCATTGGATTAAGGGAAGGGCCATGACCATGATCCATCTGACATCGGCCCATAAAGTATTCATCTACCACCCCCCCCATTCATTTAACCATCCATTTATTCTCATCCATCCATCCCTCCATCCACCAACCCATCTAGTTACCTATTCACTTATCCATCTATCTGCTCACACGGTAGTGTAGGAATTAAAAGCAGAGGCTCTATAGTCGGCTGTCTTGAATTCAAATCCAATCTCCATCACTTACTGGCATTATGTCCTTGGGCAAGCTCCTTAACCTGTGAGTTAACCCTTTCCGTCCGTAGAATGGGGGAAAATAATGGAGGATAGCAAAATCGTGCCAGAAATTAAATGGATACTACATGCAAAGCTCTTAGCACAGTGTCTGGCACGTGGGGAGACCTCTGTAAATGTTGGGTTTGTTTGCTGAGTGACACCTGTGTGTCAGACACGCAGGACTGAACTCCGTAGTGCTCCGCTTAGGCATAGGTTGGAGGTGTTCCTCCTGGGAACCAGGGGCTCAGAGCGAGGGCTGACATTTGAGCAGGAGGGGCCTAGGGTATGGACATTGAGGACTATTAAGGAATGGCTGGTGTATTTTGTTTTTATTGCTGCTTTGGGGGGACAATTCCCATCTCCTATGTCTGTCCCTACCCTGTTTTTAACATAGGCATGTTTGCCCCATATCCATGAGATCTCTTAATTTTTTTAAGCAATTAATTATGAAATTGGTATACAAAATACCAAAGAAAATGAAACTCCTCGGCGAAGTGTCTAAGATTCCAACTGCCGTCTTGTCGAAGCTGGACTACATAGACTCAATGCCACTTGCCTTCTCGTTTGTTCATTCTTTGTTGTCTCATCTGTGTCTTCAGCCTGCATGTGTTGAGAACCCCCATGCCAGGGGGTTTTGTCTTTACGATCTCTCATAACTTCACGTAAGATTTCCGCTTCCAGAAGGGAATACACCAAGACCTTGACAACGGCTTTCCATGAGAGGTGAATTGAGGATGATCTTTATCTGTTTTTGTACTTTGCAAATTTTCTGTAACAACCACACAGTGCTTTTCGTATCATCAGAAAATCCAACCAAAAACAATCCAGCGAAATCAGAGTCCCTGCCCTCACAAAGCTTACGGCCAAGCAGAAGAACCACCATCTACACCAGCCAAAGGGATACCATAGGATCGTACTAATGGAACTCCACCCTCTGAGAACAGGTGGACCACACTGGGTCAGTATGTTCTGAATGACTGGCCCTTTGGGACACCCGAGGACACCAGCCTTTGCCTAGTTGATTCTTGGCACTCGGGGCATCCCATCCAAATTTAATTAAATTGCTCACGGGAGAAGATGTTCAGCCAACCTGGTTGGGAGGTAACTGGGTTTGGGGAGCTCTGTCCATCTGTTCGGAGATGTTGAGTGAGCATGGCCACTGAGGCAGGCTGTGGGGGTCAGAGGTGGCATGGATCCCGCCCTTCCGATACCATAGAAGTTGCTTACCGTCAGCTGAGGGGCGGTGCTGGACTGGGCTCCATCACCCGAGGGGATCTAAGTGTGGGGAAGGGAGGAAGCACGTGGGCAAGCCTTGCAACTTTTTGTCCACTCGCTGGGAATCTGGAGTCGGCGGCTATGGTGATGTGTCTCCTGCCCACTTGTGGCCTCGGGTTTGGGAGCCAGATAGGATTGTTTTAGGGGGGGATCACGAAGCCCAGAAGCGGAACGGGCCGCGGGGATAGGTTGGGGGGGGGTTCTCCTACCCCCAGGGTGGGACGGTGCCCGGATGAGGCATCACCCTTCACTGTCGCTGTCTCGTGACATGACCTTGGTCCAGTCAGATCACCTTTGGGGGCTTCAGTTTCCTGCCACATGGGGAATCTTTCTCTCGCTTCATCTTGTGAGCGTCACTCAAGAAAAAAGTTACGGAAGCATTTTGGAAACTGAGGAGGGTTTCACGAAGACTTAAAACCATCAGGAGATCTACGAAGAGTTACTGTTATCAAGAAATAGGTATCAGACTGTAATGCCAAATACCTTATATTTGTTTATATTTTTAATAATTGAAACTGCTGTCAATTATGGAGACTCAATATTATGCCGGACACCGGGCAGATACCACTTCTAGCCATTATAATGTCCCTACAAAGTAAGGTATGTGTCATTACTGTCAGTTTCCAGTGGTGGAGTTGGGATTCGAACCCAGCGCCTCTGCCTTTGGAGCCAGTGCTTTGTGTTTGGTCTTAATGCTTCCTAAAGCATCTTTGGTTTTGGGAAATGAATTTATGTCCTCACACCAATCCCCG
This sequence comes from Paguma larvata, assembly GCA_030068075.1. Classification (NCBI taxonomy): domain Eukaryota; kingdom Metazoa; phylum Chordata; class Mammalia; order Carnivora; family Viverridae; genus Paguma; species Paguma larvata. Next base: position 27,574,188 of record CM057841.1, on the reverse strand, counting down.
GAAAAAGGGAGAGCCACTCCATTTTATGGTGGGAACAGGGCCAGAGGTGCCTCAGATCGCCACACTGTTTGTTGTCACTCTCTCTGTAAACGCTGCTCTCCGGGACACAGTGGGTCCGCGGGTGGCCAGGGAAGTGGGCTCTCCGGCATCCCCATCCCGTCCTAGAGACGTCGGAGGGAGCCCTCGGCTGGGGGTACTCCTGGTTTCCCCTTTGCCTTTGAGGGATCTCGGCCTGGCTTCCGAATGCGAGCCTGCGAGCCGCTTTCCGTCACCTGGGATCGTGCGTGTGGTTTTCTCTTTTTCTTCCTGCCCTTCCAGAATGACACGCTCGCACTTGTCCCTTTGGTTTAGCCAGAAACCGAAAGTGTGTCTTCTCAAATGCAGACTGACGTGCTTCTTTTATAAATTCTTGGGCATTACTATTGATTTTTGGCTGAGGATTTCGAAATCCTATCTCTAGGACTCGGGAGATTTCCCCGCTGCAGTAATAATGCATTGTCATTCTTAATATCTCCAGTCTCTGACACAATATTCATATCAAGCTGCCGAGGAGTGGCGTCAGCACGGCCTTGGGGACGGTGGCAGGGCTGGCTGCGAGGGCACACCGGCACCTGCCTCTCCCTCCAGCCCTCCTTCTCACCATTTAAAGGAGCCTGAGGTTGGGCCGTGGGGGCGCCGAGTGCACGAGGGGTGGGTTTCTACCCCCTTCACCACACAGCTTTCACTGAGGCCCAGAGAGGGACAGGGGCTTGGCCAAGGTCACACAGTGAGTTGGAGCCGGGACCTGGGCCTCCTTTGCCTTTCTCTTACCTGCTTGTTCAGGCGCCACCAACTCCGCGTCTACGCAGGGCTCGGCACTAGCGAAGCAAGTGAAGCAGGCTGCATGGGGACAGTGGGGGCTGCTGTGTCCTAGCAGAGAGCCAGTGCCCATCCACTGTTCTCCTGGGGGATTGCATCTTGAAGAGTCCAGATGTCCTGAGTTTTCAACAGAAGCCCCAAATCCAGATTCTAATATAAAATTTCTTGTTGTTTTAAATGTTGGCAACTAATTACAAAACAAAACAAAAAAACAACCCACATAACGTGACCCCTAAAAGAAAGCCACAGCTGCGGGTTGAGGGCGGTACTGGCCATGCATTGTGTCCCAGTCGGAGTTGGAGGCCACTCGGTGGATCCGACCGTCTGAACACCTCCCTGTTCCGGAGTCAGGGGCCCCTCCGCCTCCTCCTTCCCGGTTCCTCGTCTTCAAGCCCCTTCCACTACTCGAGGGGTCTCCTTGCTCTTCCAGTGGAGAAAGTGCCGGCTTTTCCTAACCAATCGGGCTCTCCGGGTTCCGGCCTAAATGCACCCTGTGCGTTTTGAAGTGTGTACAGGCCTGACCCCACCCCTCAGGCCTGGCTGTCCTTTGTCCCCGTGCTGTTAAGAAGACAGAGCTACTAGCTTGGCCTCCAGGACCTTCCGGGCGAGTCACTGAATAGGTTCCCACTGAGGGATTGTTTTTCTAGTTCTTGGAATTGATGCTGCTTAGACCATAAAAATAAAAAGACCGTGTCCTCGATACTTAGAGTTGTCTTGTGAATAAGCTGATGTGCAGGGGGCTGGACGGAGCTGCGTTTTGAGGTCCTGATAGGAACCGGTGCCCCGTCGCTTGCCAAAGTGACGGATGGCGCCGGGGTTGAAGGGAAGGGCTCTGGGGGGGGGGGGGGCAGCTGACGTTTGAACTGCGGTTGTCGAAGGTCTGTGAAAATTGGAGCAGCCAAGAAACACTGTTTTCTTAGTTACAAAATCGTTTGGTCACAATGGTGGGAGGCTGCGAGCAGGAGGGAGGGCGGCGGGAGCCCTGTCTCTCACCCAGAGCCCCGGCAGAGGGGCCTGCCTTTTAGGGACCCACCTGACAATGGGACAGGGACTGCCTTTCTCGTGGGAACGGGATGATGTCAGGGGAGAGCCCCAGCCTCGGGAGGTTGCGCGGATCTTGCCCGTGGTGCTGTGGGAAGCACCCCGCTCTGTCCGCCCTCTGTGTCTATGACGGTACAGCCTGCTCCCCAGATCCCCAGGCCCGAGGGCTCCCCGCAGGAGGAGCGCTGGCCACGGAGGAGGACGCTGCTTTGCCAGGCCGTGCGCCCAGCCCTGTCTGTGGGCTCTCACGTCGCCCCTTCCTGCCAGCTGGGGGGCAGTTCGGTTGTAGCCCTCAGGGGTTTACTGATTGGGTCAGCCCCACTCCAGGATTGTCGGCTGAATGCTTCGGGAGCCCCACCTGAGGGCTCTGTCCTCGCCCTGTGTCCTTGTCGTCCCCTATGCCTCGCCTCATCTGCACACAGTGCCCCAACTACGGGCAGGCACCCGAGGGGCCAGGGACCCACTCGTCCCCAGTGTGGTCAGCGGTGAGCACTGGGAAGCCCAGGGAGGGCTTAGGGATGACGGAGACTGCAAGGTTTGGTGGGGAGAGGGCTGGAGGCCTGGGCGTGGGTTCCGGCCGGCCCACACACCTGTGTGATCTTTGCAAATCGGGCCCCCCTCTGTGAGTCTCAGCTTCCCTTCCGCAAAATGAGGGAGTTGAAGCAGCCAGCGTTTTTCAGACTGTAGGCTGTAACCCACTGGCAAATCACAAGGTCAGGTTGGGACAGTCACAGCCAATGAAATGAAAAAGGAATTGGTAAGGCAGAGCAGAGCACGGGATGGGATGGAACAGAGTGCAGTGGATGAGACGGAAGGGAAGGGAGAAGGAAAAGCAAAAGGAAAGAAAAAAAATGCCAGAACACGTCACACCTGGTAAGCTTAAGCGTAGTTACATTAACTTGGGGTTCACACGGCACAGATATTTCTTGCTGTCGATTGCGGCTTAAAAATTTGAAAAGCATGGATTAGTTGGCCTATAACCATTCTTCTAAACCTTATGGGGTGTTTTGTTTGTTTGCTTGTTCTAAAGTTTTATTTATTTATTTTGAGAGAGAGAATGGGGGGGGGCAGTGAGAGAGGGAGAGAGAGAATCCCAAACAGGCTCTGTGCCACCAGTGCAGAGCCCGACGCGGGGCTGGATCCCATGAACCTCAAGATCACGACCTGAGCCCAAGTCCAGAGTCGGCCACCCAGGCGTCCCTAAACCTTACAGTTCTGAATCAGCATAGTTCACTATCTGAGGTGATCTCGGGCAAGTTACAACATTCTCTCCATGCCTCAATTTTCTTATCTGTAAGATGGGAATAACTCAGTGTCCAGTGCAAAGGGCCGTTAGGAGGATTTGTTGAGGAAATCTTGAGACGTGTTCAGCCCACAAGTACACAGTCAGTGTTCCTTGCCTGCCGTTCCTGCTGTGGGTGCGTGTACACTCTTAGACATGGAGGAGAGGGTGAGGGGCTAGTTGGTTGGGTCTCCCTCAGCCAGCCTCTGGGGTGGAGTCTGGGGTGGGCCTCGCCAGGGCAGGGCATGGGCGGGTCAACCTTCCACGGCTTGAAGAACCACCTCTGGGGGCGCCTGGGTGGCTCAGTCGGTTAAGCATCCGACTTCGGCTCAGGTCATGATCTCCTGGTTTGTGAGTTCGAGCCCACATCGGGCTCTGTGATGACAAGCTTGGAACCTGGAGCCTGCTTTGGATTCTCTGCCTCCCTTTCTCATGCTCTGTCTTCCCTACTCATGCTCTGTCTCTCTCTCTCTCTCCCAAAAATAAATAAATATTAAAAAAAAAAAAGGACCACTTCTGTCGCATGCCACTCTCTGGGCGGGCTGAGAGCCACTGACAGCATGCCAGCCATCGGAAGCCCGGCTGATGGTCACTGGGCACCAGACCTGTCACCTGCAGGCGTCTCAGCATTTTTGTCCTTTTTGCTAGTGTGAACCTTTGTGCCCGTGACTCCATGTTGAACCACGTGAAGCGGGCACACGCCCAGGACCATAATGACTTCTCCTGCCACCCTTCCCCCTCCCCGCCTTTTCTTAACAACGCAAGATGAGTCCATGAAGAAGTGTTAAAAAAAAAAGAGAGAGAGAGAGAAAATGAAATGAAAAAAAGTTGTCCAGGAAGCTGCCTGGCCAGGCTGGCGCTGCAGGAAATAGGAACGCAGAGGTGGAAGCCGGCCTCCCGCAAGGGCAGGGAAAGGAAGGATGACACCAGAGACCTAGTGTTGGCCAGGGGACAGGCGTGTGGGGCTGGGTGTGTCAGAGGAGCGGCGGAGAGGGGACCCTCCACTCTTCGGGAACTTTTCCTGATCTGGGCACAGTTTGCCGTGTCGTGAGGAGCAAGGTCATGGGTCGGAGGTCAGGGGGAAGAAAGCTTGGTGCTTCCAGAAGGCACCCACTTCCCCCTCTCCCTTTCCTCTGCTCCGCCTTCCCGTCTCCTTCCCCTTCTCTTTCTCCCGAGGTGCAGATGGCCACATTTGCAGGTTAACTGGAACAGCTGGAGATGCATTATTAGTTTCCCGCTGCTCCTTCATATTTGCTTGGATTTTTTTTTTTTAACGGCAACATAATTTACAACTAGTGCGCTGGCGTCAGGGCTGGCATGTTCTAAATCCGCATCAGATTTATGCGATGCCGCTGCTTATCAGTGAATGAAGTCATAATTATTGCTTTGTACCATTAAATAGCATAAATATATAAACTGTTATACAAATTGCAGCAAACGTTTCCTCTGGGGAGCTCTAGACCAAATTTTAATGTCGTGCATTTGTCTGGGATGGCAGTTTCTATGGTATATAATAATGTTGATAAATTTTACTGTAGCAAGTGACATTTTAAAGCATTAATTTTGGTTGCTAAAAAAATTCTGGAGAATGCTCAGACCGAATTGGGAGGTGCTCTGAGAACCGGCGGGGGGAAGCAGGGTGAGGCGAGGTTTTTCTTTAAGAGTACAGTGGGGGGGGGTGGGCAGCCGCGTGTCACCTCCCAGGGCTCCTCTCCACAGGAGATCACCCCCCCTCCTCTCTCAACTCCCGGAGGAAGGCAGCGGATACGTTTTCCATGGCGATGATGATAATTAATTTCAAAAAATTCAAATCGATTCATTTCTCCCTTAAATTTGAAGTGTGCAGGGGAAGTGGAAGGAGGGCATGGAAAACGCACAATTGGTGGGGACGGTCCTCCTTGTAGCCTCCTTCCCAATTATGTAAATTCTGCGTGGGGTGAAAAAAATCCCCATCCTAATTAGAGATGCAACACCTGGCCTCCGACGACGTTTTAGATGCCAGGCGTGCGGCTGCATAGCCTCCTAAAGCCATTATCGTCAAGAGCGACTTTTGCGGAAAGCCCCAGGACGGCACATGGCATTTACCTGGTGTGCTCTGCGGAGAGCCGGGGGGCCGGGAGGAGTGCACCCCCTCCGCCTTCAGGAGAGGGCGAGGGGACTGGAGACTCTGTCGGGGCCGCTCGCCGCCCTGGAGCAGACCCCGGGAGACAGTGCGTGGCGAGTGCTTCTCGCCTCTCCAGATCCTGGGCCTCGGCGAGCCGGAACGTTCTCTGAGAGGCTCGGTCCCCATCGAGGGTTGTCCGGTTGCGTTTTCTTTCTTATCCTCCTGACTCCTGTCTTGAGGTTCTTGGAGTTCCCTGGTGAGCCTCGTGGCTCTTGTGAACCAGGCAGTGAGTGGAGGCGTCCTTTGCCATGTGGTAGGATTCCACGGCCTGGCCCTTTGTCTTGGGCGGGGCCTGGTGGCTTCTTCTGCCCAGAGAGCTGTGAGTGGAGGGAGCCTGTGTCACTGAACTGAGCCGCCAGGGTGACACACTTCAGAGTTCTGTCTTTCCCTCAGGCGCCGCAGCTGTCAACGTAGGAGATGAGGGGGCTGCCCTACCTCAGGGGCCTGCGGCGATTTCCACGGACGGACATAAAGTGTGAATGGGAAACAAACCTTTGTTGTTTGCAGCCCTTGTGCTTTGGGGGTTTTTGTTACCACACGTTTCCTTTCCTACCCTGACCGATACGGGTCTCTTGGTTTTCCCAGCCTTCGTGATTTTCTTCAGGGTGCTGGGAGTGCCAAGAAGCTGGTTGATTTTTTTTTTTCCTGGAAAGAACGTCAAATAGATACAGATGTGTGCCCACTATTGGTAGTGAGGAAACTGAGGCTCAGAAAAGTTAGGCGATTTTCCTGAAGTCACACAGCTCTGTAGGCATCAGGCATCCACGCCTCCCAGTTGCAAATATCCTCTTTCCTCCCTCTTGCCTTGCCTTTGAATGCGTGAGTTTTCTTCAACAGAAGTCACAAACTCGGTTGCCTTTGAAGATCAGGCAGATAAGGGTGGGGTTATGGATATAAACAATAGGGAGTGGTAGGGACTGCAGGGAATATTCCAGAAGCATTAACATTTTGCATTTTCCCACAGCCTATCAGCTTTGGCATTTACTTCTGTGTCCTCCCGACATCTTGAGCTTCCAAAGAAACATTTCTCGAGCTGCTACTCTGTGTTCGTTATGAATGTTTCTTTCTCATCTCTGGCCCTTGAGTTTGAATCTTGAAATTTTGAATGAAATTTTCACAGGCTTGTATATATATATCCTTTATATCCTCCAACTGTTTGATAAAGTCTTTCGCAATTAGGGTGGGACTTGCCCTTAGCCCTAATGTTCTAGACCCCGAGGGATCTTGTGACTTCTGTACCTCTACCTTGTCCATTCACAAATGAGGACTCTGTGCCCAGAGAAGGAAAGCAGTTTGCCCAAGGGCACTGTGCCAGTGGTTTCTTCATTAAAGGGTCACTGTGTAGACGTGGGGAAGTAACTGAACGGTTGCGTGTGTGCGTATGTTAGGGGGCATGGTTTGAAGTGGACTTGAGAATAGCCAGTAGGGAAGGAAAATACGATCTTAAAAAAATTGTAACTATTTTTTTTTTAACTTAGTCAAAAGACACGTGCTCTGGACTTACTAAGTGCTAGTCAAGTGCTTGATCATTAAAAATAATCTCAGCGAAGGGGCGCCTGGGTGGCTCAGTTGGTTAAGCATCCGACTCTGGACTTTGGCTCGGGTCATGATCTCAGGGTCACGGGAGCCAACTTGGGATTCTGTCTCCCTGTTACTCTGCCCCTCCTCTCTCTCTCTCTCTCTTTTTCAAAGTTAGTAAGTAAACATTTAAAAAAAAACTTAAAAAAATAATCTCAGTGAAAAGACTGCTGTATTGGTGGGTGTAATCGAAACTTCTTGTAGATAGTTTAGTTCTTAGTTGCGCTTATATTCCTAACACCCAGCCCTGTGCTTTGCACATAACCGAAATTAAGTATTGAATTTAATTGCCTTTATCCCTCTATTACCAATGGTAATAATTAATAATGGTAAGGAAGTTAGTGCAGCCCAGGGGTTAAGAGCACAGCTCTGTGGCTGGAATGCCTGGGCTCCATCACTTACTGTTACCTCCTCGTGGTGACTTTATGAGCTCATCCCAGATGGAAAGCGTTTAGCATAATGCCTGGCACATAGTCAGCACTTAGTAGACGGTCATAATTATTAGTCCTCCCCGTCCTATCTCAGAGCTGTAGCAGCTGAGGCTCGGTGAGCACAGCCATGGCCAGCTTCTGTGCAGGCTTGCTTGGGATGCAGGACCTCAGCTCAGCACAGGCAAATCCATTCTGTCCACTCCCCGCGTGCCATGGAAAATAATTTTGCACCCCAAACTGCAAAATCGCCATTTAAAGCGGCAATGTCTGCGCACAGGCGGCTTTGGAGAATTGTTACAGCGTGAGCTATTGCTCCTGCTGTGACTGCTTTTCTCACTGGGGCTGCAGGCAGTGAGTGGGCGGAATGGGGGTCCCCCTGGCTGGTGTGCGGTGGGCAGGGCTGGGAATGATGCCCACATAGCTTGCAGGCTCTGAGCGGGGTTGACGAGATGGGGTGGTCCCGTGGGGCATCCGAGCACGCTGGACTTGTCGCTGCCAAGGCTGCCCGGCCCCTCTCTTGTGGGCAGCCTCCACCGACCCGCCCAACAGCATCGGACAGGGGAAAGTGCCCGGACAAGGAATTGAGGCCCTGGGGTTTGCTTCCATTGTCACCTGTCATCTTTTGTAGCCCAGTACTTTGAAACCCAGTGCTCCCGTCTATAAAATGGGCCTAAGAATGGTGCCTCCATTCAGCTTACTCCCAGGGCTGTGAAAGTGATATGGGCCTAAAATGTTCTGTAGAGGCCAAGGGGAAAGGGCATCTTTGATTCCTTGGACCAGCACTGAGAGACGGTGCAGAGGGTAAGAGCCGTGTTTCAGCCCCGTGCCAGCCTCATCGGTAAACGCTGTGACCTTGGATGAGTTGCTTCACTTCATTCGGTGTCAATTTCATCACCTGTAAAATGGGAATAAAAATCGCACCAGCCTCATAGCCCTGCTGTGATGATTAGTGATTAACCTCTGTGTAAGCTGCTCAGCTTTAGGTTTGATATGTTACTCACACTGGACTTTTAAAAAAGCACTTACCTGCAAGAGGCAGTGAGCGCTGTGAGGTCAGGAGCCCTGATGTCCTGGTCACCTGCGTATCGCCTGCACCCAGCACTGTACTCTGCACTTGGACGCTCGGTCAGTCTCTGCAGAATGGGAGAAGGAGCCGACCCCCCTAGAACTGCTTCTTGGATGTCTGGCTCCTCTCAGGCTGTGAGGCTGGCAAAGGCAGACGGCCCACGCCCGGGATCGCTGGGGCAGGTGGCACCACGCCCAGTGAGCATTTGTCACTGGAGCAAAGCTGCTCCAGGGCCATTGCCTCTGGAGACAGCCCTCCCTGCTTCTGTCTTTGAACCTATTCCTCCAAGACCGCCTCCTCCAGGAAGCTGTTTGTCACTCCCTCACTCATTCTTTCAGCAAGTATCTGTTGACCACCCACTATGAGCCGGACATGCGCCAAAGTGAGCCTCACCTCACACGGAAGGACTTTCTTCCCTCTTGGTGTTGCCCCAATTCCCGCCCCTCTTAAGGAGCTGATCTTTCCGCCTGGTGTTAGGTACACCCCTGTCTGATCTCTTCAAGTAGATAGAGGTTTTTAAAAACTTGATTGAAGTATGACGTGTGTCCAGAAAAATGCACAAATCATAAACGTTCAGCTTGATGACTTTTCAGAAACTGGACGCATCCAGACTAAGAAGCAGAACCTGACGGCCCTCCAGTAGCTCCCGCACGCCCCCTTTCCACACTCCCTCACCTCATGGGCAAGCACAGCCCTCACCTTTGGACCTGCAGAATGGTTTTGTCACCGGATGTGATTTAAAGGCAGGGCGTGTGTCCCTGTGTCTCCCGGACTTCCTAGCACATACCTGGCATTAGCTGAATGAACAAACGGAGGGATGACGATGGTGCTGTAATAATGGCTGGCAGTTACTGCATTCTGTCAGCGCTCTGAGATCAGTGGGCTGCCTTGTCCGGCCCGGCTGAGACTCAGAGAGAGAGGTCAGTGGCTTGCCCAAGGTCAGCCAGCCCATGAGTGGCGGTCGCTATGACCTGGGTCTGTCCGGCCTGAGTCTGGAGCTGGCACTCTGAACCTCCTTCCTGCTGGTTTACAGCCCTGGGCAGTGCTTCCTTCGCCGGGCCAGCTGGACACAGGCTCAGCGGGCGACAGAGCTGAGCTGTCCTTGGCGGGCGAGCTGCCGGTTCCTCACCGCGCCCGCCCACCCGCCGGGCGCCCCATTCCTCCCGGGCTGCACCGAGCCTTCTGTGTGCCTCTCCAAAGGACAGGGCATATTTCTTCCCAACCCTCCTAAGACCCAGCCCGCACTGGAGGCTTTCATCATTATGCAAATTAGCTGGATTGGATCTGCTCCCGCGGAGGCCTCCGGGGGCGGCAGAAGGACAGAGCTGCCTCCCGAGCGCCCGGTTGAGCCTCCGATTAGGCCAGTTGATGGGTGGGGGCGGGGGAGGGGCACGGAGCTGGGGCAGGTGCCGCCGATCTGCCACCCCGCGGAGGCTGGCGGGAGCGGGGGGTGCTGGGGACAGGTGCTGGGGGACAGCAGGCCCAGGCTCCCGGCATTCTTGCCGAAGACGGGACTGGAGAAAGACATTCTTTTTGGATGTACTCTTTGTGTACTGAGCCCTTTTATGATTCATCAGTAAGTAAATATCAGCTGAGGGGTGATTTGTTTCTAACAAGCTTATAAAATACTGGCGTCATTTGTGGGCTTATTGGAGTGCTGATTATAAACACTCCCCCATGCCCACTCCTCTATGTCAAATTAGCATGCGAAATACAAATATTGGGTCTTTGGACCACTTTCTACTGTCTCTTCGGAAGCTGGCAGCACAGGGAGGGGCGGCAGTGGGACCCTGGCCTCGGCCCGGGAGCACTTAGGTCTCACGCCAGGGCTTGAGGAGTGGAGGGGAGAGCCCCTCACTGGGCCCTCCGGCGGGTGGGGGCCTCCAGGTCCTGTGAGCCCAGATGCTCCTCCTGCCCTTCTCGTTGCCAAGTTTCCTGTGACCCAGCTCCTCCCGGCCCCCAGAGCCTGTCATCTCCAATCTCGTGGAGGGTGCGGATCCGGGCAGGCTGCGTCTGGCCTGTCAAGCTGTTGGGCCCGGACCCAGTCAGATGCAGCGCTGGCTACGAACGTCAGGGCCGGTGCGGTGGGGCCGCCACATGCCGACCTCCTCGTGAGGGGTCGTGGCCTCCCTGACCTCTCTTGGAACCTCACTTTCCATCCCCCCCACAGCTCCAGGCCTCTGGTCTTGTAGTCGTGGGTCCTATCAGGTGTGCTCCACCCGCCTCTGAGCCATGAGCCCGCAACAAATCCCGCCAGCTTGCACACGGCCGGACACCCGATGTGGGGATGGACGGTCACTCACACCTTCCCAGAGCACCTTCCCAACCGTGCTTCGCAGCTAGTGCCTGTGAGGGCCCGGGAGGGGATACGTGCCCGTGGGTCACAGCCCTGTCCCCATTTGACAGAGGGGGAGACTGGGGCACCCAAGGGGTGACTCTCCGAGACACACAGTGGCAGAGCCCAGACCCGCAAAGTGGCCTGCCCATCCCACTTGACAGATGACAGAACTGAGTCCAGGTGACGGGCACAGAGGGGGGGACCCGGCAGAGACGGGCGGGCAGCAAGAAGCCGAGTGCGGCACGCTGCTGGTGCCCAGAGTCTCTGATGGGCAGAGCCACAGAGCAGGGGAGTGGGGCCATGGAGATTCTGGCCCAACCACCTCGCCTTCTAGATGGGGACGCCAGGGACGGGGCGCTGGCCACCTTGCTGGGGGCTACGTGGTGCCCCAGCTGTGAGAGAGAGAGGTGCCGAGCAGGTGTGAGTATGTCCAGGGTGGGAACGATAGTTTTGGGGTGCAAAAGGGCAGAGGTTCCCTATCGGTCTGGAGATGAGGGCCAGGAAGGCAAGACGTGTTTCTCTTGAGCTGGGAGTTTGAGTGGTGCTCTAAAGACAGGAAGGCACGGTGGGCATTTCTGGGGAGGGCTCAGCCTGTGGGGAGGCACGAGGTAGCCCCTGTCGTGAGCTGGACAGAAGGCCACCTGGACCCCCATTTTCATGCTGGATTCCAGCCCCGTCAACACAGACACAGCCCTCCGCAGGTGCCTGGGATTTCTGCTTTTCTCAGCTCTGGGCAAGGAGAAGGGAGTCATCTAGAGGGAGGTGAGGACAGGGCCAGGCAGTGTCCCTGGCTGGGGAAGCCAAGACACGCTCTCGATTTTGGAACTGGAATTCAAGGTAATTCACTAGAATCTAGCTTCTGGTTTCTAAATGTGCATTAAGGTCGGCCCCTTGTGCATTCAGGGTGTGATTAAAGCACGAGGCAGGGAAATCGTCTCGGGCACCTCCCTGCCCAGAATCTAAGGTTAATAGTGTGGGCGGATGGGATTGGAGCCATTGAGAGATTCTGTACTGAGAAACTCTGAATTTGCAGGACCTCAAAATGGGTTCTAGAGGAGTGAGTGTGTGTGTGTGTGTCCGTTCATCCATCTCCTGGTCACGCCCCATGAGGTCAGAGGTGTCAGCCTGCCAGGCCGACCCTCACAATGACAGCAAGGACCCTGAGTCCTCACACCAGACCTGCCCCTTCTGCCCACCCTGCAGTGGAGTGGCTCCTGCATCCTGGGCCCTGGGTCAGCGAGGCTGCGGTGCCCAGAGGACCGAGGGCTGTGGTATGGGCCCCCGGCGCCTGCCGGCTCCTCCGTCCACACAGGCCTCGCTAGAGGGCTGCGGCCTCCACCCTGGGTGTCCTTAAGGGTCTATTTGGGGTATTTTCAGGGCTTCTGGGTGACTGTGCTGTCACACACGTTGTCACGCACAGCACATCCCTTCACCTGGCCTTCCAGGCCCTCTAGGCACCTCGGGGCCACAACAGCATCTCACTGGCCTGTCAGCCCGGTGCGTCACCCTGTGCCCGGCGCAGAGTCGGTAGCAGCGACGGTGATGATAATGGCACTGAGGCTTCGAGGGACCCCCCCCCCCCAGCAGTCCGATGAGACAGGCACTGCGACAGTCCTCATGTTACGTATCAGGGGACAGCCAGTGATCCAAGATGCCACAGCTGGTCGGGGCAGGAGGGGCATTTGCACCCTGACGCTGAGGCTCTGCCTCTCTCCACGCACTGAAGGCCGTGAGTCCTCAGGCAGGGATCTGGGTCCGGCCCTGAGGATAGCATTTGGCTTGGGGTGGGGAGTCACAGGGCTGACTCAGTCCTATTTTGTCACCATCCGACACACCAGGGGGACTGTGGACCCAGGGCCACGTGTCTGGATTGAGCTCCGATGCTCTGCATTCAGCATTGGAAACCCCCGCCTGAATGCCCAGGGTGGGGGGGGCCAGAGCCGTGGGGCTGGGGGTGTGAATCTGTTAGCCAATCGAACCGTCAGCCCCTACTGAGCACCTCACGTTTGTCTGGACCTGTTAGTAACAACGGATGAGTAAAAGAACTGCCTTTCTTCCCCCCTCGGATAATTTATTACGTAGGGCTGTTTGCGTGGCAGGTGACAGAAGGTCAAGTTTACGTAAGCAGAGAAAATTTTTGAAAGATACCTTTTATTTCACATGACTCTGGATAGCGTTAGGTGCAACTGGACCCGGAGCCTTGAATGCCGGCATAGGACTGTCTCCCAGGTAGTGGTTGGAAGGATCGAGGCAGAGCACCGAGAATTGTTTGAATAAAGGTGCAGAGTCAGGATGCAAGGCCCTGGGATGGAGGAAGCCAGTGGGGCAGGAGGGAGTAGGTGTGGCCGAAAGCAAGGGTACTGGTTAGGCGTGGCAGGAGGACGCAGCTTTATCGCGGGATAATGGGAGCCACTGCGGGCTCTTGAGGAAGAGCATGCAACGATGACCATAGAACCTGGAGGTTGTTCTCCAGTCAGTGTGTGCTGGAAGAGGGCCAGGAGATGAGAGCAGGCCTGGAGGGGTGGGGCCAGGAGGGTAGGCAGCAAAGGGTGAATTGCCAGGTGTTAGGTGTACTTTTTCATGAAGGTATATGAAGCTGGCTTTTCCAAGAAGGCACAAGGCAAGCGCCAACCGGGGTTGTAGCGAGGGGCCTTCTCCCGCCACAGCGTGCGGGCCTCGACTGCTCACAGTGCGTCCCAGCTAATGGCAGCCGCTCCGCTTGCTGAGCCAGCATGGAGAGTGCAGGGCTGCGTGGGGGCCACTCCAGCCACTCCCGGCCTCTCCCTGGTCAGCCCGCCCCCTCCTCTGGGCTTAGGCCGCTTGTCCCCTGCTCTTCTGTGGGCGCAGGGCGGGGGGCTGTCTGTGGCTCTCCGTGAACTGCCTCCTTGGGCCAGGAATGGTAGGTGGGATGTGAGTGGGCCCCAGATTTCGGAGGCCTGGTGGCGGCTGGGTGGTGGCACAGCCAGGTGATGGACAGAGCTGGCTGTGGGGCCTAAGCCATCCCTGACAACCATCTGGGAGAACTCCGCTCTGGGAGCTGAATAAATCAGCAAGTTCATGTTGGCTATGAGCTTGGGGCACCCAGCAGGCCTTGTTTAGTCTCAGTCCTGGGTCTGTTGAAGGAAGAAAGAAAGACGGCAGCCCTCTGCCCTCAGGAAGGTGATATTTTGATTGGCGGTTGGAGAGAGGGAGTGGAGACCAGAGTGGACGCCAGAAAGCGTGACTCCAGAAACCACCTCGGAGGGCCGGGCGTGTGGCTCTAAGCTTTGCTCTGCCTCATGGCTTTTGAGCCAAACTGAAGGAAGAAATCCCGCCTCAGAGTAGGCTCGGTGCTGGTGTTATGGTTGGGATCGGGTGACAACTTGAAGGATGTACCATTGATTGGAATGTATTCTTTTATTCCATGTTGCATTTGACTTTTCAATGTAGTTCCGTTTTCATTTTACTTGGGTCATGGCAAGACCGTGGTTCTTTGAGACGTAGCCAGCAGAAGCAGAATAAGAAACCGCAAAAGCCACTTAGCTAAGCATTACAAATCCAAGCCTTTACCTCCTTCAGAAGCGACAGGGCTAAGCCAGTTTAAAGGTGGGACATCCCGATCCGTCGATTTCTCTTCTTGGCCTTGACCTCCAGCAGGTGTCTTGTTTGCTGACACCCCAAGACTTCTCAGGAAGCAGAGGACACAGGTCGCTCAGTGAGAGGTGGCTCAGTTGTGTAGCTGGTGGGCTTCTAGACTCGCTAGTGCCCAATTGTTACCAATCTACTTTAGAACCCGTTGGTCCAAAGTGACCCAATTATTTATTTGGGTTATGCCCCTTCAGAGAAATTTCATTACTCTTGAATGTTCCATGTGTTTGCCATAGTCTTACCTGCCCCGGGCGGAGTTGCCGCGTAACTGTTAGGGTGGCGGTTTAAGTCAAAGGTCAGAGAGGCTCACATCCGGGCAGTTTGCCACAAAGGGCAGTCCCAGCAAGTGCTAACCAGTAAAAGGAATGAAGAGTTCTGTAAAACATTTTGAAACAGGTATACCACGATCCCACAAACATTTCTTAAGCACCTGCTGTGTGCCGCGTACTGTGGTAGGTTCGGGATGACAGTGCTGAACGAGACCGGGAGAGCCCTTGCCCTTAAGATGAATGCATTCTAGCACAGCGCCGTCTGGTAGAACTTTCTGCCAGGATGGAAACATCGCCGTCCAAATCGGTGGCCACTAGCCACATTGCCGATGAGCGCCCGAAATGCGGAACTGAGTTTTTCATTTTCTTTAACTTTAATTAATTGAGATTTAAGTAGCCACACGTGGCTAGTAATGACCCTATTGGACTGTGCAGCTCTAGCAGGTGCATACGTTTTATAACTCTGCCGTGGCAGCCCGTCTAGTCTTGTCATTTATCGTTGCTCAGAATGTTGCTGAGGAGTAGGGATGCCCCGTGTCCAATTAGCGCAGTCAGAGGGGAGGAAGCAGTGGTGAATTACCGTTTCCAGTCCGAGCTTTAACTGTTAGGCGCTGCAGGGACAGATCTGTGTCCCCCTGGTTGGAAAACTTCTGAGGAAATGGTGCTACCTGCGTTCTACGTGGGCGCGCCGTGGGTAGCTGTTTGTTTTTTCGACGCGTTGCTGTTGCTCACTTTAAAAACACGATGTGGGTAGGGGGATATGATCTCAGCAGCAGAGAAAACCCTTGTAGTAAAAGGAGGGGTAACCCACGTGTCCCTGGCAGGGTCGGTGGCAGGAAGGGTTTTGCAGCCTGCCTGTCACGTTAATTGCATGTTATTAGAGGCCATTAATCTGAGGATTATTAACACGAGGGACTTTTAAGCAGTCACCTTGTTGTGGAAGACGGGAATCCGAAGATCAGCGATACACATCGGTCGGCGTTTGGCGTGTTAAGGAAAAATAAGCTCCTTGTTTTCAGCTAGCGGGCCCCGCGGGGATGCAACAGGAGCTTCATTTTCTTAGGGCTTTTGTGTTTTTCAGGTGGAGGGGGTGTGTGCGAGGAGGGCAGTGGAATGTCTTCATCAGCAGGCTGTTTCGAGCCCCTAAAGTGTCGAGTTCTAGAAGTTTAGACTCTGCACAACTCGAGTCCCCCCTGAGACCCACTGGTCATTCCCTGTGGTTGATTCGATCGTTCGCTCCCTCTCCGGGAAGCAGCTGAGATGGGCGTCTCTCAGTGTGACCTGTCCGGGGCCCGGTTGGTGACTGTGTTTTCACCAAAGACAGCTAGTCCCGATGTCCTAAAGATTACAGCTGGCTCAGACTGCTGAGAGACCCATGTCTTTGTCTGCCATCACCCAAGTTGCAAGCACAGCCGTCGGCAAAGGTGGTGCGTTTTCTCAGGACCCCCCCCCCCCCCCCCCCCCCGGGACCGCTGGACCCTCGGGGCGGGCTTCCTTGGCGGTGCGGAAGCAGGTCGTGGAGTTGGAAGGAGACTCCCTCCATCACGGATCTCTGTGCCGGGCCGGCCTGTATCCGAGATTCTTGGAGCAGTGGTGTGGGGCCCCCTGCACAGGTCAAGGCCGGGGTGGGGGGCACACGAACCTGTCACACCCTCGTCCCCAGCCCTGGTTGAGACCTCCATGGAAATCCCGCTGAGTTTTAAGACAGAGGGACAAAGAGAAGAACCGTGAAGAAACAAGAAATGGTGGTCGCAGGAGCATGGGGGACGGGGGGGGGGGGGGGGGGGAGGAGAGGGCGGAGCCAGCTCCCGTGGCTGGAAGTAGGAAGCTGCAGAGAACCTCAGCTGAACAAAAGGTTGGAAATCAGGATTCAACTTTTGCCGTCACAAGTATGAGGAGTGGGATGGAGGTGGAGGAGGGCGGAGACGAGGAAAATTGACACAGAGGCATTTGTCGGATTGAGTACCTGCAGCAAGCCAACTGCCATGTCTGGGCTCTTTAAACATTTCCCAGGGGTGGGCTCCGCTGTCCTGGTGACCCCCACAGTGCACACCATGTGACAGGCCCGCGGCCTGGAGTCTCAGGGCAGAATCCTGTCCAAAATAACCGCAGCTGTGGCCATAGTACTGTGGTCAGTATTCTTATCTTGGTCTCACGCCCTCTTTATAACAGCCCTGTGAGGGAGATGGCTTTCCCCCCATTTCACAGGCAAGAAGACTGA
The DNA here is from genome assembly GCA_030068075.1 of Paguma larvata. Classification (NCBI taxonomy): domain Eukaryota; kingdom Metazoa; phylum Chordata; class Mammalia; order Carnivora; family Viverridae; genus Paguma; species Paguma larvata. The sequence continues at coordinate 27,557,313 of CM057841.1, read as the reverse complement.
GGTGCGCAGGGAACGGGCTCAGTCCACTCACCCTATGGAGTCTGAGGCAGAGCCGGGAATAGCCTACAAGCTGCCTGGGTCTCAGCCATGTTTTTCCCTCCATTCCCCAAGGAAGCTCATCTTGATGGAGCAGGGGTGAGTGGGGGGCAGTCAGTTGAGCCGTCCTGTTTGCAGTGATGGGAAAGCTCAAGCGTTTACCCGGAATCGTCCTCAAGCCTAACTGACCCCTCGCTAACATCCACGTGACGCGGCTCTTGGGAGCAGTCGGTCAAGGGAACCATCTGGAGTCTTCTGACTTGAGTTTCGGAGAAGAGAGTGCGCGAGTGCTTCTAAGTCAGGAGAGCGGTGTCCTGGAGACGGGCCTTGGCCAGATGGCTGTCTTGCCACGGGAACCCCAGGGTGAATGTGGGGGCGGCTGAGCCAGCCAGGCCTTCCTGGGGCGTGGGACCAGGAGGGAGGGCCCGAAGGTGTCCCTGCTGTCAGCCCACCTCCCCGAAGCCCCCCGTGCACACCTCCCCCAGGTGCAGAGATGCACACCTGCCCGGCCGGCATCTCTGTCCAGCCTCCGGGCCGGGAACACGCCTCTGGCAGAGGAGAGTCTCATCCCACCCTGGAATAAAGCCAGGCAGTGCAGCCATCAAGCCAGGCTGGACTGACACGCCTGGACCGCAGATGAGGGAAGAAGTCAGCGTCCGACTCCTCTGGTGGATGTCCACCGGATGCTGGCCTGCAGGAGGGGCCAGCGCTTCCGGCAGGAGTGACATGAGGGGCGGGGGTGGGGGTGGGGGTGGGGGAACCCTTTCCCCTGGCGAGCACCTGCCTGCACGTGGCCGTGGCCGCATCCTGCTGAGGTGGGGGGTTCAGTCTCCCCCCTCTCTCCTGCGGTCCGGTAGCCTCCGTCCGCACGTGCGGTACCAGTTTATTGTGGCGCCGTCATCCTCGCCGAACGGGGATGTTGGTGGGTACCTGGGTAAATAAGTATAAATAGTTTTCTTTCTGATATGTGACCGGATTATTTTCCAGTTGATTTCAAGCCTTGGCCCCAAGTGGCCCACAGATCAAAAAAAGATAAGGGTCAGTTACAAGGTTGAGCTCGTTCTCCGTTGCCGTGGCAACTGACCTCCGGCAACCCTCAGAGGACTACACCCAGCTCCCCAGGTGATATTTTTACTGTCCACGCCATCAATCCCAAGCCTTTCAAAACTCAGACTGCCTAATTGTCAGGGCTCTGTTTTGAAGAGGCTCTGGGTCCCCCGTGGGGCCCTGGTTCAGGCTGCCAGAGCTCATTTATAAGCCTCTCTGAAACACGGGGGACCACGAGATGGGTCCCTCCTGGCCAGAGAGGCCCGGGAAGGTGCCCCCCAGGGGAGGAGGAAGGGCACAGCCTATCCTGCAGGATTAATTAGGAAAATGGGGGCCCAGCATGGGGGCAGCGGTGGGGGGGGCATACCTTCCAGCAATGGCCGAGTGCTCTTGAGCGGTGGGGGGCCCTGAGCACCCCAGCATTTGGGGCCCCGGGGCAGCGGTGTCTCCAACCGCCCCTCCAAAGACACCCCACGCCATTCTCATTCTGGCTGTGATCATAGGGGTGTTTCCCACTGCGGACGTATTTCTCCATCTCCTGTAAAATGACTATAGCACAAGTGACTATAGAAAACTTTCCTCCCTTTTAAAGACCGAAGCTTACCGTCTTGGGAAAGGTGATCGCTAGGAACACACAGCTTCGCGACCTCGGGCTTCCAACAAGACGGGCCTCCCCAGAAGCCCTTTTATAGTGCCCGGTGCTCCTTAGACTTGAATGCGTACCCAAATTGCGGGAGCGCTTTTAAAAGGCAGATTCTCATTCTGCGGGTCTGGGGTGGGGCCTGAGATCCTGCAGGGGGAGCCACGGCTGCAGGTCTGGGGACCACACCCTGCCCATCAGGGATGTAGGTACTCAGGGCAGCCGGGGCCTACGGTGTTGGGGGTCCCAAGGTCAGCCCTTGCTCCCACTTCCGTGCTCCCTGATTTCTGCCTGGCCTCTGGCTTGCCCTCAGACCCTGTTTCGCCCTTTGCCCCCTGTCAACTCCCAGGTCAAGTATCACCCCTCTCCTTTCCCTCACAGGCTGCCTTGGTTCATTTCCGTGTGGCATTTAATAACAAATCAATAGATGAACAGCCGGATCTGGCTGCCCAGATGTTAGGACATGCCCTCTCCTCTTCTACCCAAAGGTCTTTGTTCCTTACAGAGAACAAAGGACTGTGTCCCCCGTCGGCCTGTGTTTCTCTTTCCTGTTTGGCGCCTGTTTGTGGTTGGTTATTTATTAGGGCGGCACCAGAGGGGTCCTCTCCTGGGGTCCCGCTCTAGCCTGCTCATTTACCTGGGTGAGTGCTGGGCTCCTTGTTCTTCCCCTACCTTATCTCAGTGTGCCCTGTGGGTGTCTGAGCTCAGGCCCCTGGATCTCAGGGGTCTTTACTTGACTTGATCCTTGGGGTAGAATCAAGGCTGGTGAATTTATTACTGGAGCCGGGAACGGAGGATCTCAGCTCCACGAGGCAGTCCCCTGCCTTCCTTCCACTCCCAGAAATGCTGATGTAGGGACAGTGCTGCACGCTGGGCTGGCCCATGCTGTCACTGTGGGCGCTGCCTCCCCGCTTACCCCGGGGAAAGTTCCGGCCATCCTGCCTACTGGAGCTGGTGCCGGCAAGGGGGTTACCAGGCTCAAATGTGGAACCTGGGAGGGTACATCAGTCTCTCCTCCTTCTCGCTCAAAAATTCTGGTTCATCAAGGAGCAGAAGGTGGCCTGCTGGGTCCCAGGTCTCAAATCCCAGGCCTGACTTGGTATTTTCTAAAGGTACAGAGGGCTGCTTGGGGCGACCGCGGAAGGAGCCCCTCCGTGCCTGCGGTCCTGGAGCAGCATTTTGTGAGGATCTGAACTGCGAGTTTCTGAAGGCAAGCACAGATTTTATAAGCCGCCAGTCCTACGCGTTGGGGGGGACCATTGCTGTGTGGTAAGCAGGGTTCGCCAGCAACCGTGCTCATGTTCCAAGCACTGTGCTAAGTGCTTTGCACAAATCGTTCACTTGCTATTTATTGAGTGTCTGCTATGTGCCAGACCCTGTTCTAGGCAGTGGTCACATAGCAATGAGCAAAATATCCCTTATGAAACTTAGGTTACTCCGTGTATGTGTGCACACACCTAAGATGTGCAAGAGGGAGAGAGAGAGAGAGAGAGACAGAGAGAGTGTGTCAGGTAGTTTTAAAAAAAACCACAACAGTCGACTCTGTAATATGCCCAGGGGTGGTGAGCACTGTGAAGGAAGCTAAAGGTGTGGGAGGCGCTGGAAAGGATGCGGGCGTGTGCTGCCTTAGCCGAGGGCATCCAGGACGGCCTCCTGGAGGAGGCAGCATTGAAGCAGGCTCCTGCGCAGGGAGGTAAGGAGGCCAAGGAGGTGGTCTGGGGGAGGAGAGTCTTGCTGAGGGCAGACATCTCGTGGCAGAGGAAGCCTCCTTGGCAGCCTGACAAAAACCCTGTGGTGATTTCTCCCATTTTTTAGCAGAAGCAGCCAACGCTCAGAGAGGTTAAGTAACTTACCCAAGTACACACAGCGAATGACTGGAACTGGGACTCAAAGTCAAGTGTTTCTGGCGCTCGCTTTTGTGTCCTTAATTGCTGCCTCCTGAATGGAGGTGGCTAATTAAGCCCCCTGTCAACACAAGTGGCGGTCACCAGTCCTGTCCTCTCAGAGGGGTCTATGCCGCCACGATGCCACTCCTGGGTCGGCTTCCCCGAGTGCGGTCCCTGCTCAGAGAAGGGCCAGGCAAGGCCCGGCGATATGGCGGGAGCGGGTCGCGCTCAGTGCGCTGGAGCCCGAGAACAATGCCCTGTCCACTCCCCGCCGCAGCCTGCTGCCCCTCCCTCCCAGGCAGCAAATTATGGCCTCCGAATGTGTGCCCAGGCCTGCCTTTGACATCAGTGGGGCCCACCTGAGCCTCACCTTCAGGAGTCTGATAATCAGCTCTCTCTCCTCCTGGCTTCCCCCAAGACCTGTATGGAAATAAGTATGTGTCTGCCAGGATCAAATGCTTTTGGAGACAAAAGTCGGTACCGAGGACATTACAGGGAGCTATCATCTCGGCACGATGCTCCTCCACAAAGCCCTCTGCTCCTCTTTTGGGCTGACACAGTTTCAGCCTGAAAGGTTCCAGCAGGCTGACTTGGTTTTAAGCAAAAGCACATCCTATTATTTTTTTGAGAAATGGAGTGTAAAATTAACACTTATTATTCCTGAGCAGAGGGAAAAAAAAAAAAAGCATTGGGTGGGGGGAACTCTGGGATTTTCGTGCTCGCCGGATCGTTTCTTTGGCAGCTTGCGTTTTTATTTATTTTTATTTTTTAAAAAATCATAATAAATCAATAGAGTCCCCGTGCCAGCCGCGACTTATGGGGACTAGGAGGAAAGATCTGGCACAGTGAGCAGGCAAAATCTGCATTTCACTTTACAAATGAGCGGGGCTGCAAAATTCACTGGCGTTGTGTGGGTCTCTCTTATGGATGCCTGTCATGTGCAATAAAAAAAAAAAAAAAAGAAGAAGAAGAATAGAAAAGAGAGGAAATGATTTTGCGTCTTAAGTCACAAAATCCTCCAGTCCCCGCGCCGGGGCGGAGGGGCCTGCGGGCTCCCAGACAGCTTTGTCATTCTGCTCCAAGGTGTCTGCCGAGGCTGTGTGATCTTATATAATTCAGGAAAGTTATTCTCGGAGGGTGCCGCTCTCCGCGGACCCCGCAACTTGGGACAGAGCGAGAGGTTGTCGGCGTTGGTGCGGTAAGAGCCACGGTGGCGACGGATCCTGTCAGTATCTGTGGGCTGCCTGGTATTGGGTCACCGGCACGCAGAGGAGTGTTGGCACACGAACTAGGGCAGCTCCCCACCCCCCATTTTCCTGGATGGCTGTATAGGCAGAGGTACACATTAGGGACCCCCCGGGGAGCATCTCCAGCCCCCTCCGGTGGGGAGAGGGCCTTGTCCTTCAGAAAGAAGGTTTGCAAACCAGAAGGTCCAGCCCCCGTGGGAGAGGTTCCCGGGTCCGTGGGAACCCCTCTGGCTCTCTTATTTTTCACTCCGTTTTCACCTCCTGCTTGTTATATTTTCCCTCCCCTGCCCCGTCTCCCCAGGTTGGACTCTCTTTAACATATGGGGGGGGGGCGCGGAGCGAGGAAAGGGAGCGGTGGCCCACAGTTGTGTCTGTCGGGCGCTTGATCTAATTAGCCCGCAACCTCACACCGGCGCTGGTTCGGGGGTGCGATTTGCGTAAGCGGCAGCTGGTTAGGGCCCGGAAGCGGCTTCCGGCTCCAGGCCTGCCCGACTGGGCACGTATTTACGGACGCGGATGCTGGGTGTAGCTGCGTCTCTGAATCAAGGGGGACCGGCTGATGAATTGCTCGGCACTCGGAGAACGGAAAGTGACTGTCAGACGTGACTTCTCTGATTTATAAGTTGTGGGAGCCTTCTTTGTCCTCTTGGTGTTTGCGTATCAGACGGCACGTCTCCGTTCACAGCCAAGTGGATAAAGGCCCCGCTCGGCAGAGAGCAGTAAATCCTCTTTTGCCATCCCAGCCCGGGGAGCCGGCTGTGGCTGTGGCTGGACGGGAGGAGAGGGCCCAGTCGGGGGCATCTCTCCTCCGTGAGCATTTCCCGAGCCCCTTCCGTGGACCCAGGCAGGGCCTGACGTTTTGGGGGCCGGAGGAGGAGAAGCCAGTATCTGCGCCCATAACCTCATTGCCAGGATCAAAAAGACTCGCAGGATATGGTGAGATGAATCCGGGGTCACCGTGCCCAGCCTGGTGCAGCTGCGCATGCTGGCATAGTCAGGGGAGGCTGCCTGGAGGTGGTGTGCAGGTGGAATCCATATGGATAGGGAGGGCTTTGTAGCCTGTTCAGAGCACCACCCCCAGCTGGCTCCGTTACCTTAGCAAGTGGACTAATTCCTTTCCTAGAAAACGTGGTTTTACCACCAGGGAGGGTTAATTTATGTTACAAGCTTAAACTTCAGTTATGTTGTAAACTCTAACAGAAATCTCTGTACAATTGTCATTTAGCTTACTGCTTTATTAATGTCCGGGAGGCTGTCCACGTTCTAACAGGGAGGCCGTCTACCAGGGTGCTCTCTCTCGTTCACTCATCCCTTACTTTGTGCCAGGCACTGAGAAGCCTTGTTTGTGCTTCTCAGTGCTGGTGGGGAGGGGGGGAGGGGCAGGGAGGAGGCGCGGGGGGGCGCAGGGGGGATGTTGGGGGTCTTCCGAGGCAGCCCCCACACAGGAGGCCATCTCTAATTATGATGAGAGTTCTCCCCAAGGGAAGCAGAGGACGTGAGCGGGGCCTGTGTGGCAAGCGTGCTGAGCCTGCCCCGTGTCCCCAAACTTGTCAACGAGTTCCTTTTCTGCCGGTATAAATGGAAGGCCCGCCTGAATCTCTGTCGGGTGCGTGTGGCCTAGTTGCTGGGGCTCCAGGGGCGCGACGAGCACCCGGCAGATTCCAGCCAGTGGGCTATGTGGGGCAGGCCCACCTGCACGCTCACGTGTGTCTGTGTGCCTCTGCAGGGGGTGCCCCGGGGGCCGGGGGGGAAGCATGCTGTCCCTGCCAGCCCCTGCCAGGGCCCGGGGACCCAGGGGCTTCCTGGGAGCCTCAGCCCATCTGCGTTCCTGCCTCGCCACTGGCGGAGCCCCTCTGCTAACTAATTCTTGCCTTCGAGGGCAAATCAGAGCACCTGGCACCTTTGGTGAGGCCGGTTCCCCGGGGGAGCCCGAGAGGGAGTCTGTGTCCTTGGCTGTCCCAGATAATACTCTCGCTGATACCGGCGTGCCTGCCCACAAACACTTATTGAGTGCTTGCTGTGTGCCGGGGGCTGGTCAAAAACCCCGTTTCATGTATTAACTCATTAAATTGACAGATCAACTATAAGAAGAAGGCTATTTGGTGGGGGGGGTGGGGGGTTTGGCATTTTGGGGAAGACTTTAATTTTTTGAGAGCAGTTTTAGGTTTACAATAGAATTGAGAGGGGGGCACCTGGGTGGCTCAGTCGGTTGAGCGTCCGACTTCAGCTCAGGTCACAATCTCACGGTCCGTGAGTTCGAGCCCCACGTCGGGCTCTGTGCTGACAGCTCAGAGCCTGGAGCCTGCTTCGGATTCTGTGTTTCCCTCTCTCTCTGCCCCTCCCCCACTCATGCTCTGTCTCTCTCTGTCTCAAAAATGAATAAACATTAAAAAATTTAAAAAAAAAATTGAGAGGGGAGGCTCAGTCGGTTGAGCATCCCACTCTTGATTTCGGCTCAGATCATGATCTCACGGTTCATGAGTTCAGGCCCCGAGTCAGGCTCTGCACTGTGAGCGCCAAGCCTGCTGGGGAGTCTCTTTCTCTGTCCTTCCCCCCATTGCGCGCTCTTTCTTTCTCAAAACAAATAAGTAAACTTTAAAAAAAAATAAAATTGAGGAAGATACAGATTTCCCTTATCTTTCCTGGTCCCCCCTTATCAAGGTCTCTCACCAGAATGACCAGGCCCGTGGTTTTTTTTTTTTTGCCAATTTGAATCTTCAGTGATACATCACAATCACCTAAAGGCCGTAGTGTCCGTTACTGCTCACTCATGGTGTGGCACGGTCTGTGGGTTCGGACAAATGTATAATGACGTGTATCCACTACTACAATATCGTGGAGTGTTTCCACTGCCTGGGAATGCCCTGGGCTCTGCCCGTGCGTCTCTCCCCCCACCTTAGGCGACTACCGAGGGTTTTATTGTCCTCATCCTCCTTTTCCGGAATCGTCGGAATCATACAGTGCGTAGCCTTCTCAGATCGGCTTCTTTCTCGTAGTCGTCTGCGTTGAAGATTCCTCCATGTCTTCGTTTTATTTTAGTGCTGAAGGGTAGCCCGTCGCCTGGGTGTAGCACAGTTTCCGTATCCACTCACCGACTGCAGGGTATCCTGGTTGCTTCTGAGGTTTGGAAATTATGGATAAAGTTGCTGCAAACATCTGCATGCAGGCTTTTGTGTAGGTACAAGTTTTCGCCCCCTTTTGGTAAATACCGAGAAGCCAGATTACCGGACAATACAGGAAGAGTGTGTCTGGTTTTGTGACGGACTGCCGAACGGCCTTCCAGAGTGGCTGTGCCATTTTGCACTCCCGGCAGCAATGGGCGAGAATTCCGGTCGCTCCACATCTCTGTCAGGACTTGGTGTCGTCAGCGTTCTGGATTTTGGCCCTTCTCATGGACGTGTAGTGGTGAGGAAGGCAGTTACCGGGTCTTTTAGGAAAGAGGAAACTGAGGCACGCAGAGGTTATGTAACTTACCCAAGATCGTGCAGTGAGTGCAGAGCTGGGTTCCAACCCTGGATGATGTGACACTCAAGCCAGGGTGACTCCCTGCCACACCCCCTGCTGCCCCGTGGGCCCCCGTGGTGGCAGATGCTGGCCTCTTCCATCCTCACGCAGCCTCGTGGGACAGGGGCTCAGGGCGACCTCATTTACTCTGAGCAGACTGATGCCCAGGCCGCAGAGTGTGGAGAAGAGGCCAGGATTCGAATTCTGCTCTGCCGACTCCGGGCCGAGGCGCCAGACCTCCGCTCTGCACCCCTTGATGCTGGTGAGAAGCCGGCGCTCAGGGCACGCTCTCTTCCCCGGGCACCTTCGAGTGAAGGTTTGAGTCATAGCGGCATCGGGTGGGGAGACGGAGCCATGTTCTGGTCCCGAAGAGGGACAGAGTGTCTGCCCTTTGTCTACCAGCCACTGTCCATAGGCCACCCGTTTCAAAATGTTGAAGAAGAGCTTGTTGTTGTTGTTGCCTTAGAAATAACTTCAGGTGGCTGCTCAACCCTCCGAGTGAAAGCCAGAGTCCCCCGGTGGCCAGTGTGGCCCTGGGCGTTGTGCGTCCCTGCGTCCCCTCCGACCTCACCCCGCCCTGGCCCCGGCCCGTGCGCTGCAGGTCCCCGGCTCCCTTGCTACTGGCAAGCCAGCCCAGCACGGGCCCACCTCAGGCCCTTTGCCCTTGACCGTCACCTGGGAAGCTCACCATGTTCTCACGTCATGTTGAGACGTCTTTATGTGTTTGTCGTCTTTATTCTCTGTCTCCCCCACTGTTAGAATGGGGGCAAGTGCGTTATCTGCTCCGCTCCCCATGGAAGCCCCAGCTCAAAGTGCCTGGCACACAGTACGTGCTCAGTAAATATTCTGCTGGATTTTTAAACATTCTGGCTGGACTCCCTTCTCGGTGCAGACCTCAACCTGGGCCCCTCTCCACTGGGACGTGGTGAGAGATTCAAGCCGTGGATCGCGGCCTGTGCTCACTCTTGCTTGACCAGCAAGAGCAATCACAGCACATGCCTTCAAGGGCCGGAGACTTGGTGCGCTGGGGTCTCTTAGCCTCCATGGGTCGAACCGTCTGGAGCTGGGCTGGGTCTCGGCCTCTACGGCCTCCACCCCAGCCCTGGTTCCGAGACCAGGGAGGGGCTGGCCTGGGGCCTAGCGGAGGGCCGCGGGCTCCTGCCCAGAGGGTGTGGTTTGTAGGGTCGCTGACCGGTCGCGGTTTTCCTTGCAGAGGAAGGCATCAACCACGAGTGTAAGCTGTGCAACCAGATGTTCGACTCCCCGGCCAAGCTTCTCTGTCACCTCATTGAGCACAGCTTCGAGGGCATGGGCGGCACCTTCAAATGTCCCGTGTGCTTCACAGGTACGTGTGCCATGTGGGGGAGGGGGAGGGGGAGGGATCCGGGGGCCTAGCCCTTTAATTGCCAGACCTCAGCAGAGCCTCCCGCCCTGATGTGCACTTAGTCCCCAAGGCACCCACAGCCCATCGCCCCGCTGACCCTGCCCCCCCCCGCCCCGGCACTCCTCTTCGTCTTTACTCTCTGGCCCCTCCTCTTAGGCAGGTTGAGTGGCCCCCTTTCCCAGCCCACCCCACACCCCTGTGCACAGCTGCTTTCTCCAGCTCGGCCTCACCCCTATGTTGCACTCCGTGGGCTCCCGGCTTGTCTCCCCGGGCTGGAAGCCCTGTCCAGCGACGGTGGGCTCTCTCCATCCACACCTCCTGGCTTCCCCTCCTCCTGGGTCTACCCCAGTCCATGCTCCATCCAGGCTGGAGGGGTCAAGGGCAGCTCTGCTGGCCAAGTCCCCAGCCCCTGGCCCCCAGCCCCCAGCCTGGCTGCCCGCCCAGGCGAGCGGCTGTCCCGGCCCGAGGCGAGTCTCAAGGGCTCTGCCATCCCCCCTCCTGCTGCCCAGATGGCAGCCGGTGTGCGTGGGGGAGCCCTGGCCTGCCCCCGTCTCCCCTGACATCTGTCGTCTGCCATGGCAGGAAGCCCACCCCGGGGAGGGTGCCTGGCGGGAGGGGATCTCTGAAGTGCTCACCTCCCAGACACACAGCTGCCTCAGGACCACCTCCTGTGTGTGCCCTGAGCCGGGGCTGCCTCAGACCGTTGTCACTGGGAAGCCAGGGCTGTGACCTTGCTCCATGACGCGCCTGAGGAAGGTGCTGTGGGGAAAGTCCCTGCACTCTCACGCATCTCTGGGGTGCAGGAGAGCCTTAGAACACCCTCATGCCTCTTCCCCCTCAGTCTCGGGAACCCCCGCCCCTCTGTCACCATCACACTCCGCAGTATGGCCGGAGGCTGGCATCGCGGGGCCTCAGCTGCCAGGTCTGCTGATCCAGGACACGGGGACCCCCGTGTGGAGATCTGAGGATGCTGATAACAACCCCGACAAGGATAGCAATTCGTGTTTATCGAGCACCTTCATGTACTAGGCAATGTGTTAGGTTTATTTAATTCAAGTCTCGGCTCTGCCACTTGCTAGCAGTGGGACCTAGGACAAGTCATTTAACATCTCCAGTGCCTCAGTTTTCTCTTCTGTGAAACGGGCGTAACAATTGTGCCTGCCTTACGGGCCCTGTGCTAGAGTCAAGGAGCCCACGCACGGTATCTGGCAAACGATGATGATCGATAATGACGATGGTGATGACGATGGTGGTGGTGGCGGCAATGACATTCCCTGGACTAATTAATTATGCACCAGGCCACCTTTTAAGCGTTTTGCAAGGATTAGCCCATTTGATCCTCACAGCCACCCAGTAAGCTACAGACTTTAATGATCCTTATTTTTCAGAGGAGGAAATAAAGCCCAGAGAAGTTAAGTGACTTGTCCCATGTTGCACAGCCCCTAAGTGGCAAACCTCAACTCCACTGGCTGGAGCCCCCTCCAGTAGCCGCCAGCGATGCTCCCAGCAGCCCAGTAATTTGCCGGCTGCGCCCACGGTTGGGTGATCGCTACTCGTGAGTGCTGTGGGGGGCAGCCGGGCCGGCGTCCCCGGAGCCTGGCCCCTGACGGCCGTGTCCGTGTGCAGTCTTTGTCCAGGCCAACAAGCTGCAGCAGCACATCTTTGCTGTGCACGGGCAGGAAGACAAGATCTACGACTGCTCACAGTGCCCACAGAAGTTCTTCTTCCAGACCGAGCTGCAGGTGAGTGCCCTCGTCCGCCGCGCACCCCCCCCCGCTGCTCTGCGGGGCCTCCGTCGGCACCGAGCGTCTCGGGGTGAAACCAGATGGGGGGGTCTTATACTTAGCATCACCCCGACCAGCAAAGCAACAGCTGCTTGGTGTGGAGCCAGTGGCGGCCCTCCCGCGGGCCGGCGTGGGGGTGGGCTCCCGGCCTCCGTTGACAGCATGCTTCATGAGCCGGGCTGTAGCAGCTGAGCCCGGAGAGGAGTCGGAAGGCTCTCGTTTGCGGTGTTTCTGTGCAAGCTCCTTCGCCTCCTGGGGACTCCGTTTCTCCACCTATTTTACATGATGGCGTTCAACTGAGCTTTGGATCGGAGGCTGGTGGCCCCGTGTGGCTTGCAGGGCTGAATCCTGGGGCTGTGTGCGGCCTGGAGCCGGGTCTGAGGTCTTGGAGCCTCTGGCTCTGCCCGGGGAGTCCAGAAAAGTGACAGCAGCCGGGCTGGGCCCCAACGCAAAGGAAGGGATGCCCCCCCGGGTCCCGAGGCTGATGTAGCCCTCACGTGCCGCACGGGGCCTCCCCCAGCTGCCTCAGAGCCCCATCCGGCGCCTGCAGTGGCTGGGAAGGCCCTCGTGAGGGGCAGCTGTGCTGGCCGGCTGTCCTCTCTAGGCCCCTGCGGCCGCTCCTCTTGGTGTCCTGCCTGTCACTGGCTTCTGAGGACTCAGATCTGTGTCTAGGTGAAGCTGCCTTCTTGCCAGCTGGCTCTTGTCACACCGGATTGGTCACATGTCCACCCATGCACACACACACACAGAATACCACACACACAACATAACACTGCACCCCAGAAAGAAGTACCACATGGACACGCAGACAGGCCGAGACACCACAGATTGAGAATAGCACCATTTTCAATAAACAGCATGAGGAACTCACACAGCAGCTCTCGAAGCTTCCACTGGGCAGTGACACACATCTTCTCTCGTGTTGTCTTGGCCACATACAGTCATGTGGCCGTGCCCAGTTTCAAAGGGGAGAGGGAGGCAATCTCCCCTGTGCCCAGAAGGAAAGGAGAGCAGGCATTTGTCACGTACTCAAGCACTGCGCACAGTCTGTCCCGTGCGAACACGCGTTGCCTGCACACGCATGCAGGAGTGGCCCCTGCGCCCAGCAGACACACCCTCCCTGGGGCATGAGGCTGAGGCCACCGGAACAGGGCCGAGTGGTGAAGTCACTCGGGCGGCAGTGGGGTGCCCCCTTTCTGCGGATGAAGGAACACAGCGGTAGCCTTTGCAGGGCAGACCGCCTACCACGCAGCCGGGCCTGGGCCCGGCCTGTCTGTGCAGCTGGTGACCGCCGTCACCCAGAGGAAATGAAAACTGGGCCCATGGAGTGGGCAGTCAGCGTCCCTTCCTGTGGGCTGGCGCCATGCCAGGGTGGGGCGGGCGGACCCAAATCCACCCTGTCACGGCGTGGGACAAAATGAAGGACCCGAGAGGGGGTTCCTCTTCTAAGTGCTGCCGGCAAGACGGTGACCTGCCCAGGGTCCACCGCTGTCCCCACCTTGATCCACAGACTGAGCACGCGCTTGTGTGCTAAGGACAGCTAGCTGTCCCTCTCCCCGCTGACCCAGGGACATCAGTGCCAGCCCCTGACCGGCGGGCTGTCCAGGAAGTACGCTTGCTTGCATGTCCGCCGGCCGTGCGCCCTTCCATGTGCAGCTGTGTGCCGCCGTACCCTACCTCCCACCTGCCTTACCTGCCGGGCGCAACTACGCGGCATGTCCCCAGACAACCGAAGCTTTTTATGACTCAATACGGCAGGCTTCTTTTAGACCTACCAGCTCCTATAAACTCCGATTTGCTTAAACTTGGGACAGGCTCGGCCCTCTGGCCCTCCCGCACTGTCCTGGACGCTCTCCTACCTCGTCGGCTCGAAGGCTTTTCCCAGAGAAGTTGCCCGGTCCTACCTTTGTTGAGCTTCATCGGTGTCACTGTGCCACAGGCCCGCCTCGTGACGCAGAGGCACAGGGCGCTGTGGTTTCACGCTGGATCTTGCCTCGGCTGCGCTCACCCGGGGCTGCAGACTGTCCCGGGCATCAGCGTGGTTCACGGAAGCTGGCAGTTTCCTGGGTCATCCCGTCAACCTGTAAGGCAGATCCTCAAACACGGAGAACCTCGCTAAATTATAGCCTTAACCAGCGACTGTTTTCTGCAATTAATGATTTTAATTACAGCCCATTTAAATGTGGAGATGTCGTAGCAACACCAAATCTATGCAAAGAATGGCTCTCCTTAAGTAACTTGAAGAGCAATTTTCTGGGTTTTTTGGGTTTTTTGTGTTTTTTAGGAGGAGGGTTTTTCAGGCATTGAAGTTTTCATTGTCGTTACGCAGCACCTGGGGCTGGCGGGCTGGTACGTTATTTCCCAGGGATGACGTGAGGGTTCACGTGTACAGCAGGAGACAGGGTCCTTGCTGGAGTCTTGACTGGCTCTTCCGGCCATATGTCACTTGAGTCCTGTGGGGAGACTCAGGGAAACTACTGTTTGTAGGCACAAGTGACTCTGGGCAGAGAGGTCTTAGGATATAAGGCCTAGGATCGTTTTCATTGTAGGACTGGGATTCCTGCTGTGAACACAGGTAACAGAGATGGGATTTGGCCCTGGCGGGCTTGGTCTGTGTCACAGCGGTGTGTCTGCCTCCAAAGAGAACGTTCTCTTAGGATGCATTAACAGGAGCACTATTGCCAGGATGAGGGAGGTGCAAGTCCTGTTTGTGTCTGCGTTCAACTGGCTCTGCCCAGACTGACGTTAATTTTAAGGACTTCAGACAAACTGGAGCACATTCACGAAAGACTGATTAGGAGCGGAAGAGGGAAGGAAGCTTTGATATCCATTTGTTCGGAGCATGTGTATGGAGGTCCCACTATGCGCCAGGCACTAGATCTAAGAACTGACAAGACCATCCATGGTCAGTGAGACAGAGAAATACCCACAGGGCCTGCATTCAATGGTGCAATCGATAGACAGTGTCCTACAGTGGTCACCACCAAGAAAATAAAACCAGGTAGTAGGTGGGAGTATGATGGGGGTGAGGTTGGGTAATCCTTGGTGAGTGTGGTCAGGGAGGGCCTCTCTGAGGAGGTGGCATTTGAGCTGAGACCTGGCTGGAGAGAGTATGTGGGAGAGAGCCATGAGTGCAAAGGCCCTGTGGCCACGGGAGCTGTGTATGTTGCTGGGAGTGAAGGTGCCTAAAGTGGAGTGAGTGGGGAGGAGCGGCGTGAAGTGGACTGGCAGGTGGAGACCAGGTCATGGTGGGGTTTGTAGGGCAGCGAAGGAGTTTGGATTTTATCCCCATCGTGATGGGAATCCAAGCAGGGAAGAGGCATTATCTGATTTCCACCCTGAATCAAAATTTAAGAAGTCTGGTCTTTGAAAGACACCGTTGAAGGGTGCCTGGGTGGTTCAGTCGGTTAAGCATTCGACTTCAGCTCAGGTCACGATCTTGCAGTTCGTGAGTTCGAGCCCTGCGTCGGGCTCTCGCTGGAGCCTGCTTCAGAGTCTGTGTCCTTCCTCTCTCTCTCTCTCTCTGCCCCTGCCCCTCTCATGCTTTATCTCTCTCTCTCTCAAAAATGAATAAACATTAAAAAACTTTTTTAAAAAAGACACCATTAAGAAAACAAAAAGTCACAGGCTAGGAGAAAATATGTGCAAATCACGTATTTGGTGAAGGACTTGTATCCAGGACATAGTAAAAAAAAACTTCAAAATTTAATAATAAGGGGGAAAATCCACTGTAAAACAAGCAAAATGTATCAACACTTCACCAAAGACCTGAGATGCTCAACATGATTATAGTTAGGGAACAAACGGAAACCACAACGCAATGCCACCACACACCTATCAGGACGCTCCAAACAGAAGCAAAAAGCCAGCGATGCCGAGTGCTGGCCTGGGTGCGGGGGGCGGCCGGAGCCCCCACGTGTTGCTGGTGGAAGCGAGAAGTGGTGTGGCCGCCTGGCAAAGTAGCTGCTGAGTTCTCCTAAAGTTAAACCTATGCTTAACGTTCGACCTAGCAGGCTTACTGCTCCGTGTTTACCCCAGAGCACTGAAAGCATGCTCCCACAAAAAACCTTTATGGATGGTGGCCCCCCCCCCACTGAAACCCCTTAATTGTCCTCTCACGAGTGGACAGATGTGGTACATTCATGCAGTGACACACTACTTGGCAATAAAAAGCAGCCGCCAATACACGCAGCAACTTGGATGAATCGCAAATGCCAAGTGAAAGAAACCAGATTCAAAAAAGGCTCCCTACTACATGGCTCTGTTACCTGGCGTCCCAGGAAAAGGCAAGACTATTGGAACAGAAAACAGCAATGGTTGCCAGGGGGTGGAGGTGGAGGAAGAGACGGGGGAGACAAAACAAGGTTTGCGTACACACACACACACACATGCACACACACACGCAGGCACGCATGCTCGCACACGCACCCAGGGAGCTCAGGCAGTGTGCTAGGCTGCCAGGATCCAGCCTGACCCCAAGGAGCTTTCAGGGGACATTTGCCAGGAGATGTGGAAAGAGGGGGCGGTTGTCTTCAAACATTTTAAACTCTGCCCCATGATTCCAGTGGACCCAAGACTTCTGGTAGTGGGCGGAAAATCGGGGCACCTGTGTTGCTCTCTGACGACCATGGCTCAGGCATCACTCTCTGGGGTTAGCTCACGTAGGATGGGGAATTAAGTTGTAAGGACACAGGGGTTGCTTTTGGTTCCCAAGAGCGGGAAACGTTGTTGAGTTTTCAGTGGCCCTGTTCTTATGAATCAAGTGCCCCTTTCTCAAGGCGGTGACATGGTGCCTTCTGCCTCTTCCTGGTTTGTATCGTGTTCTCCTTCCGAAGCCTGACTGTCTGAGCTTGTCTATACAAGGAAAAAAGTGGCCAGAGTTGCGTGGCTTCTGTCGTTTCTGCTGAGACAGACACGCCTGGGTATTTCAACAGAGGGGATTGAATATGGGGATTTGGTTACACGAGTAGCCAGATGGAGCACCCAGTCAACCCAGAAATGCTGACTGCAGAGAGCAGTGGGCACGCAGGCACCAGGTTCTAGATTCCCTGGAGGGGGAACCTGACGGTGGATGGTCAGCTGTCTGACCCTGCTCCGCTGGACTGTGGCCCCGGGTGGGGAAGGGAGCACAGGCCGGGAGACACTGCAAATGTCCAGTACGTGGGAACACACTCTCCAGATGGGAAAAAAAAGGAAAGGTAGTGAGGTCCCTGTCAGGAGAGGTGTCTGGAATGCTACAGAGCGGGAGGCAGGGGGCACAGTCTTTGTGAAGCAGCTCTGTATTGCAGACCTCGTCATTTCCCAGCCGTAGGCCTCAGCTTTCTTATCTGTAAAATGGGAGTATTAATAGTTTCTATCTCATAGTTGCGTTGTGGAAAACCCTGGACACCATGACTGGCACATGGGAAGAGCTTGGCAGTTACCGGTTATTATTAGCATTATTTGTTATTACCAGTTATTAGCAGTTACCATTATTATTAGCATTATTCGTACCATTATTATTGGCATATTACTAAGCATTTGAGCGTCAGATGACTGACCCTCAAATTGTTGTGATTTCATGATTTCTGGCCTGAGTCTGAACACAGTGAGATGCCGGGCCCCTCCGTCTGTGGCAGCCAGCCAAGTCCGAAGGCCACAGGCACAGGACACCCACATTGGGGCACCGGGAGGAGCTGGGTGTGCGGAGCAGTGAGGCAAGGTGGAAAGGCCACAGAGGCCAGGGCTTCGAGTCCCCTTCCCACCTTTTGCTGCCTTTGACCCAGACCTTTCCTCTGGACTGTTTCTCCTCAGCCTTGCTCTTAGCTCTGTGGAGGGCAGCGTGCAGAGTTGGTGGGGGGCTGTGGGACGACTCTGTAAGCCACAGACCGCAAAACTGTCAGGCCTGCGGGCCTTGCATTTCCAGCCTCGGGCCTCAGCAGATGAGGGCCTGGGGCCCTGTGGGCCCCTTGCCAGGGTTAGCCAACCTGAGTGGAGGGGGCAGGCTCAACCGCCTCGCCCAGCTGTCTCTGAACCCCTGTGGACACCTCAGACACACTGGACGGGGATGGCACCTCCTTCTGTCCTTCCCGAGGCTCGCTGTGTCCCATTGTTCGCCGTCCCCGCGAGAATGCATGAGGGAGCCTACGGATGACCACCCACGCAGGGCTGGCCTCGGACATGGGGGGCAAGCTCCCCGCGAGGCCGCACAAGAAATAGCTTTAACAGCCCCCTCCCCAGGTGGCTTCCTCCCGTGGGCCACTCTGCGACCTCGGCACTCTGCACGGATCGTCTCGACACGACCCCAGGACGGAGGTACTCTTCTGCTCGTTTACAGATACGGAAACGGAGACTCCAGGAGCTTAAGTGGCTTGTCCGCAGTCACTGGCGAACGGCAGAGCCACGTGCAAAGCCAAATTGTCTTTGCCACCAAGGCAAACAGAAACCCTCCAAAGTTTAAATGAATTGCCAGTTGTATGAGCTAATAGATTTAAATGAGGCCTGCAGTGCTGAACTATAAAAAGCCTTCATGTCAGGGGACCCAGAACCTATTTTAGTAGTTGGGCCAAGCAGGTAGCACAAGTAGCAGTAACAGGGGAGGCGAGGGAACCTGCTCGCAGGTGGGCCCAGGTGGTGCCGCGGGGCCGGGCCTGTACGAAGTGTTCGTGAGGCTGGAGCTTGAGGAGGGGCCTGCCGACCTTGGGACAAGCAAGAGGGTGCGTTCAGCTCAGGCCAGGCTTGGGGAGAGGAAGGATGAGGTCTGGTCGTGCAGACAGGGACCTCAGGGGACCTCAAGCCTCCTGGTTTCACCACTTCCCCCCATTACGGCAGCTTTGCCGGGTGCTGTCACAGGGAGCCTCGTGCCAGAGGGAAGGTCTGGCATTCCCGTGACGGGGCGGGGCTGGGCTGGGCTGGGGGGGCGGGGGGAGCAGTGGGCCTGCCCTGCGCCCTGGAATCTAGACTCCCTTATTGACAAATCGAGGGGCCGCAGGAAGCGCTTCCTGAGCCGGGGCCTGCAGCGGCAAAGCGGCCAGGCCTGCGTTAGCGGCGCATTTAAAGGATTAGTTCACGCTGTTTGCTTGTGTGTGCCTAATCATGCCGCTTCCAGCTAAATGATTACAATTGATTAAAAGCAGAGCTAGGTATTCTAACAAGGAACCTGGAGCCCTTCCAATGGGGTGAGCCGGGCCCTGCCAGGCTGAATCCTGGTAGCCGGCCAGGGGGAGGTGTCTGTGAGCCAGGGGTGTGGTCTGAGCTCCGTTGGGACCCTTCCTCTTTAGCCCTTGAGAACATTTGGGTTGACCCTTCCCCTCATTCCATTTTCTTTTAATGTTTATTTTTGAGAAAGAGAGAGAGAGAGAGAGAGAGACAGAACACAAGCAGGGGAGGGGCAGAGAGAGAGAGAGGGAGACACAGAATCCAAAGCAGGCTCCAAGCTTTGAGCTGTCAGCACAGAGCCGGATGCAGGGCTCAAATCCACGAATCATGAGATCGTAACCTGAGCTGAAGTCAGATACTTAACCAACTGAGCACTCAGGGGCCCCACCCTCATTCCAGTTTCACTTAAGAATATTTCCTGAGTACCTACCGTAGGTGGGCACCGTTGCCAGGGCCCAGGGTGCAACTGTGAGCAGGCGGATGTGGTCCCTGTTCTCGCCCAACTGACATCCTCTGGGAGACACCAATGACAAGTCAGTAAATACATGCACTAGGTCATTTCAGACTGTAGAATTTTGGGAACAGTAAGACACCGTATGTTGGAAAATGAGTGTGCGTGTGTGCACGTGTGTGTGTCTGGGCAGGGGTGAGGATGAGGATGAGAAACTGGACTGGGTGCTCAAGGCAGACCGGCATTTCAGCTGAGTCCTGAAGGTCCAGAGGGAGCCAGTGGGGGGAAGGGCTGGGGACCTTCCAGGAAAGGCGGTGTAAACAGCCAGCATAAGGGCTCGGAAGCATGGACAGATTTGGGGTGTCCAAGGAACAGAGGAAAGGGCAGTGGGGCTGGGGGTGGGGGGACACCTTCTTGCTTCATTCTCTGGACTGTTCCTGTCTGGCCTGTTCAGTGAGATGGGCGCTTCCCAGCGGCACCGCACCTGCCCATCCCCCCTTCTCTTCTGCTCGGGCTGCAGGGTCCAGCTCAAGTGGTCCCTCCTCTGAGAAGCCCTCCCTGATTCTCCCTCCTTTGTCTTCTCTGGCCCTGGGTCTAACCCCTTGATCCCTTTGCCAAAGCAGATTATAATAACTCTGTCTACACCTGACTCCCCACCCAAATGTGAGTTTGGGGCATGAAGACTCCCTCTGCTTGCCATCCATCCATCCCCCACCCGTCCGTCCGTCCGTCCATCCATCCATCCATCCATCTTCCACGTTTTACCGTATTTTTTGAGCCCCTGGGAAGTAGGCAAATAAAGAAAAGAGACCACACACAAGGAAGGGAGAAAAAGCAGGAGGGTTGCAATCTAGGGTTGCAGAGTCTAGGAGCCTGAGCTCTTAAATTTCTGGTCCTTATAAGATGGGTAACCGACAAGCCGGTTTCCTTGTATGCTCGTGCTGTCAGATTCAGCCGGATAATTATAACTAATAATAATTAAAAATTAAAAGTGCTCTAGGCACATACTTAGCATTTGACTCTTTGGCTGAGTTTTCTGTGAGCAGCAGCACCTTCCTCCGTCCCATTTTGACGACAGCCCAGCCCCTGCCACCCCACCGCTGCAGGGAGAGCGGGGCTGAGCCGGGCTCAGCCTGGGGGAGCGCGAAGGAGGTGCCTGGTGACAGTGGTTCTGGGGAGTGAGAACCTACTGCTTGCCTTGGAGTAGCCCCCAGTTTGTTCCATTATTTTCCATTGCAGACATTTGTACCTCTCCAGCCTCAGTTTCCTCGTCTGTAGAATGGGGTCAGACCCACTGCCTCGGGTGGGTGTGAAGATGGAGACCGTATGTGTGAAAAGCACGGGGAGTATAAGGCTTCCTGCGGGTAGCCACAGGGTAGGATCGCTTTGTGTGTCCTGCCTTTCCCACGAGGGCAGGACCCCAGAGCCCTCCGCAGCTGAAATTCTATTGATGTGGTGACATGATGCGGCAGCGCCCAGCCCACACTGTGGTTGGGCAGCCTGAGAGCAGCCGTGTGCAGTCACTGATCCTTTTGGGTGTCAGTAAACAGGGGGCAACGACAGCCCCTTCCCGGGGGTGTTAGGGAGACCGCAGGCAGGGCTGCCTGAAAAGCCTCCAGAACCAGCTTGAGGTTTGGTAAAAGCCTCAGCTACTACCGTCATCGTGTCGTCATCATAGTCATGGTCCCGATGCCTGTGGGCTCTCGGTTCACTCCTTCATTTGCTCGTTTGTGCAGCGCAGCGTGCGTGGGCGTGCTCAGTGTCGCCCACGAGCGTTTCCTGAGCCCCTCCTATGTGCCAGGTGTGTGCAGGTGTGGAGGACACACGGAGGCCCAAGTCCCTCACCGGTTGTGGGGAGAGGAACAGTGAACTGATGAGGGCAAACAGAAAGAATGTTTGTTATGTTCGTGGCATAAGGTAGCATAGCATGTAGTGTATCATTCGATTCTGTCATATGCTACACATAATCTAAGACGCCCGCTGTGCCAGCTGGGCCCCTGTGGCCCCACAGGAGCTATGGGGGACCCGAGCTCTCCCCCTTTCTCCCTGTGTCTCCAGACACTGGGTCTCTTCTGTGGGGTGCGGCCTTCCCTGCTCACAATAAAGTGCATCTCCGTCGTCATCGTCTCTTACCACTGCTGCTACTCGGGGCGGCTGAGCCTCCTGAGGGACCGTGTGTGGCAGTGTGGGGTCTGCATCCGGAGAAGACTGAGGAGTGTCACAGATGGCTCCTTGTCCTCCCGAGCCCGGAGCGCAGGCCTGAGCCGCTCACCCCAACATAGTAAAAGTGAGACAGCATCCCTGAGTGCTCACTGGGAGCCTGAATGCCTCTCTTCAGACATGTAGTCTTTTGAGACCTCACAGTGACCCCCGAGTGTGGGATCCTAAGATCTCCATGTCACAGGTGGGTAAACCGAGGCTCCCCAGGGTCACACAGCTGCTAGTCACATAGTTGCAGAGCTGTGAACGAAGCAGCCTGACACTAGTATCTGTGTTCTTAGCTCCGACGCTGAGGCCGTGGGCTTGAACGTGACTTCAACCCCTTAGGAGCCAAGGGCAGAACTCTGGGGGCCGGGGGCCGGGGGCCGGGGGCTGGGGGCTGGGGGCTGGGGGCAGGCAGGTCTTCCTTCCTGGGAGAGCAGGAGTTCTAGAACGTGACTCAGAGGTGGCATAGGTTCAGGGCAGGTGACTGTCCCACTCTGGGCAGGCTGGGTGAGCAGCGGCTACCGTGGTCATTGCAGTGAGGAGCAAACGAGAAGTGGACCCTGGGAGGAGCCTGTGCCGGGATGTGCTCAGACGCCCTCGCGAGACCCGGGGCTCTACCCGCTTGAGCAGCGAAGTGTATGGAGGCCCAGGTGGGGACTAGGGGGGCTCCCCCCGAGGCCCAGCTCCGGGCAGAGATGGCACTTGGAATCAGCCTCAGGCTGCCTGTCTGCCCATCAGAGCCTGTCATTCATGCCCTAGGGCGGGGGGCCAACCAACTTAAGAGGGGCACCGTGCCATCATGACAGATGGGCACGGGGGAGCTGCCAGGAGCCTCCAGCCAGCGGCCGTCGTGTGTGCCGGAGCCAGCCCCTTGCCGGCGCTGGCCCAGCCCGGACCGAATGCCTTCAGTTTCTTAGGAACAACAGTACTAATAACGGAGTGTCGGGTTGGTCCAGGGCTCCCAGAGGTTGACCCCTTACAAAGCCCTGCCTCCCCACCTCCCACTGACTTAGACAAAGAGGCAGACCGACTTAAGGGAAAGACACAGGCCTTGGGGTCTGGAGGGTGTGAATCTCAGAGTTGCTTCTTGCTATAACTGAGACCCTGGGCGTGTGACCTCCCCTGAGACTCACCACCCTCCCGTGGACATTGGGCCAGTGCTGTCTCTCCTGGAGGCTCCTCATGGGGGTGCAGCATAGTGTTTATGAGACATGAGACATAGTGCCCAGCCAAGGAGGGCCTAACGGAGGGGGTGGCGTTGACATAGAACTGATGTGATGTTGTCCCACTTTCACAGACGGGAGACCCGATACCATGTCCTGTCGCACATTTAGTAAGAGCTGACCTAACCCTGGTATGGAACAGCAGTGACAGAAACAGCCCCCGGCACTGTGGAGAGGCCTCTGCATCGATTATCCTACTTAATCCTCAGGACAATTGATATGAAGCCAATGCTGTTATTCTCCCCGTTTTGCAGATAGAAAGACTGAGGTGCAGCTAGGCGATGGCAGAGATGGAGGCTCGAACCCAGACAGCCTGGCTGCAGAGCCTGAGCGCTGAACCACTCCACTAAATACCACGGGCAGGCTTTTTTCTGTGACTGAGTCCATTCGTGTTAAATACGAGGCCTGCTTTGTCTCTCGATGCAGCAGTCTGTCTTCCCAACTTGTTGGGAGCCAGGCTGGCTGCCTCCTGCAAGGGTGCCGAGACCGGGCCTGGCTGGGGGGGGGGCCCAGCCCCCCAGCTGAGAGACAAGAACCGGGTGCTGTTGACGGAAGCCTGGATTGCACTCTGGTCGAGCAGGAACAATTACTAATGACATTTAGAAAGAAATTAATGATGAGAAATGCAAGTTGGCATTTCAGGAGCGCCAGGCAGCAGCCGTGCGTCCGCACTCACAGGAGAGGCAGGGGTGGGGGGGGGGTGAGAAGGGGAGAGGGAGGAGATGGCAGAAATTAATTTTGCTGTGTCAATAATGAACATGGCCCCACTCGCTTTGCTCCTGGAGTTCAGACAAAACCAAACATGGACTGGCGGGGGCCGGTCCAGGGCTGCGGTCAGATTCCCTGTGTACTAGGATCTGGGTGGAAGCAGGTGACAGATTTGGTTTGGTGTCTCCTTTCAGTGGCACCAGGAGGAAGAGGGTTGGGCAGGGGACAGCAAGAGGGGAGGAAGCCGCCTAAAGACTGGGCCATTTGGGCACCAATCCAAGCGCCACCTCTTACCAATTGCTTGAGGTAGCAAGCTGTTTCTCCTTGCCGAGCCTCTGTTTCTTCATCAGTAAGACGGGGGACAGTCGGAGATGTAAAGATAGTGTATGTATGAAGAAGAGCCGGCTCAGGGTGGGCACATGGTAGGAGCTCAATATATTGTTAGGTACTACCGTATTTCACCGGCATGTTTTAGATACACAACTTCTCACTATAACGTCTCTTAAATCGGAATAGCTCACGTGTGCGTTATACTTTAGTTGGTCTTTTTGTTTGTTTGTTTGCTGTGATACACCAAATACTGAAGCGTCATATTCTGTGGGTCTCGGATAAAATATAGCATTGATAGGAGGTATGGTAGAAGGTAAGGAGGACACAAGATGCTGAGGTTGTCGGGGGCAGGGTTTGGGGTTCCCAGTGGGATACGGGAGTGTGCCATCTCCTCTCCCATCAGGTGCTCCAGAATGATGGAGAAAGACCCTACCAGTTCCTGTCATGTGAAGGAGAGGAGATACACACAAGGAAAAGTTATTATCATAGTAACATTGACCCTTTTTATAGTGCGAAGGGTGAAAACTTAACAGTCCACGGCCAGGGACATTGGAGTCTTTAAATGGTGGTCTATGTTTCAAAATGGAGATCTCCTATAATTATAGTGGCTCACATATCGGTAATGCTTATTAAGCAGTGTTCTTAGCACTTTTAAGCATTAAATACTCAATCCTCGTAATGCCTCTATTATTAAAATAAAGAAACTGAGGTACAGAGAGGCTAACAAACTCCCCAGGCCACAGAGCTGGTCAATGCTGGACCCAGGTCACCAGCCCCAGATTCTGTCCTCTTTACCACCGCACTAAGTAGCTAGAATTCTTGATTTTTCTACAAATGGGACCTAGTAATCCCTGGACCATAGTTCTGTGTGGCAGCAATCAGCTACCCCCTTTAGACACAAGCTTGTGCTCCTTGGCTCAACACAGCCCCGCACTGGCCTGCCCCACCTGGCTCTTCACCCTCCGGGCTCTGAGCCCGAGGCCTCCGCTGCAGCACGTCACCCTTGGCAATTATTATTCCATTGGTGCCTCAACAGCCCGGGACCACTAGAGGTGCCCTTTACTCTTGCTATTTTGCAGACCTGATAGCTGAGGCTGGGGAAGGATAATATGCAGGGAGAAGTGGGGCCCCGGGGGAAACGGGGGGTGTGTTCCACCTGTACGGTTTGTGTGTTTGAGCAGGGGAGGCAAGTGTGGCTCAGGGACTAGTCCCTACCTGAAGCCAGACCTGGACGCACAGTCCAACAGCTGCAGCCCTGACCCGGGGCACCACCTTGGTCTCCCGCATCCTTCCTCCTGAAGGTGCCTCATCAAAAATGTACGGTCATCCATGCTTTTGAGTTGACAGTGATGGCAGAACCTCATGGTTAGTATTCATTATGACAATATTGAATGTCTGTATATCATTTTACACATTGTAAAAACTTTTACATGTGTTATCTAATTTGGAGCTCATCACAAGTCTTTGAGGTAGGTATTCATCCCACTTTCCAGGCAAGGAAATAGGAACTTAGAGAAGTGAAGTGACTTGCCTAGGATCACATATGCGGTAAGTGACCGAAGTAGGATTTGGACTTGAAAGCCCATTGTCTTTCCACCAGCCCATCCACCCTCCTACCTACTTCTGTATTCATGCTCTCCTCTTTCTCCTACTAGTCATCCATCTACCACCCATCTACTCATCTATACATTCATTTGTCTGTCCATTCACCATCCATCCGTTTGTCCATCCATTCCTCATCCACCCATCTATACATCCATCTATCCACCAGACAGCCATCCATCTGCCATCCATCATCCAACCAGCCAACCAACCAACCAACCAACCAACCAGCCATCCTTCCATCCATCCTTCCATCCATCCATTCATCCATCCATCCACCAGTCAGCCATCCATCTGCCATCCATCCATCCAGTCATCTAACCATCCATCCATGCATCTATTCATTCAGCCAGCCAGCCAGCCAGCCAGCTATACATCCATTAGTATCAAGTGCTAAGAAAGTGCCAGGAACTACGCTGCTTTCATGACACCTTCCTGCTATACTCTGAATTCCATGCTTACCTGCTGTCCACCCCTCCCTCCACCCAGATGGACTTACACACACACACACACACACACACACACACACTCATTCACACACCTCACTCCGGTGAACTGAGAGGGACAGGACAGTCTGGGGGTACAGATGAGTCTTGGTTTGCCTCATGGAAAGCAGTGAATTCTGCCCAGTAGTGGGAGGGAAGGTAGAAGGCAGACCCACTTGAATCACGATGGGGCAGGTGTGCAGGCAGTGATGATGTGCCCACAGTTTGGTTGGAAGCCGAGTGTAGACAAGAAGGACAGACAAGGCGTTGCAGGCTGGGCCACCATGTTCGTCAGCCCCGGCAGGAGGACCAGCGCCTGAGTAGTGGGCATTCCCTGCCATTCCGGGTAGCAGGGATCACATCTGCCCTTTCCTTTGTGCCAGGCTGGACTTTTCCAAACGGGCAAAGGTATACACCCACGTGTTTCCACAAGAACCATGGCGAGCATTAAATATAATCGGTCTCAGCTGCAGTTTTGATTGCTGGGGCATGCCTACGATTCATCACAGCAAATTAGGTCCACCTCCCGAATTGCTGGCCCTGCAGCCTGGGGGGTCTGTCAGTGAGACGAGCTGGGCCCTCTGGGCTCCGGAAGTCATCATTTTAGGGGGTGATAGGCCCTCCGAGAATCTGCCAGAACAGCTCTCCATCCGCGGGGGTTAATTTTCTAGAAATTTCAATGACACAGGAAAGTTTCCCGTTTAGCAAAAATTTGGAGGAAAGTAGAAATGGACATGATCAAAGTCTTAAAATATCATTTATAAAACCTACAAGCACCTGCTTAGTTTAGGGACCTGGACATATGTGTTCTGTATAATTAGTGACCGTGTGACCTAGATTTTCAGGGACAGCTTTGATCTCAAGTATTCCATCCTAGCCATTGGCTATTTGTCCTGATTTTTGGCTTGTGAAGTATGACTGTATCTAGAGCTGGGTTTTCTCATCGAATTAAAAATTTTTTTAACATTTATTTATTTTCGAGAGACAGAGACAGAGCATAAGCAGGGAAGGAGCAGAGAGAGAGGGAGACGCAGAATCCGAAGCAGGCTCCAGGGTTTGAGCTGTCAGCACAGAGCCTGACGCGGGGCTCGAACTCACGAACTGTGAGCCTGTGACCTGAGCCGAAGTCGGAGGCGTAACCGACTGAGCCACCAGGTGCCCCTCTCATCAAATTTTAATGAATAAAAATTTCAAGTTATAAAGGCCTGGAAAGATTTTGGAAAAATCGAAGGGAACAATTCTCTCCCACTTTTTTTTTTCCCAACCCGGCAAAATATCTAATGCCCGCAGGTGTGCCTCACGCTGACCCTCCTGCCTCCCCTGCCAGGGCAGCAGGGAAAACATGGGCACTTCCGTCCAGCAAGGTTCGAAAGCTGTCAAAGCCCCAGTCCTCTTGACAAGATTTCTGGCGAGGCCTCACTGTGGCAGGCCTCATCCCTTGTGCTTGGGGAAGGAGCCCCCGTTTATACAGTCCTGAGGTCCTGTGTTCTTCTGTGGCCTGGCCCTGGAAGCCGGGCCGTTGACAATAGCCTAGACTCAGCTACGGCAGGGGAAGCTCCGTACAGCACAGAGGCAGAGGAGGTCTGGGGTCCAATGCCAGCTGGTGCTTGGCAGGTGACGTGCTCCCTGGTTGCTGCCGCGCCCCCTGCGGTCCCCCGCGGCCCCCCAGCCATCCAGCCGAGGCCTCCGCAGCCTACGTCTCACCATGACACTCTGTGCAACCTCCAGCTTCCAACCCTCGAGCCAGAGGTGCGAGGGCAACATCTCAGGAACGGCCCCGGGCGCCTCGGCTGTGTGTGCAGAATGGGACCTCTCTCCTTCCCACCTGCCCACCTAGCCCGTGGGTGGTAAAAGCAGTTGTCGTTGTTTCTGATTGTGGTAAAATACACATCATGTACAATTTACGGTCTTAACCATTTCAGAGTGAACATTCAAGGGCGCGAAGTCCATTCGCTTTGTTGAGCAACCATCTCCACCATCCAGGGAACTTTTCTGCAGCGCTGGAAGTCGGTCCCCACTGAACACTTACCCTCCCCCCTCCCCCTCTCCCCCTCAGCTCCTGGAAACCACCAGTCTCCTTTCTGTCTCTCTGGATTTGACTACTCCAGGAACCTCACAGAAGTGAAATTACACAGTATTAGTGCTTCTGTGACTGCCTGGGTGCACTTAGCATAATGTCTTCAAAGGATCCCTCCGCTTTTAAGAAAAAAGCATAACATGCCCTGGGCAGGGCGGGGCAGGGGACGCGGAAGAGCGGGGCAGCTCTGCTTCTTCTTGTCTCCCTGACCCTGTCAGTGGAGGCTTTGCTTCGCCACCGTTGCTTGCTGGCTGTCATTTCAGAAATGCTCGCTGAGTTTTTAGCAAGTGCAGGCTCCGAGCCCATGTGGGGGGAACGGCAGAGAACTGAGAGATGGGGTCCTTGCCTGCCGCTCTCGGTCTGGTGAAGGCACTGCCATGGCAGGGAGACAGGTAGTCTGCAGGCTGAGGAAAGTGCTAGAAGGACAGCTGTGCAGATGCAGAGCCTCGCTGGGATGGGTGGCCCCTCGCTGAGTGGGCAGAAGGCCTTTCTGAGGGGACTCAGATCCGATGGGGAGGGTCTGGGAGGGGGAAGCAGGCCAGGCAGTGGGAGTGGCCACGAGAGGCTGAGAAAGCGCCTGGCCCATTTGGGGAGCTGGAAGGAGGTCTGGGGAGCCCCGGCAGGGCTGTCAGGACGGTGGCCAGGGGTCTGGATCTCTAGGTGTGTTTGGAACCCACGGGGAGATGAAGCAGCGACTTTGCCGTTCCCTGCCCCTTGAGGAGAGAAGGCAGGCTGTGTCTCTCGTGGGCACCTTACTTTCTCAGTTTCCGTTGCCAGGGAGTCGGAGCCCTGGAGGGAAGCTGGGTCGTCGGCAGGTGGGGGCTTCCAGAGGGTCCTGGTGGTGGTGTGAGCGTGGACAGGCTAGCTGCACACTGAGGGGAGACGAAATGCCAAATGTGACAGCCCCTCAGCCACTTGGTGCAGGTTGTCCGTGTAATGTGTGTGGGTATGCCTGTGAGTGTGTGTGTACACACGTGTACTGGGGATTGTGGGGTGTCCGAGTGTATGTGCATGTGTGTGTGTATATGTGTGCACATAGAATATATGTGACTGTGTACGTGTGTGCAATTGCGGGGTACCCGTGAATGTGTATATATGCCTGTGCACGTGATTGTGGGGTATCCGTGAGTGAATCTGTACATGGGATATTCGTGAGCGTGTGATGTGTGTAACTGAATTCTCCGTGAGTGCGTGTATATCCGTGTACA
This sequence comes from Paguma larvata, assembly GCA_030068075.1. Classification (NCBI taxonomy): domain Eukaryota; kingdom Metazoa; phylum Chordata; class Mammalia; order Carnivora; family Viverridae; genus Paguma; species Paguma larvata. The sequence goes on along the minus strand of CM057841.1, from coordinate 27,528,359 downwards.
AGTCATCATGGGGTATCTGTGAACCTGTGCATGGGATATCTATCAGTGTGTGTGTGTGTAACTGGGAGTTACCCATCAGTGTGTGTATATGTGTGTGCGTGTGATTGTGAGGTATCTGTGAGTAAGCGTGAGTGTACGTGCACGTGACTGGGGGGGGTATGTGCAGTGTGTGTCTGTGTTTGGAGGTGGGTGTGGGCAGGTGGAGGGAGGAGCTCTGTGTATCATGTTGCACTCACAGGCGCCCCAAGGGGCAGTCACGCACAGTGCCTGAGACACAGTCAGTGGGTGATGGGTGGGAGGGTTCCTAAGTTCTTTGGGAGAAAGGAAGGTACGGGGGGATGATTATCTAGACTCTTCAGTGAATGGATAGGACACACTTGGTCTCACACTTGGCCTGGCCTCTCCGGGTGGTTGAGGGAGGGCTTCCTGGTCCCTCTGTCTGAGATGGCCAGTTTGGAGCTCCTGTGTGGCTCTGGGGAAGGTGACTTCCCTGCTTTGCCGGCACCCGACACGCCAGGAACACTCAGCTGCATACGGGGACGCACCCACGAGGCAGCAGTATCCAAGACACGCGGGCCACTTCTGGCCTCAACACACCTTCATCTTCTCTCCTTCCTCTTCTTCAGAATGTAACCACAACCCTATTCCCCGGGATGAGGGCCCTAAACGGCGGTCCCTCGGACGTCACTCCCCCTACATCCACCCCTGTCCTAGGCATCAGCCCAGTCGGTGTGCTGGAAGGTGTTTGGGGCATCCCGAGGTCCTCACGGAATATGAGAGGCCTCAAGCTAGCAGCCTGCGGGCGGATTCAACCTGCAAACATTTTTTGATTAGCCTGCGTAGTGCTTTAAACATCAGGACATTATATACGTATTTTAAATGTACTTTTCAGTTTTCATTATAAACTAGATTGAGGGCGCCTGGGTGGCTCAGTTGTTTTAAACATCCGACTCTTGGTTTCAGCTCAGGTCATGATCTCACAGCTTGCAAGTTCGAGCCCCGTGTTGGGCTCTGTGCTCACAGCTTGGAGCCTGCTTGGGATTCTCTCCTTCCCTCTCTCTCTGCCTCTCCCTCACTCACGCTCTCTCTGTCTCTCGAAGTATAAATACATAAACTGGAAAAAAAAAAAAATAAAAGCTAGCCTGGATCAGAGGAGGACTACCCCTTTCCAACAAGGCGTGGTTTCTTGGGACGACACAGTTCCCACCGTACCTTACCGCCTTGCCCCTGGCCTGGGCCGCGCTCGCCTGCAGGGTGCACTCGACAGCACCAGGCCCTGGAGCTGGAGGCCTCTGTCCAGGCCCCGCCGCACCCGGCCGGAGGAGCCCCGCTCGCCACAGTTGGGTGTACTGGATCTCAGCTGCTCTTTCTCAGTACATTTGCTGTGAGTTTGGTGCCCGCACTGACGGGACGCCTCGGTCTCCCCAAAGTATTCTGTGTGTGCTCTTGGACCCACAGATGCGTTTTGAGGTGGGGAGAAAAACTCCTCTCTGGCCTTGGGAACCTGTCCACCCAGTGCCATTCTAATGGAGTTTCCGGAGGTCTGGTGGATCTCTCCGCAGGCTCCGAGGCGGTGTGCACACTTGGATGCCTGCCCTGCCCCACTGGGCTGCAGTCGTGTCTTTTAGGGGTCTGACTCTGGCTCCTTGAGGGCACGTTGTATTTGTTTTTTATTTTTTTTATTTCCTTTGAGAGCACAAGGAGGGAAGGGGCAGAGAGAGAGGGGGGAAGAGAGAGAATCGCAAGCAGGCTCCACGCTGTCAGCACAGAGCCTGACGCGGGGCTCCGTCTCGAACCATGAGATCATGACGTAAGCCGAGATCAACTGTACCCCAGGGGCCTGGTTCCAAGCAGGTGCTTGGCTGCTGTGGTTGGAATGCACTTTCCGGTGACACAGGAGGTTGACGGGCCAGTGCAGTGTCCCCACCAGGAAGGAGCCAAGGCCCAGAGATGAATTTATGGTCACTTGGCACACCACTGCCAGAACCCTTGACGCTCACTCCTTAGTCCCGAGTCTGCTAAGGACCCCAACCCAAAGGGGCCCAGCAACGGGGGACCCCTCCTCTCTTTGGAGAAACAGCAACATTGGCGGCAGCCAAATTAACGCAGGGTGGCCTCTGTTGCTAAAGTGGGGCAAATGTCTAAGCAGCCCTGATGTGACGCCAGCCACAGAACTTCCGCTGCCTTTCATGCAGCCACTGCTTGAAGCCACCTGGTCGCTGGCCGTGTCGCTCTGCACGCAGAAGGCACCGCGTTCCGAGAGGTGCTTCCCCCGACTCTCCTGTCCCTCCAGACAGGTATTATTAGTTTCCCTGTTTTGTTGGGTGACTCCGAATGGGAGCCTGTTTACGGCCCGAGCTCCTAATAGAAGGCTGCCGTTTCCCTCCTTATAATCTATTCCCTGGTGGGTTTTATTTCCAAAGCACAGCAGTACAGAACCTGCCCCTTTGGGAGTTCGTTGGGCTTTTGTTTTGTTTTGTTTTCCCCCACAACAACCTTTTCTCTCCATTTTTACTCAAGGAAGAGGTTTTCCCACCTCATGGAACCAGCCGTTGGCCAGGCCGCCTGCTGGGCCCTTTTGTGTTCTGGGTGCTGCGGGGCACTGGCAAGAGGGGCCTTAGAGAGGGCCACTCTGTCTCCCCGCAGGGGCGCCAGAAACCCAACGGTCACACCTCCAACAGAAGCAATCAGGTGACTTTTAGGGCCCTGAATCTGCTCCTGCTCTCGGTTCTGCAAGAAAGCGGCAAATCCCCCCAAAGCCAACCGTGCTGCTCCCTAGAAGCTGGAATCTCCCTGCAGGCCAGGAGTTCCGGATGAATTGAGGCTCTCACCCGAGAGACAGACTTCCCCGGCTAAGCGGGTGCAACGCTCACTTCCTGCTGCTCTACGGTGGCAGACGACAGCCTGTCTCGCTGTCTGGGAGACGGGACTGGGAAAGCCTCGCACACATCCCGGAGCATGGGGGTGGGGGGGGGGAAGGGCTTGCTTTTGCCTCAGAGGACGTTTCAGAGTTTTGTCCCGGGCCAGTGGGTCCCTAGCCTCACCCAGTACCCTGATGCCAAGGAGGGGTGTCACTTGCCCTGCCGTCTGTGTAAATGCCGGCTTGCTGGGTGGGGGCCGTGGGGGAGACGCAGGGTGCGCACGCGTCACAGCCTGGGCCCCCCGGGGGAAGCGGCTGCATCACCGGGCAGGCATTTAGAGGAAACCTTGGCCATCACTCACTCCTAATTTTAATGACGTGCATTAGCTAAATTGTGTTCTGAGTATTCATTCAGTGCTGTTTATGGCGTGCTCTCGAGTGCGCTTACCGTTTGTCAGAAGTGCAAACTAGCGAACATACGAGCCTTTAAGACAGGCCATCTGTTCGTCTTAGACCTTTGGACGATTGTCAAACGCTTCTAAAAATAAGTGCTCACTAGCAGAGAGGGGCTGCCCAGGTGATACACAGCAGAGAGGAAGCAGGGCTGCCTGCGTCTGTACCCTCCCCAAAGGGAAAAGTATAACTTGAGTGTTGGGGGAAGGGGGAGGTGGAACCCAGGAAGGGAGCAGAAGGAGGTGGGGAGCTTGAGGGCCCCGCTGGTACCCCCTTTACGGCTGGAGGTGTGAGCTTCTCCCTGTTCCGTCCCTTTCACGTAACTCCACAGCTCAGATACCTTCGATGGCTCCCCATGGCCCAGATTTAAGGGCGAGCTGCCTGTTCTCGCGTCACGGAGCCTCATCAATAAGGCCCCCACCTTCCTTTCCAGGCCCGTCTCCATGGCACATGCCCCGTGCTTCTGCCAAGCTGAATTATTCATTGTTCCCTCAGCATATGCTGCGCTCTCCGCATTTCACAAGCAGCACGGCGCCGTGGGTAGGAGCGCGCGCCACGCACCCACTGCATGGGTGCGGATCTGGCACGGCCGTCATCGGCTGCAGGGCCTCGGCGCTCTCTGTCTTCGTGCCTCAGTTTTCTCATCTGTAAAACAGGGATGGTAGTCAGATTTAACTCCCAGGGCTGTCGCGAGGTTTAAATGAGGGACTATACTCGAGGGTTGAGAATAGCGTCTGGCACCCAGTGCGCACATGATAAGCGTTAGCTGTGATCGTTACCAGTTTTATTGGCACCTCTGTACCATTCTCTGGGGGGATCATTCTCCTTGGGAAACCGTGCTCATGGGCACACGCGCACGTACACACACACACACACACACACGGCAAACCCTAACCAGGCCGTCCGCAAATGGGCAGCTGGAAGGCCGGCTTCTTCCTTAAGCACCTGCCAGTCAGAAGTCCTCTCTCCCTAGGCCCTTTTTGCGAAATCTCACCCCCTCCTTGGCCGTGAACTTGTAAATGGCCAGGATGTACCTTACTCGGTCTCTGGCTTATGCCCACTGCACTGCACAGTTTGTTAGATGAACAACCTCAGAATCTCACTTAGCTGGACATGGCCGCAATGTTAGCCTGAAGCGTCTACCTTTTCCCCTGCAAACAGAGGAGACGTCTTCCCCTGGTTAAGGCAGGTTTTTGGACCAGCCTCGTGAGAGCCGCCGTGGCCGCGTCCTGCCCCGGAGTGGCCTAGCGGTGCGCAGTGGAGGGGACGGGCATCCACCACAGCCTCTTTCTCAGCCTAGAACCAGAGGGAGGTGATGTGGGGTCAAGGCGAAGCCAGGTGGGTTCTGCAGGTGAGGGGAGGTGGGTGGGGCCTTCTGGGTGCTCGGGCACTAAGTGTTCCTGCACCCTTAATTTGCCACAGGGATGTGAGGGCCAAGCCCTGGGACCAGTCCTTCTCTGGTGGCCCTTGAGAGTGAGGGTCTGTCTGTCTGGATCCCCCACCCCCACAGAACTGTGAGCTCCTCGAGAGAGAGAGGGCCAGAGCCTTGAGCTCTGTGTGCCAGTGCCCAGCGGGGGCCTGACACACGGGGATCCGTGACAGCTGTGGAAGGAGTGGCCGAATGAGTGGCTGCGTGCATGTCTTCCCCCCACAGAGTCTCCCTGAGCCTCCCCTCCCCGCCGGCTAGCCCCCTCTCCCCCTGGGGGGAGGGAGAGCAGCGAATGGCGGGTACTGAGGCTAGAGCCAGGGAGCATCCAACACTCTGCCATCTCCGGAGCACTCCTCAGAACTTGCCAGGCCTTGGAGGAGGAGCTGGGAGAAGCACAGTTGTTCAGATCATCAAACTCCAGGTGGCCCACGCTGCAAGTCCCGAACCCCTTGGTGCCACAGGGGTCTAGGGACCCCAGGAGGGAACAAACAGCCCTTCCCTCCCAGCACCCCCTGTCTGCTCAGGAAGACTCTCATGCACACTTATGGAGCGCTGTCTCTTGGCCAGGTCTGGGAGGAGTGCGTGCACATACATTTCCGGAGTCCCCAGGGCCGCCTAGGGAGAGGGCTCTGTTATTACTGCCCCTCCCTCTGGCCCAGAGGTCAAGGACCTTGCTCAAGGCCACAGGGCTATCGAGTGGCGGGTCAGAATTCAAAGCCAGGACTCAGCCTGTGTCAGCCCACTAAGGCTTACTGCCTGCCTTGGGATCACGCAGGGCGGTGGTGACCGGGAACAGGGCACTTGCTAAGGGCCAGGGGAGGTGCTAGGACTTTACATTTTGTCCTCAAAGTAGCCGGAGCACAGGAATTGCAGCTAATAAAGCAGTCCACACGGATGCGTGCAGGGAAACCCTCCCCAGCCTGTGCCTGTGCCTGCCTCTCGGGGCCTGCAGAGAAGTCTCTTGTCGCTTCACCGACACTATTGTCCAGGCCAGTAGGCAGCCAGCGCCTCTGGCCTCCCCTGCTTGACACTGTTGGGGGTGGGTGCCATAAGGTGACCAAGCAGGGTCCCAGATACAAAGGGACAGAAGGCAGAGCCAAGACCTCGAAGGAAACCCCCATTGCAGACTAGGGAGGGGCACGCTGTGTCTGTGTGTGTGCGTGATCGTTGGGAGGCACAGCGTGGGTTGGGCCAGGGGCGCCTCCTGGTTTTGGGGAGACCAGAACGGGACCACGCCAGAACCTCTGACTGGCCCACTCAGGTGTGTGTCAGTGCTTTGGGAAGGAAGGTCCGGGACCAGGCTTTGGGCCACTCTGTGCCCGTCACACACCCTGGCTTGGGCTCCAGATCGGGATCATTTGGCTGCTGAAGGCCCAGCGACAAGCAGGGTGACTGTCACCCAGCAGATTCAGTGAAGGTTTGTTGAATGAATGAATGAATGAGTGGCCATGTAAATGAAGCCAAGGGTGTAACAAAGGGTTCCTTGGCCCAAGCGAGGGCTCTGCTGACAACTTTCACGGAGGGAGGTCTCGGCAGGACCCCAGACACCACACTGACAGCCTGCCGCCCCCCCGCCCATCAGGAACTGATGTGCCCGGGGCGGGTAGCCCACTGCGCCAGGCATAGGCACCCAAAACAGGTCCTAGCAGAAGCCTCTCTTCTTGAGAGCCGTGTGCACCCTGCGGAGTGAATGCATCTCAGCCGCAAACCAGGGCCCCCATCCCCTCCCTCCCTTGCTGCCCCCCCCACGCCCCGTTTTATTTTTCTCACCTGCTTCTCGGCCCACACCTGCGTCTCCCTGGCAGGCAGAGAGGCCCTCGTGGATGCCAGGCCTCCCCTCTGGGCGCCTTCCAGGCCTTCCTGGCTCCCACCCCCACCCCACCCCCGGCCTTTATGGTGCTGGGAAGTGTTTATCTGCAGGGTTGGTAGTATCTTTAAAAAACGATTTTCTTCCTTCTCTGAAGAGGCTAAATATAGCACAGGCATAAATAGAGAAATAGACATTAAGCCAGATGCCCTTGTGAGAGCCACGCCGGGTGGAAGGGGCTCTTTCAGATGACTTGATGAAGCCCCCTCACCCCTCGAGCCCCAGCAGCGAGCCGCGGGGAAGGAGCCTCGGGTTCTCGGTTTATTCACCTGTGCCGATCAGCGGTGGCTCTGCCAGGAGCCGCTCCGTGCACAGGTGTGTTGGGTGATTGGTGAGTCCTGGTGACGGGTCCCCACCACCCCCTCTGCCCTTCCAGAGACTGTGCCCTCAGGCTGTGGAGGAGCCCGCGCCCTCCTTGGCCAAACACCTGGCCTCCTCAGCACCCCCCCCCAGCACACAGCCTTATTGGGTGGCATGGACCGTTCTCCCCCGCTGAGCCGCCATCTGTACCATTAATCCCACACAAACATTTGGGTGTCTGTGTGTCTTGAGCACCACCACCCCCAGCAAGCCCCTCGAGAGGGGTGGGCCCAGCTGGAGGCTTCCCCTGCCCTGCACTGTGCCCGGCCCGGAGCAGAGCATCCAGCAGGTACTTAATAACGCAGTGCCAAATGAATTCTGATGCCGGGCCCCCTTGGGGCATCAAGTTTCGACATTTCCATCTGCTGTGACATCCTGGGCTTTTGTTCTTGCAGAACTTCAGGGAAGGGAGTTTTACCCTCTGTCTCCGAACTCTCTTTGAGGAGGTTCTTTCTGGAGTCTAACTGAAGAACTACCTGCTACTGCTCCTTAAGAGCAAAGGCCCGCTGTGGTTTTCATCTGACGAGTGGCATTTATTCTCTCATTTTCCTGACCAGTGGTCCTAAGCATAGGCTCCTGCCTCCCGGATTTCTGTGCCAGCCGCCTGTGGATGAGCCGGTGTGGACCACGTGTGTGACACTGGCCTGTTCTTGAATCCTGGCCAGGGGCTGTTTCATGATCCAGAGATCCCTGGACACCCCCGTTTCCACCATCGTAGTGGTGGGTGGTCCTTGAGGATTTCGGAGAGATCAAATATCACCTCTGGTTTTCTACCGCTTGTGGAACAAAGTCTGCATTCAGGGGCATTCAGGGTCTAAGTCCCTCCCGGCCCTCCATGTGGCCTCTGCGCTGGGATCATGCCCCCCGGCGCCTGCCTTCGCAGGGCTTATTCCGCCTCCACACCTTTGTGCTGCGCCGCGCTGTGCCTTCCACTCGGAATGCCCTCTCCCCTTGCCACGTATCAACATCCTACCCGTACACTTAGCCGTTTATTTATCCTTCCCTTGATTCATTCAAAAATATTTACTTAGTGTCTACTTTGTGCCAGGAACCATGATTTGAGGACAGAAAAAGAACTGTGTATGTTAATCCTCCTAACCGCCCTCCTCTCCCACCTCCTCCCCATCCCCCATAAAAAGGACCTGACCACACCCAGGTACCCTGGCCACATGGCACTGTTAATTGACTGGCTGTTGGCAGGGTGGCAGAGTGAGACCCCTCAGTCGTTCCTGGGCAGCTGTGCCTGCCACGTCACCACTGGGCACTGCGCGCCCAGCCCCGGGCCGAGCGCTGTGGGACAGAGAGAGGAGGTGACGCCCTCGTGTCTGCAGCTCGGCAGAGGAGGCTAGTCTTGTGCTTGGGAGGCACAGAGATGTGGGGGAGGTGGGTCGGAAGTGCCCGGAAGGGGGCTGCAGGAAGGGATGGCAAGTGACCGGGTGCCCGGAGGACCTCAGGCACGGGTTTGGTTGGGAGGAAAGAGAGAGGGGGTAAGAAGTGAATCAGCAAAGGCCTGGAAGCCAGGAGGATGCTTTGCTGTAGGGTGGGTTTGGCTCCCTGCAGGACTGGCTGCCTGTCCGCACACAAGTGCAGGGAGAGGTGCCTGGGCTGGAGGGTGGGCGTTCCCATGGAAACCGCCGCATCCCATCTGTGGCCTCAGACAACCTGCCTTGTGCCTCTGGGTCCGTGGCACCCCCACCGAGGTGCCAGGCCACGCTGGCAGAGTCTGTCCGCATGCCTGGTGTGGAGTGTGGATGATCTGTGGACTGGGGTGCCCGTGAGTTGTGGGGTGCTGGGAAGCCTGCCTTCCTGCCCAAGGCCCTGGCTTTCTTGGATGCCGGTTGCCTGGATCAACCCCACCTGATTCCTAGCTGGATGACCTTGGACCAGGAATTCAGCCTCTCAGCCTCATACCCTCATCTTAACCACGTCCTACCGTGTAAGGCTATTGTGAGGATTGAAAGAACTGTACCTCTAACAGCACAGAGCCCCAGCCATGCGGCCTGTACCCAGGAGCCCAAGAAAAGAGGACAGCAGTGGTTGGCGCTCTGCGCTGCGGGCATCGGCAGGCATCTGCTGCGTGCGGACAGGGCACTGCCCCTCCCTGGCAGTGAGCTTGCCGCAGGGGTTGGTGACATCACCACCAAGGCAGCAGCAGGGCCGACTGTGGGAAGGGGCTGCCACGGGGGGGCCCTGGGCCAGGGAGGGGTGTGTGCCCCCCCCCACCCCCCGCAAAGCTGCGGGCATCCGACATCCTCTGGTGGCCCCCACAGCTCAGACCTGGAGCCCAGGAGAGAGACGCAGCGCCGCGTCTGACCTCTGGTGGTCATCCGCAGAGCTGCAGGCCGGCGGCTCCCAGCCCCAGAGGAGTCGCTGAGCGGGCTGGGGCGCCCAGCTGTTGGGGAGGCAGGGGCACCCCTGAGACCTTGCTCTTCAAGACTGGAGGTCCAGTGCTGTCCCCAAGGAGGGGCTCCTCTTCCCTGGGGGGATACTGCTTCCTTTCTCCAGGTGGCATGAGGTCGGACACTACCTGAGGCTTTGATGAGATGGGTCTGGATTTAGAACAGGGACCACACTGAAAAGAAAATCACTCTCAGAGGCCAAATCCCACCCCCGGCCCCAGGCCAATGGCTCCTCTGAAAACAGATCAACACTGCCGGCCTGCTCGGGCTGGCATCAGGGAAGAAATGCCACGGGCTATGGTGAGAGGGAAGCGTTTGGCCAGAGGGCCCCACCTGGAGCCCGGACGCCCAGGCGCTTTCGGGCACACCGCACACTCCTCTGGCCGCAGCGCTGTCACGTGACCCGACTGGCAGCCGCCGCCTCCCTCGCGCCCCTGCTGGGTGACCCGTCCTGGGCCGCAGGCCCCGCGGCCGCCCACCGCCTCGGCACGTCTGTGCCGCTGGGTGTTTCTTGGCCGCAGAGCCGCGTGGCACATCTGCCGTCTCTCTCCGCGAGGCTCGGAGCGGCTCCCCGGAAGGACCGACAGGGGGGTCTGGGGAAAGCCTGCAGGCGGTCAGATAGAATGTGCTCCCTTCATCAGAGCAAAGGGGAGACGGAGAGAGGTGAGCAGGGAAGGTTTTCCTCCCTGCCAGTCCCCTCCTGGCATGTCCCCTCGCCCTCCCGATAGCCAGAAACACCCGAACGGTCTTTAAAAAAACAATTTATAGAGAGCCCAGGTTGGCAGCGACAGGAACTCGTCCCCGAGCCCCAGATCAACGTGGCATCTTGGCAGCTGTGTCCCCCGAGCACTTTTTTCCTTGTTGCATTTTGTTTTGTAATAATCGAGACGCTTTTCTGTGGCTCCCGGCGTAAATGCACCGAGCGGGAGGGGCCGGGCCTGCTCCCCATTCTTCTGCCCTCATGCGTGTCTCCTTTCTTCGCCTTTGCAGAACCACACGATGAGCCAGCACGCACAGTGAGGAACCGCTCGACAGGACGTCTCTCCGCAGAAGGCTTGCCGGAGACGCCGTGGGGAGGGCCATTTGAACATTACATCCAATCAAAGTGTCATTTGCAACCCAGATGTAAAACTCTAATGATTTGGCCATGAGGCGCTGCTATTATAAGCAGCTGGAAATGAATATTAATGGCAGAGATTAAAAGTATTCCATGCTCAGTATTTTTTATTGTCCTGCTACAGCTAGTGTGCTTTTAGAGTTTCCGCTGAAGACTACATTTCTAGAGTTAGAGAAACCCGCTTTTTGAGGCTATTGTCCTTTGTTCCTTCATGTATTATATTGATAGTTTTTAAAAAAAAGGATTAGTGTGATTTTTTTTTTTCCTTTGCTTCTTTTTTTTCTTTCTTGTTTTTCTTTCTCCCCCCCCCCCTTCGGTTAACTACTTTTTAATTGCAATTCTAGGTAATTGTGCATTGTGATGTGATTGCTTGGCTATTGTCTGAGTATTTCCTTTTAATTTTTTAATTAAAGACTAATGCTTTGATTGGATTTGCCAGTTCACCGGACAGTGATTAAAACTATGTAATGAATATAATCGGTTTCAGTGCAACTGGATGGTCTGCTTTTAAATGTGACTTAATCTGACTGCAGTAACTAGTACAGTTCAATAAAGGGACTCCATGCGATTAGCAGCTGCTGCCTGGTTCTCTCCTCCCCAGCCTGGGGCTCTGGGGGGAGGCGGTGCTGTCGTCACCCATAGGGTGTGTCTCTACCAGAGTCCCCCTGGGGTCCCGTGTGCCTGTGGGGACCTGCGCACAATAGACCCAGCTTCCCTCGGGAAGGAGGACACAGGAACCTGACTCAGGCAGCCCGGGTCAGGCGGCAGCGGTCCTAGAAGCCAGAACAGAAGGGATCCTTAAAGATGAAATGCCGTGAGCTCTCCATTTGTGGATGGGGGAAGCTCGGGCGGAAGTGGGCTTACCCATGGGTCCTAGAAGCCAGAACAGAAGGGATCCTTAAAGATGAAATGCCGTGAGCTCTCCATTTGTGGATGGGGGAAGCTCGGGCGGAAGTGGGCTTACCCATGGTGGGCCCTCGTTTCTCCCCCTGGGGATAACTCCCCCACATGCTGGATGCAGGTCGGCAAGCGGTTAACCCTTACCTCGCCAGGACGTCAGGCGGGAGTTGGGTTCAAGGCAAGGCATGAGGGTGTGGCAGGGGCTGGGGTGACTCCCCAACCCCACGGGATACAGGGCTGGGGGCTGCCGAGCGGAGCCAGGTGGGAGCAGCGGGTTCCTCACAGAGCTCAGGGAGACGTGGAAGTGCTGAGACCCGTGGCCGGGGCCAGGACTCCAGTGGGACAAGCGAGGTGGCTACAGCACAAAATTACAGGGGTCCCCCGTGCACTTGCAAGCCCCAAGAAGGGGTGTTTCCTGACACTTTACCCCTGGTTGCCTTGCTTTCCTCACCTCCCCCTGGCCCTGCTGGCACCCCGGAGCCCACCCAGCAACCTCAGTCTCCCACATGGCCGTCCCACGCCTCCGTCACGCTGGTGCCTGGCCGACTCGCCAATCAGAGGCCAGGGCTTCAGAACCTGCGCGGGGAAGCCCTTCCTTGTTAACTTTTCACAAGGGGCAAGAAAATTGGTTATTACCCTCTGCAGAGCGGAAATGAAACAGGCAGACAGATTGCACCTAATTACAATGTAATACTAAGTCACGGGCATGGAATTTGTAGCAATTATACCCAGCATCTTCTGACTCCCGTATCTCGGGGCTTCTGGTGACCTGTAAGAGTTCGCCTTTCAAAAGACTCCCCACGTAGGGTTCTCTCTCACATAGATGGGGCGTTCAGTTTTCCAAAAGGCACATCCCGCCTGCAAATCAGAGAGGATTCCCACCCGCGCTGGGCAAGACGGAGCAGTCGCCCTTAGAATTCAGGGTTCTTGCCTCTTGGAAGTCGAAGGCAGTGAACTTCAATTTTCAGTCCCCTGGACACTTGACCGTTTTAGTGGGGAGACCTCAGGATAGGCATGGGTGTTCCCCGAAGTGTGGCCAGCCGCTCTGCCTCCGCAGCCAGGCCTGCCTTGGAGACGGCACCGAACGCTGTGGGCAGGGCCGGCATGTTCCAGGGCTGGCCAGATCACCGTCTCTGGGCCCTCTCCAGCTCCGGATTTATCCCGAACCCCATGGAGCCCAGGTGAGTCCTCAGTAAGTACCAACAGAAGATTTGATTTGACGGTTGGTGGCGTAGGGCTAAATTAGTCACTGCCCCCATTAAAAATACAGCGGGGGGTTTAAGAGCTTTTCACGCCATGTGGGAATCAGCGGCGAAGCCGGCGGATGCCTTGGGTAAGGAGAGAGGCGGCCTAGGGGACCGGGAGGTAATGAGGTTTATGGCGGCGACGACAAGGCAGCCAGGGAACCCCACCGACTCCCCCCTCGCCTGGGCCCATTGTTCTCTGGCTGGCTCTGCCCCCCGCCCTTCTGCTGAGAGCCCCTCGTGACTTCTTGTGGGGAGGGGGCTCTGCGGGGGACACGGGGGCCCTTACTGGGCTTGGTATTCATCCCCATCAGACAGTGTTGGGGTGGGGGCTGTGCAGGGCTATACGCCTGTGCTTTGGAGACCAGCCCCCACCTCTCTCGGCCAGAGGATTTGAAGCTGGGATGAACCAGTTCGCCTCTCAGCTCTGACGGTCCTCGCAGGGCCACCGGGAGGCTTAAATGCCCTGATGCCTGTTGAAGGGCTGAAGACCCGGAAGTGGAACGGTAGTTGTTAGGAAAACGACAAAGCCGGGCCTCTCACACAGGAGGGGCCCCCCTTTCAGCCGGGAGGGTGTGATGGAATCAGTCACTGGTAGTTTGGAGGCCTGAGTGGGCAAGGTGACTGGAAGCCTGAGGTTCACTGTTGCTGCATTTGCATGTACGAATTACCAGTTTCTCGTGGCTCGGTAGGCACAGGAATTCGGCCCGGGCTGAGAGATGGACGAGGACACCTGGGCCACAGATTCCTGTCATCGAGAACCTGTGCCCAGAGCTTCTGGAAGCAGGTGGATAAGGGTTTTTGTCTCAGTGGAGAAAAATCTTCTGCAGTGCCCCCAGCATAGACAATGCTCTCCTAAACTCAGTATGTTTGATATTCACTTTTCCACCTGTTTTTAAAATTCCCTTCTAGAATGTGCATTCTTAGGGGTGGGTTCTGCACCTACAAGCATTTAGTAGGTAGAACCAAGACAGTAAGCCATCAGCCAGCCAGCCAGCAGGTATTTACCGGGGATTGCTGGGGATACAGAGATGGACAGGCAATGTGGCCCCTGCCCTCACAGAGCTCACAGTCACGTGACAGCCTGGCCACACACGGTCACAAGTGCTGTGATGGACAAGGACCGGAGCTGCGTGAGATGAGTGGGGACCACAGCAGAGGCAGGGGTGCAGGGAGGAAGGTTGTGCTGAGGAAGGAAAGTCAGATGAGAGCTGAAGAAGGAAGGGACCCAGGCAATGAGAAGCCTCCATCTGGGAACGAACCAGAAGTATCCTCAGGGGTCTCTGGTTGTACTGGGTTTCAACTTCAGATGGTTTGAAACAAGCCCAGAGAATTTCAAAGTCTTGTCCAAGGCCACACGGTTCAGGATAGACTTGAGACTCTAATTTGGGTGTCCTGCCTTCTAGCCTTGGTGTCCAATTTCCCTCTGTGGCCACATTTTATTTCTTGAAGGGCAAATTGAATAATAACTATTATCATTATGAATAAAATGGCATATTGTGTAGGAGAGACTGCTACTCCTTTTCCTTAATAAATTAACTGTGATCTTTATCTCAGCAAATGTTACCTTGGAGAGGGTCAGATTATACATCCTATCCTTCCTCGAAGTTAGGCGTGGCCATATTACAATTGAAAGCTATACTGTTTCTGATGATGGGATGTAAATGGAGGTGGTATGTGTACATTCTAAGAATTTTCCTCTAAATGAAATGAGCTCATCCCTTTCCCTTCCTGATAGCTGGAATGTAGACGCAATAGCTGGAGCTCCAGAAGCCATTTTGAACTATGAGGTAACCTAGAAATGGAAGACATACATGCGTTGAGCACCAATATAGAAGGAGCCTGGGTCTCCAACGGTGCCAAATGCCTACTAAGTCTTTCCTGCTTCTCAAAAGGCTTCTTGAACTTGAGAGAGAAATAAACTTCTATCTTGTTTAAACTATTATTATTTGGGTTTTTCTACTGCAGTTGAATCAATTCTTAACTACTACAAATTAAAATACATACATATATGGCTTCCAAACAAGAGAAAATTTAGAAGATTTAAGGAAAGGGACTGCGATGATTAAAAATGTCTAAAAAGTAAGAGATCTACTTCAAGGACATACTGTAATCAATTTGGCCAAGAAGTACATTGGGTTGGGCTGACCTGGGCTGGGCCAGGCTTAGCTTGGCTGATTTGAGCTGGGTTGTTGGCTATTAATGTAGGATGGCCTTGGCTGGGATGACTGGGGCGCCTTCACTCCGCTCTTCATTATCCTCTCACAGGGTAGCCTAAGCATGTTCTTCTCATGGCATTGGCCAAGGGCAAGGGCAGAATAAGGGATGGTTTTCCAGCTTCCGCTTGTGTATCACATTTGCTCACGTGCTATTGACCAATGGAAATTACATGACCAAACGTAGACACCTCACCTTCTGATGGGAGGAGCTGTAAAATCTCAGGATGAAGGGCTGGACTCAGGGAATGATGGAGACTTAGGGTCATTAATATAGCTAATCTACCACGGAGCCGAAAGGCCCCCTTCTCTTCCTATTAATTACCAAGCTGAAACCTGGTAATTAATAGGTACCATCTGTGACCACAGTTTTGGAAATGGGCAAATTGAGGTGGTCCAGCTTAGCCTTGATTCATTGGACCTTGTCTTTGGAGGAGAGGTACCCTCAAAAGTTTGTCTCCCAAATGCTTGTTACCTGTCAAAGCAAGTTCACCGGACCACTATTGTTACAATTTACGGTTGAATTTGGTTCACCGAGGCTTCCTAGGAGACTGACCAAGGATTATACACTCTGCATGGCTCTCTCAATTCCAGGGAATGAGAGAAAACTCCCAACACTGAACAGGCTGAACAGGCTGAACATTTGCAACACAGTCTTGCTCAGTCTCCAGAAGCACCAAATGGCGTATGGTTTGCCACGCACACCCCAGCTGTTCCCTTCCTCCATGCTTTTCCTAGAATGCCCCTCCCTCCTGTTTTGCCTGGTTAGCTCCCAAGTTTTAAACTCAGCTCATTGAACTCATTAAGCTCATTAAACTTAGGTGTCTAATTCTCAGGGCTAAGACCTGGGTGAGGTGAGGTGAGGGAATCATCCACCTTGGGTGCAAAATGTCAGGGAGAACCAAAAAGCTCGGTAATCAAGACAAACAATATTTCAATGCAATATTTAAAAATGGAATTGTCAAACTGCAACCTGCAGGCTAGCTGCCTGGTTTTGAAAAAGATTTATAGGAACCAAATCTCTTAATTTCTCTCTCTCTAGGTTAGGGTGAAGCTAGTGAGGCAGGGTCATGCAAATGGAGCATTAGAGCCTGTCTTTAAATGTTGCTATTTTGTTTCTTGTGGACTTCTTTTTGCATTGATTTTGATTTTTTGAAAAACATTTCATTAAAGTATTATTCTGAGCTCTTTGGCATTCATTGCAATTTTGTGCCCAAGGAAACTGCCTCACTCATTGTACCCTGGTCTGGGTATATATCCGTCCTCCAGGCAACCTAGTTTGACCCCCACAATCAGGTAAAATATTCTGATATAAGCACCTTGACAATACCCAATGCATAGGCCTATCACTGGCCACCTACACACTTTTATAACTTTCCATCTCTGGACTGTGTATCAGTCAGTATAAATGAGGTTATGACACAGTAACAAAAAGGACCCAAATTATAATGGTTTAACACAACGAAGATCTATGTCTCATTCATATTACATAGCCATCTTGGATCTTGAGGCAGCTTTCTTTATCCTTGTCACTCAGTAAGTCCTGCTCTGAGAGCAGCCACCACCATAAATGTAGTCATAACCAAGCCAGAGAAAGACACCTTGGAAGGGTCTCATAGTGCCAATTCAATACTCTGGCCTGGGAGTCACACACACGTGCACACCCACCACACACAGACACACACACAGAGCACTTCAACTCACAACTCCTTGGCCAGTAGCTGTCATATGGTCCTACCCCATCACAAGGAGCCAGGAAGCGCAACCCTGCCACGTGCCCAGAAGAACTCAAACAGGCAACGTTTGGCAAATTACACTGATGACTACCACAGACTGTCTTCCTCTCCGCCCATCCTTTACTATATAATCTCTCTGAGGGGAGAGGCTGACTGTTAGGACATCTGGGTATATCCAGCGGCCTGCACAGGATCTGGAGCAGATAAGTATTTACTGAATGTAAGCAGAAACTGTGAAAGTGAACAAATGACACTTTAAAGGGCCTGGAGGAAGATAAGCACGCATATGAAGACACAGTGCAGCCTAAAGCTGCAGCGTGAGATCTGGATCAGCCCTCAGATTTACCGCCGATTAGCTGTGTGATCCCAAGCCAGGCACTTAACTTCTCTGGGACTTGGCGTTTTCATTGGCAAAATGGGACAGATAGCAAATAGCCTTATCTCGAAAATTAATGTGAAGTTGAAATAAGAATGACCGCGACATTAAAGACTATCACCTGAGCATTCACTATGTGCCTGACATTATTCTAAGCACCGGCACAGGTAGTCTTTCTTTCAATCCACACAACATTATCACGTGGGTACTGTGATCCCCTCGGTACAGAGAGAGCATAAGTAACCTGGTAGCTCCGATTCCAACCCAGGCAGTCAGGTTCCAGAGCCCTGTTTTCATCCCCGAAAGCACTCGGGCAGAGCGCACAGGACTGACGGCACCTAAAACTCTCATTCCTGGGGCTGGTTCTAGGTGTGGGTCCGCCAGAGTCTGCCTCTGCCTGCAGAGACCTCGTCGGCTCAGGCGGAGTCGGGACCCAGCAGGTCGGCGCGCGTGGGTTCTGCAAGAGCGGCGTCCAAGACCGCAGACGGAGACAAGGCGTCTCCGCCCGCCCTTCCCTCCCCTGATCCCTGATTGGCCAGACTGGGCGCCGGCCCCGCCCACCCGGCGCCCGCCTCGGGCAGCGGGCTGAGCGCGAGCCGCGCGCTGTGAATTTATTTGTAGAGTTATTAATTACTGAAGGGCGCAAACCGTGCTTCTGTGCATAAAAATATGTTTGAGCAGTTTCTACTTAAACTTTAAAGAGAACGTTAATCAATTTTATCTTAACAAAATGACCTTAAGCAGGGAAAAAAAAATTGGTGTTATTTGCCCAAACAGGCAAATTAATTTCTCTCTCTTGAGAAATCTGAGAAGTTTCCAGAAATAGCTATGCATAATTTACACCTGCCCTGGCCGCTCCTAGTTTAACGCCAAGCCCAGTCACGGGCCCTACCCAGCCCCAGGCCCAGAAAGAAGGAAAACAGATCCTTGGAAAGGCCCTGTCGTGACCATGCCGGTCGGTCTTCTCCTCAGCTCATCCTTTCCACGACCTTGGGAAACAGCGCTGAGGGTAGCAGGCCAGGTAGTCTCTGAGGGGCCCGCCCAGCCTGGGTCAAGGTCACGGAAGGAGACGGACAGCTCCCTAGTGAGAGGACCTGGGAATTCTTGGGAGACCTAGGGAGGGTCTCCAGCAGATGGCATTTTCCCCCAGCCTTCAGGCTCCCTTCTGAGGCACCTGACCTGCAGGTGCCTGCTTATCGCTGTCTACCACCCCCGTCACTCTGGAGGGATTCCCAGGATGGCAGCCTCCAGACATTCAGCTGAGCCAGGATTGTAGTCCAATTCCCCGCCCTACACCCCAGACCTCTGCTGCGCTTGCGCGGGGGTGGTCCCACGTGGTCTGCCTGGAGTATGGGGCTTCCAGGCAGGACCCAGGGGCCCCTGGAGCTGTGGTCAGTTTCCCTGCCGGCCTTTAGCCGCAGTGTGAGTTTTGGCAAGCCATTCAGCCTCCCTGGACCTGCGTTCCCCCGCCTGAAGGCGGAGACTGTGTTCCTCTTTGCCTCCATAAGCAGCTGTGAGATGGAATGCGGATCCTGGGAGGTCCGCCCAGGAGTGCAGTGTTTTCATCCTCTGCTGTAGCCCCAGCACCTAGAACAGTGCCTGGACATCGCTGATGCACAGTAAATATTTATTGATATAATGAGTGTTCCAAGACTCCTAGTGGATGCCTGAAACCATCGATCCTAGGGACCAGATATATTCTAGGTTTTTCCCTATACGTACATCCCTATGATAAAGTTTAATTTATAAATTAAGCACAGGGGCGCCTGGGTGGCTCAGTCAGTTAAGCGTTCGACTTCGGCTCAGGTCATGATCTGGCAATCGGTGAGTTCGAGCCCCGTGTTGTGCTGTGTGTTGACAGCTCAGAGCCTGGAGCCTGGTTCGGATTCTGTTTCCTTTTCTCTCTGCCCCTCCCCTGCTTGTACTCTGTCTCTCTCTCTCTCTCACACACACACAAAATAAATAAACATTAAAAAATTTTTTAAAAAGTTAAGCACAGTAAGAGATGAACAACAATAATAAAAATAGAACGATTGTAATAATGTAACTGTAATAAAAGGTATGTGAATATAGTCTCTCTCTCGCTCTCAAAATATGTTATTGTACTCGTGCTACGTCTTGTGATGATGTGAGACAGTAAATTGCCTGTATGAGGAGATGAGGTAAGGCGAATGACAGGCATCGGACTGAGCGTTAGGCTCCCTGACCCAACAGCACTTAGAAGGAGGATCCTCTGCTTCCTGATGCAGTTGAATGGTTGCCTTCAGGTAACTAAAACCCCAGAAATCGAAACAATGGATGAGGGGGTGGTAAGGGAGTGAGACGCCCGTAGTTGTTTCATTATTATTACTACTCGTAGCATTGCAGTAGGATTTTTTTTTTCCCAAATGTAAAATTCGGTCATAATAAAGAAAGTTGTTTTTCAAACTGTATTTGCCCATTAGCAATCCTCACACCCTGAAGATTCTGATAGGATCAGTTGGGGGGGAATTCCCCTCCCCCCACTCCCTTTAAAATCACTATCTTGCATCTTGTAAGTGCTCGATGCATATTTATTGAGTGAACCGCTGCGACCTGCAACAGGAGGCACAAACTCGAGGCGGAAAGGACCAGGCAGGCCAGGTGAACGATCGGACCAGGGCAGAGGGGCCGGACGGGTTGGCTGGGCAGCCCTTCTCAAGGACGTCCGGCCGCTTGCCACCCTGCAAAAATGCAGATACAGGTTGCTAGATTTTCTGATTTTTCGGGAGAAAGAAATATTTTATTGTGAAAACATCTCAATGTATTCCTGTTGGTAATTACCTCAGAGTGAAATTTAAAAACACACACAAAATGGGGCGCCTGGGTGGCTCAGTCCGTTAAGCGACCGACTTTGCTCAGGTCATGATCTCATGGTTCGTGGGTTCAAGCTCAGCATTGGGCTCTGTGCTAACAGCTCAGAGCCTGGAGCCTGCTTCGGATTCTGTGTCTCTCTCGCTCTCTCGGCCCCTCCCCCACTCATGCTCTGTCTCTCTCTCTCTCTCTCTAAAAAATAAATAAATAAACATAAAAAATTCAAAACAAAATAAAATAAAAATAAAGACACACAACCCCCCAACCCCCTACACACACACAAAATCCATGTATGCCAAGGAAGACACTTCCGGGGGATACATTTGGTCACGGGGCCAAGAGTTTGAGGCCTCCTGAGAGCACCTGAGACAAGGCCACGGGGGCTGAAATTTTGGGCACTAAATAAGAGAGAGGGGAATGTATGATCAACTCCATCTTAGGTGACAGAGAGACCGAGCGGCCGGAGGGGAGCTGAGCACTTGACTCGGAGGCTGGGGAATTAGCCCCCGTCCTGGGTCGTGGGCCGGAGGTGGCAATAGAAGGACACACACTGCTTCTCTCCTTATCAAATGATTTGTCTGTTTTCCTTTCCCACGTCAGGGCCTGGGGGCAGGCAGAGCTGGGTTCTCGGCCTCTCTCTGCCTCAGTTTCCTCATCCGTAGACGAGGATGAAGAAGCTCTGCTGGAGCTGTGATAATTTGATGAGGCAACCTAGTAGGCACTTAGCACAGTTCCTGGCTGGTGTGTGTAAGGTGAGCATAAAAACGGGTGGTCACCTCCTCCCTGCAGGCAGGCTGAGGGCTCCAGAGGCACCAGGAGGACTCTCACAGGAGAGAGGCCACGTGGAAACAAGTGTTTGTTCCTGAATTTCTGAGGGCTGACCGCGCTACAGATTTGGAACAGGTGGTCCCAGAAATGGAGGGAGCGTCAGAGTTCTGGGATGATACCACTTGCATCGTGACAGCACACATGGACTGGGGCCTTGCCGTGTGCTTCTCGTGCAGGGCAGCCCGCACTGGGCTTCAGGCCCGCGCGCTTCTGTCACCATCTCTCTGCGTGACTTTGGGTGTATTTCTTGCCTCTGCTGGGCCTCAGTTTTCCCATCTGTGACATACAGTGTTGAATCAGAAGCTCTATGAGTTCGTCTTGCTTTTAGAGCCCCCTGTGCTTATGAGGCTTCCTTGGGAGGCCCGGGGCCTGGAGCAGGGCTCAAGGTTGGCTTCTGCAGCCATCAACGGGGACAAAGACAAGTCTACCCGAGGCCAAAGAGAGGATCTGGGGACATGCTGCACTTGGCGGTACTCTGCACCAAGGGACAGCGCAGAGCCGTGCTGTCAGCGTAGAGCCCAGTGCGGGACTCAAACTCACTGACCCAGAGATCATGACCTGAGCTGAAACCCAGAGTCTGATGCTCAACTGGCTGAGCCACTCAGGTGCCCCAGGAGAACCTCTTCCCTGGCGCCCTGTGGGGCTTCTGGCTGGGCTCCTGGCTCTGTCCTGCACCCTCTACCTCAGGGATCGTGGGTCCGTGCTCCCTCCTGGCATCTCGGGAATCTCGTTCTTCCTTCTCCTGGGCCCAAACAGAGCCTACCGGCTTCTCCGGGGCTTAGCTGGAATGCCACCGCCGCGGACCGCCCCTCAGGCACCTGCCTGGGTTTGCTTCGCTCCTCAATCCCCACGACATCTAGCACAGTGGAAGGCACGCGGGTGCTGCTTGCTGAATTCACAGTCCTGACGGTTATCCCTCATTTTCTTCATTCTCGTTTTACAGCGAGGGAAGCTGGGGCTCGGCTGTATCAGCTGGGGAGTGGTAAAGCCGAGACACGAAGCCAGGTGATATGTCTGTAAGGCTCAGCTCCAGCAAGACAAACCATGTGGGTGTTTAAAATAAAATGATTTGTTAAAACGTAGTGATTAAATAATAATAGAAAAAAGGATAAAGTATTCAAAAGGATAGAAAATAAACATCATTTAAAAAAGGAAACTATGCTTCCTACATATATTCCTATTTTCCAGTCTCATTCCTGTGATTTTTAAAAAAATTTTTGTTTTTAATTCAAGTGAGTTAGCATACAGTGTAGTGTTGGTTCCAGGGGTAGAATTTAGTGATTCATCACTTACATACAATACCCAGTGCTCATCCCAACAAGTGCCCTCCTTAATGCCTACCACCCATTTATTTGTTTTATTTATTTTTAAAGTATATTTTATTTATTTATTTTGAGAGGGGGAGGGGCAGAGAGTGAGGGAAAGAGAATCCTAACCAGGCTCTGCACTGACAGCACAGAGCCTGACGCAAGGCTCCATCCCATGAACCATGAGACGTGACCTGAGCCGAGATCAAGAGTCGGATGCTTAACTGAGCCACCCAGGTGCCCCCATCACCCGTTTGGCCCATCCCCTCCACCCACCTCCCCTCCATGAACCCTCGGTTTGTTCTCTGTATTTAAGAGTCTCTTATGGTTTGCCTCTCTCTCTGTTTTTATCTTATTTTATTTTTCCTTCATTTCCCCTATGTTCATCTGTTTTGTTTACTAAATTCTACATATAAGTGAAATCATATGATATTTGTCTTTCTCTGGCTAACTTATTTCACTTAGCATAATTCGCTTAGCTACATTCGTGTTGTTGCAAATGGCAAGATTTCATTCTTTCTGATTGCTGAGTAATACTCCATTTTATGTATATCACATGTTTATCCATTCATCAGCCCATTGACACTTGAGCCCTCTCCGTAGTTTGGTTATTGTTGATGGTGCTGCTATAAATATCAGGGTGCATGTATGCTTTCAAATCTGTAGTTGTGTATCCTTTGGGTACATGCTCAATAATGCAATTATTGGATCATAAGGTAGTTCTATTTTTAACTTTTTGAGGAACCTCTATACTGTTTTCCACAGTGGCTGCACCAGTTTGCATTCCCACCAGCAGCGCGAGATGGTTCCTTTTTCTCCACATCCTCAACAACACCTGTTTTTTCCTGAGTTGTTAATGTTAGCCATTCTGACAGGTGTGAGGTGGTGTCTCATTGTGGTTTTGATTTGTATTTCCATGATGATGAGCGACATTGAGCATCTTTTCATGCGTCTGTTGGCCATCTGGATGTCTTCTTTGGAAAAGTGCCTATTTATATCTTCTGCCCATTTCTTCACTGGATTATTTGTTTTTTGGGTGTTCAGTTTGATAAGTTCTTTATAGATTTTGGATTCAACCCTTTATTTGATAGGTCATTTGCCAATATCTGCTCCCATTCTGTCAGTTGCCTTTTAGTTTTGTTGATTGTTTCCTTCACTGTGCAGAGCTTTTTATATTAATGTGGTCCCAATAGTTCATTTTTGCTTATATTTCCTTTGCCTCAGAGATATGTCTAGTAGGAAGTTGTTGTGGCCAAAGTCAAAGAGGTTGTTGCCTGTTTTCTAATCTAGGGTTTTGATGTCTTCCTGTCTTACATTGAAGTCTTTCATCCATTCTGAATTTATTTTTCTATACCAGCCTCATTCCTTCTACAGATAGTATATGTGCACATGAAAGTATGTATTTGTATATATCTCTATTCTTTCTTTCACAAAAATATGCTAATTGGGCACAATGTCTTCAGACATATCTTTTATTCCTTTACTAATATACTGATCCTTTCTCTTTGTGTTAGCATATACAGTTCTCACTCTTTTGGGGGAAGAATTTTTCAGTTACAAGTTCAATTTCCTAAATAGTTATAAATTATATATAAGATTATTTAATGGTCTATTTTATATTGGGTGACTTGTGGTAATCTGTGTTTTTTAAGGAATTTATTCATTTCCTCTAATTTGTAAAATTTGCATGTGTAGAGTTGTTCACTGTATTTCCTTATTAAACTTTTGATGTCTGTAGGATCTGTAGTGATAGCTTATTTTATTCCTGATATTGGTACTTCAGGTCTTCTCTTTTTTTTTCCCCCTTTGTCAGTCTGGTTAGAGGTTCATCAATTTTGTTGATCATTTCAAAGAACCAACTCTTTATTTAATTATTTTTCTTTGTTGTTTTTCTGTTTTCACTTTCATTCGTTTCTGCTCTTTATTATTTCCATCCTTCTGCTTGCTTTAGATTTATTTTGCTCTTGTTTTTCATTGTTATTGAGATGGAAGCTTAGAGTACCGATTTGAGACTTTCCCTCTTTTCTAATATATACCTCGGGGCTATACATTTCCTTCTCACTACTGCTTTGGCTATGTTCCCAAATTTTTGATTTTTTCATTTTCATTCAGTTCAATGTATTATTAAAATTTCTCTTGACACTTTCTTTTTGACCAAGGATATTTAGAAGTGTTGTTTACATTCCAAGTGTTTGGTGACTTCCCTGTTATCTTTCTGTGATTGATTTCTGGTTTGGTTTCATTGTGGGTGGAGAACACACTCTGTAATTTAAATTTATTTTTAATTTGTTGAAATGGGTTTTATGGCCCATGATATGGTCTATCCCAGTATCTGTTCTGTGGACATTTGAAAATAACGTGTTCTACTATCATTTTATGGAGTGTTTTATAAATGCCTGTTGGTTGATGGTGTTGTTGAGTTCTTTTTATGTTGACTTCCTGTCTAGTTGTTCTATCAGTTATTGAGAAAATGTTGTTGAAGTATCCAAACATAAGTGTGCATGTGTCTATTTCTTTTAGTTGCTGCTTCACATATTTTGCAGCTCTATTGTTTGGTCAATACACACATTTAGGAATCTGTGTCTTAACAAGGGAATGGATTGATCCTTCGATTATTATGTAATTCCTCTCTTTGTTTCTGGTAATTTTCTCTGCTCTGAAGTCTATCTAAAACTAATAGTTATATTAGTTTTCCCATTTTCTTTTGATTAATATTTGCATCATATATCTTTTCCCATCCTTTTACTTTTGACTGATTTATATCATATTCAAATATGATGAAAATATGAAATCAGTTTTTTGTAGACAGCATATAGTTGAATCATCTACTCTGCCAGTCTTTCCCTTTTATTTGGAGTATTATATCATTTACATTTAACGTACATATTGATGTGTTAAGGTTTGTGTTGGCCATTTTTTCCCCCTTATTTTCTCTGTTTTTCATTTCTCTGATTTTTTTTTTTAGAATTTCTTTCTGGTTTGTATATGGTAGTTTTCTGTATATGTCCTTGCATAGTTTTTAAAGTGGTGACTCTAGACATAACATTATATATACAAAACTTATTAAATCAACTGATGTCACCATTTTACCAGTTCTAGTGAAGCATAGAAAACTTGCCTCCCTTTATGCCCCTTTTTCCTCTCCTGTTTATAATGATCTTAAATCTTCTATTCCATACATTTAGAACCACATCAGACAGTGTTAAAATTTGCTTCAATCAGTAAGTATAATTTAGATAATTCAAGAGGATAAGAACAAGTATTTTTTATTTATATTTTTGCTTATATGTTGACCTTCCTCATTTTCCAGGACTCTTTTTTTAATCACTTCTTTTCTGTTTAGAGAGTTTCCTTTGGCCATTCTTTTAGGCTAGGTTGGTTGGCTACAAATTCTTTTGCTTTTCTTCATCTAAGAACATCTGGATCTCCTCTTCATCCTTGAAGAATATTTTCACTGGATATAGAATTCTGGGGTGACAGTTCTTTTCTTTCGGCACCTGAAAAATGTCGTGCCACTTCCTTCTGACCTCTATGATTTCTGATGAGAAATTCAGTTTTATTCAAATTCTCCCCTCTTCCCCCATAGATAAGATGTTCTTCCTCTCTTGCTGCATTCAAGATTTTTCCTTTGTCCTTAATTTTTAGAAATTTGACTATCATGTCTCTTGGTATGGATTTCCTTGGGTGTATCTATTTTAGATTTGTTCAGCCTCTTAAATCTGTTCATTCATATATTTTGCTAAATTTCAGATTTTTTTCAGCCAAAGTATTTTTTGACTCTACTCTCTCCTCTTTTTCCAGGATTCCAATGACCCCAATGTTAGCTCTTTTGTTATAGTCCCACAGGTCTCTGAGGTTCTGTTCTTTTCTTTTTTCTTCAATTTTTTTGTTCATATTGAGTAATTTTTATTGTTATACTTCCACTTCACTAATTTTTTCCTTGTCATTTCCATTCTGCTATTGAACCCTTTCACTGTGTGTTTTATTTCACTTATTGTATTTCTCAGTTCTAAAATTTCCACTTAGTTCTTCTTTATATCTTTGATTTCTTTGCTGAGACATTCTACTTTTTTCATTTATTTTAAGCAGGTTATAAGTGCTCATTAAAGCAGATAATTCTGATATCTCTGACATTTTAACTTTCCATCTATTGATTGTCTTTTTTCATTCTGTTTGATATCTTCCTAGTTCTTGGTATGACAACTGATTCTTTATTGAAACTTCTACATTTTGCATATTAAGGAATGAAACTCTGGATCTCATTTAAACCTTCTCTCTTAGCTGCCTTCCTTTGATACTGTCCCTGGAGGGGAGGGTGGAAGTGCATGTCACTGCCTCATTAATGCCAGGTGGGGTTGGAATGCTAACCCTTTACTGATGCCTGAGGGGGTTCTTTATTACAGTGGGCAAGTGTGGGAGTTCTGGCGCCCCACTAGGTGTACAATGATATCTCCGAGTGGAAAGGGTAGGAGTGCCTAGTTACTGCTTCCGGTATAGTCTCCACTGATAACACAGAGTGTGTGACTTCGTTACCACTGGGCAGGGACGCAAGTCCTGCCTCCCCACGAGGCCTCCTCTGATACCACCCCAGTGGGAAGGGGGGGAGTGGAGTGCCTCAGTCATGCTGGCTGGGCAATGGAAGTCCATGTTCCCCCAGCGCTGTGGAGGAGGACTTGTACTGAAGAGTAAAGATGAAAATCTGACTTCTTACTCAGTCTTCTCCAGGTCCTTATCCTGGTCAAGAGCACGGGGGAATGTCATCACCAGCTGGGGAGGGTTGAAGCTTAGGGATCTTAAACCGTGGGGGTGAGGCCACAATTTTTTCCATGGTGTTTGGCTGCAGTAGAGTGGTTATTGTCTAAAAGCTTTCTGTCTTAACAGGCTGCCCCTTTACTGATTCTTTGGCTATGGAGGTTAAGCTTTTGTTGGGGGACTTTTTTTTTTTTTTTTTGGTCTGTGCCCATTAGTGTTTCCTGTCCATTAGTGTTTCCTGTTAGTGGCTTTTTTCAGCTCCAACTCTGGGGTATATGACGCAGAAAGAAAACCCAGTGAACTGGGTCCTAAGGTCCCTAGCCACTCGGCCTTTGTCACCTTTCTGAGTCTTCCTATTTTTAAAATATGTAACATCCAGGTTTTTGTGGGTGGTGGTGTTGCAGTACTTAGGAGAAATAGAGAAAATATGTCTTCATCATCTTGCTGGAGGTCCCTCAGTTCTATTGCTTTTATCATGGCCACAAACGATCCCACTAGAAAAATGATTGATAAGTGAATGAACTTACCCCCTTTTGTTGTTGGGCATTTATGTTGTTTAGAGCATTTGTGTTGTAAACAGGTCTACTTTGAACACTTTTATACACAGGTCTTTGTGCCTTTCTAGGAGTATATAACAATTCTGGAATTCGATGACTGAGCATATTGGATTTCATTGGGAAGTTGGCTCTCTGGGTGGAAGATTTGGGTGAGGAAACAAACGGTCGGTGAAAGAACAACGGTGAGCGGGGAGGGGAGAGGGGGCCGGGACTGACCAGAGAGAGCACCGCCCCAGTTTACATCAGAGGTGTTGCCCAGGTCTCAGGACAGCTCTTAGCTGACTCTGCGCCAGCCTGGTCCTGCTGTCCAGGAGGCCCCACCCTCTGACTGCCATCTTTCCCCGAGGTCAGTTCTGGGGACTCTGCAACCTTCTCCCCTTCTTGCCCATGGAGGGATGGCTCTGGTAAGATTCCTCCTTCCCATCGTGGTGGATCTCCCAACTGCACCACACCGCACACAGCACTCTTTACCATGTGGGAAGGCAGGCTCAGCAAGGTGACGTGACTCACCTAAGGGCACACACCAGGGAGGGGCAGACGCAGGGCTCTGTCACCGGGGGTCTGGCTCTGAAGCCTGAAGTCAGTGGAGGAGTTCAGGGTTCGAAGTAACATTCTGGAATGAGTAGATATAGGGAAAAATGACCAGAAAGAGGGCTACCTAAGTCTCGGGGAAACCCTGAAGGAAGGGAAGTGAGGAAGAGGATGAGGGAAGCATGCGCACACGCCTGGTCACCTGCGGACACTTGCATAGAAAGTTGGGGCTGGAAGGAATTACTCAGGATCCTGGCAGTTCCGAGGGGGGTCAAAGTCGGAGAAGGATAACTGACTCTTACTGGGGGCCTGAGAACATTACTTATTATTAGAGGCACACTGCTTTTGGCAGCCATGACAAAGACAGGCAGACATACAGAGACACGCAGCCCAGCTGCGCATGCACGCACACAAGCACACACACACTGAGGCGTGCACCAGGCAGACACACGGAGACGCCCCATTCGGATGCATGTGCACACATGGAGACAGCCCCACCCCCCATCCCCACCCCCGCCAGGACACACATGCACACACATGCATGAACCACGCACACCCACACAGCAGCATATGGAGCAACCCTGCCTTCCCCCATGGTTTCCAGGAGGCTCAGTGGGGGGTGCGAGTTCCACATCTGACTTTCCTTGTGTTCGTTAGACTCTCAGTGTAATTAAATGTTACATTGAATAATCCAGCGCGGGCTCAGTGGTGGCTGTGGTGGGCTGGGGGAAGAGGGTCCTGGATGCCTTTCTTAGCCCCACACCCTCCCTGCCTCACATTCTTCAGCCACCCCCTTGCCCAGGACTCCGGAGTAGAGGAACCCTTGGCCACGGGGTCCCTTGGTCAGACCTTGAGGGAGGATAGGGGTTGGAAGGTGGTCTGGGGAGACCCCTGTGCTGTCCTGTGGCTTAGAAGTCATGTATCTCCCACTCCCGTGGAGGTGAAATTTCTTCCTGGGCCTCAGGGGCTGAGAGGGCATCTGGGTGCTGGGGAGGCCCTCTGTCCAGCACAATGGCCACAGTACTCACCTCTCCTGGGCAGGGGAGGCAAGAAGTGCCTCCACTTTGCCCTCTCTCTGTTCTTTTAAATGGGTCTGTGACTTCCTCTGGCCTCTCAACCCAGTATGGTGGCTACAGACCACTCACACGGTACTACTTGCTAGCTATGGGGCCCGGAGCAAATTACTTCACCTCTGTGTGTCAGTGTCCTTGTGGGTGACCCAGGGGTCATAGGCATATCATCTCATGGGACTGTTATGGGAATTAAATAGGCCCTTAAAACAGTAACTGCGCAGAAACATTAGCTACTACCTGGCCCAGCACTTAACCACCTCCTGCACGTGAGGTTCTGCCCCACGGAGCTGACCCGGGCCGTGTCTACACAAGTGCTGAAGGTGAGGTTGTGCATCCAGGGCCAATGACGTCACCCTGCAGTCTCAGTCCCCTCCTCTGACCCCAAATCCCCTCATCTGTGGAATAGGGTTCCTAATCACTCTGGCCTGGCAGGGTGGCGAGAACGGAATGTGCTACTGCACGGGAAAGACTGTGACAAACTTGTCGCTGTGCACGAGGGCAGGTTGGCCCCTTCTCCACTCCTCCCGTTGAGACCTCACTTTGGGAATCCTGAGTTATAGCCCTCTCCCCTCCAAAGCCTGCTCCAGGGAACACAGGGTTGGGGCTGCCACTCGGCTCAGAGCCCAGCCAGTCCCCTCTGTGCAGGTTGCCTGCCCCGGGAGTGAGGACCTGGTGTAGAGAATCCCAGAGCCCTCGCCCTAGCTCACTTGACACTCTGGCATGTCCAGAGTGATTTCACCATGCACAGCCCCTTCCGGTGTGGACTCCGAAGCAAGTGCCAGCTCCCGGTGTGTGCCAGCTGGACGGTGGGCGGGGTGGGTGAGGCGCTGTGGCCTCTGCCTGCTCTCGTTAGGTACCACGGAGGGGAGAGTGGCTGGAAACGAGCTCTCGGTCTGACTCCCGTCTGCCACCATCGGGCCTGGCTCCCAGAGGTGGTGAGGCCAGGATGGGGGCAGGGGGGCTGGCTCTCTTTGCACACACACACACACACACACACACATATACACCGGTGCCCACTCAAACCTCCATGTACCCACAGGCACAACTGTGCCTGACACAAAAGCCAAAACTAGCCCATATAGTTTCCTGAAGTGTCCTCTGCAAAGCCAGATGGCCTCACGTGAGGACATGGTCAACTGCACGCATGCCCAGAGAGACGCAGAGAGATCTGAGCTCACTAGACACACACTACTGTGTGCATATGTGCAAGAGACACTCAGCATCTCGTGAGCACCCACTGCTGGGACACTCCCTTGCTCAGGAGACACATGCTACCATGTGCCCCGTGCTATCCAGTGTGCACAGCTACCCTTCGCTCTGTTTTAGGAGGTCTCAGAGAGGCCAACTGGACTGCCAAAAGCCTCGTAGCTCCTCGTAGCCCAGGTGGGTGGGGATCTCGGGCCCTGACTCCCAGGCCAGAGCTACGGCTTCTCTCCAGGAGGCTTCCCGGCCTCCCTCCCCCTTGTGCCCTGAGCCTCAGCCTGGAGAGGGGGTGCCTGCAGGAAGACACTGTGACTTTCGAAGGATGCTTTAAATATGGAGCGTGCCCTCGTTCCTCCCCCATCACCCAGGACTCTGAGCTGTGCAAAGCTAGCTCGTGAATATTCAGGACCCCATAGACTCTGTTCTCTGTTTCTTCTCCTGCTCCTCATTTTGTGCTGAGTCTTAAGTGAAATTGATCTTTTTTTTTTTTTTTAAGAAAAGAGAAATCTGTCTTTTGTTCTCCCGCTCCCCCGGGGGCCCCTCTAAAGAGGAGGCCCCCCGCCCGGTTTAAGGGGCACGCCTCAGAACCAATCGCTGCCTGGCATGGTTCCCCGGGCGCTGGGCTTGGGCCCGATGCCATGCGAGCAGATGGCCGTGATTGTTGGCAACCTGGAGACCCTGCAGGAGAGTCGCGTATGGGTGTTTACAGCATCCTGGTCCCGCCGAGAGCATCAAAATGGCAGACCAAGTGGCGCCTGGCCCACCCGGGGTGGGGGAAGGGGCAGTGCACATTCCCAAAAAAAGAGAAGGAGTGTCCTGTCCAGTGACCGCCACCCAGTGCCCAGCATGGTGTCCGATGCAAGTAACAGCAAAACCTGATTGTGGGAGGGCCACCTCCCATGCTCCTCCACGTCTTTCCTCTGCTTCCTTCAAACACCCGTCCTGCAGTTCTGCAAGGTCTGTCTCCCCACTCGGAACGGGTCCCCGGGAGAGTCCTGCATTCATTCGGAAGATAGATGTGAGCACCTACTGTGTGCCAAACAGTGAGGAAGAAGACAGAGGCCCTCAAAGCCTCTTTGCTTTCCTTCAAAGCCCCCATCAGCCTTTGTGTGGTTGTTGGACAAATGCCTATCTCATCGCCAGATGGAGCTCCCCTAGGGTGGGGTTCCGGCATTGCAGTAGGTGCTCCATAAATCTTTGTTAAATGATTTAGGGGACCCTGTCCTCACAGATATTACAATCTAGTGGGATTTCTCTCCCTCGTGCTCCTTCTTACCCTTGTTTTTGGGTACTTTGCAGTATTTTGTTTCCCAATTACATTTGAAGCCCCCCGAGGGCAGGGGCCATAGCCTTTATCTCCCTAAGATGACAGCCACACAGTGGCTCTTGTTATATCCATCACCTGGCTAGTATGCAAATGCGGTTCCCTCAAGGGCCACACGGACATGCCCAGAGAGCAGTTCCCAGAGAAGATCTTCAAGAATGCACACCCAACCCTGTTCCTCTGTTGCCGACAGACCCGGGAGGGCCTCCGTTCCCGCCCCTCAGTCCTCCATGCAAAGCTCTTTGCAGTTTTGCCTTGCATCCGTCCTTTCTTGCTTTTCATTCATTTAAAAATATTTATCGAGCTCCTATTAGGTGTCAAGTCCTATCCAGGGGCTGAGGATAAGATAATGAATAAAATACAGAAAGTTGCTGTTCTCATGGAACTGACCTTCCGTCGGTGGGTTGAGTGGAGACAAAGGGCGGATGAACAGGTGGCTGTGTTACGCGGGTGGAGGAGGCGGAGCTACAAAGAAGGACAAAGCCGGGCATGGCCCAGGGAGAGACGCGAGTGGACAGCAATGGCTTCTCTGACCCTGAAGCAGAGCTCTGAATGAAAATGAGCGTGACTGTGTGGCCATCCTGGAGAAGAACATTCTAGATGGAGGGAACAGCACATGCGAAGGCTCTGAGACAGGAATGGGTTGGCCTTTCTAGATCTCAGTCACTGAAACAAACAGGGCTCCTGACTTCCAGCACCCGTGGCTCCAGGCAACGATCGCAGGAGAGGTGAGCCAGGCACAAGCGTGATGGCAAATGCAAGTGACCCTAGATTGGTGTCAGAGGTGACAGGGACTGGTGAGGTCTGTGGCAGATGTGGCAGGTCTGCAGCAGGCAGCCAGCTGGTGACACGGCAAGGCAGGCCTGGAGAAGCCAGAGCGTCTAATGTTTCGAGCAAAGCTAAAATCTTTATCTCTTAAAATGTGAAATCTTCCAACTTTGAAGTGTTGGAAACTGATTCGAAAATATTTTTTAAAGCCCTGCTCATGCCAAACAAAACAGGCCAGATCCAGCCTGTGAGCAACCGGTTGGCAGCTTAGGATTCAGTTATTTGTGGGGTTTCAACTGGGCACGATGCTGAACTGTGGATCCCGACTCCAGTGGACAGCCAGAAGGGGCCCTGAGGTGCTCAGGGGTGAGGGTCTGGGCAGGGCCAGGGGGGCCTCTGGTTCTGATTTAAGAGCCTAAGGGGCACGGAGAGCCGATCCAAACACCTGTCTTCAGGGACTCTCCTCTCCCAGGCCCGCCCCAGTGAGAGGCTGGCGGGGAGGGGCAGGAACTCTGTTCCACTCGGAAGATGTGACCTCTTTTTCTGGCACCTGACAGGGTCCACCAGCCAGCCAGATGCAGCCCTTCCTGAGAATGTGAGGATGGAGGGCCTTTTGTTCCAGCTCTGTTGGGACCCCTGCTGCTGCCCGGGACCCCCCATCAGAGCCCCACTTCCTCTTGGCAAGCTCAGGCAGGACAGGCTGGGACTGTCCCCGTGGTCCTGCCTGTCCTGGAGACTGGCTTTCTGGGCAGCTTCCTCTGGACTGATTCCACATTGACACACACTTGGCCCGGCCTTCAGAGCCCTCTGCCGAAAGCCCCCCATTAATGCTAATGGAAGTCCTGTTGCTCGGCCAGGGCACCCCGCTGGAAAGAGGCCTTGGGATGCCCACCTGCAAACATGACCTTTTCCTGTGTAAGAGACAAGTTCTCAAAATCAATCCGGCCTGTGGGGCCTGCCCATCCCCACCACACGCGCTGGTCAGAGAAGAGGTCACATGCCCCAGGACGGGCGGGTCGATACCGAGTCTGGAGGAGCCTGGCTGGCCAGGCCGGCACCCTTGGGAGGTCGCCGTCTTGCCCCACAGCCGGAGCTTCTCTCCAAAAAGAACCCAGGGAACATTCCGTGTCTTTACCCAGTCCTCCCCTGCCCTGCCGGAACCTCTGCGGCAGGAACGGCAAACGCTCGGACATACCACCAAGTTCCAGACACGCTGTAGGAAGTCACCTGCAGGTTATTTTCACTGGACTGGCAACGCAGACAATAGGATCAGCCCCGGTTCACACATGGGGAGACTGAGGACAGAGAGGTTTACGAACTTGCTCAAGTCAGGTCACACACCTGGGCAGTAGCGGTGCTGTGATTTGAACCCAGGGCCTGTGCTTACGTGGTCATATGCAATTCCTCCCTCCCGAGTAACTGTCGTAAGAGGAGGGATGCCACAAGTCAGAGCAGGTGGGATGCTGTCTGGACAAGCGAGGGCAGACTTGGCCTGCAGAGTGACGGGGAGTGGTCAGTCAGGAAGGACTTCCTGGAGTAGGGGATCTCTGAATAGAGTAGCAGGTGCCCAGGAGTCCTTTTGCATGTGTTGAGGGGCAGGTGTCTGAATACTCATCCCTGTACATGTATGTGCACAGTCGGTCCCAAGCCTCAGGGTGCACGTGCGCGGACCTGGAGGCAGGTCTCACGGCCACAATGTTACCAGATGCCCCAAGGACCCAGCCGAGGCTCGGAAGGCATCAAGAGGAGTAAAGAGGGGACAGTCCCTTTTCAGAAAATGGAGGGTTTTGGGGCGCCTGGGTGGCTCAGTCTGTTGAGCGTCTGACTTCGGCTCAGGTCATGATCTCACGGTTCATGAGTTCGAGCCCCACATCAGGCTCGCTGCTGTCAGTGCAGAGCTCGCTTTGGATGCTCTTTCTCCCTTTCTCTGTCCCTCCCCCACTTGCGCTCTCTCAAAAATAAATAAACATTGGGGCACCTGGTTGGCTCAGTCGGTTAAGCGTCTGACTCTCGATTTTAGCTTGGGTCATGATCTCGCCGTTTGTGGGTTTGAATTCCGCACTGGGCTCTGCACTTAGTGTCATATGCAGTTCCTCCCTCTGCACTTACAGTGCAGAGCCTGCTGGGGATTCTCTCTGCCCACCCCTACCCTGCTTGCTCTCTCTCCCTAAATAAATAAATACACTTAAAAAAAAATAAACATAGAAAAAAGAAGGTGGAGGGTTTTCAGGGAGCAAGAAGGATGTCACCGGAAAGGTTGTCCTGCTCTTGAAAGCCACTGTCATCCCAGAAGGCCTCCCTGTAGGCTTCGAGGTGGACGGGATTCAAGACCCACACACTGGAGGCCCTGAGCTGGGCATGGCCTTCTGGTGGCCTCTCATCGGCCCGCACAAGTGGAGGTGAGCTTTTGTGGTCTGCCTGAATGCCCATAAGTGCGGTAGGCCTTTTCCGTCTGCTCACGGTCCCCACCCACCCCTCTCGGTGAACACCTGCCCCCCGTCTTCCATTACCTGCAAGGCATTTGCTTTCCAGCTCTCTGCTTTAGCAACTTCTAGTTCTTCGCAGAAGAATCTCCTACATGCAAACAAACCTTGTGATGGCCTCTCACGGGAAAACTCCGGTGTGCAGCTATGCTAACAACATTTCCGTCTCTTGATCTTACTAAAGAGCCCCCTTCCCACCAGAGTGGAGGGTCATTCCTTCGTTCAGGCAGCAAATATATATGGAACGTTTGCTCTTTGTTGGACCCTGCTCCAAGTGCTGGGGTGGGTCTATGAGCCAAACGGTCGAGAAGCCCCGCCCTCCTGGCGCTTCCTTTCCAGTGGGCCCTGCACAGGGAGAGGGAGGCTCACGGGGTGCGGGGCTTGCCTGGTCCGTCCCCAGAGCACAGGCTTCCTTGCCTTGGGTTCTTGTCCCACCAGTTCGGCACCCAAAGCCCTACTGGGTCGGTCCAGTGGGGCTGGAGGGAGGAAGGAGCCACCAAAGTCCTCCTATAGGATTGGGCACCAGCCACTGGAAGGTTAAAGCCACAGAGGGTGCTGGGATAGGGGGGATGAGTGGCCCAGGGGAAAAGGAACCATTACTCTTCCTCACGCTCAGCCAGTCATGCAGAGAGAACAGGGTGGGCTTGAACCCATGTCTGCTCGACTCCAAGGCCAGCACAGTGTCCACTGTGAGACCCAGACTCTCATCTTTCTGTTCTCTCCCAAACCCTGACTGTTCTCCAGGTGCCTCTCTGTGAAGCAGAGGCTCCGATGTTGGCTTTAATGAAGCTCCCCTTCCCTTGTTCTGGGCACCCGGGAACCTGGGCATGAGTGTTATGCTGATAGGGGTCCTGTGTGGAGTGAGCTGGTCTCTCTCTTATCCCACAAATGCCCCTTCACCTAGAGATTGTGTCAGAGGCTGGCCTAAGGCTGGGTGCAATCATGATGTACTGACAGACGTTTGTGGATAATTTGCGGGTGCACTCACTTGGTCACTTGGCAGCATTTGAGAGGGGCCTGACACAGAGGAACAGACTGCTTAAAGCAGCCAGGTGTGGCCCCACCGCGGAAGGGCTGTGCAACCCTGGACCTGTAAGCCTCCACTTCTTCCTCTGTGAAATGGGTTCCTTGCTCTTCCCCTGCAGGGTGGCTGCAAAGATATATGTCAAGTGAAAGGATCTGGAACGAAATCCAGCGATCTGGAGTTAGCAAGAGCGGCCAAGAGGGTGGGAGGGGAAGGAGACCTGATGCAGGAGGAAGAGCCATTTGTGAAGCCTGAGTCCTGAACAGGAAGCTGGGAGCGGAGTCTTGCGACGATGCTGGAATGAGAACGCCCGGTGAATCAGTCAGGCTTTTTGGTTGCAAGTGACAGAATCACAATCCCAGCTGCCGTCAGCCCGAAGGGAATTTATCAGGTCGGGAAATGGAAATGTTCTAAGACCATCTGCTTCAGAAACAGGTCAACACAGGGCTCAGGCGGCCACAGAGGCTCTGCTTCTTTCTCTTTCTTTGCTCTTTTCAGACCTCTGCCCTGGGCTGGAGTCCCACTTCGCAAGTGTTCCCCTCGAGTTCACCCAATAACCACCAACAGCTCTGGGACGTCACTCTCCCAGGCTCCTAAACAGAAAACGGCAGGAGGGCTGGCCCCACATCCCCAGCAAAGCTCTGAGATGCTCTCCGATCGGACCAGCTCACTCACGAGGCCGCCCCGAACGGTCACGTGGCCACCAGATGTGCTGTGCTGATTGGCCGGGACGGGTCATGTGCTCCTCCCAGAGCCAGGTGTAGCAGATTCTGAGGCGGGGGAGGGGTTGATCCCGGTTGACTGCAAGGGAGATGACGGCGGGGGAGAGACGCTCCTGTCTCTGGGCCCCACACTGGACTAATCCAGCCTCTGTTCTCTGATTCTTTTGGAGTCATCCCTGCTCTCCCCTGCATCTCCTACCCGTCCTTAACAACCTAGCTCAGCCCCTAACTGTGGCTGGAAGCGTCCCAGGGAACACCTGCGTCGGCCTCCTTTGAGCCTCTGTGCCACAGGCGGTCTGTGCTGCGTAACGTGTCAGCCTCCGGATCATTACTGCTCAAGCAGAGCTGAACCTACGCCTGACATTTGCCGAGCATGGGCATGTTAGCCTAAGAAAAGCCACTCGACGGTCACCCGGGTTCATGGGCCATAAATAGTTCCAAAGAACACCAACATCATGCAAGACTAGGAAGCATCCAAAGACGAGGCCACTGCACAATGGTGGCTGAACACAGACAGAATGTGAACATCGTCCAAATCACAAAACTGCCCAAACATCCTCCAGCCTGGCTAGCATGTTTCTTTACTAATTGTAGTTGTGGTTTTGCTTGGTTCCTCCTGCCTTCTAGATAAGACTCATTGAGGTATCCACTCATAGAATTACCCCTGCTCCCCAGAGAAAGCCTCAAGAATCACTTAACACAAGCCAAAGTCTGAGAATTTTCTTTCTAGCATCCTTGTCCCGAGGAGCCCGTGGGTGTGTATTCTTCACCAATGCAACTGTCATAAACCCAGCTTTGTTGCACTAAAGGTGTGTTCTTGGTGGTCGTTGGCCGGAAGGTATTGTGCAATCCTGCCAAAGGGATGTTTTTGTTCTTATTTCACAGGTAAGGGAACTAGGGGTCAGAGAGGTTAATAAGTGACACAAAGTCACACAGCAGGCAGGTGGGGAAACAGGTTCCCCAGTGCTCTTTCCATTAAAAGTCTGTTCACATTTGTCCTTTCTTTCTTTATTAATTTATTAATGGGGCGTGTGTGTGTGTGTGTGTGTGTTTGGTAACAATTGGTGTCGTTTGGCAGGCACAGCTGGGGTTTGGCAGCACTGGCCTGGGGTAACCGATGGAGCCTTCGCTTTCTTCTCCTCAAAGATACAGATGTTTCTCAATTCTTTAGGCTGTGCCCCCAAATTTTTGCTTGCCCCTGAGGTGAGTTAGGGGTGTTCACCTTTAACAAAGGCGGCTTTGCCTTGCATTTGGAGCCCTCTTCTAATTTCTAGGCACTTCTCCCTTTGTCACCAGAGAGCAGCCCCTTGGACCAGGGTGGGCGCGCAGACCTTCTCCTGGGGGGGGAGAAGTTGTTTAATGTCACAAATGGCTGTCTCCGGCTAACAGGGAACTCGAGGATCCTTCCCCCACCCCCTCATTTCTTTGTCCTACGTGGACCTCAGATCTACCCTGTTATCATGGTTCCTGTAAAACCTGAGTATTATTATCATTGTGATTCTGATTATTTTTAGGTCAAACCGTATGAAATTGCTAATATTCGGCCATTTCTGATCTACAAGGAAGTCTATTTTAGTTGGGTCAACGTAATACTACTTTTTAATCATATAGGACCCGTGACAACCCCTCCGACCCCAGAGCTTCCGGAACATTACCGGCGACTCACGGTTACTTACGTGCCATCCCCCTATTCTACAGGTGGGGAGACACAGGCACGAGACAGTGAGGGGACCTTCCCAGGCTGCATGGGCAGTGACAGAGGACTGAGACCCCAGTGACCTGCTCTTTGGGGGTGGTGGTGAACCCGCCTCCCCTGACTTTCAAATTCTTCTCTGGTCCCAGAACCCCATCTCCACCATTGCTGCCCTCCCAGCTCCTTTGTTAACTGGAAATAACTCACGTTTTCTTACAAAAAGTATTGCAAAGGTACCTATGCCGTGCCAGGCACAGAACATAAAGACCGAACACAGTAGAGGCGCAGTAGAGGCACCAACTGGGGGCTCAGTCGGTTGAGCGTCCGACTTCGGCTCAGGTCATGATCTCACGGTCTGTGAGTTCGAGCCTCACGTCGGCCTCTGTGCTGACAGCTCAGGGCCTGGAATCTGCTTCAGATTCTGTGTCTCCCTCTCTCTCTCTGCTCCTCCCCCACTCATGCTCTCTCTCTCTCTGTCTCTCAAAAATAAATAAATGTTTAAAACAAACTAAAAGAAAAAAAAGACGGAACACAGAGGAGGCCGTTCCCAGCCACAGGCCGGTCAGGGTCTCATCCGCTTACCCAGTAGGTGGCTGAATGTTCGCCCTTCCGACAGTGAGATTCGGGGAAGGATGGGATTTGGGGCCTCCTCGGGGGGAGTGCACAGGGGCGGTGTCTCTGCAGGGGTGACATTGAAGCTGCCCCCTCCTGCCGGGCCCTCACTACCGACCTACTGTTTTGAATCTGTGCTCTTGTGCCAGGCTGACCTCTTGGCCTCTTCCTCGGCCGCGGGTCTGGGGAGGTTTCAGTCCTGAGGTTGACAACCGTCCTGTAACTGGAGCATCAAAATCCCTGTGCAAAAGCAGCTCGTCGGCTTTAGGGAGACCCACCTGCTCCGCACACCACCCCCCC
Source organism: Paguma larvata (assembly GCA_030068075.1). NCBI lineage: Eukaryota > Metazoa > Chordata > Mammalia > Carnivora > Viverridae > Paguma > Paguma larvata. The sequence goes on along the minus strand of CM057841.1, from coordinate 27,489,393 downwards.
ACCCGCTTCACCCCCCGCTTCCTGGTGGTTAATGTAGGAATGTTTTTAAAGGGAAGAAATATGAATTTCGGCATTTATTTCCTTGGACTTGGAGAGGCTGGAGCTGTGGAGTGTGTCAGGGCCAAGGCCAGTGTCTGTCCTGGGAATAAGGTCCCAAGGTCCCTTGCTGGGAGGGCCCAGGTCCCCGTGAGACTCCTGCTAATCTGGGTGCTAATGTACCCCTCCAGCAGGCAGAGGGGCCCCAGAGCTGGAGGCCATCCTAGCGAAGAGAAGAGGTGGAGAAAGGGAAGCTGAGGGGGAGGGACAGAGGCCAAAGGCCACTGAGGAAGGAGGCCGTGTTCAGAGGGGACTGGCCAGTGCTGGGGGGGAGGGTTTCGGTGTTAACTTCCGGAAGCTCATGGCGACCCCGTGAAGTGGGTTGTATTGTAACTCCCATTTCACAGGTGAGGAAATCGAGGCTCACGGCTAGTTTTCCATGAGAGGCATTCCGGCCCCAGGGCCTGGGCTCTTACCCGCAGCCACTTCTGCGTCTAACCTCACCGAGAGCAGGCCTCTCAGACCAGTACTGTCTTCCCGAAGGCGCGAGTGCTATGCCAGGATGCCCTGACCAGGCCCACGGACAGACGGACGGACGGGCGCTGAGCACTTGCGTGTGTTGCCTGGGCCTTTGTCTCTGTGAGTGTGTGTCTGGGGGTGGGGGGCTTTCTGTCTGGATCCTTCTCTCTGCTCCTGCCAGTCAGTCTGTCTGTCTCTCTCTCCGGGTCTCTGGGGCTAGCTGTCCCTCTCATCCATTTCTCTCTCTCTCCATTTTTTTTTTCTAGTTCATTCTGTCCATGTCTTTTTGTCTCTGTTTTCCTTTGTCTCCTTAGATTTCCTTCTCTCTCAGCTGTCTCTCATTTCTTAATCTCTGTCTAGCTCTGCCTCTCTCTCTCTCTCTCTGTCCTTTTGTCTTTGGGGCCTCCCTCTGACTGTATCTCTCCCTTTCTCAGCCTTCGCCTCAGTTTCTCTCTCTGTCTCTTGTTTACTGTGTGTCTCTCTCCTTATTTCCTGCTGGAGTTCTCTCTCTCTCTCTCTCTCTCTCCCTCCCCTCTCTCCCCCACCCTCCCTTTGTCCTCTGCATCGGTCTCAGCTCCTCTCTCTCTCTGCTTCAGGGTGTGCCTTTCTTACTCTGTCTCCTTCACCTTGTCTCTCTTTGTCTGCCCCCCTCCTTTTCTTTCTCTGATGGTCTTTCAGCTCCATTTCTTCTTTTCTGCCCATCTCTGTCCCTCCGGCTCCGCCAGAGTGGGTATCGTCTGTGGTCAGGAAGTCCGGCACCCTATGGCATGGCCCCGTGTGGCTCTCACAGCCCTGCGTGCCGCTGGCAGCGCCAGGCCCTGGTCCCCACTCCGGCTGGGAAGGCCGAGGCCCAGAGGCGTACAGTAACGTGCCGGCTGTCACTGACTGGCAGGGGGAGGAGCCCGGGAGGGACCCCTGCCTGTGTGGTCTTTGTGAGTGTGGGCACCTAGGTCCCTGTGGCCAAGTTTGCCTTGAGGTGGGGGATCCTGCCACACCTTCTCAGCCCCTACCATGCCACTGAACCCCAGCTTTCCCACGGTCAGACACACAGAGGAGGCCCCAGCCCCATTCCGCCTGTGTCCTCTGGGACCCCCCCGGCTGGCTCCACGGGGCCTGGCCCAGCCTGGGTGTTGTGTAGGCCCCTCTCGGTGCTGACAGACAGGCAAGGCTTAGCAAGCCTGTCCACCATTAAAGCCAGAGGCCGCCTGCCCCTCTGGCTCTCAGGCAGGGCTGAGGAGACCCTGAAAAGCAGAGCCGAGTCTTGGGGAGCCTTGAGGCTGCTGCCTGCTTTCTTCCTCCCCCACTCCCCCTTTGCTGTGCGGCAGGACAAAATTATTTTTGAGAAATGTTTTTCCATAAATTCCCGCAGAACACCTGCTCTAAGTCAGAGCTGCACCGGGGGCTCGTCTGCTCATTTGCTCCTCAGGGGCCTGAGGACAAGAAGGAACATTCTGAGGGGCAGATAACGGACTCTGGCCACCGATCATCCCACCAGGCCTGCCCTTTGTCACCTGCGTGAAGGGTTAACTTTCTCCCAGGGGGACCAGAAGAGCCCCTCCACCTCCGTCGGGGAGGTGCGGTGAGAAGGCCGGGAGACAGGCACATTGGAATCCCTGCCATTCTCTGTGTCTTGAAAAGACTCCAAGTTTCCTCGGTTTAAAGGGAAAGAAATGAGTTTCAAGTTGGAAAAGTTGATGGGTGTTCAGTGCGTCGGCGCCGCTGTCCAGCCTCGAAGGCCTGGTCGGGGGATACATGAAAGGGACCCTCGGAGGGGAGCATGAGGGGCAGCCCTGCCCCAGCTCAGGCTGGGGACGGCCCCGCCCTCCCCCGCTTCAGAAGCCCCTTGGAAGCCCCCAGGTAAACCCCCGCTCCCCTTCCTTTATCCCAAGTCTCTTTTTTGAGGTTCGGCTGCAGTTTTGATCTTAACAAGTTTTTTCTTTTCTTTTTTTTTTTTTTTTTGTCATCTTTGCCAGGGCTTTTACAATGCGATTTCCTTTTATTTTAAAAACGGTGGCTTTCAAGCCTCCTCTCATCTGTGATTGTTTCATGTTTGCAGGTTTCTGGAAGGTTTGGAGCCGGTCCCTGGGTGGGCGACTTCCCATCTGCTCCTTGCTCTGCTCGTGGGCTTGGAAGGGGTTGGGGCCTCGGAGCAGCGGCCTTTTCAGCCCCCCTCTGGCTGGGCTAGCACAGAGGAAGGGAGACCAGGGCCCTCACCCAGCCCAGCCACCTGCCTTCCCGGGACTCCCCATTCTCCACACAGCAGGAGACCTCAAGGTGGGAGGCGGGCTGCCTGCGTTCCAGTCTCAGGCAGGTACTTGCACTCTCTGGGCCTCAGCTGCCCCATCTGTACAGTGGGAACAGTGCTCATATTCTCAGACAGTAGCAATAAGTAATGACAAAGAGATAGTATAAGTAAAATACTGTAAGACGGTATGTGGAAAGTGCTTAGACAGTGCCGGGCACAGAGCGAAGGATTACTAAATAGTACCTATTACAACTGAGCAAACTCTTGGCCTCCCAGACATTGCGAGGTGGCATTTATCTCTCATCCAGCTTCATCAGCTCCTTGAAACACCTGCTGTCCACAAATCACTGGCCCGGCGGTAAGACTCGCCCTGCACCTTCCCGATTCTGAATCTTTCTTGACCTTGTTCTCCTACCTTGGGTCCCTCTTTCACCTTCCTCCTCAAGCTGAAAGTCTCCTGCATTCTTCAAGGGTCAGCTCAAGGCCACCTACTTTGGGACATCTTTATCTCCCTCAACCCAAATAAAAATTAATCATGTCTTCTTCGTGGCTAGTATGATTGGGTCTGGGTTTTTATTTTATTAAGCAATGTAGCAAGCGCTGGCTTTGGTCTGGCTTTAGAAGCAGGGGAAGCTAGCATTCCGATTTCCCGTCTGTGCCCCCATGAGCCCACTCCTTAATCCCTGGGAGCCTCAGTTTCCTCATCTGTAGATGGGGATGGGGATGTCCTCCATAGTGTGAGCTCCACGAGAGAGTGGGTATCTATTTCTTACATTCTGCTGTATATCCAAAGGGGCAACACAGTAGGTGTTGCGCAACAAATAAGTTAGTAGAAATGGTGACCACTGGGTTGATAAGGATTCTCCTTTTAAAAAAAGTTTCTAGAACGGAGATTTATTTATTTATTTACTTATTTATTTTGCACGAGTTGGGGAAGGGCAGAGAGAGAGAGAGAGAGAGAGAGAGAGGGAGGGAGGGAGAGAGAGAGAGAATCTCAAGCAGGCTCCACACGCTGAGTGTGGAGCCTGATGTGGGGCTCGACTTCACAACCCTGAGACCATAACCTGAGCTGAAACCAAGGGTCAGATGCTTAACCAACGGAGTTACCCAGGTGCCCCTGGGTTGATAGGATTCTTAGCTACTTGGTGTATAAGTGTGCTCAAAAGATGGCAATCCTCTTTATTATGTCCATTATTATTGAGAAACATTCATTTACTCATTCATTGCAAGACCCAAATGTGGAGTGGCTCTTTCATACAGGACCCTGGGTCAGGCACAAGAGGCCTCCAGAGGAATGGGTGAGATCTCTGTTCCTGCAAAGGCTCTCGCTGAGGAAATGGATCTGGAGACAGAGTGAGGATGCCATAGCAGCCACTGGCCAGACTGGAGGTTCAGATGCCATGTGGAGTTTTTCTTGTCTATTGATTCTGCAAGACACAGCCCAAGTCTAGGGTCCTGCATACACTAGACACCTGGTGAATGCCCTGAACTGAATTAAAAGTGATCCCTAGAAGCCCATCCCTTGAAAGTTGCCCTATGTTGGGCTACCGCTCGACTTAGCCAATCCCCAGTTCCTGCTCTATCTTGATGCTTTTTTTAAATAAGCTCAGCTGCCCCAAGAAACCCAGAGTTGGTCTGGGTTTTGTGGAGGATGCACGGTAACAACTTCCAGCTCCCAGCCATCAGATGGTCTGTTTGCTGTTTCCTCTTCCCTTTTCCCTTTTTGTATACCATTATTCCCCCTACGAAGCAGAACAAAGGCTAATAATACATCACTTTGGTGTCCCCAAAGTGAGGATTTTCAGGTGCTTCTTTCAACTGCCAGCTCAGGTCCTTCAACACCGTCTGGGGCCTCCAGGAGCACCTGAGCATGTGTCCATGGAGCCTAACCCCTGATACCTATAGGTCTGTATTTGGGAACTTCTTTCTGTACTCAGCCCAGCTCCTACGTCCGACTCCAGCACAAGTTGCTTATTTCACCCTCCAGTCTTTATCTGCCCTGCGCAGAGAACTTTAAATCTCTCCCTCTCCTCTTCATTATTCAAATTAATAGTGGACATCTCCCGTTGCTTGTGCAGCCTCCATTCCTCTTTTTGGGATCGAACACACTCTGTTTAACTTTCTCTGAGGAACCACATCCTCCATGTTAGTTCCCTGGACGTTAAGTGGGTGGGAGGACACCCCTGAAGCCATGAACGTGTGACTCACGGCTGACCAATCAGAGTATCGAATCCTTCTGACCATGTGATTGGCTCATAAATGTCCACGTGGCCAAAGAGAGGCCAATCAGGCCCAATCACCGCCACTCCATAGACCAGGAAAGAGGTCCTGCCCGCTATTGGCTCTGGAGAGAGGAGGTTAGAAACTGGGTGTCGACGGGTGGGGTTACTGTTTGGGGACAGCCTGCTTGCTGTATGGAAAACAAAGGAGTAATGAAGAGATCTTTGTTTAAGTCACTGTATTCTGCCAGTCCTATTTACACCTGGACTTTCAGTGACATGAGCCAATGAATGCTGCATATGTGTGTGCGTGTGCACAGGCACACACACACACACACACACACACACACATCTTTCTTTTTTAAAACGTCACTTGGAATTGGATTTTCATCTCTTGCAATAGAAATATCTAACCATTCGCTAGAGCCTCCCGTGGATCTGAAATTCCAAGCCCTGGAAGCAAGAAGACAGGTCAAGTGGGCCCCCCAAGGCCCCTTCCACAGCGGGATTCCAGACCCAGCTGGCTTTTTAAACAAATTATCCTCTGCCTTTCCTTTGCCCTTGCCTGGTGAAGAGAGGAGATCTGTCTCCTCCTCTTTAAATTGAAGAAGGGACACTGCAGAATGAGGAAGTCCAAACCACCTTCTCTTCTGCTCTGAGGGGTAGGGGGCACACTCCTTGGGTTTTTATATTGTATTACCTTTTATTTTTTTCAGATTTACCTTCCTAATTAGGTTTCGCTCAGGCAAATATATTAGGATTAGTTTGTAATCCTTGAGCTCACAGAAAGTGAGGGTGGGACGGCCCTGAAGAGGGCTAGGAGCCAGGAGGAGGTGTTTGCTGTGGAAAATCCACAGAGTGGGGAAGCACATGGGTAACAAGGTGTGTCCACACATGAACTGGGGTTTAGATGTATTATTTATTCATTTGCTTAATCCACAGTTATGAATTATTAGTTGTGTGCTAGGTGTTGGCAAACAGGACAAGGTACCTGTCTTTACAGGACTCCCATGGAGAGAAAAGACAAGCAAGAAGGACAAATAAATCTGGTGGGAACAGGTTCCCTGGGCTTCTGTGCCGCCTGAGTGCTGTGAAAAATTATGTTCTCAGCCCCAGCAGGTGGACAGGGCTCTTCAAAGAATTCCTACTTGCCCTTTGCCAATGTTTGGCGTCTTCCAGTTCCAGCACCTGAACTCATACCCATGCAGCCAACCATGCTTCCCAAAGACCACCCTCCAAGCCACGTGGCTGGGCCAGAAGTGGGACCAGGCTGTGTCAGAGCTGAATCCCCTCCTGACCATCCAGGCAGGGAAAAGACTCTTCCTTGGTCCAGACTTCCCCTTTCCTTGGGGTGAGCCCACTTGGGGTCCTCAGGGTCCCTTCCAGCCAGGGCTCATGGTCAGGATTCTACCAATTCACAAAGCACTGTGTTTTAGTAAGCAAGGGGGCGAGTGTGAATTTTCCTCCCATGAGGTTCCTGGAATGTGTCCACAGCATGGGAGGTAGGGGGTGGGAGTGAGGGCTATAGAGATAGACTTGGTCAGGTCCCCGAACTGTGGCCACATTCTTCCCCTAGCCCTGGGTGCCCACGTGCTGATCATTTGCCCACTCAAGGAAACCCAAAAGGCCCTTTTGTGAACAGGGAAGACTTGCTGTAAGATGGCTAGTGGCTCCACCGTGACAGAGAAGCATCTCAGCAGCTTGCAGAGAGCTTCTTCTTCAAGTTCCGCCTGAGCAGGCCCTGGAGCTACAGGCTGAGTCCCTGAGTGAGCAGGCCTCTTAAGGATACAGCTGATGGGCCATTGGGTAGCAGAGGGCCAAATGTCACCATCTCTGCCTTGGGACCAGAGAGCTTTCTGTGCTGTTGCGCCTGGGGTCGCTGTGATGCGTCAGGAGGCATGAACTTGGGATGCGAAGGACACTGGGACCTTTGCAGGGGGCAAGGGAGCCTTTGGATGGTGGATGCCTCCCACGAGGAGAGCATGGGGCCACCTGCCCTCCATTTTGCCTGTCATTATTACTTACCAATGGCCATTACGGAGCCCAGAGCTCTCCAGAAGGCCATCCACCCTGAAATGAAAGCCCAGCCTCCTCAGAGTGGGTCAGAGGAAGGGTGCTTATGGCCCATCTCTCTCTCATTGAGGGTAGTTTACATCTGTTAGTAAATTTAAATGATGAGTTAAATGGGGTTTAGATGGCACCACTAGGTCTGTGCTCTGCCTAACGACTGTGCAGACCCATTAGCCGTTCCTGGGCTGGTGCACAGGCATGCTCCAGGGTGACTCTTGCCTCCTCGTGGGGATGTTCCTTCCCCACACCCACTCAGGACTGGGACATTGCCGGAGGCTCAACGTTCGCAGTCAGAAGACATGGGGAGTGACTGCCATAGAGCCTGGGAGAAAGGGCTTTTACAGTCCCTGTCTCCCCCTGCGTCCCCCTGCCTTCTCCTGCCTCCCTGGCCTTCTTTCTCTCTCTCTAGCTCAGCTGGGGGTGGGGGTGCACTTCATGCTCAGCAGCCCTTCACTCCACAGCGGAGCTGAGCTGAGAATGTCCTCGGAAGCCACTGAGCCCAACCTCCCACATTAGAGCTGAAACGGAGGCTCCCTGGTTAGGGAGAAGGTCGGGGTTCTGTCCTGCTTCCTCCTGGGTCTGCAGAGCGCACCTGGATGGAGTGTGGTTCTAAACCCGGCTGCACATCAGCCTCTCCTGGGCAGCCTTGAACCAAGATGAGCCTGGGCCCTGTCCAGTGATCCCGATGCCCCTGGTCCGGGTGGGGCCCTTGCACACAGGCCTCCAGGTGACGCTGACACACACCAAGGTTGAGAACTGCCGGGTGGCTACGCAGGGTGGTTAAAGGGAGGAGCTTCAACCTGAGCGAATGCTGCTGTTGAATGGCGTGGCCTGTATCTGCCAGGCCACACAGCTCGAGGCCACAAAGGAGCAACAACGGCGATCTGCATTTACGTGGTTCTTGAAGTCTCACCAATATTTCTGGACTCCTGAAACCCCCTCACACTGTCACTCGATTGTTTTGAGGATTCTCTAGGCTTGTCTCATGTGGGCTGTTAAAAAACCTGCTGGCTCCCAGGTGGCATGGGACAGGCCTCTCTATTCTGCTTTGGCGATCCTCAGATATGTCTGCCCGAGAAGCTGTTTGGAGTGGCCCAGCCCTGCATCCATAGATCCGTGCTTCAGTCCCTTGCTGTCTGTGCTTGCACCGGATCCAGTCCCTTTGAGGCACTGTGGTGTCAGCTGGACACACCTTAGACCCCCGGCTGGGTCTCAGTTAGGCCATTCTGTCTCCTGGCCCCTCAGCTGCCTCTGAGCATCATGCTTCTGATGCTGATGGGCCGGTGCTCTCAAGCAGCCCGAAGCTCCCCGCAGTTTGGAGTCCTCCCTGCCCTAAGCTGGGAGAATTCTCCTCTCCTCCAATCCCTGATGCTATCATTGGTCCTGATGTCTTCTGAGTTTCAATGCAAACCAATCTTTCCGTTTTGTTGATAGCCTTTCTATCAATGTGGAGCACAAATCTATGGGGTGTGGCCAGGAGAGAAATCTGTGTGCCAGGCACTAGAATCCTGGTCCCCAAGTTCAAACCTTTGTTATGAAACTGATTTGTCTGATTCTCCCTTTAGGAGGAATTCTGTTCAGGGGGGCCTCGTGAATGATGCAGGCAGGCTTCTGGTCTACCCGGAGCCTGTTTCCATCAGGAGATGTGCGTTAGGCTCAACTGTTCCTTCAGGATCCCTGCTGTATCATTGCCCCTACCTGCCCTGCCTTCCGCAGACCCTTCCTGTCTCTCCATCCTGCCATCATCCTCGGGCTGGCGATGCGGATTCACAGGCAGAGTTGATCACACAAGGGAGGAAGAGGGTGCCCCACGCATACCTTCTTCCCGGCTTGACTTCCCTTCTCATCTCATTGGGACATTGAGCATAAGGTCCCATGCTCACCTTTCGGCCACTGGTGAGGGTCATGGGACAATCATGATTGGCTGACACCTATGGTGACCCATCCTCTGAGGCTGAAGAGGGGCTGAGCCGCTCCCCCAACACCAGGATGAATACCCCTAAAAGTGACCTCCTCCCCGCACCTCTGCCTACTTGTGTGAGTTTCCGAGACTGTTGTAACAAATTGCTACCAACATCATGACTTACAACAGAAGTGTGTTCTTGTACAGTTCTGGAGGTCAGAAGTCCAGAATCAAAGTGTCAGCAGGACCACGCTTCCGCCAAAGGCTCTAGGGGACAGTCTGATTTGGCTTCCTCCAGCTTCCGGTGGCTCCAGGTGTTCCTTGGCTTGTGTGGTCACATGGCCTCCTCCTCTCGTCCGTGTCTCTTGTAAGGACACTAGTCATTGCATTTAATTCAGGAGGATCTCATCCTAAGCCCCTTACTGTAGTTATGTGTATAAACGGCCCTTTCCTAAGTAAGGTGGATTAATAAATTCCAGAGGTTGGAATGTGGACATATCTTTTTTTTTCATACTACACAGCATTTAATAACCTATTACATGCTTAGGACATATCTTTTTGAGGGCCACATTCAACCCACTTGAATATTCTTTACTCCTGTCAGCAGAGATGAGGGTGGTGGGGGAAGTCATCTTGGTAAACAGGCAAGATACTGAGCATATAACGAAGCGGAGTCCCTCTGAGGCTTTGGCGAGTGAGGAGGCAGTGACACCCGGCTCTGCAGGGCCTGCCTGGAGGAGGAGGAAAAGCAGGGTCTGCTTTTGGGTTTACTTCTAACCTCTCTCTGATTCATTTCCCCACTGTCCCATTTGGTCTCGATTGCCTGAATTTTTCTGCGATCACAGAATTCTCTCATTGTGCCTTGCCGACATCCGAAACAGCAAGCGGCATGCCTGGCATTGAAAAGGAAAAAGTTTCTGGAGGACGCACCTGGGGCCAGAAGCCTTGAAGTGCTGTGGGTCTGGGGCTTGTGAAGGAAAGCTGCGGTGGGGGAGGGCTGGGGAGAGCAGCAGACTGGCCCTGAGGGCCAGTGATGGTCTCCCCGACCCAGACCCCTGGCCCCTGTGGGGACCATGTGTCGGGGAGCACGAGAGTTGCCCACCCTGGGGACTTGGGGTCCTCTCCGGCCCCAATGGAGAGGCCTCCATTGTTGCCTTTCCCAAGCCCCCAGGCCTGAAAGCTAGAGGACCAGGGAGAATAAAAGAGTCTGGGCAAAAGGCTCCAAGGCAGTTCAAAGAAGAGAGAGACTGGGGATGAAGGTTTCAAGCCACATCCAAGGGGAGGGCTTTTCATCTGCCAGCCTTTGAATCGCGAATCAAGGCGGGCAAAGTTACTACCAGGTTAAAGTTTAAATGGCACAGAAAGGGGAGACGGGAAGATGAAACAACGGCCGTCTGGCCAGGGGAACAAAGCCGGAGCCCAGCCCGGGCACCTGGCCGCAGAGGCGCCCGGCTGCAGCGGTCCCAGCAAGGAGAGGCTGTGACGCTCCCATTGTTCAGCTGAAGAAGGAAAGTAATTGAAAGGAAAGGTGAGGCAAGGAGAGGCAGCCGGCGCGTGTGACTGCCTGGATCGTTAGAAAATAATTTAAAGGGAACAGGCTTATCAAGCAGTTTCTCTTATGGAAATGCCATCATTGAAGAGAAAGGAAGGGGAGGGTGGGGGAAGCCTTTTCATTCTTTGAAAAGAGTGAGGTTTTTTTTTCCACTCACCAAGTGCAGACTTGAATGTCATGTGAAATCTCTTCTATTTGCAAACTTGCTTCACTCCCTAACTTCCCCAGGATTGGGAGTCCTCTCCAGCACCTTGGAGGCTGGGGAGCTGGGGCTTTTGGAGGGACCACACGGCTGCATCTGTACAGGTGTTTCATTCCGAGACAGGCTCCCTGCTTCCTCGGGAAGCAGGGGGCCTGTTCAACCTTCTGGCTGGTTCTGCCTGTCCTCCTTGCTACCAACTGTGACTTCTGCAATCCTAGAGGTAAGCACAGGTAAGTTAGCATCCTGCCTCAGGGGACACAGGTGCATCTTACACCCACACCGTTCCAGATGACCCGTCCCCATTCCCACTTCTGTGACCCCAGAAGGACATCCCACAGAAGGACATCCCTGGTAACATCTCCTGGAACTGAAACTGAAACGTGTTCCAAAGTTGTCAACCTATTATGTGCCAGATAAAGTCTAGTGAGTGAGACATAGATTCCCTGCGTTTAGGATCCTGAAGTCTAGACGGGGAGGTGAGCAAATAAGCAAAAACAATTCAGACTGATAAGAACTATGACAGAGGAAGCATTGTGGCTGCGGGGGCTGTTTAACCTGGTCTATTGACCATCAAGGAAACCTACCTGAGGGGGGGATGCCGGAGTTGTGTTGTGAAGAGTGATTAGCCGCTAGGGGAGGGAGATTCTACGTCCAGTCAAGATGAAGTTCCATGGACCAGATTTACCTTCCTGCCAGAAACAATAAAAAAAAAAAAACTGGACAAAATATATGAAACGATGGTTTGGAAGACATTGGATGTCAAGACACGTACAGCGGGGTTCCCTGAGAGATGGAACTCAAATGAGATGAGCCTTATGACTGCTCCAGCCCACTGCTTTGAGGGAGTTTCCGGGCCACAGCGCAGGAGAGGAGCATAGGGGGAGCCTGGCAGACCCCCTGTGCTGAGGTGACAGAGCTGAGAGGCTGGAGACCTAGGTGGCTGCGTTTGTAGGGGAGGGGATCTGACAGGAGAAAGTTCAACACTGAGAAGACTTTGGAGATATGCAGAGGGGTACTCTTCTCAAGTGTTCAAAGAATATCAGCTAGCACGCATGTGTGGGGAAAATACCTGAGGCCCAGGAATGAACCATTCTAAGGGTCAGAGTGAAGAATAACTGCATCCCAAATAAAGCACACGGATATTTACAGGAATAGAAAAGCATCCAGGGGTCCCTGGGTGGCTCAGTTGGTTAGGGTCCATGTTTTGGTCTTGGCTCAGGTCATGATCTTATGGTTTGTGAGTTCGAGCCCTGCGTGGGGCTCTGTGCTGATGGCCCAGAACCTGCTTGGGATTCTTTCTCTCCCTCTTTCTCTGCCTCTCTCTCTCTCTCCCAAAATAAAAAAAAAAATAATGATACTAAAACTTAAAGAAAGAGAAAAATATCAGCGCTCAGAAAAGTAAAATACATTATGCCTGGCATCCAATTCCAATTTGCCAGGTGTGCAAAGAGGCAGGAAAGTATGGCCCAGGATAAAGGAAAACGACTCAGTCAGAACGGACCTAGAACTGATGCAGATGTTAGAATTAGCAGACAAGGACGTGAAACCAGTGTTTATGATCTGATTCCATATGTTCTAAAAGTTAATGAGAGACACAGAAGATGCGAAAAAGACCCAGATCAAACTAGCAGAAATGAAGACTCCAGCGACGAGGACTGAAAAGCACAGTGGGTGGGGTTCGCGGAGATTACACATTGCGGGACAAAAGATCAGTGGACTTGAAGACAAAGCAGCAGGAACTATCGAAAATGAAACAAAGAGGGAAAAAATAATACAAAAAAAGCAAGACAGTAAATAGCATAAGTGAATTGTGGGACAATCTTCAGGGGCCTAATGCACCTGTAACGAGAGTGCCTTCAGAAGAGGGTGTGTGCAGTAAATGTGTTTGAAGTAATAATGGCTCGAATTTTGCCAAACTTTATGAGAAGTATAAACTCACGGATCCAAGAAGCTCCATGAGCTCTAAGCACAGGAAACATAAAGAAAACTACCTCCAAACCCACCATAATCCAATTACTTGAAACCAGTCATAAAGAGAAAAGCTTTAGAGAAACAGAAGCATAAAAAGACATTTTGTAGAGAGAAACAAAAAATTACAGCAGATTTCTCACATGAATCAATGCAAATGAGAAGACAGTGGAGCAGCATCTTTCAAAACGATGGGCACAAGTCAGAGAGATCGTGGGTTCAGTCTGTAACTGTAAAGGGAATATTACAATAAAGTGAGTCAAAGGAAGGTGTGGTTTCGCAGGTGTATGGAAGTTTGTTTATACTGTTCTGTAGTCTATTAAGTGTGCAATAGTGTTATGTTTATAAAAATGTACATACATGCGTTTAAAAATACTTTATTGTTAAAAATTGCTAACTACCATCTGAATTTTCAGCAAGCCGTAATCCCTGATCATGGATCACCATAACCAATATGATAATAATGAAAAGGTGTGAGATATTGTGATATGTGACACAGACACACAGTGTGAGCAAATGCATTTGGGAAAATGGTGCTCAATGCAGGGCTGCCACAGACCTTCAATTTGTAAAAAACAAAACAAAACAATACGACATCTGCATAGTGCAATAAAGTGAAATGCAATAAAACAAGGTATGCCAATATTGAAAGAAAATTGAAAGAATTGTCAGTTCAGAATTCTATACCTAGTGAAAATATTTTTCAAAAATGAAGCCAAGAGAGAATGAATCCTGAAAATTTGGTGAAGTAGAAGCACCAGGAATCTGTCTCCCCACCTGGACAATAATTAAACTGGCAGAATCTTTCTGATGCAACTATTTTGGAACTCTGAAGTCTATTGAAGCCTTACAACTTCCGAGGGAAGGCTCAGATGGTAAATTGTAGTTAAATTTGGCCAATTTCAACTTGTAGCCTGGTAGCAGCTATCCATCTCTCACCCCCAGCCTGGTGGCAGGCAGCCTTACCTATGTTTCTGAAGCAGCTTGAAGGCAGCTTATGGGAGCCAGAGTGGGCAGACAGGACTCTGTCCTCCAAATATTGGAATCTGTGCTCCAATTGCTAACTGCAGTTTTTGTTCACAGAGCCAAGAAGTGGGCAGCCGTTTTTTGTTGCACCTCCCCTCATTGTGACAAGCACTTCCTTCCCTAGATGAAATTACTTCCAGGAGATTTAAAAAGCTTACACACTTTCCCCACCTTTCCTTTTTCTCTTTTCCCCCTTTTGGAACATAAGAGTCTAGAGACATTAGAGTCTAGGACATCCATAAGCAACTGCATATACAGGGAAAGTTATAAAATGACCACACTTGCCTAGGGAAAGGCATAGGTTCAGAAAAAAACCTGGAAAGACATCAAATTTTCACTTCAGGCTGATCTTGGTACAGAGACAGTCTACAATTATGAAAAAGCAAAACCAGAAACAATGGCAATAAACAGCAAACCATAAGGAAAGGAGGGAATCTGGTTTCTAGTGTTACCACATTATTAGATTTGAATACCAAGTTTTCAACAAAAACATCATAAGGAAAGTATGGCCCATTCAAAGGAAAAAAAAAAATAGTAACTGTCCTTGGAAAGTATCTAAAGGCAGACTTAGTAAATAGAGAGTTTAAAGCAACTGTCATAAAGGTGTTCAAGGAACTAAAGGAGGATGTGGAGAAAGTCAAGGAAATGATGTATGAAAAGAGTGGAAATATCAAAAAGAGATAGAAAACCTAAAAAAGAGGGGTGCCTGGTTGTCTCAGTTGGTTAAGTGTCCGACTCTTGGTTTTGGCCCAGATCATGATCTATCTCACAGTTCATGAGTTTGAGCCCCACATTGGGCTCTGTGTTGACAGTGTGAAGCCTGCTTGGGATTTTCTTTCTCTCCTTCTCTCTCTAACCCTCCCTGCTCATTCTCTCTCTCTCTCTCTCTCTCTCTCTCTCTCTCTCTCTCAAAAATAGGTAACTAAACATAAAAAATAAAAGGACAATCTAATTAATTAACACATCCATCAGCTCACATATTTAAAACAAAACAAAATAAAATGAACCTAAAAAGAAAACAAAAAAATTCTGGAGCTGAAAAGTACAATAATTGAAATGAAAAATCACTGGATGGATTCAAAGGCATATTTGAGCAGGCAGGAGAAAGAATTAGCAAACTTGAAGATGGGACAGTGGAAATTATTGAATCTGAGGAACTGAGAGATGAAAACAATCAAGAAAAGTGAACAGAGCTCATGGGACCTGTGGAGCACCATCAAGTGGAAGCATAATTATTGCCGGTGGGAATCCCAGAAAGAGAGAGAGAGGAGGGGGCAGACAGAATAGGTAAAGAAATAATGACTGAAAGCTTCCCAAATTTAGTGAAATACATGAATATAAATGACCAAGAAGCTCAACAAACTCCAAGTAAGGTGAATTCAAAGAGACCCACACAAAGACATATTGTATTCAAACTTACAAAAACCCAAAGACAAATAGAAAATTTGAAAGCAGCAAGAAAGAAGTGGAACATCAGATAGAGGGATCCTCAAGTAGAATATCAACATATGTCTCATCAGAAGCTTTGGAGGCCAGTAGGCCATGGGCCAGTATATTCAAAGTGCTAAAAGAAAAACTGTCAACAAAGAATCTGATATTTGGCAAAACTGTTCTTCCAATGAGAGGGAGAAATTCCCAGATGAACAAAAACTGAGTGAGTTTGTGACCGTGAGACCTGCCCTCCAAGAAATACTCAGGTGAAATGAAAGGACCTGAGAAGTAACTTGAAACCATATAAAGAAATAAAAATCTTGATGAAGGATAATAAATGGGAAATTATAAAAGCTAGTATTACTGTATCAAGGCTTTTACTCAGCTTTTTGTTTGATACATGATTTCAAAGATTGATAGATTAAAAACAACTGATAGTGTAAAAGTATTATTTTAACTTTAGTTCATATCTCCACATTTTGTATTCTACATAATTTGAGACACTAGTGTAGTTAAAAGAATAATTAATGTATATTATTTAAAGATATAATTTTGTGAAATCAATAACTGAAAGGGGGTGGGGACAGAGTTGCAAAATGGCAGTTTTTGTATGTGATTGAAGTTAAGCTGGTATAAATTAAAATTAGAGTGTTAGAACTTGAGGAAATTAAAAGTAATCCCTATGATAACCACAAAGAAAAGAGCTATAGAATATAAAATGAGGAAAGAAACTTAAACATTTCACTATAAGAAAACATCAACTAAACACAAAAAAAGATAGTAGGGCAGGAAATGAGAGACAAAAACTTTAAGTCATATAGGAAACAAATAGCAAACTGAGATAAGTTCCTCCTTATCAGCAATTACTTTAAATATAAATGGATTAAACTCTCTAATCAAAGGGTAGAAATTGGGAAAATGGATAAAAACATCATGTATGCTCTACAAGGGACCACTTTAGATCCAAAGATGGAAATAGATTGAAGTAAAAGGATGAAAATAGATATTCCTTGGAAATAGTAAGCAAAAGAGAGCAGTCGTGGCTATACTAATGTTAGAAAAAATAGACTTCAAAACAAAAAAGATCCAGAAAGGAAGAAGGATACCATACATTAATAAAATGTTCAACACAACAGGAAGATAAGCAATTATAAACACATGTTCAACTAATAACAGACCATTGAAATATGTGAAGTAAAAACTGAAGGAATTGAAGAGGAAAACAGTTCTACAATAATAGGTGGAGGTATCAATACCTCACTCTCGATAGCGGACAGAACAACCAGACTAAAGATAAGTAAGGAAATTTAGAGCTTAACAAACACAACAAACCAGCAAGTATAACAGACATGTACAGAACACTTTACCCAACAACTATAGTATACAATTCTTCACAAGTGTACATGGGAAATTTCTAGGATAGACCATATGTTAGGCCACAAATTGAATCCAGTAGATTTAAAAAAGATAGATATTATACAAATCATCTTCTCTGACCACAACAGGATGAAATTATAAATCAACAACAGAAGTAAAACTGGAAAATTCACAGACTTGTGGAAATTAAACAACATACTCTTAAATAACTAATGGGCTAAGGAAGTAATTACAGGGGAAGGGCACCTGAGTGTCTCAGTTGGTTGAGCGTCTGACTTTGGCTTAGATCATAATCTCAAGTCCCACATTGGGATCTCTGCTGTCAATGCAGAGCCTGCTTTGGATCCTCTGTCCCCCTCTTTCTCTTTCTGCTCTTCTCCTGCTTATGCTCTCTCTCTCTCAAAAATAAATAAACATAAAAATAAAGAAATCACAGGGGAAATTGGAAAATACATAGAGGTGAATGAAAAAAACACAGAAAGCAAAACTTATGGAACACAGGGAAAACAGCATTAAGTGTGTGTATGTGTGTGTGTGTGGGGGGGGACTTGTAAGCGATAAACGTTTACATTAAAAACCAGGAAAGATCTCTAATCAACAACCTAGCTTTACACCTTAAGCAACTAGAAAAAGAAGAACAAATTAAACCCAAATTGAGGAAAGAAGGAAACAATAAAGATTACAGCAGAGGTAAATGAAGAAGAAAACAGAAAAACAATAGAGAAAATAAGTTAAACCAAAATTTAGTTCTTGGAAAAGATCAAGAAATTGAGAAAACTTTAGTGTGATAGACTAAGAAAAAAGAGAGAAGACTCAAATTACTAAAATCAGAAATGAAAATGGGGACATCACTATCGACTTTACAGAAATAAAAAGGATTATAAGAGAACTATGAATAATTCCACACCAACAAACTGGGTAATCTAGATGAAATGAGAAAACTCTTAGAAACACAAACCTATCAAGACTAAATCATGAAGAAAGAGAAATTCTGAATAGACCTATTACAAGTAAGGAAATGGAATCAGTAATCAAATTTCTCTTGACAAATAAGAGGCTTGGATCTGGTGGTTTTACTGGTAAAGTCCACCGAATGCTTCAAAACAATAATGTTCTCAAATTTTTCCAAAAATTAAAGAAGTGAGAAACACTTTCATAACTTATCCCATGAGACCAATACTACTCTGATACCAAAACAAGACACACACTACAAGAAAAGAAAACTATAGGCCAATATCCCTCATGAACACTGATGCAAAAATCTCCAACAAAATACTAGCAAATCAATACTAACAACATATTAAAAGGATTATATACTGTGACCAAGTGGAATTTAGTTTTGGAATTGCAAGGATGATCCAATATAGGACAATTGAGCAATGTAATAGACCACATTAACGGAGTGAAGGGGAAAAGCTGCATGATCATCTCAACTGATGCTAAAAAATCCTTTAACAAAATTCAGCACCATTTCTGGATAAAAATATTCAACATACTGTACTAGGAATAGAAGGAGACTATCTCAACATAATAAAAAGCCTTCTATGAAAAACCCATAGTGAACATTTTAATTCATGATGAAAGACTGAAAGCTTTTCCTCTAAGGTCAGGAACAAGCCAAGCATGCCCACTTTTGCCACTTCTATTTTACGTACTACTGGAAGTTCGAGCCAGAGCAATTAGACAAGAAAAAGAATTAAAAGACATCCAAATTGGAAAGGCAGAAGTAAAATGATCTTTGTTCACAGATGATATGATCTTATCTGTAGAAAACTCTAAAGATTCTGAAAAAATGTTAAAACTAAGAAATGAATTTAGCTAAGTATGTAAAGTCAACACACAAAAATCAGTTGCTTTCCTATGCACGAACAATTTACAATCTAAAAAAGGAAATAACGAAAACCATTCTATTTGTAGTAACATCAAAAAGAATAAAATACTTAGTAGGTATAAAACACTGCTACAAACATTGCTGAAAACTACAAAACATTGCTGAAAGAAATTAAAGAATAAATAAATTGAAACACATGTTGTATTCATGGTTGGAAGACTTAATATTCTTAAAATTTCAGTACGAAACAAAATTATCCACAGATTCAATGCAATCCCTATCAAAATTCTGATGACATTTTCAGCAGAAAGAAAACCAATCCTAAAATTTATATAGAATCTTAAGGGACCTTGAGTAACCAAAACAATCTTGAAAAAGAAGAACAAAACTGGAAGACTCATAGTTCCTTATTTCAAAACTTACTACAAAGCTATGGTAATTAAGACAGTGTGATGTTGGCATAAAGATGCATATAGTCAGTGGAATAGAATAAAAAGCTCAGAAATAAACTTTCACATATACACTCAAATAAGTTTTGACAAGGGAGCCAAGTCTGTCTATTCAATAGGGAAAAATAGTCTTTTCAACAGATGGTGCTGGAATAACTGGATATTCACACATAAAAGAATGAAGCTGGACATCTACCGAACACCATGTAAAAAAAAAAGTAACTCAAATGGATGAAGGACCTAAACGTAAGACCTACAGCAATAAAACTCTTAGAAGAAAACATAACACAAAATGTTCATAGCTTGTATTTGGCAATGATTTCTTGGATATCACACCAAAGGCACATGTAACAAAAGAAAAAATAGACAAATTAGACTTTATGAAACTTAAAAAATAATTTGTGCACTGAAAGACACAGTCAACAGGAGATTAAGGAGTGCACTTGTTGTGGTGAGCACTGAATGATGTATGGAAGTGTTGAATCAGTATATTGTACACCTGAAACTAATATAATACTATTTGTTACATAACTGGAATTAAAATAAAAAAACTCAATATAAATAAAACGATGCTTTTCTTTGGAAATGGATTCCACTAAAAAAAAAAAGACTCTGTCAACAGTGTAAAACAGCAACCCACAGAATGGGAGAAAACATTTGCAAAACATATGTCTGATTGGGATTAATATTCAGATAGAGAACTCAGCCACCCGAATCAAAGAGCCAATTAAAACATGGGCAAAGAATTCAACTAGTTATTTCTCCAAAGAAGATATTTAAATAGCCAATAAGCACATAAAAAGATGCTTCAACATTGCTAATCATTAGAGGGATGCGAATCAAACGTACAACGAGATACACCTCACATACTTTGGGATGACTAGTGTAAAAAAATGAAGTGAACAACTAGTGTTGGTGAGGATATGGAGAGATTGTAACCCTTGGCACATTTGGCAAGAATGTAAGCTGTTTCAGCTACTGTGGAAAACAGTATGGAGATTCCTCAAAAAATTAAAAATAGAAGTACCTATGATCCAGCAATTCTATTTTTTGTGTATATATTCAAAAGAATTGAAGGCAGGATCTCAAAAAGACATTTGTACACTCATGTTCGTAGCAGTGTTATTCACAGTATCTGAAAACACGGAGGCAACCCAAGCGTCTATCAATGGATGAATGGATAAGCAAACTGTGGTATATACGTAAAGTGGAATTACTATTCAGCTTTAAAAAGGAAGGAAATTCTGATACAAACAACATGGGTGAAATTTGAGGCCATTATTCCAAGTAGAATAAGCCAGTCACCAAAAGACAAATACTTTATGATTCCCCCTTGTATGAGGTACTTAGAGTAATCAGAATCACAGAGACAGAAAGCAGAATGGGTTTGTCAGGTACTTGGGGAGAGGGGGATGGGAGGTTATTGTTTAATGGTGACCTTCAGTTTCCCAAGGTAAAAGAGTTCTGGAGCTGGATGGTGGAAGCAGTTGCACGACCCATGAACCCATATCATTGAACTGTGTGCTTAAAATGGTTAAGATGGTAAATTTCATGTTATGGGTATTTTACCACAATAAGAAAAGAAATGGAGGCAAAAATAGACTTTTTCAGACATACAAAAGCCTAAGGACTCCATTTTAAATACAAGGACACAAGTAGGTTAAAAGCAAAAGAATGGGAAAAGATATATCATTGCTAAAACACTAATTAAAAACAAAGTAGACAAGGTAAAGTTTTACACCAAAATTAGCACAACTATAAAGAAGTTTATTTTATAATAAGAAAGGGTTCAGTACGTCAAGAGGACATAACAATCATAAATTTTTATATACCTATTAACTGAGATTCAAATTATATGAAGCAAAAACTAGTAGACCTACAAGGAGAAATAGAAAAATCTACAATTATAGCCAGAGGCTCCGATATCTTTCTGTCAATACGTGATGAAAGGCTTACACAGTAGTAAGAGTGTAGATGGCTTGAGCAGCACTACCAACCAGCTTTACTGAAGACTCCACCCAACAAGGGCAGAATACAATGCCTTGCAAGGGCAAGTGCACATGGAATATTGACCAAGCTAGACTATCCTCTGGGCCATAGGTTGAGTCTGGATAAACTTAAAAGGATTTACGTCATACTACGTGTTTTTGGCTCATAATGGAATTAACTTAGAAATGAGCAACAGAAAGATCTTTGGAAAGACCACAAATACTTGGAAACAAAATGACTTACTTAGAAGTAACCCTCAGGAAATACAAATCAAAACCACACTGAGATACCACCTCTCACCAGTCAGAGTGGCTAAAATGAATAAATCAGGAAACTATAGATGCTGGCGAGGATGTGGAGAAGTAGGCCCCCTCCTACACTGTTGGTGGGAATGCAAACTGGTGCAGCCACTCTGGAAAACGGTGTGGAGGTTCCTCAAAAAAATGAAAATAGAGCTACCCTATGACCCAGCAATAGCCCTGCTAGGAATCTACCCAAGAGACACAGGAATGCTGATGCATAGGAGCACGTGTACCCCAATGTTCATAGCAGCGATTTCGACAATAGCCAAATTATGGAAAGAGACCAAGGTGCCCATCAACTGACGAATGGATAAAGAAGTTATGGTACTTATATACAATGGACTACTACGTGGCAATGAGAAAAAATGAAATCTGGCCATGTGTAGCCAGATGGATGGAACTGGAGGGTATTATGTTAAGTGAAATAAGTCAGTCAGAAAAAGACAGATACCATATGTTTCCATGAATAGGTGGACTTTGTGAGACTAAGCAAAAACCAGGGGGAGGGGAAGAGGGGAAAGGAAGAAAAGACACAGAGAGGGAGGGAGATAAAACATAAGAGACTCTCAAAGACTAAGAAAAAACTGAGGGTAAGAGGGATGAGGGAGGGGGGAGAGGGGGTGATGGGCATTAAAAAGGGCACATGTTGGGATGAACACTGGGTGTTATATGTAAACCAATTTGAAAATAAACTATTATAAAATTAAAAAAAAATAAATAAAACAACTCCTTTACAAAAAAAAAAAAAAAAGAAGTAACCCTCAGAAGAAATCAAAAAGGGAAAGTCACTAAGGTGTTCTTTTGAATGAAAATGATGAGATGCTGCATCACCACTAGTGGGATGCTCCAAAGCAGTACTCACAGGGACACTGATAGCACTAGATGCCTCCATTGGAAAAGTAGAGCATTCCCAAACCAATGGTCTCCTCATTTGCCTTAAAAAACTAGAAACAGAAGAGCAAATTAAGCTGAAAGTAAGCAGAATAAAGCAAATATAAACATCAGAGTGGAAATCAATGAACCAGAAATAGAGGAAATGAATGAAACGAAAAACTAGCTCTTTTAAGAGATCAGTAAGAATAGTAAACTGTTAATCAGACTGATTAAAAAAAAAAAAAGAGGTGGGGGGAACAGCGATTGCCAGTCTCAGTAGTGAGAGTGTTAATGTAACTACAGACTTTAGAGATATTAAAAAGACAGTAAGAGAATCTTATGAACAACTCTATGTCATACATTCAATATTTCTGATGAAATGAACAAAATCTTTGAAAGTCACAAACTACAAAATCTCATCCGAGAAGAAGTAGGTAACCTGAATATCTCCATTTCTTTTAAAATAATTGAATTTGTAATTAAAAACATTCCCACAAAGAAAACCGCAGGCCCTGGTGCCTTCGCTAGTGAATTCTATCAAACATTAAAAAAAGAAGTAACACCAATTCTACACACCTCTTCTAGAAAATTGAAGAGGAGGGAATATTACCACCTCATCCTATGAGGTTAGCATTACCCTGATATCAAACCAGAGAAAAGCGCTACAATAAAAGGAGGCTACAGACCAATTCCTTCATGAATTATGTGTATTTTACCACATCGAAAAATGAAGGCAAAATAGACTTTTTCAGACATGCAAGAGCTATTGACTAATATCTTTCAAGTTTAGATGTAAAAATTTTAAGCAGAATTTTAGGAAATTGAATCCAATAGCATTTAAAAAGGATAATACATCATGACCAAGATGGTTTAGCATTTGAAAATTAATCAATATAATTGACCATGTTCAAGAACTAGGCACAAAACTCTATGATTACTTTAACAGACACAGAAAAAGCACTTGATAAAATTTGATATCCTTTCCTGATAAAAAAATAATAATCCTCAATAAATTAGGCATAGACAGGACTTCTTTAACTTGAAAAATCAACAGCTAATATCACATTTAATGATGAAAGATGGAATGCATTCCTCCTAAGATAAGGAAGAAAACAAAGATGTCCACTCTCACTGCTTCCATTTAATTCTGTACTGGAGGTTCTAGTCAGTAAAATAGGGAAGAGAATGGGGAAAGGAGAGGGAGAGAGAGAGAAGAGAGAGAAGGTTTAAAAAAGAGAGGAGGAGGAGAGAAGGAGCAGGAGAATGGAAGAAAAGGAGGAAGGGGAGGATAGAGAGGAGGAGAGGAAGAAGAAGGAGGAGGAGGAGGAGAGGGAGAAGAAGAGGAAGAAGAAGATTGGAAGAAACGGAGGAGGAGGAGGGGGAGGGGGAAGAAGAGGGAGGAAGAAGGAGGAGGAAAGGAAAGAAAGAGAAAGAAAGAAAAAAAGAGCATCTATATTGAAAAAGAAGCAAAAATATCTTTATTTGAAGATGACACGGTTGTCTATGTAGAAACTCTGATGGAATCTATAATTAATAAGAATTAATAGAATTAATAAGACAGGCAGGGTTGCAACACACAAGATCAATACACAGAACTTAATCGTATTTTTAAATACTAGCAAGGAACAATAAGAAACTAAAATTTAAAATACTACTTATACTAATATCAATAAAATGTGAAATACTTAAGGATAAATCTGACCAAAAATGTGCAAAAGCTGAAAATTACAAGGTGTTGCCGAGAGAATTTAAAGAAGACCTAAATAAATAGAGAGCTATGCCTTGCTCATGGGTCGGAAGACTTAGTATTTTTAAGATGTCAGCTCTTCCCAAATTTATCTACAGATCTAAAGCAATCCCAATCAAAATTCCTGCGGGATTTTTTTGTTGAAATTGACAGGCTCATTCTAAAATTCATTCAGAAGTGCAAAGGGGGAAATAGAACAGCCAAAACAACTTTGCAGAAGGCAAATTTAGGGATTAAGATGACCTGATTTCAAGACTTACAAAAAAGCCACAGTCATGAAGAGAGTGTGAAAGTGGCTTAAAGATCAAGGGATGAATGGAACAGAATAGAGATCCCCAAAGGGGCTCTCTCGTATATGTGGACAACTGACTTTTGTCAAAAGGGCAAAAGTGGAGGAAAGATAAGTTGTTTTAACAGATAGAGTTGAAACGATTGGATATCTATAAGCAAAAAATAAACTGATTTACACCCCTCATCATATAGCCTGGAATGGATCACACGCTGAATGTAAAACATGAAGCCATACAAATTCCCGAAGAAAACATGAAAGAAAACACAGGGGGAAAATTGTGAACTTGGTTTGGGCAAAGATTTCTAGAAATGATATCAAAACCCTAGAAGCAAAAAAATCCATAAACCGGACTTCATCAACATTAAAAACCTCTGTTCCCTGAGGGACACCATTAGAACAATAAAAAAAATGTTATTCAGAAATGACATAAAAACCCTAGTAGTAAAGAAATCAGTAAATTGGACTTCATCAGCATTAAGAACTTCTGTTCTTTGAGAGACACCATTAGAGCAATAAAAAGACAAACTACAGTGTATGATAGAGCGCTTTCGATCACATATATGATAAAGTCTTTGTTTCTAGAATATAGAAAGAGATTTCAGAATTTATAATAAGAACACAAATCAACCAATAGAAAATGCAGATAATTTGAAGAGACACTTCACCAAAGAAGAAACATGGATGGCAAACAAGCACATGAAAAAAATGCTCAGCATCGTTAGTCATTAAGGAAATGGGACTTAATGCCACAGTGAGCGAGAACTAATCACCCATTAGAAGAGTCGAAATGTACAAGACTGACCATACCAAGTGTCGGTGAGGATGTTGTAAAGGCAGAACTCTTGTTACACTGCTGATTTGAAAAATAGTTTAGCGGTTTCTTAAAAATTTAAACATGCACCTGCTGTACAATCCAGCCATTCTACTCCTACAGAAACGAAAGCGTAGGTCCATCCAAAAAACCGTACTTGAATGTTCACAGCAGCTTTAGGTTTAATGGCAACAGACTGGCCACAACGCAAATGTCCATGGAGGGGCGAGTGGATACACAAAATGGTATATCCATATGGCAGGGTAATTACTTAGCAATAGAAAGGAATGAGCTACTGATACCACAGTATGGATGAGTCTCAAAATAATTATACTGAGTGAAAGAAGCCAGACATAAAATGAGAAGGTGAGTGATAAGAGTCATGTGAGTCAATGTATATAAAATTCTAGGAGCTGTAAACTGATCTGTGGAGACAGAAAGCAGATCAGCGGTTGCCTGGGTACGGGGGCAAGGGGCGAGTAGGGGGAAGTACAGAGTCAGGAGGAAACTTCGGGGAGCGGTGGATGGGCTCATGACCTTGACTGTGGTGATGGTTTCAGAGGTGTGTACATGGGTCAAAACTTAGCACAATATGCTCTTAAAACGTATGTGATTTATTGCGTCTAAAGCTGCTGGGTTTTGTTTTTTAAAGAAGTTAGTGAGGGAGAAGGGACAGAAACATGCTCCAGGCAGAGGTGACGGCCTGTGCAGAGGCCCGGAGATGAGGATGGGAGGGGTTCTAAGAAGTGAGAAGGTTCTGCATGGCTGGAGAACATGGCAGCAAGTTGAGAGTGGAGAGACACGAAGCTGATTATTGGTCCCTTGTGATCTGCTATAATTTGTTTTGTGCCTCCTTCAGGGTCTCTGGGAAGCTTGGATAGTGCCCAGGCCTGCCCCACTGCGATCCTGTTTTTTCTGCTTCTCCAGGCTCCCGCGACACTCAGCCATTCCATGGAGATGTTCAAGAGACCCCGCTACTGAAGATCGGGGCTTGGAATGGCTAGGCAATGCTTGAAGGAAGGAGGCTGTCAGCGGGAAGGGGAAGGTGGGAGGTGCCCAGCGTCATGAGTTCAGAGGCTGGAGGGGGTGGGTTGGGGGGCGGGCAGGAAAATGGGTCCCTGACCACATTCCGGAGTTGCTTCAGAGCCTCCTTCCCAGCCCCGTGGGGATCTGTCTGCATCAGTTCACAAAAGCCAATGGGCAGAGAATTTGTAGAACCAAGTCCGGTTTGCTGAATGAATTGTTGGACACACATCTCAGTGGATCTAGCAGAGTTGTCTGCTGCTCCGTCATGTGCAGAGGCTGGGTGGGGAGCAGAGGCGCTCAGCAAGCAGAGTTGGAGACAGCCCGTGCATTTGCACGAGAAGTGGCTGAAGCAGGGCAAAGAGCAGAATAGGGGAATTAAAACTTCCAGAACATCCCTAAGTAGCTAGGTTAGCTGATCATTTGCTGGGCTGATCTTCCCCAACATGATTTTTGCAAATCAGCCTTCTGCCCTCGGGAGGAGCAGACAAGCGTTGATGTGATCCCCTGGACAGGGTTGGGAGTGGGGTGTCGTCTGGAGCCCCCTGTGGGCCCAGGCTGTACTGGGGGTGTCTGATGAAGGCAGAGAGGGGGGGAAAGGACAAGGCAGGATCTTGCCTAGGACTGAGAAGACAAGAAAAGTCAATATTCAATACGGTCAGCAAACAAGATGGTCTAAGAATGAACCACAATGGGGCGACATAAAAGATGATGTGGGGGGTTAGCAGAGAGAAAACTGGGCCAGAAGGGGAGCAGCTTCTGTGAATACCTTTTTGGGGAGACAGGAATAGGCCTACAAGATGAATGTAGATTTGAATGAGGACAGGAAAGAAGCATATCCCAGGCGGAGGGCAAGGCCCTGCACTGTAGGTAAGGGGTGAGACGGACAACGGCCAGCCTGCTCTGTATCATGTCAGTGTCGGGTAGAACTCACTTCCAAACGATCCTGCATAATATTAAAACCACCCCTCGATAATGGTATGTGGCCAGTTTGGAAATGCCAACAGTTGTTGAGCTTATGGGTGTTAGGGTTTGCATGCTTGTTAATGAGTTTTCTAGTGAATTTTCCACCACACGTGTATATTACTCATGCATTTCAAAAATGTTATGAACCTGCAAACTAACAAACCTAACCCGTTACCCTTCACCCTAAGGACCCCAAGACCAGACCTTTCCCGGGACAGTAGGTGGAGGGCAGACCAGCTCTCCCTGGGAGTTGCAAGCCCACAGGATGTTCAGCCTCCATCAGTCTGTGAGGCCTCTCGGGTGCGCCTTGCACGTTCCTACCGGGCCAGAGGCTTGACTGGACGCAGGCCAGCGACGGGAGAACCTGCTCGGGCTGGCATCGCAAGGTGCCAGGCGCACCTGAGCAGCCGGGCAGGTGTGACAGATGCCCTGGACCGCATGGAGCTGGCTATGCCTTGTGCACGCACCACCGTCCCATCCCACCTCCCCTCCCCGAACCTCCCTCTGCTTCCCGGCTAGCTCAGGTGTGGTGCATCTGTGGCCCGTTGGCAGCTTTCTTGCCCGCAGTGCTAGGGAGCTGTCAGGTTAAAAGCTGGCTTGCTCGATTTGATCCCACATGTGAGCTGTTTTATTTCTCTCTCACTCCCTTACATGGCTTCGGTGTGCTTTTATAAATATTTCACTAGCCTTGCTAAAGTCTATTTCATCTCTCTCTTAAATTTATTAAATATAAATGCAGCAACAACTCCAGCATAAGTCTCTCTTTGCTGTCAAAATCTCGGGCTCCCGTGGAAGTAAATATAATTTGCTTTGTTTACTGTGGGTAATTTGGAGCCCTATCTTCTGTATCAGCACCGCCCATGCCCCCCAAATCTCCCTGCTTTCATTAAGCAGGGGTTGGCCACATCCTCGTGTGGGCACAGGGACCTAGGCCCACTTTGAAGATGGCTCGACAAAGAACCAGCAAGGGCTGATCTTTGAGACTTGCCCAGCCGGAATCCCTCTGTCCGTTGGTCTCCCAGAGGCACCCCCCCCCACGGGTAAAGGGGCACCTGTATTCGTCACCCCACACCTGAGCCGGCCCAGAGGCCTGTCTGAGCAGCGCTCTGTCCCTTGCATCTTTTGGAGAGCAGGCCCATCTGCCGCAGCTGGTGACCTGGCCAGAAGAGACGCAGCCGGCTGCGAGATGATTGAGGGCGCTGACATTTCTCCCACCTCCAGACCGACAGTCAACAGAACCAGGGGCAAGGCAGGGATTCCGGTCCCGAAAGCAGGCAGCAGGCACCACCCCTCAAGCCCCCCTGCCACTTCCTTTGTTCTTGGCTAATTGCAAAATAAACACAACCCTGCCCACCGACTGTGGAAGGAGATTTCTGCCAACCGGGGTAACCAGCAGGCAGTGGCAGGGGCTGCCTTGGGTTCTGGCGGCATTTGCCCTCCAGGGACCAAGTGTGATTTCCCGGAGGCCATCGGGCCTCAGAGAAGCACAGCGTCAGAGGTGGGAAGTCCCCGGGTTGGGGCAGTCAGGTGCCTCTGGGGCTGGCCGGTAAGGGGCCTGAGTGAGACGGGAGGTCAAGACGGAAACACGGGCACGCTTTACCTGCATCTGGGATCAGTGAGAAGAGTTTTCTCTTTTACAGAGAACCGGGCCTCTTTCACAAGGAAAAAGCCTTTCCCCGTCTTGATTTCTTAATAAAAACAGCCCTGTCAGTCTATCCTGTTTTTCTCTATTTTCGTAGTGATGCTGATGCAGAAAGTATTGCATTTCCTTTGCCTATAAGTCAGAGGGCGAGGCTTGGGCCAGAACCCTGCTCCTAACTCCTAGCCTGGAACCTTCCAGCAAATTCGCTGAGATGAAAGTGGGTGATGACACAGGCCCTGATGAGTCGAGGCGGGGGCACGATCGAAGATGCTCCCAGGAACCCAGATCTGCGCTAACACCCCCCATAGCTTCAGAACACTGGCTTCACTGTTTGTGCCCTGTGGTCTCCGGGGCTATCTTGCCGATTCAAGAAGGGTGCCGTGTGGACTCAGAGATTTTTCTGCCTTCATGTCCCATTGAGATACATCGAGGTAAGAGAGCTTTCCCCCAGGAGGTGACAGGAGCATGTTTTGAGGGCTGCTTGAAGCCCCCCTCTGTATTATATCAATATATTAAAGTGTACTCGGCTTACATTGAATGAAATGATTCCGTATAATTATTTCGTTTTAAAAATGTCATAAGGGTTTTAGAATCTTATCTTTGAAATGATTAGCTTATTGGTAACTTTGATTTTATAATTCTCTTTTCATGTTTTAGTCGATATCCTGGGCTTTCGTTTTTTTTTTGGATCTCAGACATGTATAATGGCCCCTGAAAAATCTTTAGACTCTGCTGCTTACCGCAGGGTAAACCAAGCTGAGCCCGTGGGTCTGGGAAGGAAGGGCCAGAGCGAGGCGTTTCAGGGTGGGTGGGTGCGAGGAGGCCTCGATCCGATCGTCCCCCTTTGTCCTGCCTTCTTCGGAATGTCCCCAGGGCAGCACGCCCCTGGCAGAGCCCTGCCAGCCTCCGCTCCCCGGCCGTGGGGGAGGCTGCGAGTCCCCTGAAGGTAAATGACATGGGCAGTGGCGAGCTCTCTGTGTCAATTGCATGATGGCTTTCATTCGTGGGGCTGGTGGCTTCCTGCCTCGCCGCTGGGAGTAAGGCTATTTCAGGATCTCGCTGCTTCCCGTCTGTTCCAGGGAGGGCAGGCAGTGGAGGAAGGCGGAGCCAGTGTGTCTGCTTCCACCAGGTGTTTCCAAGGCAAACTTTTCTTCTCCCGTTTCTGCTGCCCACTGCTGGTGGAATGCATTTGTCACGTTAGCATAACTTTCTTTGAAACGCTTTTGCTTCGCTTTTTTGGAGTAAAAAAATTAAAAAAAAAAAAGCCTCGTCACATTCTACTCAAGGTTAGGAAAGTTGCCATACAAGGCAACATTGCCTGTAAATTTTACCGAGTAAAATTTATCTTGAAAATCCTGTCAGTTATTAGAACCTAGTAGGTCCTGAGAATTTAATGTATGTTCTCGGGCATGTTAGCCGTGGCTTCCCTTTCTCTCGGGTGGAGGAGGGGGGACAAAGCAAGAGTGACAGTGTGAACAGAGGCCCCTCTGTCTGTCTGCCTGCTTTTCTGTCCCTCTCTCTGGCTGAGCTCACTCAGCGGAAGGTGGGGAGGAGCTAGCTGCAGATGTGAATGGATCCTCTTGTACTTCTGCGCGACACTTCTGCGAAATACCCTCACATCCACAAATCCAGATGTTTCCATAGCCCCCCGGGGGTCGGTAGGAACGGAATCGACATCTCTGTTTTTCATATGAGGACACTGAGGCCCACCGAGGCCCAGATGCTGTTAACTTCTGGATCGGGACTGGGGTCTCCCCCCAGCTGCGGCCCAAGGGACTTCTGATGGTTTAGGGCAGTGGTTCTCACAGGGGAACAACTTTGGCTCTCAGGGGACATTTGGCAACGTCTGGAAACAGTTTTGGTTGTCACAACTGGGGGTTGCTACTGGCATCTAGTGGGTAGAGTCTGTTAAACACCCTACAACACATGGAACGAGGCCCCTCCTGCTCTGCGACAAAGAGCCACGGGGCCCAAAACAACCAGCATCGAGGTTGAGAAACTCGGGTTCGGGGCGCGAACTCCACGTGGCCCCTTATCCTAAGTGCTCAGTCTGCGACATGTAGCACACACTCGTGGAGCTTCACGCGTGGCGGGGGCGAGCGGAGCGGGCCTCACTCTCCACCTCCACCGGCAGCATCCCGTCACCCCTTCCTGAGACATGGTAAGACGGGTGACGCTCTCTGTGGGACGGATGAGGCAACTGGGGTTTCAGAGGGCATCGCAGTCAGGTTTTCTGTGAGGTGGCATTCAGGGGTACGTGTAGGGAGGGAGAGACGCAGGACTCGGGGGCAAGAGGCTGAGCCATGAAGCAGTCAGGACAAAGGCCTCCGTTGGTGGTCCTGGAGCCCTGCGGCCGGTGTGGTTAGTCAGAGATGTTCCCAACTGAGGTGAGGAATCCAGGCCATTGTGCCACCAGCCCCCAACCATCAGATGGGGGCTGCTCCTGGGAGGGGGTGGCTGTGTGTGAAGTATCCCTTCGGGCTGAGGGTGAGCCTTGGTAGCAGCTCCATGGAAAGCAGAGGCCTGGCTCTCCTAGCTGCTGTCTGCCGAGTGCTTCAGCTCTGGAAGGGACACCAGGGCACCCGCCACACGGGGCCTGAGTCCTTGTCCAGACCGTCTCCAGAGCCGAGCGACAGTGCCTCTCTAATTGTGACATGGGGGAGTCCGTGGAACCCTGGGTCTAACCCCAGGCTTTAAACACCCGCCAGACTGTCAGTTAGCTTTTTCTCAACCCCATCACCCGCTCACAAACTGGCAACACCAGGACACGTCTTGTGTAGACGCTAGAGCACTAAAATATTCCGATTAGTCGCCACCATCATGCAACAAGCAGCTTTCATACAAAGCTCTGAATTCCTAGTTTTCAGAGAAACATTGGGATACCTTGCAATGGTGGGTCACAATCGGGTTCCCCATTCCAGAGCAGACAGTCTTGCCACTCCCGTGCTGTACACGTGGCCCATGACCCTCGGGTACACGGCTGTGTTAAGATTCTTACTCTCTACGTAAGCTACTGCTGGAGCCAACTTCTGGGCAAGCACTGGCTCTTTCTCCACTCACCCAGTCCTCCCTGGCAGATGGACCACTGGGTTTTACCCGTTCAGTGATCTCGAGGCCTTTCCTCCTGCCAGTGTCCCACTGTGGCTCTTAAGGAAAATCTCAAAAATCACAGAGAAAGATCCTCAATGAAAACCAACAAGGAACAAATCTGTGCTTTGTTCCCGGACATCCCCGCCCTTCTGGCTGGCTCTGAGGCTGCAGGTCCGGAAGCCGGTCCCTGCTCAGTCACACGTCTCCCTCCCCTCTCCAGGTGGGCTTTGGTTTTCGTGGGCGACTCCATCATCGGGACCAGGACGGTTGACAGGCTTCTGAGCGCGTTTGCGACCGCGCGAGGTAGCAGCTTCGTTACTCGGTGAGGAGTGACCCATATTTCCTAGCATGATTTCCCTGCTGTAACTCAAATTGAGTTCATGTTATTCTAATGATATCAGTTGACCTTGAGAATTAGACCAAGAAGCCTGGGGTTATTCTTCCAACTTCCACTGCAGATTCTGGTGATGTGTTTGGAAACACAATCTGCTCCGCGTTGCCCTGAAGTGGGCAGGGGAAAAATAGAAAACAAAGATCCTGAACTGCTCTGATTTGTGGAAAATACATCTGGGCCATTTCAGATCATGGGGTGGGGGTGGGGGTGTCCTTCAGATTATAGGGTCTCCTCCAGGTCATGTGGTACTCCTTTCGGTCACGGGGGGCTCCTTCAGATCATGGGGGCCTCTTTTCTCCCAGTCCCGCTGTGAGCGGCTGGCATTTTCTCTGCACCCATGAACTACCAGCTGAAGATCCAGACTGGGCCTCCTTTGCCCCTGCCTCTTAAAGAAGGTTCCTAGATGTCCCCTGCAAGGATGAGCCCTCGGCTAGGTCCTATGGGAGCTCCTGCCCTAGCCTCTCCCTCTCTCCCCCACCCCCATCCCACCAGGTGAATCTCCCAAAACCAGAGTGGGTGTCCTGCCACTTCTCTGCCTCCTTCACTAGCTCCCCACTACCGGCTGGTAAAGCCCAAACTCCTTACCTGGCATTCAAGGCCCTTAATTCCAGCTCATCCATCCAGCCCAGTCCTTCCTGCCAGCACCACCCAGAAGCACAGGGCACAGAATGTCTGTGTGCCTTGGGACACCTTGTTTTTATACCTCTGTGCCTTTGCTCACCTGTCCTCTCCTCCCGAAACACTCCTGGCCACCTTGCTCATCCTATCTGGACAAGCCCAAATCTTGTTCTTCTTGCATATACTTGCTTATGAAGTCTCTCTGGAGCTCTGAGCCTGTTCTGGACATTGGGATTAAGCTGGGGAAGAAAGAGAGATGGTAACTAAGAATGCAGATTAAAATCAAATAATAACAACGAAATAGCCAACGTGATAGGCTTTGGAGGGAACAAACAGTGTGATGTCCTGGAGCACTTGGGGGGCTCCTGCACTGAGGGGGCTCAGGGAATGCCCGAGAATGAGGTTTGGGCTGAGACCAGAAAGGAGCAACCTGCAGACACAGGAGGGAAAGGGAGCCCAAGTCCATAGCCCCGGGGAGGGAAAGGGCAAGCCTGTTATAAGAGCCGGAGTGTTTCTGTGTTGTCCTGAGGCGGGAGGCTCTGCCCGGGGGGCACCTGTGTCCCCGAAGGCAGGCTGTGACCTTGGCAAGTTATCTAGCTTCTCCGTGTCTCAGTTTCTTCATCTATAAGATGGGGATATGTTACAAGGAGTAAGCCAGTTCGGATTTATGTGTGCATTCATTCACCTGAATAGTCAAGGAATTTCTGCCTGTTTCAGGTAGGTTTTCATTTTTTTCAAATTGTAACAGAACAAAATACAATTGGAAGCCAGTAAGCACTAGTTGATAGAATGGAATGGAATGGAATGGAATAGAATAGAATAGAATAGAATAGAATAGAATAAGATAGGATAGAATAGAAAGCTAGGATGCAGCCTCAGAAAAGCTGAGATGACTCCCCTCCCCGAGCCCCAGGCTCACTCACTGTCTGGATGGTGAGAGGGTGCAGGTCTTCCCTGGAATTTCCCGACTTCCTGCTCCAAGTGTCCCTCGAGGTGGGGTGGGGGAGGCGGTTAGAACAACTGAAATGTGCCCCCTCCTCAGGGGACCGCGGAGCCCCCGCTTGGGGAGGAGGGGAGAGCAGCTGAACCAGGGCTGGCGGGGCGTGCGCGATAAGCCAGGATGCAATGTGGCTGCAAGCTTTGCCCTTGTGGAGCCTGAATGTGAAATGAAGCATTCAGAGCTGGAAACCCCGCGTCTCCCAAGGGCTCTGCTCTTTTGGAGACAGCACCTCTCCCAGCACAGAGGAGGAGGAAGCAGCCGATGGAGGTAGAGGAAGATACTCCATCTCAGGGGGAGAGATGAGATGAGTGAGAGAGAACAGTCCACAAGAGACAGAGACGAACCAGGAGAGACAGGGAGACACACACAGATGGAGAGACAAAGAGATGGGGCAGAGACTGGGAGACACACAGAGAGAGGCAGAGACAGGCCAACAGAAACAAACTGAGAATCTAAGACCTAGAGACACAGAAAGGGACAGACAGGAGGAAAGAACTAGAGACAGAGACAGATCTGGGGAGGGGAGGCCAAGGGGGAAATAAAATAAAAAGTGCAGTCGGCTTCTGAGACACACTCAGCGCCGCCCCTCCCCCAGCGTGTTTGCACACCCGTGTGCAAGCACGCACACGTGGCACCCCAGCCACGCCGAGTCACGTTCCTGTCCCCCACACCCAGGATCCCCTCCCTTCTTCCGTGTCCTCCTTTGTGCTATTTGCATTTGAAACCGATGTGCTGAGAGTCTGGGGAGCAAATGCAGCTTTGCATTTCTTGGTTTGATTTTAGCAAACGACGGGACTCTGGTCCTGGAGTCTTTCCGGCTGCCCCGCCGCCGCGGCCTGGGCTGGGTTTGCGTGCGACCACTTGGGCGAGCGGTCCTCGGCAGACAGGCCTGTGGGGCCAGCTCTGCCGCCACAGCTGCCACTGCCGCCACCATTTCTCTTCGTGCCCCAGCTCCTGGAATTATTGCGGCAGATTTAGCCTGAGATGGTTCCACGGGAGCCCAGAACCTGGGGTATCACAGTGCGGCTCGGCCAGATGAAGTACACTGAGGCTCTCTGTAAACTCAAACCTTGGAATGGGCCCCTTCCTCCGGCTGTCTTGAGGTTGGGTTGCTTGGGCCCTGGTGTGACCCCTTACTCACCCCCTACCCTGACCCCCGATGACCTCACGTGTGGCACTGGGATGCCAGGGGCGTGGCGTGGGGGGAGGTGGTGGCGTGTACTTTGCTAGCTCCAGGCTGACCCCTGTGCAAGGCTCAGAAATGCCAGATCTGGGGGAAACCAGGTCACAATAGTGATGGCCGTGCTGGATGAGTCCTCACCGTATGCAGAGCGCTCCCCGTGTATCATTTTATTTACTCCAGGACCTCATGAGATCAGTACTATTACTCTCCCATTTTACAGATGAAGAAGCTGAGGTTCAGAAAGATGGGGTCATTTGCCCAAAGTTACCTTGCTCCGATTCTAAAACCTATACTTCTAAACAGTCTGTGTTGAAATGGTTTTGTTTCTTTTTTTTTTTAAGTTTCTTTTTATTTTTGAGACAGAGAAAGAAAGCGTGAGTGGGGGAGGGGCAGAGAGAGAGAGAGAGAGAGAGAGAGAGAGAGAGAGGGAGAGGGAGAAAGAGAATCCCAAGCAGGCTCCACGCTGTCAGCACAGAGCCTGACGCAGGGCTTGAACTCACCAACTGAGAGATCATGACCTGAGCTGAAATCAAGAGGCAGATGCTTAACCAACTGAGCCGCCCAGGCGCCCTGATTTGTGTTTCCATTGGGAGTTTCCTTCCTCAGGGAATATGGGCGGGAAGACCTGGGAGCCCGGCGCCAAAGATCTGCGGGCTGTTTGTGAACAGTGTGCTTTTCGAAGTGTGTTCATGGCTATTCCCTTACTGACCCCCACGAAATGCCTGTGGGGGAGGTCAGGTAACCCATTTAAAAGATGGGGAGACTGAGGCCCAGAGAGGGCTACCCTCTGAGTGGAAGGAAAAGCCTGAGCCCGTAGAGAAACTTCTGTGTCCAGACCTCTGGGAGATGTTTTCCTTGGTGCTGCAGCAGCCGTCTGCCCAACGGAAACCCTTGTCGGTGTTTTGTTTTGTTTCAGGAACATATTTCTAAGAATCTCGGCTGGATCGTGGCCAGCTGTGGGCCTCCGCAGTGGTAGTGCGCGGGCTGCGTTCGGACCGAACTTCAGCTCGTTTCCTCCTCCTGGTAGGCTGCGGGTGCCAGGAAGGCAGGAAACGCGTATCTCATTCAACACATTTTCACCTCTGGGCTTGGTGCCGCCTGTCCTCCGTAGGCTTCCGCCCCCTCCACGCCTCCCGTCTCACCCAGTTCCTTGCCTTTCCTGAGCCCCGATGTACGCGAGGCCCCATAACCAGCTTCCCGGTCATCCTCATCTTTCTCATCACACTCTAACGAGGCGAAGGGATATGCGTGTGATCCTTTGTTCAATATTAGGCTCTCTTGCCCTCAGTCCCTCTGTCCAGACCTGCGGAGGGGAGGTGGGTGGCATGGAGGTGGGGGAGGGAAATAAACGGAGAGCCACGTGTTAGAGCGCCGTGGAGGAGAGCGAGCACTGTTCTGGAAAGGCCCTGTTGCAGATCTCTAGCTGCGGTGTCATTTTTAAGGAAGGAAATGAAGGTATTTGGTGAACTAACTGTAGTTGTTCAGTCTCCGCTTCTGTCTTATCTAGACCTTATCCTGGGGCCTCACCAACCCTGGCCCAACTCTAGGATGTTCTGCCTCATAAACACCCTGGGGAAAGACACCCTCCAACCCTGTCCTCTCTCTCCTAGGATAAAATCCAGGTTCTCACTGTGCCTGGGACACCCTCCAGGATCTGTCCCGACCCACTGACACCTCTTTTTCTAAAGTTTTTATTTAAATTCCAGTTAGCTAACATACAGTGTAATATTTATTTCAGTGATTCAACACTTCCATACAATATGAGGTGCTCATCACAAAGGCCCCCCTTAATCCCCATCACCTGTTTCCCCCGTCCCTCCCCACCTCCCATCTGGTAACCATCAGTTTGTTCTCTATACTTAAGAGTCTGTTCCTTGGTTTCTCTCTCTCTCTCTTTTCCCCCTTTGCTCATTTATTTTGTTTCTTAAATTCCACATATAAGTGAAATCATATGGTATCTGCTTTTCTCTGACTGACTTATTTCATTTAGCATAATACCCTCCAGTTCCACCCGTGTTGTTGCCAATGACAAGATTTCATTCTTTTTATGGGAGAATAATATTCTATTGTAAATACATACCACATCTTCTTTATCCACTCATCTATCGATGGACGCTTGGGCTGTTTCCATAATTTGGCTATTATAGACACTGCTGCTATAAACATTGGGGTGCATGCACCCCTTCGAATTAGTATTTTGTATTCTTTGGGTCAGTACCTAGTAGTTCCATTGCCGGATCCTAGGAAAGTTCTATTTTTAACTTTCTGAGGAAGCGCCATTCTGTTTCCCGCAGTGGAGGCACCCGTTTGCACTCCCAACAGTGCTCATGGGATCCCCTTTCTGCTCTTCCTTGCCAACGCCCGTTGTTTCTTGTGCTGTTGAGTTTAGCCATTCTGACAGGTGTGAGGTGATATCTCATTGTGGTTTTGATTTGCGTTTCCCTGATGGTAAGGGGTGTTGGGCACCTTCTAACGTGCCAGGGATACCCTTTTATAGCCCCCACCCATACCACTCCAGCCAAAGGAGTCTGCTTTCTGTTCTTCAAACATGCAAAGCTGGTTCCTGCCTCAGGGCCTTTACACTTGCCGTTCCTTCTGCCCTAGGTCTTTGCTTGGATGCTCCTTATTACTTAGGTCTCAGCTCATATCTCACTTCTCTGACCACCCTAAGTAGAGTAGTCTCTGCCCCATTCCCACCACCCGTCCCTCTGTCTTGCCTCCCCATTTCTTGCTTATGCTATTCACTGGAACTTGGCTTATTTACTTCCTTCCTTATTTATTTGTTCATTGCCTGTTTCTCTCCCATGAGACCATAAGCACCATGAAGACAGGCCTCTATCTGCGCTGCTCACCGCTGCATCCCTGGAGCCTAGAAAAAGGTCTGGCACATAGTAGGTGCTCCAAGGACATTTGTAGGTCGAGAATAAATGAATGAACAAGATCTGATTCTAAAGAGGCGATGTCAGATAGCGAGGCGGGAGCGGGTTTGACCTCAGGCGGGACGCATCTGCAGGTAGATTTTACTATCCCTCTCTCATGGGTGGAAACCGGAAGGTCTCTCTCTTTCACTTGGCATCCACCTTCAAGCTTCTCTCATCACCTATGAGAGATGAGTCCCACGAGAGATGGTGATCAGGAGCTACGACTCATTTAGTCCAACCGTATGGGGTCAGGCACAGAGAGGGAGTCTAAGCTGAGGGTCCCACTGACCGGCTACCCAGCAAGGTCTCTCCAGGAAGAGCCCTTCCAGGACACTGGTTCCCAGCCGCCTTCAGCAGGCCCTCACTGGAGTAACCTGTGCCACCTGCTCACAATGAGCTCCCTCATGAGGGTTCTGGAGCCCCAAATGGGCAGCGAACCCAGGTCGCGTAGACCTCGGCCTTGTGAGTGCTTGTCACTGCAAACAGTCACCCAGCAGGCTGTGACACCTGCTCCAGTGAGGTCCTGTATAGAGTAAAGATGGGAAGGCAGGACTCCTGCCCTCAAGAAGCAGTTACAAAACAACCCTGGCCAATGTGTCTTCAAGCAAAAGAACTGGAGGAATAGACATTGAGATGTTCACAGTGACGGATGACTTTTTTTGCTTACCTACATTCTATAATGAAAACATGCATTGTCTATGTTATCCGAAAAAGTTTTTAAAAATTTTTAATGTTTTTTAATTCATTTTTCGAGAGAAAGAAAGAGAGAGAGAGTAGCAGAGGGGCAGAGAGAGGGAGAGAGAGAGAAACCCAAGCAGGTTCCACAGTGTCACAGAGGCCTACGTGGGGTTCAAACTCACCAACTGTGAGATCGTGACCTGAGCCAAAATCAAGAGTCAGATACTTAATTGATTAAGCCACGCAGGCAACCCAAGGTTTTGTTTGTTTTAATAAAGTACAGCCTGTGGTCGAGGACAGTGTATGTCTCCTCCTAAAAGGTGGCCAAACCCAGCATACTGTTAACCAAGAATTCAGAGGACGGGGACTTAGATGGGTGGCAGGGGTCCAGAAAGGTTTAGGGGGGTGGGTGGGCCCAGGGCAGGCTTGGAAGGAGGAGGAGGCTTTGGGTAGAGTGGGAAGAGAGTGTCAGGAGGGTGGAAAGCAGAGGCGTGGGCTATGT
This sequence comes from Paguma larvata, assembly GCA_030068075.1. Lineage (NCBI taxonomy): Eukaryota > Metazoa > Chordata > Mammalia > Carnivora > Viverridae > Paguma > Paguma larvata. Next base: position 27,450,534 of record CM057841.1, on the reverse strand, counting down.
GTCTGTGTCCGGGCTCCGTGTCAAGGCCGGGCTGATCAGAGCAAGAGGCTGGAGCCAGGAAAGGCTGGCCCACAGGCTTTCTGTTGTCTGCACATCAGCCAAGTTTTTATTTGCCTGAATTTCCCCCTGAAATGGTGAGCATCTTGGGGAAAGAAACTGATTTTGACATTGAACCCTTAGTGCAAGGCACAGAGTAGGGCTGATAAAACATCTTGCAAAGATGAATGAAAACTAACAACCAAAGCGCTGATTCCCATGGAACAGCTGGTTAGCAGCTGCTTACTGACTGAGATCAACCAGTTCAACCATATCCTGACCCAGTTGTGAGGAAAGGTACCATCGGAGCGCTGGTGGCTGGCGCTGGGCAGCCTGACGCCTGGTTTGATGGAACTGGTGAGATATTTTGGCGTCCGGTCTGGGTTGTCCTCACGATGCCAAAACAATCAATCACTTCAGCCGAGAATGAAACCAGAATGGCCAAGTCCGTTTGCAGGGCTGTGTGGATCAACTGTTCCCCTCGGCTGCCGTCTGGCTGTGGATGTCACACACGGCACAGGTGAGGTGAGTGCATTATGCCACCGCCTTTTCTCCAGTGGCAGTGGAGAGTGGTTCTCCCAAGAGAAGCAGGGTTGGGCTGCATGGTGTCTGAGAGAGCCCCTGACATCCTTCCATAAATTCTCCCTGTAGCATCTGTAGCAACAGCTCACCTTACACGTCAGGAGCCCAGGGTAAAGGGTGGGTCCAGTGGAGACTTGAGTTGCTTCTTCTAACTCCAAGTTCCAGGTCCTTTCATCACAACCCATGTTGTGGGAACCAAAGGTTTAGAAGAATGATCTGCTTAGATGTTAGGCTAATATGATGGGACGAGTCTAAATCTATCAATCGGTCCCTGACTTGAGTCCTCATGTTTTCTGCGTTTATACGTGTGCACGGTGATGTGGTGGGGAGCAAATTCTTTGAGGGCTGACCACATGTGTTGGGATCCCAGCTCAACCATTGGGGAGCTGTGTGACTAGGGGAAATTTACCTAGTCTCCCTGTGCTCTCATTTCCTAACATGTGAAAAGGGACTAATCATAGCCTATGCAACGGGTCGTTGTTGGGATGCGATGAAACAAGCCACGCAGTGCTGCCCTTGGAAAGCTCTCCATGCGTGTGGCTCTCACCAGGCACCTGACGTGCGTGCGGGAGGCAACGCCAGGGTGGTCTGCCTGCAGGGAACAGCGCTCGGGTGGGAAGGAGGACTCACACCCGTGATGAGCCCCCTCCAGCCATTTGTGCGTGTGGTCACAGGTGCTGGCAGCCATGTGGGTGAGGACGCTCGGAAGTACTGGTTATAGTGATTATGATGGGATTAGGGATGTCGTGCATAGCCTCTCCAACCTGCAGGAATGATGACCTGAAGTATGGAAAGAGTGGTAAGTGAGACAGAAACGGGTTTACAGATTGGCTGAAAACAAGACATTGTAGAAAATGGTAATTGTTTTATTCACTCCCTCAGATATATTTAACAAGCTCCATATGGTAGTTGCCATGTGACAGACGCATCGTAAATGCCAGGTCATCGGGGAGTTCATCGTCTGAAAGGAGAGAAAGGCATTTAGCATTTAAGTGGCCTTCAGTGGGGTGAGTGCAATGCGGAGATTTCTCTGGGGGGATGGGTGTCCAATCCAATGCGTGTGTGTGTGTGTGTGTGTGTGTGTGTGTGTAATGGCAAGGTTGGGCTTCCTGGAGGAGAGGACATCTGGGCTGAGTATTAAAGAGCAAATAGGTCTTGCCCAGGGTACAGGAGGGAGGGTATTGGCAAAAACAAACAAACAAACAAAACAATACACAAAAAAAAACCAAAAAAACCAAATAGAGGGCCCAGCATTGGTGTAGGCTATGGGGCCATGGACAATGGGACAAGGGTCCCTGCCAGTCCAGGCATGTGCAGTGGGACGAGCAAGGGGGACTGAGCATTGGTAGGGGCCCCACTAGGGGACTTGTGAATCTCAGTGAGGGGTTTGGACTGTGTCATGGACAATGGAGAACCTTGGCAGCTATGAGCAGACCCACCTGGCCAAATGTATATTTTGATAGCTCTCAAATGCTAAAGTGAGCTATGGTCTGGGCTGGGTGACAGAGTGTGGGAGTGGGGAAATGAAACCGGAGGGAACAGTAAACGTTATCAGAGGCTGTGGCCACCATCCAGGGGACAGTGGTTGGTGACTGGAACCAAGGAAGTGGCAGCAGAATAACTAGAAGGGAGGAGAGAACAGACTGGGGACAGGAAAGGTACTGACCGTGGTGCTCAGTTGTTGGATGTACCAAGGGAAAGTGTAAAGTTAAGGACAACCTGGGGATTTAGTGGACAGAGGAGCCACCAGTGGAGACCTAGCATGCAGGGAAGGAGTAGGTTATGGGTCCCTGGGAATCACCCAGTGCCGTATACCCAGTGGGTGACTGAGCTTATGAGACTGAAGCTTGGGAAATAGACCTGGGCTGATCATATGGACCTGGGAGTCTTTGCAGAGACAGAGAAACCAGGGGGCACAGCGAGTGATATAGTTGGCTAAACATGGAACCATGGGGCAGAGGAAAAGGGAAGAGGAGCCTAAGAGGGAGGAGCATCAAGAGCAGTGGGTGGGAAGCAAGAAGAATGCGGTTCTATGGAAGCTAGGGCAAGTGTGTATCAGTCAGGATATGCTATGTTATGCTCCAGTAACAAACAACCCCCGAGTCTCAGTGCCTTCCACTACAAAGGTTTATAGCATAGACTACAGAACCATCTCAGGTCAGCTACCACCCTCTGCTAGGACCTGGGCTGGCAGGGAGGGCTGTCCCTCCCACCTTACCAGTCTCGTAGCAGAGGTACAAGGGGACATTGCAACCAGGCACCACCTCTTGAAAATTTCACTCCAAAGTAACAGATACCACTTCCGCTCACATTTCCTTGGTCAAAGCCAGTCCCAGGCCAAGCCTGAGGTCAACGGGCCCGGCAGTAGATCTTCCCCAGAAAGAAGGCACAGGTATACTGAACAATTATGCTCTTGACCACCGATTATAGAGATTCCAGAAGAAAGGAGAGACCAGCAGCTTGAAGCAGTCGAGAGAAACTGGATGACAATGTCCGAGGAGCACCGTCCAGATCCGGCGGTTTAGTGGACGTCCACCGTCCTCCCCACGGCGGGAGAGGCGAGCACCCAGGACAAAGGCAGCAAGCATCAAGTGTTTCTGAGAAATCTGCAATGTGGAGAAAGGTGGCGACCAGAAAGGGGAACAAGGGAGAGGTGTTTTGCTGATTTTGATGATTCCGTGTTTTCTCTTAAACTGGATGCATACATGTGGCAGATTGCAAAAATGGCCACAGACTCCTTATGGCTGTGTTTCCACACCCTTCCAAAATGCAGCTCTCTCCACAAGACAGAGACTCTTTCTTGTCTCTCCGATCAGGCTGGCCCTGGGACTTCATTCATCCGCGAGATAGGGGCAAACCTGACGCAGGAACCGGAAAAGGACTGGCCCTCTCCCCACCCTTGGAACCCTGAGACAGCCTGTGCTTGAGCCTGGGCTAGCCTGCTGGGTGATGAAAAAGCTGGGGTCCAGCTGTCCCATCTCCACTCCCCACCTTCCCGGTCAACGGCCAGCCACCCTCAGGTGCAGCGCCACCCCGCTGGTCGGCAGCTGACCACAGATGCACGAGGGAGCCCAGCCAAGATCAGAAGACCTGCCGTGCTGAGTGCAGCCCAGAATGCCAACTTAGGGAATCACGAGCTAAGCGAATGGTTGTTTTAAGCCACTAAGTTCTGGGGTGTGGTTTGTTATGCAAAAAAAAAAAAAAAAAAAAAAGCTAAATGTAATGAGATTTATAACAATGAACAGATTATCTGTAGGTCTGTACTGGAGGCCCGAGTTCATGAGATTTTCCTCTTGGCGTGTCTGTGATTGTAACTACTTTAGGGTAGGAACTAAGTGCTATTTGTTTCTGTTTCTTTAGGCCCTAAACTGGGGCTTGGCATGGAGTAGGTGCTTAGTAAGTATTCAAAGACTGAGTGAGTTCATTGTTTACAAACATACCACCAGACTGTGGGCTTTGGGTGATAATGTTGTGTCAATGTAGGTTTGTTGATTGTAACAGTGTAACAGAGTGTCCATATCCACTCTGGTGTGGGATGAGGACAGTTGGGGAGGTTGTGCATATGTGGGGCCAGGGGGTATCTGGAAACTCTCCATATCTCCTGCTCAATTCTGCTGGGAACCTAAACCTTCTTTCTAAAATGTTTATTAATTAGACATACACACACACACACACCACACACATATACACACACACATATGCACGCACACAACACACACACACACACATACCACACACAACACAACACACACACACACTCCACCAGAACTTCCAGCTGGGTTTTGGGGGCCAGGTGGGATACGAGATTGGCTGAGGTTCCATATTGTTTATGGACAAAGACAGGCTCAGACCCCGGTCATCCCTATTGGCCCCCATCTCCATCCCCATATGTAACTTCTGTCCAGTCCCCTCTGCAGGGGGACCAAGGTGGCACGCCATCATGTTGAAGAGATGATAGGTATGAATATTTTATATTCTCTCCCTTCTTGTCAAAATCCACAATATTGCTTTCCATTAGTCAGTGTCCTTCGAGCAGTCTGTTCGGGGCGCGGCATGTCTTTATGTATTTAGTCCTTCATTTGGTCTCCGGCCCGCGTTCGTGAACAGCTGCACTCTGAGACCCTTCAGAGCGGGGCATTCTGATGGTGAGTGAGCAGGCAGTTCCCTAACTTGGGCGACTTCTCATCAAGTTCATCGCTTTTACATTAAAATAATCATTTCAGCTGGGACAGCTGGGGCTGAGCGTTAGGCGCTTAATTGCACCCACCTTTTAGCCCTCTTCTCGAAGATTGATTCCAGAGCTTTCTTAGCATAATACACGCCGGAGTCTGTGAAAGCAGAAAGTGGCGGTCCTCTTAACCAGAGCAGCAAAGCCAATTGATGCATTTCTCCTGTTAAATTTACTGGCTTTATTGAAAGGTCTTCTGGGAATTGCTTGCTCATTAAATACACCAAATACAAAATCTCTCTTAATACAGTATTATCTTGGTAATATAGAAGACTTCCCCAATGTGAGCTCAGATAGAGGGGATTGTCAAAGCTTTTAGGAGGCCTCGCTTGCGAAGATTGTGCCTCCCTGCGTAAGCAGATACTCTGCACCCCTGCGATTTGGGGTGTCTTAGTCTGCCTAATCTAGTCCAGTGCTCCATCTCCAGTTGCCTCCCCCCACCCTCTCGCCGTTCAGGCCAAAGGATGGCAAAAGGTACAATAACTCCCAGAACCGTAGGGCATTTAACGTCAGCTCTCCTCCGTGACCTTTAGAAGTGAGAAGTGGAAAATGACGTAGAAGTGTGTGATCCTTTAGCAAGGAGGATGCATTCGGTGGTAGCAGTGGGGAAGAGGATGGTGGCTGGCTCTTCGCACCCCAGATGTTTGGGGACTTCAACCTTATGAACACGTGGAGCATGCTATTTTGAGTTGGACCCTGGCCAGGAGTTCTGCTTCCAGAGGGACCCTCTGTCTCCCAGGTGGGCGCGACAGCAGGTGCCCTGAGATGGAGGGGCCCGTACTTGATGTGAGGTCTTCACCAAGTCACTTCGTACGTTTCGACTGTCAGTTCCTTTCTGAGTAAAATCAGGTTAAAAAGGCCTTTCCCTCTTCACAAGTTTGGTTAAAAAAAAAAATATTCCATCACTTTCCTAAAAGGATATGGGTCAACTAATAGCACAGGAAGTGTCGGGTAATTTTAACAGAACAGAAATAGAAGGGAAAGCCCAGAGTGAAGGGGAGGAAAGGGGGGCCTGCACGTGCTTAGTCAGAGGAGGGCTGTGAGCATTATGGGCTGCACGAGCAAAAGGATCGGCGAGTGCTGGCTGCACGGACGCTCCGCCGGGCTCTTCACCGAAGGGCAGACCCCTCTGCCTGCCTGACCCCGATGTCCTCCGCCTCCTTCTGGAACTCCAGTTTGGCGTCAGGCTCTGTGCCCACCTGATCAGGGGCAGGGCTCTTAACCTCTGTGGTGCCATGGACCTCTTGGCACTCTGAGAATAACGCTTTTAAATTGCACAAAATACACAATACACGGCACCGTAAAGGAAGCCAAGTATATTGAAGTGCAGTTGTTAAAATATTTCTTTAAACTTGTGATTCGGTGGCATGATTTCCTCTTACTTAGCATGCTGTACAATGCTCACGGCAGGTGGAATGATGACTGTCTTCCACAGTAGTGACACATCCTGTCACCGGGCATCTGCCACGGGGCATCCATGACGGGAAAAATACCTGTGCTTCCTCATGGCGACACAGGCACAGGAGCTGCTCACACAACTGTGATTTGTTGCCTCCATTTGTAATTTAAGGGATGGTAGAGTTTAGGTGGAGGTGAGTAAAAATAAAGAAGTCGTTTGTGTTTCTATCCCCGTTCACAGATTCCAGAAAACAAATCCTCAGTTTCCTGATATTGAGGTGCTGGTTGTGATACTGACCTCAAGGGATGTTTTGAGATCGGAGAACAAATCTGCTGAGACGTCTCGTCTCGAAGGTCTGACATAACCTGTGCAAACTGCAAAGGTGGACTGCAGGCTAAGAGTGCTGATCGGGGATAAGCCAGGCAAGTCGGATTCCTTGCCTCCCTTCTGGACCCGGTCTCCTGGGTTGAGCATCCCCACTGAGGCTCTCTGGGTCCGCACACGCCCTGCTGGACCACAGGCGGGCACTGCCACCGACTCCCACCACTCCAGCCACGCAAGGACCTAACCGAATATTCTCCAGTCCTCATGATAATGCTTCAGGCCTTTTGTAAACGCATCTGGAGCGAGAGGCACCTTCCTGGAACTTAAGGATTGACAGAAACGAACCCGGGTACACAGCCACTCCCGCCCAGGACTCGATCAGGAAACAGCAGTGGTGCCCCACCCTGCGGGCACCTCTTGGTGTAGGTGCACGCAGTGGGCAATCCCAGCTATTCCCAACGGTGCTGAGGAGGCGGCGGCAGGCATGGGTTCCGGTTTGGTCTCTGCTGCTGCCTTCCTATGTAAGCTTGAGTGATCACCTGAGCCCTCTGAGCTTCTGTCTTTCCATCTGTAGAATGGACTCCCCGTCTGCACCCTGCCTCCTGCCTCTGAGATTATTAGGAGCTTGCAGAGCATGGTTAGGGTGGCTCCAACACATATCTGCTGTGTGACCATGGTTTTCACTACTCAGAACCTCTGTTTCCTCATACATGAAATGGGCTTATGAGGCATATTCCTCAAGCGCCATTGTATGAACTAGAAAAATACTTTATACCTCATCCTCAATGTCTATTGGACATCAAAACTATAATCTGTCCCAAATGAAACTCTTGATATCCCCACCCTGCCTCATCCCAGTCAAGCTCCTTCTCTGTTACAGAACTTTCTGATTCCTGTCCCACTTAGCACCCTACGGCAACTTGCAAGTTCCTCTGTCTTCACTTAGCGTGTTCCCTGGCTCCATTCACAGTCCCTCCAGCCACATTTTCCTTGAGTTCACGGAGACTATGCCTCTCAGGGCCTTTGCACCTGCCGTCACCCTTGCCTGGAGCATTGCTATGTGTCTCATGCCTTGCCTCTTGTTTATTTTTCTTCCTTGTCCTTATTGCCATCTGAAATTACAGTATTTATTTATTCACTAGTGTGAATCATGTGTTGGTGCCTGAAAATGTTTGTTGACCGTGAAAGGCATTTTGGCAAGAATCGAGAAGAATTGAATGAGAACTGGGGATTAGACCACATGAAAAAATCACTGTTAATTCAGTTGAGTGTGATAATGGCATTGAGGTTAGGGTGAAAATCAAGAGGCCTTAACCAGTAGACACAAACTGAAGCAATTGTGGGTAAAGTGGCATGCCTAGGATTTTTCTTTAGAATATTCCGGTTTAAGGGACCCCTCAGTGGCTCAGTCGGTTGAGCGTCCAACTATGGCTCAGGTCATGATCTCAAAGTTCATGAATTGGAGTCCCAGGTTAGGCTCTGCACTGACGGCTCAGAGCCTGGAGCCTGCTTCAGATTTTGTGTCTCCCTCTCTCTCTGCCCCTCCCCCGCTCGCACCCTGTCTCTCTCTCTCTCAAAAATAAATAAACATTAAAAAAAATTTTTAAAAGAATATTCCAGTTTAAGAAAAAAGTGGGAGTTGATGAAGCAAGAATGGCTAAATGTTAATAACTGTTAAAAAAATGATAGCATTCGGGTTAATTTTATTATTCTCTTTCTTTTGGGTGGGTTTGAACTTTACTATAATAAAGAGTTAGACATATTTATTGAACCCATCGGTGAGTGAATGAATAGTGTATAAAAGGCTCTCAGCCCAGAGCCTAGCGCATAATACACACATACCGTTAGCTCACAAAATTATCAGTAAATATAGATGAGGGAGCACGCTGGACTCGGAGCGGGGATTACAGATGTGATGATGCCTTCGAATAGCAGCCCTCTGATGGCCACCATCCACACGGGGGCCCTGGCAGGGTAGGGGAACCGAGTCAGGTGCCTGTGACCAGCTCACCCTCAACAGCTCCTGGAATATTCTGGCCCCACTGCTGGTACCAGGCTGAGCCCCGAGCAGGGCTGAGCTGGCAGGCTTTGAGGGCAGAAAACCGAGGAAGCTTTTAGAATGCCTGTCCAGTAGCCCATGCCACACAGACTCACGTGTGCCATAGTGGTTATAAGTGGCACAGGGGAGGTGGGCTTCTGACATGGGGGCACTGAACAGGCCCCACCCTGGGCAGGACAGGCAGGGATGGCCACGGGGGCGCGGGCCCGTGCAGCGCTGAGTGGAGGAGGTCCGGGAGCTTGGTGCAATCCCGAACTCTGGAGTCAGGCACCCTGGGGAGGCCGGCACGTCATGTTTGTCTGTGGTCAGATGGGTAGAGGGAGTCCCAGTGGGCTCTCAGTGAGGCCAAGGACTGGGTCCAGCCACCTGGAATTTCCTGCAGATCAGAGCCACAGGGGCAGGATTTGCGATCTGGGGTCATTCCCGTGATCTAGGGGGACGGTGCTCCTGGGAGTGGGTGGAGGGCAAAATGGCTGTCCCACATCCCACGCGGCTCTGGGCCACTTCTGTGTGGGTGTCCGGTTTGACAGCAGAGCACTGACGGTTACGAGCCCAGCGGCTCTAGGCAGGGATGCCGCTTTGCCATGCGTTAGCTCTGTGACCTCGGGCAAGCCACTCACCTTCTCTGAACCTGTTTCCTCACCTGGAAAGTGGGACTCGTGACAGAGCCACCTGACCAGGCGTTGTGGGATGAAGGGAGGGGACGCGTGTGCCACGCCAAGCTCAGTGCCTGGCCCATCCCAGGAGCCCGATAGACAGCAGGTCTTCATCACTGTTGACTCGGGGTGGGGACTTCACAGGTATTTGTCGAATGCTCCTGTTTGCTTATCCTGCAGCCCACTGTCCCGTAGAGACCCCGCGTCCAACCAGGGCTGGCCAGCCCACCCCTGCCAAGACCCGCAGCCGCTCCTCTTTGCTGAGAGTCACAGCAGGGTATTCTTCCACAGTAGTGCCGCTTCGAGAACTGAATCCGGGCTGGCGCTGGGCTAAGCACTTTCTGTGTGTGACCCTATTTAGTTCCCCCGACAGTGCTGTCAAGTAGATTTTTGATTACCGTCAGTTTAGAAATGGGGAAACTGAGGCGGCTGGAGGCGAGACAACTTTTCCTGGTAGAACCAAAACTTGACCCCAGAGTCTGAGCCGTGACCCCTGGTTCTCCCTCTTCTGGGCTAAGTGGCAGGGGCCGCTCTGCCTGTGGGGTCAGCCCCCCAGGAGCTTGGGGAGGTGAAAAGCAGGAAAGCCGCCCTGCTCCAGTTCTGGTTCCGGAGCCACGCCAGTGGGAGGCTGGAAGGAGGCCCCCACCCCATCCAGCGGAAAATCACCATATCCGCAGTGCGGCAGCCCTGGCTGCAAGCATAAGCTGGTTTGTGATTACCATCAGGTGACATCTCCCCCGGGCGCCCTCTTAACAGCGGTCTCACTCTTGACCCGGCTATGGCTTAGGACATCCCGGTGAGAGTGCTAGCTGTTAGCTCCAAGCTCAGCTCCCAGTTCTGAAGCTTCTGAAGTCCTTAGGAGCCCCCACTGACCGGGCCAACGTTACTGGTTTGGAGGGTCCTTGTCATCCAAGCCACACCTGTTAGAGCCCATCAGTGAGTGTTTGCCTGAGTGACCAGAAAGTGGCATTTGGTCTTCCTTCTGCCAGGAGGAAGCCAGGAGGATTAATCTGGAGTAGCTACAGCCACTTTGCCATCCTGAGAGAAGAATCTGGTAGAGAACAAAGCTCACAAAGGAAGGAGAGCTGAGGGATGGGAAGAGATGGCTTGGGTCCTGATGACACCATTAAGCTCCCGGATCAAGCTGTTTCTGAGGGCAAACTAGCCGTCGACTTGTCCGTTAAGAAAAGCTAACCCTGTTAGTTTAGCCACTTTGGGTTAAGGTTTTTGTCACTTACAATTAAAGGATTCCTAACTGCTCCAACAACTCCAAACTTCCCCTTGAAGTTTGAAAACCCATTTTCAGGGGCCACAGGGAGCCACTGTAAGTTTTTGAGCTGAGGAGTGGCACGCTCCGAGCCTCACTCCAGACAAAGTCGAGGAAGACAAGAGAGCAACCTGGCCCACACTCACCCTGACTTGGCTCTGCCGCCTTGTCTCTCTGCCTGTTGCCTCCATCTGCCATGGAGAGTGATGCTCTGAGCGTCTACCCATTCTGGCACCGGTTCCCCTCACAAGCATCTGCTCCGTGAGAGAATGAGCCTCACATCAAAGCGGCGCGGCAGCTTTCCTTAAACAAAACAGCCCTTCCCCTCCCCGCTGCCTCGCGAAGGCAAGAAACCTCATTTAGCCACCTGCAAATGTCCTTTCATGGTCCCAAGTCATTATGGGATTGCTTTGATGGGGGGCCGGGCGGGGGTGGGGGAGACACATTCCTCCATTGCAATTAACTTGTTAGAGACTGACGCCCAGCCCAGCCCCCTGCCTGCTAGGGGCGTTCGGTGGGTACGATGAGAGCCTGGGTCCGCGGGCTTCTCAGGCGAAGACCACCTGAGCGGGGGCCCCAGCTCCTTGCTGGCTTTAGCGATGTTCCCATCGAGGATAGCTCTGACTTTTCCACACATGCCACCAAACACCGAATGCCATGTCTCTGCTGTGGCACAGTGAGGAGGCTAAGGGCTGAGCACTTGGCATCCGATGGCTTCATCACTCTGCAGCTGTTGTCAGCTCAGGCCACTTTTCCCTCCTGCTTCTCATCTGTAAAATGGGGTCGAGGATGCCCACGAAGAGGCCGCAGCACGTCCGGCCTCTCTGTGCTAGACGCTACTGTCCTTACTAACGAAGAGCAGGCTTCCACCCCAGGAATCCCAGAAGAACGACACGGCCAGTTTTGTCACCAAAATGGTCATGAGAAAGCTCAGTGCCCGGGGCTGTGTGAGCCGTGCGCTTGGCTCCTTCCCTGCCAAGGGCCATCCCCGCTGTTGTGACGGGGAAGCCATCACAGAGCTGCTTCCCCAGTCGTGGGAGTGGCTGTCCCAAGCCTGTCTCTCCGCCCCAGAACTTTCGACCCATGGACTTCAGGACTGGGAGGACTTCCTTGGGGTCTTCGGGGTCCCTCAACACCCCCAGCCAATGCTGACTCCTGGGATCACTCGCCCTTGCCTAGGAACACACAGGTTTGAGGCCCGCTGAAAGTTCGGTCCCTGCGAATACTGAAAACCTGGGGTGCTGGGGAGTTGGTCTTCTCGTGGCTTCAGGAAAATCTTATTGTGCCTCTCTCCTGTCGACTGTCACCTCCTCCAGGTAGGTCCCTGACAGTGGCAGTTAGGGCCTGTCTGCTCCGTAGAGGCTGTCTGCCTCTCTCTTTGCCAGCCCTAAGTAGCCAAGGGGAGGTGGGTTTTAGAGAGTGTGGGTCCTCTGTCCTTGCTGGTGTGTCTGGCTCTCTTGGCCCTTGGAAGAGACTTGGGGCAGGCGGCAAGGACAGATTTGAGTTTCAAAGTCCCTGCCGTGTCTTCAAGGCCTGCGGAATCTGGTCCCCACCAGTCTCTGGGTCTTACCCTCACGCCCAGCACAGTAGCCCTTCCAGCCCCATTTTCCAGGTCCTTTGCACCAGAGCCTTTGCACATCCTGTTCCCTCCACCTGGAGCCCCCTTCCCATAACTCTGGCTCCTTTCTATCTCAACATCTCTTCCTAGGAGGACTTCCCTGGCTGTCCCTGCTCCCAGTCTGAGGCAGGGGCCTTTACCGCTGCCCTTGACATGCCCCATAGGTATTCCCTCTCTGGTGTGTTCTCTCTTATTACCTGGGGTTATTTATCCCTTGCATCCCATCGGCACCTGAGAGTATAGGACTCACAAGAGCGATGGATAGAGTATCCCTTGTTTTAGGGTAGAACCTGGCCCCATGTCTGGGTGAAACATCCTGGCTCCTTGGCAGCACACAATGGTACCTAATAATTAACTCTCCAATTAGGCCCATAATAGAGTCTTAAACGAAGGCTCGTTTGTAATGAGACTGTTCACAGAAGGCCTTCACGCCGGCCCCACTGCTCCAGAGCTCCTACCGTGGCAGCTGTGTGACAGAGTCCCTGCTTTTGCTAACAGGGAGCCCGGCCCGTCACCCGCATCCTAGCCGGGCTCGCCCTGCCTCTAGCCTCCTCTGGCGTCCGGCCTGTGTATGCTGTGTCCCAGGTAAGGGCAGGGGGCCCCTGGGCCGCTCTGGCCTCACTGCCCTCTGCCTTTCTACGAGGCTGGGGTTGGGATAAGCTCTGGGAAAATGCATCTCTCTGAGCAGAAGCCCCCCTCATTACGGAGACACCAATTGGCTCCGCCGCTGAAAGACTTCAGGTTTCGGAACGTTAAGACTTAATTGCCTTATGGACACGGAAAGAATGGAAGGGCTTCTCCAGGGAGTGGTTTCTCTCCTCGCCTTTCTCTCTCCCCCACTGGATGATGACAGAGCTTGTGACTGATAAAAGGGGGAGGCGAGTCCCCTCCTGGGGGCCGTGACAGGTTCCCCAAACCCTGAGGGCCGCACCCTCCCGGATCCGTTCTTCCTCCGGCTCACTTCTCAGAAGTGATTTCTGGGGTGGAGAGAGTCAGGTAGTGGCGCCTGGGGCCAGGGACTTTCTCAGCGCCGGGACCGAGTCTCAGCCACTTTCCCCAGCACCCCAATCCTAACGGGCCGTGAGCATCTTGCAGGTTTGGATTCTTGGTAAATTTTCATGTGAAGTCAACGCGAAGAGTAAACAGCAGCATGAAATTCACTGTCCCGGTCTCTCCTACCTCCCAGTCAAGCTGACCTCCCTCCACTCACTTCCCTGCTCACCCCCTCGCTCTCCTCCTAACACCCCAGCTCAGCCCACCTGGGGCCTTCACCCTTGCCCATTCCCCTCCCTGCAAACCGCAACTCCCAGACGTCTGCGTGACTCACTCCTTCCTGTCACCCGGATGTTGCTTCCCACGACCCTGAGGACCCGCCCTCTAGAACGCCAAGTACACCTTTCAGAGGGCACTGTCCCAGGTTCATTTCTCGGTGTGTTTATCAAGTATCAGTCTCCCCTCACTGAAACGCAAGCTCCCATGAGCTGGCCTGACTGTCCGCTGGGGTCTTCCAGGTGCCTAGTGTGGTGCCTGGTGCGTAAATATTTGTGGAAAAATAGGATGCAACTTTTCTTTCTTGACCCACAAATGCTCTTTCGGCCTCGTAGAAAGCTTGCCTGGCCGGAAAGGCCCCCTCCTAGGACTTTGCTGTTGACAATGGTGCCTTCTTGAAGTCACCTCCATTTCCAAGCTTGGCCCAGTGGGGCCAGGATAACGAAGCTGTTTTAACATAAATAATTTGCTTCTGAGGTGTAAGAAATGGGGAATATTTTTAGAAGGCCTGCCCTCCTAGGGGAAGTAAATGACTTATGAAAACGGGATTTTTCAAAGTGGCCTTCAAGAGAAAAGGGAGCCGTGTGTGATGGCCAAAATGGAATTCTATGAATTAGTGCAACTCATTATTCCGGCCGTGCGCGCACACACACACGCACACACACCCGCTCATCCGCTCACGTTTCCTCCTGCCTTCCATTTCATGGTCTTAGCTCAAATCTGAAATAAAACCACCACAGCCCTCCTCCCCTGGCCCTCAGCGGCGGCCTGTCTGATTGGATGCCTCCCACAGCCCTGAAGACCAGAGCTTCAAGGAGGAATCTGCGGGGACACGCTGAGCCCTCGCTTCTTAAAGTGTGCGCCGTAAGTTACCTTGAAATGTTATATTAAAAAAAAAAAAGTATTTTAGGTTCAACAGACACTTGGGTTCCTGTTAACAACTCATTTAAGGAGAAAGTGGGGGGAAGGCATTCAGTTCAAGGCTTCTTTGACGACGTGAACCTCCTTACTTTGAATCCTTACAGTGTGGATGGGATGAAAGATTCCGTGGAGACGCACGTGGGTAGACGCGCAGGTGAGAAAGACGATGTTCGCGACAACAGAGTCGCGGGCATCTTGGGATGGGCTTTGTCTGGCCAATAATGGGGAATAGATATTGGCGGGAGGGAGAATGGGAGACCCAGAAAACCAAGGCACAAAAACCACTTTTGTGGCCATTGTGTTTCCACTGGACTCTTGATCTAGGGAAGACGTGCTGTTTGGAGAACTAATAAGGCGACCGGCCCCTTTGATGAGGCACGTTCTGAAAACCAAGCTCTGGAGGAGTCATCCATTGCCGGCTCCCTGAGGCCTTCCTCCCCTCGTCTACAAAATCTGGCCTCCAAGGGGGCTTGGATGTGTCTTCTGCCCATCACTTCTGAAGCCCCAGACAACCAGCCCTGGGCTCTTTGTCTGGAAGAGTCGTGGTGGCTTCCCATTGTCCACAGGCTGAGGCTATCACTCCAAACTCTCAGGCTAGCAACCAGGGTCTACCATGGGTTGGCTCCAGTTGGCCTACTTAAGTCCCCACACCTACTTCCAACACAGCCATCTCCTTCCTCGTTCCGCCGTACTCTCCTCCGCTCCTCAGAAAGTCACCTTCTCCCATAGTCTTTCCTCATCTTGTCTAAGGTCTACGCGTTCTGACAGACCTGACTCCCAGGCTCCTCTGAGACTAGCTCATCCTCACTGAACTCCTGTTGTGGGTTCTCACACACTGACCTTACGTGCATTTGACCCACCTCACTGATTGACAGTCTGGCCTACTCTCCCGAAAAGACTGTCAGCTTCCCAGGCCACCTGCCTTGTAGGTGTCAGCACATGACCCAGGGTGAATGAAGCATTGGCCTCTTCTAAACTGCGAGAAGTAGCCCGGCTCTGGACCAGAGAGACAGAATGATATGGATTCACTGCCTTCTCCTGGGGATCCTCCCTTCCTGAGGTTGGGGAGCAGGACTTACAAGGAATGGCCACCACGTTGCCGTGTGTCCATCTGCGAATCACTCTAAAATCTGGAGGACCACTGGTCCCTGGGAAAAGCCAAAATTTTTCAGCTTCTCAACACTGTTCCAACTCTTTCTATTCTATAAAGGCTCACTCAGTCAGTAAATAGTTGCTGAATTCCCCATGATGTACCAGGCACAGGGGATTTGGGGGTGAATATGCCAGATATTGTCCCCATTCTCTTGGGACTTACGATGAATCAAGAAGCACAAGAGGATTGATTGCAGTTGTGATAAACACCATGCAGGGGAGGAGGAGGCTGCTCTAAAAGCCTTCGGAGGGATACAAGCACTGCTTCTCAAGGATCTGTTCCACAGGTGGCGGGGTCTGAGCAGGCTGCCCCACTACGGCGGCAGCGGGGAGCCCCGAGATGCCTGGATGGACCACTTGATGGAAAGCTGAGTGTAGGAAGGCCGATAGAAGGTCAGCTCTGACTGGAGGTCTGTGGTGAGGCTGGTTCTCTGAGCACAGGTGGAGAAGTATCTTCAGGCAGGGATTGTGCCTAAGGTTGTTATGAATGTGGGTGGGGCCAGAGCAGGAACCAGCCGTCCCTCTGTTGAGGCCATAGCCAGAGAAGGTCTAATGCTCTCTGATGCTAAGTGTCTTCTGCTCTCTAAAACAAGGGCCTCCTTTTCTTTCTTTCTTTTTTTATATTTTCTTTTCTTTTTTTTTTTTATAATTTATTGTCAAACTGGTTTCCATAAAACGCCCAGTGCTCATCCCAACAAGTGCCCTCTTCAGTGCCTGTCGCCCACTCTCCCCCTCCCACACCCCCATCAACCCTCAGTTTGTTCTCAGTATTTAAGAGTCTCTTACGTTTTGTCTCCCTCCCTCTCTGTGGCTTTTTGTTCCCCCTTTCCCCCTCCCCCATGGTCTTCTGCTAAGTCTCTCAAAGTCCACCTATGCATGAAAACATACGGTATCTATCTTTCTCTGACTGACTTATTTCACTTAGCATAATACCCTCCAGTTCCATCCACGTTGCTACAAATGGCCGGATTTCATTCTTTCTCATTGCCACGTAGTATTCCATTGTATATATATATACAACACCTTCTTTATCCATTTGTCAGTTGATGGACACTTAGTCTCTTTCCATGATTTGGCTATTGTCGAAAGTGCTGCATAAACATCGGGGTACACGTGTCCCTGTGCATCAGCACTCCTGTATCCCTTGGGTAGATTCCTAGATTCCTAGCAGTGCTGTTGCTGGGTCTTAGAGTAGTTCTATTTCCATTTTTTTGAGGAACCTCCACACCGTAAGGGCCTTCTTTTCAACAGGCCCCCGAGTCCCGTGTCATTCAAGGCCTCACTAACATCACCCTAGTGGCTACCGATCATCCCCTTACCGGTTCTATTTCACTGCCTTGGCTTTTCTATTAATTAAAGCTAGTGAGCTGTCATGTATCATGGCTTCTGCAAGTGTTCATCTGTACGATCCCACGGTGAGTTCCAGGAGAATTAGAATCACATCTAGTTCAGGGCGCCTGGGTGGCTGAGTCGGTTAAG
Organism: Paguma larvata; assembly: GCA_030068075.1. Lineage (NCBI taxonomy): Eukaryota > Metazoa > Chordata > Mammalia > Carnivora > Viverridae > Paguma > Paguma larvata. The sequence goes on along the minus strand of CM057841.1, from coordinate 27,433,544 downwards.
CATCCGACTTTGGCTCAGGTCATGATCTCTCAGTCTGTGAGTTCAAGCCCCGCATTGGGCTCTGTGCTGACAGCTCAGAGCCTGGAGCCTGCTTCAGATTCTGTGTCTTCCTCTCTCTCTGCCCCTCCCTGCTCATGCTCTGTCTCTCCCTCTCTCAAAAATAAATAAACATTAAAAAAATTTTTTTTTAAAAAGAATCACATCTAGTTCTTCTTTGGGTAGCAGGGATCCTAGATGAGGGCATAAACCAGGTGAAGCAAGTATCTGGCATTCATGCTACCACCACTTGCTAGTCCAATGGCCATGGCAGACATTATTAATCGATCCCTACGCTCATTTCTGCTGTGCTTGCACAGGATTTCAAAGCACCTTTGCTTTTAAGAAGCATCTTCCCTGGCCACCCTCTGAGGGAGGTCACCCCTCCCCCAGTTTTTTCTATGACTAAATCCATTCTTTTCTTCACAGTGCTCACCATGCTTAGTAATTCTGTATTTTAAAGACTTATTCAAGAGCCGTTTCCCCAGCTAGCTTGTAAGCTCCATGCAGTGGGATCATGTCTGTTTTTGCTTATCACAGGATCTCTGGGGCCGAGCAGTCTTGGTCACATGGAAGAGCTCAGGAAATATTTGCTGCAAATGGACCTAAAGAGAGAACGTGGGTCTCCTTGTCGACATACCTGGGTTGAGTCCAGGCCCAAGCTCTGCACTTTGCTAACTGGGTGTGCTGGGCAAGCCCCTCCTGTTCTTCACACCAGTGCCCGGAGCTGTTTAAGTGGGCATCTCCTACCTCAGAGGTGCCAGCAGATCTGGGACAAAGCCTGTACCTCTGCGCCTGGTGACCATAGGGAGTTTTATCTTGGACTTGAGAGGTGTGGTTTACTTTGGAGCTGTGGGCTCACAGTGGGCAGAGCTGCAGGACTCTCCCTCCCAGCGAGGTCCTGGGCAGCAGCCTCTGCAGCCTCCTGGAGCCTGTAGGGCAGGGACCTCGGCTCTCAGGCACTGGGCTCTGTGGCCGGAGGTGCAGGCCCTTGACTACTTATGACGTGGCGTGGCATTGCTGCCTGAATCTTACTCCCCTCCTCCTTCACCAGCTTCCACTATGGGAGAGGAGGGAGAAGGGTGCTGGGTACGCCCCTCTGTTGTTTCTACAGCTGGGGCCAGACGGCCCTCACTGCTCTGGGGATCCAAGCCCCCCTGAGCCTGTTTCTCTGCAGACTTGCCCTGCTCTGGCCAGCGAAGCCTGCCTAATGCGTCCTAAGGGACATGGATGCCTTAGGCAAGGCGGCTCCCTGGGCCCTGCTGAAGCTCCTAGTCCGCTGGCCTAGAGCCAATGGGAATTCGTATATGTCTGGGGTGTGTGTGGGGGGGCGTGGGGGCCTCAGGGATGAACCAAGTGGATCAGTTGGGCTCTGACTGGTGGTCTCCAATGCCAGAAAGGGGCAGGGCGTGGTGAGGTTGGCCTGGGCCAGGTGACACTGGGAAGAGATACCCCTGCTCCCCACCCCTCCACCCTGTCCCCTGGCCCTCAGTAGGGGTGCAGGGCAGGGTCTTCCAGGAGTCCGGCCTTTCCCCTAGAAGGACAGGCTTCATGACACATCCTCCCAGGAGGCCAGTTAGCTGGGGGAGTGGGTCCTTCCTGCAGACACCAGGCCCATTCCCCCTTGGCCGCCAGATGCTGGGGTCCTGGGGGCAGGAGGCAAAGGCAGGCCTGGGAGCAGGTCTCACAGAGGCAGTCAGTGCTCAGGGTGCGTCAGAAGCTTTCTCTGCCCAGGCTTCTCGTCTTCTCAGCCGAACCGACTCCCTGAGCTGCCCCAAGCGCCCTTCCTCCCATCTCTGCTGGTGAACTTCTACTTCCCCTCAAGGTCCAACTCAAATATCACCTCCTCTGAGAGGCCTCCCTTGACTCTTTCAGCCAAGGTGACTTGCTACCTTCTTGGGTTCCTACCCGCGTTCCATTATGGTGCACGTCCTCAGTGAGTAATTACTAACGACCGTGACATTCTTATCTTCGGTCTTCCTCTAGACTGTGAGCTCCATGTCATTTCTGTTTGTCTTCCTCCATGTCTCTTTCTTCCTAAAATGGCACCTGTGGTGGCCAGTCCCCACGATGGCCCCTAGCGACAGTCAACTCCTGATCTTCATGCTGTTGTTCCCCGTCACGCTGAATGAGGCTGAGCTGTGTGACCGCAGGACCTTGTCTCGGCCTTTTGAGGCAAGAGTGTGGAGGGCCATGAAGCATCTACCTTGCTGTATATTGGATTGTCTGCTCAGAGGAAGCAACCATGTCATCAGGGCAGGCCCATGTCAGTGGGGCACTGAGGCCGCGCAGCCCACAGCCAGCCAGCCAGCCAGCTGCAGCTAGCCACCCCTGTGATGAGCCAGCTTGTCCACGGGGCCTGGCCAAGCCTGCAGGTGACTGGCAGGGTGACTGCCGCCTCATGAGCACTCCCGAGCCAGAACCTCCTGCCAAGCTGCCCCTCCACTCCCGGCTGACAGAAACGGTGGGAGAGGGTCAAGGTCTCTTGCTATTGGGGGAAAATTCTTACCTGGCAGTGGATAACGAATAAATACCTCAGTTTCCTTTGGGGGACTACCCCACTTCCCCTCGTGTGGCTTCAGTGGAACTGCCTCTCATGGTGCTGCGTCCTCCCTGGGCCGAGGCATGGAGCCCTGAGCCGGAGACTGCAATCAGACCCTCTCCCTGCAATTTGTATCTCAGCAGAGATACTAGTCCAGGAAGTGGTGAGGCTAATTCTAGAAACTACTTGATACTACACACACACACACACACACACACACCATGCATTGTATACACACATATACATACAACACGTATGTGCACACAAACACACATTTACACACAAAGGTATGCACACAAGCAAGCATCCTATATATGTGCACAATGCATTGTACCCATCCATGTGTGCACGTAAGTATGCACACGTGTGTGCACAACTACACGTACATACGTATACATACACCTAGGCATTACATACACATGTGCACACACACACACGCATTTTCTTCTTTTGCCTATTGACTGTTTCTGGCAACCAAATACACTGAATTGGGACAGCCTCCTCCCTATCACCATCCACACAGTACTGCCAGCCATCGCACCAGTCGCCGAAGGCCCCCAAGTGCCCAGAACACACACTATTCAGTAAGCGCTCAGCCACTGTGTTGAATAAATAAGAACCCAGAAGTATGAACGATGTCAGGGCCATTTATTGTGATTTAAATTTGTGTTTTGTTTGCACTCTGGGAGAAGAATTTAAAAGCCTGAGAATTCTGTATGCTTGGTTCTCTAAATTTCTTCCTCCCTCCCCTCCCGTCCCAGAGCCAGCAGCTCTCTCACTATCCACAGGACGCTTCTGTTGCCAGGCCAGGGGCAGAAGGTGTCTGCGGACAGCCCAGCTGCCTGGGTCTGGTAACCTAGGGACTGGGGGAGAGGAAGCATAAGCCATGGAAAAAGGAGCCAGCACAGCTGTGATGGAGATGTATCTTCGTCGCTGGCAGCGTCCTGGAGATGACAGGTCCATCCTGGGAGCTATGGCTATGTGGCCCTTCTCACAAGCCAGGATCACAGCCTAGGGGCCTCCCATTCGGAGAGCTGGAACGTTTAGGCTCTTGTGCGCTGTGACCCACAGTGATTCAGCAGTGACCGGTGTAGACTGACACCAGGGACTGGGAATCCCACACACCCCGGCATACTGCTCCTATATCCCAGGGCCTGGGGCTGTGACAGAGGGAACGCCACCCATGACAGAAATCGAATTCCTCACCAGTCTAGCATGGCAGGGGCACAAAATCAGATTGATAGTAATTGGATTTAGAAAGATGTGCTATTTCTTTTATACCCAGGTGTGTGGAATAAGGCTCAAAGCTCTCCGTGGCAGGAATTTTTCTTTTGGTCTGTTTTATTATCGTATTACAGAGCCTAGTACCTTGCCTAACACACAACAGGCATTGGAGAAACATTAACGTATAAATGCACAAGTAGAAAATAATTTATTGGGTGTCCATAGAATGCTAGAGATGCTATAGAAACTTCTCTTAGATTCTTCTTTCACAACCGCCCTAGAAATTTGGTATTCTTGTCCATGTTTTCTATTCTTTCCTTCCCTCCCTCCCTCCCTTCCTCCCTCCCTCCTTTTCTTCTCCCCTCCCTCCCTCCCTCCCTCCCTTCCTTCCTTTCCTTCCTTCCTTCCTTCCTTCCTTCCTTCCTTCCTTCCTTCCTTCCTTCCTTCCTTCCTTCCCTCCCTCTCTCCCTCCCTCCCTTCCCTCCTTCTCTTGTTTCAGCTTCCTAATGCATTTACACATTCTTATAAGCAATATATTGTTTATATGCATGTATTTTTATTTTATATGAAGGTTAGTGTGTAACATCTCACCCCGTTTCCCATCTTTTCCATCCACCATAGTTTACTGTCCACCTTCCCATGCATGGGATGGCCTCCAGCTCCCAAGCACCTGTTAACCCCTGGGCAGGAAGTGGGGGACACCCTCCAATATATCTCCTGTGATGGGACTTCTTCGGAGTATATCCCCAAGAGTGGAATTCCTAGTCTCTGTGATGTCTGTGTGTGACTTCACCAAGTAAGGCCACAACAGCCTGGACTATCTACCAGCGAGGCTTGAGGCTCCTTTATTTCCGTATCTGGGCCAACACTGCATTCTCCAGCTTACTAATATTTTCCGGTCTAATTAGGTATAAAGTGATACCTCATTGTTGTTTTAAATTGCATTTCTTGTCCCCGTTTTGGGGGAAGAATTGAAGCTTCTGAGAAGTGATGTGCCCAGGGGTCCTCAGCTGGTGTATGCGTACTGGGGCTTTGCCCGCCCTCTCCGGACTCAGGCTGCAGTCACCTGGGGTTTCGCTGCCCCTTACCTGGGCTTGACTGCTCTCCCAGCAGACGCCCCACTCTGTGGGTGCAGGGCTTCTGCTGTGATGGAGCGCCACCTGGTGGCGCTGAGGGGAAACTACCGCTGTGGATGGGAGGGAGAGGCGGAGGCGGGGGACTCTGAACCACCTCACTTTTGAGGCTCCCATTGTTTTTTTTCCTCATTTTTTTGTATTTGTATTGTAATTTTTCTTTTTCTTTTCTTTTTCTTTTCTTTTCTTTTCTTTTCTTTTCTTTTATTTTATTTTAAAGAGAAAGAGAGAAACCAAGAAACAGACTCTCTCTTTTTTTAAATGTTTATTTCTGAGAGAGCACGAGAGAGCAGCGTTAGGTGCGGAGAGAGAGAGGGAGGGAGACACAGAATCCGAAGCAGGCTCCAGGCTCCGAGCTGTCAGCACAGAGCCCGACGTGGGGCTCGAAATCACAAACCATGAGATCATGACCTGAGCTGAAGTCCGACGCTTAACCGACTGAGCCACCCAGGCGCCCCTCATTTTATTTTTTTATCGAAACATAATTAACCTATCACATGTTAATTTCTGGTGTTTTTCTTGTGATGAGAATTTTCAAGATCCGAATATACAGCAACCCCCAAACATACAGCACCCCATTATTAACCTAAGTCACTATGATGTACACACCTCCCCAGGACTGGAAGCTTCTATCCCCTGGCCACTTTAACCTCGCAGGTGGAGGAGACCCAAACTGCTTCACTTTTGAGGCTATTTATTATTGTTTTTAGCAAACAAAACCGGAACGCTTGTTTGTATACTCTTAAAAATATACTTTTATTATTTAAAAAACTTTTAGTTAAAATCTTTTTTTTTTTTTTATGTTTATCTTTGAGAGACATAGAGGCACAGCGTGAACAGGGGAAGGGCAGAGAGAGAGGGAGACACAGAATCAGAAGCAGGCTCCAGGCTCTGAGCCGTCAGCACAGAGCCCGATGCGGGGCTCGAACTCACAGACCGTGAGATCATGACCTGAGCCGAAGTTGGCCGCCCAACCGACTGAGCCACCCAGGCGCCCCTAAAAACTTTTTAAATGTTTATTTATTTTTGAGACAGAGAGAGACAGAGCATGAGTGGGGGAAGGGCAGAGAGACAGGGAGACACAGAATCCGAAGCAGGCTCCATCCAGGCCCTGAGCTGTCAGCACAAAGTCCGACGCAGGGCTCGAACTCACAGACCGTGAGATCATGACCTGAGCCAAAGTCGGACGCTCAACCGACTGAGCCACCCAAGCGCCCCTTAAAAAAATGTGCTTTTAATTGAAGTATGTATATCTGCCTAAAAGGCACAAACCCCAAGTATACACTGAATGAACTTCCCAAGTGAACGCCTGTGTAACCAGCACTGCCGATGCCCCTATAGCCACTACACACCCTCTTCCAAGGGCTGCCACTCTGCTGGCTTCTAATATGGTAGACTGGTCCTGCCTGGGGTGGGGGGCCTGTTGTATACAGGGAACCATGTATGGCTGTCCTCATTTCCGTATCTTGCTACTTTTGCATGATATTGTGTGCTTTATTCATCCATGTTTGTTCATTCTTGTTTCTATGCAGTCCTCCATTGTATGAATACACTGCTAGTTAATCTTTCTACTGCTGATGGATGTTTGGGTTGAATCCAGTATCTGGCTATATTGAATGAAGCCACATTCTAGGACAGTCTTTTGGTGCACATAGTTGTACAATCCTGTGAAGTACGTATCTCGGAATGAATACTGGACCACAGTACAGGAGTATACGCAACTTTTGTAGATGTTGCCAGTTCTCCAGAGTGGTTGCACCAACCTGCCCTCCCAATGGCATGGTGAGTGTTCTCTTTGCTCTACGTTTTCTGCTATAATTGGGATCGTCCATTCTGGTGGGGGTTAGTGGTATTGCCTTGTATTTTTCATCTGCATTCCGGATAACTAATGAAATTTCTTATGTTTATCGGTCACTCAGCTAACATTTTTGCGAGGTGCCTACACAAGACTTTTGCCCATTTTTTTTTATCGAGTTACCCGCCTTTTTCATATTGACTTATCGGAGTTAAAATACATCGTCTGGGTATGAGCCCTCATATCTATCTTCTCCCACGTGGGTCACTTGCCTTTTCACTCTCACTCATGTCTTTTGATAAGCGGAAGTTCTACTTTCAATATGATATAATTTATTAATAGTTTAATTTCTTACTGAAAATTTTGTGTTTCAAAACAATTTTTTTGCCTACCCCAAGGTCACGGAGATTATCTTCTATGCTTCTTCTAAAAGCTTTCACAATCTGCATCCATCTGGAACTGATTTTTGCATTGGGTGAGAGGCGGAGGGTTGATATTTTTTTCCATATGGACATTTAATTGACCAGCCTGATTTATTGAAAAGATTGTCTTTTCACCAGTGCACTGCAGTGTCACCTTTGCCATAAACCGGGGGCTGTACCTGTGTGAATCCGTTCCTGGTATGTGTGTGTTTCTGTATGTGCTGATAACTGCTAGAAAAGGCAATGGCAAGGCCATTTCAGAGTTTATAAAATACTAATGTGCACTGTGCTGCAGGTGGTGCTGTCTGCCAATGAACTCTGGCCTGGGGTTGCTGATAAATGTTCTTTTCTCAATGCTGTCTGTGAATCTTGGGGCTCACTGAAGCTCATTTGGTTAGAATGTCAAGAAGCTGAACTGGAGACTCCCTGTGCCTGTGGACCCCCCGCAGAGGAAAGCCCTGGGGACCCCATGAGAGCACCCAGGTGGCCGTAGCAGCTGAGGGGTGGAGCAAGTCTCTCCTCTGCATTCATTTCCCCTCTCTTTTCCAGTCCCTACTGAACCCCAGGGAAGCCTGCAACCTGACTCTGCTGGAGCACCTGGGGTCTGAGAGGTGAGGGTCCCAGGGTAGCTCCTGCCTTGAGGGTGTGGGAGCACCAAGCAGTCCCTTGAAGATGTGGCATTCAGCTCCCCACAGAACCAAGTCCCACATGGGCAGGGTGGGGGTGGTGTACAAGATCTGTGATGTGTGTGTGTCCCCAGCCAGTCCCTCAGCCCTTTGTCCCTCCCGATGTCCCTCTGGGGACTCTGGGTCTCCATTTCTCATTTCTTCTAAGACTCCTTTTCTAAGAAGCCCTTTCTAAAGAGTCTTCTTTTGGTGGGGAGACCCACGGTCTCTCCCAAATCAGTTCTGATTTGGGTCAAGGACAAACGTTACATCGGCACAGTGATCCATGCAGTCTAGCCTTGTTTTCTGATCACTACTGTCTAAAAGGGATGCACCAGGTCTGATGGCATGGGGTTCCAGAGGATGTCACCTGGGGGGTGGGCAGAGATCCAACAGCAGAGGGAGCCAGTGGCGGCCTGGGGGAGGAGCTGCCTAGAGGGCCACGCTGGGGATTTGCGCGAACACCTTTTTAGCGTCTATCTCCCCTTCGACCATGTGGGGGTGGATGTCCACGTTCATGCCTGCGTCCTTGCACAGCTTGAGCAAGGTTCGAATGTTGTTCTTGGACAACCTCAGGTATCTGTGCGAGACAAGGGCCAAAGAGGTCAGTTGAGGGTGGAGCCGCTGTGGTTTCAAACTTTATTGAAAAGAGCTTAGATTTAAGCAGTGTGGGATCTCTTAAGAAATGGGCTCCGTGGACGTTCTGGAGCTGACAGAGATCTTATGAAAGACTGGGACATCCCACAGAATTGGTGGGAGTTTTTACGGATATAACTCTTTTGGAAAGTAATTTGGCAACATAGATGCCAAGCTCCGCCCCTGTGCCTCCAAGTCCCCTCCCCACCAACTGTTCTTGATCTTTGACTCAGGAACTCCATTCAGGCCTTCAACGAATCCCAAGAAGAGAAGCCAAGGGGATGAAGAGCTATATAAATCAAAGTGTTCGCTTTGGGGTTATCGACAACAGGAAAAGAGGAAATTCTGTCAGTAGAGGAATAGTTAAGCAAATAACAGAATATCCATTTCAAGGACCCTTCAGCCAAAGCTAACATGCCGTTAGGAAAGCAGGTGCAACATGGTGGTCATGATGCCCTATGCCACGTGGGGAGAGACGCCATTGTCGGGGGTTCCATCACTGCCAGATGTGCATAACCTCAGTGATGCCAAGGCCTGGGCCAAGTAGAGAACAGCGGCAATAAAGGCTGAGTCAAATTGTGGGAAAGGGGAGTATTTTCTTGTAATATCATTCCAACAATTTATAAGTTTGGCCATTGATTTAAAATCTTAGCTAAACCCCACAATTCTGACTCCTATTGGAGAGTGGAATTGATCACACCTATACTGTGTGGTCTAGAGAGTGTCTCTGGCATCACATCCCGAGAGCTCTATATTCTACCGGAAGTCTTGACCTTGTTCCCAGCTTTAGTATAAGGAGGTAGACCCCCTTCTTCTCGGACCACCTGCTGGTTGCTTACTTTGCCACAGATGATGGGGGAGGAGCTGGATATTGATATAACTATCGGAAACGGTCTCCTCCTTCAAGGTCTGCCCAGAGCTTACCTGTTCTTATAGACATCTTAGACCGCAGTCTCCAGTCCCATGTCTGGACTACTTTTGCCTGACAGCACCAGTCAGGGTCTGCCCCTTCCGTTCCTGACCAGCACAGCCCCGGAAGGTCTCACACACATGGACATGTGAGCACTCACTAAGATCCCATTATGAACAATTTCATCTTTTTCTTGGATGGCTTGTGGGATGCCATCTCTCTAAATATTCTCTCCTTGGAGGGTAGGAGCCCTGTCCGAATCTCTTTTCTGCCCGCCATGAAGCCCAGGTAGGCTGCCCGTTGGCCAGAGTCAACTAGAATCACCCTGTCAAACTGAAAGCCATAGCCAAAGTCATCCATCCATGGAAAGGTCAAGCTAGAAGCCCCCTTCAGTTGGGGAGGCTGCCATTCCACCCATCCATCTCTCAGCCAGTCAGTGAGCAGAGCAGGACTTTGGAATGGGGTCACTGCATGCCAGGCATCTGAGGCCAATCTTAAACTTACAGATGAGCTCACTGCTGTTCAGTCTACAAGGACTTCCACATTATTCTGTTGTCCATTCCCTCTTTTACTGAAGTTTCTGAATCTTGTCAGTTACATCTTTACAGTAAAAGCTAGCACTGGGCTTAGGAGGGGTGCTTGAATTTGGGGAAACCAGGATAAATACACAAGTGAAACTAGGAGGTCTTGATAAATACACAAGTGAAAAAGAAGACCGTTAGTTAGAGCAGTAAAGAGCAAATGGCTCACACTCTTCACAGTGCCTTCGGGAGTCTAAAACCCCAAACATACAGCAGGTAGCCAACCGAGGGGGGAGGGTGGCCACTGTCACCAGCAACTGGACATCACGGTGTGAAGGCCCTTAGAGAGATTTTCTATTAAAACTAGGCCACAAGGCAACCTGTTCTTTCATTGTGGATAATATTCACAGCTTCTACTGGAAAACATATGGAAATATTGGGAAGGGTGGTAGAAGCGTCCAGAGGCGTGGCATCAAAATGGCAGCACCTAAATGTTGCTCCTCATCCAAGGGCTGGCCCACCAGTAGGTGAGGCTGCTGGAAACCCAGCGGATTCGGCCCTGGATCAGCCCTTCAGGACACAAAGATGGGGCCCCGTCCTGCTGCCGCCGCCCTCCCCTACCCCGGGTGTCTGCACCAGATGGTGGAGACCACCGGCGCAGGGCCGCTCACCGGCAGCTCAGCACCTCCTCCGGCTTCAGCATTCTCGCCATCTCCACCTTGGGCTCGGTGCCCTTCTCCATGAGGCTCTTCAGCTTGCGCTCGTAGGAGGCCTCGGGCATCCTGCTTACCACCCAGTCTCTCAAGAGCGTTGGCTTCCGAGTGCTAAAGAGAGGGTCTTGCAGCAAGGGGTCGATGATGCTTTGTCGATGGTACGGCATGGGCCGTGGAGTGGACTCCAGGGCGATGGTGTCCTTGATGTCTACTTCTGAAATTGGGCAGATGGCACAGCAGGGAATTAGAGCCTGGCACAGGTGAGAGGCAGGGCGGGCAGGAAGGGGTGAGGCCCGCGAGTCTGCACGGGCTTCTAACGATTGCCTGGTGTGAGATACAAGGTCACTTCAAGGCTTTGCAGGCTCTTTTGGGCACTGGCTGAATTCTCACTCATCTTTTCCTCCCTCCTTTCCCACTGCCTTCCCAGCTCCCTCCCTTGCCTTTTGTCTTTAATCCCCCTCTCAACCTTCTCTTCTCTCCCTCCTCTCCTAAAGGGAATCCTAGCCTAGAGGAGGCAGGGGAAGCTACCAGAGACCAACTCTGATGTGGTTTTTAAGGGAAAAACAGATTATGAGATGAAAAGGGGAGAAAAGTATTGCAGGCAGGGGAAATAGCATGTGCACGTATGGGGAACAGCAGGTACAGGCAGGAGGAACAGCATGCACAAAGACACAAATGTATGAAATGAAATGGTGAGTGTCAGATAGTACCCAAATATGGGGTTTGGACTGAATTTAAATACTGTGGGGGCTAGTGCTTGGATAATTTAATTTTTTTCCTTCTTGCTAAATTTACCGCTCAGTATTTTATAGATTTTTTTTTTTTTACTAAAGAGAAGGGAATATTTTCTCCCCATTTCCATTTCTGACTGGTATGACTAGTATAGAGAAAAGACTATTGCTTTACAATGTAGTTTTTTCTAGTCCACTAACAACAAAACCACATTTTATTGTGTCTTTACTAGAATTTCTTGAGTTTTAGAAATATGTAGTCATACCAGGGGAACAATGAAAATATCTTCCTTCTCACATTTAGAAAAATTATATACTCTTCTTGACATATTGCATTTGACAGATGTTCTAACACAATGTCAATAATGATGAGAGCCGTCATGCCTCATTTTGTTCCTTATTTTAATTAAAATAATTAGCATTTCATCATTTAGAATGATACTTGCCACTATTTTTGGTATGCTTTATAATATTTAGCAGCTTAATAATTCCTAGGAATATAAAGTTTTTATTAGCAATCATTGCTTGATTCTACTTATTGCTTTTCTGTCATTTGCTGACACGCTCATATGATTTTTCCTTTATTTTACTAATGGAATAAATTATATTCTTAGATATTCTGCTATTGATAACCTAACTCTTCCTAACAGCTATAAGAAATCCCACTTGGTCATGGTGTGTTATTAATTTCATACATTGAAATAGTTGATATGTTTTCATACATTTGGCGTATTTGCTAAATTAAAAATTTTTTTTTGCATCTATATTACTTCTTTGCAAATATTTTAATATTGTGGTTATGGTGGCTTGTGGGATTAATGCAGGAATATCTGTATGTTATACAGTCCAGAATAGTTGGAGTGACATCAAGATTATTTGTTCTTGAAAAGGTTAGATAGAACCAAGTGGGAAGCCTTTTGTCCTGGTGACTTTTTCAGTGGGAAAGTGTCAATCACCTTTCAATTTTCACTTCAGAAACTGCTCTCCTCAATGTTTCTTTACTATATCAATTAAAAAATTTTTTAATATTTATTATTTATTTTTGAGAGAGAGAGTGAGCATGGGCAGGGGAGGAGACACAGAATCCAAAGGAGGCTCTAGGCTATGAGCTGTCAGCGCCAAACCCAACACGGGGCTCAAACTCATAGACTGTGAGATCATGACCTGAGCCGAAGTCAGACACTCAGCTGGCTGAGCTACCCAGATGCCCCTATGATATCAATTTTAATAATTTATAGTATGAGAGGAAATTATCTATTTCTTCTAGGTTTTCAAATGTTTCGGATAGAGGTGCATATAATATAGTATTCTATTATAGCTCAGTTCATGTATTTCTCATCTTTGCTTATACATTCTTTGCATACCAAATCTTCTACATTTTTACTATTTTTTAAGTTTATTTATTTATTTTGAGAGAGAGAGAGAGAAAGAGAGAGAGAGTGTGTGTGTGTGTACATTCAAGCAGGGAAGGGGCAGAGAGAGGGAGAGGGAGAGAATCCCAAGCAGACTCTGTGCTCCATGCAGAGCCTGATATGGATCTTGATCTCACCAACCATGAGATCATGACCAGAACAGAAACCAAGAGTAGTCAGACACTTACCTGACTGAGCCATCCAGGCACCCCACTCTTCTTTGTAACAATGGTCATGAGAAGTGGATGCTACTCATCATTCGCTTTTTCAAAAAGCTAGCTTTGGATTGATCCTTTTAACTATTTTTTAGCTTGGGTTTCATTAATCTCAGCTGGTATTTATTTAATGTATTAAAGCTCTCTTTTTCACATAAATTATTTCCTCTTCTTGTAATTAATGAATATCTAAAAGTATTAGTTTTTTCGTTCTTTTTTTGCATTATAAAGGCAAGATTATTAGTTTCAGTTTTTGCAATAGATTTTTTTCTGGGGCTAGATTTTTGCCTTTGTTCCCACAGGTTTTGGCAAGAAACGGGCTTATTTTCATGAGTATTTTTTTCCCTTCTGATATAGGGTATTTTAGGAGTGTATCTCTTCATTTCTGACTGTTGAGTTGGGAATATCTTTTAATTTAAGTGTTATTTCTAATTATTGCTTTAGGATAATGCTGGTGGCCCTAAGATCTTTACTTTGTGAATGTTAATGCTTTCTTTGAGGTGAAAATGCAGATGAGTTTTGTAGATATTTTTTAGCCACATAAAAATGCATTCTCTGTTCAAATATAAAGTTATGTCTATTTGATCTATTTGATTAAAAAAGAGGCATATAAAGAAATAAAAGAGGCATATTAAAATCTCCCACTATACTTGTATTTTTGTTAGGTTCTCTTCACGATTCTCAACAGCTATATATTCAGCTACTATATTTTTTGGTGTGTGTAGGCTTAGGATTATTACTTATTCTCTTTAACACTTAAAAATATCCATCTTTTACCTGACATGTTTCTTTTTAACCTTATTTCCACCTCATTTGTTTGTATTTCTTGTTACCTTTCAGCCTATTCTTTTGTCTTCAGTCTTTCTATAATAAACCCAATTTTAAGTGTATCTAGATTCTGATCTGTAAACCAGTTATTTGCTGGATTGGTATCTTGGCTCTTGCCTAAAGCATTTTCTTTTTTCCTTTCTAAGTAGATTGTTCTTCCTGTAAGCTTGCAAGATTTCATCAAGAAAGTCCAGGAATTTTACCGGGCTATGTCTAGGGGGAATGAGTCTAGACCTCCCGCAGTTATGTAAATACAGGGACAGCAGCCTGGAAAGAGGCACACTGTGGTTCGCCCAAGGTCTCATGGGAGTTAGTGGCTGAATTGGGATTCTGTATGCCCAGTATGGTGCTCTGCACTGACAGCAGGTCCCTGGCCGGGTGGCCTTAGCAGTCCCTGTTTATGCGTAGTGCAAATTGGTGCTATGTTCCAGAAGGATCATGAGCTGCATGTCCTCACCAACACAAATGGGAAATTCCTCGAAGAAAGAAGCATAGCTTTTTCTGAGATATCTGAACATTGTCTAAGTCAAGGTAATTCTCATGTAGGAAAAAAGAGTAGTAATATAAATGGTAATGATAATTAAACGTATGAACTAGCATTTATTGAGTGACTTCTGTACCTGGCAGTGTTCAAGGAGCTTTCTAGAAGGGGTGGCACTAGAGTCTTGCAACCATATTATGTCCATTTAACAAATGAGGAAGTTGAGGATCAGAGATGTTAAGTCATGTGCCCATGACACCATAGCTGATTTGTGGTGGATCTAGGAAAATGTGAACCAGGTTGTTGGTCCCTTTTTCTGGGCACCTGACCTGGCTACCATCTTGGCAAAAATGACCCACTTTCTTGAGTTTGTGGCTGAACAGATAACTTAGATTTCTACTGGGCTGTAGTTGGGGCTCCAGGAGCTGGCTCTGTGCTCATGGAGACAGACAGTATCATTGCCCTCCAGCCCTCAGCATGAGGAATGCCCTCCTGCTCTGGCATCTGTGGAATGCCCTAGGCATAGGTGCCCAGGGAGAGAAAGCAAAGCGAGTTCCCCTTTTCTAGTCTAGCCAGCTCAGACTTTGCCAAGATTTACTTTGGAAATGTGCTCCAATTTCTTTCCCAGGGTCTTTTATGGGACCATAGCTGGAGTGACCTTTTACAAACTCAAAACCAACTTGGGGATCCTCTGCGCAGGCCAAGGGGGTTGGCGAAAGAGAAAGGGGAGACAGAAGAGAGTGTTTTCAGGAAGTTCAAGTGTGGGGAGAAGAGAGTGGCCCTGCGGCCCACAGCAGCAGTGTGGCAGCAAGCTGGTGTCTCCTGGGTGCGACAGCGTGGCGGTCGTTGGCGGGATGGAGGTGGGATTTCAGCTGTTAAGAGTAGCGAATGGGAGCTTTTGTGAAAATGAGGAGGGGGACAAAGAGAAGTGGTCTGCATTGAAAAGCACAGTTGCTCAACACAGAGATCGTCACTGCTGTTTTCTATTGGCTTTGGGTTTCGGGAGCTGGAGACAGTTCTGTGTCACCCATTCAGAACACGTGGTGTGTCACAGATTTTGACTTTGTGGCCGTCACAACACTAAAAACGTGGGTGTGTGGGAGTTGTATCTGTACGTACTGGGTGGTCACATTCTAGTCCTGGAGGTGGTAAGGAGAGTCTGATGGCCATTCCCCACGGACTCCTGCTCACCAGATCACACAGAGGCCTCGCTCTGCAGATAGGGGACCCGGGACACCAGGGGATCTGGCTCTTGACAAGGACACCAATGATCCAGGTGCTAAGTGCAGCCAGGGGAGGCCAGGCCCAAGAGTCGTGGTCTAGAATACCTTCACTTGATCCCTATTTATCTCCACTTGGACCCCTGCCTTTAATTGGCTTCATGCTCTTCCTAGGGGCTGCTTTGTCTTGAACTTGACTCCGAAATCAGATCCTGCCCATTCATTTTAGGCCTCTTGCTATCCTGCGTGGGAAGCTCCCCTCGCTGTGCTCAGGCTCAGCCCTGGGTGCCACACCTGGATGCCCAGGTGGTTCCTGAGTGCCTCTGAGCACCTGCTGCAACTGAGCACCTGCTGCCCCCCAGTGGCCATTTGTTGTATTGCATCAGGCTGGAGACACCGTCCGCTCGTGAACTGGGTGAATTCGTCTTGCTGGGACAGGAGTATTGCAGAGAACCAAAGAATTGCTGGCATTTTTGTGCAGTGTTATGAAAGGGATTATTTTATTAGCGGGTATGTGACTTTCTCTTAGGGAAGGAACTGCCTTTGTTTAGGAAATTATCTTGAGAGACTCCTTTTGAGTGTGGACTAAGACAGGGAAACAAAGGAAATTAAGTGATCCTTCGAGGTAAAAAGCCAATGGGGATTGTGGGGTGAGGAAAGCAGAGGATGGAGGAGAGGGAGAGGAAAAACAGAGGAAGAAGGGGCAGCTAGGCAGGCCCAGGAGTAGAGTGACACCAGCGAGGTATCCAAGGGGGCAAAATTTAAGGAGGTGTTCAGTCTCAGTCTCCTGCAAGTGCAAAGTCAACACCAGAGAGTGAGCGCCTCCTTAAATCTTGTGCCAGAGTGCCAGGCTTGGGCTCACTCTGGCTCCAGTGCTGGGGTGGGCAGAACAGCTGAGAAATGTAGGGAAACGTAGCCAGGGGACATGGACAGGGACAAAGGACTTGGAAGAACCCTTAAGAGGCTTTTGTAATCAACTTCTGTTCTGTTTTCTGTAGAATTCTGCCTTGAAATTCTTTTCCTTGGTTGCCCCCAACCTTCAGTAAAGTCTGTTTACACACAAAGGCTTCCTGGGAGAGGTTTGGGGGGAAATGAAGGACACGGGGCTGTGTCTGCTCTGGCAAGGAGCAGGGAAAAGGGAACAACCTCCGGAATGGAGAACCGCAGGTGCTCAGGGGCTCAGCAGGAGCCAGACATGACCCTGGAAGTCACGGAACACTCGGGAAAGGTGTGGGGCCTCCCGCAGGGCCGATGCCTATCTGGTTCCAGAGATGGCACAGAGAGTTCCTGTGCACTCTTGCTCGGTTTCTCCTCGTGTTAACATCTCACACAAGCAAGGCATATTTGTCAAAAGATCATTAAGAACTGAACTTTGGCACAAAGCAGCTTCTTTGGATTTCACCAGTGTTTCCACCTAAGTGTTGTGCTAGGATTCCGTCTGGGATCCTGCACTGCATTTAGAGCCGATCATATCGAAGTCTGACAGGCAAGTGAGCGCAGTCGGGTTACAACGGCTTTGGTGTATTCACTGAAAAGGAAAGGGCGTTCTGCTGGGCCTGATGGGAGCAGTTTTGGGCAGGAGGCCTGGCAGCCCCTACTCAAAGGCTTTCGCCCACTCCTTTCGATTCTTTACCAGACACCTCCTATCCAAGAAGCCAGGCACAATAAGCACAACTGTTTTTCCAACACCGTGGTACAGCTCATTTGAGAATTTTAGCGTATTATTTTTTCTTAGATATTGCTGTTCCTACCATTTATTGAGCACTTAATATGTGTCAGGCTACATGCTTTATGTGCCTCATCTCACCAAAACTCTACTGTGAGGCAAGTCATGTTATTGTCGCATATTCTAGATGTGAAAACTGGCCCCCACAGATGGAGTGACTCACCCGGGATTATACAACTCCAAGTTCACTACAGAGGGGTGGAGCCAAGGTTTGAACCCAGGCAGTCTGGGGAACTAGGGATCTGGCCTACCTCTGCCTGGGTGTGAGAGATACCTGTCAGGCTTCGGGCCAGCAGGGGTGGTCCCTTGCGTGCCACATTGACGTTGTCACGGTACCTAAACTAGTGAGATAATCTGGAACTCACAAGGTTGCCATCACCAAATTGGCTTTAGGAACCTGGGGTACACTCTGCTGGCATCCTGAGGAGAGAACCCCCAGGTGTGCGCAGAGCCTATACATCTACTGGCTTGCCAATCCAGGTCACACCCAGCTTGTGGTGTGATCCCTAAAGAGCCGCGTGGTGCTCCACAACGGTCCAGGGCTGCCGGGCTGTCATGGATGCTGCTGCTTTGACAAGAGCGTGGGTCCCCGTCCCTCTGAGAGGTGGGCAATTATGGAGGACGATTCAGGCATCCTGACTTCCTGTCTAATGGTAGGATGCTGCCCTTACCTGATTTCCTGGCGTTCTCCCTAGAGTGGTTCCCAGGAACCGTGCTGAGGCGTCTTCCCTTTGGATCCACGCCATAGAGCTTTTGGTCCTTGTCCTTCTTGGTGCCTTGCTCAGAGGTCTTGGAGGGGAGCAGGAGAGAAGTTACATTGTGAGGAATGGGACTTGGTGTGGCCTCCTCCACCCTCAAAATGAGCGATTTCAGGGGTTTGCAGGAAGGCAGGCAAAGGGGCCGAAGGACAGACTGCTCTGGGCCCAGGGCAGGCCAAGGGGGCCGGGGTAGCATGATGGCATCCGCTCACCCATATGTCAGTTTTGGTCCCTGCTACTTCAGAGGGAGGCCTTGAGGGGTCATAGAAGCCACAGCCCTCAGGGGCGGGGGGCACTTACGCCTGGGTGTTCTCATCTCTCACCTTCTCAGATGGCATTCCTGAATGGGCTGGGGAGGGCATTGAGAGGGAGGAGACTGGCCCCTGGCAAGAATGAGTCTCCACCACAGGAGTGACAGTGTCCACGGGGCTGGTGGGGTCTGGAGGGGTGAGGGGGGGAGGTGATTCATCTGTGTGTTCGCGTGGAGCAGGGGTGGAGTTTATAGCCTTAAACTGAAAACCATGGAGCCAGGCCTTGTGCAGGAGAGGAGCACGTACCCCTCCTCAACCTGGGGAGCCTGTGTTACCGTCTCAGAGAAGGATACCTGTCGGTTCCCCTTCTGCTGTTTTGGGATGCTTTGGCCTTTCTTTTCTTCCTTCCCGGTTGTTTTAGGGGGTGCCTCCCACTGGGATTTCTGTTTTGGAAAAGACAGAGAGACTTGCTCTGTGGGGAGCGGGCTGCCCCTTTCCCACCTCTAGATTAGGCTGGCCCCCACTCTGGCACTTCCGTCCCCCCCATATACCCCCACAGTTGTCCTGCCTCCAGACGTGCCCCGGTGTCTGGACACTGCTCCCAGGTCTGGCTGGCCCTCCCCACCTCAGAACCCACCACTAGCTTCCTATTTCCCTCTACACAATGGCCCCTCTCTCCAGCCTAGTAGGAATTCCTCCTGGCCCCCAAATGACCTGTGTACCTGCATCTTTCCTGCCGAGGCCTCCAGTCTGATGCCACAGGAAGGCCGCCCCATCTTGGAGTCCAGCCAGAACACTCCCTCTGTTCGCAGATCTCCCTCCCTCCTCTCCCAACTAACTCCTCCCCATCCCCTCATCAGACTTCATCCCGCCTTTCTCCTTCCCCAGGTGCTCCTCTTGGCGTCTGTGGACTTCCTTGTGTGCGTACCTAGGCTCCTACCTGCACTGGGGTGGCGGGGAGGACCATCGTACAACTGGGAGCTCTAGGGTCCTGCGGGGAGGGCCCCACAGAAGGGTATCCAGGCCAGCCTACAAGGGGTGGGGGAGCCGGAGTCCCTCAAGGCAAGCTGAATCGGCCAGGTCTCCACCTGCAGTGTGCTGCTTGTGTTTGTGGGGACACGGTGACTGGGGCTGGCCCATCCAGGTCAGACGCCCGGTGGGAATCCTGCCCTACTGCTGGGCGGCGGTGGACCTCGGGCAAGAGACTGCTCTCTCTGCGGCTTGGTTTCCTCATCTGAAGATGGGGCAATAGTAGGATCTATCTCCTGGGGTTATTTTGAGAACTTCATGAATGACGGTGTGGCACCAGGGAAGGGAAAAGGAGGCCACAGACAGCCCCCCTCCAACCGCCTTTACTGTGCCCCCCCAACCTGTGCTGTCTGCATCTCTTTCTCAGGAGCTTCTTCCAAAATCCGGGTGCCTCTGGGAAGGATAAGGATGCTTGAAGACTTCATTGTATTTTCAATTTAAATTTGTTCCCTCCCAGAGTCCAAAATCATTTCCAGTAAAAGCCATATAAAAGGTAAAGCTGTAAAAACATTAGAATATAATCTTCATGAGAAGAGGCACATAGAATATAGAAGTGAATTCGTAGAAGGGAGTATAAATCTCTGAGATTGAGACTGAGTTCTGAGCCATCCAGCAGTCACAAAGGGGGGCCGGGGGGTAGACAATCCATAAATCATTAGCACCTTAATGTAAAAATTTTTCCTCAGGTGTGTTTTAGTATGTCTGAGGGAACTGGCACTCTAGAACTTTCTGCGTAGGAATGATAGGCAAGACATAAACAGATGGGAACTTTTTGGAAAGGCAGGGGTCCCTGGAGTGGCTGAAGCAGAGAAAGTGGGGAATTGGCCGACAAAGCCCATGAGCTTGAGAACTGGATACATCTGAGTGTGAGTCCTGGCGTGGCCCATCGTTAATTCTGTGAGCTCAAGCAAATTGCTTCCCTGCACCTCACTCAGCTTCCTTATCACCTCACTTCCGCTGAGGGGTAGGAATGGTGCCACCTTGTAGCCCTGTTGGGAGCAGTTGACAAGACAACTCGTGTGCAATGCTAAGCACAGGGCCAGGCACACAGTAAAGGCTTAATAAACATTAGCATCCTCCTACTTAATGCCATTTTGCACCACCCATCTTTCCTGGGGGCCGGACGATTCAAGATCAGGGGACACTGATCTCTAAGATCCTCTACAGAGGATACCACTTTCTAAGGACATGGCTCGATTTTCCGTAGATGGTGGGCCTGGGGGGAAACTGAGGCAAAACTGGTTGCCATAGTTCCTGGAGAGAGAGGGAGCGAAGTGCTGCAGGTTGAATGGTGTCTCCCCTCCCCTACCCCAATTCATATGTTGAAATTCTGACTCCCAGTGTGATGGGGGTGTTAGGAGGTGAGGCCTTTGGGGGGTGATTGGGTCATGAGAGTGGAACCCCCACAAGTGGGATTAGTGCCCTTATAAAAGAGACCCCAGAGAGCTCTCCCGTCTCTTCCCTGCTGTGAGGACACATCAAGAAGGTGGCCATCTATGCAGCAGGAAGCGGGCCCTCATCAGACACCGAATCTACCGGCACCTGATCTTGGGTGTCCCAACTTGTCAAACTGGGAGACATTACTTTCTGTTGTTTATAAGCGTCTGTGGTATTCTGTCACAGCAGCTGAGGAGGACCAAGACCGGTAGATTAGAACTCATTGGGATACTGGGTAGAAAGGAGGAAGTATGTTAGTAGGAGTCCCCATGGGATAAGGGCAGTGGAGACTGAATGCCCTTTGACCCTGGAGCCATCATGAGGATGCAGGCTTCTGGGGATAGTGGAGAGGGCCCATTCTGCCACCCTGGAGATCTCAGAAGCTGTTGTCCCTAAGATCTTCGGAACACTGACTGAGACAGCCTTAACGCTCCCCTCACCCCGATTAAACTAGAGAGGTTCCTTCTTGGCTCTGGGCCCAGGACTTCTCTTTCCTTTTCTTTAGAAAACTGGCACTCGGAAATTCTTTTCCTGCCCCTTTGAGATGTAAATCTTCTTCTCCCAGCCTCTTGCCAGTTTCAGAATCCAGGAATATTTTTCTCAAGGACCTGGAAGCCATCCCTTTGAAATGAAATCATTCAGAAAGATAGCACCCCTTCCTCCGGGTCTCTGTGGGAGGGTGGGGGCCTAACTACCTGAGTGACAGTTCGTACAGCAGGCCTAACCACCTGGACAACCTCTCTTCTGCCCTGAGTGTTTCTCTAGTAGTTGGTCCAGTGCTTAAAGCCCTGCCCGCCTTCCTGTTTCCATGTCTCCCCTATTGTAATAGTGTTGAGTCTGTCTTCCGGGCAACTCTTCCCACCAGTACACACCTGGGCGGATTGCTTTTTCTTCCCCTGTCTGCGCTGCAGCCACTCCAGCACCCGAGTGAGGTCGGACAACCGCCTCTCCTCTGCGGTCCTCCACGTGGACTTCCTCTCTGTGGGCATTGAATCTTTTAGATCTTCAGTTTTCTCTGTCATTCTGTGGTCTTGGTTGTGCCTGAGGTGGGCAGATGGCACTGTTGCTTAGTTGAAACCCCCCGTCTCCGGTGGCTGGCCCGGGAGGCCTCAGGTGGAAGGGTGTGGCCTCTAGAATGTGAACATAGGCCAGCAGCTGGGATATTGGCCTTCAAGGGTGGGAGGTCTAGGGGGTGATTGTGAGGTCACCGTCAGGCTGGCCTGGGGTCAGGGAGGGGTGCAGCCCTGGCTGCCCACACGGTCACTGCCTCTCCTCTCCACTTCCATAGAGATCTTAAGCAAAGGTCAGTTTACATCCCTCCCCTTCTTAGAAAACTTCAGTGGCTCCCCGTAGCCTATGAAAAAATCTAAATTCCTTAGTTTGGTAGCCAGGCTTTCCACAACGTACTTTAATTAGAATGGAGATTTTTTGTAGCCTCAGTTACTTTATGTTCATTGAACAGATAGTTTTCAGATGCCTACTATGTGCCAGGCATGGTGCTGGGGATACAGTACAGACCTCCTAAAACATATGGGCAAGTGGGAAAGACAAAGCAGCAAGTAATTGTTCTATGAGTCCATAAGGACAAATAAAAATGAATGCTCTGAAGGAAAGAAATGTAATTCTGTGAACATGACAAAACAAAAGAACTAGATTTGGATGGGTGGTGGGTGGGTCATGACTACCTCGAGTGTGGAGCTAAAGGGTAAGTAGGCCTCTAGTCAGAGCCTCCGGGCTCTGGACCAGAGGGACGAGCATGTACAAAGGCCCTGTGGCAGGATGGAAGCACAGCAGACTTGAAGTATAACAGAAGGGCAAAGGCTAGAGTACCAGGTAGTGAGAAAAGATACTGGAGAGGTGGGCAAAAGCCAGATCAGACAGGACCTTAGAAGTCACAGGTTTGCTCAGACTGGGGAAGGGAAAACAATAAAAGGGATTCAAAAAGAGGGGAAGGACTGACACAATCGAGCCTCCTTTTTTGTGTTAGCAAACTTCTATTGAAGGAAACTGTGTATAAAGAAGTGTGCCAGGGGCACTCGGGTGTCTGAGTTGGTTAAGCATCTGATTCTTGAGTTCAGCTTAGGTCATGATCTCACAGTTCATGAGGTTGAGCCCCGGATCAGGCTCTGTGCTGACAGTGTGGAGCCTGCTTGGGATTCTCTCTCTTCCTCTTTCTCTGCCCCTCCCTCACTCGCTATCACCCCCCCTCAAAATAAATAAATAAACTTAAAAAACATTAAAAAAAAGAAATATACTTTAAAAAAAAAGAAGGAAATGTTCCAGAATCACAAATGAAGACGACTTTGTAACAGTCTCCCCAGAATTCCTCCTTATGCCTCCAGCTGGTCAGGGTCTCCCTCTGAGGGTAAACACTATCCTAACTCCTAATTTCATAGGTTTGTTTTTTCTGTTAGAGTTTATATCAATGGAATCATATACATATTGTCTTTTGTATCTGGCTTCATTCATTTTACAAATATATTTGCAGGACTTCACCAATGAATTCTGTTAGTCTTTGTGTATATAGGAACGTCTTTATTTTACTTTCATTTTTGGAGAAACATTTGCCGGATAATAGAATTCTTGGTTAACACTTTTCCCCCAGGCCATTTCACTGCCTTCTGCTCTCCACTGTTTTATATGGGAAGTCAGCTGGTAATCACATTGTTGCTGCCCTGCACATGAGATTTTTATTTTATTTTTTATTTTTGTCTTTCTGTTTTTGTCTTAAAAATTGTTTTAATGTTTATTTATTGTTGAGAGAGAGAGAGAGAGAGAGAGAGACAGAGTGCGAGCAGGGGAGGGGCAGAGAGAGAGGGAGACACAGAATCTGAAGCAGGCTCCTTGGCTCTGAGCTGTCAGCACAGAGCCCGACACAGGGCTCGAACTCACAAACTGTGAGATCATGACCTGAGCTGAAACCAGGAGTCAGATGCTCAGCCAACTAAGCCACTCTAGTGCCCCATATCTCAATATGTTAATGCTTGGTCACAAGTAAAATAGAAGGCAATCCTCCAAATCTTTCAAATGCCTCTTAGAGAATGGTGTGACCCCACTAGCGAAATAATGAAAAAATCAATTGTGATCAATCAAGATGGTTGGGCGGAGGCCGTGTACAGTCGCAGGGTCTGTCCCCATTGAGCAGGGGCTGTGTGTGGGGGGTGGGAGGCAATGACTAATAGGCATCGACACAGTGAGTAGGTAGGTGAATGAGTGAGCGAGTGAATGGACAACATGTGGGGCCTCTTCACCCCAGGTTTTCATCCCCGAATCTGCAGTAGAAATCAGTGTTCACGTGTCTCTAGAAGCCCAGCTCCTGGGTGGAAATTGGGTTGCCAGAACTCTTGTTTGTGAACATGAGTATTAGCGTTCTCTTTCGGCTACAGCCATCTTAAAAGAGACCAGAGGTTAGAGACCCAGGACCCGGAGGATCGTCTCACGGGACGGGAGATAATTCCAATGAAGGAGCATTTATGGATGTGTCTCTGGTGCCAAGCACTGTGCTGGGCAGTGAGGGAGCGGGGAGTAAAAATATGGGGCATCTGGGTGGCTCGTCGGTTGAGTTTCTGACTTCAGCTCAGGTTACGATCTCACAGTTTGTGAGTTTGAGCCCCACATCGGGCTTACCACTGTCTGTGCAGAGCCTGCTTCAGATCCTCCGTCCCACTCTCTCTCTCTGCATCTTCCCTGCTAGTGCTCTTTCTCTCTCAAAAATAATACATAAAAAAAGAAAGTAAATTAAAGTAGAGTCAGGTCCTGCTCTCATGGAGCTTATTGTTTCCTAGGGGAGACACCTGCTAAGCCTTGAGAGCATGGTCTTGTCTCCCACTGCTCCCTTCACTGCTACCCACTTGTAGTTTGGGTGATCAGACACCACTCCAATTTGAGGGACAGGATCCGGTTGATGTAAGCCAATCAATACCCTGCATTCCCCAGGCTAGAGTGATTGATGCAAGAGGGGCCCAATCAACATAGAACTGGGGGCTTTACTAGGCCCCTGAGGAAGAAGACTCCTCTGTGAATGGTGGAGTGTATGGGTGTGAAGCCTGGAATGGTGGTGGTCATTTTGGTCTAATGAGGGAGGTTAGGGTGAAGATAAATGCCACTCAAAGACTCAAGAGACTCACTGAAAAACTGAGCCAGTGTCTGAGCTTTTCAGACTTAAAAGGTTTTATAATGTTTATTTATTTTTGAGAGAGAAAGAGACAGAGTGCAAGTGGGGGAGGGGCAGAGAGAGGAGACAGCAGGCTCCAGGCTCAGAGCTGTCTGCACTGAGCCCGTCGCAGGGCTTGAACTCACGCACAGTGAGATCCTGATCTGAGCTGAAGTTGGACGATTAGCCAGCTGAGCCACCCGGGCACCCCTAGACTTTATTTATTTATTTATTTATTTATTTATTTATTTATTTATTTATCTATTTATTTGAGAGAGAGAGAGAGAGAGAGTGTGTGTGTGTGTGCGTGTGTGTGTGTATGCAAGTGGGGGAGGAGCAGAGAGGGAGAGAGAATCCCAAGCAGGCTCCACACTCAGAGCAGAGCCCAACTCCTGGCTTGATCTCATATTGATATCATGATCGATATCAAGAGTCTGACACTTTACCGATGGAGACGCCCAGGAGCCCCTGAGCCTTTCAGACTTCTAATGAGCCCGACCTGTGTTTTCTCTTACTTGCAATAAAAATCTCTCATGTGATACGAACAGCTCATACAGGGGAGATGGCAACATATGAGTGGTGGAGGGCGCGGTGAAGTCTGCCGGCGGTGGTGGGGAGGAGAGGCCGTCGGAGAAGACTCCACCAAGAAGGAAGTCGAGCTAGGTCTTGAAGGAACCAGAGGCTTCGGCAATAAGAGAATTACATTCTCTTTGGAGGTAATGGCACTTGCCGCGGTATGAAGGCGAGGAGGAAATAATGTGTCTAAAGAGTGGAGGCATGCAGACGGGGGAACAGACAGAGCCAGAGAAGGAAGGTGTTGAAATGCTTTGCTGCTTTAGAAAGCTCATTCATTCATTCATTCAACAAACAACTCTTTATTTTTTATTTTTTATTTCTGAGAGACATAGAGACAGAGTATGAACAGGGGAAGGGCACAGAGAGAGGGAGACACAGAATCTGAAGCAGGCTTCAGGCTCTGAGCCATCAGCACAGAGCCCGACGCGGGGCTTGAACTCACAGACCGTGAGATCATGACCTAAGCTGAAGTCGGCCGCCCAACCAACTGAGCCACCCAGGCACCCCTCAACAAGCAACTCTTGAATGCTTCCAACTAGCCAGGTACCTCTGAGTGATGTGAGCAGAAAGAAACAAGGGCGGGTGGGGAGGAGAGTGGGCACGCTGAGCCAGAGAGACCCAGGAAGACACCGTGCTTATATGTAGGCAGCATCAAATAGACCGCTGCTGACAAGCTGGGATCCCAAGTCCCGAGTAGAGCCTGGAGTGGAGTTGAGTGTTGCGAGGAAGAAATGAAGCCTTGTGGACAGTGTTTTCCCCATCCCACCACCAAGTGGTGCTTACTGAAATGAATTGCAAATTGACGAAGCTTCAAGTGTCAAGAAAAGTGTGAACATACCTCCAAACTCTCTGGCTTAGGCTGGGGAGGGCAGGTATGTGGGGATTAAATCAGCGATTTTTTCACTTGGTGCTACATGGTTTCTGTAGCGATGGGCTGTATTTTTTATTTTGTCCTCCTTTCTGGCATTTTAATACCCAGTATCATTGCAATACTCAAGGACCATTTAAAAAAATATATATATATATAATCTTATTAGCAAGAACTGCTTCCTTGTGGCTGGTCCAAGTTCAGAGCACAGCCATCCGTCCCCAGTCTCAGCAGGGTGTCCAAGGAGGGTGGCTCTGATCCTCAGAACACCACAACTGCCCTAGTTTTCCAGGACACTCCAAGCAAATGTCTCAATTAGGCTGCAGGATGGATGTGCTGTGGAGTGGGCTGTGATTTACATATTCACGGCCCTGCAGTCTCCTTCGTCCTGAAAGTGTCCTTCCTTTGCTCAGCAGGGCCCCAAGGAGGATGCCAGGGCTTTCCAGAGGCCAGGCCTCAGGGTTGGATGACTCTGAGGGTGAGGTAAAACACGGAGCAGCGTGGAGCTGGGGAGACTTGGCTGATCAGGGAGCCAGAGGCCCAGGTACGAGGCCCACGCAGCTCTGCTTCCTTTGGCTGCGTGACCTTGGCTTTGCTGTTCGGCCTCTTTCATCTTACAGCGAATAGGACCCAATGAGGGGTTGCAAAGTAGTGCAAGTGATATTTGGCCCACAGATGTATTTTATTCAGTCTGCGTAAGTGTTTTAGAAATCAAGGCATGGCATAAAAAAAGTCGAATTTCTGATTTGGTTAATAAATGAAGGATGTGGTATGACAAGGCAAGCATCTTCCCCCTTGAGATGGGGACACACCCACCCGGTCACTCTCTGTCATGTGCAGAGCCAAACATCCTACAGTGCACAGCACAGCCCCTGCAATGAAGGGTTATCCAACCCCAACCGTCAATAGTGCTCACGGCGGGGAATCTTGGTCTGTTGGACAGCACAGCCATGCGAACAAATGGTTACAATTAAATGTAATAAGGCTGTAATAGAAATGGGGCCAGAATTAGCTGGAGGCCCAGAGGTGGGAGGGAATAACTGAATCTGAGAGGAGCAAGGGAAATCCCTGTTTGGAGCAACGACATCGCCATCTTGTTCACGCCTCACGTAATCTCCCTGTATTCAGTGACCCACCCAGGGTGCGAGTGCTGCTGTTCTGAAAGTTCAGGCTCCACCTGCTCTGGTAATTTCATTCATATCCCTGGATCCAGCCATGCCTGAAGTCTCATACTCTCTGGTTATGTGGCACCTATAGGTTTCATGGTTGTCGTTGTTGTTCCTTACACGTATTTGAGTTGAGTTACTTTCGACATATAGATAAACACCACAGCCGCATCTGCACACTCACAGATCTTGTGCAGACTTCCCCTTTCACACTTACACACCCGAGGCCACCCCTACCCCCAGCTGACAGTCACCTTCTTTTCTCCTCCCTTTGGCTGGCAGCTCTATCAGGCTTGCAGAAGTGGCGGCGGCATCCCCGCAGCATCGGAATACCCAAGTATCAAGTGCATGATTGAAGTACTCCATCAGCTTGGACTGGGGGAGCCGCGAGCTGATGTGGTTCGTGGAACAGCTTCTCGCCCGCGCAGGGCTGGCGGTTAATTAAAAGCCCCATGCACTTAGTGATTAACTAATCACAGCATGATGGCAGTCGGTGATGGTGCCGCGAATTCTCTGCTGGAGTCAGCTGAGAAGCTCCGAATGTCTGCCTTTGGGCGGCGGTGGCAGCAGGAGGCCTGGGTGGCCCCAGTGTGGCTGTCCCAAGCAGGCTGCAGAGCAGATTCCCAGCTGTCTCTCCTGCTTGAAGCTTCGAGGAGAATCGGTTGAAAGGAGACCTGGGTGGGAGGGTGAAGGCTGGGAAATCAGTGTGGGGTGGGATGGGGAGGGGGAGGCCTGGGTGTCAGGTGGGGCTGGAAGGAAGGGAGGAGAGACTGTCCGGAATTGGGAGCTACTTGGTGGGGAGATTGATGGGACCTTGGGAAGGCAGGGAGGCGGCCAGCCACAGGGACTGGGGAGGGGCCTGGGATAGCTCAGCGGTTGGGGAGAGAGGATGTACCCGCTTCATTTCGGGCAGTATAGTGCCTGGTTAGGTGCATGGTAGAGCCGTACTGCTGTTAGGTCGTGGCTCTGCCACTTTAAGGCTCATGAAACCATGCACATGATTTTCAACCTCTCTGCCCTAGTGTTCTTTCATGTAAAGTCTGGGATTAATAACCATACCTACCCGCCCCCCCCCCCCTTCTGCCAGCCAGGGTTGTGGTGAGGATTCATCCATGTGAAGGTTTCCTAACACAATAAGCACATGAAAAATACGAACACCAGTAACTTACAAAGCAGAGGGCTGTTTCCTCTTGGAAAGATACAGGGGCCGATACCATGAGAAGTGAGTCTGGCTCCACTAGGCAGTTACTCCCTCTCCCCTCCTCCGCTAGGAGAAGCCTGTAGGGCCTTGGGGCGGGAGGCCCGGGGAGGCAGGAAAGACAGGCTGGACGCACTGAAGCTGCACTCTATGTAAGTGGGGCTCCCAGGAGCAGCTCCAGGCACGTCACCCTGCAGAGCCGTGAGCTGGCGCCCCAGGAGCTGCCCTTTACCCTCTCTGTCATGCTCCTGGGCCCAGCCCTGGCTCCTGATTCCGACCCTGCCCATGAGGGTGACCCTACGGGACTGCAAGTACCACAGACTTCGCCATCTTTAATGTTGGCTTTGGGTGTCCGATCGCCGACAGAAGCATCTCCCACATTCTCACCTGGCTTTCACGTCCCCCACAGTCTGTTCCAGCTTGTCTCTTCTTACATCCACGCTGCCCAAGGTCCCCACAGCTGCTTTCTCTACTGTCCTCCCCCTTCTCTTCCGACTCCAGAGTGTAGCCTGCAGGGTGGCGCCTTCCGCCTGCAGCTTTCTCTGGTGGTGGTTTCCAAGCAGCCCTGGGGGTGCCTCGGTAGAGTTCCATCTCTCCAGGGTCCTGGAGGCCCTCACTCAGAAGGTGTTGCTGAAACTCACACTCAAAGGGTGGACAAGAGCAGTGAGTCCTGTGTGGCTCTGTGAGGGGTCTTATGATGGGAAAGGGGCTGGGGGAGGCCGTGTAGCCAGCACGAGGTGGAAGAGGCTGGAGTGAGCGGACATGAGTAACATGCCCAGCAGCAGGGCAGCCAGGGCTTGTAGGCGGTGTCATTTCTCGCTGATGTGAGGTGGGAGACCCCACCGGCCTCGGGCCTGCTGTGCTGCCACCCGGCCGGATGTCATAAGGCCTGTGAAGGCCCACCAGGGGAGGTTGGGTTCCCAGAAATAGATCTGCATCCAGGACTCATATGAAAGTGACTAATAGGAAATCCCAGAAAAGACAAGTAGCGGCTGGGGAGTGGTCTACTCAGGGAGAGCCTTGCCCTAAGGGAGGGAGGCCAGGTCCTGCTGGACGGGGACCCCTGGGAGTCCCCCTTTGCTGGGCCCGGACAGGTAATCAGCCTGGGTTGGGAACCCCAACAAGCACCTCCGGCTAACCGGAACGAAGCAGGCATATAGGGGAAGGATCTGGAGTAGCTCTCGGTGTAGGAGGAAAAGGTGGAAAATTAGGTGTTGGGGAGCCTGAGATGGAGGCAGAGCCCCATGCTGTCTGCCTGCTGGGGCCTTGTCATCTGTGTGTCTGAAATTCTAGGGGAAACAGAGTTGACTGGCTGGGATGCTGTTAAATAGTCATCCCTCTGCCGAGAAGCGGGGGTGGGACCCTTGACTAAGGACTTGGAGTGTACCCTGTGAGGAGGGATGGCTCTCCAAAGCAATATTGTGATGCTAGTATTGGAAGAAGGGAGAGGTCACCTGGTTGGCTCAGTTGGTTGAGCATCTGATTTTGGCTCAGATTATGATCCGTGGTTTCTGGGTTCAAGCCCCATGTCACAACGTGGAGCCTCCTTCGGATCCTCTGACTCCCTGTCTCTCTGCTCCTGTCCCACTCCTTCTCTCTGTCTCAGAAATAAACATTAAAAAAAAAGGAAAGGAGAGGGGATATTGAGATAACAAACCCAAGATTTCTGAGAGAGGCATGTTGTCGTCCACACCTGTGAGGGGAGGCCGGATCGGACCCTGGGAAGATGCCTTCCTTCCATCTGTAGGTCCTTCCCTAAAGGCCAGTCCAAGGCTCGGAAAAGCCAGCAGGTGAGTGTCCCTTCATGCGTCCCCAAGTCCACTGCTAAAGGCCCAAGTGTCTGGACTGTTCTCCAAATTCTGAGGAATGTTTAAGGTGGGTCAAAACAGTATCTCTGGTTGTTGTATGATTGTGGGCAAGCTCTCTGCCTTCTCTGAACCTCTGTCTCCTCACTAGGAATAAGAAGCACAGAAGGAAAAGTGCTTTGGAGTGAGTAGAACTGTGAAGTTCTTGGAGAAGTTACTCATGACCATTATCTCTGGTCATGACTTAGGAAGAAGTTGCCTGTCAGCTTTCTAACCATCACCTCTCCCTCTGGTCTCCTTTCCTGCCTTTTCCCAGCCTCCACCCTTGGGGCTGAGACCTGTGTCTGCGTTTTTGCCAAAGGGGCCACTTTGGGAGCCTTTCCCAGTGCCTGGTCCCTTCTTCCCCAGCCTGGAGAGATGTGCTGTGCAGTCAGCAGAAGCAGGTGAGTGGCTGAGGAGGCCCCAGGGTGGGGGCTGGGAGAGAGCCTGGGGAACGGAGGTGATGGGGGAGGGCTGGGGAGGATGAGGGCAGGTCCTCATCTGCTGTGACTGGACCCCACAGTCATGCTTTGAATAGACAACATTCAGGTCACACTCCCTATAGCAAAGTCTGAGGTGGACATGGACTTGGCCCCTTTGCCTACCCTATTGGCCCCATGATCCTGTCCCTGCCTAGAGATTTCTCTGAAAGGGGAGCAGAGAGTTGTAGCTGTGGGGAGTGGTATCCCTAATAGGAGAGGTGGGCTGGGGCTGGATCCACTGAGGACCTTATTTGTGGGATAAGATTCTGCCCAAGGAACAGCTGCCTCCAGAAGGACCGTGGTGCCCACAGAGCTGCCCAGAAGCACCTTGGGGATGGGCAGGCAGGAAGAGCTGCATTGAATGAAGTCCTTAGCTGGGAGCCATGGCTTTCGGTCTGGCCGACTCGGTTCTTGGCTTGACTTATGGTGACCTTGAGCAGACCTGTTAACCCCTAACACCCCCCAGGCTGGGTCCCATGGTCAGTAATATAGGGAACAGTGTAAGGAATTCAGGGTCAGGCAAGGGCGAGGCAAGACGCACTCGACCCAGGCATAAAATTTCAGAGGGCACCAAAACACTCAGCAATTAAGATCAATAATATTTTAATGCAGTTTTTTATTGTGGTAAAATATACCATGAAAGTTACCATTTTAACCACTTCTAAGTGTTCAGTTCAGTGGTGTTAAATACATTCGCCCTGTTGTGCAACCATCCCCACCATCCATCTCTAGAACCTTTTCATCTTCTCCAACTGAAACCCTGTCCCCATTAAACATTGACACCCTATTCCGTCTCTCACCACCCAGCCCCTGGCAACCTCCATTCTACCTTCTATCTCTATGGCTCTGATTAAGTACTTCATATAAAGGGAATCATACAGTATTTGTCTTTTTGTATCTGATTGATTTTATTTAGCATGATGTTGTCCAGGTTCATGCACACATAGCAGGTGTCAGCATTTCCTTCCTTTCTAAGGCCGAATCATATTCCATTGTGGAGATACCACTTTTTGTTTATCCACTCATCCATCGATGGGCACGTGGGGTGCTTTCTACCTTTTGGCTATGGTGAATAATGTTGTTATGGACATGGGTGTAAGGATACTGTTTAAGTTCTCACTTTCGTTAACACATATTTTATAACGATCAAACCTCATGCAAGAAAGTCCATGTTGAATAAAGTGTCCAAATGTTAAGTAAAGGCAGGATCGGGACCAGCACTGTGCTGAGCTGCAGAGAGTCTGAGGCCAAAGAAGGGGGTGCGTTTCTTACCTGGCACGAGCTGCTCCTTTAAACTATGTGCCACAGGTGAGCGCCTCACCTCCTCACGGGAGTCCTGGCCCTGATGAGGATGACGGGGCCTGACTGAGCACACTGCACCCCGGGGGAGCCTCCTTTCCCCCTGTCACCCTGGGCTGATTTAGGAACTGGAGTGATAGAGGAGCCTCCAGGTTGGAAAGTTGGAGCCGGAGCTGGAGCTTCCCCTCCCCTTGGACAGATTCATCTTAATTATCCCCCTCAGATAACAGTTCCTCTGGAGGCCGAGGCAGTTGACCTATGAAGACCGTCACTGTCTTCCTCCCCTTGGAGTTGTTTTGCCAAGTGACAAACCAGGAGACACATGTTCCCGCTAAGGGTTGGCCCGCAGAGCTGGCTTTGAAGCCTTTCTAATGAGACAGGAGATGATGCTCCCGATATGTGACCTATTGGCCCAGCCAGGTGGACACATGGCGCTGCGTGCACGAGCCCGAGTCTGGGTGCAAGCAGAGGCGAGCCTGGGTGCGGTGGGGCCCCACTAGGAGCAAGAGAGGTTCCTGAGACCCAGCTCCCCCAAAGATGAGAACCAATGAAATCCCCAAACGAGAGTGTCTTCCCTTAGTCATTCGGGGAGCATTTAGCGAGCACCTATTGTGTGCCGGCCAGTTAGTAGGTGTGAATGAGGGGTAACAGAGATGGGTCAGTTGTGGCCTTGACTCTAAAGGAGATTATAACTAAAAAGAAGAGTTCACATGTCACGAGTTGAGGTTATGGGGTAGCAGAGTGGGCAAACGAAGGGGAATGAGAAGTCACCTCAGCTCCCCCAGCTCTCCTCCTCTGCTGCTGAGTGTACATGTGTGCGCGCAAGCGGGCAGGGATGAGGAGGGGAGGGGCTGCCCTGGAGGAGGCCCCGCCTCTCTGAAGCCTGCACTTGCCTGCTATCCTTAGACTGACCAGCAGATGGCGGGAGTGCTACGGGAAAGTCAGGAACTGCTGGGGAGGGAGGGGGAAAGGAAGAGAAAGACAGACCTACAGATACAGACAGACGGAGCATATTAGTCTGTTTGTGCTTTTAAAACAAAATGCCATAGACTGGCTGTCTTCAACAACAGAGATTTCTTTCTCACAATTCTGGAGGGAAGGAGTCCAAGGTCAAGGTGCCAGCAAGGTAGGCTTCTTTCTGGGTGTCTTCTCTTGGCTTGTAGGTGGCTGCCTTCTCGCTGTGTGCTCAGATGGCCTTTCCTCAGAGCATGTAGGTGCGGCGGAGGGGGAAAGCGGAGAGACAGACAGATCTCATCTTCCTATAAAGCAACCAGTCCTCTTGGATTAGGGCCCCATTTTTATAACCTCATTTAACCTTAATTACTTCCTGAAGACCCTCTCCCCAAAAATCAAATGCAGTTACATTGGAGGTTAGGGCTTCAACCTATGAATTTTAGCAGGAAACATTTCAGC
This sequence comes from Paguma larvata, assembly GCA_030068075.1. Classification (NCBI taxonomy): domain Eukaryota; kingdom Metazoa; phylum Chordata; class Mammalia; order Carnivora; family Viverridae; genus Paguma; species Paguma larvata. The sequence goes on along the minus strand of CM057841.1, from coordinate 27,399,860 downwards.
CCAGTGCAGAGAGAGAGGGAGAGAAAGAGGGGAAAGGGAGGAAAGAGAGGGAAGGAGGAAGGGAGAGACAGACAGAGAGGTAAGGGGTGGGGTGGGGTGAGGGGAAGAGGGAAGAGCCTGTTGCACTGGATGGAGATCCAGATTCCTGGTTCTGAGCCAGCTTTGCCGTTCACTTCATTGGACCCTGAGCAAGTCACTCTTCCCTTTGGGCTGCCACGTCTTCACCTCCAAAGAGGGTAGTGGTGTACCCCACACCCCATACACACTGAAGCAGCAACAAACTCACTGAAAGGAGCCTCTCAAGAGCTTCCCCTCATTTCCTTACTCAGCAACCCTATGAGATGGGCATTACCATTATCTCCATCTTTCCGATGAAGAGACCAACAAGGGTCAGGGAAGTTAAGTGACTTGCCTGAGGTCACAGCTGAGACTCAAACCCATGTCTTCTGACCCCATGGTCTAACCAGTCAGGCGAGTGCCCTCAGAGGGGTAGAAGATACAGTACAGATATGAAGGAAACTTGGGAACTCCTTGGCATAGCCAAGCTTGGCAAATTAGTCTCCCACTAGGGGCCTTTCCTGGAGCCCCCACAAAACTCCTGAGAATGAGCAAGTTTGGTGGAGGGCCTTTGCAGAGAACACAGACCCCCTAGGGAATGGCCTGGAAACTGGCCCAGAGATAGAGAAGCCCTCCCTGGACGTGTGGTAACCAGAGAAAGCTGTCTAAGAGGTGGCCTCTGTCCCTCTGTCCTGCCTTGGTTTACTCACAGTAAAGTCCATCCGGCTCTTGGTTTCTGCTGTGTGGTGTGTGCAGAGCCATATGCGGAGAGGGGAGAATCTACTGCTTTTCTCTCAGAGACACACGAGGGACGCCTAAATCTAATAAGTTAATCTAGACTCCCAGAAACAAGATTAAATTTTCAAATAAAAGCAGGCTCTGACAGCTAAGGCATAAATCTTTTATTTAAAATAGAGACTAAACCCATTGAAATGCAATCAGCGATGACAGATGCAGATAGAAACAAGCTCTGATAGAGGGGACGCGGCATGGATTTGTTCGCTTTTGGTGACATACCACAAAGGGTGACCTGAAGGACAGTCTGCGAGCGTCAGCAAATAGTGAGACCTTTGCATCCACTTTCATGTGGGTTTTCAGCCCAAGGTGGTGCCAGGGTAGTTGCTGAGGCAGGTGGGAAGGAGCCAGTCTCGGAGGCTGTGGTCCTATTGCTATCACCCAGCTGCACCCCTAGAGGGCAGGGAAGGGGGTCAGCAGTGTTTGGACATACCTGGAGCACCAGCAAAGCTGCTCGAGGAGGAGAGAATGGGGAGCTGTCAAGAGCAAGTGGGAGAAGGGTGAGGCAAGAGGATAAGGCAGGTAAGGACAACGGGAGAATTTCCTGGGGCTGCCAGAACAAAGGGTGGAGCTCTGCAGACCCCAAACTAAGATAGTCTTCTGCTTCAGCTGCTACGAAGGAGCATTTCTGAGTGCCAGACGCTATGCATTCAGTCTGAGACCTCATTTAATCCTCACATCGCAGGTAACTGGCTGACACTCAGAGGGGTTAACTCCATGCCTTACTTACATAGCCAGTTAGTGGCAGATCCACGAGTCTGCTCAAGGCATGCTGACCCCAGTCCCTTGCTCTTTGTACCTGACACGCCACAGCTCATAGACACCCAGGGATGCCATGGAGCCTCGAAAACATACAGATACCTCATTCGTTCTAATTCAGGCAATGATTCATTCAGGGAATGATTTCTTTTAAATATTGCCCCTTTTGAAGCTTTTTCATGCTTCCAGACACAAAGTTGCCACCACAACTTTGGGGTGCCATACATTACTTGAGGACAAGGAAGTTCCCAAATGGCTAGTCCCATGAGTCTGTGTTCAGGGAAATGTTGAACAGGATGCTGAAAACAAAGCAAACCCCTGTGCAAGACAGTGCTTGTGTTAAGTAACTTTGGGAAACACCACCTACCTACCACAAACTCCTGGAGAGCCACTCCACATGCTAGAATATTACAGTATTATGACAAATCCTGCAGAAAAGAAGTCTGTCTAACCCAGCATTTCCCCAACTTATTTGAACATGAAAATGTTTTTGTTTTCCTACTGGACATAAGATCACATCAACTCATATTCCAACGAGCCCATCTCAGGAAACACTGCTCTAAGAGTATCATTTCAGTTTGCCCATAGCTTCCTGCTTCTCCAGAAGGAATTACAGAACATGAAATCTCACCACTAAATACTTGGAACACGTACCCAGAGAAGGCACAATTGACATTTGTGGTTCTCAGTGTTTTTTAGGTGAAGTGTCCTTAGGTAATTTGATGAAAGTTGTGGATTTTTTTTCCCTTGGTGAAGAGGAGAAGCACTCAGATGTATTATGTACATAGACACAGAATGTTGAATTCAGATTTAAGGATACATAGGTCCTTTTTTTGCCCAAAGGTCTCAAGTCACTAAGTTTAGGTTATTATCAGCTTCAGTCCTTGATGTTATTGGAAGCCAAATGCTAGGTCTTGGCTGGGGGCAGTGCATGCCTGCTGGGGGTAGAGCCACTGAGACAGTCTGGGTGAAAAGGCCAAGTAGACTCCTGGCCTGCTAACAAAAAAAAGTCTGGGGAGTCACTTCAGCTTCATGTGTTCAATGCAAAGGGCACTCCACCAGGGTCTGGGATGGGGGTGGAAGGCATCAGCAACTTGATGAGCAGAGACCCCTCTTCACATCTGAAGGAGTGCTCCTTCCCAGTCTTGTGGGGGAGTTTCAAGGTCAGAACTTCTACCTCTCTTGGAGCCTCTCTTGGAGTGTATGAGAATCCTGTTGGTGATGCTTGCCTAACATCCCTTCCCTGTGCCCCTTCTCCTAGGAATAGCACCCTAGTTGTCCTTGAGGAGTCACCTCTGCTGCACATGTTATGGATTGGACCTCATCCCCAGATTCAGGATGGTCTCATGACCAAGACCTGGATAATCAGAGGGTACCATCTTTTTGGTCACAGTGATTGGTTCAGGGATAGGCATAGAATCCAAGCCAGAGCAATTAGTGCCAAAGGGACAAATTATGGGACTTTTATAGACAAAGAGTCATTCTCGTGGGGCTGTTTCTAAAAGAGTATGCCTGGAGCTGCTGGTGGCCATCTTGACCCATGAAGGGAGATGGCCTGAAAATGGATTCTCTATTGAGATCTGGTGAGAGATGGAGAGTGGGAGTAACCCAATGAGACTGTGTCTATATCTAACTGTGCCCCAAAGTAGTTCTACTCCTGGCACAGTAACATGGACCAATACATTTCCTTTGGTGCTTAAGACCATGTGAATTGGATTTTGGTCACTTACAACTGAAAGAATCTTAATGTCCCTGTGTTAAAAACACATTCCCAGGGGTGCCTGGGTGGCTCAGTCAGTTAAGCGTCTGACTTTGTCTCAGGTCATGATATCACAGGTTCGTGAGTTCAAGCCCCGTGTCGGGCTCTGTGCTGACAGCTCAGAGCCTGGGGCCTGCTTCAGATTCTGTGTCCTCCTCTTTCTGCCTCGCCCGCTCGCACTGTCTGTCTCTCTTTTAAAAAGAAATAAACATTAAAAAAATAAAAAAAAAACACATTCCCAGGTCCACTGAATTAGAATACCCAGGAATATGAAGGTAATGATAGATAGATAAATAGATAGATAGATAGATAGATAGATAGATAGATAGATCTTTCTAACAGCTCTAGCTTATGATAACCTCACTCAATTTTGCACCATGGAAAATTGAAGGATGGAAGACGCTCAACTGGGGAATTCATGATTACCCACATATGCATCCAGTGAAAGCCATGGGTTGGTTTTCCTTAGTTGGTCCTTAGTCTATTCCCACTCTCAAGTTCTCAAATGGGGCTAAGAATCATGTGATTGTGACTTCTCAGCTTTACACAGGAGCAGGAGACTGTTCTGTGTTCATCAAAACTTTTCCTTATCTTCCTGTACCCACAGGGAGACTACAATTCCCAGACCCTTTCTGGTAGGTGTGGCCATGAGCTGGGTTCTAACAAATAGAATGTGAGCAGAAAGGATGTATGCCACTTCCAGACTTGGCTTATAAAAAATCTTCTTGGATATATTCTTCATGATTTTCACTCTTCTAGCTTGATGCAGATAAACATGAGGACCTTCAAAGCCATGTTGGAAGTTGGCAGAGCCACAAGGAGGAAGGACTCTGGGCACCAGAGTCACTCTTGGAGGTGAGCTTCGTGACAATCAGGACTTCTTGCTTGGGGGTACTACCTAAGTGGGAAATAAATGTCTGTTGTGTTAACCACTGGAAGTTTTGGGTTTATTTGTTACACTTTGTTACAGTTGTGTTTTTTTTTCCAGTGAATTTTTATGAATTTCAGAGAACTTTTCCATCTATTCATTCATCTTTGCTTTACAAAAACTCTGGGTGGCAGTCTGGGAATGGCATTTTACAGATGAAAATGCTTGTCCTAGCTTAATTAGTTGGCAGGAGGATAGAAATCAGTTCTAAAAAGAGCAATCTGATATGATTGTGAAGAGATTATAATGACGAGCCCTTCCTTGGCCCTGACCCCGTTCCTATTAGTTCAGGCATTTCTGTACTTAGAGCTCTTCCCCAGGATTCAGCACCCATATTCCACCCACGCTGCCTCTATCTCTTCCGCAGCGAAGACTCTAGGGACTCCGCCTCTGTCCGTGGTGCTGAATCCAGTGGCGTTTAGAGAGTGGACTCAAGCATTAGACAGAACTAGATTTTACTTCTAAACATATGTTCCCTTGGAAAGTATTTTAACCTTTCCAATGGTAATTTTCTTATCTGTTAAATGGGAAAATTATACTTTCCTAGTGAGATTGTTGTGGAGATTAAATAATGTGCAGAAACTATTGGTGTAATAAGTGTGAGATTTTTTTTTTACATCCCCTTTTCCCCACTTTTAACACGTGTTAACATCTCCTTCCCCTCCTTAACAAGAGTAGCAGATAAATTGACAATTTCATACTTATTTATAATGTTGACTTCAAGGGCCAATTGTTCACTGATGTTTGAGTGAATTAAAAGAATAAAAGCAAACAGATACTAGAGACATTAACTCTAATGACTACAGCTGCTATTGGCTATATGGGGTTACAGAATATTCTAAGAATTTAAGGCAAATTTGAAGCTTGAGTAAAAGTATTAGTTTTTTCACCTCCTGGTTTCTTCCTTTGTAAAATGATTGGTAGGGGGGTGGTGCCCAGTGGTCTCCAATCCTGTAAAACAAGGGCACCTTTTAGTATTCTCGATACTCATTGATCCCTATCTCTGTAATGATTTTGTCAACTAAACACACTGCACTTATTAAGGAATAACAAATTCATTTCCCCAATTTTATTAATAAAAGACATTTAGAAGTGATTGTGCAATAAAAACAGTATTAAGCTTCCCAGTTTAATGAGGTGGCTGATGCTTTAGTTAGTCTGTGTGGCCTCATTATCGGCTAATGTGTGGATTCCCTTAGGTTTTCTGAATTTTTGCCAAGAATTCACAGAACCCAGTGCGACTTCTGTGAACATCAGAACAGGAGTCATTGTTTTCAATGAACTCTCAGATCCATGTGGCTGTCTCCTGATTCTGTTGAGCTCTGATGTTCCAAGAGGTGCGGAGCAGAGTGGGCACAGAAGAGAAAGGAGATGAGGTTGTTGTGGGCCAGCAAAATTTACCTTGGGGACTGGAATCATAGAGATATCCCCTGGTGTTTTGTTTTATCCATACCCAAAAGACAGAATTCATAATTCCCTCCACTCCCTCCACAGGGAATACAGCGAGAGGCATTCCGAATATGTGTGTGTGTGTATGTGTGTGTGTGTGTGAGAGAGAGAGAGAGAGAAAGAGAGAGAGAGAGAGAGAGAGAGAGAACTGGAAGGTTGGTTTATTAACAAAAAACATGCCTGCCAAGGGAAATAGTCACTTGACCTCTTTTCTGTCAACACCCTCTCTTCCTGTTGCACACAACATGGGAAACTAATTTGAAACCAGACAAATGCTTGGTGGGCACAAAACTAGAGTTAAGGAGTTCATTGTGTAGTTTTAATGACATGGTCTTCAAATTATGATTGCTGTTGGGATATAACTTCCTAGCGGTTTTATTCAGGCTCTTTCCAGAATGATGACCCAACTCTGTCCCAGATAATGCTGGAAGCAATCCACTAACACTTTATCTTTGGGCTCTGACACTGACTTGTGCCTGTTAGCAGAAGGCCCACCTGAGATACTCAAGCTGCTGCACCTCTTACCTGCTTCAGTGTTTAGTAACAGCTGAGGGTCTGTTCTCTTAGTATGGTGGAAACCTTGGGGTGGCCCTCTAGCACTGGCACAAGGGAGAACAAGTCCCTTCCTCACGCTGATGGACTCCTTTTGGAATATTTTATTGGTTGGTTTCAGCCTCAGTGGTGCCATCCTTAAGTTAGAATGACAACCAGCCTGGATTTGAATGGGTGTCATTATGAGTCCGGAGCCCATTCTCTGCAGTCAGTGCAACCTTATACTGCTTCTCTAAGGTGCATTGACTTTAAACTCTAGAGACATAGCACCTCCTAGCCTACTCTATACAGAAAGTTAAGCCAGAGGGCCCAAGGATCTGGGGCAGGAGCAACTGTCCCTCCCAGGATGAGCTGTCCTGACCCCAGCTCTGCAGGCCTCAGCCCAGGGGAGGATTTACTCTCCTCCCTAATTCTCAGTGTTCAGCCTCTCCCTTGGTTTATGAGCTGAGTAGGTGAAGGGCATGCTTGACCTTTTCAGTTACTTTTCCCTGCTCATCATTGTAACTGCTACAGAGAAATGAACTTCTTTAATATTTTTCCCACTGCCAAAAAAACACAACAGCCATGGCTGAGGACTGGATGTGTAGTTTGCTGTAAGTCTGGGAACTCAGTCTTCCTGCAGCCTGATGGTTACCACAGTCCAGACCTCCCATGGGCCCAAGGTTGAGGTTTCCCTAGGAGGATAGAAGCTGATGTGGCCACATGGGGTCCATGACAGCCATTTAATTTTAATTCTTACTCTCCTCCACCCTCAGCCCCATTCCTTACCCCTGGTCTTCCTGGTCAACTCCCAGAGAACACACATCTCTCCCACCTCTTTGGGTCCACCTCCACCCGCTCAAGCCTCTCTGCTCAGGATAAACTGCTCTTGGCTTGGTGCTGCTCTTCACCTGGTGTGTTCTGTTGTTCCTTCCCTTACTTTCGGTCTGGGGCTCTGTGTATTTGCAGGCTTTCTTCTTTTTAGAAAAATAAGGTGCCATGTTTGGAATCTTGAGAAATCCTAGAACGCTCCGTGTCTTTCTGCGTTGCTGGGTACATTTCTTATTTCTACCCAAATGATCTGCTAAGGTGAGAATGCTAATTTATCCAAGTGCAATATGTCAACATCACCCAGAAATAAAGGTGCCGGCACTCAGAATAAAACCCCAACTCCTCATGATCTGGCCATGCTTGCCCTGACCTCACCTCCCATCTCTCCCCATTACTAAGCTCTGGTCACACAAGCCTTGATTCTGGTCGTCAGGTGGACCAAGCTGAGGGTCTGCTCAGGGTCTTTTTACCCCCGATCCCTTCTGCCTCAAGCACACTTCCCTGCATCTCTGCAGCTGGCTCCTTCCCATCACGTGGGTCTCAATTCAGCCTCCTCTGACTTCTCCCTCTTGCTCCACACTCTCCAGTACCTCTCTCTTGGAATATATTTCCCTGATGTATTTTCCTCACTGCACTTAACAATGTCAGAAATCATTGAATTTTTATTTTAAGTTTTCATTTTAATTCCAGTTAGTTAACACAGTTTTATATTAGTTTCAGGTGACAACATAGTGATTCATCACCTTCATACATCACACTGTACTCATCGCAATAAGTGCACTCCTTAATCCCCATAACCTGTTTAATCCATCCCCTCATCTACCTTCCCTCTGGTAACCATTAGTTTGTTCTCTATAGTTAATAGTCTGTTTCTTGATTTCTCCCTCCCTCTCTCTTATTTTTCCCCTTGCTTATTTGTTTTGTTTCATAAATTCCGCATATGAGTGAAATCATATGGTATTTGTCTTTTTCTAACTGACTTATTTTACTTAGTATTATACTCTCTAGCTCCATCCTTATTGTTGCACATGACAAAATTTCATTCTTTTATGACTGAATAATATTCTGGTATGTATGTGTATTCCAGTACGTGTACAAACCACACACACACACACACACACACACACACACACACACACACACACATAGTCAATGGACACTTGGGCTGCTTCCGTATCTTGGCTATTGTAAATAATGCTGCTATAATCACAGGGGTGCATGTATCCCTTTGAATTAGTGTTCTTGTATTCTTTGAGTAAATACCCAGTAGTGTGATTATTGGATCGAAGGTAGTTCTATTTTTAACTTTTGAGGACTCTCTATACTGTTTTCCACAGTGAGTGCACCAGTTTCAATTCCACCAGCAGTGCAAGAGAGTTTCTTTTTCTCTGCAACCTTGCCAACACCTGTTGTTTCTTGTGTTGTTGGATTTAACCAGGTGTGAGTGATATTTCCTTGTAGTTTTAATTTGTATTTACCTGATGATAAGTGATGATGAGCATATTTTCATATGTCTGTTGGCCATTTGTATGCCTTCTTTGGAGAAATGTCTTTTCATGTCCTCTGGACTATTTGTTTTTTGGAAGTTGAGTTTTATGTTCTTTATATATTTTGGATATTAACCCTTTACCAGGTATGTCATTTGCAAATATCTTCTCCCATTCTATAGGTTGCCTTTTAGTTTTGTTGATTGTTTCCTCCACTGTGCAGAAGTTTTTTATTTTGGGATAGTCCCAATAGTTTATTTTTGCTGTTTGTTTCCCTTGCCTCAGGAGACATATCTAGAAAAAAGTTGCTATGGTCAATGTCAAAGCAGTTACTGCCTGTGTTCTCTTCTAGGATTATTATGGTTTCAGGTCTCACATTTAGGTTTTTAACACATTTTGAATTTATTTTTATGTAGGTGTAAGAGGGTGGTCCAGTTTCATTCTTTTGCATGTTGCTGTCCAGTTTTCTCAGCACTATTTGTTGAAAGGTACTGTCTTTTTTTTCATTGGATATTCTTTTTGCTTTGTCAAAGATTTATTTTTTCCCCTTCCTTCCCCTCTTCCCCTCCCCCGTGGTTTTCTGTTAGGTCTCCCAAAGCCTACCTATGCGTGGGAACATATGGCATCTGTCTTTCTCTGCCTGACTTATTTCACTCAGCAAAATATCCTCCGGTTCCATCCATGTTGCCACACATGGCCAGATTTCATTCTTTCTCATGGCTGCATAGTATTCCATTGTATATATATGCCACATCTTCTTTATCCATTCATCAGTTGATGGAGACTTAGTCTCTTTCCATGATTTGGCTATTGTCGAAAGTGCTGCTATGAACATCGGGGTACACGTGCCCCTATGCATCATCAATCCTGTATACTTTGGGTAGATTCCTAACAGTGCTATTGCTGGGTCATAGGGTAAATCTATTTTCATTTTTTTGAGGAACCTCCACATAGTTCTCCAGAGTGGCTGCACCAGTTTGCATTCCTACCAACAGTGCAAGAGGGTGCCTGTTTCTCCACATCCTTGCCAGCATCTATAGTTTCCTGATTTATTCATTTTAGCCACTCTAAATGGTATGAGATGGTATCTCAGTGTGGTTTTTATTTGTATTTCCCTGATGCTGAGTGAGGTTGAGCAACGTTTCATGTGTCTGTTGGCCATCTGGATGTCTTCTTTGAAGAAGTGTCTATTCATATCTTCCGCCCATTTCTTGACTGGATTATTTGTTTTTTGGGTGTGGAGTTTGGTAAGTTCTTTATAAATTTTAGATACTAGTCCTTTATCTGATATGTCATTTGCAATTATCCTTTCCCATTCTGTCGGTTGTCTATTAGTTTTGTTGGTTGTTTCCTTTGCCGTGCAGAAGTTTTATCTTGATGAAAACTTGATGAGGTCCCAATAGTTCATTTTTGCTTTAAATTCCCTCACCTTTGGAGATGTGTCGTGCAGGAAATTGCTGCAGCTCAGGTCAAAGAGGTTTTTTCCTGCTTTCTCCTTTAGGATTTTGAGTTTCCTGTCTCACATTCAGGTCCTTCATCCATTTAGAGTTTATTTTTGCGAGTGGTGTTAGGAAGTGGTCTAGTTTCATTCTTTTGCATGTTGCAGTTCTCCCAGCACCATTTTTTAAAGAGGCTGTCTTTTTTCCATTGGATATTCTTTCCTGCTTTGTCAAAGATTAGTTGACCATATGCTTGTGAGTCCATTTCTGGGTTCTCTATTCTATTCCATTGGTCTATGTGTCTGTTCTTGTGCCAATACCATGCTGTCTTGATGACTACCGCTTTGTAGTAGAGGTTAAAATCTGGGATTGTGATGCCTCCCACTTTGGTTTTCTTCTTCAATATTACTTTGGCTATTCGGGGTCTTTTGTGGTTCCATACAAATTTTAGGATTGTTTGCTCTAGCTTTGAGAAGAATGCTGATGCAATTTTGATTGGGATTGCATTGAATGTGTAGATTGCTTTGGGTAGTGTTGCCATTTTAACAATATTTATTCTTCCAATCCATGAGCATGGGATGTTTTTCCATTTCCTTGTGTCTTCCCCAATTTCCTTCATAAGTTTTTTATAGTTTTCAGCGTAGAGATCTTTTACATCTTTGGTTAGGTTTATTCCTAGGTATTTGATGGTTTTTGGTGCAATTGTGAATGGGATTTGCTTCTTTATTTCTCTTTCTATTGCTTCATTGTTGGTGTAAAGGAATGCAACCGATTTCTGTACATTGATTTTGTATCCTGCAACTTTGCCAAATTCATGGATCAATTCTAGTAGGCTTTCGGTGGATTCTGTTGGGTTTTCCATGTAAAGTATCATGTAGTCTGCAAAAAGTGAAAGTTTGACTTCCTTCTTGCCTATCCTGATGCCTTTTATTTTGCTTTCTTGTCTGATTGCTGATGCTAGGACCTCCAACACTATGTTAAATAGCAGTGGTGAGAGTGGACATCCCTGTCGTGTTCCTGATCTCAGGGGGAAGGCTTTCAGTTTTTCTCCATTGAGGATGATATTAGCTGTGGGCTTTTCATAGATGGCTTTTATGATGTTTAAGTATGTTCCTTCTATCCCTACTTTCTCGAGAGTTTTTATTAAGAAGGGATGCTGTAGTTTGTCAAATGCTTTTTCTGCATCTATTGACAGGATCATATGGTTCTTATCTTTTCTTTCGTTAATGTGATTTATCACGTTGATTGGTTTGCGAATATTGAACTATCCCTGCAACCCAGGCATGAATCCTACTTGATCATGGTGGATTATTCTTTTTATATGTTGTTGGATTCGATTTGCTAGTATCTTGTTAAGAATTTCTGCATCTATGTTCATCAAGGATATTGGCCTGTAGTTCTCTTTTTTTTGCTGGGTGTCTACCTGGTTTGGGAATCAAAGTGATGCTGGCTTCATAGAATGAGTCCGGGAGTTTTCCTTCCGTCTCAATTTTTTTGGAACAGCTTGAGGAGGATAGGAATTAACTCTGTTTTAAATGTCTGGTAAAATTCCGCAGGGAAGCCATCTGGTCCAGGGCTTTTATTTGCTGGGAGATTTTTGATAACTGATTCAATTTCTTCACTTGTTATGGGTCTGTTCAAGTTTTCTATTTCTTCCCGTTTGAGTTTTGGTAGCATGTGGCTATTTAGGAATTTGTCTATTTCTTCCAGGTTGTTCAATTTGATGGCATATAGTTTTTCATAATATTCTCTGATTGTATTTCTGAGGGATTGGTTGTAATCACTCCATTTTTATTCGTGATTTTATTGATTTGGGTTCTCTCTCTTTTCTTTTTGAGAAGCCTGGCTAGAGGTTTGTCTATTTTGTTTATTTTTTCAAAGAACCAGCTCTTGGTCTCATTGATCTGTTCCACTACTTTTTCTGTTTCCATATGATTAATTTGTGCCCTGATCTTTGTTTTTTCTCTCTTTCTGCTGGGTTTGGGTTGTCTTAGCTGTTCTGCTTCTAGTTCCTTTAGGCGTGCTGTTAGAATTTGTGTTAGGAATTTTTCTTGTTTCTTGAGATGGGCCTGGATTGCAATATATTACCCACCCAGGTCTGTCTTTACCGCATCCCAGAGCGTTTGGATTGTTGTATTTTCATTTTCATTTGTTTCCATGTATTTTTTAATTTCTTCTCTGACTGCTTGGTTGACCCACTCGTCTTTTAGTAGGTTGTTCTTTAGCCTCCATGTTTGTGGGGGTTTTCCAGACTTTTTCCTGTGGTTGATTTCAAGTTTCAAAGCATTGTGGTCTGAAAGTGTGCATGGTATGATCTCAATTTTTTAAATATTTATTCAGCACTTCCTTGTGCCCCAAAATATGGTCTGTCTTGGAAAATGTATCATGTGCATTTGAGAAGAATGTAAATTCCTTTGCTTCTGGATGAAGGGCCCTAAAGATATCTGTCAGGCCCATCTGTTCCAATGTGTCATTCAGGTCCATTGTTTCTATAGTGATTCTCTGTTTAGTGGATCTATCCAGCATTGTGAGTGGGTAGCTGCAACTAGCACATTTTTATCAATAAGATTGCTTACATTTGTAATTAGTTGCTTTACAAATTTGGGTGCCCCAGAATTTGGCACATAGATATTTATAATTATTAGCTCTTCCTGCTGGATAGTCCCTGTGATTATTATATAATGCCCTTCTTCACTTTTATTACATCTTTTACTTTAAAGTCCAGTTTGTTCGATATAAGTGTGGGTACTCCAGCTTTCTTCTGAGTTCCTGTAGCATGGTAGATAGTTCTCCATCCCCTCACTTTCAGTCTGATTGTGTCCTCAGGTTTAAAATGGGTCTCTTGAAGACAGCAGATAGATGGGTCTTGTTTTCTAATCCATTCTGTTACCCTGTGTCTTTTAATTGGAGCGTTTAGTCTGTTAACATTCAGCATTAATATTGAAAATGTGGGTTTAGAGTCAAGGTGTTGTCTGTAGGTTTCATGTTTGTAAGGATGTCTCTGGTGCTCTGTGTTCCTTGCAACCTTTTCTTCATAGAGTCCCCTTCAGGATCTCTTGTAAGATTGGTTTATTTGTGATGTATTCCTTCAGTTTTTGTTTGTCTGGGAAGGCCTTTATCTCTCCATCCATTTTGAATGACAGGCTGGCTGGGTAAAGGATTCTTGGCTGCATATCCTTCCTGTTCATCACATTGAAGATTTCCTGCCATTCCTTTCTGGCTTGCCAAGGTTCTGTAGATAAGTCCCCTACTACCCTAATGAGTCTGCCTTTGTAAGTCAAGGCCTGTTTATCCCTAGCTGCTTTCAGAATTCTCTCTTTGTCTTTGTATTTTCCCAGCTTCACTATGATGTGTCGTGCTGAGGGTCTATTTGGGTTATGTCCGAGGGGAGTTCTCTGTGCCTCTTGGACTTCAATGCCCATTTCCTTCCTCATGTTGGGGAAGTTCTCAGCGATGATTTGTTCAAGTACCCCTTCAACTCCTTTCTCTCCGTGTTCTTCCTCTGGAGTTCCTATAATACAGATATTCCATTTGATTGCATTGCTCAGCTCTTGAATTCTCCTTTCCTGTTCCTGAATCAGTTTCTCTCTCTTTTTCTCTGCTTCCTCCTTTTCTGTAATTTTATCTTCTAATTCCTCTATTCTCTCTTCTGCCCCTTCAATATGCACTGTGGCTGCCTCCAATTTGTTTTGCCCCTCATTTAAAGCATTTTTTAATTTTTCTAGACTGTTTTTTAGGACCTTGATCTCTGCCTCTAGGGTCCCCCTGCTTTCTTCTATGCTTTTTTCAAGCTCACAGAGTATTTTTATGTTTATCATGCTATATTCTTGTTCTGTTAAGTTGTTTATGTCTACTTTCATCATTTCTTGTGCTGTCACTATTTCCCGTACAGTCTTTTGAGGGGAGTTCTTCCATTTCATAGTTTTGGCTAGGTGTATATTGGTTTATTTCCTAGTTCTCCCTGGAAAGGAAAAGGGTCAGACTGACAAACAGGAAATACAAACTCACAACCGTACTGACCAATAAAACAGACAAACAAATCAGAACATAAAAAAGATTAACGAATGACACTCTGGAGGCCTGTGACCTGACGTACTAGCTACACGTTACTGATAGGGTATGTGGTCTGCTGATGGTAGAGCATACATAGAGTAGTGGTGGGTGTGGGGAGAAGAAGAAATTGAACTTTGACCAGGTAGAGAGATTAGAAGACTTGATCCAGGAAGAGAGAAATCAAAAAGGAAGGATGTGAGGAAAGAGAAATGTAGTTAGATGTTGCCCAGATGCACTATGTGGCCTGACTGTTCCATAGAGAGAGATAGGAAATTGAAGAGGGAAGTGTAGAACATGCATTGAGAGAGTGGGTTAAATGTCTGTTTAAGCAAGCCAAAACCCCCAGGTGACTGGTTTAGAGGTGGGGAGAGATAGGAAGGAGAAGAAGGAGAATATATCTAAAACCGAAGAATTGACCTAGAATTGATCCAGGCAATGCTGCAGTATTTGTGTCTCCGCGGCTACCACTCCTGCAGATGGGGGTCTCCCATATGAGGAGGAAGGGCCTGGTGTAGGCGGGTCCCACCTCCACTGCTGGGGGGTGGAGTCCTAGGGTTTGGCTTTGTGGGAATGCATGACCACAATGGCGCCCTCCCAGCCCTGACAGTCTCAGATCACTCCTCAGTTTCTGTCCTCAACTCTATCCAGGTTACCGGCACAGTTCAATTTACTGGGCGGTCGCAAGCCCTACACTCATCTGAGTTCCTTTAACTCGCTCTGACCGCCAGGCCTTATGTAAATTGAGTCTCTGACTCAGCACCGGTGCGACCACAATGGCATTCCTGTAGCCTCTCTTCACGGACCTGGGGTCTCAGAACACTCCTCTGTGTCCATCCTCGACTTGGTCAGGGTTGTAGGGACAGTATGACCTGCTGGGTGGTCGCGAGCCACTTGCACGCCCAGTTTTCCCAATTTAAATTGTGTCCCTGACTCAGCACCGATCCAGTGATGGCACGGCGCCTCTCCGTGTCATGGGCTGGGACAGTGTCACTGGCTCTGGAGTGAAGAAAACTCTGCCAGATCCGCCGTGAGCAATGGACCTTCTCTCCAAAAAGCCTTGGGGATAGGGACTGGATGATAAGCTCCCTCTCCACCCTGGTTCAAGGTACTTTCCCTGCTCTTTCTCTTCCCCTTGTCTTTCGGAGGAAGGGCCCAGGGCCTGGGGCCCACTCCCTGCAGTCTGAACCTCCGTGGCTCTCTTTCTTTCTCCCAGATTACACTCACTCAGTCTCCCAGGATTTTCTGGATTTCGTGTTCTCATCCCTGTAGCCTCCAACTCCTTTTCCTGCAGATCTCTGGGATTCAGAGTCCCTTGGTTTCAGTCCTTCTTAGTTTAAAATACACCGGAGAGCAGCGGGTCCCCCTACTCCTCCGCCATGTTGGCCCCTCCATCATCTGTGATCTATTCTGAAGAACATTCCATGTACACTTGAAAAGAATATATATTCTGCTGTTTTAGGATGGAATATTCCAAATATATCTATTAAATCCATCTGTTCCAGTGTGTCATTCAAAGCCATTGTTTCTTTGTTGATTTTCTGCTTAGATGACTTGTCCACTGATGTAAGGGGGGTGTTAAAGTCCCCTACTATTATTGTATTATTATTGATTGGTTCCTTCATGTTTGTTATTAACTGTTTTATGTATTTGAGTGTTCTATGTTGGGTGCATACATATTTACAGTTGTTACATTTTCTTGTTGGATTGCTCCCTTTATGATTATAGTATCCTTCTTTGTCTCTTATTACAGCCTTTGTTTTAAAGTCTATTTTGTCCTATATAACTATTGCTATTCTGGCTTTCTTTTGACATCCATTTGCATGATAGATGTTTCTCTATCTCCTCATTTTCAATCTGCGGGTATCTTTAGGTCTAAAATGAATCTCTTGTATGCAGCAAATATATGGGTCTTTTTTTTTTAATCTATTCTGTCACCTTATATCTTTTGATTGGAGCATTTAATCTATTTATATTCAAAGTAATTATTGATAGATATGTAGTTATTGCCATTTTATTACTTGTTTTGTGTTTGTTTCTGAAGATTTCCTCTGACCCTTTATTGTCTCTCTTTCATGTTTTTCTGACAGAAATCATATTTTTATTTTATTTATTTATTTAATATAATTTTTTAATGTATATTTTTGAGACGGAGCAACAGAGCATGAGGAGGGGGAGGGGCAGAGAGAGAGAGGGAGACCAGAATTTGAAACAGACTCCAGGCTCTGAGTTGTCAGCACAGAGCCCGATGTGGGGCTCGAATCCACAAACTGTGAGATCATGACCTGAGCTGAAGTCAGATGCTTAACTGACTGAGCTACCCAAGGACCCCAGAAATCATCTTTTTAAAATGTCACTTTATTGTCTGTCTACATCATAGAACATAAGCTCCATATGAATTGAGGTCTTGTCCGTCTTGCTGGATGCTGTATCCTTAATGTCTAAAAGAGTGCTGGGCCCACAAGAAGCATTTACTTCATATTTGCTGAATGAATAATGATGAGTGGTCACACACCAACTACTTACCTGCGAATGTCTGTCCTTCCCCTGTTAGGGTAATCTCTACCTGAGCACCTAATGGCTTGCCTTTAGCATGAACTACATGTGAATGAAATGAATCAAAAGGCTCCTTGCCCTCTAGATTAACTGCCTTTTAAGGGGACCAGACCAAGTTGTGTGTTTCTCTGACTTCCGGCATCTTGAAGAATAACCACTCAAATCACGTGTTGAATTAAATAGATTCCCTTGAAAGTGTTATGTCGACAACGTGGATAATTGAAGAAGAGGGTCTGTCTGGTCTTTCAAATAGGACTTGATGGAAAAACTAATGCCTGGAGTTCTCACTCTCAGCTGTGCGTTCCGGATCATGTGAGTGCAAAGGCCGTACCTCACACAGCAGACGTGTTGATGAAAAATAGGGAGAATCCACCTAAGACGCCAAGTGTCACAAGAGCAGCACAATATCCTTCTGACACTTGAAAATTGCAAAATTGAAAGGTTCCTTCTCACTTGTCAGCTGTCTGGGCATCCCCTGCATAGACGCATTCTAGGCCTTGGCCTCCCAGGGTAGATTTTCCACTGCATGAAAGCCAGCCAGCTGGTATCTTTAACCTCCACCGCAGGCACAGTGACTCACCTATCCTAGGCACTCGGGTTTCAGGGGGTTTTATCAAGGACTCTTTCAGTGACAATCGATTTTAAAAAGGGAATACATTGCCTCAAGCACTGAAAAGATGTGGGCTAGAAGTTGTTTCAGGCATGGCTGGATCCAGGGGGCTCCGTTTGTATCTGCTTAGTTTATTCTTCACGTGGGCTCTCCTGGGAAGCAGCTATTGAGAGCAAGGTGGCTGCTGGGCTCCTCAGACTCATGCCTTTAATTGTCCTAACATTCTATTCACTCCATCCAATCACTCACTTTTTTCTTTTAATTTTTTTAATGTTTATTTATTTTTGAGAGGGAGACCGAGCACAAGTGGGAGAGGGGCAGAGAGAGAGGAGATATAGATTCTGCAGCAGGCTCCAGGCTGTAAGCTGTCAGCACAGAGCCCGACATGGGGCTCGAACCCACAAACCCATGACCCGAGCCGAAGTCAGATGCTTAACTGACTGAGCCACCCAGGTGCCTCATCACTTTTCTCTTTTTTAAATAAGCCAGGCGTATTCTTGCCTTGGGATATTTGCACTATTCCAAGTGCCTGGAAATCCCTATGTCCTCCCTTCCATAGTTGCATTCTTGACCTCTCACAAGACTGACCTCCTACAAAACTCTGCTTGAATCTGCCTTCCCATGGAAGCTGAACCTGACCACATGATTTAGAAACAGAATCTGTCTCCCCAGCATTCCATTTCTTCTTACTTTGCTCATCCACCTTAGCAATTACTGCCTTCTAATTTACTCTTTATAGTACTTATTTATTATCTCTACTGCCCTATGGCCACTAGAATGTCTGTTTTATCCACCTATGTATCCCAAGAACCTACTAGAGTCCCATCACATGGTAGTTGCTCAATTACTATGAGTAATGAATGAATGAAGGGAAGTCAATTCAATATCCAGACATTGGAAATATAGCAGTGAGTAAAATAAACAAAAAACCCCCCCTCTGTCCCTTTGGATCTCACTTTTTGGTGTGGAAGGAAGAAAATAAATATGATTTTTAAGAAGTACTAAATATATGGAGTTTCAGGCAGTAATGAGTGCCGAGCAGGCAAACACAGCAGATACCCACAGTCAAGACAAGCCCCAGTGCCTGTCATATGCTTAGAACCTAACAAGGGTGGAGATGATTCTTGCTTCTTCTGCTGTTTTAATTTTACTCCTTTTGAAACTGAGAGAAGACAAGCACATTGCTAATGACAGCAGTAAAGCTTCTCCCAGACTTATTTACAGGTTGTGTTTGCTTTTATTTTCTTTCCTTTCTTGATTCAGGAGCAGGCATGGGCAGCCCCATGCCAGTCCATGTTCCCCTGACATTTCCCGCTCCCATGGTATAAACGAGGAAACATGCAGACTGGCTAGGAGCTGGTGGTGTTTGGAAACCCCTCTTGGAGTCAGCCGCTATGTGGAGGAGAAGCAACCGAAACCGATAAGCGGGTATTGACTTGCATTGGCATTAATGTCTTTTTGTATTGACACCAGTATTTTATCAAAACTTGCCTGGGGGAAACATCCGTCTTCATAATGGCTTAAGATAGAAGATATTGTAAGAGTGGGTGTCCTGTCTACACACCACAGACCTCTGAATACAAATATAGATGTGTAATCAACATTTCATCATCAAATCATGATCTAGCTATCAGTGTTTTTCAAAAGAACCTCAAGATGAATACAGAAGCACAATAATTTTGAAATGCATTTTTTCCATTTTAATAAGAGCTGGAGACTCCCATTGGCCCCTACAGGTTCAAGCCCCACGTTGGGCTCTGTGTGGATGACTCAGAGCCTGCAGCCTGTTTCAGAGTCTGTGTCTCCCTCTCTCTGCCCCTCTCCCGTTCAGGCTCTGTCTGTCTGTCTCTCTCTCAAAAATAAGTAAACATTAAAAAATTAAAAAAAAAAATCTGAGAGCTGGGAGGGGGCTTGGGTGTTCATATTACTCTGGGGCGGCCCTTAGGTAGAGACTGAGGAGTGAGTTTAGGAAAGGCCAGACCCCTTGCCACAGGCAGGACAATTCAAGAGGAGTGGCTTACACTCCAGAGTTCCCTTGGGGATCAGGTGGAAGTTGCCCCCTGGGGGCTTTGGTTAAGCTTGCTCCTGGGCTTGGCTTTCCCTTTTCTTGCCTCTTT
Organism: Paguma larvata; assembly: GCA_030068075.1. Lineage (NCBI taxonomy): Eukaryota > Metazoa > Chordata > Mammalia > Carnivora > Viverridae > Paguma > Paguma larvata. Next base: position 27,380,492 of record CM057841.1, on the reverse strand, counting down.
TAGCTTCCTCTTATTGGTTCCCCTGGGAGCATTTCCATAACACAGCACACTCACATTAAGCCTTGTCTCCAGTCTCCTTCTGGAGACTCTGACTTAAGACATACCATTCATTCCACAAACATTTATTGAGCATATACTATGTACCAGGCACCAGGATAGGAGCTAGAGGCAAAGCCGTGAGGTCTATGTCTCTGTCAATTTTGGGGTTTTAGGTAGGCTATAAAAAAAGGGACATTAAACAGTAACTTATGATCTCACATGGATGGGAAGTCCAAGGACTCCAGAAGTGGCTGATACAGTAGCTCACTGGTGCCAACAGGGCCCAGGTTCATGCATCTCTGCTCAGCTCGTGTGGGGTTGGCCTTGCTGGGAGCAAGTGGCTGCAGCAGTTTCAACCATTATGTCCAGACACGACAACATCCAGAGGAAGAAGAGAAACCACCTCTTCTTGTGGCTTCTTTTAAAGCAAAAACACTTTCCCTAGAAGTTCCTGCCTCCCTAGAGGAACTACCTTTGTGTCACTGGCCTGGAAATGAGTCATATACTCCTTCTTGAGCCCATCACCATCAAGGAAGTGGAATTGCCCTTGGGCCAATGAGGTCCACCCTGGGACCTGGAGCCCCGGGGTGGTTTCTCCTGAGGCCCAGGGGATATTTGAGGGGGTGACCACTGAATGCAATCGGGGTGCTGTTAGGAAGGAGGAAGGAGGGTTGATGCCAAGAGGAGGACTCCCCACTGCTTCCTCCATCACTCTGCCCTCCTGGTTTCCTTCCTGGCACTGCTTTCTGGCTACCACCTGACATTCTCTTATCCGCTTATGTGATTTGGTCTGTCACTTTTACTACGTGGCAGCTCCTTGAGGTCAGCAATCTGTCTGTTGCTCGCCACTATGTCCCTATGAATAGCACAAGGCCACACACATAATTAAGCTCAATAAATATTTGAGAAATAGGCATATGGTAACAGGGAAGGAGATGAACAAATGGATGAATGAACAGGTGCAGATTCACAAGAAGACATGAAAAAAAGGCTAGGATGGAGTTTCCATTCCCTTCCTGTGTCTTGTGATGATGGCAGGGGTGAGGGGGGCCTCTCCTTGACAAAGGAGACCAAGGATGAAGCAGGAGGGGGCATCCTTCCTGAAGCAGCAGCTTTGGGTGAGAAAGACCGTGGTTCTGATAGTGACCACAGTGTGACTTCAGCTATTGCCCTGTTATCTCCGGAGATAAGGGGGGGACTCAATCATTGAATAGTTTGTTGAGTGCTTATTATATGGAGATGCTGGGGATGCACTCAGGAAAACTGCAGGGTGTTAGGCAACATTTATAGGGATCTAGTGTGGGGCTGAGGTGTGAAATATCAGAGGGTGTCAACAGGTGCCTGGGGTGGAAATGGTGGACAAAGCATTGCAGACAGAGAACACAGCAGGTTGAGCCCTGAGGTGGGGTCCAGGCTTGTTTGAGGAAAACAAGTTTGATGTGCCCTGTGGTGAGGTGGGGAGCATGATGTGAGAGGTGGCAGTGAGGCTGGCAGGGGCCCATCGGGGAGAGTGGCACAGGACACAGCATGGATATACACCGCATTCTACAGGCATCGGACATCACTGAGGAGGTTGGCCTCTCACGTGCAGGAGGCGAGAACAGACGGCCAATGGCCAGCTAGGACCAGGTGAGGGGCTCTGCAGTTTCCCAGCGACAGTGAAGGTGGCCAGGTCCGGTGCATGACAGTGGCAAATGACAGAAAGGGACTGATCCTGGAGTTGCTTGGGAGGCAGGTCTGGCAGCCCAGAGGCCAAAATCCTGCCCTGGCAGGGCTTCAAGGACACTTGTTCTCACCTGCTTATTGAGCAGCATATAGCAATGCCCGCCCACCAAGGGGGATGAAATCCAGGTGTTTTCAGAGGGAAGCTTTCTTCCACCCTGTGTGGGGATATGAAGGCAAGAATCAAGCATAATGCAGTTAAGAAATACCATGAGATCAGTCATGCTACCTTAAATTAAATGCAAGGTCCAAACATGCTGCCTAACATTCTTCTACACCAAACAGAGGCCAAGGTGGATAACCGGCCTGTCTAGAGTGTCGCCCTTTGAAGCTGAAGAACAGCAGCCTTGTTATTTTTGGGGATAGGAAGGTTGAAAGGGAAAGCATAAGGGAAGTGTTTGAGGGGCATAAGTTCTGGAAAAACTAACCCTCTGGACAAAGTGTCACAGAAAGTGTATGGAACTTGGAGTTGGAAAACCCGCCTTGGAATGCCAGTCATGTACTTATTAGCCGTGTGACCCTGGGTGGGTCACTTGTCTTCTCTGCTTCTTCTTTTCCTCATATATAAAGCGGGGATGATAATAATTGCTTCCGAAGGTGACTATGGTATAAAATGAGAGCATGTTGGTGAAAATCCTTTGTCAGTTACAAAGCACTCAAATATCGGGGGTTACCAAAAAAGTATCTTTAAGCAAAAAAATTAAAACAAATTGGGTGACATTATTGAATTAGTGTTAATTTTGGAGCATTATGTAGGAGACTGTCTGTATCCTTAAGAGATGCATGCTGAAGTGTTAAGCAGTGAAATGTCAAGATGTCTAAAACATTCCAGCGGTTCAGCAAAACCCAAATTTGTACAGCTTAGTGAATTAGCTACTATATATGTATATACACAGTTGACCCTTGAATCACTTGGAGGTTAGGGGTTCCAACCTCTGGTGCAGTTGAAAATCCATGTATAACTTGTGATTCCCCCAAAACTTAACTACTAATAGCCTACTGTTGATTGGGAGCCTTACTGATAACACAAACAGTTGATTAACACATAGTTTTGCATGTTATATGTATTTTATACCATGTTCTTAAAGTAAGCTAGAGTGAAGAATTTATTAGGAAAACTATAAGGAAGAGAAAATACATTTATAGTACTGTATTGTATTTGTAAAAGAAAAAAACCCTGCATATAAGTAGACTAGCGAGTTCAAACCTTTGTTTAAGGGCCAACTGTCTGTTTATATCTCTATTTTGAGAGACATAAAGAAAATGTGACAAAATATTAACCACTGGGGAATCTGGTTGAAAGATAGAAGTGTTTTATTAAGTTATTTTTAACTTTCCAGTAGATTTGGAAACTTTCAAAAGAAAAAGCAGAAAGAAAGTATCAATTCCAAGCGGGCTGTAGACGTAAGTAGGTAAGGTAAAGTAATGTCTCAGAAGGTAACAAGAGGCAATGTCTTCCTGACCTTGGCCTTTAGTAGGGAAATGGAGACACTGCCAAACTGTGGTCTGGCAGGGATAGAACAGAAGGAAGAAATACCCCAGCTTCTCTCCTGCTCCCTCGCATCTCCTTCTGTGCCTTCCCTGGGCTGGAATCCCATCAAATGCCGAAGGGCAAAGCCTGGTGGTGAAATCCGTAGATATCAGCCTCCAAGGGCATGGAGTAAGCAGCAGGGCAGGAAAGGGCAGAGGATAAATCTGAAATGGCAACTGGAGAATGGCCAGTATCCCTGCTTTTTCAGGGACTAGCAGGCAGAAGCCAAAGTGCCAGATATTAATTTTCTCCAATCTTCCTTAAAACCAAGTAATAGGAAAGGGCTGTCTGGCCAATCTTTCACCTATAGAGTCTGTGCCTGGATCTGGAAAATATTTTCCTTTTTGACTGGAGAATGTTGCATGAGGAAAAGCCAATCCTTCCCTTTCTGAATTTGGGTATTATTGTGTGAGGGCATAATGCTAGAAGCTGTGCAGCTACCGTGATGGATGGAAGGCCAAGAAGGTGGCAGAGAAGCCCTTTACAAATCTACATCCAGTTTCAACATGTGTGTGTTGGGGGGGCATGCCTGACACCATTGAGTAGTCTTCCAACACCAGCTGGTGTCCTACAAGCATGCAAGTCAGTTCTCACACTATCTACCTGAAGATAACATCTAATCCCACAGGTCAGGGGCTCAGTCCCCTAAGACTGCCCCTCCCCTGCCCCCACCTTAGATGCCAACTGCACGCCCACATTTACCTGTGCTTCTGACAACTGGCTATAGATTGGAGGTTATGAGGACACTCTCCTTGGGTTCAACTTGTTAGAGCAGCTCACGGAACTCGGAGGAACATTTTACCTGTTAGATTATTGGTTTATTATAAAAGGAGGGATCTGAATGCCAGGCATTTATTTGAAAGGGATGTCTGTCCTGCCCCTTGCAGTTTCTGCAGGGCAAAAAGCAATCAGGAAGTCACAGAAGGAAGGGGACATTTGCCCCAGTGTGGATGCATTCAACTTTTCCCACCAAAGTGTCTCCCTTGATGATGAGTCTTTGCCCTTTGCTGACCTCCAGAGCTTGAGTTCTGTGAACTGTGCCACCAATGTTACTTCCCTGGTTACCCATTTTGGTCACTAATCTGGGACATTGGTGGTTCCCAATCCTGGCTGCACATTCAATTTCCCTGGGAGCTTTTATGAAGTACACTAGACCCAGCCCCCCCTAGCCCCCAGAAATCACCCCCAGGTGACCCCCGTGTGTAGCCAGTGTTGGGACCTGCTGCTTCTCCAGATGGAGCATGTTCTCAGGGGACCGCCTGCAGGGGGCCAGCCTTCTTGGTCACCCTTCATTTCCGGAGAGGCTGCTGGGTCTTCATTGCTTCCCTCCTTCCACTCTCCCAGTTCACCCCTCTATTTTGTAAAATATCACTTTTCCTTTTTTTAAAAGAACTTTTTATTTAAATTTTGGATAACATACAGTGCAATATTGGTTTCTGGAGTAGAATTCAGTGATTCATGATTTACATACAGCACCCAGTGCTGATCATAACGCCTTAACCCATCACCCATCCAACCCACCCTCCCACCTCCCTCCATCAACCCTCAGTTTGTTCTCTATTGTTAAGAGTCTCTTGTGTTTTCTTTCCATCTCTCCTCTTTTTTCCTCCTTCTCATATGTTCATCTGTTTTGTTTCTTAAATTCCACGTATGAGTGAAATCATATTATTTGTCTTTCTCCGATTGACTTATTTCACTTAGCATAATAAAATTCTGGCTCCATCCATTGATGCAAATGGCAAGATTTTATTCTTTTTGATGGCTGAGTAATATTCCTGTGTGTGTGTGTGTGTGTGTGTGTGTGTGTGTGTGTGTGTACCACATCTTCTTTATCCATTCATCAGTCAATGGACATTTCAGCTCTCTTCACAGTTTTGTTATTGTACATAATGCTGCTATAAACACGGGGGTGCATGTACCCCTTTGAATCTGTATTTTTGTATCCTTTGGGTAAATACTCAGAAGTGCAGTTGCTGGATCATAGGGTTGTTCTCTTTTTATTTCTTTGAGGAACCTCCATTCTGTTCTCCAGAGTGGCTGCACCAGTTTGCATTCACACCAGCAGTGTAAAAGGATTTCCCTTTCTCCGCATCCTCGCCAACGGCTGTTGTTTCTTGTGTTGTTAATGTTAGCCATTCTGACAGGCATGAGGTGGTATCTCATCATGGTTTTGAATTGTATTTCTCTGATGATGAGTGATGTTGAGCATATATACATTTTTTTAATGTTTGTTTATTTTTGAGAGACATAGAGACAGAGCGTGAGTGGGGGAAGGGCAGAGAGAGAGGGAGGTACAGAATCCGAAGCAGGCTCCAGGCTCTGAGCCATCAGCACAAAGCCCGACGCGGGGCTTGAACTCACAGACCATGAGATCATGACCTGAGCTGAAGTCGGACGCTTAACCGACTGAGCCACCCAGGCGCCCCATGAGCCACCCAGGCGCCCCAAGTGAGAGACAGAGAGTTGAGCGGAAGAGGGGCAGAGAGAGAGGGGGACAGAGGATCCGAAGCAGGCTCGGAGTGGACAGCAGACAGCCCAACTTGGTGGGGTTTGAACTCAGGAACTGAAAGATACCTGAGCCAAAGTCAGAAGCTCAACTGACTGAGCCACCCAGGAACTGGAGTATCTTTTCAGGTATCTGTTGGCCATCTGGATGTCTTCTTTGGAAAAATGGCTACTCATGTCTTCTGCCCATTTCTTCACTGGATTATTTGTTTTTGGGGTTTTGAGTTTGATAAGTGTTTTACAGATTTTGGATACTAGCCCTTTATCAGAAACGTCATTTGCAAATATCATCTCCCATGCTATAGGCTGTCTTTTAGTTTTGCTGATAGTTTCCTTTGCTGGGCAGAAACTTTTTGTCTTGATGAGGTCCCAATAGCTCATTTTTGCTTTTGTTTCCCTTGCCTCTGGTGATGTGTTTAGTAAGAAGTTGCTCCAGCTGAGGTCAAAGAGGTTGCTGCCTGTGTTCTCCTCTTAAGTACAGCTTTCTTTAAATATTCGAGAATGCGGCTTCTCTGAAACTGCAAGGATTTCTCAAGATTCATCCACTATTGTAAAATCCAAGAAGACAGCATGGCACCACAGATACCTGGAGGATTGGATGGCTGCTCTTCTGGCGTTAAAGGTGTTCATCTGAGTTTATATGGTGGACGGAAGCTTCTGTCTTCCCTGCGAGGAGAGGAGAGGGAGGAGAGAGTGATAAAGGAAGGCCGGAAGCCAAGAGATGAGACGCCACCTGCAGACTTCCTAGCTGACTTTTGTGATGTGACTATTGGATTGCAAACATTGCTTTTTAAAACCTCCTGGTTTATCACTCAAGTACAGGAATGACTTACCAATATTTTACTTAGAAGTGCCACTCTGAACAACAAGTTAGCTCTTACGAACTTACTCTCACTTTCTTGTTCTTTGTCACCCAAATCAAGGGATTGGGAAAAGCAAAGCTTGATCTTCAGTTGAATAAGCTAAACCTCAATTAATTACCCAGAAAGGTCTGCCTTTTTTCCAATCCAAACCCTCCAATGTCCACCATCAAAGGTACAGGCAGGCTGAGGAAGAGATTTTCAGATCACTTTCACCAACACACTTCAGGAAATTCTGACCTTTTAAAATAATTTTAGAGGACATGTTAATTCCTTCTCTTTGACGGTTACCCTGTGGATTTTCATATTTTCCTTTCTCTCATGTCTGCCAGTTAAGAAAGACACTGTGTTTTAATTAAAATTCTTTATTTGCCTAAGGATACAATATCCAACTCTTGGCTTATATAGAAAAATAAAATTTGTTTGGCCTCATGTAGGGAAAATAATCATTTAATGAATGGTGCTTGTCACTTTTTGATCAGATTTTGGGGAGTGGGGGTAGGTAATAAATACATGCATCATTTATCTGCTGTGTAACTGGTCTCCTGGCCTCCGGATTCTAAAAACATTTCTTTCTGAGTCGTAGTTATGCACCAAAGAGAAATACTGCCATTTTCCAGTGCCACCAGCTGTTGCTATGGCTGTTGTCCCACTGCCTGCGATTTGCTCTCTATATATCCATCCTTCTGCTAGGCCAGTGGGTCTCAACTCTGGGTGCTCATGAGCAGCATTGGGGTTTTCAAGATATGAATGTGTAAGGCCCTGGGCCAGAGATTCTGAACCGGCTAGCCCGGAAGGGGGCCCTGACATCGATATATACAGAGGACCCCTGGGTGAGTCTAGTGTGCGGAGGGGGGCGGTGTTTAGAACCACTGTTGTTTTGACCGCCAGCTCTTCCTGGTGGCAGAGAACAACACTGCCTCCTTCACCTGGTACTCCAGCACCTGCCATGGAGTCTGGTACATGATAGACACACATAGTCTGCTATGAATCATATCCTGGAATGAACGTGGGGTCTGGTACCACCGTATGATGGTATCACCCTCTTCTCATAGATTTTCCAGATGCTATGTATTAAGTAAGGAGTCTTAGATCGTCAATTCCAAAAGAGCAGAATTGCCATAAAACTCATTTGCCATGATTCATCCTGGGCCTCTGTGGTATCACTTGCAAATATAACAACATAGTATTTAGCCCATAGAAATGAGCCAATACATTGAAAAGAAATATTACATTACTTAAAAATGCATAGCAAGAGATCCTAGACCCATGAAGCAAAATAGCACAGTTATCAATGTTACCTAATTATTTTCATTTGTCCCAAACTGTAGAGAGCACTGCTCAGAATAAGCACCCACTTCTTCCACATGGCTTTCAGATGAAATTTTAAAATATGTACCTGAATACAAAAGCAGAAACTAAACTTTCTGTTTTTATCTTTATTTTGGCTGGTTAGTTGATTGACTCATTAACTCACTCATTCCTTCCTTCATCTTGGGTCTTTGGGCTTCTTTGTGCCAGGCACTGTTTTAGGCACTGGGATACGATGGAGAACTCAGGTGACATGTGCCTGATTGTGTGGAGCTTATATTCAAATGTGGGAGTTAACAAGAAACAAGCAAGCAGAGAGCATGCATTTTAGATTAGTGGTAAGAGCCATGATGCAAACAAAGCAGGAGGACCTAATAGCAAGGGACTGGGAAATGACTTTGGTCTGGTAGTCAGGGAGGGCTTCTCTGAGGAGGTGACCTGGCAACTGAGGTCTGAGTTTCGAAGGCAGACTGTACTGGGCAGAGACAATAAATGCACTTGTCCTGAGGCAGCAAGAAGCTAGCAGTGTGAACAACAGAAAGCCAGAGGATGGAACTTAGTAAGACAGGAAAGACTGGTAGGAAATGGGAGACAGAAGCCTGATCACCTAGGGCATTGTGGGCCATGATGAGGACTTTGGATGCATGCAATTACAATGGCAAAAAATACCATCAATTTTCACTTTTACAGAATTGCTACCACAGAAGGGGGCAGTAGTGAGATGACTGATAAGAGTTTTCTAGCTCTGGTGAAGCGGTTGCATTGGGTCAAGCCAGTAGAAAGAAATAGAAGGATTCTTTCACTCTTTTTTTTTAATGTTTAATTTTTAAAAAACTTACTAAAATTCTTTTATTCTTGAGAATTATAATAGGCGTTGAGGTATTAGGCTAATTAATATGAATGAAACACTCTTCTCCCACCTCCCTCAGGTAGCCAAATGGCTTGTCCTCTCTCTTCATTTAAACTTCTGTTCACATGGGCACCTAGGTGGCTCACTCTGACTCTTGGTTGTTTGGCTAAGTACCTGACTCTTAATTTCCGCTCAAGTCATGGTCTCACAGTTTGTGAGTTTGAGTCCTGCGTTAGGCTTTGCTTGGGATTCCCTCTCCCTCCTTCTCTTTGCCCTTCCCCCCTGGAAATAAATAAATAGATATTAAAATGCAAAAAAAAAAAATCCCCTGTTTATGTGTCACTTCCCCAAAGAGGCCTGACCTTACTACCACCCATTGCTCTCAACGCCCGTCTCTTGTTCTTCACAGCTCTTACCATGCGCTGGATATTATATATCTGTATTGTTATATATCTACTCTATCCGTATATCATATATCATTTCACCATTCTCCCTCTGCACCCAAATGTAAGCCCCCGAGGTCAAAGGCTTCATTTATTTTGTTTTCTGCTGTGTTCCCAACATTCAGCAGAGCCCCTAGCACACAGCGCATGCTCCACACACTTGTTGAATGAATTTATTGGAATAAATGCCGTTGGATTTTGCCGCATTTATGTGGGCAGGAGGCACTTGGGAGCACCCCAGTGTTCCTGGGCTTCTACTTCCCAGGCACATTCATGTCCCTTCTAATCTTTCTGCCTTAATCACTTTAAATGTACTGACAAGCACAATTGACCAATTAATAGCGCTTATGCTCGTTACATCATTTGTAATCCATGATGCTCTTTCTATTTGTAACGGCCTTTCAATTTTTCATGACTCAAAATGGAGGACATACATAATGAATACAAATAGCAAATTGATTAAATGTAATGCATATTCTACTGCTTGCTGGGTTTATGCCTGTTATTAATGACAGAAATCCAGCAAATTCTCGTGAAAACACCGATGACATACAACCGTTAATGCAAGACGTCGGAGCGCTAGGGGTCCTAAATTTTCCTAATTACAGAGCAGCAGCAGACACTAATTTCCCAGACGGCAACCTTTGTAAATAAGAACATCAGCATCGCTGCTTTGTCCAAGTCCTTTTTGCTGAGCACAAAACCCATCATGCAACCCATTTTTACTTCACCAGACTATTTGTGTTGTGTTTCAAAAAAAAAAAAAAAGATACACTTGAGAGATTGCCTTATGAGCAAAGTATAAAGGATGCCACTTGTGCAAAATCAAATTTATTGTCTACTCAGGGATTGCATGTATTTTGGAATGCTAATATACTGTGATACAGATTTCACAGAGCTTCAGCTGGTGTGCTGAGCATTAAAGCATCACAAAGGTGATAAAGCAAAACAGGGAAGAAGATAGGGATAAGTCTGAAATGGTGAATATGGTAAAAGAGATGCTTTTAAGAGATCCACCTGGCTAAATGTGCAATCTTGGTCTCAGATTGCCAGAGGATGAGCTGGCTTGCAATAAGAGACCACATGAACCAACTTGTTTTCCCCATCAGCTAGAGAACCTGATAGGAAGCAGGTGTTTTCTCTGACACAATGGTGGGTATGGTGGCCGGTTCTGCTAGGTTGGTATGAGAATAACAGCAAAGCACTCATCTGATAGATCTGTAAAGAGAGTGGATGAAGTGGATAGGAGCATTTGCTGAGGCCCACTCATGCTTAGCAACCAGAATTCACAGCATGCTGGATGCTAGAAGCCAGTCTGCTGCCACTAAAATCTTCCTCCCCCAGTACAAATTGGCTGTCCTGCAGATGGAAGGTTGAGTGAGGGAATGAGTGGCTATGGTCCTTGCCCATTTCCTAGTAGTATAAACCTCGACAGGTCTGTATCCATAATAAACCATGCTCTCAGTGGGTAGAATTTCAAACCTAGGGGAAGCAATGGTCTGCTAATTGTGCCCTACCAATACGGGGCCCAGAGTGGTTTTGGCAAAACCTAATCTAGGCTTAAAAGATGCCTTTCTGGGGCGCCTGGGTGACTCAGTAGGTTAGGCGTCCGACTTTGGCTCAGGTCATGATCTCACGGTCTGTGAGTTCAAGCCCCGCATTCGGCTCTGTGCTGATGGCTCAGAGCCTGGAGCCTGCTTCAGAGTCTGTATCTCCCTCTCTCTCTGCCCTTCCCCTGCTCATGCTCTGTCTCTATGTCTCTCAAAAATAAATAAACATTAAAAAAATTTAAAAAAAGATGCCCTTCTGCCTTTACGGTGTGTATGCCATCTTAGATGAGACCCAGGCTAAGGATCTAAGAGCCAAGTGGTTTCTGGCATAATGCAGGGAGCCTGGGGAGGTGAGGGGAGACATGAGACAGAGAACGGAGGAGAACCAGGGAAGGGGGGCAGTGGGAAGTTAGTGACTTCAGTGGGTGACTCAGGGAAACTCTGGAAAACTGTGCAAAATGCATGCCTTGGAATTCCCTCAGTCAAGGTGTGAGGGAGCTGGGGTATTTATACCCATATACCTGGTAGTTGCCGGTTAAGTATGTCCCTAAGGAGATACAAACTTTGCAGGTACTTTCAGCATCCCATGCTTATGGTCAAAGAGAGCTGTCTGACAAAGGTGCAGTGAACATAAGTACAGCCCCCAAAGAAACTGCTTCAAAGGTTACCCCAAGGGCTTAGGATTCCCACGAGGATATAAAAAACCCACACCTTGCCCCAGACTTGGAAGGCTTCACCATTACTCATGATGGACACATCTGATTAACCTGTCAAATGGGATTTGAAAGGGGAGGGAAATTAAGTCTCCCCTTGCTCAATTTTCCACTCTCTGGAGATGGCAAGACAAATTCCTTGCTGAAATTTACGAAATGCCCATCCCTCCTCCCCCACTGTCCTATGTCTGTGTGAGAGAATAAAGACTTCACAACTCATTCTAAAAAAAGAGCCAAACTCGGAAGAGAGATACACTCACAGACCATAGAGTAAGAGACAACGCTAAGGGAGAGAAGGTTAGAGAGGAATGAGGACTGACTTTATTATAATTTGAAAAAAACCCACAAAATAATTTTTGGCACCTTTAAACATTTTCCCTGGCTAAAGCCTGAGGTACACATATCCACACTGGACCATTCTGTCATATGGGTCTGGTTGTCAGACGGGGCCTCATTTCATACTGGAATTTATTCTGTAAAGCCAAAGAATTCCTCCACATTTCTACTTCTTTTAATATCTCGGTTGTGAAAATCCTTTCTTCATACTAATAATAAATTTTAATAAAATCATAATATTTTATGGGATAGATAGTAAATTAGATATTTTATTAGATATTAAACATAATAATTAGAATTTATTCAGTGCTTATTATTTGTGAATTGTTTTACATGTATTAACTCATTTAACACTCTTTACAAATGTATGATTAGCTTTTATTTCTCTCATTTTATAGAGAAAGGATCTGAGGCCCAGAGAGGTTAAGCGACTAGCCAAGATCACTCAACAAGTGACCTGGGATTTGAAACTAGGTCTTCTGACTCCGGAACCCACATCTCCATCTTTCCTTTCTTCCATATACACTGATTAGTTGCTGTGATAATCAAATGTTTTTAACAAACATAAATCTTGTTTTAATTGCTTATATCCCAAGGATATGATGATTTGACATGTTACTCCATGGTAAGTATAATACCCTCACATGAGGAACATCCTAGAACAGAGCTCATTCAAGGAGGGACAAGACTAACTTCCCAAGGGCAACATTGGACTTCTCCACCAGCATGCTCCGGTCACTAGCAAAACCTTTCCAGTGTGATCTCACACCCCAAAACACCTGCCCCCTAAACCTGTGGACACTCAATAGGGGATTCATGAAATCAGTTTTGTTTGCCTCTTTTGGCTCCCAGATGAGACTATTCAACCACTGGACCCCATATTCAGTAAAAGTATGAAACATGCAAATAGCACTGCTTTCTTATTAGCTTTTATTGGCACTTACTAAATAAAAGAAGGATGTGATTATCAGTGTAGCCATCGCTTAGAAAGCACTTGAGACACTGCTTAGATTCACATTCACTATCATGTGATTCTGAGTCTAAAAAGGAACTGACATTTTTTTTCCCAGTAAGGCTTATAAACACTGAGCCAGAAAGTCCTCTTGTTCTTCTAAACGTCAATTCAGGAGAAGATGAGAAGGAAAAGCTCATGCCTGAACAATGTTAAAAGCTTATGGTTTGCTTTTCCACAGTGTTTCAATTACAGCGTAAGTGTGTAGATGGCATAAGCACGTAGGCACATAAATGCTGTTTGCTAAATCAAAAAGACAGATGATTTCCTCACTTCTAACACTCAGGGATTTATAAAAGATAATGTCTTAAGAGCCGGCAAAATCCGCTACTACACGCACATAAAAGAGAGTCACTTATTTCCCCAAATATTTAGAGAATTCATCTAGAGAAGGACCACAGTAGAAACTACCAGGGTTTGGATAAAATGGTGGAAGTGCACCCAGTTCATGTATGCAGGTGCATATGTGTGTGTGTGTGTGTGTGTGTGTGTGTGTGTGTGTGTGTGTGTTCATACACACACACATACAAGAGAGTAAGCAATTTTTTAAGTTTATTTATTTATTTTTGAGAGAGACAGAGACAGTTTGAGCAGGGGAGGGGCAGACATAAGGAGAAAGACAGAGAGAGAGGGGGGGGGGGAATCCCAAGCAGGCTCTGTGCTGTTAGTACAGAGTCCGATGCAGGGCTCTAACTTACAAACCACGAGATCATGACCTGAGCCAAAATCAAGAGTCAGACACTTAACCGACTGAGCCACCAGGTGCCCCAGGAGACCAAGTAATTTTAAGCAAAAGCATTCAAGAATCATTCTGCTGTGACTTGTTCTTTCCTCACATTCATGGTAAGTAATGCCAGCACTTAGGAAGTGTCTGGCCCAAATCTGTCAGGAGGATTTGGTTAGAAACTGGGACCCATCACAATGTGCTGTTATTTAATTACACTTTATCCAACCCTCATGGTAGTCCTTATTATTGCACAGGGATACTGTGTGATGAAGTGGATTCTGCATTACCAAGGTTCTCTTGTCAGGCACCCACAGAGCCTTTGCCACCTGTACACTGAGAACAGGGACAGCCCCACCGAGCCAGGCAGGCAGAGGCGGGTGCAGCATGTGTTTGAGATGCCCTCTTGACAGCTGTCCACATCTCCTGGTGTTGGACAGGACTGGGCTGTTCTGAAATTAATTCTAATTAGGAAATTTTGATTTTAGGCTCATCTTTGTTTCTGTGGAGTTGTCCTTCTGAGTCTCCCTTGCCTCAAATATCCAGCTAGAAACAAATATAAGGATATGTATTGTGCACAGAAGTCACCAAAGAGGGCATTAGATAGACTGAGGTGACAGAATAAAAAAAACAAATCAATATGAATTTCAAAAACCCATCAGCTGGGTTACTCATATAGTAACAAAATAAAGTCAATCATTTACTGCTGATTAAACTTTCTTAACAACTTGTTAATAATCTAGACAATGAGGGACGCCTGGGTGGCTCAGTTGGTTAAGCATCCAACTCTTGATTTCAGTTCAGGTCATGATCTCATTATTTGTGAAATTGAGCCCCGTGTCAGACTTCATGCTGACAGGATGGAGCCTGCTTAGGATTCTCTCTCCCTCCATGCCTCTACTCTGCTCTCTCTCTGTCTCTTTCTTAAAATAAAAAAAATAAATAAACTTAAAAAAACAATCCAGACAATGAGATGCTAGGCAATCATGACTCAGATGACGCTAAATAATTAAACAATATCAACTATTATCAAGCTAAGTACATAATAAAAGTCATATCATAACATAAAATACAGAATATAAATATAAATTTTAATAGCAAATTAAATAATATAATAGGGACCTCTGGGTGGCTCAGTCGGTTGAGTGTCTGACTCTTGGCTTCAGTTCAGGTCATGATCTCATGGTTGAGAGACTGAGCCCCACATCAGGCTCTGTGCTGGCTGTGAAGCCTCCTGGGGATTCCCTCTCTCTCTTCCTCTGCCCCTCTCCCTTCCAATCTTTCTCTCAAAATAGATGATATAACAGATAAAGAAGCTTAAAAATGGAAGAGAGATAAAATCAAAAATATGTCTCTAACAACCTGAAATAATTCTGTAAGTATTAGATACCTGTGAAATTGGAATACTGTAGAAAATAAGGATGCTAAATTAGGAAGAAACTCAGTGAGAATGGAAACATATTTGTGGTGTTAAAGTGTGCCGGGTAATAGCCACCAAAAAAGGTGACAGCAGATCTGCCATTATGATGAAAATTCCTAGCATCAACTTGGTGGTGAGGAGGGGATAGTTCAGAGGCAGAATTTAAGATGGAATTGAGGAAAACAGAAGGTTTTGACTAAAGGAAAGGTGAAGGTACCAAGGAAAAAGTCTTGGTAAACATGACCCAGTGAAATAAGTAGGAAGACAGAAATCATTGCCACATAAAAGATCTAGAAAAGGAAATTAAGAAAGGTTCTTTTACCTTTAATATTCAATTGATTTTCCAAAATGTAGACTGTTAAAGTAAGAAATATTTTGATAAAACAGACAGTGGAGTTTTTACTTCTTGGGAAAGACAGATTAGATAAAATGGTAAAAGATGGAGTAAGGTTTTATTCTTATGTTATTCTATTTCACCTCATTTTGTTTTACTTTTATTTACTTATGCTTACATAATAATTACTATGTATCAGGCACCATTTAAAGCATTTCATAAGTAACCATTTGAATCTTTTAACAGCTGAGAATGTATTATTACTATCCCATTTTGCATAAGGTGCATTGAGGCTTAGAAAGGTCAAGTGACTTACCCAAGGTCATACAGCTAGTAAAAGAAGCTGTACAGAGGCAATCAGGCTCCACAGTTACTCAAAACAACTGTGCTATGCTGCCATTATAAACCAAGGAATTAATAAGTGACATATTTTAATTATCTCACTCAAATTTCTCAGCTTCTAAATCTTTGAAAGATTTAATAAATATATGATACAGTTCTACAGTCTTTAGAAAAGGAAAAAAAATTGAGGAAATTTGTTCTTTAAATACATCCATTTGTCTTCACAAGTATACAGTGAACCTTATGAATCCTTTAAAATATTAAATTGCTATTACACAAAAACAAAACAAGGGAATAGATGGGTTGGAAAGATACATTTTTCTGTTATTCCACAATAATTTTCACACTCAGATCAGATTAGAAAATGATCAGGATTAATGGCCAAGAATAAAATTCCCCCAAGTGTTGTGGACACATTCTACCAACACAATGCATGATGGCATTTCATTTATTTATTTATCTAAATATTTGTTTATTTTGAGAGAGAGAGAGCGAGAGTGAGCACTAGTAGGTGAGGGGCAGAGAGAGAAGGAGAGAGAATCCCAAGCAGGCTCTATGCTATCAGACCTGAGCTCAGCATAGGACTTGATTCCATAAACTTGTAAGATCATGACCTGAACCAAAATCAAGAGCTGGATGCTTAACCGACTGAACCTCCCAGGTGCCCCTGTATGACAGTATTTTAAAGAAGTGTTTCCTGTCACAAAGGCAGAAGTAGGCGCTAATGTTAACATCTCCCAAAAAAGCTGTAGCTTAAAAGAATAACGTTCTGAATGGGAAACTGCATTTCCCTACCAAGTTCTTAACTAAAAGCACCCTTACCTTCACTCTCAACTCCTTATATTTGCAACTTTACCATGAACAACAGCATTCACTCATTCATTCATTCAACAAATATTTATAGAGCTCAAATTTAGCACTAAGATAATCCCAAAATGAATGAGACACAGTTTCCACTCCTCAAGGAGTCCATTCAGAGATTATGACTTTGAATAAATAATTACAAGGCCATGAGCTTGTGTTAATAGAGGCTCTAATACCACAAGAAGCAGCATCCTTTTGAAGGTGTGGACTGTACTTCTTGTTCAATATGGTGGAATGAGTACCTGCATTATTTCCTTTCTTGACTGAAACCTCACTAAAATGAGAGTAAATGCCAAATATCTATTTCTAGCCAAAATGGAATAACAGAGACATGATTTGCCCTCCTACCTAAGACAACCTAGAAAAATGGACACAATGCAGGAAACAATAGGATGCAAGTTACTAAACATTAGTCAGCATAAAACTAGTGATCCTTGAGAATCAGGTGAGCCCGTGGTTTCCCAAGCTTACTGCCTGGAGGGGGATTCCAGACCATAGAACGAACAGAATGAATCCAGGTGGAGCCAGAGGAGTCCTGGAGTTGAGTGGATGCAGATGAGTATAAGAATTGACCTTGGCAGCTAGAGTTTACAGAGAAAAGTACAAGAGGAAGAGTTGCACAGAGAGAGAATTCCAGAAATCTGAAATATGGTCCTCCTTGAGTACTCAGCTGAAGACATAAAAGTGTGTGCATGGGAAGACACTACCCAAGGCCAAGTGAAAATCCATATAAAAGTATACAGAACATTGTCAATTGCTTATGCAGCCCTGGGAATAGTGCCGATTCCTAATCACTGGGATTGGTAAACTTCAAGGTTCACGGCACCTTGTGTACACACACAGAACAGTTTGCCTCACTTGTGGGGAATAATTACCCTCAAACAAAACACTTCTTTGATCTCACCTAACAAATCTTTAAACCAAACTGTAATATCTAAGATAAAAATTACATTGGATAGGATTAATGGCAGAATTAGAGATTGCAGAAGAAAATATTAGTGAATTTGAAGACAGGGCAATAGAAAACATTCAGACCAGGAGAAAGAGAATTTTATGAGATTAGCAGAGTATCTGTGAGCTGTGGGATAATGTCGAGTCACCTAATACATGGGGATTTGGAGTCTCTGAAATACAGGAGAGAAAGTTCAGGACAGAAGAAAGTGTTGAGGAACTAACTAATGGCTAAAAATGTCCAAATCTGATTAAAAATAATGAAACCACACAGAAAAGCTCAATGAATCCTGAGCACAAGAAACTTGAAGAAAAAGACAGCAAAGTATATCCCAATCAACTCGCTTAAAACCAGTGATATGAAAACCTTAAAAGCAGCTTCAGATAGGGGTTCCTGGGTGTCTCAGTTCGTTAAGCATCTGACTTTGGCTCAGGTCATGATCTCACAGCTTGTGAGTTCAAGCCCTGCATTGGGCTCTGTGCTGACAGCTCAGAGCTTGGAGCTGTTTCGGATTCTGTGTCTCCCCCCCCCGCCCCTCCCCCACTCATGTTCTGTCTCTCAAAAAATAAACATTAAAAATTTTTAAATAAGAAAAACAGCTTCAGCTAAACAGACACATTATACAGAAAGAATCAAAGGTTACGGGTTACTGTGGCTTTCTAGATAGAAATAATGCATGGGAGAAGATGGTGGAATCACATTTGAAAAGTACTAAAAGGGGAAAAAAACCCTGTCAACCTAGAATTCTATACTTAGTAAACTGATCTTTTTTTAAATGAAAGGGAAAATAGAGACACTGAATGGGCTGGGCCTCTGCAGGTGAGTGGCCAAGGGCCCAAGAGTGCAGAGGAGGCCCCTTGAAGCACGGTATCAAGAAGGGTGCCTGGCCAGCCACATCTTCCCCTACAGAGATCTCTACAGCACCCATGCTGTGACCTCTACAGCTGACTGGCACATGGAAACAGGAAGATGTCAGTAGACTGGTGCCTTCCCAGAGCAGGAATCGGTGGGAAGGCTCTGGCTATTAACAAGACATTTGCTTTAATCGAGTGTTCTTACAGAATTCTTAAACTTAGAAATGTTTTGTCTTGAAGGAAATGAAATGAAATGGCACCAAAACCAATGCCACCATGTCAGCAACACCAAGTCAGGCAGCACCAAAGCCAGGGACCTAATGTGCACAATGGCAATTATACCAGATTGGCATACTTCATATCCTTATAAATGAAAATTTACATATTTAAGACCCCCCTCTTCATCATGTAGAGCATATTCAAGAGGTGGCTTCCAAAATACATTCAGACTTTATTTTTCAAGTGAGCATTCATGATCAAATAATACTAACCGTAGATATGTGTATTTAGTGTGTATCAGGATCCATTCAAAGGCTTCACATGTGATTTAATCCTCATAATAATTCTACGAAATAGATTCTATTATTGTTTTCTTTTTATTGTTCTATTATCATTTTCTATGTGGGGAAACTGAGACACAAATTGATTAAGCTACTTGCCCAAAGGTTATGTAGCTTTTAAGTGGCATGGTCAGGATTTTAACCCAGACAGTATGATTCCAAAATCCATGGGCTTAACTACTGTGTTAGTAGTATATATAAGTACTATAAATATTTATTTTATTTTTTTTAATATAATTTATTGTCAAATTGGTTTCCATACAACACCCAGTGTTCATCTCAACAACTGCCCTCCTCAATGCCCATCACCCACTTTCCCCTCTCCCCCTAAATATAGATTTTATACACACACACACTCTAGAATTACTATGTATACTGTTTAACTCAGTTTTTTCTTAAATAGACTTTATTGGTTTTTTTTTATTAATTTTAGTTTTAGGGAAAAATTGAGCTAAGGTACAGAGTTCCCATGTGCCCTCCTACTCCTCACCTGTTTACCCTGTTATTAACATCTTAAATTACTGTGGTACCTTTGCTACAACTGATAAGTCATTGTTGATATATTATTAACTAAAGTCCGTAGTTCACATTAGAGTTCACTCTTTGTGTTGTACATTCTATGGGTTTTGATAGTTATAATAGCATGTGTCCATCATTCCAGTACTACACAGAATAGTTTCACTGCTCTAAAAATCCTCTGTGCTCTGCCTATTCATTCCTACCCCCTCACTAACCCCTGTCAACCACTGATCATTCTACTGTCCCCATAGCATTCCCTTTTCCATAATGTCATATAATTGGAATTATACAGCATGCAGCCTTTTCAGATTGACTGCTTTCACTTACCAGTGTGTTTCAGGCTCTTTGTGTCTTTTTGTGGTTTGATAGTTCATTTCTTTTTATTGCTGAATAATATTCCATTGTTGAAAGTACCACAGTTCATTTATCTCTTCACTGTGGAAGGATATCTTGGTTGCTCCCATGTTTTTGGCAATTATGAATAAAGCTGCTATAAACATTCGTATGCAGGGTTTTGTGTGGACATAAGTTTTCAATGCATGGACACTTCCCTCAGTTTTAGAGCAATAAAATTGGACATTATAATTTCAAAAAAAGGTAACTAAGGACTTTTTCAGTCATACGAAAGTTAAAACAACTCATTATCAGCAGACTGCACTACAAGAAATGTTAAAGGAAATCATTTAAGCAGAAGGAAAATGATATTAGATGGAAATGGGAATTTACAAAAAGGAGAGAACAATGGAAATATATATATATATACCATAACTTAAAAAATCTCTTTAAAAGATAACTGTTTAAACAAAAATGATAATATATTGTGGGGTCTGTAACACTTCTAGAGGTTAAATGTACGGTTATAATGTGAAAAAGAAGGTGGGCGGGGAGGGAATAGAAATATACTATTTCAAGATATTTACTCTATATGTATAGTGGCATAAAATCACTTGAAAATGGACTATGGTAAGCTAAATATATATCCTTATAACTTTGAATTAACAAGTAAAAGGACAAAACATAGAGTTAGAGCTAACAAGTCAACAAAGGACATAAATAAAATTGTAAAAAATAATTAATCCTAAGTAAGACAGGAAAAGAGAAAGAAGGGAAAAAAGAAGGGATGGGACATATAGAAAACAAATAGCATTTAAACGTAGTCACACATGTCATGTTAAATATAAATGGTCTAAATGCCACAATTAAAAGACAGAGATTGTCAGATTAAATTAAAAAAGCAAGGCTTGACTATTGCTTATAAGCAATACACTCCAAATATAATGGCACAAGTAGGCTAAAACTAAAAGAATAGAAAATATATCATACTCAGATCAAAGGAAATCTACATTAACATTAGAGAAAGGAGATTTCAGATCAAAGAGTATCACCTGGGATGAAGAATGCCATGTCATAACGAGAATAGGGTCAATTCATTAAGAAGGCATAACAATCACAAACCATAAATGTCTATGCACCTAGTAACAGACCTTCAAAATACGTGAGACAAAACTATTATAACTGCAAGAAGAAATAGACTAACCATAAATGTAGTCAGATATTTCAATATTCTTGTCTCAATGATATATAGAACAAGGAGACAGAAAATCAATAAGGAAATAGAAGATCTAAACAACCCTATCAAACAACTTATTTAATTGACATTTATAGAACATTTCACCCAACAACAGAATACACATTCTTTTCATGAGTATATGGACATTTACAACAATAGCCCATATTGTGGGCTATAAAACAAGTCTCGGTAAATTAAAAAAGATTCTATGCATATTCTATGATCATAATGGAATTAAATTAAAAATCAGCAACAGAATAGTCCCTGAAAAATCCTTGAATATTTGGAAACAAAATAATACACTTTTGGATATCTCTTGGGTTAAAGATCAATTGTAATTTAGAAAGTATTTTTAACTGAATGAAAATTAAAATAATATAGACTTCGGAGGATGTCACTAAAGCAGTATGGAGGGGGAAACTTATAGTACCAGCTGCCTATATTAGAAAAGAAGAAAAGTCTTAGCTTCCCCTGTAAAAAAAATAAGAGCAAATTAAACTTATATAGAAAGAAGGAAATAATAAAGACAGGAACATAAAACGATGACATAGAAAAAAAGAATAATAGAAAAAAATCGATGAGACGAAAAGCTGGTTCTTTGAAAAGATCAATTAAAATGATAAACCTGTAGTCAGTCTCATCAGGAAAAAAAGAAAAAGAAGACAGAATTGCAGATAATAGGACCAAGAGAAGTGGCATCACTATAAACTCTACAGAGACTAAAAAAATAATAAGGGGAATATTGTGACGAACTTTATGCCAACAAATTCAATAACTTAGATGAAATGGGCAAATTCCTTGAGAGACAGGTGTACAGTATTATCACCAAGGCTCACTCAGGGAGAAACAGATAACCTAATAGCCCAATATCTACCAAAAGAAAGTTTTAAATAAAAAAAAATCTTCCAGAAAGAAAACTCCAAGCCAGATGGCTTCATTGGTGAATTTGGTCAAATATTAAGTTAGAAATAATACCAAATCTATACAACTCTTCTAGAATATTGGAAAAGAATATTGGGATAGAAAATTTCCAATTTATCATAAAAGCTCAGTTATTGCCCTAATACCAGAACTAGGTAAAGATACTGCAAGCAAATAGATCAACATCCCTATGAACCTACAAAAATTCCAAACAAAATTTTAGCCTATCGAGTCCAACAATATATAAAGAGTATAATATATCATGAAAGGTTTTACCCCAGAAAACAAAGCTGACTTAACATTTAAAAAACAATCAATGTAATTCACTATGTTAGCAAGCTATAAAGAAAAACCATATGGTCGTCTTAATAGATGCAGAAAAGGCTTTGAAAAAATCTAACATACATTCTTTTTTTAAAATTTATTAGGTTTTAAATTTTAATCCCAGCATAGTTAACATATAATGTTATTTTAGTTTTAGGTATACAATATAGTGATTCAACACTTCCATACATCACCTGGTTCTCATCACAACAACTGCCCTCCTTAATTCCCATCATCTGTTTAACCCATCCCCCCACTTCCCTCTCCACTGGTAACCATCAGTTGGTTCTCTATAGTTAAGAGTCTCGTTCTTGTGTGTGTGCTCTCTCTCTCTCTCCCTTTGCTCATTTGTTTTCTTTCTTAAACTCCTCACATAAGAGAAATCATATAATATTTGTCTTTCCCTCACTGATCTATTTTGCTTAGCGTTATATTCTCTAGCTCCATCTATGTCTTTGCAAATGGCAAGATTTCATTCTTTTTTATAGCTGAATAATACTCCATTTATATATATGCATATATATATTTATTTCATTCCATATATATTTATACATATATGCATAAATATAAATATTTAATTCAATGTATATAATATATATACATACATATAAAATGGAATATTTATTCCATTCCACATATATAATGTATATGTATATCTATGTAATGTATAAATGGAATATTATATTCCACTCCATTCCATATATATATATATGCCACATCTCACATCTTCTTTATCCATTCATCAATCGATGGACACTTGGATGCTTCCATATCTTGGCTATTGTAAATAATGCTGCTATAATCACAGGGGTGCATGTATCCCTTTGAATTAGTGTTTTTGTATTTTTGGGTAATTATCCAATAGTGCAATTACTGGATTGTAAGGTAGTTCTATTTTTAACTTTTTGAGTAACCTCCATACTGTTTTCTACAGTGGATGCACCAGTTTGCATTCCTATCAGCAGTGCAAGACGGTTCCTTTTTCTCCATATCCCCAATAACATCTGTTGTTTCTTGTTTGTTGATTTTGGTAATTCTGATAGGTGTGAGGTAGTATCTCCTTGTAGTTTTAATTTCCTTTTCCCTGATGATGAGTGATGTTGAGCATCTTTTCAAGTGTCTGTTGGCCATATATATGTCTTCTTTGGAGAAATGTCTGTTCATGTCTTCTGCCCATTTTTAACTGGATTATTTGTTTCTTGGGTGTTTAGCTATATAAGTTTTTATATATTTTAACATACATTCCTGATAAGAGCTCTCAATAAGTAGCAATTAAAAGGGAATGCCCCCAATATGATAAAGGGTGTCTACCAAAGACATATGCTAGCATCATACTTTAATGGTAACAGACTGAGAGTTTCCCTCAAAGACCAGAAACTAGACAATGATGTCTACCCTTACACTTCTATTAAATAGTACCCTGAGATTTCTAGCCAATGGATGTTAACTAAAAGAAATAAAAGGTCAGATTGGAAAGGAAGAAGTAGTAAAACTGTCTTTATTTACAGATGACGTGATTGTCTATGTAGAAAATCCAAGAGAATGTACAAAAATTCTACTATAAATAAATAAATATTCATACAAAAAAATTCTACTATAACCAATAGGTGAGTTTAACAAGGTTGCAAGATACGGTATCATTATGCAATGTCAATTGTATTTACATATGCCAAAATGAATAATCAGAAATTAAAATGTAAGGAAAGATACCATTTATAACAGCATCAAAAGATATGAAATACTAAGAAATTACTGGAGATAACTGAACTGATATCTTTACAAAAGTCTGAAATAGGCATAAATCATGTATACATCACTACAAAATTTCAGGACTATAAAAATAAAGGATCTTGTAAGTTTCCACAGGGACTAAACAGATCATTTATAAAGGACTGAAAATCAGACTGGCATTAGACTCCTCAACAGCGAGGGCGCCTGCGTGGCTCAGTCAGTTAAGCGTCTGAATCTTGGTTTCCGCTCAGGTCGTGCTCTTGCGGTTTGTGAGTTTGAGCCCCATGTTGGGCTCTGTGCTGACAGCGTGGAGCCTGCTTGGGATTCTGTCTCACTCTCTCTCTGCCCCACCCTGCTCGTGATCTCTCCCTCTCTCTTTAAAGAATAAACAAACATTGAAAACAATATTTCTCAACAGTCAAAACATACCTGAAACAAGAGAAAAAGAGGAGGGGTGATGCTATTAACTAAATTCTCATCCAAAACAGCAAGAAGTTGACAGGCATTGTTTAAAGGTGGTAAATGATCAAACAAAAGTAGGAGCATATTACATAGAAACATGGAGCTTACCACCAGAAGGCCTCCAAATAGAATGGATTTAAGTTGGTTGCCTCTGTGTTGGACAAGAAGTGGAGAAAGATGGGGCAAATGCAATCACTTAAAAACCCTTTTGTATTACTTATTTATTTTTATTTGAGAGAGAGTGAGAGCAAGAGAGAGAGCATGAGCCGGAGGAAGGAGCAGAGGGGGAGACAGAGAATCTTAAGGAGGCTCCATCCTCAGTGCAGAGCCCAATGCAGGGCTTGATCCTATGACTCTGGGATTATGATTTGAGCCGAAATCAAGAGTCAGATGCTCAACCAACTGAACCACTGAGGCACCTCTGTATTACTTATTTTTAAAAACTGCATGCATGATTTCAAAATGTTTAAAAAATACAATGGGTACATGTTAACATCTGAACCCAAAGCAAGGTAAGTCGACCTTAAGGTAACATGGAAGGACTTTTCCAAACATGGTGATGACATCCTATGTTACTGCCAATTGCCAGTTGCTTTCTTCTCAAAATAGTCACCTATTCCACTGAATTGATTTCCCATTCCCTCCTACTCTCTCCCTCCCCCCACCTTATGCTCTCTGTGAAAAATTGCATTTGCTGGGTATGACTCTGATAGAACAGTTCTTCTATGTGAGGCCCACAGGTCTAGGACCAAGCAAAACTCAGCAAAGAAGCTGATCCGGATACACGGAGCAATGATCTCACACCAATGAAAGCATACAGGCTCTCAAAGGTCTGTACAATTATCAATTCATTTGAAGGTGATGTATTCAATCAGTGGCATTCTAAGGGAAGGAAGGACAAAGCATGAGTTTTGGAGGAAGAGACAACTTGGCCTCAGAATTACTTGGAAAATTACTAGGGACATAACTTGCACTCTCTTCTAGACTAAGATATTCTACTTCACTGGGATACTCTAATCCATTGACCGTATCCATATTTTCCTGAATGGGGGATAGTGGTGATTCCCAGCATGATTTTAGGCAGTGTAGCACTGGACCTCACTTCAGTTCTCTCTCAATTCTATTTACATCAAGGATAAAATCTTACTTTGGTATCATTATGTATTTAACACCATTTCCTCTTTGTAATAGCAACTAAATCTCCCATTGAAACAAGACCTAGCAGACCGCAGGGGCAGAGTATCTCCATACTACATAATTCCTGCATTTTATTTATGTTCATGGTTATTATCTATTTTATATATGACAAGTGAAACATCTGTGGTCATGACGAAGGTTAAACGTATCCTTTTAAATAAATTTATTTCCAATCACAGAATAGGTGATTTAAGAAGAATATTAAATAAAAAAAATAGCACAGGGAGAAAGTTATTATGGCAAGATTTGTAAAGGTGGTTTTCAAATCACTGACGTTTGGGGGGTCACCAGTGTATCCAAAGCTCTATCCTGGTTTAACTTCTTTATACGTCTCCTCGCAGGACAGTGGAACACGAAGAATGGCTGCATTTAGGCTGGATACCAGCAGCATTTTCTGGGCGAGAAACTCTGAATTTGTGCATGTTTTTTAATAATCTCCCAATTAAATGCAACCGTTGTGAGATATATCCCAATTTGAAGTGCACAATAAAACCCAGAATACAGCCTTGGGAGTCGTGGGCCCATAGTTTCTGAAACGTAGATGGCAGGTAAACTGCTGAGTTGGTTTTTTTTTCCTTCCCAATTATACCTTAAAAAAAACACAACCAACCTCCCACATATAATTGCACTCACCATCCCCATATATATGTTCTCTTGAACTTCAAGCCCTCAACCTAGATAAGTACGTGGAAGGAAAGTTGCACATCAAAGCCAGGCTGCTGCAGTGGGTTTCAACAGCAGTTACTATGCCCTTCTCACAGGAGCCTCTTCTACAGCTGTGAGTGGCAGGTGGCGACAAGGTCACCAAAGAAGACTCAGCTCCAAACCTCACATGGATATGATTATTTGGAAAAGTAACCAGTGTGCCATGGGCTCAGGAGGATAATCACAGCATGCTTACAAGGAAATTTGGGAAAAAGAAAAGCAAGATCAAGAAAAAGAAATCTAGGTCAAAAACAATGGTGACAAAAAGATACCATCAACAAATTTAAATGACAGGCCATGGTCTGAATGACTGAAACGTATCTAGCAGGTACAGGATTACATACAGTGTGTGTGTATGTATGGGTGTGTGTACTGTGTATGTACATATCCATATATATACATATGCTCACATAAACACACAAAACTCCTACAAATCCATAAGGCAAATAACCCGATAGAATAAGCAAATCACGGGGAGGAAATGCCAATAGCCAATAAACATATAACAAGCAGCTTAATCTCATTCATAATAAGAGAAACGTATATTAAAATAAAAAGACACCATCTTGTGCCCATTGAAGTGGCACACATTTTAACGTGATAATTTTGGTGAGGATGCTGAGAAATGCAAATCCTCATACCTTGCCGTCGGAATGTAAGTTGGTGCTCCCAGTTTGGAGAGCAATTCGGTCCTATCAGTTAAACTGTAAAATGTGCGTGCTCCGTGGCCCAGCAATCCCGCCTGTAGGTATGAACCCAGAGCAGCACTTGCGTGCACAAGAAGTCACATATACTGAGGCATTTTAAATAGCAGAAAATTGGAAAAACAATTAAATGCGCCCGTCTAGGATAAAAGCTAAGTGACTACCCAGCACAGGCACACCATGAAATATCATGAAACAACGAAAACAAATAGAGTAGATCTATCTGGATTAACATGGAAAGATCTCCAAGAAATACTAATGAGTAAAAAAAAAAAAAAAAAAAAAAGTCGCAGAAAGATACACAGAATATTATACCGATGCAGGCAGGGAAAAAACCTTTTAAAAACAATCCTGTCTCGTCGCTTAATGCTATTGACTTGCAGGCACTGTGTAAGAGTATGTGAGACATTTCCAAGGAGGTGGAGGAAGCTGAACATGGATGGTGGACAGGGGTGGGGGTGGGGGAGTGGAAGCGCTAAGGCAGAGGAGGACACACAGGAGCCTGGATGGGTGGTCGGGTCCAAGAGGACTTTAACTTTTCTGCAATCTTTTAGTTTTTCCCAGACATTGGTATTTATGTGTTAATAGAGTAATTTAGATAACACAAAAACAAAAGTTTAAAAGAAAACACGAATGCCCTAAGAAGCCCGGCAGTACAGAGAATGCCTATTATCCTACTGAAATGCAGGAGAACAAGCGTCTTAAATTCACTGTGTGGAAGGCTGTCCCTGGGGTTCCCTTCCTTCTGGAATGGAGTCCTTGCTGTGACCTTGCAGGGCTCCTGGACTCCTGGGCCACGTCTTCCTCACTTAACATGACAAAGGTTGAGGCCTCACTAACAAGACTCAAAGCCCATCTTCTTCGAGGAAACACAAAAGAAAGATAGGCATGCGGTGTTAAGAGAATCTTTCTGTGCTCTTTTATTAAGTTGTTATATCCACATACAGCACTTCAGCAGCCAAAATCAAGTCCCCTAATGTGGTTTCCTTGCAATCATATTGTAAAACAATAGAAAATGGCAATAACTCCACCGTCTCCTAAGGCGGAGGTCTCCAAACTGCTTTTCTCGAGAACTACAACTTGGTTAGATGCAGAGCTATTAGAAAGCAGAACCTCTTCCTAAGTGTCTTGAAATTCATGTCCTTTTTAATTGCCCGGAATTCATGTCACTCGTGTGAAGAAGCTATAAACATACACAATCATAAAAACGCATTTAGACACCCTGAACAAAATCAATGCCATATTATTTTAGTTTATTATTCCTTGTAGAGTTCACACTGGTCTTCTTACTTTGATATTTATTTATACCAAAGAAGCGAAAGAACATAAATGCCACACTTGGGATAACGCTAATGCTGGAATTGAGTAGAATACATACAGCTTCTGCCTTAATTTAAAAAACTAAAGCAGTCTTTATGAATCAACCTCACATAATACAGGACAAAACTGAAGGTCACTGTATTATTCATTTAAAAAGGCACTGATAAAGATTAAAATGAAGGTTCATGAGATTTGAAGAACTGTTAGTTTGCATAAATGGCTTCTTCCTTCTTAACGGGGCATGAAGGGGTGGAGGGAATGATAAATAGTATAAGAAAGAATATACTCCCCACCCCACCCCACCCCCAGGCTTTGTTATTCTTCTCTCTTTGGAACCTTTAAGCTCTCTATTCAAGAGGTCCTCTGCTATTCACAACTTTGCTGCTCTTATGAAAAATTAATGATTGCTTTCTCTTCAACAGAAAACTGCCTTATTCTGCAGAAGATTAACAAAGAGGACTTGGTGCAGAAGTGAGTCCCTCAGCGGGAGAAGCTTCTCTCACACCAACTCATTTATGGCCGGGGGAAAATACCCCTAGGTTCAAGGATAGCGAGTAAATAGACGGTGTGCTGCCTGGTACAGACTGTAGAACAATGACTACATCCTTCACAAAAGGGACGTGCCCAGAAAAACAGCCTGCCCCCAACAGCAGGCTGACCCCGCGCCCTGCCACTGACTTCTTTATGCAGCACACACCGAGTGCCACACTGTGTTGGCAAGCTATTGTGTGGCAGGCGGATTTTCTGCTAGGGGGTTAACAGGTGAGAGCAGTTATCCCATATGCAATAGCAAGAAAGAAAATAGAGAGGATGCTTTTAGTTAAGCTGCCAATGCTCAGAAAACACTTCTGAAAACACCACAGGTTTGCATCCTTCTTGAATGGAGACGCGGGGCGGGGGGTGAGCCTGTCTCAGAATGATTTACCAAGGTAAGGAGAGTACAGACTGCAAACGCAAAGTAATTCGAGTTCCTATCCTGTCCTATGTATACATCAGTCTTCATTTTAAGAGCCAGTGATTGTCATCGGAGGAATTTCTGGTGAGATTTCACTTTAACCATTTAAAACCCCTACATTTTTTCTAAATTTTTTTTAATATTTATTTATTTTTGAGAGACATAGAGACAGAGCGTGAGCAGGGGAAGGGCAGAGAGAGAGGGAGATACAGAAACTGAAGCAGGCTCCAGGCTGTGATGAGCCAGCAGCACAGAGCCTTATGTGGGGCTCGAACTCACAGACCGTGAGATCATGACCTGAGCCGAAGTTGGTCGCTTAACCAACTGAGCCACCCAGGCGTCCCAAAACCCCTACATTTTTATATCACTTTACATGTTAATGTTAATTTCACTCACTCTTTGACGATAGCAATCTCCTTTATAGTTAAAGAAACTGAAGGGTAGGGAGGTTATGTCAATGGTTGGTCAGTTAGTGGGGAGCCAGGACTCAAACTCAGCTCTCATCACTCCTGACCCGGCACTGTGGTTAAGACTGTTAGTCCACATGACTAACCCGGCATCCAGCCACCCAGGGACTGTGGGCAGAACACAGGGTTCACCAAGCTGACTCTAAATACACGTGAGTGAGTGGGTTCACTGGATACACAATTTGGTATCTATATTGCCTTGGCTTTCATGGACCTTTGGGACTAGTTGGGGGAGGGAGAAGTAAACAAATATTTACACCAGATGATTGTACAATTACGCTTGTGAAGGGTCAGACTTTGGAGGGATTGTGGTTCAAGGTTATATCTTTTGTGTTTTGGTTTTTAAATTATTGATTTTACGTGTTTGGAGTAGACAAGCACAGAGCTTGCGGGGAGGGGGGAGGCGAAAGGGTGTTGTAGAGAATCTACAGAAGAGTTCTGGGTTAATCGTGCCATCAGCATTTTCTGTGTTTGTAGATTTTCTGGTATCACTAATGGCATATCACATGACAGAGCATTTCTCTAATTAGCTGCTCTTCAGCTTGAATATAATTTTCAGAGAGCACTAAATCTACAATGTGTTTCCTCATTGATAAGAATCTTGAATGATCTGAGAAATAGTGACAGCATCTGTAATGTGCTTTCTCTGTGCCAGCCACTGCTGTGGGACATTCTTATGGGTGATGATATTTATCCTTCACATCAGTCCCATGACTGGTGTTATTTCCTCATTTTACAGATGAGAAAACCGAGAAACACAATGAAAGTAGCTTGCCTAAGATTATTGGGATTCAAAGCTGGCAGACTGCCTCCAATCTGCTACAATTTCTGTCTGAAAAGAGACGTTATTTAAAATAATTTTTAAATGTCTGAAACCATTTGCAGCATAATTATAGATACCAGATCCAATAACTAGAAAAAAGGAGCCCTGAATAAACACTTTCCAAGAGTATACAATAAAAGGCAAAATCAATTCTCACTTTAAAATCTATTACAAGGATTTTACCACTGTCAACATTTTATTATTAGATATCAAAAAAAACCATTACCACAACAACACAACATTCATAACAGCATAAAAACGAACTCTGTTCCTTAAGGAAAATGCTATAAATATGCACAAAAAAACATTTTTCTTCCCAACATGGCAGTCAGCCAATAAATCACCAAGTCATACAAATCAGTTTTTGTCTCTTTTCCTAGAACTTAACACGAGAAGACTAAGTAAAACCTGTAATCAGTTCAAGAATGAGAGAAACCTGTTAGAAGCTACCACTAGAGTCTAAGACTTAATTAAAACTTTTGTATGACAGAACAAATCATAAAAGAGCTGAAAGACAGGTTATAAATGAGGAGTAAATACTTGCAAGATATCTGCTAAACAAAAGATTAATCAGAAGTTATAAAGAACTCCTATATACCAATGAGATAAACAACTCAATAGAAAAAAGCATAAATGATATATTCAAGAATTTCACAGGAAAGGAAGTCTGAGTGGCCAATAAACACAGAAGGAGGTAGAGCCTCACTAGTAATAGGGGAACATGTTTTGAAACCACAATAAACTACCTACTTTAGACAGGCAAAATTTTTAAGTTGACCAAAGCAGATGGCTGGCATAAGTGTAGGAAAAGAAAAACTGTTATATTCTACTATGGGAATATAAACGGCACAATTTGGAGGTGTTGTAGTCCACAGTAAAAGGGAAAATGAGCAAATTCTGTGATCTTAAAGTTGTCTGTCCCAGAGAAACACTCGCATATATGCATTAGAGGTATGGTCACTGCAGTATTATTTGAAATAAACTGGACATAACTAATATCCATCAGCAAGGAAATGGATAACTAAACTATGGTATGTTCATATGGTATCACTGTTAGGGGCACTAATCTAGATCTCAGTGTAACAAAAATGCACACAGCTCAAAAAAACCATAATAAGTGAAAAAAGCTGCCAGACAAGATATAGTGTGATATTGTTGATATAAATGTCAAAAAACCCATGCAAAAAATATTATGTATTTCCAAGAATTTACACATATATACATATGTAAGGATACAAGTATATATATGTGTATAAGTATATATATGTGTATATATACACATACATACACACATAAAGTTAGTTGATCCTTGAACAATACAGGGGTCAGGGATGCCAAGCCCCATACAGTCAAAAATCCACGTATAACTCGTCACTCCCCTAAAACCTGACTACTAACAGCCTGCTATTGACCAGAAGCCTTCTCAGTAACATAAACAATCAATTAACTTATTTTGTATGTTATATCATTATATGCATATGTCATATATACTATATTCTTACAATAAAGTAAGCTACAGAAAATGTTATTAAGAAAGTCATAAGGAAGAGAG
This sequence comes from Paguma larvata, assembly GCA_030068075.1. NCBI lineage: Eukaryota > Metazoa > Chordata > Mammalia > Carnivora > Viverridae > Paguma > Paguma larvata. The sequence goes on along the minus strand of CM057841.1, from coordinate 27,348,320 downwards.
GAGGGCCTGGGTGGCTTAGTCAGTTAAGCATCCAACTTCAGTCAGTTGGCTCAGTCAGTTAAGCATCTCATGATTCATGAGTTTAAGCCCCATGTCAGGCTTTGTGCTGACAGCTCAGAGCCTGAAGCGCTTCGGATTCTGTGTCCCCCCTCTCTCCCTCTGCCCTTCCTCCATTCATGCCCTGTCTTATCTCTCTCAAAAATAAATAAATACTAAAAAAATTTGTTTAAGTCATAAGGAAAATATATTTATAGTACTGTACTGTATTTTCAAAAAATTGTGTATAAGTGGATCCATGCAGTTTCCAGCCTGTGTTGTTCAAGGGTCAACTGTAAACACACACACACACATATACACACATACATACACATGTATGTACACACATACGTACACTATATATGTATATATATGTAAGACTATATAAATGACTGGAAGGGTATACACCAAGTTCAGATTAGTGTTTACTTCTGGGGAGTAAGGTAAGAAGACTGTGCTTGGAGGGATATGCGAAGGGAGATTAAACTCAATAAGGTGGCTTTTCTTTTTTTAAAATTTTTTTTTAACGTTTATTTATTTTTGAGAGACATAGAGACAGAGTGTGAGCAGGGGAAGGGCAGTGAGAGAGGGAATCTGAAGCAGGCTCCAGGCTCTGATGAGCCATCAGCACAGAGCCCGACGTGGGGCTCGAACTCACAGACCGTGAGATCATGACCTGAGCTGAAGTCGGCCGCTTAACCAACTGAGCCACCCAGGTGCCCCTCTTTTTTTTAAAGGGAGAAACTCACTCTTTTATCACTTGTATAATTAAAAAAACACTATATACTTTAAAAAAAAAGACTGAATCAAAGATGTCAGTAATTAACTCCAGATGCTGGGAATATGTGTTTTTTCTTTTCCTTCTTTTTTTTTAATCCAGGGGCGCCTGGGTAGCTCAGTTGGTTAACTGTCTGACTTTAGCTCAGGTCATGATCTCATGGTTTGTGGGTTCGAGCCCCATGTTGGGCTCTGTGCGGACAGCTCAGAGCCTGGAGCCTGCTTCAGAGTCTATGTCTCGCTCTCTCTCTGCCCCTCCCCTGCTTGTGCTCTGTGTCTCTCTGTCTCTCAAAACAAATAAACATTAAAAAATTAAAAAAAATTAAAAAGTTCATATTTTTCAATTTTCCAAAATAAAAAAATATATCATTTGAACTCAATAGAAATGTAACTTGTAATTTTCAGCGGAACCTGCAGTGTCACACTCTACCTCTTGCCATTAGCTTTTCTTTATTTTTATCTTACAAACTTAGGCTCTTAAATCAGGACAAATTAGGTTCAGAACACTTTGATCTTCCATTTTTTTTTCAACAAAAAGGAACATAATGTGTTTGCATTTTTTTTTTCTTGTTTTAGAGAGTTTTAAGATCAGAGAGGCGTATGTTTCACAAGTCATGGAAGACACTGTTTGGAAAACGAGCTCATGGGTTGCAGCATTCCATGGAATCCGATGAAGATTCTGCACCTTTGGATTTAAATAACAGTTGCAACAAAGAGCTAAGTAACTCTTTGTCATTCTGCCAGTCAAAACTGAGATGCACTATTGTATAGATGTATTGTTTAGAGCTGAGCTGTCCAGTATAGTAATGGCACGTTCTTATTTAAATTTAAACTTAAGTTAATTAAAAGTAAATAAAATTAAAAATTCAGTTCCCCAATAACATTGGTCACAACCCAAATGCTCAGCAGCCACATGTGGCTAGAGGCTACCATATTGGACAGCTCTGATATGGAACATGTCCTTCAGTGCAGAGAGTCCTATTGGACAGCACTAGTTTAGCATGGGTTCCAAAGACAAACTCCCTGGTCCCACCTCTACTCTTATGAACTATCCGGCCATAAGCAAATTCCTTAATCTATGTGTGCCTCTGGCCTCACCTGTAGGATGAGGAAAATCCTAATGCCCTGTTCACTGGATTATTGTAAGGATTAAATGACTTATTATATGTAGAGCTTGTATTAACATAATAAACATCATATAAGTAGCAAGCTTTTATTAGTATCTTTAAGCTGTGTGACTGATGGTAGGAAAATGCCACATGGGTCTCATTATATCTCACTTCCAGAGTACCAGGACGTGGCCGAGGAAGAAGCAATGTTTTAGTCAGCAGGAGAAGACCCTTATTCACCTGGGGGCCCGACAGTCAGGGTAGCTCTGAATGTTTTCCTAACATTGGGTCATAGTTTGATAAAATTTTCTGCTGAAATTCAGAAAGTTTTCATTCATTCATTCATTTGCTCAAGAACATTTATTTTTATTGAGTTCATATTTTATATCTGGCACTGTTCTAGGCACTGGACTATATCAGTGAACAAAACAGATAAGGGTCCCTACCCGTGTAGAACTTCTACTTCTTGTGGAGAACACAAGCAATAAGCATGATATATAAGTAAATTATATAGCATGATAGAAAGTAAAAAAAAAAAGTACTATGGAAAAAACAGAGGAGCTACAGGACATCTGAAGTTGGGGAGGGGTTAGGCTGCAATTTTTAAGGGTAGGGCTCACTGAGAAGGTGACAGAGTGGGCACTGCAGATATTAGAGAGAAGAGCATGGCAGGCAGAGGTACTAACCAGTGTAAGGGCCCTGAGGCAGGAGCACAGCATAGGCTGGAGTGGAGTGAGAAGGAAAGGGGTAGGAGAGAGCTCAGAGAGATAGGCGATGAGGAGGGCAAGCAAGTGAGTGTGCAGAGGCCTGATGACCATTGTATGGATCCAGGCTTCCACTTAAACAGAGATGGGAGCTTCTGGATGATTCTGAGCAGAGCAGCGACATATTTTGAAGGCTCATGATAGCAACTGTATTGAGAATAGACCACAGGGGTGGAGGGTGGAAGCGGGGACAAGGTGGAGAGGTCACTGCAAGAATCTCTGCAGCAGGCGATGGTCTCTGGGCCATGGTCGTAGCAGTGGAGGTCGTGGGAAGTAGTCAGATTTTGGATTTTGAAATTGTATCCTGACAGATTAGACGTGGCATGTGAGAGACAGCAGTGAGAATCTGCTGCCGTCTGCTTAAAACTTATGTGCTGTCATGGGGCGCCTGGGTGGCTCAGTCGCTTGAGCGGCCGGCTTCGGCTCAGGTCATGATCTCACGGTCTGTGAGTTCGAGCCCCGTGTCGGGCTCTGTGCTGCCAGCTCAGAGCCTGGAGCCTGCTTTGGATTCTGTGTCTCCCTCTCTCTCTGCCCTTCTCCTGATCACACTGTCTCTATGTCTCAAAAATAAATAAACATTAAAAAATTAAAAAAGAAAAAGAAACTTATGTGCTGTCCTTATTGGATTATTTGAACCACAAGCTCAAACCCAAGATTTGTATTTGTTACCATGAAGAAACTGCCAGGGCACAGCGAGTGCAAAACAACATGGGGGTGGGGTGGGGAGAAAAGTGCTTATTGTAGGCTCCTGCTTACCTGAGAACATGGAGAAAACACAAATATGCAGACATTTCCTCACACTGAAAAACCGAAAGGATAAATCATATTTTTAAATGGTTGTTTATAGGGAGAAAGGGGGAAGAGAGTACAGGGAAGCCATTTGACTTTGCAACCATGTAAATATTTTTATAATTATAAAATAATTTTTTATAATGAATTATTAAAAATATAAAGCAAAACAAAACAAGTAAGCTAACTACAAATATAGCTGGAGGGAGAGCCACGCAGATAGGGACCATTCTAAGGGACTCTAAAACACAATAATTTATGTTCCTGGTAGGATATACCCCAGAGACAAAGAGGAAAAAAAAAAAAGCTTGGCTGTTTTCATTCATCATGTTGTTGATTGTAGTTTTTGTATAATTACTCTGAGGCTGATTGTGTGTAGTGTGGGATGTAGCAAATTAGTAATTACTCTGGGTTATTCAGAACTACAGATTTTTGGCAGGAGAGAAAGGAGACACTTCATGGACATAAGATCCATAAAGTAAAAACTCTGTTGTCCTGAATTTGAATATATCATAGTGGATTAATCATTTAAAAAAACCCCACACATTTCTACCTTTGTCCACTATAAACAGTAACCAACCCAGAAGCAATGAGCTTCTATCCAGAAGCTTCTATCCACTTACTATCCAGATTTTGTGATCTCCAAACAACATTACCCTCGGAAAGGAACCAAAGAGAAAAGGCTGCTTCCAGATCTGGGGCAGGATATATACAAGATGAGCAAAAGAATTCCAGAGCTGGGGCACCTGGGTGGCTCGGTCAGTTAAGCATCTGACTTTGGCTCAGGTCATGATCTTGCAGTCCGTGGGTTCAAGCCCCGCTTCAGGTTCTGTGCAGACAGCTCAGAGTCTGGAGTCTGCTTCAGATTCTGTGTTTCCCTCTCTCTCTGCCCCTCCCCCACTAGCGCTCTGTCTCTCTCTCAAAAATAAAATAAAAACAAACAAAAAAATAAAAAAAAATTCCAGAGCCAACCAGATTAGGTTTCCATTGGGCAAAGACAGAACAATTTAAATATCAATAAATACAATAACTTTGACACACAAAATATATTTAACATATAAGCTCTTACTAATATTAACAATAAAATAATAGTAACCAATACAAATGTTCATTGGTTACCTTGGAAGATGCAAGGGAAATAACTCATGATTATGACAACCAGTGTGTGAAGGAAAGAAGAAAAGCACTTATCCTACCTTTCCTATATGAACTATGCCCCAAGGCAGCCAAATGGGTGAAGAGAGGGATTTTCTCTTTAGAGAACATTTCAGCTAATAAATGAAGCAATAACAGAATTAGAATGTTGCTATTTTTGTAGTCCTAATGAATGAATGGACATAAGCAATAATTGTTGATGGCTGTTAACATCACAAAGACAGGGGAATTGTAACACATTATGGACTTCTTGATGTAGATATAAAACACCACCTATGAAATGGTCTTGCTGCCCACCCCATCCCAAAGGCAACAACGACGTCACTCCTGTATCTGATAAAGTCAATTCACGGAAATAGAGGAGACACAGAACAAGATGGACAACGCCATCGTGATGCAATCAGGGAAATCCTAACACTATTGAACAAACATCCAGGTTTCTTCAGCAACAATGCAAAAGCCACCAAACTGAAACATTACTAAAGGGGTGATGGGGATTGAAAAGACATAGCAAATGCATTCAGTGCCCAGGTCAACTTAGATTCTGATTCAAATGAACCAATGGCAGTAAGAAATAAAATGGGCACCCAAGTGGCTCAGTAGGTTAAACACCTGACTGTTAATTTTGGCTCAAGTCATGATCCCAAAGCTCATGAGTTTGAGCTCCCTAACAGCCTGACAGCATGGAGCCTGCTTGGGAGTCTCTCCCTCTTTCTCTGCCTTTCCTCCGTTCTCTCTCTCCCTCTTTCTCAAAAGGAAAGAAGGAAGGAAGGAAGGGAGGAAGGAAGGAAGGAAGGAAGGAAGGAAGGAAGGAAAGAAAACATCTGCTTAAAAAAAGATAATCAGGAAAATGTAAACACTAAATGTATACCTGAGGATATAATGACAATCTTTTGTTGTATTCTTTTCCTGTTAACTTTTTGAGGAGTGATAATGTTAGAGATGCAGGCTAGAATAACTTACAGAGGAAATGATCAGATGTCTGGGCTTACTTCAAAATAATCCATTGTGTACAGGAGTGGGAAGTGGGGAGGAGGTAGGGGATGGGGACACACGGGAGTAAAAATGAGACTGAGGTAAGAGTTAAAATATACTGAAGTTGGGTAACCAGCATGTGAGTATTTTTCCTTGTAATTTTGTTCCTGCTGTCGTAGCTGCCTCCTCTTATTAGAGGTTACAGCCTCCTGGATTCCCCTCACCTTCTCTTTCCCACATCCAATCTGTCGGCAGGTCCTGAAAACCCTACACTGGGAGTATATCCAAGACCGTCTTCTTTCCACCCCCCCAGCTACCGCCTTACTTTCCGCCACCACCACCTCTCGGCTGGTCCATCTCGGCTGCCTCTAAGCAGACTTCATGCTCCATTCTACAAAGCAAGTGTAGAGAGAGAGCGAGCCATGTTTGGCTGTGGCTTCACAGCAGCATTGACAAATGTGGAATTTAATGGTGAGAAGTTGGCCAGACAAGGTAGGGGAGGACATTCCAGGCCATGGGAACAGCAGGTGCCAAAGTACAAGGGTGTCTCTCAGCCCCATCAGTGACTGCAGATAAGAAGCAAGGAGGCATAAGCCTGAGGATGAGAGATGACAAGTTCTGAGTGACAAAAAGCCTTGAATGCCAGGTCAAGATTTCCTGCTAACCCGAGGGTGATAGCCAGTAACAGAGGCATTCTCTACAGGAAGTGACATGATAATATTTGCATGTTCAAGAGAGAACTCTTGAACATGCAGAGGATGATGGGTTGGAGGCCAGGGAAGAGGCTCCTGTAACCCTCCAGGGTGAGAGAAAATAGGACTAGAGAGTGGAGTGGGAAGGTGTGGGAGGCATGTGCTGGACAAATTGGGAGACTGAGTGGTGAGCAAGGAGCCTAGGGCACACTTCCAGAAAGAGGCCTGTGGCTTTCTGGGGACAGGGCTGGGGGTACAATGAGTCAAACCCTGCACGCCTCAGTTTTGAATCACACATGTAAGTGGTGCACATCTTGGCTGGTGGGAAACAGGCTGAGGTATCCAGCAGCCAGCTGGATATTTGAGGCCGGCTGAGTAAGAGGATCTGAAGTTTATTTTTATACACAACACGGAGCCCAAAAGAAAAGAATTAAAAGAAAATGATTTTTATCGAATTCCATAGCAACATAACAACAGCAAAAAATTCATTATAGGTAGTCAATGTGGAAGTCCCTGAATAATAATTATCCAAGTAAGCAGCCCAAACTGGCTTTCAACAATCTTTCACCTTCCTTCCTCCTTTCCTTACTGTTTCTTCTTTCTGTTTCCTCCTTTCTTTCTTTCCTTCCTTTCTTCGTTTTTATATAAATATTTATTATGAGTTTATAATATGCTAGATGTAGTGCTGGGTTGCAATGATGAATAAAAACAGAGAGGGTAGCTGGCTGCACGGACTCTATGGCCTAGTAGAGCAGACAGACATTAAGCAAAGGCTCACATAAATAACTGTTTAATTACCAACCGTGGTAATTCCTAAGAAGAGGCACATGGCAAAGTGACCCACACCCAAGGGGCCACAGCGAAGTCTTCACTCAGGACGTGTCCATTTCACTGAGCTCTGAATGACGAAGAGATTTTACTGAGTGAAGGGGACTAGAGCAGCCTTCCAAGCAGAGGCCCAGTATGTGCAAAGGCCCATGGGCAGGGGAGAGCATGGAGGGACAGAAAGGCCCGTTGGGACTGGAGGTCAGAAATAAGGGAGAGAGCATGAGTGAGATGAGGCTGGAGAGGCACGTGGTTAAGAGTGTGGGCACAGAGGAGGGCACTTGTTGGGATGTGCACTGGGTGTTGTATGGAAACCAATTTGATAATAAATTATTAAAATAAAAAGTGTGGTTCCTCTTGAATGGCAAATAGGAAGCTATTGAAGAATTTTAAGTAGGGAGGGATATGAGCACAGATATATTTTTAAAACACAACTCTTTCTGTGCCGTGGAGAACCGACGAGAGGGCTTCAGAACAGATGAGTGGAAGCCGGCTGAAGATGACTGTAGTGATCTAGGAGCGCAAAAACGGTGGCTGGATAGAGATGAGGTCGTGAAGATATAAAGAAATGGATGGATTTTAGAGATGCTTTTAGGAAGTAAAATCTATAGGCTTTATAGGTGGTGAATAGTCTATGAGTAGTGAAGGAGACAGTTGCAGTGGTGGGCATTCATATTCACCCTGCGTGGACACTTCACCATGGTTGTAAATAAAAGACAGAGAGGTTAAGGATCTTGTAAGAGGGCTACAAAAGGTGAGGGTCAAGGAACTCGCTGTTGGTGTCAGCCTAGAATAACTTCCTTGTCCTCTAGGATCTTAGAATCTGCTAAGATGAGCCCAGCACCTAAGCACTTGGGATCAGACGAGTGGCAGGAGAAGCAATAACAGGTACTGACTCCACATGACCTGCAAGTTCAAAGAAGAGAAGGGCCTCCTGTAGAATGAGGCTCATAAGCAGCTTTCAGAATCCCTTAACACATCCTTACAATTCATGTGTGAACTCCGTGTGTTCAGAGTAATACTGAAAACACATTTCTTATACTTGTATCAAGTATAAACCATATTCATTACAGATCTGTTTTTAACAAAAATGTACAGATCCAGCTGTTAGTAAGCAAACGCTCTTGGCATTGATTCCTACAAATGCCAAAAATCATACCCAGAAATGTAAAATATTCATTATTAGTAGAGTCCTTCACCCAGACCTGTTTTGAAAACAATGAAGCAAATCCCTATTTCGGTATGAATGTGGCAAATCAGAAATGTACAGTTAGCACTTAAAATAAGTAAATGGTTGGAAGGAGCTGAGGAACCCCACACAAGTGGCTGCCATGGACACAACCGTGGTTTGCAGCTTTGCAAGCGGGTTTTGTTCTCAGAGTGTGATGCAGTGTGGTGTGTGCACAGGAAACACTGTTTCAAGATCCCATGAAGACATGGCTTGTAATATTGTGGCTATGAAAAAGTCTTCCTTTTTCTGCTGCACTGTCGATGTTGGTAGGAGGCAGGAGGGGACAAGGGATGGGAAAGGAAGTGAACAGAAAGAAAGGGGTGACTTCTGCTCTTTGCTCTGTGTATTTCTCTATCATTTGTGTTTTAAAAATAAGAATTCAGGGGGTGCCTGGGTGGCTCAGTTGGTTAAGCGTCCTACTTTGATTTTGGCTCAGGTCATGATCTCATGGTTCATGGGTTCAAGCCCGGAGTCAGTGCAGAACCTGTTTGGGGTTCTCTCTCTGCCCCTCCCCCCACTCATGTGCTCTCTCTCTCTCTTATACACACACACACACACACACACACACACACACACACACACACAAATAAGCTTTAAAAATAGGAATTCAAAGTAAAAAATGAATATTCTTCTGTTACCTATATATCTCATGATGTACCTCAATTCCCCTAGCTGAGGCTTCTGGGAGTATGAAAAGCCATTGGTTTCCATATTCTGCAAAGGAACCCATAATATACTTGAAAACAATGCTGATGGTTTTCCCACCGTGTTCTTTTCCAGAGTAAATAGCCAACATCTGGTTGTTTTTGCACAAGTTACTATATACTTTGAAAGGATTGGGGGTTACATTGCATGAATTCTTGCAGAGGATTACTACTGCTGGTAATGCCAGGGGGCTCATTTTAATGACAATTCTTAGAGGGCTAGATATTAATGAGGCAGAAGCAGAGATGAACAGCAGGGAATCTCGTGTGCTGGGAAAATATATACATAGTATATCTGCATGAAAACCTGGAAAGGCAGAATCCTGATGCGCGTGTGTGTGTAGGTCACATGTCCCACTCTTTTTCCCCAAGTCTGTGAAGGAAAAAAAAATGGACTGATTGGCATATCTGCTAATCTTTAATGGTACAGATTGTCGAACCATACAATAGAGCATTCTAAACAACAAACGAGGAGAAAACAGAATCTTGTTAAGTTCAATATGAGAAGGACACTTTAAGATCATCTATCTTGTAGACTGGGGTACTAAAAATGCAAAGTGACATCCCCAAAGGAGATATTGAATAAAACGAAAAGAAAAATGTTGGTGACATATTGATTAAACCTTGTGTACTGCATATCTTCTGTTTGTTCCTCCAAATCCACTTCCATCCTTCTCCAACAAGCACTGTGCTCACCAGACTGACAAGTGTGAACAGCCCAAAGGGCTCCCCATGCTCCGGCATCCAATCCGACGCCAATGGGAGCCTCAGTGGGTGTTCACAGGAAAGGGAGGGGGAGAGTCAGGGCCATTTACAACTCTTGTTCTCTCCCTGAAGGGTTGCCCAGGGCTGGCTGTGTCTCTTTTGGATGGTCTAGGCTCCTATCAGGTGACACTATCTCTTTCTCACTCTCTCTCTCTCTCTCTCTCTCTCTCTCTCTCTCGCTCACTCTCCCCTTCCCTCTCTCTCATCTAGTGACTCCTCCTTCCCCTCGCCTCTTTAGGCCCAGGCTGGTAACAGCTCTTTTTATTAGTCCTAGAATATTGCACTGTCCCTTGTGGTTTCCCTACACCTTTCCATCCTTTGTAAATATCCCCTTTACTAAATTCTCCTCCAATCACCCATCTTGAGCATGTCTTTTTTTTTTCTGCTAAGACTCAGAATATGCTATCAAAGGAAGCTCTTAACTGGGTCCTTGGTGTCATAAAAGAAAGTTCTAGTAGACACTTGTCATTCTTTTTCTACTTTCCTTAAGCCCACCCCCCTTCCTGGCATATGAGTTGTCTGGGGATTTCTCTACCTCACGACTCTTGATGGGTGACAGAAACCAACAACCCCATGGAAGCCACAGGCTCATTCTCCCAGCCTCCCTTGAAGCTAAGTTCAGATATGTGATCCAGGCTCAAGCTGGTGGATGGAGTTTGACTCTTTTTTTTTTTAAATTTTTTTTAATGTTTTTATTTTATTTTTGAGAGACATAGAGACAGAGTGTGAGCAAGGGAAAGGCAGAGAGGGAGGGAGATACGGAATCTGAAGCAGGCTCCGGGCTCTGAGCCGTCAGCACAGAGCCCAACGTGGGGCTCAAACTCACAGACTGTGAGATCATGACCTGAGCTGAAGTCGGCTGCTTAACCGACTGAGCCACCCAGGTGCCTCTGGACTTTGACTCTTGACATGACATGGGACAAATAGGGACTGCAGAGAATCCATTTTTACTGGAACAACAGCAGAATTGAGAGCCACATTAATTTCCAGATGGGGCAGCTGAGTCTAGCGTCAGGCTTGGGGTGCAGATGGTGCATCTGGCAGAACCTGCTCCCAGCAGCGGTGGCCACATGGTTCCCTACGGAGATTTTATGTGCTGCTCTACTACTGGGGTCCCCAGCATCTGTCTCTATGGACCTCCCAGAAAACCTGTGAGTAACCCAACAGCCTTCAATTCATTCCTTTCTTGCCTGAATGAGTCAGAGTTGTTTATATTGCTGGAAATGAAGAACTCTGCCTGATATAAAAAGCCAAATCTTTTGGACCTCAAGTTAAAAATAAATCCATGTTTGGACATTTGCTCTGTTTCAATTTCTATGCTAAGTGTTACCCAGCTAATTAAGATTGACAATCAACATGATAAACACTCTAATGGAAGCTTAGCTTTTGGAGTACAGATGCAGAAGTGATTAATCCTGCCTGGGAAGATTTTGGAAAATTTTCAGAAAAGTAGTGAACTGGGTAGGTAAGGAATGGTGATGTGAAATTGTTTGGTGTGTCCAAAGAATGAAGGTGAGATCAGAGTAACGGGTGTGAAGCAGAGCAAAGGGTCACTGAAAATAAAACTGGAACATGAACTAAGGACCAGTTGCAAAATGTCTGAACTTTATTCTTGAGGTAAGTAGGAGAAGCCATGCCAGGGCTCTGGAAGATGGGCTGAAGAGGGGGAAAGGAGAGAAGCAAGATACCCACTTGGTCTCACACCACAGCAAAGAGATTGGGATTGAGAAGGAAGGCAGAGACCTGAGAAACACTTAAACAGATGCCAAGTGGGGGCTGCTTCCCTGCTGGGTGTGGAGAGCCAAGGGGGATCCGAAGCTGGTCTCGAAGTTCTAGGTAAAGGAGTAGGTGGGGAGCAAAGTTTCACACTAATACAGGAAACTCATCATGTAGTACAGGCTTGGTGTGGAGGGAGGAGAAAGTGGCACACCCAGGTCTTCTCTTATGTTGACGACATACTAATACGTGCATTTTTATATGTTGAGATCTTGCCTCTAATCACTGCTCCAGATAAAGAAAGGATGGAGTTGCTTCCAACTTGCTTGCGATCATTTGATTTCCCTGATATTCTTGGGACTGTTCTATTTGCTATACGTATACCATAGCCTTAAATTGCATGATCATCTGGGATATTCTAGGTTGGTATTGAGGAAAATATAATTCTTTAGAAGGACTTAAAGTAAGCTGTTTAAATCTCTCCACACTAGCCTCTTTCTCACTTTGGGGTACAAGCGTGGCCTAGTCCACTGCCCCTATCTAGTCCACTGCCAGGCCCACACTAGAACTCTTGGGAAGTCACTGGACCACAGGATCAACACTAGCCCGCTCCCTGGCCCATCTGCTGTTCATCTTCTCTATTCTAATCCTAACCCTGATTTCTCCTGCCAACCGCAATTCTGAGAGCTGACAATGGCAAGCTTGGCTTCCTGATACATCCTTTTTATGTAAACTTATCAACTTCAAGAGCATATTTGACTCTTTCCTCTGTGATACTAAGCCTCATTCTTGATAGCATTTTACCTTTGTTGTGAATAGTAAAGTTCTTCTAGGTGGTTTATTGTTAAGAAGTGCAGAGACATGGTGTCTGATGGATGACATCTTTAGCCTTGGATTACAAAAAGGGGCTACCACTGTGCACTTGGCTAAAGGAAACACATTTTACCAGTGAATGGCTTTCATTTATCAAATTCTCAGCCAGCACAAAAAGCTAAGGCTATGTAATAAGTACTGTCTTACAACACTACTCATTTCTGAAGGCACAAAATGATGACTGGTAGCTTTAGAAATTTTTCCTAGAAACCAAATACAAGAACAGTTTTGTTACTGTGTACCTACAGGAACAGAAGACACATAGCCCTTTAACCATTTTTGGTGCCTTACTGAACAGTCGTCTGTAGGTTGGTGTTATTCTCTACTAGATGGTGAGCTCTTTGAGGACAGAATCAGGTTCTAATCCATATGTAAAACCATATCATCTGGCATAACGAATGTTACACAATTGGGGCCAAATAAATGTTGGTTGAATTAATCAATAATATATGGTGAGAGAACTCACAGTAGGAGAGAGAGATCCTCCAGCCATAATAACTGGGCCAGTCAAAGTGCCTTGCCACTAGCACTAGAGGTAGAGACAGTGACTATTATCATGTAGTATGGAAATCCCAAAAGAATGGATAAACTAGACTCATGGATAAGAGTCAGTGTCATGGAGATTTTTTTAAAGTCATAACCATTCTATATAAGCAATAAATAATGAAGGCTGAGCATGTGAATAAAACTTAATATTGTGCTAAATTTTATGACAAAGTTATTCAGACACATATTTAATGACATGTATAATTATTATTATGCAGCACTGTAATCAGACATTAATAAAAAGCCATCCACACCAATGATTCTAAGAATCTTTACTTGTGTTCAACCAAACCAACTGTGTGGCATTTTTACCTTCTTCTTGTTAATCCTTTGTACCTACTATAACTATCAGTGGTGAAGGGCTTCTGAGATATGAATAATTTAATCCTCAGTGCACAGATACTGAAACCCTTACTAAAGACCATCACAAGCAGGTAAGGCTCTCTGCACTCCCTCTACCACCTAATACACCTGAAGGAGAAGCATATGGATGCTCTGCTCACAGCTACGCTTCAGTGTATCCCAACTCTAATGGCTGGATCTCTGCCTTTATGAAACAAAGAAACTAAAGAAAGCCTCTATGACCCAAAGTGGCACACTGGGATTGTTAGGAAATAACAACCTTCACCCAGAGGCTTTCACCAGTGAATTTGTGATCAGGTCCTTACCCCTTAGTCCTCAGGGCAAGGGGCAGTAATGCTCCCAGAGTTCCCCATTGGGCTTCCCACAGTGCCAGATGACTTATGAATGCCCCCTTTGACGGTATTCCTTTCCTTGATTGATGTCTCCATTCTCTCACCAATGCTTCATGGAAGCACCACGCATATATATCAGTTGCACCTGAATCCTTGCCTCCAGATCTGCTTCTGGGGGAACACAGGGTAAGATAGTGCTCCAGTGATGGGGTGCAAGTCAGATGCATTCCCTTCCTCTAAACACAGACACACACACACACACACACACACACACATACATGCAACCAATCACGTCCAGACTTCCTGGATACCAGCCAACTGCAGGTAGCAGAAGAGCTGTACTGTAAGCTTGTGCTGTTCCTGAGGGCAGCTCGCACCATGCCATGGGCCCCAGGAAGATGAAAGAATGTGTGATCATTTCAAGGATGGAGAATGTTCTCTGGATTCCTGAAAGTTGGAAGTGGGTGGAGGGCAACAGTCCGTCTGGCTCAAGCAGAGAGGGGAAAAGAGAGAGAGCATGAGCTGGGAGTCCCATGGCTTAGAAAAAGCTGCCCAGGGTGCTGATCTGCAACAACTATGCAGTCCATGTACCACTGGGTAATAGGCCTATGGTGGTCCTGATGTCTAGACCAACTTCCTCCTCATTCTTCTTAGAGAAAGTCCAGAGCCTTTCATTCTGCAGTTAAGGAGTTAAGCAAATACCCTTGATGAAGTCATGAAAGTACATTTACGCTAAAGTGTAAATGACTCATAGCTTATTTTCTATTTATATGGTGGGGAGGTACTATGAACATAAGGACACTAATGAACTAACACGAGAAAGGATGTCCCTGCCAAATAAACCCCAGAGAAGGGCAAGGCAGTGGTGACCAATACAAAGCACCACTATGTAAAGAATTTAGCATGGGACTTGGTATAGTAGCTACTAAAAGCAATGTGTAACACATACAGTATGATATGGATGTTTAAGGCATTGAAAATAAACCACTTACTGCAATGTCCTGAGTCCCGAGGGCTAAAATCAGAACATAAAAGGTAAATGATTTGGGTATGTAAATGTGGTATGTTTCTCTGCTCTGGATACAGTGGGCTTACCTTATTATTAAAAGTTGTTTAGTTGTTGAGCTAGCTTCCATGAGGCCTAACATTTTGTTTCAATTATTAGATTAAATATCTGTTTTGAATGGTATTTGAGTTACCAGGTCCTAGATTTTTCTTTTCTTTTTTATTTTTTTTAACGTTTATTTATTTTTGAGAGACATAGAGACAGAGTGTGAGCAGGGGAGGGGCAGATAGAGGGGGGGAGACACAGAATCTGAAGCAGGCTCCAGGCTCTGAGCTGTCAGCACAGAACCCGACGCGGGGCTCGAACTCACAGACCGCGAGATCATGACCTGAGCTGAAGTCGGAGGCTTAACCGACTGAGCCACCCAGGCGCCCCAAGATTTTTCTGGTTGTTAAAGTCTCCTTTGTATTTTGTAAAGAGGTTAAAATTGGTATACTGATTTACAGAACGGAGGTGACATTTTTCAAAGTATATTAAAACACTCTAACCTGTTGGAATAGCCCTACCAAGAGTAAACTGGACTCTATTTGGGGAAGAAACACTGAGTGGAAGAGATAGGACTTTGTTTTAGGTACTTTTCATTATTAGGTCATTCTGGTTTAAATGTTCTAGTTTAAACTGATGCCATTCTCTTTCCCTCAACTTTGCTGAATAAATGGCTGAGGACATTTCTAATTTACAGAGTTCGTTAACAAAAGAAAATCTAATTTAATAACCAAAATCATATTCAGATATATACACTAAGAATTTGTAAAATGTATAAACTAAATACACAAATGTACTACACTAACTTTTCTTCAAGTATGCTCACCTATGTTCTTCTCTCAGGCACATTCTATCATGCTTAGGTCCTAACATAGTATGAAAATAAGGTAGATGCATTTGGGAAGGCAAAACAAGAGTAAAACAAAAACATAATTTAAGCAAAATCTTACACCATCTCAAATTCATTATTAACCAAACTTTAAATTTTAATAAGCTCATTACATTAAAAGTTTAGATGTCTGGGTGTTTCTACCCCAAAATAGGATCTTTGAGGGATTTCCATGTCTGTGTAATATCGTGAGCATGTGACACTTTCCCGAATCACTAATCAACCACACCACACAAAGAAAGGTCATATTCTATCTCGTTCAAAACATCTAGGAACATGAGCCTGGTATTTGTAAGATGAGGTTCTCTGAGTGATGTCATCGACATGTCAAGCCAACCAGCTTGCTAATGTAAAAAGAACACTGGTAGGTGCAAAGGCAGAAGGAGAAGGGGGAAAACAGAATAAAGGACTTCTTGTTAACTGATGAGAAAGAAACATACATATCTCGATGAAATGAGATTTTTTAAATTGGAAACTTAAATCTTTGAAACGACAAGGAAATATAAATGATTCACAAATAAACTCACTAGGTCATCAAATGCTGTTCAATCCCCAATTAATAAGAGCAGTGAGTACAATCTACACATTTAAGCCCACTGGCTCACTTTGCACAGTGTCAATTTACTTCTCAGTAAAGGTGTCAATATCGGTTTTGTAAAAGGACATGTTGGTAAACTGTACATATCTATTTGTAGGTGCCAAGATGTACCCTGGTGCAGGGTAAACATTTTTTCTTATGATTAAAAAACTTGGATGGTAGGAAAATTAGACAAATATATGCCCTACTGTTAGGTTGTGACCACACTTAAGGCAGGTCCACTAAGAGGTTAAAACTTGGATAATAAAAAGTAGTTGCAGTACCAGTAACATTTCCCAAAATGTCACATTGCAGAAGTATCACTTACATAATTGCCTGCAGTTTATTCCTTTGCTTTCCTCTTTTCTCTCTGCATCTTTGTAACAATTTTTTAAAATTGGAAATATAATTGTTGTCATGTGAACAGCTGTAGAAATGATTAACAGGTATGGAAAAACATAACATGAATGCCAATAATCTGTTTCTAGCAGTAATATATATGGAGCAGTATTCAGGAACAAAAGAGGAGAAAGAAGCACAAAGGGAAAAAGGTTTATCATCTTTGAACATGTAAAAACTAAGCCTAATTGCTTAGTAGGAAAAAAAGATTTCATGTTTAAAGTCAAGGAGAGCTAACTCCTAACTGGAAACACTACCCTGCACCACTGGAGTCAGCAGGAGTGACTTGCCGCACGGGCAATGTTGCAGGGCAGGGTGGACAGGATTTTGGAGCTGGGGGACAGGAAATAATCCACCTTTGCCAGATGAATTACATTGGGAAAATCAGTTACTCTCTGACAGACGACATTTTGGCATCCAAAAAATTTGATATAACTACCCAAAGCCTCATGTTGAGGTGAACATGTATTTCTCTGTGAAAGGTTTGTTGGTTTTTTAAATAGATAGCATTCTGCAGATGTAGGCTATTGTTTTGTATTGCCAATTGTCAAGTATACTACTTAATTCTATCCAACTATATAAACCAGCATAGGCTCCCAACAGTCTTTTCAATAGTTAAGGATTTATGAATAAAATGATTTTCCTAATGGGATTAACCTGACGCTTTTCTTAAACATGTAACCTTGAGCCCACTCTACGAAATAATGCTTTGACTATAGAATGCACATAAAGGCTATCCTAGTTTCTAAGATGTCAAACATCATTCACAAAAGAGAAATACTCTTGAAAGAGATGTATTTGTTTTAGAAAGAAAAGACTTCTAATTATGAGTGATTTATTGATGAATGCAAATCATAGCAGGTCTAAGAGGCATTCCTACAAGCATCCTCATATGTGGTTTGCAAGGTTAAGGAAGAGGGGAAATGCCTTGATGGTACCAATGGACATTATGTCTATTTTCATACTGTTAAAGGAAAATTCTCTTTTGGGCATTTAAGAAAACTGCACTAAAATAAGTCTGAGAATGGGAAAACACCAAAACTGTACACGAGGTAAAAATAGCCATAATCTTAACCAAACATAATAATAAATAACATGTTGACATATACTCTACCAGTCACCCTCTATAAATACGTCTTCTAAAAATGAACCCTATAAATACGATTTTGTACCTGCTTTCTTCCCATTGAGTATCAAATATACTTTTTTTTGAGAGAGAGAGAGAGGGAGAGAGAGCGAGCGCACAAGCAGGGGAGGGGCAGAGAGAGAGAGGAGATACAGAATCGGAAGCGGGCTCCAGGTTCTCAGCTGTCAGTGCAGAGCCCAATGCGGGGCTTGAACCCACAAACCACAAGATCATGCATGACTTGAGCCGAAGTTGGATGCTCAACCAACTGAGCTACCCAGATGTCCCTCAAATAGACTTTTAAAGAGCCAGTGTTTGGAAATTGTCTCAAGTACATGAAGAAATATGTTGCAAATGAAATAATTCAGTGGCCAATGGAAACATCATGAAAAGCTCCCAATTTGTCTCATCTCATTGAATAGAAACAAATGTTCTCATTTCAAATGAGTGGGAATAACCGAACTGATTTAGGACTCTTCTTATCTTCTAGTTAAAAAAATGTAGTTCCATGCAGCAACAATATTATGGGGAACAAAAGAAAAAACATAACTGTCTACATTTTCACTAGGGTCATTTATTCAGACGACCAAAGCCCATCTATTTCCCAGCTCCGTGCTTCAGGCTTAAAATGGATCTCTCTGAAGCAACAACAGAATTTTTGCCAAGTGACTAGGATATAAACACCCTTTTGGTTGCACAGTGAGACATATGCTCTAAAGAAACATGGTTCAAAATAGGCAAGTGGGTTTCTCTAGAATAAACAAGAGCCCCTGTAAGCAGCTTCGTCTTCAGAGTCTCGTGTCTGCACTCGCTTGGTAAGTGTTTTCTCCACAGGTAATGGCAGCACACTGTTTTCACAATTCCTTACACTAATGAACTGCTATAAATTTGTTTTCGATATTCCAGAGAGCCCTAACTTCAGCCTTCAGGCAATGCTGAGGATGCACCCTATATTCTAGACTCACCTTTTGCAAGGTGTGCTCTCAGCACTGTGGGCGATTCCCATGGGAGAATATTCTATTTAAAGAACTACTGTCCCAGCATAATACACAAAATCATTTATGAAGATGCAAGAGATGTGGTAATCTCTCAATTATGTTTACACAAGCACAATGTCAGAACCTCCCTTCCTCGTTCTCTAAGGGGCTGGGGAGGAGAGTACTCAGTTGTGAGCAGAGAAAGACATACGGAAAATGTTCACATAGTCACGGGAGAGGGAAGATGGAGGCTCCTCCAAAAAGTTGTACGCATACACTTCCTGAGCCCCAGAGAGTGCTGGGAGGTCAGACAGGCATTGGCAGAAACGAGGGAGGGGAGGAAGGCAGGCCAAAGCAGAGAACGGTCTTTAGACTCTCTAATTTTGACCTCAAACACAGACATCAAATTCTTCTCTTGGCATATTTTAAAATGGAGGACCTTTAAAACAAGGAATATTTAAAGGGTACATTAAAATTTATTTTTAAAACTTTTCATAGGCTAAAAAGAAGCAAACCACTCTCAATCGACAACGATGTGCCAACGTAACATAATAAGTACCTTCACCTTACATTTATAGGCAATCAGATTCATAGCCCCTGAAGTCCCTTGAGTTTAAAAATGGAAATGGCAACATAAATTTATAACATTAATGATTTTCTAATTTAAATTCCAAGATAGAAATGAAAAAAAAATTTTAATATCATTCAAAAAAATACCCAACTCCTGAACTGGCAGTTAATGTCTTTTTAATGATATTTCTCTCTCTCTCTCTCTCTCTCTCTCTCTCTCTCTCTCTCACTCTCACACACACACACACACACACACACACACACAAAACCTATAGTCTCATAACTGTATATCAATGAGACGGCAACAACTTAGTTTTATTATTATAGTGGTAAAATCCATGAGAACATGGTTGCCACAAAACCAAATCTCTTCCCAGATATCTTCCATAGAGGGCAGGAAATCTCCTCAGTTTTATTCACTCATGTATCCCTGATCCCCACAACAAATACCTGTCACATAGTGGGTGGTTAACACACATTAGTTGAATGAATAAATAAATACAGAAAATAGAAAAATAGTGCATGTGTGTTTGTGAAGCAGCTCCAGTCGTGTGTATATTGTTATCGGGATATATAAATAGTCTTTGTTGTAAATTTTGGGCATGAGGGGGGCACCTGGGTGGCTCAGTTGGTTGAGCATCTGATTTCAGCTCAGACCTCACAGTTCATGATTTCAAGCCCCGCATCAGACTTGCTGTTATCAGCTCAGACCCCGGTTCTGATCCTCTGTCCCCCTCCACTCTGCCCTGCCCCAGCTCATTCTCTCTGTCTCTCCCTCTCTCTCAAAAATGAATAAACATTTAGAAAAATAAATTTGGGCATGAGAACATTTGATGGAATGTATTTACCAAAACTGAACAAAGACATTATTGCCTGACCTTCTGTGCAGCAACAGAAGAAAAACCACTGGCAAAGAGCCAGGTAGGTGCCCGCTTAACTTCAAGATGAGTCTGGAGCAAGCCTGGGGCAGTGGAGGTGGCACCTGGGGTTCTAATATGGCACTCCTTCTAGCTGGGCGTCCAGGCAGGAGATGCACAGTGGCACTCATGAGTTGGATAGCACGTGCCAGCTTCAGGTTAATCCGTGGATTATCACGTTCCATCCTTAGGGTAGATGCTCATTCTGTTCCTACTTGTTTGATGAGAAAACTAAACATTACACAACTTATCAAAGGGCTCTTGCCTACCCACTGGAGTGGGGTTTAGCTTTTGCATTCCGAATTTAGAGCCTACACAAGAACCAGTGTTGCATGGTTTGTCTCAGGGAATCCCCCCTCCCTGGGCCCCAGTATGTAAGATGTAGGCAGCTCACCTGGTAAAAATTAAGGTTCAAGACACTCCAAAGGGGAGCCTGGGTAACTTAGTTGGTTGAGTGTCCCAACTCTTGATTTCAGCTCAGGTCATGATCGCAGGGTTGTAGGATTGAGCCCAGAGAAGCACTCTGCACCAAGTGTGGAGGCTCCTTAAGATTCCCTTTCTCTCTCTCTCCCCACCCCCTGCCCCTCTCCCCGACTCTCTATCTCTCTTAAAAAAAAAAAAGAAAGAAAGAAAGAAAAAAAAAGACAAAGACACTCCAGGGTAGGGTGCAGGCACAACGGGAGAAGGGGGTCAAAAGGTACAAACTTCCAGTTATAAAATAAGTAAGTCTGAGGGATACAATGTATAGCACAGTGACTGTAGCTAATAATATTGTATCATGTATTTGAAAGTTGCTAAGAGTGTATCTTAAAGGTTCTCATTACAAGAAAAAAATTTATAACCATGTGCAATGATGGCAGTTAACTAGACTCGCTCTGGTGATCATCTCTCAATACCTACAAATATTGAATAATTATATTGTAGACCTGAAACTAACATAATGTTATATGTCAATTATATCTCAAGAAAAAAAAAGACACTCCAGAGCGCCTGGGTGGGTGGCTCAGTGGGTTAAGTGTCCAACTCTGGCTCAGGTCATGATCTCATGGTTGGTGAGTTTGAGCCCTGCATCACGCTCTGTGCTGACAGCTCAGAGCCTGGAGTCTGCTTGGGATTCTGCATCTTCCTCTCTCTCTCTCTGCTCCCCCTGCCCTCCCCCCTGGCTCACGTTGTATCTTTCTCTCTCTCAAAAATAAATAAATATTTAAAAAAATTAGGGGCTCCTGGGTGGCTCAGTTGGTTAAGCATCTGACTCTTGATTTTTGGCTCAGGTCGTGATCTCTTGGTTTGTGGGTTCAAGTCCTGCATTGGGTTCTGCGATGACAGTGAAGAGCCTGCTTGGAATTCTCTCTCCCTCTCTCTATCCCCCTCTGCTGTCCTCTCTTTCTCTCAAAAATAAACTAAAAAGATTTTTTAAAATTAAAAAAAATACACTCCAGGTTAAAGCCCCAAAATTCTGATATTTATTTATCTAAAAAGGCCATAGTGGTCTCACTGCAATAATATCCCATCATCTTGACATTGTCAGTGCATTAAATATCAGGATTGATTTCATAATAAGTGAGGATGAACTATTCCTCAAATTTTATAATACAGTGACAAAACCATAGCTAGGTTTCAGTGCATCTATAGTTAACGTAAAAACAGTTACAGTATATAGTATGTTACTGCCAACAGCCAGATGAAATAGGAATTCAACCAGCCTTTCTTCTAGATCAGTAAACACTAAGATTTAACAGATATTTTCATTAAATTTATTCTAACTTTTGTTGCCACTTATGGATAGTTTATTTGCCAAAGGTTACTTTCTAATTGCTGTTTCCTACTTTCTACTTGTTTCCTAAGTAGACTTTATACTGTTTTGGTAAGGACCGCAAACAATACTGGGCATAGGTGTGAAATGGAAAATGTAATTAAATGGACTAAGGTACACCTGGCTGGCTCAGTTGGTACTGTATGTGACTCTTGACCTCGGGGTTGTGAGTTCAAGCCCCACTGTGCCTAAAGATTACTTAAAAAAATCTTTAAAAAGTTTTTTAAAGGGGCACCTGGTTGGCTTAGTCAGTTGAGTATGCAACCTCAGCTCAGGTCATGATCTCATGGTTTGTGAGTTCAACCCCTATGTCGGGCTCACTGCTGTCAGTGTGGATGGATCCATACTGTCCCTCTGTCCCCCCCCCCATCTCTCTGTCCCTCTGTGGCTCATGCTATCTCAAAAATAAACACTAAAATTATTTCGATAATTTTTAATGGACTAAAAAAGGATTCCCTCATTAGTGTCTATATATTGAAATATGCTTTATTGTGGTTTGCTTTCAATCTGGTATTTTAAAATCTAAAATATTACCAATTTTATACAACAACAATAAAATCCTTATTTGTTGAGAATATGCACAGATAAAAGCTTACAAGCTTAAAAAACAAATAGCAGTAATTGTCATGCTTTCCCAATAGTAAAACACATTTGGGTAAGGTTTTCACATTTTATAAAATTTTTAAATGCTTATTTATTTTTGAGAGAGAGAGAGAGTGTGTGTATGTGTGTACGTGCATGAGTTAGGGGAGGGATAGGAAGAAGGAGACACAGAACCCAAAGCAGGCTCCAGGCTCTGAGCTGTCAGCACAGAGCCCAAAGTGGGCCTTCAATTCACAAACCATAAGACCGTGACCTGAACTAAAGTCCTACGCTTAACTGACTGAGCCACCCAGGTGCCCCTAAGGTTTTCATATTTTAAAAACTCAAAATAGCTTCATAAGTTCACAAAATAATACTCTATTTTTCTCAAGATATTAACATATTCTTGTATTGCAGTTGGATAGGATGTTATTTACTTGGAGATTTAGCATTTGCTACTTTAAGGAATATTTCTTTTAATATTTTTACTTTAAAATCCTGAAAACAGCATAATTACATTTATAAGAGGTTAATTTTTAAAACTTAATATGAATACTTTTGTTTGAAATATACAACTTTGGTAATATCACGTATCTAATCTGACTTTGTAATAAATTAGAGTTTAACATAGTGATTTTCTATGATACAACCAATAATTCAACAACTAATGGTTCCACAGAAGGATAAAATGTATCAAATCTGTTGGTTCTGAAGGTGAAGCAAGGTTTCGTTCTGGTACAGTGTATCATTGAGATTCCCAGGAGGAAACAGAATTAAACTCAGATAATTCCAATGGAGAGATTTTTAATGAAGGGACAACCTACAGAGGTGTTGGCAGGGTCAGGGGAATCAACATGAGCACAAGATGCGAAGAACCTAGAATCTGGCAACCTCCCCACACCCTCCCACCACCTTCCCCAGGCAGGAGATACAAAGGGAGGAGAATGTTACTGGCATGACAGCTGGAGCCCAAGAGAGGAGGAAAGGCTGCAGAGCAGGAGCTGCAATCCTGAAGAGCGGAAGCTACTGCCAGAGGTTTCTAAGGGTCATTGCTTCATACTTACCCTGCACTGAAGGGAGAGAGCAGAAAGAAATACCACAACTTCTCCCTCCTTCTCTCTCTGATCCTCTGCTTATCCCTTCAACTGGCTAAAACGGAAGCCAATTGGAAGGAATCAGCTTGTAGGGGCAAGAACAGAGGAGAGGAAAGCAGAGTGTGGCTCAGTGGCAGGGAAGCATAGCACCAGGAGCTCAATCACATAACTGTCACTGAGGCCTGAAGCAAAGGCACAAGACTAAGCATGCTCCTCTGACCTAATTTTTAAGAAGTCAACCATAAAATACCATTTTGGAAAAACAGTTTTTTTAAAATACAAAAACCTTAAATAAGTTATCTGATTAAAAGTGGGCAGAGGACACATTTTTTTCCAAAGAAGACATACAGAGGGCCAACAAACACATGAACCACTAATCATCAGGGAAATGTAAATCAAAATCGCAATGAAATATCACCTCACGCCTGTCAGAATGGCTAAAAAAAACAAAAACAAAACAAAACAAAAACTCCTTTTTCTTCTACATTTTCCCTCCTTCGAGTTCTATTTAAATTCTTCGTTTCATTTACCTCCTGGTAACACAGAAGTCTGTGGTTCAATGAATCCTCCAGTTAAGGAGACCTTTCTCTAAAACCACACCCTCACAGCACTCTGAACTGTGGGAAGTCTATACTATTGTCAATGGATACAAAATCTAGGAAATTTCTCTAAAATTCCAATTAAGGCTAGTGACAAGTTTTCACAAATTTTAACCCAGCCACCCACCAATGATGACAACATATACCATTTCTTTGATAAATGTCAAATGCGTGTGAAGTACATATGTGAAATATTTGTTTGAATGTTCTCTAATCTATTATAAATTTTTTTGTATGTATAATTTTTGCATATCTTCGGATTACAGGATAAAGGAAAAAAATACAGAGAATAATCAAAGCTACTGCATGAGAACTTAGGAAGTCCCACTACTAAGAAGCCTTCTGAGTACACCTAGAAGTCTTAAGTGGAGGTTCTCCAGGTACCCATCCCTGACTGTCACTAAACAAGGTCCTGGAGGGCAGGAAGCATGCACGATTCATCTTTGCAGTAGCCACAGGTCCTAAAACAGTGTCTCGTGCATTGCAGGCACTCAATAAATGTTTGCTGAATTGGACAAACCTTAGTTTGTCCCCATAATCAACCACCCCGAAAGCATACGGATAATTATTTCTTGGAAAAATTCCAACCACTGCTTGATGTTACCTATGTGACTTTTCTCTCAAGAGAAGCTCTGTAGGGTTACATTATTTTCTGGTTTTTTTTTTAACCTCTTTGACCTTAATGGCATGTACTTGAACTTCCTACAAGCACACACCACAGCAGATTCAAGGTATTATTTTAAAATGGGGCCAATATCTCTCAATTTAGAAGACACATAGTCTCTCCTTAGGAACAGAGGCTAGAAAATCCATAATTTGGTATTAACATAAGAGCTAAAGATACTTTGAATATATTCTGATTTTTAAGATCCAAGATTTTTTTTTAAAAAAGAATTAAAGTGTTACCACAAAACTGGCCTTCATTAAAAAGTAATCCTGCATTTTCCTGCATTTAATAAAAGTTCCCAATTACAAAGGTTATTTTGTAATGTAACTTTTAAACCCTAAACAGCAAAAATGTTGCATTTAAAATGAATCTGAGTAGGTGTAAAAAAAAATACCCAGGAAGACAGATTTTGGTGAAATTTAAAATATTATTTCACCCTCAGATTGTTCTTAGTCTTTGAGAGTCTCTTATGTTTTATCTTCCTCCCTCTCTGTGAGGGAGGTAAGGGGGGGAGGTGACGGGCATTAAAGAGGGCACGTGTTGGGATGAATGCTGGGTGTTATATGTAAACCAATTTGAAAATAAACTATTATAAAATAAAAAAAAAGACTGAAATAAACCAAAAAATATTATTTCATACTTTGTACAACTTAGAATCATTTTCATATTTTATAGTATAGATCCAAGCTTTAATTTGAAATGACCTTGACCGTTGTAATCCTAAATTTAACACTTTAGAACAAACTAGCTATTCTCTTCTGCTTTATGGTAAAATTGACCAAATACTAAGGAATTGTACTGTTTGGTTCTTTGAACCATGACCAAGAGAAGAAATACTATTTGACGTATATATACACACTAGAGAATTCAGTTTGATTTAATAAAAGGATGAGTTCATTGCACAAAATATTCCCCCTTTCCTGAGCATGCTCTCTTATTCCAACAATAGACTGTATTTTCCCCAGGATGTGGGGTGGGAGAGGATCAAGAGAGCTGTTATATTCATTTCTCAAAATGCGCTGTGGTGGGAAATTCAGAATACAGTGAAAGGTAATAAGCCTTTTACTTCACCAAAACAGAAGGCTGAATTTAGAGCAGCAGGTAAAGTCCGTAACAGCAACGGTGCACATTCACTATCTCAATCCTGTAGTTGCCTAAATTGCTACGATACACTACTTTAAACGCTTCAGATGGATGGGTTCATAATACTTTACCAATAGTTCAACACCTGAAAAACCTTAGCAGGTTAAAGTCTTAAATTTCAAATATGACCTAACTCAATCTTTTTATTTTTCAGACCTTCCTAAATTTCCATTTGTTTTTATTAATCGATAAATGGTGAAGAATTTTAGGTGTTTATCCAAAAAGAACTGAACCTTTCACCTTTTTAGGGACTTAAAATATGAATATTAAAAAAGTCACTTCCAACATAATGTTGTCAAAAGAATCTATTGGAATAGAATGTGACAATTACTTATTTATACTTATGTGGCTCTACCATTCAAAGTGCATCCAGGCTTCAAAGCTTACCGGTAAGTAACATCATGGTTGATAGCATCTAATTTCCTGTTTAGCTGAGGTCTTGAAGATCCAAAAAGACCAAGACAAACACATCTATTGTTCTGGCTACTGTATCCATCTTCATCACCATTGTTTTGTGGTGAAATACATTGCAGCCAAGCCTCTGAAAGAGACGAAAATAGACATATGTCGTTTTTGCCTGCCCAGCATCCCTTCTGCAATTTTCCTTTGGAGAACCCCCGTAGCCTAGACAATGTGGGCTAACAAACCCCTTTTCAGAAAAGATTCCAGAATCCAGTTTCAGTCAGGAGAGCAGTCCATTCTCTATGTCCAGAGAGGGGCTAGTACCTCAGACTGCCCTGAGTGTTTTGTTGCAAATATTAAACAAAAAGTACTCTCTCTTTCTTGCTAGGACTAAGTTGGTAGTAGCATCTAAGGGCTATCATATGGAAAAGATTTGTCTGAAAATGAAGTCAAATCCAGAAAAAAGATCTTACTACCCTTGACTGGTAGATCCAGCCATATTTCCACTGGCAGGATGCACCCACAGGCTTTCTTGCATTAACCAGATAAACTCATTTATACTTAAGACAGTTTGAATGGGTTCTGTCGCTTGCAGCTAAAAGAATCCCAAGTCTAAAATGTGACAGTGCTAAAAATAAATATGACTGCTTTTGAGGTGTCTAATGGATCTTCCCCCCCATATATATTATCTCCTTTGATCCTCACAACTCAGGAAAGTAAATATTTATTAACATTAAATTAATACTCATTATTTTTTGAAAATACACTATGTGGAAGAGGGATGGAGAATGCCAGAGGAGTGATCTGAAATATGGTGACCACAGAAGTCTCACTTACATGGGAAAAAAGTGGAGGTTAGGCACCTCAAAACATTCAACAGATATTCATCAAATGGAAGGTTAACCATTATCTAGCAGAGCCAGGGTGCAATTGTTGCACTAATCCCTCAATGATAAATTAGGAGGCTCTTGAAGTAGCCTGGGCCAGACAGATGAATTCCAAATAGACAGCCCTATGAGAATGGTTCAAACAACAGGAGATACAGATGGAGTCAAATTAGATGTGGGGGTCCCAGGTGGGTGCAGCTGTTGTCATTGGAATAGGTGAAGAAGGAAGGCACGGAATTTGGGAGGCAAGGAAGGAGACAAATGTAGGTTAGTTAAACATGCCTGCTGGGTATGTAAGCAAAAAGGTCCAAAAGGCACTCAGTGTGACAGGCCTGGGCTGCAGCGAGGCTGCGATGCGAAATGCAAGATGGAGCGTCACCAGCATAGGGATGGCAGTTCAGGCCTGGGCACTGCCCTACTACAGCCTCACCATGAAGAGAAGAGGAAGGGCTGGCGACCACCCCCCTCCGGGTAATCTCAGTCCTGCTTGTAAGCGCCGTGAAAGCCGGCTTTCCCGGACAGAACCGGTACTCAGGAAATATTTGTGCAAGGACTGACTGTAGATACCGCTGGTTCAACACGAGTGCTTCTCCGGGGACCCTCCACCGCTCCAGCTGGCCGCTATGCTGCATGCGGTCTCCTTATTCAGCTCTCACCTCCTAAATTAGTTCATGCTCTCACATTAGGTGTAATCACAGCTGGCAATGCTTTCTGGGGATGTCTCAAAAAGATCGGAGTTGAAAAAATATTTTTGTGTCATTTTAATTTAAAGTAAAATTGTTACCTCTTTCCCCCACCCTTTCCCTTTTTCCTGGCGAGCCCAGTGACTCTAAACTGAGGCGGGGGTCGGACCTGGGGTTCCCCCAAGGTAATTCTTTAGACGGCTATCAAAGTCTCAAAAGAAACAAAGGAGGCTGAGAAGCTGAAAGGCGTGGCTATTGGCGATTCCATGGCAGGTTTCTCCGCGTATCGGAACGCGTACCCTAGGGGCAGCAAACCCTGCTGCCGGCGAGCCCGGAGATCCAAAGGAAGTGTAGTCAGTTCTCGCCCCCAGGTATTGCCAGATCCCAGGGCTTCCGCTGGGCCGCCGCTAGCCTAACGGCCGTTCTGGCTACACTCTGAGCACTCAGGTTCAAGGTCGCCCAGGGGTGACCCGAGCGCCAGGTGCCCCGGTGGCCAGCATCCCGACCCGCCTCTACTTAGGGTCCGGAGCTGGCACTTCTGCTCTGGACACGACCGAGAGGTCCGCTCGTCCTTTTGCTTCCGCCTGGTTAACTGCAGACGTTCATCCTTCAGGTCCCCGCCTGCCCGCACCTCGGGCTGGAACGCGCCCTTTTCTCTTTCTCCGCCGGCCACTTAGCAAAACTGTATTTTTACTTCCCCGTTTGAGATTACGTGTGTGTGTGTGTGTGTGTGTGTGTGTGTGTGTGTGTGTGTGTAAAGTTCTAAGTCAATGGGTGAGGCAAAAATTCTTGTAGGGTCAAAATTACTCTTGAAAAATCGCCCATAAATCACAAGATTTGGTGTCTACACTCAACGTTGATGTGCAGGAACGTGTGGCTAAAACAAGTAGTAAAGGTGCACAGAATATAAAAAATACGGATGCACTATATATAGTTAAGTGCAAAAGAGAAAACGGTATCAGGTAAATGAGCCTGCGTGCGACGCCACTGTACTAGCCACTGCCTAGTGTGCTGGACTGTAAGAGTCACGAAGACAGGCCTCGTCTGTGGCTCACGACGGCATCCTCAGCGCCTGGCCCAGTACCTGGGACTTCGTACGCGTTCAAAGATCTATCCCGAATAAATGAAGGAAGGAAGAAAGGCGCAGCCGATGGGACTCCGTGGCCCGCAGAAAAGGGGGTTGGAGAGGGGCGCAAGGGCGGCTGAGAGAGCTCCATCCCGGTGGCCGAGGGTTGTGGAGCCGGGTGCTGAGGCTGGCGTGGGGTCCCGCGAACCGGCTCGGACCGCGGCACCTGCACTTCCCCCCGAGGCCACGGCTCAGGCCCCGCCCCGCCCCGCCGCGCACGCACGCACGCGCCCTGCAGCCCTGCCGCCCGGCCAGTTCGCTCGCCCAAGCTCACCGGCGCGCAGGCTGCCCCTCGCGCCTGCGCCCGCTGGGGGGCGCTCCCCTCCCGCCCCGCGCACCAATACGCGGGCGCCCCCCGCACCCTTGATTTCTATTCCCGACCTTGGGCGCGCGCACCGCCTCCTACCTGCGGGCCGGCGATTGGAGGCGCGCGGAAAGGCTGAGAGGGCTGAACAAGACTGTGGCATCAGGCGGGAGGCGAAAGAGCGAATGGCCACGAAGGAAGGTCCGGACACGGGCGCACGCGCGCGCGCGCGCGCGCTCCCGGCACTCGCTCCCTCAGTCGACTCCCGGCCAGAGCCCACCCTGCTGCCGCGCGCCGCCCGGCTCGCCGCGCCTAATAACAACGGCGCCCGGGGTCAGGTGGCCGCGCGCGGACAGCGCCTCCATTGGCTCAGCGGGGAGCGCGGCGCATTAGGATTGGTTGGGAGGCGGAGCTTCTCCCGGTGCGGGGGCGGAGCTGTGGAGGGAGGCGGGCTGAGAGGCAGCGGGGGCGGGGCCAGGCCGTGGTCCGCGCCTTTGTGCCCGGCGCGCGCTCTCCTCCCGCTCCGGCTGCAGCGCCGGCTGCATCAATAATTCAGAGCGGCGGCGGCGGCGGCAGCGGCGGGTGCGAGCAGGAGGCGGCGGAAGCAGCGGGGACCGAGCGGCAGCGGCTATGCATCCAAGTGCGGCTGGGCAGCCGCGGCACCCCTGAGGCCCGGGCGGGGCTCCGGGAGCATCGCACCGGGGACACGCTTGCCACGGAGTGGAAGGAAGAGCAGTAGTGTCCAGAGCGGCGTCTGCGAAGCTGCGCACGGAGCTGAGGAGGGGGCTTCGGAGTGGGGCTGGGGCGGGGGGGCGGCTGGCGCAGGCAGCCCCCGGGGTGGGGGGCGGGGTGGGCGCCGGCGCCGCGATGCTGGGCGTCGTGGAGCTGCTGCTGCTGGGGGCGGCGTGGCTGGCGGGCCCGGCCCGCGGGCAGAATGAGACGGAGCCCATCGTGCTGGAAGGCAAGTGCCTGGTGGTGTGCGACTCCAACCCCACGTCCGATCCCACGGGCACAGCTCTCGGCATCTCTGTGCGCTCCGGCAGCGCCAAGGTGGCTTTCTCTGCCATCAGAAGCACCAACCACGAGCCGTCCGAGATGAGTAATCGCACTATGATCATCTACTTTGACCAGGTGAGTGCTCCATGAGATTGGTTTACGAGGGGGAGAGGTGGAGGGTGGATGTTCGATCTACTCCAAGGCTCTGCGAGGCTCGAGAACAGGAGTTCGGGACTGACTCTTGTCCACTCCCCTTCGATCCCGTCTCGTTGTAGGTACTAGTGAACATCGGGAACAACTTTGATTCAGAACGCAGCACTTTCATCTCCCCGCGCAAAGGGATCTACAGTTTTAACTTCCACGTGGTAAAAGTCTACAACAGACAGACCATTCAGGTCAGCCGCTGCCTCTGGGTCAAGCCCCGGGCCTGGCAGGGGGCTGTTAGCCGCTGGAGCAAGCGGGCGTATGGGGAGTGGGAGACAGAAGAGGCAGCTGCATGTGTCTGGGGTTGCTTGGATGGACGAGTAGCAGGGCCTCACAGTTCTGTGGCTTGGACTGTCTCTTGCTCCTTTTCTCTCGGCTCTTGGAACCTAGTCCTCTTCCCACGCAGAGTTTCCTGCCTTCGCCTTCTGGGCGCCTCCAAAGAGGTTCTTCCCCTTTCCTATGGGATACGAGGGATTTCCCGTAGCGGTTGCTGGTTAGCATCAAAAACAGTTCCCTCTTTTCAGCTTTCCGCCACCGTCTCCTTCAGCACCACAGACAGCACCCTCATCCTCTGTCCCAGCTCGGAAGCCTGGACTCCTGTGCGCTTGCCTCCTGCTCCACGCTCGGGGCGGGAAGGGAAGGGTGCTCGTGGCATCCCCTTGGGGACTCTGGGTTTTTGAACTACCGGCGCCGAGCCCAAGCGGTTGAAGGGTGGAGAGAGAAGCGGGGGGTGTAGTGCTACTCCCTCCGGGCTCCAGCTGTGCCCGGGCCAGCACTCACCCTCCCTCCAGGTTCCCCAAGGTGTCCAGGTTTCTTCTGGGCAAAGAGAAGAGCCGGGATGCAAGGCTCGGAGAGGGAGAGGACGCTCGGCCTTTGGCTGCCGATGCCACCGCAAGGGCAAAACCAGGCAGTGACGGCCCGGCCGGATCTGGGATAGGAATTGAGCCCGGGTCCGGGAATGAAACACAGAGTGCAGCCCTGGCGGAATTTCTCATCAGCCCGAAGCCTTGCACAGCTTCCCCACCGGGTCTCCACTGTGTCAGGCAGCTAGGACCGGGAGGAAGCAGGGTTTGATTTGGTTTGGTTTGGTTCTCCCGGAAACTCCAGTTGCCTGAGTTTCTCTTTGAAGCAGAGCTGCGTAGGGGCGGGGGCTGGGGTGGGGTGGGTGTGGAGGCGAATGTTTCGGGGCACCCGAGCCGCCTAGGGGTTCATTAAACTGGATAAAAGAGCGCGGTCAGGATTTCCTTGGCGCGCTCTAGGAATGAAAGTGACTCCCATTTTGGGGGCAGACCTTTCCTGTCACCTAGATTGGCTATCTTTCGTCCCACTGGACCCTCAGCAGTAAGCTGCAAAGCCCCCCTTTTTACCCACTCACCCCCTTCCACCATTTCCCAGGCCTTTATGGCTGTTAGCCAAGCTGCGACAGTTCGCGTCTCCACCGCCGCTTAGGTACCCGCCTCGGTCGCGCCTCTGAAGCAGGCCTTTCTCTTTCCCAGGTAAGCCTCATGTTAAACGGGTGGCCGGTGATTTCAGCCTTTGCTGGTGACCAGGACGTGACCCGGGAGGCCGCCAGCAATGGAGTTCTCATCCAGATGGAGAAAGGCGACCGAGCATACCTCAAGCTGGAGCGGGGGAACTTGATGGGGGGCTGGAAGTACTCGACCTTCTCCGGATTCCTGGTCTTTCCCCTCTGACTGGCTCATCGCCGGAATGGAGGCAGGGAGAGGGCGAAGGCAGGAGGAAGGCAGAAGGGGGAATGAGAAGGCGGCACGTCTGGAAACTTCCTACATGGTCCCCAGATGTATCCGGGTAAAAGGTGCGCGCCGGCGGTCGGACAACTTTGTCCGTTTCCTCATTAGGAGAAGTAAATTCCGCTTAGCTCTGCGCACTCCCATTTCCAAAAATAAACTCGCCTCCCCCATTCCGGTTGAAGTAATCAAGAAAGAGAGACTGCCTTGTCATTGTTTCTTACCCCCATGTTCATGTTCCCTACGATTTATACAAAAGAAACTTTGTATTTCACTGTATAACGTGAAATTTCTTCCTCTTCAGCCCCCTCAGAATCTTAACACCTGCTGAAATCTAATATAGCCTCCCCCTTTTTTAGTTTGGCGAGGGGAATAAGGTTTTTGTTTGTTTTTTGTTTTATTTTGTTTTTTTTTTTTGAATGGGGGAGGTAGTTTTAATTTGGCAAGTATTGCTCTTAAAACACCGCTCAAAAGTTAATTAGCTGAAGATACTTTGTGTCCTCCGCTGCTTGTTAGCAGAGACAGGACTCACCTTAGTGGTGACTGGTTCAAAAGTATATATATAAATATATATCATTTGTATTCAAAGAACTCTTCCCAGTGGAAACTGGCTGTATTTCCGTATTTCTATGTCCTATTCGGAGTGATCGTGAAATCTAAGGCTGCTTGATGTTCTGATGCTTGTCAGTGCCCTCGTGTTCTGTGGCTCCACTAAATGCCAGGAGGTTCTTCCGGACGTTTCCTCGTCCTCTGTAACATACGTGTGAATAGCCAAGATTTAATTTTGCTTTAACCCAATAAAGTTGAAGTGGGACTTTTATTTTTCTGAAACAGCTTTCTAAACTCCGCATCTTCCCCAGCTGCAAGGTTTGGGGGGCGGGCTGTGGAAGGGCAAGGCTCCGGGACGCCGGGGACTTGGTGAGAAGGCCTGGGCGCGAGGGCTTCTAGCAAAGCCGTCCTGCGCTCCTTTTTGCGCCAGGCCTAGAGCCAGCCCGGCATTAGCCTGTGCTCCCTGCTTTGGCCAAAATCTTGCCTGGCCAGGAGCCACTACCGGCCTGGAAGGGAAGTTGGATTTTTCGAAGTCCAAATACATCAGGAATAATCCCAATTCGAGGAGCCAGCACGCTTCCCACGCCTCCGCCCCTGGATTTCGCGGACTGTCGGCCCCACAGTTACCGGAGCGGCGTTATGTTTTACA
Source organism: Paguma larvata (assembly GCA_030068075.1). Classification (NCBI taxonomy): domain Eukaryota; kingdom Metazoa; phylum Chordata; class Mammalia; order Carnivora; family Viverridae; genus Paguma; species Paguma larvata. Next base: position 27,314,716 of record CM057841.1, on the reverse strand, counting down.
CCAGCGCCTCTGAATCCCGAGTCCGCCCGCCGTACCACCCCGGCGCCTAGGACCTGCGATTGCGCTCCACGCAGGACTTTCATTCCAGAGGTTCGTCCAGGAGTTTTGATTGTATCGGAACATAATGTGAAAGCAAAATTGAAATAAACGACTTCGTTTTAAGTCTGGAAGTCTGACCCAGTCGCTTCAGCCACAGGGAGGTCGGGTGCCGGAAAGCGGGTGGCGGCCAAGGGCCTGCGGCAAGAGGATGGGCCTGGATAGGCACCTCTGGCTTTGGTCCTTTTAGAAGTTTTTTCCTAATCCGAGATTCAGGGGTGAATTTTATTGGCTCCTGGGGGGTGGAGGGAAAGGGGTAATAACTGCACAATAAGCAACGTTTCTGGTTTTTACTGTGGCTCCTCTGATTGAAATTCACCGAGGATGCAGCCTTCTTAGAAATGCGGGCCTGTTTCTCCTCCGCTCACAATCCAGGGGTCCCGCATCCCTTGTAGCGCGTTGAGCAGCCCCATCGGCTAGGATCCCACGGGGGATAGCTAGGGACTTCAGGAGCGAGGGGTGCTTTTCTCTTCTTGCCCAGCGGTTCTCTTCCCCATTGTGAGTACCCAGGGAAGTATGGACTAGGCTCAATCCTGAACCCTAGACGAATTTTAAAAGAAGCAATTCTTTTTAAAAAGGGACACTTTCAAAAATGCCTTTCTCGGCATTCTGGTTGGGAGGGAGAGATCAGGGAGAACTGGAGCCTTCAGCAGCGGAGCTAGCTGGACCCAAACGCTCTGTCCGCCAGCCAGCCTGCGAGGTAGGCATACACGGTGCACCAGGTACTCTCCGCCTAGGACAAGGGCTTTCAGGCCATGCAGGTTACATAGTCAGGACCAAAAGAAGTAGTGCCCCTAACGTGCTTGCAGCTTGCTCCCTGTGGTGGGTGGTCGCCACAGGGTACCACCAGGGTGTCTGTCAGTCCAGGCTTTGGGACGACCAAGCTGTGCTCCAGCTGGGTGGCTTTGGCATGTCCCTCCTCTGGCCTCAGTTTGCCCAACTGCATAAAGACAAAGAGGATTTAAACATCTCCAAGAGTCCCTCCTACTCTGAGATTGCAGCCATTCTCTGTTACTTGTACATGGGCCTGCAGTTCTTTTACCTGGGTCTAGTGAGTCCTGGCTGTTGCCCGCACCAATCTGGCTCCTGGTGGCAGTCTCCTGAATGCTACGCCTGAGGCTGGGGTGGAGGCAAAGAGGAAGCTTGCCCATCCAGAAACTGAGGCTCACTCAGAGCCCGCCGCTGCTCTGGGGCCTGGGAGGTAACCAGAAGGGAGCAAGTGGAACCCAAGTGGGACAGAGGGGAGGGAGGTTATCCCTTGATTCTGGGCTCCAGTTAAGGAAGGGCTCCTTCCTCCCCAAAGGTCTTGGCATTAGAGATCCTTCTCAAACTGGCTCCAGCCACTTCTTCCTTCACCTGCTAGTCCCTTTCCTCTGCCATTCAACGAGCCCATCTCCTACTACTGTCTATGATCATGCCTCTGCATCTGCTCTTTCTTTGTATCAATTTGCATTTCTGCTGGGGGATCTGTCCTGCTAGGGGATCTGAGCAGTTCATGTAAGAGGCTGCCTCCTCTGGGAAGCTGTTCTGTAGATACAGCACAGGCATTGCTTTTCCAAGGTTTCTCTCCCCCCTCACTCTTCCTGCAGGCCTTGCTTGGCACTAGTTGGCAAGGGAGATATCTGGGGCTGGGCCTGTCTCCTGCTCTGCAGTGGGTTCCACGGAACAGTGGTACCCACTCCAGCAAGCTCTCAAAAGTGCTAAGCAGACACTCTGGTCCCAGAGGCCTCAGGAGAAATGTGGGTTTCTCCACCCCAAACTGTCCTTATCTTAGGGTCTGACGCCCCCCCCCCCCACCCTCATTAGCCTGAGTGGAGATGTGGACAGCTTTCCTCAAGGACGTGGAGTTGGAGCTAGAAACTTCACTGGGGCTGAGCACTTGGGAGATGGGCCACCTCCCTCAGCTCTGGAGTGGAGGTGGGGGTCATTATTACCTCTTCAAGAGGCAGGTGAGTCAGCCTTCAACTGAAAATTGTGCCCCAGCTGAGAGGGAGCCATATACTCCCAACCGGTGTGTTGGGGACTGACAGGGATAGGGAAAAAAAAAGGCCGGGGCTCAGTAGAGACTACATCCCTGCCCCCAACCAGAAGCTCTAGGGAGGGGCCGATCCGATCCTAAAACCTACACCTCTCAGTGGTTTCCTTTAATGCTTAGAACCCTTTAGGCCCTTTCAGATCTGGGCCCTGCCTCCTGCTTTCATCTCATATAAACCCGATGAGAATAGAGCCTGTAGGGGTTCCAGGACCACCCCCTCATTCAGCCTCCCTCTCAAAGTCTCAGAGACTCCTCCCCTGCCCAGGTCACCTTGGTTACTTCCTCCTCTCCAGCCTCCGGGAAGCCCGCCTCACCCCAGACAGGGCCTTCCTAGTGTCCTTCTTCGCTGTGTAGCTTCTTTTACCTCCCTCCTCCCCTCCTCCCCAATCCCAATCCCAGTTTCCGGAGGGTGCGACAGTGTTAGCGGCTTGGTGCGGGGATCTCACGGAGGTTTCTAGGACCCAACGAGCCCAAACCTGAATTCTAGGCCCGGGTTTTCCAGGCGGCGCCAAGTGCGGGTGGGAGCCGCCGGGTCAGCTCGGGATCTTTGGCTAGGAGCCGGGGTCACTCGTGTATGCAGTCTCGAGCCGCGCCCGGCTCCGCCAAGTCCCGCGCGGGCCCCCTAGCTCGCTCACTCGCCCGCCGCGGCTCCTGCAGTCCGCACCGCTAGGAGCGCGCCCCCCGAGCTGCGCTGAAGCGCTAATGCTCCAACTTAGGGCTCCTAATGAGAACATAATTACCCAGATGGAGAGGGAGCCTCACCCCGCTCCTTAATTGTTGCCTTGATGGGGAGGGGGTGTATGTGGGGCGGAGCGAAGGGGCTGGACGCTCCCGCTGGTCCCGGGCGGGGTCCTAATGTCCCAGGCGGTGTCCTTGCGTCCCGCTGACCTAGTGGAGGGAGAGACCCCGAACGGCGGATGCGCGCCTGGCTCTCTGCGCTCGGCTTGGAGTGCGATCTGGAGACCGCCCTCCCCTCTCCCCACCCCCCACAGCCTCCCTGTCTGAACAGTTTTCCTCCGCTCCCGAGTGTGGTATCTAGGGTTCGTGCAGAGACATCTTTTCTGATAAACGCGTTCGTGAGTCTAAGCCTTCCCCCCTCGTCCCATCCAGCCACAGAACTCCAGGCGTGCGCTTGGCCGAGTCCTTGTCACCCCCACTGGCTTTCAAACAAAACCAAAACCTATTCCCGACTCTGACTCTGCGGGAGGCCAGCAGTGTCCAGGAACTGGGAGGTTAAGCCTGGAGGGAAAGCGCAGGTACATCTCCCTTTGAACCAATTTAATTCAGAAGAAAAGCTGTCCCAGGGATGAATACGAAGGTCTCCTGATCTCTTTGCACAGAGCTCCTCATTGAAGATGCAACCACACTCTCGGCCTCAGTTTGCTTGTATTTCAAATGGGGGCAGTAATGCCTTCACAACAGGGTGATTGAAAAGACTAGGCAAAAAGGTGTAAAAAAGCTCAGCTGTCTTACCCATAGTAGGTGCTGAATAAATAGTAGCAACAGTAGGGAGCACTGGACAGCTGGGGCATCACACTATCACAGAAGAAGGACATACGGAAACAGCTGTGCAGATTCTACATCCAATAAATGACAAAACTGAAACCAGACAGGGAGAGGGACACAGAGCAAGTGAATGGTAGCGTTAGGATCCTGTGTCCTTTCCTTTCCCTGTACGCTTGTCTCCCCACCCCCTCTCATCAATAGCAAGAACAGAGGCTTGTATTCCCTAAGTGTCTTCCATCTCCATCCCTGTTGCTCATATGTTCGCACTGACCACTATGGATAAATACCCTCTGGTTGTGTGTTTGCGTGCCCCCCCCATTAGGGCATGAGCCCTGTTTACACATCTGTGTCTCTTTAGAGGGTGAACCCCTCTAAGGTGGGAAGTGCATCCCATTCATCTTCCTTGGCCCAGTGCCTCCCATGGTGCCTGACACAGAATAGGTGTCTGTGATGGTGTCATGAGTGAAACCAAACTGTACCTGGTGTAATTATGGGACATAGACACAACCAGTGAAACTCTCTTCAGGGGAACTTCCTGGACCCTCCAGTCCTCCAACCCCCATTCCTCCCGATCCCCCCAACACACAAACTGGCAGGAATATTGACATGGAAGTGCCTTTGGACCCTATGCAGGCAGAAAAACCTTCCCAGGTACCTGTACTTTCTCTGAACCTCTCCCATTTTACTCTGAGCTCAGCCTGTCCCCATGGAGTCCCAGCTTTGACCCTGGAATAGCAGCAAGCAGGGGCATCAAGGAAGAGGCCAAGAGTAGAGATATGGGTGGTGTTTGGATTTGTTGGTAGGTACCCTCCCTGGGAAAATGCTTTTAACTGGGAAAATACTTCAGGCAGCAGTGAGGAGACACAGTGTAGCTGAAATCAGGAGGGAGAATTTCATGATTATAAAGAAGGGACTTGTGGTTGTGCAGTCACATCCCAGAGCCTAGGGAGGTCTTTGTTCATCTTGCTAAACTCTGAAGAGGTCAGGGAAGAGGTGCGAGGGAGGGACCAGTGATTGAAGGCATCGGCCCCTGCCTGACCTGAGCAGGCTCCCATCTGGCCTTCGAGGCTGTGCTGGAGCTCCAGCCACCTCATCTGCACAGGTGTTTCTGATCCCCACATCTGGCCTGGCTCTCTGCTGGCCACCTGAACTCTCCTATTCAGATGACACCTTGACCACAACTCTGCTGGGTACTGAGCTCTGTGAGGATCAGCTCTCATCTGCTGTCCCCCACAGTTCACCTAGTGCCTGGCACAGTGTCAGGGCTGGTTGATGCTCTATATATTTTCCTTGAATGAGTGACTGAACACATGCATAGGTGGGCAGACAAAGGGAGGGATTACTGCTTGCATCGTGAGTGTATCTGCTTGATCCTCCAGACCGTGAACTGCACAAGGGCATTGACCTTGTCATTGGCTTTATTTGCAATTACATTCTCAGTGCCCAGCACAGTACCTGGAATAGAGTCAGCATGAAAAATATTTCTTGAATGGATGGATGGGTGGATGGATGGATGGATAAGGAATCACAGTACTCTGCCAATGAGACTCCTCAGACTATGATTCTGAAAGGCAGGCTTGGCATTGTGCTCCTCTCTAAATCTCCACCATCACCCCAGACAGCCAGATGTAGTCTAGAATGGAATGGAATTGTACCTGCTGTCCAGAGTTGATATTATTTATTTATTTATTTATTTATTTACCATTTATTCATTTTTGAGAGACAGAGCATGAGTGAGGGAGGGGCAGAGAGAGAGACACACACAGAATATGAAGCAGGCTCCAGGCTCTGAGCTGTCAGCTCAGAGTCCATCCTGGGGCTTGAACCCAAGAACCATGACCATGACCTGAGCTGATGTCAACTGCTTAACAAGCTGAGCCACCCAGGCACCCCCAGAGTTGATCTTGCAGCACAAGTTGTCCTTGAGGCTCTTGCCTTACCCCACCCCCAACATGCTCCTTAGAGAGCAAGGACCATATTTTATTTTCCTTAAAAGACAGGAATACCTTCCCTTTCCTCCAATGCCTAATGATATGATTCAGTATTTGTTGGTTGGTCGTTTAATCCAGGATGAAGCCACAAAGTCTCTGGAAACCCTTAATGATGGTGATGATGAGAGTGAAGCCCATAAGGTTTTTTCATGGTGTCAGAATAGCGACACGGTGTCGACAGCAGCCACACAATGCCTGGCCAGGGAGGGAGCTGGTATTTCCCCAGCAGACCCTAGCTTGTGGCTAGTCATGGGGTCTCTGGGGTTTTGTTGTAGAAAAAGGGAGAATGACCTCCAAAATCCCCTCACAGCTTTGGGTTCTGCTTCAGGCCATGGAGGTGGGATGGGCTTCGTTGGTTTCCTCTGAAGAAAATCAAGGATTCTGCAAATACCCCTCCTTCCTCACACCCAGTGTCCAGCTGGGAGTTCAGCCCAACAAAGAATTCTCTAGAATGCTCTGCTAGCCAGCAGCAACCTGCTTACTCAGGTGAGGCTCCAAGAGCATTTTCTTCCATCATCAGAAATTACTGCCTACTTTCAGGGAAACTTTCAAAGAGGAAAGAGGGAATTACTAACAAAGGAGAGGCAACTGGGCATCTCATTCTCCTCATTTAAAAGGAAGCTGTGTGCGCTGCCCAGATCTGGTGTTGGATAGACTCTCCTTTGTATTCTGAGAGACTCAAAAATAAACTCCCCAATGTGTACTTCTGCTGAGAAGTTCAGATGATTTTATAATGACTGAGTGGCTCCAAATATGCAGCTGATGTGGAGTCTGCTATTTTACTAACTCATCTTGATCAAAGTTGGTCAATTTAGGTCTCAGTAATGTTCCAAATGCTCCCTCTCCCTTGCTCTTTCTCTCTTTTTGAAGGAGTTCATTTCAGGTAGATGGATTATTTACTTATTCTGAAGATGCCAAGTGAGAGGGCATGTTAGCAATACCAATTGAGCTGTGGGTGCAGGCTCGTGGCTCATCCTTCACGTGGCATCTAGTGTCTGGTGCTTTTCCTTCCTTCTCCTTTGGGCTCTCGGAGGCTGGCCAAGTGGTAACTTGCTTGGCAGGTTTGCCAGCATGTGGGCCTAAATAATCTCCTGCATCAATCTGAGAGACAGTGGTGCTTTCTGAGGCTGTAAAGCTTGCAGCTCTTTTCTTTGATTGCCTAAATATGTCCCTGTCTCTGTCATAAGAAATTGGGGTCCAGGCTGAGGGCAGTAGCGAGTCTGTTCCCCCAAGAGTGAAACTAGATGACTTCTAAGGTCCTGTTCCAACTAGACATCTGTGAAATGCAAGATTCTCTGGATGGTAGTTGGGGTTTTCTGAGTTCCTAGCTTAAAACTATCCCCAGAATCCTTTCAACCTCAGCCCACAGGAAAAGCTATGTGGTGACTAGCTGTCAGAGGTGTGATGTGAATCTTCTTTTGGTCCCTCTTAATTCTCTCTCCCCTCAGTAGCCAGAGTGAGCTTCTCAAACATAAACCAAACCACACCACATGAATCCTCTGCTTAAAACCATCCAGTGCCTTCACAATGCACTGCGACTCCTTAGAGTGGCTTGCTGGGCGTCTGTGATCTGGTTCCTGTTGACCCCTACAACTTCATCTTCTGTTGTTTTCCTCTAGTGCAGAGTAGCTCATTCCACTGTTATTTCCTAGAAGATGCCAAGCTCTCTCCTGTCTCAGAGTCTTTGTACATGTTAATCCTTTGGGGGAAAGGAATACTTTTTCATCCCCTTGCTTTTCATGGCTATCTCCTCTTTCAAGCCTCAGTTGGCCATCCCTGGTATCTCTCTCTAATACTGAGCCCCTTTCCTCTCTTACCAGTTGAGCTTCATTACATCTTCCCCCTACCCCAAATGCCCATTTACCTGTATACTGTTTCTCCCTTCCTGGGAACAGGGACCTAGTCTGTCCTTGGTGCTACCTTATCCTTAGAGTGAACAGAACCTGGAATGGTAGGGATTTGACTCATATACGAACAACTGAATGGCAAACCAGCCATCCAATCATGTTTCCCAGAGTTCAAAGCTCTGGTACATCAGGGAAAAGTGATTTTCACTTTGGTGAGAAGCTCAAGGGAGCCATTAAACATGTCACCCACCAGAAGCCGTATCCATCCAGAGGGAAAGCAAACTGGAAGCCATGAGGTTAAGGATGGGGGCTGGGAAATTGGTCTCTTATCATCTATAGGCCCACCGAAGGGGTCTTTTGCTTGTTAATATCTGTTGTTAAAATTGCTTAATTCAGCCAGCCTTTAAGTCGAACTAGGGAAAACTGAAGTGAACTGTGAATTATTGAATTTTTCCCAATGAAGTTATTCTGCAACAGACAAGCACAAGCAAGAGAATGAGGAGGAAAGGGACCTTGGTCTGGAGCAGGGGTGAAAAGCAGCTTGGATGCTGTTCCTGGAACTGTAACTCTGCTTGGAGCGAAGATGGGCAGTGAGGTGGGGACTGAGGGAGGAGAGTGAGGGCTGGAGAATCATAAGCACAAGAGGGAAGACAAGACAGGAGAAGGCAGCATCGGAGGCAAAAATGGCAGCAATGTGAATCTAAGGCTGTTGAAAAAAAGACATATGTGCTCAGCCTGCATAACATCCACCTCAGAAATATCCAGGTAGCCTGAAGTTGCCAATCAAACATTTATACAACAATACTTAGCTCACACTTACTGCATGCATGCACAGCCCCTTTGTCTTCTGGACCATTCTTACAGAGAATCCCAGGCAGGGGGCCTGCCCGGTCCATAGCCCAGCTGAAGGGAGTGTAGTGCAGAAAAGGATAAGAATTTAGGGTGAAGGACTTGGCTGTCTATCTTGCTTGTTTTAAACTTTTAAAAATTTTATTTATTTATTTATTTATTTATTTATTTATTTACTTATTTACTTATTTTGAGAGAGAGAGATTGAGAGAGAGAGAGAGAGCAAGCAGGGGAGGGTCAGAAAGAGGGAGACAAAGAGAATTCCATGCAGGATCCGCACTGTCAGTGCAGAGCTGATGTGGGGCTTGAACCCATAAACCATGAGATTACGACCTGAGTCAAAATCAAGAGTTGGACATTTAACCATTTAACTGAGTCACCCAGGCGCCCTGCCTTGCTTGCTTTAATCCTCTCGCTGCATACTGTTGGGACTCCTCATGGACCAAGTAAAGTTTTGTGACCTTTGGGTTTCAGCCTCCTATATAGAACAGAGTAGGGGGTGCTGGTTAAAGAAATAGCCTTTGAATAAAGCAGAGCTGGTTTTGAGGGCTGCCTTTGTCACTGTATTCATCAGTACTCTAGAAATTCAACTCAATCTACACATGGGGCCACGTTCCCCAAAGAATGTATTGGCTTCTGTAACCAAAACATTCCAAGGATGACTGAATTCAGGTGTGGCTGGTCCAGAGATTTGCCTCTTTTCACATCTGGATTTATTTGCAGGCCCCCAAATGCTGCAGTTTGACTCCAGCAGCTCCACAGTCCCACATCTGTCTATCTAGTTTCTCCATTAGAAAGAGAGCCCCTTTCCTCCAGAACTCCAGAAAAAAAATCCATCCCCGATGAATATCAGACTGAATTAAGTCAGGTGCACTCTCAGACCCAGTCTCTTTAACCAGAGAATAAAATGAGCTAATTGGCTAGGTATGGAGCCAGGTTGGGGGTTGAGTGGGGGAGAGGCAGGCTTGTCCAGGGGCAGCTGGTGCCAAAGCATGTGGGGTGAACAAAACCAGTAAATGTCTCCCACCACAGCCACCTCCTGGCTGTGTGACTAAGTAAGGGGCTTAATATCTCCGAGCTTTGGTTTCCTCATCTGTTAAAATGAGATAATCCATGGTATCTAATTCTGTTGGGATTAAGGAGGTAATACCTATGAAAGATTTAACCTATGAAACCTATGAACCTATTAAGGAGGTAATACCTATGAAAGATTTAAAGGGTAAAGGTAGTAAAGAGTAGTTACTGCTCCCAAGACAAATGCTTCCTGGCAAAATTTTTAATTATATCACAAAGATATCTCTTCTCCCCTGGAGAGAGCACAAGCTCCTTGTGGCCTATCAATGCTTATTGCATTCAGATCATCTGGAGACTTTGTTAAAATGCAGATTCTACAGGTGTTGACGAGGATGTGGAGAGAAAGGAACCCTCGTGCACTGTTGACGGGAATGCAGACTGTGCAGCCACTGTGGAAAACAGTGTGAAGTTTCCTCAAAAAGTTATGCTATAATCCAGTAATTGCACTACTGGGTATTTACCCAAAGGATACAACAACACTAATTCAAAAGGATAGATGCACCCTTATGTTGATAGCAGCATATTTACAATAGATATGGAAGCAGCCCAAGTGTCCATCAGTGAATGAATGAATAAAGAAGAAATGGTATATATATACAATGGACTATTATTCAGCCATGAAAAAAGAATGAACTCTTGCCATTTGCAACAACGTGGACGGAGTTAGAGAATATTGTGCTAAACAAAATAAGTCAGTCAGGGAAAGATAAATACCATGATTTCGCTCATACATGGAATTTAAAAGACAAATCAAATGAGAAAAGGGAAATAAGAGACAAAGCAAGAAACAGACTCTTAACCATAGAGAATGAACTGATGGTTACTAGACGGATGAGTGAAATAGGTGATGAGGATTAAGGAGGGCACTTGTGATGAGCACAGGATGATGTATGGAATTATTGAATCACTATACGGTACACCTGAAACTAATATAACACTGTCGGCTAACCAATTAAAATAAAAAGTTAAAAATACAATTTCTGATTCTTAAAACTTGGCTTGGGGCTTAAGATTTTTTTGATTCTAATATGCTTTTTAGAATTCACTCTTTTTTAAAAAATTTTTTTACCTTTATTTATTTTTGAGAGACAGAGCAAGACAGAGCACAAGCAGGGGAGGGGGATAGAGAGAAGGAGATGCAGAATCCAAAGCAGGCTCCAGGCCCCGAGCAAGAGTTCAGTGCAGAGCCTCACACTGGGCTTGAACCCACGAACTGTGAGATCATGACCCAAGCCGAAGTTGGACACTTAACCGACTGAGTCGCTGAGGCGCCCCAGAATTCACTCTTTTTTTAAAATGTTTATTTATTTTTGAGAGAGGCACAGAGTGCAAGCGGGGGAGGGGTAGAGAGAGAAGGAGACACAGAAACCAAAGCAGGCTTCAGGCTCTGAGCTGTCAGCATAGCCTGATGTGGGGCTCAAACTCATAAACTGTGAGATCATGACCTGAGCTGAAGTTTGACGCTTAATGGATTGAGCCACCCAGATGCCCCTAGAATTGATTCTTTTTAAAGAATTTTCCAATTCTAATAGTCTTTGCAAAATTCCATGTGATGAGTTCACAGACCACACTTGAGTAGCAATGGTATAGGACCATGTATATCCCATGGTTATTTCCAAATACCAGTACGTCGATGTGTTGTATCAGAACCACCTGTGTTTTCTTTTTTTTTTTTTTTGAAAGATAATTTACTGATGGCTCACGTAATGTAACAAAGAGGTAAGTATGAGAGGCAGAGATTGCTTCAGGCATAATTTAGTAACTAGCACCTGGTCTCTGTCTTCCCTTCCTTGAACTTGGCTCCTTTCACTCCTCTCAGTGACATTATAACTGCAGAAGCTCCAGCCTTTTCATTGGCTCTGCTTCAAATTATCTGTCCCAGAAGTGTTTGTAAAATTCTCAAGGTGTCTTATTGGCTCTGAAAGTGTCCCATGGTAACCTTTAAATCAATTTCTATGGAAAAGCAATGCAGGCTCTGATTGGTTGGGACTAAATTTTATCCCCCTTGGGAAGTCAGTGTTGGGTCCCCTTCACTGAAGCCTCCAGGATGAAGAGTGTGTGTTGTGTATGTGTGCAGGAGGATTTCCAACTAAAATTGAAAGTTAGCAGAGAAAGTCAAGGCCCACCAGCCTCAATCCCAACCCCAGGACTCATATCCAACTCTCCACTCACATAGCTAATAAGCATCTCAGATATGACATGTTCAAGTGGAGTCTCTGATCTTCTCTTACCAAGTCTGCTTCTGCCAATCTTTCTTATGTTAGTTAATGGCTTCCCTAGTCTTCTGGTAGACCAGACCAGAAACCCAGGCAGCATCCTTTACTCCCGCTTCTCTCTTATACCCAACATTTAACCCATCAGCAAATCCTATAGCTCTACTCTCAAAATAATCCAGCAGTCAGCTGATCCAGGCCTCTAGCACCTTGTCCTTGGACAGCTGTGGTCGTCTGTCTTGTTTTCCAGCTTATACTCTTGCTGCCTATGTCTGTTCTCCCCACAACAGCCACAGTGCGATCCTCTTAACATATGAGTCAGATCACGGCACTCCTTTGCCAAAACTTCCAAAATAGTTCCCTGCTCATTTCGAATAAAATCTAAACTATTTATCATGGCCCTTCAAGATGTCCCCCCCACCCTACCCCACCCAACTACTTGTCTGACCTCATTGCTCTTCACCTGGGACCTTGTTAAAGTGCACCTGCCACTTCCTGTCCAAGAGATTCTGATCTGGTAGCTCTGGGCTGTGTCCGGGGGTTCTGCACTATCCCAAGTGCCATGTGTGATTCTGATGTGCAGCCCAGCTTTGCAAACAGGTGCCCCCAACACCTAGCCTGGGGTAAGGCATGAAAGGAGTAAAAAAAAAAAAAAAGTGCTGAATCAGCATCTCATCTTTTTTTCTGTGTGTGGTCTTCAGGCTGAAGCAGAAGTGATTGGGGAGCAGGGTTACCTATAATTTCCTATAACAAAATCCGATCTCACTTCTCTGAGGAGATCGCTTGAGAAGTGTAATTAGCATCAGCTTGCTTTGCAGGAGAAAGAGTGTCCTGCCCGTGCTGGTGTTGGCTAACATGTTTGCCTCTCTATAGGATGCCTGCAAGGCTGTTTGGTGACCACATCCTTCACTTTCACTTAATGGTGACAGCCCATTGCAGCCCACGGTGTTTCTGCCTGGCATCTGCACTGATAATAAAGGCAGCTTCACCAGAGCCCTTGTACAATCTGTCCCTGCTGAAGAGCCTGCCTGCCTGCCTTGTGTCATTTTAATTTGGCCCTTCACACTACCAGGGCCGCCTTGCTTACTGTCCCTTCCTGCCTACTGCCATTCTTGGGCCTGCCTATCTCCCGAGATGTGAGCTTCCAGCTTCTTCCTTTCCTCACCTCTACTTTCTGGGCCATGCAGCCCTGGCCCTCTTGCCCTGGTCTTGGGGACCTCTGCCCACCTTCCACCAGCAACTATAGGCTGTGATAGGCTCTGAGCTCCCTGCTGCCCTGTTTTTGTTAGGATGTCGGCTTAATTTCCAAGGGTCAGAAAATCTGCATCGAAGACCCAAGTCCATAATCTTCTCTTTGGAGCCTCAACTCAGAGTTCTGGAAAGTATCTATGGGGAGACTTTGGTTGTAAGGAACAGAAATTGGCTATTTTAAGCAGAGGAAGAATTTCTTAATATGCCTTATGGCAGCAAAGCCTGGAGAAGTACACTCAGGAAAAGCCGGGAAGTGGGACAGCCCTGAGAGGAAGGTTTTGGCAGTAGGATCTAATGGCAGAGCCTTTGGGAGCTCACTTCCAGGGTGCAAGGGTGATAGTCATTTCAACATTTAACATCCCTGTAGAGGATTACCTCACAAGCTCACCCGTCTGCACTGCACATCATGACTGTCCATCATACCAAGGATGATAATAATGCAGCCAAGAACGTTCTTAGGATGCAGCATAGCTGAAGTGTGGGCTCCAGAGCCTGGGTTCATATCCCAGCTCAGCCATGTTTCCTGGTGTAGCTTTCAGCAACTTATTTATTGATTTTTGTCTGGGCCTCAGTTTTCTCCTCTGAAAAATAGGGATAATAATAATACCTACTTCAAAAGATTCTGGTGAGGCTTACTTAAATGAATATATGTAAAACAGTTAAAATAGTGTCAGGCACACAGTAGATATTTAATCAACATTAGTTACCATTGGGAAGACCAAAAGGAGGGGGTGTGGCTGCCTGGATGCTGGCAGTGCAGGGATCAAAGTGCTCTCTCTCTGAGATTTTTGCACATCCCTCCTCAACCTCTGGTTCAGATTTCCACGTGGTTTATTCCCTTCTCCTCCAGTGTGGGTGGTGCCTGGTCAGGAGGAGAGAATCCTCAGGACTTGGCCCATAGGTCCCACAAACACAGAAGGATAGGTCAGGACAACATAACGACCAGCAGCATAGGCTTTAGAGTCAACTTGACTTTGTTAAAATTCTGGCTTTGCTACAAACAGCTATGTGACCTAGGCTGTTGTAGAGTGTCTCTGTGCTGTACAGAAATAAGGGTAATGGAAGCTTGCTTCTTTGGGAGAGTCCATCCACTTAAGGTAAAAACAGTTATGGAGCCCCTACTAGGAGCCTGACCCTGTTCCAGGTGCTGAGATTATAGCATCATCTAAATGGACACACCTCTGCCCCCGAGCAAATAGGCATACCTTACTCCAACTATCATACAGAGTTGCATAATTCCAGAGTATTGGGTTGTGGAAGAACTGTCTGCACAGAGAGCTTTGAGCTATGAGGAGGTCTCATTTTGAGCTGAGATTTGAAATGTGACTAGGAATGAGCTTGGCCAGGGTTGGGGCTGGGGCAGTGCATAGCATTCCAGGGAAAAGAAATAGCATGTGTGAAACCTCCAAGGTAGAAAAAAATCACAAATCTGTGGAAGCTTTGGGGGGATTGATAAAGGGCCAATGTTGCCCCAGGTCAAGGAAAGAAAGGGAGTCAGGCTGCCCCGGAAGGGTATAGTTGTGGAGGCAGGCAATCCAGTGACAGACGGCCATCTTTGACAGCCATCTAGGCTTAGGGACAGAGGCAGCTTGGACTATGGAAGTGACAGTGAGGTTGGAGAGCAAGTAGGTGGATCTGAGAGATGTTTGGAAGTTAAGTCTTTATGATTAGTGATGGATTAGGATACAGAGGTGACGGAATGAGGGTGTCAAAGATGCTCTCTTCGATTTCTCCAAGATTTCTGGTTATGCTATAAGATAACAGTGTTGCCAGTCCCAGAGAGGAGAGCTAGATCTGGGGGCAAGAGGGATTGTGAGATCAGTGTGGGACACGATACATTTGAAGTTCCTTTGAGACATCATACGTCAATGTCAAATAGCTGAATATCAAGGTGTAGAGGCCAGAGGCCAGGTCCAAGATGGAGGAATAAACTTGGCCCTCACAGGCATTAAAGTAAGTCAGGAGCCCTGGGAAGAGATGAACTGGTTGATGGGAGACACAGAGACCATCTGGGGAAAGCTCTTAGAAAATGCTGCCATGAGGGGCCCCTGGGTGGCTCAGTCGGCTAAGCATCTCTCTTGATTTCAGCTCAGGTCATGATCTCATGGTTTGTGAGTTCTAGCCCACATTGAATTCTGTGCTGACAGTGTGGAGCCTGTTTGAGGTTCTCTCTCCCTCCCTCTCTCTGCCCTTCCCCCACGCACTCTCTCTCTCTCTCTTTCTCAAAAACCGTAAATAAACTTAAAAAAAAGACAGTTCTGCCATGTTACAAAGACTTCAATGATTGTTGCGCCCATGTGTGTGTATGTTCATACATGCACATGAGTGGGTGTATATACATACATGTGTGTGTAGTGTGTGTGCTCCTGTAGCAAATTTCTCCTCTTGAGGCTGCTGCTATGATTGTCTTCTGGTAGGGTGCATCTCACCTCATATTTGTTCCTGTTGTTACCTAAGAAAGGTCAAGACCCAGAAGGGACCACACTCTGGTGGGGAGAGGAAAAGGAGATGGTGAAGTGTGAAGGTGGTCTTACTAAGCTCCTCTCACCTACATCCACCACACACACAACTCAGACCTGACACATTGATTGAACTTAAATACTTTCTTTCTAAAGGCTTCTCTGGAAGAATTATGAGCCCAACTTTCCCCGACAACACCAGGGGGAGGGCAATATTGGCAATGGCATAAAAGCAGAGGAGAGAGGGAAGAGCAAAAGAGGAGCATTTATCTTGAGCAGGGTCCTGGAGCACCAGCCACCTTCTGAGCAAGACAGAGAGAAACCAAGGGTTTTAAAAATAGAACCGCTTCACTGCTTCAGACAGGGAAAACAACCCAGACTAAAGCCGACCTTCTTGATTCTAAGCAACTGATCCCCACTGAGGAAAAGAAGGCCCCTAAGCCCCAGAGAGGAGACAGAGGGCAGCCGGGCAAGAGCAAAGGGGTTGTAATTGGACTCTAGGCCTGGAGCTTTGTCCTGAAGTGGCCAATATGTTCTCTGACTCTGAAGAGAAAGCAGGTCCATGGGGCACATGAGGCCCTTAGTACAGACAGCAGTGTCTCTGGAGACAGCAAGGCAATTGGCAATAGGACAGGCTGTTTCTGGAACAGACCAGAGCATCTGCATACAAGGATAGGTTACTGTCTATAAAACCATTCTCAGAAGGTACAATTCCCCTTCTTCAAATGATGGCAGGGTTACAAAGTTAAGGATGACAGCATTGGTGATCTGGGGAGGCTAAGGGACTGGGGAGGAGGTAGGCATGGAGAATGCGGCCAGTGCCGGAGTAGGCAGAGAAGATGCCAAGTCCCATGGGAGCTTGAAGGAAGCAGAGGCTTCAGAGAGAATATGACTGTTTTTTGTTTTCACTAGACTTTATTTTTTAGAATAGTTTAAGGCTGATAGAAAAAAATTAAGAAGACAGTACAGAGCATTCTCCCCATACCTTCTTACCCAGGTTCCCCTATTACTAACATCTTAACGTGATTATGGTACATTTGTCACAATTAATGAACTAATATTAATAAATTATTATTAACTAACGTCGATACTTCATTCAGATTTCTTTAGTTTCTACCTGATGCTTTTTTCTGTTCTGGGATCCCATCCAGAATGCTGCATTATATTTAGTTGTCATGTCTCCTAAGACTCCTCTTGGCTGCCACGGTTTCTCAGAACTTCTCTTGTTTTTGATGACTTTGACGGTTTTGAGGAGTACTGGTCAAGTGTTTTGTAGAATGTCCTTTTATCAGAATTTTTGTAGTATTTTTCTCGTGATTAGAGTGGAGTTGTGGGCTTTTAGGAGAAAGACCACAAAAGGGAGTGCCTTTTTCATCGTATTACATCAAGTGTACCATCGACGAGGTTTATCACTGTTGATACTGACCTTAGTCACCTGGCTGAGGTAGTGTTTGTTAGGCTTCTCCACAGTAAAGTTAATCTCCTTCCCCTTTCCAGACTGTATTCTTCAGAAGGAACCCAATATGTACAGCCCACATTTAAAAAGTGGGGAGTTATTCTTCCTCTTCTTGGGAGCTGAGTATATATCTATGTGAATTATTTGGAATTCTTCTGAAAGAGATTTGTCTCTTCTCCCTCATTTACTTACTTATTCAATCATTTATTTATATTGGTATGGGCTCCTGGATATTTACTTTATAGTTGGGATTACAATCTAATACTGCTTCATTTTGTTGCTCATATCATTCCAGCTTTGGCCATTAGAAGCTCTTTCAGTTGGCTTTTGTCTCTTTGACATGTCCACTTTAACATACATTTTTAACTTCCTCACTTGGTTTTTTTTTTTGGCATTTGAGGCTCATCTCAGACATTTCCTATCCCATTTCTTCTAGGAGTTCTGCTTCCTTTATTGGAGAATGGTATTAGAAACCAAGATCTGGGCACCAGGTGTGCTCATTACTACTGGGGTGTCATTGATTTTAGCATTTCAGCTGACAGAGCCAGAAAATGTATGTATGTATACTAACGCATGCATATACCATATTTGTAACTATTTCTGTATGTAACAATTTGTATCTACATTAAACAAAGAATTTCATAGTGATGTCTCCAACTCTAATCTGTTATGGATCATTCTGGCCTTTTCCTTGTTTTATATGTAAATTTCCACACTAACAGTGAGAAACTTGGCTTCTAACACCCAACATCCATATATTTAGCTGTTCAATTCCAGTATACATTTATAGTGTATACTGGTTTCAGAATTATTAATCTACAGTACCTGTATAGGAAATAGCTTTATCAAGTAGAACATGGTTCTTATGTGAAGTTCTTCTTGCCTTTAGTCTTATGAATACTACT
This sequence comes from Paguma larvata, assembly GCA_030068075.1. NCBI lineage: Eukaryota > Metazoa > Chordata > Mammalia > Carnivora > Viverridae > Paguma > Paguma larvata. The sequence goes on along the minus strand of CM057841.1, from coordinate 27,297,034 downwards.
CATTTCCTTTTTTTAAAAAAATTTTTTATTGTCAAATTGGTTTCCATACAACACCCAGTGCTCATCCCAACCCATGCCCTGCTCATTGCCCGTCACCCACTCTCCCCCCTCCCATACCCCCCTTAACCCTTGGTTTGTTCTTAGTATTTAAGAGTCTCTTATGTTTTATCTCCCTTCCTCTGTGTCTTTTTTCTTTCCCCTCTTCGCCCCCCCCCCGCCAGTTTTCTGTTAAGTCTCGCAAAGTCCACATATGCGTGGAAACATATGGTATCTGTCTTTCTCTGACTGACTTATTTCACTCAGCATAATACCCTCCATTTCCATCCATGTTGTGACACATGGCCAGATTTCATTTTTTTTCATTGCCGCCTAATATTCTATTGTGTGTATACACACACACACACACACACACACACACACACACACATATATATATATATACACATACCACATTGTGGTTTATCAGTTGATGGACACTTAGTCTCTTTTCATGATTTGGCTATTGTTGAAAGTGCTGCTATAAACATCGGGATACACATGCCCCTATGCATCAACACTCCTGTATCTCTTGGGTAGATCCCTTGCAGTGCTATTGCTGGGTCATAGGGTAGTTCTATTTCCATTTTTTTGAGGAACCTCCACACAGTTCTCCAGAGAAACTGTACCAATTTGCATTCCCACCAACAGTGCAAGAGGGTGCCTGTTTCTCCACATCCTTGCCAGCATCTATAGTTTCCTGATTTGTTCATTTTAGCCACTCTGACTGGTGTGAGGTGGTATCTCAGTGTGGTTTTGATTTGTATTTCCCTGATGCTAAGTGACATTGAGCATCATTTCATGTGTCTGTTAGCCATCTGGATGTCTTCTTTGGAGGAGTGTCTATTCATATCTTCCGCCCATTTCTTCACTGGATTATTCGTTTTTCGGGTGTGGAGTTTGGTAAGTTCTTTATAGATTTTAGATACTAGTCCTTTATCTGATATGTCATTTGCAATTATCTTTTCCCATTCCGTTGGTTGCCTGTTAGCCTTGTTGGTTGTTTCCTTTGCAGTGCAGAAGCTTTTTATCTTGATGAGGTCCCAATAGTTCATTTTTGCTTTTAATTCCCTTGCTTTTGGAGATGTGTCAAGTAAGAAATTGGTGCGGCTCAGGTCACGGAGGTTTTTTCCTGCTTTCTCCTTTAGGATTTTGAGTTTCCTGTCTCACATTCAGGCCCTTCATCCATTTAGAGTTTATTTTTGTGGACACCACTCATTTCCAAAGTGACTTAGGTCAGCACCTTTTCTCCCCGCTCTTCTCCGAGGTTGTTCCATACATTTTTAATACAGGTAGACTCTCTTGTCACAATCTATATTCCTTCCTGTGATTCCCCCAACCTCCTAATTTTTAAAATTTACATACATTAAAGTTTACTCTTTGTGCTGTAAACTTTTATGAGTTTTAACAAATGGATGCCATGTATCCACTATTAAAGTATAATATAGAATACTTTCACTGCTCTAAAAATTCCCTGTTTTGTGTATTCATCCCTTCCCTCTACCCTTCCCCAACCCCTGGGATAACACTGACCTTTTTATTGTCTCTATAGTTTTGTCTTTTATAGAATGTTGTATAACTGGAATAACACAGCATGTAGCCTTCTCAACTGGCTTCTTTCACTTAGCAGTATGTATTTAAGGTTCCATGTCTTTTCATGCTTGACAGCTCATTTATTTTGATTGATGAATAATATTCCACTGTATGAATGTAGCAGTTTGTTTATTCATTCACTTACTGAAGGGCATCTTGGTTGCTTGTAGCTTTTGGCAATTATAGATAAAGATTCCATAAATATTAGCATGTGGGTTTTTGTGTGGACATACAATTTCAAACACTTAGGTATATACCTAGGAGGACAATTGCAGGATCATATGGTAAGATCATATTTGGCCTTGTCAGAAACTGCCGAGCTATCTTCCAAAGTGGCACCATTTTGCATTTCTACCAGCAATGAATGAGAGTTCCTGTTGCTCTGCATCATCATGAGTACTTGGTATTGGTAATTTTTTTGGAGTTTAGCCATTCTAATAGTTGTGTAATGGTACCCACTTATTGTTTAATGTATAACTCAGTAATGGCAAATGATGTGCATTTTTTAATATGCTTATTTTCCACTTGTATGTTTTCTTTAGTGAGATATCTGTTTAGATCATTTGCCTATTTTAAAATTGGGTTATTTACTATATTGTTGTTGAGTTTGTAAGATCGTTGTATATTTAAGATACAAGTTCTTTATTAGGTATGTGTTTTGAGGATATTTTCTTCCTGTCCATGGCTTGTCTTTTTATTCTGCTCATAGTGTCTTCTGAAAAGCATAAGTTTTACATTTTAATAAAGTCTAACTTACCAACTTTTTCTCACGTGTGTTGTTCTTTGGGAGCTGTATTTAAAAACTTACCACCAAACCCATAGTCACTTAGACTTTCTCCCCATCATGTTTTAAGAAGTTTTACAGTTTTGCATTTTATATTTAGGTCTATGATCTATTTGGGGTTACTTTTTGGAAAAGGTGCAAGGTCTCTATCTAGATCATAGTTTTGCATCTGGTTGTCCAATTGTTCCAGGATTATTTGTTGGAAAGATGATTCTTTTTTGACTTGCCTTTGTTCCTTTGTCGAAGATTGATTGACTATATTTGTGTGGGTCAGTTTTTGGACCTTTTATTCTGTACTACTAATATATGTGTCCATTCTTTCACCAATACCACCTTGTCTTGATTATTTCAGCTTTATAGTAAGTCTGAAAGTTGTGTAGTGTCAGTTCTCCAACTTTGTTTTTCTTCTCAGTATTGTGTTGGCTGTTATGGGTCTTTTGTCTGTCCATATAAACTTTGGAAACGTTTTGTCAATATCTACAAAATAGCTTGCTGAGATTGCATTGAATCTACAGATCAAGTTGGGAAGAATTAACATCTTAATAACACCGAGTTTTCCAATCTATGTACATGGAATATTCCTTCATTTATTTAGATTGTCTTGATTTCTTTCATCAGTTTTGTAGTTTAATGCATATAAATACTATACATATTTTGGTAGACATATAGCTAAGTATATTTTTGAGTATTTTAAATGGCATCGTGTTTTTAATTTTAAATTCCAATTGTTCATTGCTAGCATATAGGAAAGCGATTGATTTTTCAATATTAGCTTTGTAACCTGCAACCTTGCTTATGAGTTCCAAGAGTTTTTCTATTGATTCTTTGGAATTTTCTACATAAAAATGATGTCATCTGCAAACAAAGACTGTTTTATTTCCTTCTTTTCCAATCTGCAAAACTTTTATTTCTTGTTCTTGTTTTACTTCATTAGCTAAGACTTCATTAGTTAAGTTGAAAAGAGCAGTGAGAAGAAATATCCTTGCCTTGTTCCCAATCTTAGAGGGAAAACATGCAGTTCTTTTACCACTATGTATAATTTCAGCTGTAGGATTTTTGTAAATGTCCTTTGTCAAATTGAGAAAGTTCTCCTCTATTCCTTCCTAGATGCTGAGTGTTTTTATCCTGAATGGGTACTGGATGTTTTCAAATGACTTTTCTTGATCAGTTGGTATGATTAATGATTTTTTCTTCTTTAACCTGTTGATGTGACTCAGAGAGAGTCTTAGGGATTCTAAAAATGAGAGGGATTATTTTGATTGATTTTTGAATGTTGATCAAGGCTTGCATACCTGGAATAAATACCACTTAACTGTGGTATAACTTTTTAATACGTTGTTGGATTCAGTTTGCTAATATTGAGGATATTTGTATCTATGCTCATGAGAGATATTGGTCTGTGGTCTTTCTTGTAATGTCCTCATAGGGTTTTGGTATTAGAATAATGCTCTTCTCATGGGATGAGCTAGAAAGTGTTTTTCCTCTGGTTTTATTTTCTGGAAGAGATTGTAGAGAATTGACATTACTTTTTTCCTCAAACATTTGCTAGAATTCACCAGTGGAACTATTTGGGCCTGGTGCTTTCTTTTGGAAAGGTTATTAACTATTTATCAAATTTCTTTGTTACATACAGATTATCTACTCAGATGATCTATTCCTCCTTGTGTGGCTTTTGATAGTTTGTGTCTTTCAAGTGATTGGTCCATTTCATCTAAGTCAGCAAATTTATGGGGATACTTATTCCTCTATGATTCTCCATGAAGTCCATGGAATCAGTAGTAATGGTCCCTTTTTATTTATATTAGTAATTTGTATCTTCTCTCTTATTTCTTGGTGAGCATGACAGAGATTTACCAATTCAGTTGATCTTTTCAAAGAACCATATTTTGGTTTTGTTGATTTTTTTCTATTTTTTCTCTTTTATTTATTTCCAATCTAATTTTTTATTATTTTTCTGCTGCTTTCGTTGGTCTTAAATTGCTTTCTTTCTATAGTTTCCTAATGTGGAAGCTTAGATTATTGATTTTAGATATTTCTTCTTTTCTAATGTATGCCATAATTTATTAAACTATGATGTATAAATTTCTCTCTAAATACTACTTATGCTGCATTTCACACATTTTGATAAGTTGTATTTTTACTTTAATTTAATTGAAAATATATTTGAATTTCTCCTGAGACTTGTTTAGCCCATGTGTTATTTAGAAGTGTGTTACTTAGTGTCCAAATATTTCGGGATTTTTAAATTATTTGTAATTGACTTACAACTTAATTCTATTGTTGTCTGAGGACATATTTTGTTTCATTTCTTTTTTCTTTGAAGTATAGTTGACACACAATGTTAATTTCAGGTGTACAATATAATGATTCAATAAGCCTATATGTTATGCTCTGCTCACCACAAGTGTAGCCACCTCTGTCACTATACAACACTATTCCAATACCAATGACTGTATTCCCAACACTATACCTTTCATCCCTGTGACTTATTCTTTACATAACTGGAAGTCTGTACCTGTTGATCCCCTCTACTCAATTTGTCCAATCCCCTATCACCCTCCCCTCTGGCAACCACCAGCTTGTTTTCTGTATTTATGAGTCTGTCTCTGCTTTTTTTTTTTTTAGATTCAAGTATATATGAAATCATATGGTATTTATCTTTCTATGCCTGATTAGTTTACTTAGCATAATTCTTTAGATCCATCTGTATTGTTGTAAGTGGCAAGATCTCATCCTTTTTCATGGCTTAGCAATATTCCAGTGTGTGCATGTGCATGTATGTGTATGTGTGAGTGTGTATGTGTGTGTGTGTTTGTGTGAGAACATCTTCTTTATCCACTCTTCTATCGATGGACATGGAGGTGGCTTCCATTTCTTGGCTACTATAAGTAATGCTGCAATAAATGTAGAGGTGCATATATCTTTCTGACTTACCGTTTTCATTTTCTTCGTGTAGATACCCAGTAGTAGAATTACTGGATAATTAGGTAGTTTTATTTTTAGTTTTTTTGAGGAACATCCTATTTTGCTTGATTTCTATCTTGAAAGTTTGTTAAGGAGTGTTTTATGGCCCAGAATATGGTGTATTTGGTGAATATTCCATGTGAACTTGAGAAGAATGTATGTCTGCTGTTGTTGGATGGAGTTCTACAAATGTCGATTAGATCAAGTTCCTTGGTAATGCTGTCTGGTCAACTATACCCTTACTGAGTTTCTGTCAATGTGATCTATCACTTACTGAAGAGAAGTGTCAAAATCTCCACCTATTAGAGTGAATTTAACTATTTCTCTTTGGAGTTTTATACATTTTAACATCATGTATTTTGATGCTCGGTTAGGTGCATAACATTAAAGATCATCTAACTTTGGAGAAATAACCCCCTTATATTTATATAATTGCCAGTGAGGCAATTGGACCCACAAACCATGAGATCATGACCTGAGCTGAAGTTGGTTGCTTAACCAACTGAGCCACCCAGCTGCCCCAATTATACTTCTTTAAAAAAAATTAGGAGTGCTCCGGCCGACGCCGGGAGGTTATGGCCACGTTAGCCCGGCTGCAGGCTCGGTCGACGTTCGTAGCACAGCAGTACTACTTCAGGAACAGGGCAACTTCAAGAAACAACACATAACACATCCAGCCAAAATGACGAGACGGAAGAATTCTCCTCAAAAGAGTCTACAAGAAGCAGTGACAGCTCAAGAATTAATGAAAAGAGATATAAGCAACATAACAGAACTTGAATATAGAATGTTAATCATAAAACTAATTGCTGGCCTTGAAAAAAGCTTAGATGAATGCAAGGGGTCCTACGAGGCAAAGTTCAAAGACCTTAAAAACGGTCAGGAAGAATTAAAGAAGACATTGGAAGAAATACAGGGGAAACTGGAAGCAACCACAGCACGGATTGAAGAGGTAGAGGAAAGAGTTAGTGCATTAGAAGACAAAATCATTGAAAAAGAGGAAGCAGATAAAAAGAGAGAGAAGCTGATCCAGGAACAGGAAAGGAGAATTCGAGAGCTGAGCGATGCAGTCAAAAGAAACAATATCCGTATCATAGGAGTTCCAGAGGAAGAAGAGAGAGAGAAAGGAGTCGAAGGGGTTCTGGAACAAATCATTGCTGAGAACTTCCTCAACATGAGAAAGGAAACGGGCATGGAAATCCAAGAGGCACAGAGAACTCCCCTCAGACGTAACTTGAATAGACCTTCTGCACGGCACATCATAGTGAAGCTGGCAAAATACAAAGATAGGGAGAGAATCCTGAAAGCAGCTAGGGACAAAAGAACCCTAACATACAAAGGGAGACCTATAAGGGTAGTAGCAGACTTATCTACGGAAACTTGGCAAGCCAGAAAGGAATGGCAGGACATCTTCAATGTGATGAGCAAGAAGGACATGCAACCAAGAATTCTGTATCCGGCTAGCCTGTCATTCAGAATAGAAGGAGAGATCAAGGTTTTTCCCAACAAACAAAAACTGAAAGAATTTATCACAAATAAGCCAGCACTGCAAGAGATCCTGAGGGGCATTCTATGAAAACAAGGAGGCAAAGAACACAAACTACCAGAGACAGCCTTACAAACATGAAACTTACAGATAATACAGTGACTGTAAGCCCATATTTTTCAATATTAACACTGAATGTAAATGGACTAAATGCGCCAATCAAAAGACACAGGATAACAGAATGGATTAAAAAACAAGACCCATCTATTTGCTGTCTTCAAGAAACTCATCTTAAACCTGAAGACACCTTCAGATTGAAAGTGAGGGGATGGAGAACTATCTACCATGCTACTGGAAGTCAGAAGAAAGCCGGAGTAGCCACACTTATATCAGACAAATTAGACTTTAAAATGAACGATGTAATAAGAGATGAGGAAGGACATTATATAATAGTCTCAGGGACCATCCAGCAGGAAGAGCTAACAATTGTAAATATCTACGCACTGAATTCAGGGGCACCCAAATTTGTAAAACAACTAATTACAAACATTAGCAACCTCATCGATAAAAATGTCCTAATAGTAGGGGATCTCAACACTCCACTCTCAGCATTGGATAGATCAACAAAACAGAAAATCTCCGCAGAAACAATAGCCCTGAATGACACATTAGGACAGATGGGCCTCACAGACATCTTTAGGGTCCTTCATCCAGAAGCAAAGGAATTTACATTCTTCTCATCTGCACACGGTACATTTTCCAAGATAGACCACATTCTGGGGCACAGGGAAGCTCTGAATAAATATAAAAGAATTGAGATCATACCGTGTACAGTGTCAGACCACAATGCTTTGAAACTTGAAATCAACCACAGGAGAAAGCCTGGAAAATATCCAAGAACATGGCGGCTAAGAAATAACCTACTAAAAGATGACTGGGTCAACCAAGCCATCAGAGAAGAATTTAAAAAATACATGGAAACAAATGAAAATGAAAATACAACAATCCAAACGCTCTGGGATGCAGCAAAGGCAGTCCTGAGAGGGAAATATATTGCAATCCAGGCCCATCTCAAGAAACAAGAAAAATCAATAACACAAATTCTAACAGCACGCCTAAAGGAACTAGAAGCAGATCAACTAAAACAACCCAAGCCCAGCAGAAAGAGAGAAATAACAAAGATCAGAGCTCAAATTAACCATATGGAGACAGAAAAGGTAGTGGAACAGATCAATGAAACCAAAAGCTGGTTCTTTGAAAAAATAAACAAAATAGACAAACCTCTAGCCAGGCTTCTCAAAAAGAAAAGAGAGAGAACTCAAATAAATAAAATCGTGAATGAAAAGGGAGAAATTACAACCAATCCCTCAGAGATACAAGCAATCATCAGAGAATACTATGAAAAATTATATGCCACCAAACTTGGCAATCTGGAAGAAATGGACAGCTTCCTAAATAGCCACACGCTACCAAAACTCAAACGGGAAGAAATAGAAAATTTGAACAGACCCATAACTAGTGAAGAAATAGAATCAGTTATTAAAAACCTCCCAGCAAATAAAAGCCCTGGACCAGATGGCTTTCCTGCGGAATTTTACCAGACATTTAAAACAGAGTTAATTCCTATCCTCCTCAAGCTGTTCCAAAAAATTGAAACGGAAGGAAAACTCCCGGACTCATTCTATGAAGCCAGCATCACTTTGATTCCCAAACCAGATAGAGACCCAGCAAAGAAAGAAAATTACAGGCCAATATCCCTGATGAATATGGATGCAAAAATTCTCAACAAGATACTAGCAAATCGAATCCAACAGCATATAAAGAGAATTATCCACCATGATCAAGTAGGATTCATCCCTGGGTTGCAGGGCTGGTTCAATATTCGCAAATCAATCAACGTGATACATCACATCAACAAAAGAAAAGATAAGAACCATATGATCCTGTCAATAGATGCAGAAAAAGCATTTGACAAAATACAGCATCCTTTCTTAATAAAAACTCTCGAGAAAGTCGGGATAGAAGGAACATACTTAAACATCATAAAAGCCATATATGAAAAACCCACAGCTAATATCATCCTCAATGGGGAAAAATTGAAAGCCTTCCCCCTGAGATCAGGAACACGACAGGGGTGTCCACTCTCGCCACTGCTATTTAACATAGTGCTGGAAGTCTTAGCATCAGCAATCAGACAACAAAACAAAATAAAAGGCATCAAGATTGGCAAGGAGGAAGTCAAACTTTCACTTTTTGCAGATGACATGATACTTTACATGGAAAACCCGACAGAATCCACCAAAAGCCTACTAGAACTGATTCATGATTTCAGCAAAGTTGCAGGATACAAAATCAATGTACAGAAATCGGTGGCATTTCTATACACCAACAATGAAGCAGCAGAAAGAGAAATAAAGAAGCTAATCCCTTTCACAATTGCACCAAAAACCATAAAATACTTAGGAATAAACCTAACCAAAGATGTGAAAGACCTCTACACTGAAAACTATAAAAAACTTATGAAGGAAATTGAGGAAGACACAAGGAAATGGAAAAACATCCCATGCTCATGGATTGGAAGAATAAATATCGTCAAAATGGCAATACTACCCAAAGCAATCTACACATTCAATGCAATCCCAATCAAAATTGCACCAGCATTCTTCTCAAAGCTAGAGCAAACAATCCTAAAATTTGTATGGAACCACAAAAGACCTCGAATAGCCAAAATAATACTGAAGAATAAAACCAAGGCGGGAGGCATCACAATCCCAGACTTTAACCTCTACTACAAAGCGGTGGTCATCAAGACTGTATGGTATTGGCACAAAAACAGACGCATAGACCAATGGAATAGAATAGAAAACTCAGAAATGGACCCGCAAGTATATGGCCAACTAATCTTTGACAAAGCGGGAAAATGTATCCAATGGAAAAAAGACAGCCTTTTTAACAAATGGTGCTGGGAGAATTGGACAGCAACATGCAAAAGAATGAAACTAGACCACTTTCTTACACCACTCACAAAAATAAATTCTAAATGGATAAAAGATCTGAATGTGAGGCAGGAAACCGTCAAAATCCTAGAGGAGAAAACAGGAAAAAGCCTCTTTGACCTAAGACGCACCAATTTCTTACTCGACACGTCTCCAAAGGCAAGAGAATTAAAAGCAAAGATGAACTATTGGGACCTCATCAAGATAAAAAGCTTCTGCACGGCAAAAGAAACAACCAACAAAACAAATAGGCAACCAACGGAATGGGAAAAGATCATCGCAAATGACATATCGGATAAAGGACTAATATCTAAAATTTATAAAGAACTTCCCAAACTCCAAACCCGAAAAACAAACAACCCAGTGAAGAAATGGGCGGAAGATATGAATAGACACTTCTCCAAAGGGGACATTCAGATGGCCAACAGACACATGAAACGATGCTCAATGTCACTCAGCATCAGGGAAATACAAATCAAAACTACACTGAGATACCACCTCACACCAGTCAGAGTGGCTAAAATGAACAAATCAGGAAACTATAGATGCTGGCGAGGATGTGGAGAAGTAGGCACCCTCCTACACTGTTGGTGGGAATGCAAACTGGTGCAGCCACTCTGGAAAACGGTGTGGAGGTTCCTCAAAAAAATGAAAATAGAGCTACCCTATGACCCAGCAATAGCCCTGCTAGGAATCTACCCAAGAGACACAGGAATGCTGATGCATAGGAGCACGTGTACCCCAATGTTCATAGCAGCACTTTCGACAATAGCCAAATCATGGAAAGAGACCAAGTGCCCATCAACTGACGAATGGATAAAGAAGTTATGGTACTTATATACAATGGACTACTACGTGGCAATGAGAAAAAATGAAATCTGGCCATGTGTAGCAAGATGGATGGAACTGGAGGGTATTATGTTAAGTGAAATAAGTCAGTCAGAAAAAGACAGATACCATATGTTTCCACGAATAGGTGGACTTTGTGAAACTAAGCAAAAACCAGGGGGAGGGGAAGAGGGGAAAGAAAAAAAAGACACAGAGAGGGAGGGAGATAAAACATAAGAGACTCTCAAAGACTAAGAAAAAACTGAGGGTAAGGGGGATGAGGGAGGGGGGAGAGGGGGTGATGGGCATTAAAAAGGGCACATGTTGGGATGAACACTGGGTGTTATATGTAAACCAATTTGAAAATAAACTATTATAACAAAAAAAAAAAAAACAAAAAAACAACAACAAAAAAAAAATTAGTGGCCTCCTTAGAGTTTGCAATATACTTTTACAATTGACCTATTTTTAAATAACACTATTGGACAATATGGAGCTTAAGGGTGCCAATCCCCGATGACTTGAAAATGTATGTGTACCTTTCGAGTCTCCCAAAACTCACCTACTAATAGTCTGTTGACTGAAAGCCTTGTAACATAGTGAATTAATAAATGTTCTGTATGTTATATGGATTATATACTGTATTCTTACAATAAACTAAGTAGGAAAAGAAAATGTTATTAAGAAAATCATAAGGAAGATGAGAATGGATAAAGAAGATGTAAGATATATCTTGCCATTTGTAATGAGGTGGATGGAACTAGTCTGTCTTATGCTAAGTGAAATTATCAGAGAAAGACAAATACCATGTAATTTCACTCATATATGGGAATTTAAGAAACAAAATAGATGAACATAGGGGAAGGGAAAAAAGAGAGGGGATCAAAGCATAAGAGACTCTTAATGATAGAGAACAAACTGAGGTTTGATGGAGGGAGGTGGGTGAAGGATGAGCTAGGTGGGTGATGGGTATTAAGGAGGCCACTTGTGATGAGCACTGGGTGTTATATGTAAGTGACAAATCACTAGATAAATCTACTTCTGAAATTAATATCACATTACATGTCAACTGACTAGAATTTAAATAAAAATTTGAAAAAAATAAAATCATAAGGAAGAGAAAATGTACTTACAGTACTGTACTATATTTGTTGAAAAAAAATCCACATATAAATAGACCCTTGCAGTTGAAGACCATGTTGTTCAAGATTCAACTGTATACCACTTCCCAGGTAGTGCAATTACCTTATGGCAGAATATTCCCAGTTCTGCCCACTAATCACTTATAAAACTTTCATTATTGATTTTATTTATGCAAATGCTATAAACATACACTACATTGTTGGTATTATTTGCAAAACATTTATTTATTAGGTCAATTAAGAATATGGGGGCACCTGAGTGGTTCAGTCAGTTAAGCCTCAGACTTCGGCTCAGGTCATTATCTCATGGTTCGTGAGTTCAAGCCCCGCATCAGGCTCTATGCTGATGGCTCAGATTCTGCTTCAGATTCTGTCTGTCTGTCTGTCTGTCTGTCTCTCTCTCTGCCCCTCCTTTGCTCATGCTCTGTCTCTGTCTCTCAAAAATGAATAAATGTTAAAAAATAGTAAAAAAAAAAGAATATGAAAAATAAACGATTTTACCTTTTCTCCTTCCCAATACTTTTCCTCTTATGTGGATCTGAGTTTCTAACCTATATTATTTTTCTGCTTCCTCAATAACTTCTTTTAACACTTTCTGCAGAGCAGATGTGCTGGCGATGAATGTTTTCAGTTTTTGTTTGTTTGAGAAAGTCTTCATTTCCACTTCCTTTTAGGGGATGATTTCACTGGATATAGAATTCTAAGTTGGTGAGATTTTTTTCCCCAACATTGTAAACATTTTACTCCACTCTTTTGTTGCTTGCATGGTTTCTGATGAGAAGTCCACTATAATTCTTATTCTTGCTTCTCTTTAGGTAAGATTTTTATTCTTCTTTGGCTTCTTTCAGGATTCTGTCTTTGCTTTTCTGAAGTTTGAATATGGTACTCAGAGCCATAGAGTTTTTTGAATATTTATCATGCTTAGTGTGGCCCTGAGCTTGCCATATTGTACTTTGATTAATTTTGGAAAGTTCTCAACCATTTTTACTTTACGTATTTTTCTGCTCTATTCTCTGTTTCTGCACTTTCTAGTATTTTAATTACATGTATGTTATACCTTTTGAAATTCTCCCACAGTTCTTGGATATTCTGTTAGATGGATTTTTTTTCATTGTTTTTTTTTTTTTTCTCTTTATTTTATAGATTGGGAAGTTTCTATTGACATATCTTCAGGCTCACTCATTCTTTTCTCATCTGTGTCCAATCTACTGATAAGCCCATCAAAGTCATTCTTCATTGGTTTCTAGTACCCCCTTTTGATTCTATCTTAGAGTTCCCATTTTACTATTTACATTACCCACTTGTTCTTGCATGTTGTTTACTTTTCCCATTAGAGAGCTTAACATATTAATTATAGTCATTTTAAATTTCCTATATAATGATTCCAAAATCTGTTTCACATCTGAGTCCGGTACAGATGCTTGCTTTGTCTCTTCAGAGTGTATTTTCATGATGTCTTTAATTTTTTGAAAGCCTGACATGATATGTTAGGTAATAGGAACTGATGTAGATAGGCCTTTACTGTGAAGTTTTATCTCAGTCTATCTAGGTGTTAGCTTTTGTTTAATGTTTGCATAAGTGTCATGGGCTTAAGATTCTTCTGGTGTCCTCATATCTGTCTTTCCTGTTATCTATGGTTTTTCCAAAAATCTTCTTAAGTGGAATCTGGGACTTGCAGCTATCCCAGCTGTAATTCACTATTATTATTATATCAGAATCCTGTTATTGTGTGTAAGATGTGGGGCAGGGTAGGCATTCTATAATTTTATGATTCAGTCTCAGTGTTTTAGTTTCCCACCTTCACAAGAGTTTCTTTTCTTTCTTTCTCCCTTTCTTTAGATGAGATAAGGAGGGGGGGGGCTGCAGCTGGGTTAGTGACTTTCTGCCTACTTGAGATAAGGCTCTGGTAAAATTCTTTTAACTGGAGAATAGGCCTTTGTTATGGAGAATGCTGTGGGGCTGTTTCAAAATGTTACTTTCTCCCTCTTTTAGTCAGAAATATGAGAGATTTGTCTTGGCTGTTCACCATGGTGATCTGGTGGGGTGATCTCACACCATGAAAGTGTGAGGACAAATATAAGACTGTGGCCCCCATGATTTTCTCACTCTCAAGCTAGTCCACATTCATCCACATTCATCCTCCAGCAATTCACCAAAATTTGTATTTATTTGTCATATTGATTAAAGACTCCAATAGCTTCTGCTCCAAGTAAACTGATTTTGGCTGTGTTTTTCTGTATTTAACCATCTCTCCATATTTCAGGACATCAGTTTGCCCTGTAACCCCAAATCTCTAATGGAGCCAAAAAATACATTGATTTTTCAGTTTTTTATAGGTTTTTTTCTTGTTGAAATGATGGGAAAGATGACATCTAAGCTCCTTATATGTCATAACTAATACCAGAGATCCAACAGGTGACTTTTTAGTTGGACCCTGAAGGACTATTTCCCCAATAGTCAAGGTGATTGGTTACAGGCAACTGAAGGCACATGGACTCATTCAGACCTGTCTTCCTTGGGCAATGCCTACCTTTCCTCCTTTTACACTTAGGGAATCAATACCAGAAATTTACCTACAAAAGGAAGTCATGTCAGAAGGGATATTTGTTGTATTTTGACCATCCAACCATCCATTCACTCTGTCTTTTGTAACAGCCCTCATTTCTCAGTTAAAGATGTATCTCTTCCCCACCCCTTCCTCCAGCAGTAATCTGTGTACTTTGGGTGAAGCCGACTCCTTTACTTCTTCCAGGCATGTGACTATTTAAAAATTTTTTTTTAACATTTATTCATTTTTGAGAGAGAGATTGAACCCGTGCACCAGAGGGTCAGGGGCAGAGAGAGAGGGAGACACAGAATCCAAAGCAGGCTCTGGGCTCAGAGCTCACAAACCATGAGATCATGACTTGAAAGGAAGTCGGACGCTTAACAGGCACCCCCAGGCATGTGACTCTTAACTGGCCAATCAGAGTCATAAGTTTTCTGGGACATAGTGATTTGTTCCCATGATCCCACTGGAGCCAATGGAATGTGAAAGGAAATGTATTGTATAGCTATGATCAAAAGGGAGGAGCTTCATGACAATCACACTTACATAGAGGAAGATAGATGTGAGCAAACAGGAAAACCTTGTCCTAATGATATTGTTAAAGATTTTTCTTCCAGCTGTGCCTAAGAATGCTTAGATTTATAAACTTTTCACTTACAGGATCCTTTGTTACATGATTTCCTTTTTTTGCTTAAGCCAGGTAGGTTGGGTATACTTTTGTTACCAACCAGTCTTAAGCGATATAGAAATCTATGGTTAATCAATTGTATTAATACTAGAGAATAATGCCTTCCGTAAAGAGATGACTTTTTCATCTTTTTATGAGGATCTCAGACCTCATAAGGGGAGTTACAATTCAAGTTCTGCCAAATACATGCTCACACCCAGGGTGACTCTTCCCTATTTTGTGGTACTGGAGTGAGTAGTTGTTTGCTGAGGTATCACATATTGGGATTCTTTTCATCTCTTTGTTAATTTGCTCTTTACCGAAAGTTTCCTGGGAAGTTTTCCCAGGATCCTATTCTTTCTTGCATGAGATTTTGAGACACCTGGGATATTTCCTTGAAGAGGAGTCTGTCTTTCCCTGTCATTTTACATCCTCAGCCTCTTCAGACACAGATTTCCATTGAATGTGAGGTTTAGCTTACTTCTGCAGCTTTTCCTTTGAGGGAAACAACCAGAGCCATAACAAAATACCATAGACTGGTGGCTTAACAACAGAACTTTATTTGCTTCCAGTTCTGGAGGCTGGGTATCCAATATCAAGTGTTGGTGGGTTTGGTGTCTCCTGTAGCCTCTCTCCTTGGCTTGCAGATGATCACCTTCTCACTCTACCCTCCTGCGGTCTTTCCTGTGTGCATACATCTCTAGCGTCTCTCCTCTTACAGGGACGTCACTCATACCGGATTAGAGCCCTACATTTATGACCTCATTTAGCTTTGATTACCTCTCTAAAGGCCCTGTCTCCAAACATAATCATTTTGGGGGTTAAGGCTTTGATATATGAATTTTGAGGTGACACAATTCAGTCCAAGAGACCACTTGTTAACCAGTCTCAGTGACTTCTCTTCATTCTGGATGGATTTTAATAAGTCTTAGTCAAATAATGATCAAGAGAAGTTCTAGTGTTGGAAATACTATTCAGCAAGTAGGTTAAGCATCATATTCTTCATATCTTGAACCCACAGGACTTCATCTCATGGCCTACAGGGCAAATGGAAGTAGGAGACTGGCCTTCAATGGGGCAGTTTGTCCTCACTGATTTTCTTCTCTCTCAAGACCGTCCACTCCTGTTTTCCTCTGACCATTTAATGTCCTCCATCCAGGCTTTCTGCCCCCAGTAAATGCCCCCATATTCTCAACTGATACACACCTGTCACTTGAACCTGCCCTTAACTATCTCTACCTGGGAAAAGTGATCCTGTAAATTAGTCCACACAGAAAGGCTGGTGATGGATACCTGCTTAGGGAACTACCTCTCTCATGGACTCATATCAGGAGCCAAATGAACAAAATCCCAGTGATGGAACTGAAGAATTGTAGAGTTGCTGGTCAAGATTCTTTCCATTGTCCTTCTCACTATACCAAGGAAGGACACTCTTACTCACAGATTCTTGAAGGGGTAGCCAGGGACAGGTAGAGACAGCTAAATAGAAGCCTACCAATAAACATGTAGGTTTTAATCTGGATATTGACCCTGATGCGCTATAAAATCTTGGGCAAACCTTTTCCTCTTTCCCAGCCTCAACTTCTCCAGCTTCACAATGGAAAAAAAAATCTTATCTGGCTCAACTCTCCTAGGAAACCAAGAATGAATGCCATAACAGACAGAAAAGTGTTTTAGATGGAAAATGCCATAAAACAAATTCAAGGTGTTATTATTTTAAGGTGCAAAATCAGAACTTATAAAACCAGGCATAAAAATGTCTTGGTAAATATATTTTCATTCTGGAGAAAAATTAATGGCTACATCTTGGGCTTGAATTTTCTATAGAGTCAGTCCCAGAATATTGGAATCGGAAGTGTCCTTAATGATATTTAGTTCCACTTCTTCATATGAAGAGTATAAAGCCTAGAGAGGGAAGGACTTGCTCAGGGTCATATAACAGGTAAGGAACATATTTGGGAATAGGAACCTGTATTTTTGACACCTTTCCTTGATTCTATTCTTCCTTTTCATGGGGAGGGCAGGGAGTGGCAGGGCTAAAACATATGAACCATCTCTGAACAATACCTGACGGTTGTAAGGCCCATTTCAGCATCTGAGCATATTGTCTCTGATGGAGATCTCTGACTTCCAGGCCCAGTGGACTCTCAAGATGAAATCCCTGCCATTATTGCTGACTTCAGCTTCTCAGAGCTATAGACTGGCTTGACCCGGAAACTCTACTGTGGGTCACATCTCCTCCACTGGGCTGCCTCCTGTACAGTGTGGCTTGGTCTGGTTTGAGTGCAGAGGTAATTGCAATATATTGAGGTTTGGTATTGTAATAAAAATAGGGGCCATTACAGCTAGCATTTATGTCATTAGTATTTAGTGGTGGTGTGTTGCAGCTTTTTTAGTGCTCATAAAACTGTCGCCGCTTGCAGATATGTCACGGCACTGATATAAATTTAAAGGGTTGGAAATCCATAAGTCATAAAAACTAGATAGTAAATAGCAACAGAACAGGGTGGACAAGAACTGTTGCATTAGGCATGCAAATGCTTATGGATTTGCATGTCTAGTGCTTGCATTAGCATAATGAGAAGCACATTTACATTACAGATGGACTTGATTAACTAGGCCCTTGTAAATAAAGTCCACTCAGCCTAAATAGAGGATGTTTGGGCCCCAGAGAAGGGATGGTATTGGAACCAAAGGGCAAGTAGAGTCATTTCTTGCCTTCTTCTCTTCTGGCATTGACCATTGAAGAAAAGTCTTCAGAATCACTGATAATGCCCAAATGGGAATGCATTTGTATTCATTTGATGTAATAATAACAGCAAACATGCACTGAGAGTGCTTACTATGTACTGGCCACTATTTAAACATTTTATGCATAGTAACTCACTTAATCCTCACAATAGTCCTGTTATTGTAATAATGCCCAGATGAGGAAGCTGAGATACAGAGAAGATCAGGGTACTCATCAGAGCCTAACTATTAGTAAGTGGCAGAACAAGGATACAAACCCAGGCAGTCTAGCTCAAAGCCTGACTCTTAACCATTACACTAACTGCCTCATATCCACTCAATTCATACAGGCATGCAGTTAATGCTATTGAGACACCTCCTACGTACCAGACCCCAGGATACTGCTAAAGACAACAACAATAAGATAAGGCTTGCTCTCTTCCTAAAAAGTTCATGTAGTCTAGTTGGAGAAATTTAGAAAAAAGCAAAAATTCTGACATTGTGCACAAGGAGCTCATAGAAGGACACAACCTCCTGGAAAGGTGGGTCAAAAAAGGCTACTCAGAGAAGATGCCTCTTGGACTGAGACTTGAAGTATGTGTAGGAGTCCAAAAGATGAGGAATGGAAGATTAGAGCACTTGCTTAGGGAATGGCAAGCACGGAACCATGGAGGTGGACATATTCTCATAAATGTCACTTCACACGAGAATGTAGGGAACATATGAACACGAAGCAAAAAAAAAAAAAAAGAAGAAGAAGAAGCAGGGACTGGTCATGAGAACTTGTGAGGCATGGTAAGACTTGGAGGGTCAATCAATCATCTAGGCTTATAGCCCTTTCCAAGTAGAAATCTGGCTCCAGATTAGGCACTAGGATTTACATTTCAAATATGAACTCCCTATTTGGCTCCCCAGTTCATGAGCTAAACCTTATTCCAAAGTCCTGTGTCTTTTCCATCATGTCATGGATTCACACACTTACAGAGTTGGTTAGGACATCATGGCTGTTCAGACCAGAATTTTTGTTGTACATGAATCCTGCCACAAGCTCCTTGTAACTGGTAAGTCATTTTGCTTCTACCTGAACATTTCCATCTGCTGTTAGGCAAGGAATTTGAACTGAGTCATTTTGGGTAGCCCAGGGAGTGAGAGGTCCAAGGGAGTACCCAATATTTTAGAGTGTTATCTATTAAAATTTATTTGTTCTGTGAGCTCTCCTTGTGGTAACAGCTCCTAAAAGTAAATGTACTACTCATTCCAGATACATTTGAATGGAGGCCTCCCATAAGTGACTTTTATGATGGCAGACAACTTGAGGAATTCTTGAGAGCTGAGGATGCTCTTTGAGTCAGAATGACTCATGGTGGGGAATCATGATGGGACACATTCTACTATTTTGCACCTCCAGGTAACATGCAAAGTAGATTATTTTAGACTTAATTTTCCAGTGGTCATCTTACCCATGACTTGGAACCTTTTATTTGTCTCGATGGTGACTCTGGATCCTTCATGATCAGGTGGGAATTGCCATCTTGAAGTAGGTAATAGGTGCCCTGTGAGGATGCTAGTCATGAGGCTGTAACCTGTAAGTGAGGGGCAGAAGGAAGACATATGGGAACAGTGAGCTATGAGTGTTTCAGAATCAACAAAAGCTCATGGAGAAATATGGCAGAAATGCTCTAGGCATTTCTCAAAGAAGACTTCTCAAAGGAGCAGTGGAGGCTATGCTGGAGATTCCATAGCATCATGACTCTCTCCAGTCATCTTTCACCTCTACCCCTGACTCCTGTTGAACTCTGGCTAAAACCCATCTGGGTTTCCTCTTCTTCCAGCTACTCTGATCAGAATGAAGTTACTCTTGGCTGGCTCTGATTTTGTTTGGCCAGGATCTCCTCAGAAATTCCTTTTCATAACTGGTGGGAAAGCTGGGGTTGGGGCCTACAGATCTAAGAAACAGAATGCTCCTGCTTACCCTCTGACCAGAAGAGCCTGGTATCCACTTCCATGGGTTCTCAAGGCTTGCGAGTTTCTGACAGTTGGACCTTCCTAGAGCCTGTGGGACAGTCTCCTCTGACCTGCTACTCTCCTCCACTCTGAGTTCCTAGCACAGCTACAAAGCTGGGTCTGTGTAGTGTTGACTGAATTATAACTGAGGCCTGAAAGCATGGTTTCCTAGGTTCTCTGTTTCTTAAAGTTGCTGGACATGTCGTCTAGTTCATGGATATACACCTTGTGACAGTGTAACCATGTGCCAAGTGACACTGTACCAATATAGATACATATATCAATATTTTTCCTTTTCTGGGTATCTGTACATCAGTACATGTCTCTATGTGTACATACATATGTTTTTCTGTGTGAGTGTATATGTGTGCATGTTTATATGTATATTCTCTCCGCAGACTTGTGTAAGGGTGTATATAGGTGCTTATGTCTATGAAAGTGTATGTGTGTGCATATATACAAGCCTGTGTGTACAGGTGTATCTGTGTATGCATACATTTGAAAATGCTAAAGCGTGCTAGACAGGTGCTTAGGGGGCAAAGCTAAGAGATGACGCTCTAATTTCTTCCTTGGAATTTTAGAACCTCTAAGGACAAAATCCCCCTAGAGGAGGCAGCAGCATGAGTTGCCAGCTGGGCTGTAAATCCTTTTTATGTTGCCTGAGGCCATTGTCTGAGGCATTATTCTTGGCCTGACAGTCTAAGAGATGACAGGATCTCTAAGAAAGTATTGTAAGAGCTAAGGAGGCTATTATCCATAGAACAGGGGAATCAGGTTTCCTTTCTCTACACCTCCCATCCTCACTCACCATGAAATAGAAATACAGGGGCAGAGGGAAAAGAATAGCAAACCTCACTGAGCTAAATTTTACATATATGGAGTCATTCAACTCATGGTGGCTCTACGAGGTCTATTGGTCCCAATTTCCAGGTGAAGACATGAAAGCACAGTAAGTTTAAGAAACTCATCAGGATTGGATGTCAGGCGATATGGCTCCAAATGTACAGGATGGCTTTTACGCATCAAGTTCTGGGATAACCACAGAGCCGATATTACTTGTTCCCAATGACCAGAGACCATTCCTGGCCAAAAGACCAACATAGTGAAGTTTTTATTTCTTTGCAATTCTTCCCTTCCTTCTTCATTCTTCTTTTTGCTTTGAAATTTCCACACCTCATGGTTCAATAGCCAGAGCTTCTCACTAAAGTGCCATGCTAGAACTTGTTCTCCCAGGGCCACTTCCCTCCCCAATTGCTTGACTTCAGCAAGATAGCCTGTCTTGGCAGTCACACTCTCACTGACCTGCTCTCTGCTTTTCAAGGTGTTTCCCTATTGAGTGAACTAATCAGTGCTAAGATGATTATGGCTACTAATGAAATTAAATGTCTCACTTCCTCCAGACAGAATGCACTGAAATGTGCTGAAAGTGCATTTCAAGTCCATGAAATCCAAAGTCCTCTCTTAGGATCAAAGAAGAAAAGAGACCCATCCAAGGGACCAACAACTAGGATGTCTTGGCCTTGAACTCAATTATTCTAGTTTCAAACACAACACTTCTTTTGCTTTACCAAATTCAGAGTTTACAGTTAATCCCAAGGAAATATGATGATTGTGGCCTTTGCAGGAACTGAGATTAGTCAACGGTGGAGATGGCCTGATTATAAGTATCCATGTGTGAATAAGCTGGCTTTCTCAGTGTGTTGAAATGGGACCCCTCCATGACAACTTGCCTACACCTCTCCTGGGTGATCTAACATCATGAAAATCTCAACCTGAAATGTGACCTCCTGCACAAATTCAAGGTGATCACAAGTGTCAGCAACCCATGCATCAACATTCTTTCGAGAATAAGACACAGGAAAAGAGGATAAAGAATAAATTTTATTGTGATATTTGATCTCAATATTGGCACAGGACCCCTGTCTGGAAAAGCCAAGCCAGAGGGAGAAAGTAAATAGCAGGTAGGATTTAACTATTGTATATAGGATATAACTATTGTATATGATTATTGAGGCAATTCTCACCTGCCACTGTGAAGTTCCTCAGTAGCTATCCTTGTAATGTCTTAAATAAACATGGGTGTCCGAATCACCTGGTTATGGTATTCTTGATTCATTTTATGGGTGAATCATCTCAAAATTCATGGCAGAAGTGGCAAGAATCTACAAATCCCAGTCTCTTGGGGAAAGGAAGCTGGGGGCATCTTCCAATGAGGGGTTCTTTGCTTTCTTGAACTAAGGCCCCAGGGTCCTTACCAGGGTTTAAGAGACTCAAGGACACCAGATGCCCCACTGTACAGTTGAATTCAATTTGAGAGGGTTTTTCCCTCTCTAAGAAACTCATGAGCTGCTTAAAATGACTTTCCAAATGTGTGTTGAGGCTGGATTTACGTCTGGGTTGCTGCATATTAAATGCTGATTATTAAAAACATTTGCATGGTGCTTTAACAACGATAGATTATGTGACTGTTACCTAAGTCTCAGTGAAGGCTTTATTAATTCATTATTATTTTATCAACATACAATAAACTGTTCTATTAAATCTAAACTAGACAGATATTTGGTGAGGGATCATCTAAAAGGACCTCAGCTGAGACTATCCCCAGGGAAGGACTTAATGAAGTTTTGAACAGTTAATAATCCTCAGTTCATAAATAAACCATGGGTATTTAAAGACCTGCAAAATACTAAAATAAGCTGTTGAGACTCAACAAAGGAGATATGAGAGAGCACCCTTGGAATTCCTCTTCTTATAACTCACAGATATAGCCTCTACTTTTTGGCAATATTTATTGGGTCCCTGGGAATATGTGGCACCCCTGGGGATGTTCGGATTAACTCTGTTCTTGGTCCCAAATTCACTACGAAAATGGGCAGAGGTAGCCTTGAAACAACATTTTCCTTTTCTCAAATAATCCACTTTTGGCTTTAAAAATATTTTGGTCTGAGAGGTGAGAGAGGAGAAAGAGATTCTGCCCTAATATGAGACATGATAATTCCCTGACAATCCTATATGGTAAATCAAATCTCATGCCTGCATGCTCTGGAGAAAGGACCAGCCACACCATTTTCAGGGCCCAGTGCAAAGTAAAATGTGGGAGTCCTTGTTCAAAAAATAATTAAATTTTAAGATGACAAGAGCAGAGCATTAACCCAAGCACAGGGGCCCTTGTAAACATAGGGCCCAGTGTGATAACATAAGCTGAATGACATGAAGCTGGTCCTATGTGGATGGCTTCTTGAACAGGGTAGATGGAGGTATAAGAAGCAAAGTATCTAAGGTGGGGAAGTCTGGTATTCCACTGGAACATAAGAAGTGCAAAGGTTTGGAGCAACCATTGTAAGCAGAACAGTGAGCCTACAGCGATAAGTTGGAGAAGATTAAGAGGTTTAAGTGTTGGGTAAAGGAGGCAGGAAACTATGGAAAGTTTTAGAGTGGAGCAAGACAACCTCAGAAGTCCAAGGTCGCCGATGGTCAAAAGGCCAAGGACTGATTCAGTTGGGAAGGTTTCTTCACATTACAGTGATCTCTGCTTCCAAACTTTTAATTTTGGAAATTAAATTGGCTTTTCAGAGCCAATTCTTGGCTTTTTTTCCAGTTTATAGTTCCTTGAGTGGTGAGCACTACTGTAGGATTTAGCCCTTCTTAAAATTGGTTTCCCTGAAAGAAGAGTCTGAGACAGAGTTGTGTGTAAATAGTTTAGTTGTGGAGTGATCTAAGTTAAGTAGAGTGAGGAAGCAGGGAGAGAGAGAGAAGAAAAGCCAGTAGAAGATGTATTACTGAGAGATTTACCACAGTGGGTAACTGGGGTTCGATATCACTTGGGGACTCTATGAGAAATGGTACAGAATGCACCACAGAATTGTCACTGTGACAAATAGGAAGCTGAGGCATTTGTCCAGACTTCCATGCCACACAGGTTGAGGATATCCTTTGGAGTTATTATCTAGTATATGCTTCAGGGCTACACGTGTCAGTGGCTGAGAGATCTTCATGGCTTTAGATAATATTTGGGGATAGAAAGAAATAGAGAGTTTCTGAGACACGGTTGAGATAGGATGCTGGCTGTGTGCTCAGAGATGTCCCCACAGCTTCATGGAACTCAGGTGGGCCTGAGGGATTGGTGTGGGATGCATAAAATATTTGTAATAAGCTCCTTAGACCACTGAAAAGTTTCTGTATGTCTACATGGCCCCATCTACTCAGAACTCAATCTCTGGGGACCCATAGATGAGTTTTGGGGGAGCAGTTGAGTTGACACACAACTCTGTCTCACACTCTTCTTTCAGGTTCTTTCTTATGCCAATTACACAGGAAGGGTATGTGTCTAGACGGTCACAACTTAAAGCATACATAGACCAAAGAGCTTCCCTGGAAGGTAAATGAGACTCTCCTCACTTTGGATGCCTGGAATTCCTCTTCTGATTTATCTGTGAGAGGATTATCTTCTGCCAAAACCTTCAGTGGGAATGGCAGCATATGAATGCTGGACTCCTGGCATAATGGGATGGAAGGTAGACACATGAGTTTGCCAATGACTAGCTCTGAGGTCAAAAATCATGACATAAGAGTACAGGCAATGAGAGGGGCAGACCTGGGTTTGAATCCTGGTCCTGTCACCTGCCAGTTGTGGAAATTTGGGCAAGCCATTCATTCATCTATGTAGCTATTAATTAACTAAGTAGTTACTGAGCATTGCCTCTGTTCCAGGCATGGTACAAGTCCACCTGGAGTTTCCAGGCTAGAGGAGCTAATAGACAATAAAAGATGGGAAAAGAATGGATAAAAAATGAATTGTTATAAGTCTATGAAGTTGAATCACGTGAAATGATAGAGTATGGAGAGGATGGAGGAGGTAAATAAACTATGAAGATAGCTGGGTTTCTTTTTTTTTAATTTCTAATGTTTTCATTTTACTTTTGAGAGAGAGACAGATCATGAATGGGGGAGGAGCAGAAATAGAGTGAGAGGGAGACACAGAATCTGAAGCAGGCTCCAGGCTCCGAACTGTCAGCTAAGAGCCCAACACGGGACTCAAACTCATGGACTATGAGATCATGACCTGAGCCAAAGTCAGACACTCCCCAACTGAGCCACCCAGGTGCCCTGAGGCTGGGTTTATTAACGGAATAAAAGGAGACAACATGGTAAAAGCAGAGGGGAGAGCTTTCCAGGCAGCTAGAACAAAATGTGTTGTGACCAAGAGATAATAAAGAGCTTGCATATTTGCAGAACCAAGAGGAATCCAGGTTGATGAGACCATGATAAGTGAGAGGAATACAGTCATGAGATACAATTGCAGAGGGAGTGAGGGGTTAGTTCATGTTAGGCATTGTAGTCCAGGGAAAGGACTTTAGGTTTTATACTAAGGATAGAGGGAAGTCATAGAAGTACTTAAATCAGAAGAATGATGTGATCCAATTTTTGGTTTAAAAAAGATCACTGTTGACATAGTGAAGTAACCAATTCGGTGGAGGGCCAAAAGCAGCCATTGTGAGACCAATTAAGAGAATTTCATGGTATTTAAGAGCTGGTAATAGTAGTAAGGATGGAGGGAAGTGTGCAGAGTTGAGGAATATTTGGTAAGTAGAGTAAACCAGAGTCGCCAGTAGGTTGGATATCAGGAAAGACAGAAGTTTCAGTGATGATTCCCTGAAGAAACAATGATTTCGTTTATTGAAGTGAGTAAAACTGAGGTAAGAATATGTGTGAATATGGGTGTGGGAGATTAAACAGTTGGCACATGTTGAGTCTAGGATGTCTATATGGCACGCAGGCTGAGATGACAATTTGGTATTGGCTCTTTGGGTCTAGACTTTGGTGAAGGCACTTTGACTGGAGACTAAACTTGAGAGTCATTGCAATAGAGATGTTTTTTGAAAGCCTGGAAAAGATGTAATCTATAAAGTGGGGAAAGATAATGTATCTGCAATGGCGTGCCTGGATGGCTCAGTCGGTTGAACGTCTGACTCTTGATTTTGGCTCAGGTCATGATCCCAGAGTTGTGGGATCAAGCTCTGAGTTGGGACCCATGCTGAGCATGGAGCCTGCTTGGAGTTCTCTCTCTCTCTCTCTCTCTCTCTCTGCTCTTGGCCCTTTGAGTCAGACACTGTTCAGGAAGCACAATCCCTTCTCCTCCCTTCCATGCCTGCTTTCCTTCCATCATGGGAGGTAGTGGGTGGCCCTCTGGAGGCTTGCACGGAGGCAGGAGTGAGGGACCCAGCCTCAGAATCATGGAATAGCACAATCTTGGCTCAGCCCTAATTACACGCTAGCCTCACATAAACCTCTTATTTCTGAGCAACATGATGCACTGGGTTGTGCTAGAAGACTCATAAACAAGAAGGACATGAACCTTTGACACTGAACCCATTCTCAAGATACAGGACACATTGATCCATTTTTCTTTCAATGCTGTGAGTTGGAGAGGAGAGGTGGGCCCTGGTGTCAGGAATCTGAGCCCTACATGCAAAGCAACTGCAAGCCCATTTGAAGTAGTGATGACAAAAGACCTTGGTTGCTAGGAAGAAGGCAGTGGAGAGGTTCACATAGGCTGTTTGCCAGGGTGGATTAAATACACATTGAAATATGAATCGTCAGAGGCCTTTTAAAGACTGTCACCTGACATATAGAAATCACATTTCTCTTCCAGTGGAAAATGGCAGCAGGCATCAATTGTTAGGGACACCACATGAATGGCAGGCCTTGTACAGTGCTCTGTTTCATGTGGAACATTTCTATTGCATAATGACAGTTTCTGCACAATGTCTGAAAATGTACACAGGCAAAACCACACACACACACACACACACACACAGACACACACATCCTGGTTATTCAACTATAGATGTTTTAGAGCTTCCTTTGAATTCTTATTAAGAGAGAGGATTTACATGACCTTGACTGCCTTTGCCTAGCTCTGCAAAGTGCTTCTAGGACTGAAGAGTTTTTGAGCAATCATAATATCAGTCTCAATCATAATGTTCCTTTCTCTTGGATTAAGAATCCTAGTTCTGGTTTCAAACAGACTTGGGTCCAAATTTTGGCCTTGCCATTGTGAGCATGAATGAGTTACTCCCTTTTTCTAGGTGTTGTACATTTCCTTATATCCATCAGAATGTGAAGGATTATTTTAATGCCCAGAGAGCACTTATCACAGAACCTGAGATATGATAGGCACTCTGTGAGTGTTCTCTGTTACTTGTATCCCAGACTCTGACTTGCAGATGAGGTCATAGAGATCACTAAGGTTAAGTAAGTCACTGAAGGTCACACAGCCGTTCTGGTGTTAGAGACTGAATGTTTGTGTCTCCCATGCTCAAATTCATATGTTGAAGCCCTTACACCCCAAATGATGGCATTTGGAGACAGGGTCTTTGGGGTAAGAATATGTTAGATCATGAGGGTGAGGTCCTCATGATGGGATTAGTGGTTTTATAAGATGAAGGAAGCAAGGGCTTTCTCTTTCTCTCTCCCACTCTGAGCACAGTATTGAAGAAAGGTCATGTGAGGACAGAGCAAGAAGTTGGCCATCTGCAAGCCAGGAAGAGAGACCTCACCATGAACCGATTCAGGCTGCACTTTGATCTTGGACTTTCCGTCATCCAGAACTGTGAAAAATAAATCTCTATTGTGTAAGCCACCCCATCTGTGGCATTTTGTTATGGTGGCCTGAGCAGATGAAGACGTGTGATAAATCCCAACTGGAATTCATATTCTGGCTCTAATCTAGGTACAAATCTCAGATGAGTCCTAGAAATGGTCTCAAAGCACCTGCATGCAGAAATACAATCAGGAAGCAGGACTATGTTTTACCTTATTCTCCTTGCTTTCGATGGAGTTCTACATGGTAAGATGTATGGTTTCCTGACCCAATGTCAAAGTACCCAGATTATCAAGCTTGAGTATAGCATTTTAACTTACTCAGCATTCATTCAATTCACATTTATTTTTCCATCCATTCATTCTTTTAGCACACTTTTCATTCAACCTTAAATCACTCGGCATTTATTGAGCATCAACTCTGTGCAGGATCTTTGCATAATAAGTGAAATGTAATCTCCCTGCAAACTCTGTTTGTCAGATGGCTTTGGAAATCCTGTGTAACGTGCTCAGGTCATGAGGCATTTTCTCCTCATATATTCTCCTTCCAAATCCTTGCACCGTATACAGACCAGATCATGCCGTGAATGCAACTTGCTTCCTTCCTGGCATCTGGCTCCATCATGCAGCCTCTGGAGTATGACTATACCAGTGCCTGCCCTTCTTGCCCAGCCTTGTCCAGATCTCTGTATTTGTCTCCTATCACTACTGTAACAAATTATCACAAATTTGGTGGCTTATAACAACACGAATTTATTATTTTTCAGTTCTAAAGATTAGCTGAAGCATGACAAAGGTCTCACTGTGCTTAATTCAAGACACTGACAGAACTGTATTCCTTTCAGGAGGCTCCTGTGAAGAAAGCACTTACTCAGCCTCTTCCAGCTCCTAGAGGCCACTCACATTCCTTAGCTCACGGGCCCATCTCCCATCTCCAAAGCCTTTGACATTGCCTCTTTCTGACTCTTCTGTAGTCACATCACCAGGGAAGTTCTCTGCTTTTAAGGATTCATATAACTAGGTTGGTCCGTCAGATAAGGGGACAATCTCCCTTGGTCAAGGTCTTTAACCTTACTCTCATCTGCAAAGACCCTCTTGCCAGGTAAGGTAACATATTCACAGGTGTCAGGGTTAGGGCATGGGCATCTTTGGGGGCACATTATTCTGCCTACCACATGCCTCGGCAGATCTCTCTGTGCAGGGCAAGCACCACCTGATGGGTTCAGAGCATCTGCCAGGCTCTGGCAGGCCTGCAGGAGGGTTTTATGTCCCAAGCTAAGAAGAGCAGTAAGTGGAAGTTCAGGTTCAGCGCAATGGATGGAGGCTCTCCAGTCAGTCAAATTATAGTTCAATCAGTTCATTTTAATCACTCCTCTGGAGAGAAGTAAAACTCTGCATTGAGGAGTACACAGCAATTTTATTGATGACAAGTTTAATTGTTTCATTTTTCCTTACTGTCTCCAACACAGCCGACTTTTAATCAGTGGGAGCTGAAGTTCTAATGAAGTAAAGTCCACTTTTCCGCAGTTCACAACTAGCTGGAAATAATTGGGCTGAGACTCCCATCCAGACACTGCAGAGCCGCTGGCATTTTCCTGAAAACCAGGCTTAATTGCTTTGCTGATGTTGTTAAGTAGTCCTGAGGGGGTGGAAGTAGTAATGCTGCCCACGTATGCTGGGAAACAATACCCCAAAATGTCTTAAAAGGGTCCTC
Source organism: Paguma larvata (assembly GCA_030068075.1). NCBI lineage: Eukaryota > Metazoa > Chordata > Mammalia > Carnivora > Viverridae > Paguma > Paguma larvata. Next base: position 27,267,940 of record CM057841.1, on the reverse strand, counting down.
AAAGTCTGTCCAACTGGTAGCGAGGAAGAAAAAATGAACCGGAGTGTGTTTTCTGCAGGCAGGGGCCGGGGGGAGTGTGTGGGAGCTGTGATGTAGACGGACGCAATTTGATAAAGACAAACAGCAACCGCCTTTTTCTTGCCTCTGAAAGCTAAGCAGGATTCTGAGTGTAGGTGTGCGTGTGCGTGCGTGCGTGTGTGTGTGCGTGCGTGTGTGTGTGTGTGTGTGTGCCTGCATCTGGATTTGTGCGGTGTGGTTTCAAGGAGAGATTATTTTAGGAGCAGGTGGCAGGCAGCCTTTGGCCTCTGAAGGGGAGGGCTCGTAATGAAGGATTCTAGTAGATATTGTCTCAGCCCTGAGAGGTGGCCAGGAGATTGGCTAGTCTGGAGAAATTCTAGGATCACAGAGACAGGCTTGGAAGAAGAAGAGAGATTCCTTCCTTATCTCCCAAAAAGTCCCACTATTTTACTTTACCCGATGGGTTGGTGACAATGATAAAAGCAATAGCTGCTGGGTTTTGTTCACTTACTATGTGGACAGAGATTTGGGTAATGCTCTCTTTTATTCTTCATAAAAACCAGTAAACCAGGTGCTATTATTATCTCCTATATACAAATAAAGAAATCAAAGCACAGAGAAGTCCCAAAGTTTTCCCAAAGCCACAGAGTTGTAGGATTTGAACCCAGATCTGCAGGACACTGGAATCAATTCTTTTAGCTCTTATATCACTTTTTTTTCAGCCTTAACAACAACATTAAAAAAAGATAATTTTTGTATTGAACATTACATGTTCCTGGCCTAGTACTAAGCATTTTCTGTATATTATCTTATTTAATCCCAAAAACAACCCTAGAAGGAGTGTTCCCACTTGGAAAATAAGAATAAGGGAATTGAGGTCTGGAGTAAAGGACACTATCACAGGCTACTCAACTGGGATTCAAACGTAGGTCTATTTGCTTTGAGAGCTTATAGTTTTATAACACAGCACTTTGCTTGAGAAAGGGCCTTGGTACTGAATGAGGATTGGTATTAGTGTTCTCTTAATCTACCCAAACCATTAATTATATGGGTTTGGATCTGGATGAGATGGGTCAAAACTTGGGCATCTCTTTAGACATCTGAAGAGAGATGGGGATGAAGCCCCAGCGTCCTCACCTAATGACCACGGTTTTGGAAACCCAGGTTCAGTTGCTACTTCTGACACTAGACTTGGGAACATAATTTAACTTTGGTAAGTCTCCATTTTATTGTCTGTATTTTGTCAAGATTAAGTGAGATAATGTATTTATTCTTTGATTCCAGAAATTTTTTATTGAGCTTCTTACTCCATGCCAGGAACTGTTGTAGCCCTAGGAATGCAACAAGAAACAAGGCAGATAAAGTCCCTGCTCTAGTGGAACATAGATTCTCATTGAGAATTTGGATAATGAATAAGTAAGCAATTCAACAAAGAAGAGAATTCTTGCTTGTGACCAATTCTATGAAAAGTACTACAGCAGAGGGAACCCCTAAGAATGGAGAGAGTGTAGACAGTCAGGGAAGACCTCTGAAGAGATGATATGGGACCGGAATTACTTGCAGGAGTCAATTATGCAGGCATCTTGGGGAATAGCCTTTTAGGCAAAGGCGACAAAATGTGTAAAGATCAAAGACAGGAAGAATCTTGGTGAGCAGAAGAACAGAAAGAAGTCCAGAGTGGCTGGGGAGCAATAAATGAGAGTAAAAGATGTGGAATATGAGGTGAGAAAGAAGCAGTGAACGGATCATGTGGGACCTAAAGGAAAAGGCTATGGAATTCGAATTTAGCTCTAATCTCAGTTGGAATCCACTCCAGGGCTCCTGGCAATAGAGAGACAACTTCTGAGTTAATTTTTAAAAGCATTTCAGTTTGCCTAAAGAAGCAAGTTTAGAAACAAGGAGATAAGTTAGGAAGTTCCCACTGTAGGACATCCTGACATCTCAACAAATGAGAGATTGTTATAATAAGTATCATCCCAGAAAGCAGTTAGCACTTGAGTAGATACATGGTTAAACGTATAGGTAGCAGGAGAAAAAAAGGTCTGGGCAGTTGTGTAAAATGTAAGATGAACATTTCGAGAGACAGGTATTCATGAATCATTATGCTTTTTAATGAATTGAAAAGTGTTGGGTGTGGAAAACAGGAAAAAAAAAAAAAGCCCAGATGATAAGGACAAAACATGAGTGATTGATCAGCCAGTTTGTTTATGGCAATTATGACTGTGTGATTGCAGAGTCATTTCAACAATAAATAACCAAAAAGGGCCATTGAATGGGTGGATCCGGGAGGTGGCAAATATCAAATTCCCACTCCCCAGGCAGAATCTTCGTATTTGCCCACACCCCCCAAACTACATTGCTTATGTCTTGGAGCCAGAAAAAGCAGATAAATAAACCTGTGAAGGAGGTTATGTGAGGTGTGTGTGAGTGTGTGTGTGTGTGTGTGGATGTCTGAGAGAGAGAGAGAGAGGGAGGGAGGGAGGGAAGAAGAGAGAGAGACTCCTTTGCCTCATCTCAAGTCATGGTGGTATTTTTATTTGAATTTTCTTTTTCTGCTGTTGTTAGATAACAAAGGGTAAATTAAAATACAATAAAAATTACAGAGGGAACAAGGGAAAAGAAGAACGACATTATCCTGGCATTTGTTTCAAGGCTGCAAAATGTAGTGTCTTGACAGCATTGAGAGAGATTTTTCTCCTTTAAACCAGGTGTTGGAAAATGTGCTTCATTTAAGCAAATCAATATCTTTAATTTCAGCCCGTTGCTCTGGATTTAGTGCCCGATTTCCAGGGAAATGTAGAAAGAGTCAAGCCTCATAACTTTCTGTAGTTCCCATGAAAAGAAAGCAGAAGAACAAGGGCATCACAGTGGCTATTTTTAGAACTATTTTAACTTCTACTTCTTGTACTTCCTGTGAAGTCATAGTGCATTAAAGGAAAATAAGGTAGAGAAAGGGATAAGAAGTTCTGAATGTGGTGGGTGTAATTATAAATGTTGTGGCTTGAAAAGGCCTCATTGATAAGGTGACATTTGAATAAAGATATGCAGGAGATGAGGTGAGCCAGGTAGAAAGGTAAGGGAAGAGGATTTAGGCAGAGAGGGGAAAGGACAAGGCTGTGTGATCAGAGCAGGCTTCAAGGTTAAGGTTTGGGGAGTTAGGAGCCACACGTGGCTGGAGTGGAGGGAGGGAGCAATAGTAGAATTCTGAGATATGAGTGGCTGGATCATGTGGGCTTTGTGGTTCATTTGAAGAAATTTAGCTTTCATGCTGAGTGATTTGGGGAGCTTTCAGAGGGTTTGGAGCAGAAGGGTGACATGATCTACCTTATATATTGACAAGATCTCTCTGGTGCTTTGTCAAAAATTTCTCAAAGGGGAACAAGCTAGAATCAGTGAAAATGGAGGGATGGACCAGTATTTGAAGCAGTGTGAGTGTCAAGAAGTGTAAGATCTGGTTATTTTGTTGAAGTACAAACCAACATAATTTGCTGATGGGCTGGATGGGGATGTGGGAGCACCAGCCATGGGGGACCAGAGATAGGAGTCCAGTTGTACATATTCAGTTTGTAATATCTTTTATACATACAAGGGGAGATGTTGCAAAGGCTGCTTGATGGATAAGCCTAAAGCTCGGGATGGAGGTCCAGTCTGGAGATACAAATTTGTGGGTTGTCAACATTTAGAAAGTTATGAGACTGTGTGAGCTCAGTAAAGGAGTGAGGATATATAGTAAAGAGAACTTTAAAACTGGGCTTAGAGGTTTCTAACCTTTGAATTTAATTGCTTTAATTATGGGAGAATTAAGGCAATTGAAGGAGATAAAGGAATGATTGAAGTAAGAAATTGCTGACTCAAGCTCTTATGTTGGATTTACATTTCTGCAAGTGTTTCACTTTTTTTCATGCATTAAGGCCAGGGATCCACCCATCTGTCCTTCCGTCCATCCGTCCATCCATCCATCCATCCATCCATCCATCCATCCATCCATCCATATATCCTTCCATCCTACTTGTTTCTTTCATGATATATGTGAAAAAGCATGCAGCATTTTACAAAACAGAGATTCTCAAATGAACTTTGTCTCTAGTTATTCACCTAGCCACCCAATTTCCTTGGTCTCAGTCTCCCCTTAAGGAACTGAGAGGATTGCCTAAAATGTCAGTTTCAGACATTGCAGAGTTGTTGAAAAGCATGCCTTCTCTGATGTTCTATGGTTTCAGGGCCATCAGAAAATTTGAGGGTCCTTTTCTGAGTTATCTAACACAGATCCAACTGGATAAATATGGCAAGAATTGCTCTTAGCTCTTACTACTTTATTTCTGGTTGTGCATGAAGGGCACACTTACAAAATAATATGAGTTCTCTGAGTCCACTGTCTTGAGGTTCCCAAGTCCATTTTCATCCAAATTCCTTGAGCTTCTCTCTGCTCTGAGGATGACTTTGCTGTATTGAGGTGCTGACACGCAGATGTTGGAAGGTTTGCTGAACAGGCAGTTTGGGGAGCAGAGTGTCACGTTATCCAGGGGCAGAGCACAGGCAGTTCTCATTGGGACCACTTGCTGATGGATGTTTGCCAGTTGGCTCATCTCTTCTTGTGATATTGTTATTTTAGAGACAAGAAAAGGCCAGCAGGTTTAAAAAATATGTATCTCAGAAGTCTTCTTTGTCATCAGTCAAGTTGCGACAGCCCTTATCCATATGCATGGTAGAATACTAACTTGTCTCTAAGTTCGACCTCCTAGCGCCTCTTTTGCACAACACAAGCTGGTTCTTCCACAGACATAGACCAAAGACCCTTATCCCTGCCCTGCCCCAAATATCTGACCACATTTAAAGCTTAGAACGTGGATTTGGGTTTTTTTCTTGGGATCTTCTTATCATTCCAGGTTCACTCAGTGATAAGAATCATATTATTTTTATGTGAACTGCTCTCTACCTTTCAAGCCATCTGCTCATTGCTAGTACAAGTTATTAACATCAATGACCACATCCAACATCTGGACATATCAATCTTAGCTTGGGTCACCTTGATGGCTCCAGTTATTGGTAATGTGTTTGAAGCTTTGGCATGGACCAAGGAAGGTGTGCCTAAACATTGGCCATTGGCTTCCAGGCAGATACTGGGCCTCTGGCCATGAATATCTTTATTTATGATCTTCCTTTCAACTCTCTCAGGCAAAGCAGTTGTCATAATAGAGTAGGTGCAATTTATTTTGATCTTGGCAAGGCACTGCCCCCTTTCCCCAGGCTTTCATCTTCTTCCTCCTTCTTTCTTTGACATTATTTGTCAAACGGTCCAAAAGTAATTTTTAATACCTTTACACCACATTGGAGCTAAGTTCTGCAGATTATTAATGATTAAATATCTTCTAGTCATCCACCTGCACAGTGTAACAAATTATTCCAAAAAGCAGATTAATTCCATTACGATTTTGAATAAGAAAATGACAAAAGAATGCCCTGCAGTCTTTAGAACTGAACAGTTGCTCCAAAAAACTCTCATATATCTGGAAAGTTGTGGTTTTATAAAATACTTGAATCTGTCCTTCAAAGGTCATTTAGCAGGTATTTATTGAGGTCCTGTTGGATATTAGCCTGGTGTGGGGTACTGTAAAACCTGGTTAATTCTCAGAATCACACGGGGAACTTTGTAGAAATGTTCACCTCAGATTTACTGAATCAGGGTTTTCATAAGTGGAGCCCAGAAATAGGTATTCTTTGAAGGCTCTTCAAGTAATTCTGATACAGCCAGTCTATGAAACTGTTTGGAGTCTCTGCCACAGAGGATGTAAGAGGAAGGGAGGCAGACTTCTTGCCTAAAGAGGGTTTATAAACTCATAGGGTTCTGGGATATACCCAGGATGCATTATCAAATAATGAAAGCCATTTATGGTTTAGGATGAATGAGTTTACTTCTCAAAAAGATAATAACAGTGTTTTGTAAACTGTGAGTCACTATTAAAGTTAGACAGTTCAGAAGGGAAAGAAGATTTGGGATGGTTTCATGAGGACATAGGTGAAAAATAAAACTGCCCATTGAACAGAATGGGGTGATAAGTAGATAGACTTTAGATTATCTAAGTGCATGAAGAATGGAGATTCTAATCAGTTGATCTATCATCTATCTATCTATCTATCTATCTATCATCTATTGATTTTTATGTCAATCTAATCTAATCTATCTGGCTTTGGTTATTAAATTGGCTTTAATTTTATTACTAATGGGCTTTCTTGCACACATGAAGTGAACAAGGGTCAGGCATTCTGTTTGAGTCCTAGCTCTGTTTTACCTGCTTTTCTGAATAAGTCTTCCCATCCTTCTAGGTCTCAGTTTTCCCACCTGTGAATGAGAAGATTAGATTGGATGACCTCTAAGGTCAATTCCCACCCTAACATTCTATGAAAATATGAGTCCACTTTCCTGCCTTAACAACAGTCTTGTGGCCATAGTGGAAGTGGAATCTTTCTTTTACATGAAGAATCCAGCAGGATCTTAAGTCCTCATCTTGAATGTTAGCTCCTATTTATCAAGAATCAAGGTGGGAAAAATATGTGATAATTGGCTGAATGTGAATTGAGTACTGAACAATCTATGTAAGTTTATTTGTTCTAAAAAGACTAAATGTTAGCTCTGAGCTCGTTTTGTATCATCTGCATCTTTCTCTCAAGTGGGTAGAAGGAGCAGAAATACTAATATCTTGAGTAATTATAGTGAATGGATGTTATACTTAATTTGTAAGGTATTCTACTCATTATGATCCTTAGTAATGGAGAGAGCAGTCTCATTTACAAATAAGAGCTTATTGAGCATCTATTATTGGGCAAGTCTCATGCTAATTCATATCCATTTGTGTACACCAAATTGTAATATTCTGAAAATTTTGATTGTCGCAAACTTGCCTTTGTCATTATGTCAAATAGACAAGTGGTAAGAACCAGCTGTGTTCCCTGAGGCACCCAGTATGATGACATCAGGTTTGTAGTGGTAAGGGAACTTCAAGGTGGGTGATGGGTCATTTTCTTTAGTGTCTTGCATGTGGGCTATTTTAGTAGCTCATTTATGCCTTTGGTCTAGCTACCCACACACTAGAAGGGATACTTTTTGCTTGGCCAAATCCAGGTACTCCTTACCACTTAAAACCTGTACCCTTTAAGAGTTTCCATGGCTCATTTCATCCCTCTTGTCTCAGACCCAACTGTGCTTCCTGCTTTTTACTAAGCACTTAGTGGGTGCCAAGCACCATGTGCTAACACTCATCTCTATAATATTACTTTACCTCTCATGGAAGCAATGGGATGTTATTCACATTTTTCAGAAAAGAAAATTTAGAGACACTAATCCATTTTTCTTGGATCCCATAGCTGTTTGGAGGTGGAGATAAGAATGAAACTCAGGTCATTGCGAGTTTTGGCCCCTTCACTCTCCTGCCACCTCTTAACTGGACCCTGATTTTCCCAATAACTTCATACATCTTGAATTTGTATTGAGCCTGATCCACAGAAGTTTGGCATACATAAGAGTCACCACTCATATTTGTTTGTCCTACAGTTTTGAGTCAGTGTTGGTCCAGCCCTTTTCTTAGCAGACATTTGCAGAGTTAAATGAAAGTGGCACATTTCACCTTCCCAGCTAGTGCCTGGCCTTGAGGACTAGGAAGGGAATGTATGGACGTCTTCTGAAGCCCATGCATGCCTCTCTCCTACCAGAATTATTGGGGGAATTGGCCCCAGGCATCCATTGATAAGAAGCCTGGGGAACCAAAGCACCAGCTCCTGAACACAGAGAAATTAAGAACCTGTCCCTTAATAGAAGCAAATTATTGCTATCTGTCTTTGTGTGCAATAAAAAGGGTGGGTGGGGAAGAGAGTGATCATTTCTTTGAGTAAGAAATAAGACATCAGAGCTTACCTGAAAAATTATTTCTTTTTTTCCTATAGAATTAATCTAATCATCTAAAGAAAATTTTACTTATTGGAGACAAATTATTCTAATGATTCAATAATGTCTCCTTTTCTCTTTTTTTTCCAGATAAAAGAAAGACAACCCTACTATGGAAAGGAAATTAGCTGCAGATATTAGAAGGCTGAGTACAGCTTCTTTGAGCCGTGAGCTTTCTAGCAGATATTTATGATTTGATCCTATGCAAATGTGAAATGTCTGTGGACAGGCTGCTTTAAAGATCACTGCTATCCCAGCAACTGCAAAAATGTTGAAGAACAGCACTTTAAATACTTTGTGTTTGATGTTAAGTTACTGCTAATTTTTCGACTCTGGGGAAGTTCCATTTCCAGAAATCAGATACGGTATTATAAGAACACAAAGGAATCATTTCCAGCTCTTTTTATCTAAATGTAAGGATTCAACACAAACGCAAATTAAAAACTGCCTCCTTAGAGTTTGCTTGATTGTGTTCACAAAGAAACAACCACCTCGAACCTGCTAGGTTTTTGCTTGTTTTGTGTTTGCCATAGAAACAAACGCTAGACCAAGTGTGCATCAGCAGCCTGAAAAATGCACTGGGGCTTTATTTTGCATTCAAGACAAACGATGTCTCTTTTGTTTTGCATTTAAAATAAGAACGTTGCATCAATAACCCCGGCCTAACCTCACCCAGTACCTGCAAAGAGAGAGGGGAAGGCCAGCATAATTGAGTATGTGGCTTCACCTCTAAACAAGGCACAAGGGCAAATGTAGTTTTATCCTTGTGAGGAGTTTCGGGAAGGAGATGGTATTTTTTCCTTTCAGCATGACTGTATTCCTTGGTTGAATTCTGTGGCTTCATGATGCAGGCCAACAATTTAAAAAGTGATCTTAAAGCCATGGTGACAGTGGAGAGGCTGTCAATAGCCACAGAGAATCTCGACCTGGTACAGTAAGGTTGAGGGTGTTTCACCTACATGGCATCTGGTTACAGATCATCACTTTGCACCCTGTGACAGTACCGTCTGCTAAGAAGAAAAATCGCTTGGTATCTCCGTCCAGCAAGTGAGAATCTGGGGCCAAGAGAGGTGAAAAGACTTGCTTTCAGTTCACACAGCACATGTGGAGGGTCGTGGGGGAGGGGTTCTCTGAATTAGTACTGAGGTCACATTGCTAGAACCTCCACACCTCCACTCCACTTTGCCAGGTGCATATGGTAGTAGCTTCCCTTTACCCTTCTTTGCTTGGGATGTGGTTTTCACTCTTTCTATCAAACTCATTGACCTCTAATCTCTAGAGTTTCCTGGGTAAAACCTGATAAAAAGTGGGATCGAGGGGTGGTAATTGGGAGATATGGTGGATAGATTCTGGCTTTATGATCAGGGAGAGCTAGAGTTGCCTCTTCTGTGACCTTAGGTAAGATACGTAACTTCTCTGACCTTGGCACTTTCATCATTGAAATGGAAATAATAAATACCTATCTCAGAAGAAACAATGCTATACATTAAGTATACAGTAGTCAATCAGTTCCATACTGTGATTTTCTTCATTGGATTAATCCAAAGGACTTGGATGAAGACAAAATTCTAATCACGACAAAGGCAACTTTTGGGGTGTTATTGGATGCTCACATCCTATCTCATGTGTGGCTGCTTCTTTCCACCTCAGCTGAGGCATAAAAACAGAATTTCAAAATGGGGGAGATTGTTGGTGATTCTTGTTTAACCCTGCTTCAATTTGTGTATGGGCTTATTGAGGCTTAGAGACAGGAGGGGAAACACAGAACGTAAGTGACGGGAGAAAGAGGGAGGAGGCAGATGTATGGGACAAGGTACAGAGCCGCAGGGCACAGTACATAAGTTGGTTCCGCACAGGGGCTCTGGGATGAGGGGTGGGCAGTGCCTACCTCTTCCAGGCTGTGAGTGCCTGGATAATGCGTGTCTTGTTAATTGGCACAAAGGTGCCGCATGAGCTGGCACAGCCCTGCAGAGTACCCTTCCCAGAGTCTGAAAATTTGGGTTGGGGTCTATGTCCTGCTGTGGTGAGTAATGTCCCCTCTTTGGGACTCAGTTTTCTTTTTTGTAAAGTAGAATATGGTTTCCTCACAGTTCACAGGGTTGTTAGAGAATCAAATGTGTCACTGGATAGAAAAGATGCCTGGTACATGGTGAAATGCTCAGACTGTCTACAGCCAGCCTTCGAGCCTTCCCTTTCTCTCGACTTCATTCTCTCTCCCTTGAAGCCTAACCAGGTTTGACTCTTGTCTTGACCTGCCTCAGTGATTCTGAAGTTGCCTTGCTTACCTCTGATGTCGTAGTATTCAGGTCTGTGCTTCTCACATTTGGCGATTCCATTATAGAGGACTCTTTGGTTGCAAGTGGCAGAAAACCAACTCAAATTGACTTGAGTCTGAGGAAAAGGAGAAAACATCCATTTATTCACAAACTGAGAAGTTCAAGGGTCATGCCAGCTTACTCCCCATCCCTCAGCTCTACTTTCACCTTTCTTACTTCATTCTCAAGCAGGGTGTCACCACGTGGTGGCCAAGGCATGTGCCCAGTAGTCTTGGGCTTGTGTTCTATCAGCTTGGCAACCTGTTTGGGAAGAAGAGAACCTCTTTCCCAATAATTCAAACAAAAGTTCCAGGATTAAATCTTATTGGACCAGGATAGGTATCCCCTGCCTTTTGAAAGTTTGCATTATGCTGCTTTGCTTTTTATAAAACACTGAAAGAAATCCAAAGAAGATTTTTGCGTTCATGAGAAAAGGTGAAAAGTGAAAATAGTGTTCAGCATTTGTTTTTCAGTGAGCTGTTACAGAGACTGGACACATCCTGAGCGCCAAGAATGGCAAGTTTCTTCCCAGGGAACTACACTCAGCCTCCGGCCACCATGGCTTTGAACTGTGTCTGTGACACCTGTGCTTTATCTCGGTTTATTTTGTGCATCTGTTAGCAAGACATGTCGTAAGGTTTCAGAGAAGCCTATGAGAGGTTTTTTGGGTCTGGAAAGGTTCAAAAAGTTTTCCATATAAATTAATGGTAATTTCTTCTTTGCTTTACACCATTTCAGATTACGAAAGATTTCATAGGTACACTCGCTTTTGACCACCTGTACTGGTCACCTGTCTTGTTTGAATCAATCACTGTGGCCAGGAAAGTGGAATATGTTTTTTGACTAGAGATGGGTGATATTTACCCCTCTGGAGCAGATTTTAGGGTCATCCACCCCTATACCACATGTACAGAGTAGAGTGTGTATGAGAGAGAGAATGACAAAGAGAGAGAGAGACAGAGAGACAGAGAAAGAGATGAAAAAAACTTCTAAGGCTAGAAATTTCCTTAAAATACCAATTTCTTAAAGTTTTAATGACTGTAAGTCTCCAAAGGAAAGTAAACTTATTAACCAGGTAGACCAATCAGAAGATAAAGGACCTCCAAGTGTCTAATGAGGTTTTCTCCTCACAGGACGACTTCACTCCTGACATACTTAGAGCTCACTCCGGCGCCTGTCTTTCTTCTTCCTCTTTTTATTTTTTATAATTTTTAAAAAATTTTTAATGTTTATTCATTTTTGAGAGAGAGAGAGAGAGAGAAAGAGAGAGACAGCATGGGTTCGGGAGAGGCAGAAAGAGAGGGAGACACAGAATCCGAAACAGGCTCCAGGCTCTGAGCTGTCAGCACAGAGCCTGATGTGGGACTCGAACCCAGTAACTGTGAGATCATGGCCTCAAAGCCAAAGTGAGATGCTTAACAGACTGAACTCCCCAGGTGCCTTCTTCTTCCTTTTAAATTGCTCTCTTCCTGCTTCTTTGATCACTCCTGTCTCTCCCCACCTCTCTCACTGCTCCTTCTCCTAAGGCTCCTGGATCAAGGAGAAGACTCCTACAGCAGGTGCCCCAGCTCACTTTGTTCCCTACTGGCTTCTCCCTCTCCCTGGGGGAGACCAAGACCCCCATGGAAATCTCTGATGTCAGTCTGAGGAAGAGTTTCCTGGCTTTCACCCACCCTCTGTCTGAGATACCGACACTCCCTTTCTATCCCAGGGTCTTGCTGACCTCAACCTTAGAAACCTTTTCTTTGCTCATCACTTTCTCCCTGTTACTATCTGAATACTCTGTTCCCCTTGCAGAAAAAGTTTTCAAACCAAGTCATTCATAACTACCATCATTTCTTTCCTACCTCCTATTCTTTCTTCAAGCCATGAGTGCTCAAAAGTCCACCACCACCATTCCATGGAAACTATTCTTGTCAAAGTTACCAACAAGTTCATGTTTTCTAAGCCAGTGTTTGCCTCTTCATGCCACCTAACCCAGCCTCTCCTTAAACTACCATTAATGATTAGAGGGATACAGTTGACTTCTCTATCCTTCTTTAAACACTTGGCTCCCTGGCGTGTCTTTGACCTTACTTGCTATTTCCTCTTAGTCTATTTGGCTGGTGCTTTGCATTGGAAGACTCCAGAGGTCAGTTCTTGGCTGTCTTCTCTACGTAAGTACATCTTATGCTCTTATGAACAACTATATGCTATGACTCTCAAATACTGTATTTACATTTTTTTGTTTATTTATTTTTAAGAGACAGAGAGACAGAGCACAAGCAAGGGAGGGGCAGAGAGGTAGTGAGACACAGAATCCAAAGCAGCTCCAAGCTCTGAGCTGTCAGCACAGAGTCTGACATGGGGCTTGGACTCACGAACTGTGAGATCGTGACCTGAGCTGAAGTAACTGACTGAGCTACCCAGGTGCCCCCAAATACACTGTCTTAAACCTAGAATTCTCCCAATGTAATTCGCGTTCGTATTTCTGAACACTTTATTTATGTCTGTACATGGGTGTCTAATAGCCAGTCCCTGACTTACTTCTTCTGGGTCCTCTCACATCAGTAAAGGGCCTGGATATTCACCAATTTAATCCAGCCACAAATCTGTATATCATTCAAAATTCTTTCCCCCCACCCTGTTTTCGACAACCCCATGCACATTACTCTGTAACAAATACTTAAAAATGTGGAAGTGGCTTTGGAATTAAGTACTGGACAGAACCTGGAGAAGTGTTGGGATTTTCCTTTTCTGTATATGAGGTTTTTTTTCCCCCTAATTTTGTTATTGTGGTAAAATACGCATAACATAAAATTTCCTATCTTAACATTTTGTAAGTGTACAGTTCAGTGTTACTAAATACATTCGTGTTGTGGAATCATCACCCACATCCATTTTGTAAAATGGAAACTCTATACTCGTCTCCCAACCCCCAGCCCCTAGCATCTACCATTCCACCTTCTGTACCAGTGATCCTGATGATTCTAAGTACCTCAGATAAATGGAACCATATAGTATTTGCATTTTTTTTGTGGCTGGCTTATTTCACTTAGCATAACGTCCTTAAAGTTCATCCATGTTGTAGCATGTATCAGAATTTCCTTCCTTTTTAAGATCGAATAACATTTCCTTGTATGTATATATCACAGTTTATCCGTTCATAAGTGAAGAGACATCTGAGTTCCTTCCATGTTTGAGCTATTGTGAATAATGCTCCTATAAACATGGGTGTACAATATCTCTTCAAGACTTAGCTTTCAATTCTTTTGGAAATATACCTAGAAGTAGGATCGCTGGATCGTATGGTAATTCTATTTTTATTTTTTTGAAGAACTGCCAAAATGTTTTCCACAGGAACTGCAATATTTTACATTTCCACCAACAGTGCACAAGGGTTCAGATTTGTCTACATCCTCACCACCATTTTTTGATAATATTCACCCTATTGTGAGGTGGTATCTCACTGTAGTTTTGATTTGTATTTCCCTACTGGTTAGTGATGTTGAACATCTTTTATGTGCTTATTGACCATTTGTGTATATTTTTTTGGAGAAATGTCTCTTTAAATCCTTTGCTCATTTTTGAATTATTTTATTGTTGTTATTGTTTTTAGGTGTCTTATATATATTTTGGATATTAATCCCTAATCAAATATATTAATTGCAAATATTTTTTCTAATTCCATGGGCTGCCTTTTTACTCTGTTGACAATGTCTTCTGTGCACAAAATTTTAAATTTTTCATGAAGTCCAATTTATCTATTTTCTCTTTTGTTTTCTGTGCCTTTGGTATCAATCCAAGAAGTCATCACCAAATCCAATGTCATGAAGCTTTTGTTTCATGTTTTCTTCTGCAGTTTTATTGTTTTAGGCCTTACATCCATTTTGAGATCATTTTTATATATGGTGTTAGGTAAGGGTGCAACTTCATTATTTTGCCTGTAGATATCTAGTTTTCCCAGCACCAGTTGTTGAAAAGACTTTTTTTTTTCTCCATTTAATGATCTTGGCACACTTGTCAAAAACACTTGGTCATATATGCAAGCGTTTCTTTCTGGGTTCTCTATTCTATTCTATTGATTCTATTGGCCTGTATGTCCTTTTTAATGCTAGTACCACACTCTTTTTATTACTGTAGCAGTGTGGTAAGTTTTGAAATCAGCAAGTGTGAGTCCTCCAGCTTTGTTCTTCCTTTTTCAAGTTTGTTTTTTTTCCCCATGGTCTTCGGTTATGTTTCTCAAGATCCACATATGAGTGAAAACATATGGTATCTATCTTTCTCTGACTGACTTATATCACTTAGCATAAAAAAAAGTCATTTAGATTTTAATAGGGATTATACTGAACCTATAGATCACTTTAGGTACTATTGACAATTTAATAATATTAAATCTTCAATCCATGAACATGGATGTGTCTCCATTTATTTATTTCTTCTTTTTTAAAAAAGAAGCATAATCGACATACAATGTTATATTAATTTCAGGTGTACAGCATAGTGATTCAAACTTTGTATATATTGTAAAAGGATGACCTCAATGAGGCTAGTTACCATCTAACACTATACATAGTTAGTACAATATTATTGACTATATTCCCCATGCTGTACATTATATCCCCATGACTTCTATATGTTATAAGTGAAAGTTTATATTTCTTGATTCCCTTAACCCATTTCACCCCTTCGACCTCCCTCCCCTCTGGTAACCACCAATCTGTTCTCTGTATCTATGAGTCTGGATTTTGTTTTGCCTTTTTTTTGTGGTATATATATATAGAGAGAGAGACTTAGCAGAAAACCATGGGGGAGGGGAAGAGGAGAAAGAAAAAAAAGCCACAGGGAGGGAGGGAGACAGAACATAAGAGACTCTTACATACTAAGAACAAATCGAGGGTTGTTGGGAGGTATGAGAGCGGGGAGACTGGGTGACAGGCATAGAGGAGGGCACTTGTTGGGATGAGCACTGGGTGTTGTATGGAAACCAATTTGACAATAAATTGTTAAAAAAATAGATTCAAAATATAATCAATACATGGTATTTGTCTTTCTCTGCCTGATTTATTATTTCACTTAGCATAGTTCCCTCAAGATTCATCCATGTTGTTGCAAATAGCAAGATTTCATTCTTTTTTATAGTTCAGTATTTCAGTGTGTGTGTGTGTGTGTGTGTGTGTGTGTATCACATCTTTTTAATCCATTCATCCATCAATGGACACTTAGGTTTTTCCATTAGCTTGGCTATTGTAAATAATGCTGCAATGAACATAGGAGCCACATATACCTTTTCAAATTAGTGTTTTCATACTTTTCCCAGAAGTGGAATTGCAGGATCATATGGTAGTTCTCTTTTTTATATTTTGAGGAACCTCCATACTGTTTTACATTGCAGTTACACCAATTTACATTCCCACTAAGTCTGCAAAGAGTTCTCTTTTCTCCACATCCTTGCCCACACTTGTTATTTCATGTTTTGTTGATATATTATCACCTGCCACTTCTCATTTTCCATTTCCATTGTGGTTTTGATTTGTATTTCCCTGATAGTTAGTAATATTGAACAAATTTTCATGTGTCTGTTGGCCATCTCTGGGTCTTCTGCGCAAAAATGTTTATTGAGAACTTTGCCCGTTTTAATTAGATTGTTTCACTTTTTTGGGTTTGTTTTGAGTTGTATGAGTTCATATTATTTTAGATATTAACTCCTAATTGGATTTGCAAAATTTGCAAATACATTCTCCCATTTAGTAGGTTGCCTCTTTGTTTTGTTGATGGTTTCCTTCACTGTGCAGAATCCTCTTAGTTTGATGTACTCTCATTTGTTTCTTTTCGTTTTTGTTGCCCTTGCCTTTGGAGTTAGATCCAAAAACAACATTGCTAAGACTGATGTCGAGGGGCTTAATTCTTATGTTTTCTTTTATGAATTTTATGGTTTCAGGTGTTGCACTCAGGTCTTTAATCCATTTCGAATTCATTTTTGTATGTTGTGTCAGTGGTCCAGTTTTTATTCTTCTGCATGTAGCTATTTTCCCAACACCATTTGTTGAAGAGATTGTGTTTTCCCCATTGTATGTTTATGCCTCCTTTGTCAAGTTAGTTAAATATTTTTGTGAGGATTTATTCTGGGCTCTCTATCCTATTCCTTGGATCTATGTGTCTGCGTCTATGCTAATGCCATGTTGTTTTGATTAGTATAGCTTTGTAGTATAGTTTGAAATTGGGGAGCACAATGCCTCTGACTTTGTTCTTATTTCTCAAGATTGCTTTAGTTATTGCTTTTCTGTGGTTCCATACAAATTTCAGAATTATTTGTTCTAGTTCTGTGAAAAATGCCATTGGTATTTTGATAGGGATTTCACTGAATCTGTAGATTACTCTGGGTAGTTTGGAGATTTTAATAATATCAATTTTTCCACTTCAAGAGGACAGAATAGTTTTCCATTTATTTGTGTCTTCTTCAATTTCTTTCATCAATGTCTTATAATTTTTAGTGTGCAAATCTTTCACCTCCTTGGTTAAGTTTATTCCTGGGTATTTTATTCTTTTTGATGCAATTATAAATGGGATTGATTTCTTGATTTCTCTTTATGATAATTGGTTGTTAGTGTACAAAAAGGCAACAAAGTTTTTATGTTAATTTTGTATCCTGCAAGTTTACTGAATTCATTTATTAATTCTAACAGTTTTTTATTTGTGTGGAGTCTTTAAAGTTTTCTCTACATGTATCATGTCATCTTCAAATTATGACAGTTTTACTCTTCCTTTCCAATTTGAATGTCTTTTCTTTCTCTTCTTCACCTAATTATTCTCACTGTAATTTCCAACACTATCTTGAATAGAACTGGTGAAAGTGGACATCCTTGTCTTGCTGCTGATTAAGATCAGTTTTTAGGAAAAGCTTTCAGTCTTTCACCATTCATTGGTGATGTCACTGTGGATTTTTTATATATGGCTTTTATTATGTTGAGGTGTTTTTCCTCTATTCCTCATTTTATCATGAACAGGTGTTGGATTTTGTCAAATGCTTTTTCTTCATTAATTGATCATGTGTTCTTTTTGCTTCATTCTGTGTATTAAACTGATTTATTTTTGCATGTTGAACTATCTTTGCACTCCAATAATAAATTCTACTTGATCATGGTGTATAATCCTTTTAATTTGTTGTTGAATTCAGTTTGCTAGTGACTGTGATTTGTTTAGAATTATTAGATGAATGTTCATAAGGCATATTGGTCTGTAGTTTTCTTGCAGTGTCTTTGTCTGGCTTTGGTTATCAGGGTAATGATGGCCTCATAGACTGAGTTACAGGTGTTCCCTCCTCAATTTTTCAAAAAATTTGAGAGGAATTGGTATACGTTCTTCTTCCAATGTTTGCTAGAATTTCTAGTGAAGTCATCAGCTCCAGAGCTTTTCTTTTTTCGGGAGATTTTTGATTACTGATTTGATCTCTTTACTAGTTACAAGTCATTTTCAATTTTCTTCACGATTTAGCCTTGGTGGGTTCTGTGTTTCTAGGAATACGTCCATATCGTCAGGTTATCCAAATTGTTGGCATACAATTGTTCATAGAACTTTCATAATCTGTTCTATTTCTATTGGTAGTAATGTCCTCACTTTTATTTCTGAGTATATTAATTTGGATCCTCTCTTTTGTTCTTAGTCCACCTACCTAAAGATTTGTCAGTTTTGTTGAACTTTTCAAAGAAAAAATCTTTAGTTTCATTGATTGTCTGCACTGTTTTTTCTATTTCCTAGTTCATTTATCTCTGCTACAATCTTAACAATTTCCTTCCTTTTGATGGCTTTGAGTTTAGTTTGTTCTTCTTTTTCTAGTTCCTTAAGTTGTAAAGCTAGGTTGCTTATTTGAGATCTTTCTTGTTTTTTAATGTAAGCATTTTTAGCTACACATTTCCCCCTTAGCAGCACTTTTGCTGTATCCCATAAGTTTTGGTATATGGTGTTTTCATTTTCATTGCCTCTAAGTATTTTCTAATTTCCCTTGTGACTTAATCTTTGATTTATTGCAGTACTGTCTTCTTTTGTGTTTAGTTAAATTTTTTTGTAGTGAAATGCTTAAATTCTTTTCTCATTTCCTTTGTGTATATTCTCTAGCTATTATTTTTGTGGTTATCATGGAGATTACATTTAACATACTACAGTTAAAACACTCTAATTTGAATTTATATCAGCTTAACTTCAATAACATATGTAAGCTCTGCTCCTTTACAGCTCCATTTCCACCTTTTGCAGTTGATAATGTCACAAAATTCCATCTTTGTACATTGTGTGCCTAAAATGTAAACTAATACTTCTTTTAAATGTATTAGTCAAGTCTCTTAAAATATGCAGAAACAAGATTTGGACGTGCAAACCAAAATTACAATAATACTAGCTTTTAGATTAGTAACTGTATTTTTTTTCTTTAACTGCATTAATCCCTTAAATCATGTAGAAAACAAAAAGGGTGGTTACAAAGCATTCTTACAATAATACTAGCTTTTATAAGCCTATGTATTTAGTTTTACTGATATTTTTATTTCTCTATCCAGCTTCAAGTTACTGTCTAGTGTTCTTTCATTTCACCTTACAAAACTTCCTTGATCATTTCTTACAGGGAAGATCTAGTTGTGACAAATTCTCTCAACCGTTGTTTATCTAAGAATAACTTAATTTCTCCCTCATTTTGAAAGACAGTTTCACTGGATATAAGATTCTTGTTTGCTAGTTTTTTTTTTAGCACTTTAAATATATCTGCCCACTGCCTTCTGGCCTCCAAAATTTCTGATGAGAACTCTGTTGATATTCTTATTGAAGACTCCTTGTATGTGACAAACGTGTTCTTTCTTGCTGTTTTCAAGATGCTCAGTTTGTCTTTGACTTGGAAGTTTGATTATAATGTGTCTCAGTGTGGATTTCTTTGAGTTTATCTTACTCAGCATTTATTGAGTTTCTTGGATGTTTATGGTCATGGCTTTCCACAAATTTGGGATATGTTCAGCCATTATTTCTTCAAATATTCTTTCTGTTTCTCTTTCCTTCTCTCCTCCTTCTGGAATTTCCACGATGCATATGATGGTTCATTTAATGCAGTTCCACAGGTTGCTTAGGTTTTGTTCACTTTTCTCCAATCCTATTACTTTCCATTTCTTAGACTTGATATATTCCATTATTCTATATTTAAGTTTGCTGATTCTTCTTCCTGCTCAAATTTGCTTTTGAAATTTTACTAGTGAATTTTTCATTTCAGTTATTGTACCTCTTATTTCCAGAATTCTGTTTTCTTTTAGATTTCTATTTTTATTTTGTTCATCAATCACTTTCTTGACTTTTTCTATATCTTCCTTTAGTTCTTTGAGCATCCTTATCATTGCTGTTTTAAAATCTTTATCTAGTATACCTGCCATACCAGGCCGTTTCCAGAAACAGTTTGTATTGCTTCCCCACCCTTTGAATGGACCATATTTTTCTGTTTCTTTGTATTTCTCATGACTTTTTATTGAAAACTTAGTATTTGACTCTAATAATATGGAATCTCTGGAAATCAGTATCTCCCCTGTCCTCAGCATTTGCTTAAGTTTGTTTGTTTGTTTATTTATTTACTTATGTATTCATTTTTTGTAAGAGAGAGAGAGAGACAGCATGCACATATGAACAGGTGATGGGTAGAGGGGGAGAGAGAGAATCTTAAGCAGCCTCCATGCCCATTGAGGCTCCATCTCACAACCATGAGATTATGACCTGAGCCAAAATCAAAAGTTGGGTGCTTAACCAACTGAGACACCCAGGTGTTTTTGTTTTGTTTTGTTGTTGTAGCTGTCTATATGTGAAGGCTCATCCTGAGGTGTAAATTTAAGGTCTTCTTGGGTCTTTTCTGAGCATTTCCCTAGGCATGTGCAATCATTTTATAATTTTCCCCACAAATACAATTGGTTTTGAATGTCCTGGTCTTTGATGTCTGGCTCCTAAAGGGAGGAAAAGAGAAAAATACATGGGGGAAAAAGGCACCAGCCCTTTACATCACCTGGAATTCATGTCAACCAAATGGAGAGGGCCTCGACACAATGACAGGAGGTGCAATAACAATGGCCACTCTCCTCTTTGTCTGCGTCTCTGTGATAGGAAGCAGCAATCTGTGATAAGAACCATCAGAGCATACATTCCCAATATTGGGTAGATAGGGCTTTTTTTTTCTTTCATATCTACTCTGGCTTCCACAAGCCACTGGCAAGTTGCTCCAGGGACATGAGCTGCCTCTCATGGTCTAGAGGTGGGTGAAGGATAGAGGCTACTGTGCTAAATGCTGAAACTGACTACAATTAACTTCGACTGACCACCCAAGTGTTCCCCCTGGAAGCTGCAAGTCTTCACTAGACTCTGGCATTCCAAAATCGTGACATGAGACATACTCTGACGTTGCAATTGTCATCTGGGTGGAGAGAAAGATTCCTCCATCTTCTTATTTACCATCTTCCTAGAACCCTCTGAGGCTGGAGGAGTTTTGAGTTTCATGATAGAAAAAGCCTAGACTGTCTTTAAGAGACTGTTGCTAGAAATATAAATGACCAAGTTCTGGTGAGGTTCAGAGGAAAATGAGAAACATGTTATTGGAAACTGGAGGAAAAGTGATCTTTGTTATAAAGTGGCAGAGAAGTTGGCTGAATTGTGTTTTGCTGCTTTGAGAGAATTATAGCTTGCAAGTAATGAACTCAAATATTAAGCTAGGGAGATTTTTAAGCAAAGTGTTAAAAGTGTGACCTGGTTTCTCCTTGCTGCTTATAGTAAAATGTGAGAGAAAAGAAATAAGTTGCAGAAGGAATTGTGAACCAAAAATGAACCAGAATTTGAAGATCTGGAAAATTCTCAGCCTATCCATATTACAAAACATGAGAATGTATGCTATGGAGAGAACGAGAGTGTGACTGGACAACCACTGGGTAAATTATATATGTGACTTGTAGATTCAATCAACCATCTCAGCAGAAATGCTGCCAGCTTGAACTGAAGACAGCAGAGATAGAATGAAATGAAGGAAGATGGTGTCACTTCTGGGATTCTATAGGTCATGTGTGGAAGTATCTTACTGACTTCATTTCCATGATATATCCCCAATCTTTTTGCCTCTCCACCTCCACTGCTATCACTCTAGTCCTATCTACAGTCATCTTTTGCTGGAATGACTTTAGCAGGCTCACAAATATACTTTATGCTTACACCTTGTCTCCCATCCATTCTTAATCCATTCTTTTTTTAAATATTTATTTATTTATTTTGAGAGAGAGAGAGAGCACAAGTGGGGAGGAGCAGAGACGGAGGGAGAGAGAGACTCCCAAACAGGTTTCTCATTGTCAGTGCAGAGCTCAACGCGGGGCTCAATCGCATGAACATGACCTGAGCAGAAACCAAGAGCTGGATGTTCAACCAACAGAGCCACTCAGGTGCCACTTGGTCCATTCTTTATGCAGCAGGCAGGATACTCTTTTATGAATGTGTATCATATCCTATCATATTATATCATATCATTTTCCTGCCTGAAACACCTTGACGTCTTCTCATCACGTGTAGTATAAACCATGGCCTCTAAGGTTATGTGTGTGGATGCCTGTTGACAAAATCTCTTATCATCTCCCCCACTTTGCCTCTGCCTTAGCCACACCAGCTTTTATCATTGTGGTTGTTATTCTTCAAATAAGCCAGGCTTCCTCCTGCCTTAGGGCCTTTGTATTTTCTGTTTCCTCTGCCTGGAGAATGCTTTCCCCAGAAGTTCACATCTAGATTTTTTTCTTCAAAATTAGGTCTTAGTTTAACTATACCCTCTTCAGAGAGGGCTTCCTGGACCATTAAGTATTTTTCATCCTATTTTACAGATGGGAAGAGAAAGATTCAGGAATTTGAACATTATGTCTGAGGCCATGTTGCTAGACAGCGTTGTGGAACTCTGGATGAGAGGCAGGATTCTGGCCCCCTGCCTCCAGGCTTTTTCTACTTAAATACATGGAGTAGAAATACAAGAACTAGTTTCATTCATCCTGAGAAAGGGGGGGTTTACCTACGCCGCTTCTCTTGTCTGTTTCTCTCACTGGGGAAGGCCACCAGACTCTGAGCTAAGCCAGTTGATGCTGTTTGTATTCCTTGTCTACCTATCTTGGTTTGATTATTATATGATGAGCAGCTGGGTCTTGAAAGATTACAACTCAGCTTGGGCAAGTGAGATGCAGAGTGCAGGGGAGCATTCTAAGTGTGAGCCAGATATTAAAAAAAGAAGAAAGAAAAAAACAGCCTCTGAAATGGAGGTGGCCTGTGTCATTCTCACTTTGTCATGAAGGCAGACACAATCCCAAACTCCAAAGGCGGGTTAGACACCACACAATCTGCTGGTCCACCTGAAAATCATCTTTCTCCACAGGGTACTAGCTGGTTTCCTTGTGCTTCTAACATCAAAGCAGAAAATGCTCATGACATGCGCCCCCCCCCCCAACCCCATCACTCAGTCAAGCCTGGTCAATCACTACACTAGTATAGGCTTGAGACTACTGCCTTGCTCCCCCTCCCCCATGCCTCCACCTTCTGATCTCCACCTGTTCTGTAAAATACAATCCAAATCCCATCTCCTTCAGAAAAATTCCCAATGTGTTGGCCTTTAGCTTGGGTTCTGATGTGATCCATTTTCTCACCCTGTTTCCCAGCCCCACTGGCTCCACCATGTGCTCAGGGGCTCTGCTAGAAACTGGCAGATTGTGACAGGTCATGGAAACACACAGGCACCAGAAGATAAACAGGCAAAGCTGTGGGGATGTTGTCCACAGGGTTAGAGTGCACAAGTAGCAGAGCATTCCTCCACTGGAGGGAAGATCTCTGGCCCTGAGAAGGGGATGCAACTGTGGAGCCTGCCTCCTTTGATGTCCTAAATCCTACTTCAGCTCAGGGCTTGTCAGAAACAGGATAGCTGCGGATGGGTTTTATCCAGCACTTTCCTCCCTTCCCGAATCGTGAGTCACTGGTCTAGAATCAGCAGCCAGAAATGATAGAGTTGTTCAATATCATGGATTCAGGGGCCCTGATCTCTGCAATCATTTTCTGGCACATCTTCTGGCTCATTTCTGGCCTCACTGAACTGAAGGAAAAAGAAAGGCCCTTCGAAGCACGGGTGAGGCCAGCACTGCTCTGCCTGACTACTCTGGGATACCTCCAAGGGGCATGGCCCCAGTGCCAAGACTACCAAGTACATCCAAGACACTTGCTCCCATGAAGGAATTCACTCATACATCCACTCATTCATTCATTCATTTCTTTTTCATTCTTTTTTTAAGGGCCTGATGAGGGCTTGGCACTGATATGGGGATAAGCAAAAAACAGATTGTCTTCATGCTGTTGTGGGACCTATTGATCAGTGGAGGAGATAGACAGTGATGAAATAATCACACTAACCAGTGTTTTATCAGGAATTGGAAAATCCCTGTGAAGGACAAGATATGGTCCTCTAACAGTACACTAACAAAGGACACTTGCTGGGAGGAATGAGGGAATTTGGAGGCTTTTCGTAGGCACTGAGGCTCAAGCTGACCACTGGAGTTAAGAGGGGCTGAGTGGGATAAGGGATGGGGGAGAATGTAAGTGAAGAAGAGTAAGGTATGTGCAAAAGGCCCTGAGGTTGGAAAGAATTGGCACTTTCCAGGAACTAAAGGAAGACTGTTGTGGCTGAAACAGAGGAGAGGAGAGATGGAACAGCGGGGTCTGACTCTCTAAGACCTATAAATGGTGATTTCCTGGAGGCTGGGGTTGCATCCTGGACAGCAGACCAGGGACCTCCTATACAACCACAATCTCCATCATGGCACATGAATACCCAGCAGTGGTCATTCTTGACTTACAACATCAACCCCAGCGCTGGTACAGTGCAGGAATTAGTGATTGATTATTAGATGGAAACCTACCTCACTCACATGGGCTTGAAAGAATGAGCACAGAACAGATCACTTCTGAGTAGAGTTAGATCTTGATGAGACACCTTGTTTCATATATGTTGCTTCCTCAACAAGATGGTACATTGAGGTCTGGGATTTTTCCATCCTCTACCAAAGGCCTAGAGGTGTGCTGGGCATATAGTAAGTACTTAGATGATAGCCTCGTAGACTGACAGTCTCCCTCCCCTGGTTCTTGCCGCTCACTGTATAGACTAGGTGATAACTTCAGTCTGTGTGTGTGGCAGGCACCTGAATGCATCAGAAGATCCAGAAGGCCTGGATCTAGAAGTCTAGAGCAGTTCCCCTGCACCTACCCAGCACCTTCCAGCTGCCCCCATGGACTTCCGCTGTACCCTTAATTCAGCTGTCCATGTTGTGTATTCTTTTGGGGGGCAGTGTTTCTCCCCAGCAGGCTCAGGAACCTCAACTATTCTGCACAGCATCTCAGCTGCTTTAGGGGTCCCAAAGTAAAGCATGAATCCTGCCCTCTATTAGTTTCACTCTGTTTTCTCTGTACTGTAATACTTCTCATGTAAGTTACGTGAAAGTCACCATGGACTCCTCCTTTTCCTTACTCAATTCCATATCCACTCCATCGACAAATTCTGCCAGTTCTTCCTCCAAAATACATTGTGGATTTGTCCCCTTCTGTCCATCCTCAAAGCCATTGGGTGGACTGCAGCAAATCCTCCTCCTTGTGTTCCAGGCTGTAGCCCCAGCTCAAATCCATTCTCAACACACGGACAGAGAGATTGTTGAAGCATGGAAAGCAGGTAATATCAGTTCCTGGCTTAAAACTTTGATAGCTCCCCATTGCATTTAGGATAATCTCTAAATTACTGCCGCCGCCCCAGGTTCTATCCTTGATTTACACCATCCCCCTCTAACCTCCATACGCTTCAACCATGTGGGCCATTGGAAAGCTTGCCTTACCCTTTTCATTCCTTCCTCCCTCCCTCCACTTCTTCCTCTTCCTCCCTTCCTCCCTCCCTTCCTTCCTTCTTTCCTTCATTCTTCCCTCCCTCCCTTCCTTACTTTCTCCCTTCCTTCCTTCCTTCCTCTTTTTCTTTATCTTTCTTCCTCTTTCTCTCTCCATCCCTTCCTTTCTCTCACTTTTCATTGTTAACACTTAACATGAGATCTACCCTCTTAACAAACCTTTAAGCCCACCATCCCATATTGTTAACTATAGGCACAAGGTTTTATGGTAGATCTCTAGAACTCACCCATCTTTCATAAACTGAAACTTTATACCTTTTCTTGTCTCATGACTTTCACCCATGCAATTTCCCTTTCTACAATAGTTTTCCCTTCAGTCTTACCCTGGTGATCCTTATGCATCCTTTAGATCTTGGCTTATGTGGCATTTCTTTTTTCTTGTTTCTTAAGAGGGAGAGAGAGAGAGAGAGAGAGAGAAAAATGCGCAAGTGGGGGAGGGGCTGAGAGGGAGAGAGGAAGAGAGAATCCTAAGCAGGATCCACATCAACAGCACAGAGCCCAATGTGGGGCTCGAACTCGTGAACTGTGAGATCATGACCAAAGCTGAAACCAAGAGTCAGAGGCTTAACTGACTAAGCCACCCAGGCACCCCAGCATTTATTTAGAAAGCCTTTCATTGACCTCCACCCACCCAATCCCCTGGCTTGTCCTGCACAGCCCTGACCACAAGATGTGAGATATATTCATTTCCATTTTTTACTTTCTGCTTCCCCTACTAGGCTCCAAGCCACATGAAAGCTTGCTTTGTTCACCTTAGCACTGTGCTCAGCACATGGCGAACGCTTGATACATATTTGGGTTTTTTTAATATATTTTAATTTTTTAAGGTTATTTACTTATTTATTTTGAGAGTGAGGGAGCATGAGTAGGGGAGGGGAAGAGAAAGAGAATCAGGAGCAGACTCTGCACTGTCAGTGTGGAACCTGATGTGGGGCTCGATATCATGAATTGTGAGATCATGACCTTAGCTGAAATCAAGAGTCTACCACTCAACTGACCGAGCCACACAGGTGGCCCAATACATATTTGTTGAATGAACCATTCTTTCAACCAATAACTCATGAATCCCATGCCTGGATGTATTTGCACCCTCTGCCTCTGGTGGTTTTTTTCTTCACAGGGCATGTGCACAGCCACCCCTTTTATTCCCACACTTACCTGTGTTCTTTCCCGTGTCCCCGATGAGCCGTATCTCTCTAAAAACAAGATAACTTCTTCTGATAAATGTTTCTCAAGAGACTAGTGTGCAAAATAAAACCACGCTGAGGGGAAAGTACACAGGCTGGGAGGACCGGGCTCCTGCTTATCAGCTTGACAACTCGTTTTCTCTTTCAGAGCCTTGTTTTTCCCACTTATCAATAAAAATGTTTTCATTTTTAATCAATTTATTCATTCTTGAAAAAGCTATTGCATGCACACGATTTAAAAAGGAACAAAAGTGTAAGAGCATAAAAAGTAAATCCACCTCCCAGAATAAATAGTAACCTCACATCGAGTGGTAAGCTGGCAGAAAATTAGGGTCTTTTGAATATTTATTAAATTTTCACAAGTAACACGAATTTATTATAGAAAATATAGACATGTAATAATAGATTAAAACCGCCTAGGAGGGTGCCTAGGTGGCTCAGTCAGTTAAGTGTCTGACTCTTGATTTTGGCTCTGGTCACAATCTCATAGTTTGTGGGTTCTGGAATCAAGCCCCACGTTGGGCTCCATGCTGACAGCATGGAGCATGCTTGGGATTCTCTCTCTCGGCTCTTCCTCCACTTGTATGCACTTCTCTCTCAAAATAAATAAATAAACTTTATAAAAACACCTAGGAATGCCACTATTAAAAATTTCATGTATAGTTCTCAAGAATTTTTAGTATATTTTTATTTTTCAGGAAAGGTTTCTAAAATATTTATTGAGCATATGTAATATACCAAATCTTGCAGTAGCTGGTTTCATACACATGATTTCACTTAATCCTCATTAAATACTGAAGACAACTTGCTGCTGCCTACTCCTGTGTTATCAACGGAGTGAACCCCAGCCCAGGGATACTCAGTCATCTAAGGATAGCAAGGGGCTGTGCCAGGATGCACACAGCTGTGCTCCATTTCAGATCCACCTGTTTCCTAAGCTGTTCCTTAGATCCTCTGGGGATCCTTCTGGCCCCAGCTGTGTCCTAATGCTGCTCTCCCCTAATTTGTGAGCAGCAGAGAGAGTGGAAGGAATCACCTGGGGGAGTGGTCTCCCTTCCGTTGTGGTCTGTGTGTGTTGGGTTGGGAGCAATGTGTACAGCCAGTGTCTCATTTGGGGGAACCGCCTCCTATTCGGGCGGAGGGTATACAGTGCTTAATCACTTTCCTGGGGTCAGGACTTGGGCACTTAGCACAGTAGCCAAGCTCACACCCCAGGCTGTGCATTAAGATTTAATGGGCCTTCCTTATTTACACCTAAATGAGCTTTTTAATGGTTTAATTAGCTAAATATATCAGTTTGCTTCTTTAAACCTTGCCTCTCCAAGATAGCACTTTTTAGCCACTGTTTAATAAAAGATGAACACCTTCATTTCTCCCACCTAAGAAGGACTGTGGCTGCCTCCACCTTATTCGGTCAGTCCTGGGGGTACCTTGGAGAAGTCAAAATCAGAAAGTCAATCAATGACGATTTACCAACCTGGCCAATGAGAGCACTGTTATCTGGACTTTTTTGCTATCAGCTTCTCTATGCTCCTTTGAATCCAAATCAAATGGCTAAAATGAAAGCCGTACAGATGAAACCAGGGTTCATGAGGGGCTTTTTCTCTAATTTGGAAAATCCTGTAGAAATTCAGACTGAGGATAAGCACAGAGAGGATTAGCCTTGTCATTCAGAACTGCCTGTAAGCGCCCTACTCAGGCGCTAGGAGCACAGTGCTCTGTGCAGTGTACCTGAAATATCTTTTTATTTTCTGAACATATCCAGAATTTTAGGGAAGTTTTGATTTTAATGTCATTAGGCATTGCAATACATTATTCCTATGTTACAATATTGGAAAAAGAAAATTGCCATAGTTTAGTCTAAGACAAAAGTTTCCTGCAAATTCTGTTAACTAATCAAATCAATGCTTTCCTTTGTTACATTACGACCCTTGTCCACAGGGTTACTTGATTTGTAAATGTTTGCAGTGATGTTATAGAACATATTTTACATCTTGTATCTTTACTTATTATGCCAAATTCTAAAATGTTTGTAATGAACCTTTTTTTTTCTTTCTTATCCCTCCTCCTCTTGCCTCCTTTCCCCAAGCCTCCCTCCCCTCCATGAGGGAGGTAATCAGTGCTAACTGCCCAGAGTCTGTGCTTTCAGGTTTTTCTCCAAGACTGAACAGATAATTACAGATAAACTCTTAGGTGAGATTTTTCATTTTTGTATTTTTCCCCCAAGTGGGACTTTACCATCCAGATTTCTCTGCAGTTTGCTTTTCCCTCCACTTAATACATTGTGGACAATAGCTATGGTTGTAACGTTAGTGTTCAGTTGTTTGTCTTTCTACATTTAAATTGTCAGTCTGCCTGGAGTTTCTTGTGGTAAATAGTGTCAGACAGAAGTCTCATTTTGCTTTCTTCCAGGCATATAGTCAATCATGCCAGCTGCCTTTTTTAATCAGAACATTCCAATCATTCAGCTGCTTAAACCTGCTCGGGTATTTCTAAACATAGTGCT
Organism: Paguma larvata; assembly: GCA_030068075.1. NCBI lineage: Eukaryota > Metazoa > Chordata > Mammalia > Carnivora > Viverridae > Paguma > Paguma larvata. The sequence continues at coordinate 27,239,033 of CM057841.1, read as the reverse complement.
TCAGTTAGACCCTGTGGAGCCAGGAGAGTGCTCCAGTCCCAAACCGTCAGAGGGCATCTGGTTTGGCATGGGCATCTTGCAGATGACCACACTGAAGCAGAGAAGCCGACGGAGTGGAGAGGTCAGAGTGGTGTCATAGGAAAGCCCTGGACTTGGGGTCAGCCAGACCTGACCATAAATTCCAGTTCTGATGCTTCTTAGCTCTGGGACTTCGGGCAAATTACTTAAGCTCCTGGAGACCCAATTTTCTCACCTGAGAGATAAATATTCTAATACCTACCTCATATAAAGACCGAAGGAGACATCTACACACTGCCTGACACACAGTCGGCTCTCAATAAATGACCATAATTTTTAGAGCAGCCCCAGGACATACTCCAGCTATTTTGATTTTTAGTCTAGTTGTCTTTCCATTGGACCGATGTTCTCCAAAATGTCATACAAGTGATTCCAGGAGACACAGAGATGGGTATTTTTATTTTCATGCAATTTATTTAATGCAGTTGTTAGACAGTGACCTTCTGTTGATGGTGAATGATACTGTCTTTTCATTTACGGGGGCATTATAAAGTTCATTTTCAAAAACAAATACATTTAGGGTCAAAAGACTGTTGATTTCCAAAAATTATTAAGTACATAATAATAAAGATGGTATAGGAATATGGCAAATATTGTGCAGATGGGTTGTAAATGCTGAGCTTTTGCATATAGTACATCTTCACGCCATTTTTCCTGTGTGATAGGGCAGTGCCTTCTCTGGAGTGGGGGGTCCAGTCTCAGCTGTAGCTAAGCACACCAGTACCTCCTGTCTGCTGCTTCTCCATGGGGTCCACCCTGTTCATTCTCACAAAATAACACACCTCCAATGGCTTTTATTCTCACTGTTGAAAAGGAACACAAAGAGTTCTCAGCTCCACTAGCTCTTGTTGTGTGTGTGTGTGTGTGTGTGTGTGTGTGTGTGTGTCCCCTGAGTAAGCCAGAAGCTCCCAGAGGGCAGAGACCAGCCTCTTGCCCATCTTTGTAGAGAGCTGGGCACACAGTTGATTTCAGTCTATGCTTACTGGACCAACTGAGGGCTTCTTCCCTTCAAGTATTCTTTGGCTGTTTTGGGGAAAACTTAGTGTTTTATAGACTTCTATCAACATTTATAGAGTATTTACAATGGGAATGATAGAAACGTGGCATACACGATTTTGCCTTCCTTCCATCACTACCCCATAGCCACGGCAGACATCACAAATTGATGACAGAACTTTTCTGACTGGGGCAGCCTCAGAACCCTTTCTAAAGCCTCTTTGAATTAGTGGAGCTGACATGTGAGATGAAACCTTTTGGCCATCCCTGACCTACAGCGTGGACCACAGTATAGTTTTTGACTTTGCCTAACTGTCTCCTTGCATGGCCTTCCCCTTCTCACATGAAGGAGGGTGTGTTCAGTCTGGGACAGGAGGGCTTCTTGGAGAGGAGGCAGAGATGCAAACCCGTCTGCCAGACTGTTTGTTTTCTCCCCATTTCATCACTCCATGGGAGTCCAAAAGTGCCTCTGCCTGAGTATGGTCACAGCAGGGGAAGAGGTGGTCCATCTTGCTTGCTAGGACATTTCCCCTACAGTACAGTGTGTAAGCTGTAGGCTGTGTCAGCAAAACCTGCTGGACTGTCAGATAACGAATGGCAAATGGTGAGGTATGAGCCCAAGAGCACTGGAAACCCTATAGTGACGGTTGTGTGGCAATGTAACAATTTGCTTACTCTGGGGTGGTGGTGGGGTAGGGAGGAATCAGTATTCATGGGGAGAAGCCTCAGTTCTATTCAATTTTGTTTAGTTCAAGAGACATTCACTCAGAATGTGCAGGGCGCTGGGGGGAACCATGCATTCATTCTATAAAACTCTACACCAAGCACCTACTGTGTGCCAAATAGTGTGTTAGTCACTCGTGATATAGAAGGGACAGAGGAGCCATGACCCAACTCATATAGGACTTACATTCTGTTGGTAAAAATACATGATACATATTGCAGCAGGCCAGATAGGTGAGGTTATGTCTCAACAACAAACCAAAGATCTCAGTGACTTAACATGACAGAAGTTTATTTCTTGCTCACTCAAGTTTACTGCAGATCCAGGTGACCCTTGGGGACAGCTGTCCCCCGTGTGTTGGTTGGTCTGATATTGTGGCATCTCCATGTCAATACATGCTCCCTGGTGGCCGTGTCAGAGCAGAGAGAATTAGGCTTGACCTCTTAACTGCTGTCACTCAGAAGTGACACGTGTCACTTCCACTTATGTTTTCTTGGCAAAAGTAAGTCACATAAACATTCCTAACCATTGGGAGCTGGGAAATCCTATCCTCCCATGTTTTAAGATGATGGAGGACCAGAAATACTGGTAAGCAGCAGTGGTGTCTACCACAAATGTGTATTCACAGGCTGGGATGAACCTATAAAGGAAAAGAACAACATTCCATGACACAGTGTGTATTAGCCAGCTCAGGCTTTCATAACAGAATACCACAAGCAGGGTGGCTCATATCACACACATTTTTCTCACAGTTCTTGAGGCTGGAAGTCCAAGATCAAGGTGTTAGAAGGCTTGATTTCTTCTAAGGTTTCTCTCCATGACTAGTCTCACTGTTTCTTCACATTATTTGTTTTTGGTTTTATTGTTTTCTCTGCATATGCATCTCTGGTGTTTCTGGTCTTATAAGCATGCCAGATTGGATTAGGGTCCAGGCTAAAGGCCTCATTTTAACTTAGCCACCTCTTTAAAGGCCCTGTCTTCAGGCACCCTCCTACACTGTTGGTGGGAAAGCAAACTAGTGCAGCCACTCTGGAAAACGGTGTGGAGGTTCCTCAAAAAAATGCAAATAGAGCTACCCTATGACCCAGCAATAGCACTGCTAAGAATCTACCCAAGAGGCAAAGGAGTGCTGATGCATAGGGGCACGTGTGCCCCAATGTTCATAGCAGCACTTTCGACAATAGCCAAATCATGGAAAGAGACCAAGTGTCCATCAACTGACGAATGGATAAAGAAGATGTGGCACATATATACAATGGAATACTACGTGGCAATGAGGAAGAATGAAATCTGGCCATGCATAGCAATGTGGATGGAGCTGGAGGGTATTATGCTAAGTGAAATAAGTCAGGCAGAGAAAGACAAATACCATATGTTTCCACGCATAGGTGGAATTTGAGAGACTTAGCAGAAAACCATGGGGGAGGGGAAGAGGGGAAAGAAAAAAAGACACAGAGAGGGAAGGAGACAAAACATTAGAGACTCTTAAAGACTAAGAACAAACTGAGGGGTGAGGAGGGTGTGGGAGGGAGGAGGGTGGGTGATGGGCACAGAGGATGGCACTTGTTGGGATGAGCACTGGGTATTGTATGAAAACCAATTTGATAATAAATTATTAAAAAAAAAAGTCCCTGTCTTCAAATACAGCCACATTCTGAGATACTGGTGGTCAGGGATTCCACATACAAAATTTGAAGAGACACAATTCAGCACATACCATAGTGTACCCAAGGAACTGAATCTTGATGAGAAGCTTGCAAAGTGAGGTATGATGGAGGATGAGCAGGAGTTGGTGAAATGAAGAGTAGGAAAAATGTAATTAGGGAAAAGGAACGGTAAGTGCAAAGGTCCTGTGACCTGGAGCCTATGCTAGGAGACCTCACAGTCTAAAGGGGAAGATGATCCTAGGATAAGACTATTTTACTCCCTAGGTGTATGAGTATGGGGTGGAGAGGGTGGTGCTGAAGGTCAGGCAGGAGGCCTGGGTTGGTAGAGAAGGTACTTGAGCTGGATCTTGAAGAAAAAGTGAGCTTACCTGGTGAGACAGCTGAAGTAGAACCTTCCCTGTCAGAGGGATTGTCAACAAGGGGGGAATGGCCTGAAAATTTTAATCTCCACAGCAGGTGGGGGTTCCCTGGAGGGAAAATTACAGAGTGAGAGGAGAGCCTATAAGGCTGCAGGTGTGAGGAACCATCCCCCCTTCCCCCCGATGCTGAGGATTTGTTATGGACGGTGGATGCCCACCATAGGCTATACCACATTCTCTGACTTCCCTCCAGGAGCTGTGGTACCTACCCAGCATGGGGGCACAGTGGAGTGAAAGCCTCAAGGAGGAGGGAGAGCTGAGGAGAGGAAATTAATGGTAGTGGGAAGTGGGTGAAGGACAAGGGAGTTGTTCGTTTGGACTGGGCAATGGCTAAGAGTACATGTCAACCAGGAAGGATGGGGGGCTCCCTGTGGGTACACAGTGTGAGCAGGTGGGATTCTTCGAATGTGGCCCCCTTGAATGCAGCACCTGTCAGGGAGACCCCTGTCAGGGGATCACAGTATTTTCCTGAGAGCCAGGCTCAGCCAGAGCGAAGCCAAACTTAGGTCGGTGGTCCTGGGCCCCAAAAGGGAATTAAGAGGAAAGATTATCAGACATTTCCTCCTTCTCAGTCTGCTCTGAGACAGAGCTAGCATACAGTTCAACTCTTGGATATTTGTGAAATTTCCTTCTTTAAGGCTTCTTCCATCCAGTGTACATTTCTCCTATTTTGGGGCCAGGACCAGGGCTAACATATATTGTGGATTTACTATCTTCCAGAAATTATTTTAAATGTGTTGCATATATGGGGCACCTGGGTGGCTCAGTCGGTTGAGCGTCCGACTTCGGCTCAGGTCATGATCTCGCGGTCTGTGAGTTCGAGCCCCGCGTCGGGCTCTGTGCTGACAGCTCAGAGCCTGGAGCCTGCCTCACATTCTGTGTCTCCCTCTCTCTCTGCCCCTCCCCCACTCATGCTCTGTCTCTCTCTGTCTCAAAAATAAAAAATTAAAAACATTAAAAAAAAATTTAAATGTGTTGCATATATTAACTCATTTACTCCTGGCGGAAACCCCAAGAATGTAGAGATTCTCATTCTCTTTATATATATTTTACATTTAATGAACGTTAGGCACAGAGAGGTTAAGTAACTTGCTCAGGAACACCCAGCTAGCAAGGGAGGGCTGAGGTTTGAGCCTACACGGTCTGGCTCTAGATTCTCCGGAGCTATGCTGGAGCTGCAGTCTTTTGCTGGAGTTAAGGATGAGTTTGGCCTGGCAGTTGTTGAGGGTTCAAAGAAGCCCAGACAATGCATTGTTCTGTCTCCTGCTGCTTCAGAGTCAGCAAAGGACTCATTGTCTGCTGTGCTGTGACACGTTGAGGCTTCTTCCTGCAAATGCTGCATTGCTTCTTTGCTGAGATGAAAATGAGTTAACATTCTGGTATTCAGTTCAGTGTGTGTGTGTGTGTGTGTGTGTGTGTGTGTGTGTGTTTCCCTGCACCACTGAGAAATTCTCCAATACCAGCTAGATATCCTACCATTCAACTCAATTCTGATGCTACCTACCCAGAGATGGCATCAGGTTCGCTAGGTTGAAGGCTCAGTCCCACAAGACTGCCCTCTGCTTCAAATGGCAGTTGCGAGTCCAGGCCGTCACCTGTGCTTCTAACCAACTGGCTATAAATCAGAGGTGCCACAAAACACCGAGTTGAGGAGGGGGCCAACATGGCAGAGGAGTAGGAGGACACAGTATTTCTCTTGTCTTTTAAACTGAGAACGACTGAAACCAAAAATCTCTCAACTCCAACAATCCGGAAGGAAAGGTGTTGCAGTCTACAAGGAACGGAAAGCGAAACCAGAAAATGCCCCAGAAACCGTGAGTTTAATCTGGGATGGATAAAACGAGCTCAGGCAGCTGAGCTAAGGAGAGGGTAAGCCATATTCGGAGACAGCTGGGAAAGTGCCCATCAGGGGACATCCAAACGAGAGGGCCAGAGACGGTAAGACCACTACCATCCAGCCCCTAAATGCAGGGCTTTTGAAGAGAAGTTTGGTGGCAAACAGCAGCACTCCCCTTGCACCTCCCGGACGTGCCGCTGGGACTGCGCCACAGGGACTGCCAGCGGGGACCCAGTCAGCCTGAGGCGCCAGAGCACTTCTAACACCAGCTCAATTACAGCCAAATCGGGTGTAGCAGGTGGGCGCACCACCGCCCAGTAAACCACACTACGCCGGCACCTGTGGTAGAGTGAGGACAGAAATAAAGGGGTGAATAGAGACTCCAGGACTGGTGGCGAGGGACTGGAGGGATGCCATTGTTGTCTCACAAGCCAGGAAGTCACCCCAAAAGTCATCTCTGAGGCAGTGGAGGCGGGACCCGCCTACACCAAACCACACCCCCTCCTCACAGGAGTGACACCTTTCAGTGGGAGCTACAGAGGCCAAGGTCAGACCGCTGCCTGGAGTAACTCCAGGTCATTTCTTCTTTTTTAATTATATGCTCCCCATTCTCCTTCTTACTGATCCCCACCCCTGAGCTGGCTATCCAGGGTACTGGCTGGCTGAAACATTCTTTTAACCCACTCTCTCAAGGCATGTTCTACACCTCCTTCTGTACTTCCCTATCTCTCTCTCTCTGGAATAACCAGGCCACATAAGTTCATCTGGGCAACATCTATCTTCATTCCTTTTTGCTTGCACCCATTCTTATTCTGATTTCTCTCAGTCTGGATTAAGCCCTTTAGTGACTCTACCTGGGCAAAGTCCATTTCCTTATTCTCCCTGCACCTGTCACTATTCTCTCTGTCTATGCTCTGCCACCAGCACACTACATACCCTGTCCTTAACGTGTAGCTGCTACTTCAGGACATTGCCCTCAGAGAGTCATTTGTTATCCTTTTTTCTGTTGTGAACTGCTTGTCTGTATCATTTGTCAGTACGTTTGAGTATTTCTGTTTTCTGTTTGTCTGTCAGTCTGTTTTCCTTTCCAGGACAACTTCAAGAAAAAATCCAAAACACACCTAGCCAAAATGACGAAACGGAAGAATTCTCCTCAAAGGAATCTACAGGAAGTAGTGACAGCTCAAGAATTGATGAAAACAGATAAGCAACATAACAGAACATGAGTATAGAATGATAATCATAAAACTAATCTCCGGGCTTGAATAAAGCATAGATGAATGCAAAGGGTCCTGCGCGGCAGAGTTCAAGGACCTTAAAAACAGTCAGGAAGAATTAAAAAAGGCTTTGGATGAAGTACAAAGCAAATTGGAAGCAGTCACAGTGCAAATTGAAGAGGCAGAAGAGAGAGTAAGTGAATTAGAAGATAAAATGATGGAAAAAGAGGAAGCAGAGAAAAAGAGAGAGAAGCTGATCCAGGCACAGGAAAGGAGAATTCGAGAGCTGAGCGATGCACTCAAACGAAACAATATCCGTATCATAGGAATTCCAGAGGAAGAAGAGAGAGAGAAAGGAGTTGAAGGGGTACTTGAACAAATCATTGCTGAGAACTTCCCCCTACATGAGGAAGGAAACGGGCATGGAAATCCAAGAGACATGGAGAACTCCCCTCAGACAGAACTTGAAAAGACCTTCAGCACGACACATCATAGTGAAACTGGCAAAATATAAAGACAGGAAGAGAATCCTGAAAGCAGCTAGGGACAAAAGGACCTTAACATACAAAGGCAGACACATAAGGGTTGTAGCAGAGACTTATCTACAGAAATTTGGCAAGCCAGAAAGGAATGGCAGGATATCTTCAATGTGATGAGCAGGAAGGATATGTAGCCAAGAATCCTGTATCCGGCTAGCCTGTCATTCAGAATAGAAGGAGAGATCAAGGTTTCCCCCAAAAACAAAAACTGAAGGAATTCATCACAAGTAAGCCAACACTACAAGAGATCCTGAGGGGAACTCTATGAGGGAAAGGTTGCAAAGAACACAAACTACCAGAGACAGCCTTATAAACATGAAACCTACAGATAATACAGTGACTATAAGCCCATATTTTTCAATATTAACACTGTAAATGGACTAAATGCACCAATCAAAAGACACAGGGTAACAGAATGGATTAAAAAACAAGACCCATCTATTTTCTGTCTTCAAGAAACTCATCTTAAACCTGAGGACACCTTCAGATGGAAAGTGAGGAGATGGAGAACTATCTACCACGCTGCTGGAAGTCAGAAGAAAGCTGGAGTAGCCACACTTATATCAGACAAACTAGACTTTAAAATGAACAATGTAATAAGAGATGAAGAAGGACATTATATAATAATCATGGGGACCATCCAGCAGGAAGAGCTAACAATTATAAATATCTACACGCTGAATTTGGGGGCACCTAAATTTTTTAAAAAAACTAATTACAAATATAAGCAACCTTATCAATAAAAATGTCCTAACAGTAGGGGACCATATGACTCCACTCTCAGCATTGGATAGATCCACAAAACAGAAAATCATCACAGAAACAATAGCCCTGAATGACACATTAGAACAGATGCAGCTAACAGACATCTTCAGGGTCCTTCATCCAGAAGCAAAGGAATTTACATTCTTCTCAACTACACATGGTACATTTTCCAAGATAGACCATATTCTGGGGCACAGGGAAGCTCTGAATAAAAAAAGAATTAAATAAAAAAAGAATTAAATAAAAAAAGAATTGAGATCATACCATGCACACTGTCAGACTGCAATGCTTTGAAACTTGAAATCAACCACAGGAAAAAGTCTGGAAAACCCCCCACAAACATGGAGGCTAAGGAATAACCTACTAAAAGATGAGTGGGTCAACCAAGCAATCAGAGAAGAAATTAAAAAATACATGGAAACAAATGAAAATGAAAATACAACAATCCAAACGCTCTGGGATGCGGCAAAGGCAGTCCTGAGTGGGAAATATATTGCAATCCAGGCCCACCTCAAGAAACAAGAAAAATCAGTAACATAAATTCTAACAGCACGCCTAAAAGAACTAGAAGCAGAACATCTAAGACAACCCAAACCCAGCAGAAAGAGAGAAATAACAAAGATCAGGGCACAAATTAATCATATGGAAATAGAAAAAGTAGTGGAACAGATCAATGAAACCAAGAGTTGGTTCTTTGAAAAAATAAACAAAATAGGCAAACCTCTAGCTAGGCTTCTCAAAAAGAAAAGAGAGAGAACTCAAATAGATAAAATCGTGAATGAAAAGGGAGTAATTACAACCAATCCCTCAGAAATACAAGCAATCATCAGAGAATACTATGAAAAATTACAGGCCACCAATCTCGGCAACCTGGAAGAAATGGACAAACTCCTAAATAGCCACACGCTACCAAAACTCAAATGGGAAGAAATAGAAAATTTGAACAGACCCATAACTAGTAAAGAAATAGAATCAGTTATTAAAAATGTCCCATCAAATAAAAGCCTTGGACCAAATGGCTTCCCTGTGAAATTTTACCAGACATTTAAAACAGAGTTAATTCCTATCCTCCTCAAGCTGTTCCAAAAAATTGAAATGGAAGGAAAACTCCCGGACTCATTCTATGAAGCCAGCATCACATTGATTCCCAAACCAGATAGAGACCCAGCAAAGAAAGAGAATTACAGGCCAATATCCCTGATGAATATGGATGCAAAAATTCTCAACAAGATACTAGCAAATTGAATCCAACAGCAGATAAAAAGAATTATTCACGATGATCAAGTAGGATTCATCCCTGGGTTGCAGGGCTGGTTCAATATTCGCAAATCAATCAACGTGATACATCACATCAACAAAAGAAAAGATAAGAACCATATGATCCTGTCAATAGATGCAGAAAAAGCATTTGACAAAAGACAGCACCCTTTCCTAATAAAAACTCTCGAGAAACTCGGGGTATAAGGAACATACTTAAACATCATAAAAGCCATCTATGAAAAGCCCACAGCTAATATCATCCTCAATGGGGAAAAATTGAGGGGCCTTCCCCCTAAGATCAGGAACAAAACAGGGGTGTCCACTCTTGCCACTCCTATTTAACATAGTGTTGGAAGTCCTACCATCAGCAATATAACAACAAAACAAAATAAAAGGCATCAAGATTGGCAAGGAGGAAGTCAAACTTTCACTTTTTGCAGATGACACGATACTTTACATGGAAAACCTTACAGAATCCACCAAAAGCCTACTAGAATTGATCCATGAATTCAGCAAAGTTGCAGGGTACAAAATCAACATACAGAAATCGGTGGCATTTCTATACACCAACAATGAAGCAGCAGAAAGAGAAATAAAGAAGCTAATCCCTTTCACAATTGCACCAAAAACCATAAAATACTTAGGAATAAACCTAACTAAAGATGTGAAAGACCTCTACGCTGAAAACTATAAAAACCTTATGAAGGAAATTGAGGAAGACACAAGGAAATGGAAAAACATCCCATGCTCATGGATTGGAAGAATAAATATCGCCAAAATGGCAATACTACCCCAAGCAATCTACACATTTCAATGCAATCCCAGTCAAAATTGCACCAGCATTCTTCTCAAAGCTAGAGCAAACAATCCTAAAATTTGTATGGAACCACAAAAGACTCCGAATAGCCAAAGTAATACTGAAGAATAAAACCAAGGTGGGAGGCATCACAATCCCAGACTTTAACCTCTACTACAAAGCGGTGGTCATCAAGACTGTATGGTATTGGCACAAAAACAGACACATAGACCAATGGAATAGAATAGAAAACTCAGAAATGGACCCGCAGTTATATGGCCAACTAATCTTTGACAAAGCAGGAAAGAGTATCCAATGGAAAAAAGACAGCCTCTTTAATAAATGGTTCTGGGAGAACTCGACAGCAACATGCAAAAGAATGAAACTAGACCACTTCCTTACACCACTCACAATATAAATGGATAAAAGATCTGAATGTGAGATAGGAAACCATCAAAATCCTAGAGGAGAAAGCAGGAAAAAGCCTCTTTGACCTAAGACGCACCAATTTCTTACTCGACACATCTCCAAAGGCAAGGGAATTAAAAGCAAAGATGAACTACTGGGACCTCATCAAGATAAAAAGCTTCTGCAGGGCAAAAGAAACAACCAACAAAACTGAAAGGCACCAATGGAATGGGAAAAGATAATTGCAAAATACATATGGGATAAAGGACTAGTATCTAAAATCTACAAAGAACTTACCAAACTCCACACCCGAAAAACAAATAATCCAGTGAAGAAATGGGTGGAAGATATGAATAGACACTTCTCCAAAGAAGATATCCAAATGACAAACAGACACATGAAACGATGTTCAATGTCACTCAGCATCAGGGAAATACAAATCAAAACCACACTGAGATACCACCTCACACTAGTCAGAGTGGCTAAAATGAACAAATCAGGAAACTATAGATACTGGCAATGTGGAGAAACAGGGACCCTCTTGCACTGTTGGTGGGAATGCAAACTGGTACAGACACTTTGGAGAACTGTGTGGAGGTTCCTCAAAAAAATGAAAATAGAGCTACCCTATGACCCAGCAATGGCACTGCTAAGAACACAGGAGTGCTGATGCATAGGGGCAGGTGTACCCCGATGTTCATAGCAGCACTTTTGACAATAGCCAAATCATGGAAAGAGACTAAGTGTCCATCAACTGATGAATGGATAAAAAAGATGTGGTATATATACACAATGGAATACTACGCAGCAATGAGAAAGAATGAAATCTGGCCATGTGTGGCAACATGGATGGAACTGGAGGATATTATGCTGAGTGAAATAAGTCAGGCAGAGAAAGACAGATGCCATATGTTCCCACGCATAGGTAGGCTTTAGGAGACCTAACAGAAAGCCAGAGGGGAGGGGAAGAAGGGAAGGAAAGGAAAAAAAAGCCACAGAGAGGAAGGATGACATAACATAAGAGACTCTCAAAGACTCAAAACAAACTGAGGGAAGAGGGGGGTGTGGGAGGGGGGAGAGTGGATGACGGGCATTGAGGAGGGCACTTGTTGGGATGAGCACTGGGTTTTGTATAGAAACCAAATTGACAATAAATTAAAAAAAAAATTCAGAGGTGCCACGACCCCCTCCTTGGGTTACATTAATTTACTAGAGAAGCTCACAGAACTCAGAGGAATTTTCTACTTAGTCAGTTACGAGTTTGTTATAAAATGATATAACTCAGGGACAGACAGATGGAAGAGACACATGGGGCAAGGCCTGTGGGATGGGAAGTGGAGCTTCTATTCCCTCTCTGGGCATGCCACTCTCCCTGAACATCCACATGTTCACCAGCCTGGAAGTTCTCCAGACTCCGTCTATTCGGGCTTTTTATGGAGGCTACATTACACAGTCATGGTTGATTAAATCATTGGCTGGCTATGAACTCTGTCTCCAGCCCCTCTTCCCTCCCCTCCCCCACCCAGGTCAGCGTGGGTGGGACTGAAAGTCTCAACCCTCTAATCACCTGGTTGCCCCCAGGATCTGCAGGTTCCCAGCCTTAGGTGCTTCCAAAAGCCATTCATTAACATGACAAAAGACACCATACCTGCTCTCCAGACCCAGGAAATTCCAAGGGTTTTAGGATCTCTGTGCCAGAAATGGGACAGAAATATTTCTTACTATAAATCACAGGACACGACAATGCTCTTGGGAAAGGGCTTTCATTGTGCTTCATTATCAGCAGTTAATATTTAAGGCCAAGGTCTGCCCCATGCCCAGGGACTCCAGTTACAGCAAGGATAGCCCAGGCCAGCTGTCCCGCGGGTCCGGGCCTCGCTGCAGGCAGAAAGTGTGCAGGCGCAGGGACAGTTGAAAGGGCTTAAATGGGAAGGTAAGAGGGCGCCTCCACAGCCTAGTGTCCACGGAAGAGCATAGCCAAGGAAGTGCAGCCTGAACCCAGACCCTGAAGAACTCATGTAGGAAAGGAAACTGCAAGTCAGTGTAAAACTTGGGTTCAGGGCATACAACAGGGTAGCTTTTAGGGCAGGGCGTTGTGCATGCATTTGATAAATACGCACTGGGCATCTGCTGTACTGGGGCACTGGTCTATGCCCCGGGGAGTTTCCAAGACAGGGCTTGTGTTCCAGTGTGGAAGACAGGGGTTAACAATTGAATAAACAGGTGAAAACAGATCATGAAAAAGGGTTTGAAGGAAATGAAGCACGTGGAAGCCGTGACTGGCTATGGTAAAGAATCTACTTTGGACAGGGCGGTCAGAGGTGGCTTCTCTAGGGAGGGATATTGAAGAATCAGCCATGAGAAGACAGTTCTAGAATGTTCCAGGAGGGGCCCGGCAATGTCTTTGAAGCTGGACCAGGCCAGGTGTATGGAGTCCAGGCAGCCTGGGAGGAGCAGCAGGGGATGGGGATGGGAGGTGAGTGGGGTCAGACCCCCTGAGGCCTCTGGGGCAAGGGCAAGTGCTCTGGGAGCCATTGCAGGGCTGTCAGAGGAACACAGTCAACTCTGCCTGGTGATTATAAAAGTTCCCAGAGGCTGCCTGATGGACTGTAGGGAGGAGAGAGTGGCAGAAGGTGGAGGCAGTGGTGGTAGTGTTGCAGTCACCCAGGGAGGGTTGCTATTGGGAGCTGGATATTGATTTGCAGTCCACCTGGTCACTGGTGCCTGGCTGATCCTATGCCACGGCTGTCTCCCAGAAGTTGTTAACCAGGGCACAAGTCAGCCCAGAGCCATCAGTGCTGTGGTAGGGGCTGGGGTACAGGGAAGGCCTGGGCAGGGTGGAGGAGCCTCTTAGGAGAGCTACCAAGATTAGATGTTTCTAAGAGGTCAGCAAGGGGGTCAACTGGTACCTTTGTAGCTGCAAGTAACATACATGCTGAGTTGGGATGAAGGAAAGACATCTCTTCAGACAGGTTGGAGCCCCCCACAGATGCTGCCACGGACACGGATTCCTGGGACCCTCTGCTAGACAGCATCAGAGATGCTGGCGTCAGCACGCTCAGCCAGCTGGCAAAGGGCTGCCTGCACGTTCCTTACGTTGGCTGTTTCCCAGCTGTGAGAAACAGTTGGGTTGAGCAGCAGGAGACAGAAGATGCCTGCTACCTCATCTCCTGTAATGTGGCTTTCAACATTTTACTTAGTAAAGTGAAGAGGGGGTAAACAGGGTGGAAATATTCTCAGTGTTATTATTTTATTATTATTACTACAATTAATATTTTTGAGCACTTACTGTTAGCAACCTTGCTAAACAGTTTATATAAACGATCCCAGTCTTATAATAATCTATAGCATGTACTATCATTACCCCACCCCCATTTTACAGATATGGAAACAGAGTCCAGACTCATACCACTAGCCAGTGGTGAACCAGTCTAGGACCCCAGGCGGTCTGGCTGCAGGGCTCACAGGCTTAGCCACATCCTTCCACAGGTTTTAGGCTGGAGGGGGATGGGGCCCTTTGGGTATGCTATTTGGAGACATTGCCCCAGCTGAACTGGCGTCAGATTAGTGGGGGATGACAGTGGTTGAGATGATTCAGGAATATGGAGAGCCAGAGAGGGTTCTGTCAGAGAACAACACAAAATAGCCAAGGGCCCTGGACTGTCTGGCCACAGCAGGTGCAGTCAGATGCTGCGGGGGACATCAGTTGTCTTTGCCTGCCCAGCACTAATCCTCCTTCTTCATTTTTCATTTAGGGACCTGACTTCTTCTCACTTTTATCCATTAGGTATAATACGAGTCTATCCCCAACTCAAGGGTGGGCACATGGTCAAGGTGTGGTTTATGTTGATAATAGTCAGGACTTTTGTGGAACCTTCCAGAAAGAAGTGTTCTTTTTCTTTCAGGGGCCTAAGCTCGTGGTGTGTGAGCCTGAAGATGTTGTTGACCAGAGAATCAAGCCTAATTCTCTTTTCCCAAAACAAGTAAAGACAGAAAAAAAACAGAGCTGAGATATGAAGAGAAACAGATTCCTGATAAGCAATCAGCACTCCTGGATGTTTAAGTTATGGTAAGATGGTAAAATTATTCCCTGTACTGCTTGAACCTGTTTGAGTTGGATAACTGATTGGTAGATAAAAGACACAGGTGCTTTTCTCCAAAACTAGTCTGTCCCATTCCAATGGGAATGTAGAACGTGACTTCTTCATTCTGCCTACCCTTCCTCACAGACTCTCTAGTCAAGATCTGTGTGTGTGTGTGTCTATGTATGTGTCTGTGTGTGTCTGTGTCATGTGGGTATTTCTGTGTGTGTGTGTCTATGTATGTGTGTCTATGTATATGTCTCTATGTTTGTGTCTATGTGTGTCTCTTTTTGTATGTGTCTGTATACGTGCCTGTGTGTCTGTGTCCGTGTGTGTCTCTATGCATGTGTGTTGTGTGTGTGTGTATGTCTGTGTGTGTGTGTGTGTGTGTGTGCATGCAGATGATGGTGGTACTTAGATGGGCCTGCCCTGCACTGGTGGGGCTCTGGACTCTGGGTTCTAGAGCTGTGGCAAGGCCTGACTTATAGTAGAGATGGCAATGTTGGTTCTTGACTCTTTTTTTTTTTTCCATTTTCACAGTGGCTGAGTCCAAGGCTCAGGGCCAAATCTGCCTTATGGTCTAGGTGAGCAATGAAGGAATTTCTTACTCAGAATCATGAGACTGGTATAAACATCCCTGGGCCAACATTTCCACACACCATCAGGACTTATACTGTTTATTATGTATTTTTAATAATTTTTTAAATGTTTTTTTATTTTTGAGAGAGAAAGTGTGTGTGAGCAGGAGGGGCAGAGAGAGAGGGAAACACAGAATCTAAAGCAAGCTCCAGGCTCTGGAGCACAGAGCCCGATGATGGGGCTCAAAATCACGAATCACGAGATCAGGACCTGAGCTGAAGTCGGATGCTTAACCAACTGAGCCACCAAGGCGTCCCCTGCTTTTATGTCTTTTTAAGAAAAATACTTCTTAGCCTTCTTCAATGATCTAGCCAGTGGTTCCTAAGTCAAGGTCCACTGGTCACTCTTTTTTTTTTTTTTTAAAGTTTGTTTATTTCTGAGAAAGAACACAGGCAGGGGAGGGGCAAAGAAAGAGAGGGACAGAGGATCCAAAGTGGGCGGTGTGCTGACAGCAGAGAGTCCAGTTTGGTGCTTGAGATCATGATCTGAGCAGAAGTCAGACTCTTAACTGACTGAGCCACTCGGGCACTCCAAGAGTCCACTGGTCAAATTGAGCCCAAAGACATGTCTTGTTTGGCTTGAAATATTATTAAAAATTGTTTAACAATAAGTTTCCAACTTTGAAGAATCAGGGAATTTCATCTACAAAATACAGTCCTATTTCTGGATTCTCTTGGAAAAAAAAAAAAAGAGGCCTAAGAAGACCGGGTGTGTATCTCCAAACACCAACGGCCAGCTAGGGCTGAGGAGTGGAGTGTGTGTTCTCTTGGCTTTATCATTGACCCCTTCATCTCTCACTGGCTTTATGCACTCACGTCTGGAGCTGGCCAGCTTCTCTCATTGGTCTCCCGGCCCTGGAGGCCTTTGATTTATAGGCCCTGACTCTAGATACAGAGAACCCCAAATATCAGAGCTAAAAAGGACCCCAGCAATAACCATATTCACACAGAGAATTGAAAATGGTGGTGAGAGGACCCTGGGTTCCTGAGCCCCTTTCCAGGGAATGATCAAAATCACTATCATCAGTCAAGTGATTATCATGGGCTCGGCATACAAAGTATGACATGTCAGTGAATGATCACATCTCACTGTGTGTGGGTGGTTGGTGTCACAGAGGAGAAAATGGAGGTCAGAGAAGTTATATAACCTAAACAAGGTCATAGAGAAGGCAGCAGAAATGGGATTTGGATCTTGGTCAGAAAGATTCCATTTCCATCAGATGGCAGGTTAGCCCAGCTATATTTGGGAGGCTTCTGCCTTTACACTCCTGTGGGTCTCGATCTTTCTGAATCATTTCTCCACTTTCCCTCCTTCTCTCCCTTGGACTGGGGCAGGACCACACTCTTTTGCTGTGGAAATGTCCCTGAGATGAGCCTGAACGCTTTTGCAAACTCTTGGCAATTTTCAGAATTGTCCAGTCCAACTCCAAATTGGGGGTGGTCAAAGGAAAGTAGCTATAGAAACTCCTGCCAGCAAGGACAGGTGCAATTTAACCTCAATTAATGGTCTCTCTATGCACAATTATAATTTAGCGTAAGAAGTCGAAGTAGCAAAGAAGCTGTATTAAGATTCCTAGTGGGTTGACAGTAATTACCAAATAATCATTATGGGAATGAATGGGACTGGTCATTAGGGAAGGGTTTTATTAATTTTTTTAAAATCTTTGGGAATGAACACCAAGGTCTCCTATCCATCAATAAAATCCCTGAAAGCCACAGATCCACAGGGCATTGGAGCAGGGACTCTGGAGATTAGCTGAGTCTAACACATGCCCGCAAGAGAGAACAATGAGCCACTCCAAGCGAGACTGAAAGACGGTCACTCAGGGTCTGCTTGCCCCCTGTCCCCACCCCCGGCACTGAGAGGCTCAGACCTTGAGTTGTAGACTAATGCGTTATTTCCAGGTGGCTCTTTGGTGGAGTCAGACTCTCTGGATTCCAATTCTGATTCTACCAGTAGCTTGAACTTATTCCCCAATCTCACAGTGGTTTGGTTTCTCATCTATCAAATAGGAGTGATTATGGTACTTGCACATTAGTTTGATGTAAACACTGTCTATACATGCAAAGTGTCCAGCCAGCAGAAGCACCCAGTGAATATTACATGTGATTGTTGTTATTTTTATTACTATTGTTATTATTATCCTTAGGTGAACTCTGTCTCACTCTATGATGCTTGGGATCACGGAGCCTTTTCCGTGAAAGTCAGCAGTGACTCCTGGGGTCCTCTCCTTTACCCCATCTTCTACCAGAGCAGCTAGTTTTATCTGTGTCATACTTTTGGCTTCTACAGATTCTTTAAATTTGAAGGAAGCTTCTGTAGCTAAATCTCTTTGGCAGAATTGATCCATTTTGCAGATGAGGACTCTTTCTTAAGAGCAGAGAGGGAAAGGCAGTTACATTCCAAGATGGATTTAGCTATAAACATACAGGATGCCCAGTTACAATGGAATGTCAGATACGTAAGTAATTTTTGTGTAAATGCATCCCAAATATTGCATATGGGATATACTTACTTACCTGTAATTCCAATTGTGTGTGTGTATGTGTGTTTTAAATGTTTATTTATTTGTTTTTGAGACAGAGAGACAGAGTGAGTGGGGGAGGAGCAGAGAAAGATGGAGGAAGAGAGAATCCCAAAGAGGCTCTGTCTGTCAGTGCAGAGCCCGATGGGGCACTTGAACTCATGAATCGTGAGGTTGTGACCTGAGCTGAAACCAAGAGTTGGACACTTAACTGACTGAGCCATCCAAGGTGCCCCCCACTTCTGTGTTTTATCTAGCAACCCTATCTCCAGGTCACCCGACAAGGAAGTTCCAGAGATTGAGACCCACCTCACTTTGCTGCTCTTTTCATTGGACCAGGGGTTTCAAACATGTGGTCTGTGTCCTTCCATTTCCTTCTTCCTGTGTCCAGGGCAGACTGTGTTCAGGAATGGTGGAATGCTTTCTCCCTGAGCCCAACCTTGGCTTTAGGACTGTTTGCAGGCAGCCACAACTACTTGTTCAGGGCTGGCCTTTAACGTAAGGTCCATTTTCTATCCTGGCACCCGACAGTGCTGTAAAGCCCTCAGGAATCTCCTGGAATCAGTGTGTCCACACCTCCCCAATCTTGTCCAGTGGTTGTACATGTGTCTGACCCTATCTCCAGTGAGCCCTACACCTGAGTTACCTGAGTCCTAGGACAGATATCCATAAAGCTTTGCCAAATGAACAACCCCAAGCCCGGGTTGGGCATCTGGACAAGAAAGCATTTCTGAGGCTTTTTTTTTTCCCAAATGAGATCCAAGCACATGAAACCAGAAAGAACCAAGTTCAGATCTGGGCTGGGCAGGGGGAGGAGTTTTCATGTTTAAGGTCAATTTGGGGCTCCTTATTCCACATGGGCAAAAGCACATGTACCTGTAGGTCTAGGCAGGTATGCAGGTGAAGTGGGCCGGGTGGGGGTGAGCACAAACAGCCAGCGAATACCCCCAGTGCCAAGCCCCTCAGGCATGCGAGCCCAGGATGAGATTGCTAGATCTTCTCATTTGTCTAAAGAAGCCCAATTCTGGATTTTTCAAAATTATATTTTTGAGAGAGAGAGAGAGTGAGCAAGTGGGGGGAGAGGCAGAGAGAGAGAGAGAGGGAGACACAGAATCTGAAGCAGGTTCCAGGCTCTGAGCTGTCAGCACAAACTGACAGGGGTTTGGGGCTCAAACTCATGAACCATGAGATCACGACCTGAGCTGAAGTCAAAAGCTTAACCAACTGAGCCATCCAGTCTCCCCTCGATTATTTTTTAAAAAGAAATCTCCTGTTTTGTAAACAATGATTTCACATTTTCCCAAGGAGCTCATACAGGCCAGTAAAACACTGCAGTGTTCTGCTATGGTGGCAGGGGGAGGGGTTGGGGTAGGAGTAGGGGGATGGGGAGGACAGGCCACTATGTTTCTTTAGCATTCCCATGGAGAATTCAGGGCCCATCCAGCTCTAAGTAATCCCAGGCTGGCCCACCTGGAGGCCTCACTCACAGATCCCTGTGCAGGGACACCGGGATAAGGTGGCCCCCACCTCACTCAGAGAGACAAAACAGAGAGATTAATAAAGATTCCAGCCCTGCTGATCTATCATCTTCTGGCACCAAATTACACACGTATCCCATTATCATTACAGAGCTTTTGGGTTAATTGCAAATCAGGGAGTTAAGATTATTAATGTGAGTGGAAGCTTATGGGGGGTGAGGGGAGAGCTCAGATCAAGCTGGCTTCTGTCCTGCCCTGGCTTCAGGGCCCTCTCGCCACCTGCTGACCTCGTACTCTCTCCCACATCGGTGATGTTCCCGAGCTCCCCCCTGTTGGCTTGTACACGTGCCTTCAAACCATTTCCCGAGAACTCTTTGTAGCAGGAGCATTAAAAGCAAATGTGCTCATTACACCTGATGGCGTACAATCCATGCAGAGGAAATTAGTAATGATTAGGGCGTCATTAGAGGGAGATGTCTCTCTTCACCCAAAATATTGACGGCAAAAAAACCCAGCAGTGCAGATAACAAATGGATGAGGCTCAGACACACAAAGCACTGTTGTGATGATCAATGTTGTCCCGAATATACCCCAGACGTCTCCAAAACAGAACAGTTAGCAGCTGTTCCAGGTCTTTTCAGCTATTACAAAAAGGTGTTTGGATGTCCTGATACATTCTTTCCATCCAATGTTTAACCAAACATGTCCTTAGGACATGACACGGATCATAATATATGAGTGATATGGGTTTTTATTTTGCAGAGATCACAAACTGCTGGCCTCAGCTACCTTCGGATATAATTCATTTAGGCTGGATAATGTTTCTGGGAAAAAAAATCGGAAGAGTGTGTCTATAATCATGCAGATCCCTAGCTTCTCTAGCAAAACTGAACTGTGGGTAACACTGGGCCCCTGTTTCTGCATGACAATAGCCAGCTGGAGTTGAGTATTGACAGCCCCGTTAAATGCACTACCAGTTTACCAGTCTTCACCACTCCCTATTGCCCCAACAGTATGATGGAGTTCCCATCTGTCATAGCACTTGCAATATCACCTGGTCCTCTTCCCTTACTGAATGACTAACTCTGGGCATTTGAGTTTGTAATTCATATTGGGTTTATCCTTTACCTTAAGACAATCAGATTGATATTTCTTGAAAACAAGTTGGATTGTGTTGCCATTTCCTTCACCCCATCACACACCACCATCACCAAGTGCCTATAGGTTGAAGGCCACACACCCATTCAAAGCCTTCTGTGACCTTCTCACCTCTTACAGAGCTCCATGCACTTGGATCTCCAGATAGTCTTAGGGTTTTGCTGCTATGATCTCTCTAGCCTGGAAAGTTTTCATCCTTCATCACTTCCCAAGGAACTTGTACTCCATCCTGCTGGACCATCTCCCACTTTCCTTTCTGGACCTTAAATCAGAATGGCTGTCCAGAGTTACCTGTGTGCTCCTCCTCACTGCTTCTCAGTTATCCATAGCCTGTCTACAGGCCTCCCTCTCCCACCATATCATGAGCATCCGGAGGGTAGTTTCTTTCCTTCCCATTGCTGCTACCCCTGCAGATCCAGCTGGCTTTGTTCTTAACAAGTACTCGATAGAGCTCTATCGAATGGATTCACTGGGCACCAGATGAATTTCTTTTTCCTCACGCAGGGTGTGATCTCTAATTGAGTTCCCAGACTTTGCTAATGTTCTGGAAGAGCATTAATTTCCGCCAAGTGCTTTAATTAGGCCTGGTGGTCCTGTCCAGGGCCCGCCAGCCATCAGAGGTAAAGGCCTCTAACTTCTTGCTCTCTTCTGGCTGTTCGCTTTCAGATGGCTTCTTCCCGAGGTCCCCACCCTGCTAAGGTGTCTTTTATCTTCTCAGATTAATCAGTTTTACAAGATGTGTTTACCAGCAATACTTTGTGAGAAGAGAACAGATTTCACCTAAATTGATCACTCAGAATGTATTGAGCAACTGCTAAGCTGGATGTTGCAAGGTTTCAGAAAGGGACTCAGACATTGGTCTTCCATACAGAAAAGTGCACATACCCTGAGGGTACAGCAACGTAAAGTTTCAAACTATACTTACCTGTGCGTACCCAGATCGAGACAGAACAAAACAGCACCCTGGAATCCCCACAGGCTCCCTCCCCTAAAACTAACCACAATATTGACTTCTAATGGGATAGAATAGTCTTTCCTGTTTTTATAACTTTATATATATGGAATCATAGAGTATGCCATGTTTTCTTCCTTTCATTTAATATTATGCTTATAAGACTCATCTCTATTTTATATAAGCATTTTTTAATGTTTATTTATTTTTGAGAGAGAGAGAGAGTGGGAGCAGGGGAGGGGCAGAGAGAGAGGGAGACACAGAATCTGAAGCAGGCTCTAGGCTCCGAGCTGTCAGCGCAGAGCCCAATTTGGGGCTTGAACCCACAAACCAGGAGATCATGACCTGAGCTGAAGTTGGATGCTTAACCAACTGAGCCACCCAGGCGCCCCCTCATCCATGTTTTTTTATATAATCTTACAAACATCCATTCTCATTGCATCACACTTGTATTCAACTGTGTGAATATACCACCATTTATTTATCCACGCTGCCGTTAATGGACATTTGTTTCATCCCCCCAGTTTTTGGCTGTTATGAACATTCTAGTCTATAGTAAACACACATATGCATTTCTGCTGGATATATTCCTAGGAGTGGAATTGCTGGGTCATGAATTAATGCACATTCAGCTTCGGTACATGCTGCCAAAAAGTTTTCCAAGGTGGTTGTTACTCATTAATTTTTAAGATTTATTCCTTCTTTAATTAATTCATTCAATAATGACTTAACACCTGCTTTGTGCAAGCTATTGTGCTAATTGCTGGAGAAAATATAAAGATGGATAGGAACTAGTCATGACATTCACCTATTTTAAAACTGTCAGTGGATATTCATTGCCTGTAGGATAAAATCTAAATGCGTTAGCTTGGCACAAAAATTGCTCACCAATCCAGAGTCAAGTTATTTCACCAGGCCAGAGGTCTGAAAATCAAATGCCTTCCAGGGCCAGTAAGGTCATCTGAATGAACACAGAGAGCAGGGCGGGGACCGTAGAGGAATAAAGTTCACTTATCCCATCTACATGTGGAAAGTTCACTTATCCCATCTGCATGTGCCAGTAATTGTGAATTTCACTGGATTACTGGCAAGAAAGAATTTGGACCTGCAATGCCACATTTAATGTTTTAGGAGAAGCTGGATATCTGGGTTTGATATAAAATTGTTACTTTTTAAAAGCTGAAAACCATTGGGACACCTGGGTGACTCAGTCGGTTAAGCGTCTGAAGTTGGCTCAGGTCATGATCTCACAGTCTGTAAGTATGGTCCCTGCATTGGGCTCTGTGCTGACAGCCTGGAGCCTGCTTTGGATTCTGTGTCTCCCTCCCCGCTCACGCTCTGTCTCTCTCTCTCTCTCTCTCTCTCTCTCCCTCTCTCTCTCTCTTTCTCAAAAATAAATATATCGAAAAAAATTTTAAGTTGAAAACTACTTAAAAATATTAAAATACAATGCTTGTCAAACAAAACAAAGGTAGAAGCAGGATTTGGGTACAGATTACCAGTTTGCAAACTATGCACCAAACTTTGTTCAGAACTTTCCCTCTATTCTTAACTTCCCCGTGCTCCTGCCCCTCTCAATCCCAGCACAAACACTAGGCCTTCTTTTTCACATCTCTGGGACTTGTATGCCCTAAGAGGTCCTATCCCTGCTTCGACTGGCAATTGCCTCCTCTTCCTTGTGGACTCATTCAAGTCCCAGTGTCTACCTGAAGCCCTTCTCTCACATGTAAGTTTCCAAACTACCATGTCACGTTTCTCTAGCCATTTGTCTCACTGTAATTCAATGTTTGATCACCTGTCTGTTTTTCTCACTTGCTCCTCAGGGCTGAGACCTGAGAGCTTACTTATCTTTGTATCTCCAGCATCTGGTTCACAGGAGGACCCTACAAATGTTTACTGAGTGAACCAAACATGTCTACTGTGCATCCATTCCCTTTTCCTCCAGCTCAGTCTCTGGGTTTGATTTGGGGATGTACCCTTCTCCCATATTGTGGGGATGGAAACCCGGTCAAAGATAAACAGGGCCTCAGAAGTGCTCAAAGGAGAGCAGGAGATTTGATGCCACCCAACTGTTATCCCAACTGGAGTGGGATTCAGGAAAGCTTCTGGTATAGAGGATATATGACTAGAGTACCTGGCTACCATCTTGCTACCAGGTAAAGCCTGAGTTTGGAGCCAACTCAGAGAACAGGAAAAATAAAAATGGGAGAGATTGGGTCCTGATAATATCACTGAGGCACCTGAATCCAGGCACTGTCCTGGCCTTTTCAGTTACATCAATCAGTAAATTCTCCTTTTTGCTTAAAACTTGAGATGAGTTTCTGCCACTGACAAATAAGGTAAAACACACAGAAGTCACTGAAATACAAAGTAGAGTGTATTATTTATCATCAAATATTTACATGAATTTAAATGTTTATATGCTGAAGAGTTAGAAATCCTATTTATAAGGAAAGTTACAGTCATGTTGGATAGATGAAAAGTAGTCAGAAAAGGAGTAGAAATGGCAAAGTATAAGTTGTAGGAACAGATGTTGCGTATAGTGAAGAAAAGGAAAGAGAGGGAGAGATGGGTGCAGGTGGGGTAGGCTGGGAAGATTTCATGGGGGGGGAGTGGGATTTTGTTCATTTATTCATACACACACATATATGTGTATGCATATGTGAGTGTGTGATGTATACATATGGAGCATAACATGTACCAGGAAATGTGCTGGCATTGCACAATACAAAGTCTTGCCTTCAGGGAACTTATTTTTTAGTGAGAGAGGACAGATCAAAACCAAATAATCAGACACATAAAAGAATTGCCAGGTTGTAGTAAGTGCTAGGAGAGACATGAACAAACAATCACAGAAGACCCTCTTTTGTATAAAGATCTCAGGAAGACCTCTTTGAAGAAATGGAATTTAAACCGATATGCAAATTATGACAAGAGTCCAGCCAGGTGAAGAACCAGCCTAATGGACATCCATCTAGGTAGGGAAAACAGGATGTGTTAAGACCCTGGAGTGGGGATGAACTTGGTGTGTTCAAGAAAACCAACCGCCAGGGGGACTGATGTCTGGTTAGTGAGGGGAGAGAGTCCTATGTGCTATGGTTGGAGAGTTAAGTGAGGGCTAGATCATGCATAGCCTCGTTGGCTATGATAGATAGTTTGGATTTTATTCCATGAGAAATAGGAAGGCACTGAAAGGTTTTGAGCAGAGAAGCGACGTGATCTGATTTTTGTTCTTAGATCACTCTGGCTGTTGTGGGGAGAACAGTTTGTATGAAGCAAGAGTGGATGCTCAGACAAGAGTAGGAGTTTAGACAAGAAGCTTCTGGGTGCAGTATGGTAGCCCAGAATCAGATGTTAGAAATGGAGAGAAGTGCATGTATTTGGAATCTCCTTGGAAATCAAATAGATATGACTTACTTATGGATTAGGGATTGAAGAAAAGAGCAGAAGTAAGGATGTCTCCCAGGTTATGGCCCAGCACCTTGGAGATGACGAGAAAGTGAGACAAGTGTGCTTGTCACCAGGCAACCATGAGTTCAACTTGAAGATTTGGTCCTTAATAAGAATAAAGGATTGAGACAAGGAGAAAAATGGCCTGAGTTCGGGAGGGAAGATAGGGAGTGATTGAAACATGGTGCATAATTTGGAGATGTTTGGGCCAGATGATTGGAGAAACATGGAGCTTCAAATGGTTTTGATTGTCCATGGGACTTAGCCATGTGACTTTTGCTCCAACAAACAGGGCTTGATTTGTGCCAGGGAAAAGTATTTGGGCTGATTTGATCAGTAATTCTTTCCATGCAGTTAAACACAGCAGCTCAAGAGTGAGTGATAGCATAATTTAATAATGCACAACATGCCACTGAGATGCAGTCTGGCTAACAGGAGTGATTAATAGCCACGTACTGCATCTGCAACTTGGTTTCAATGATAGTATGGTAAAAGAGGAGGTAGAAATTCCCATTATGCTATGACAACAAGGTCTAGACTTTTGTACTTGATGCTATATCAGGCTAGATCCATGGCTAGATCCACACAGCAAGATCCCAAAATCACTATCCTCCCCACCATACCCTCCCCTCCTCCCACAATTTGCAAGTTTAGAAAACCTAAGTAAGCCAACTGTTCCAACTCTTAGTTATGGTAGATGACCAAGTATAGACCCGTGGAGTCAGAGGACCTAAATTATAGTACCATCTCAGCCAGTAAGTCCCCTTCATGTGATCTTTAACAAGTTAATATATCCTTTAAACCTCACTCATCCTCATCCATCCTTTCCTTCAGAAAGTATTTACTGAGTGCCAATTACATCCTAGGAAACGTGAAGGTAAGAGGATACTGTGGTGATCATAACACTCTTGGCTACTGCTCTCTTGGAACTTACAAGTCTAGTTGACTAGTAAAGTGCCAATATCCCTATCTGTTTAATGAGCTCAATGGACTAGATGATCTTCCAAATCCCCCTTTATTTGTAAACCTTCTGAAGTTAAAAGCAGGCATTACAAATTGTAAACTATTCTTATAGGTTTTTAATTAACTTTCTTAAAAGTATCTATTTAGAAAGCTTTTTCTGACTATAAAATTAATGTTTTCTCCTTGTAAAACTTTAGACATGACCAGAAATGTATCAGGTAGTAAATGAAATTCCCAATTGCAAATCCCTGTGGTGACACAGGGAAAAATTGAAGCTGTTACTGTCTTCAAACAGTTCTATGATCTAATTTTATTTATAGTTTAACATTCTCCAAATAATAATGTGTCTGCTTCTTCTTTTAGCAGATAGCAGTCCTTATGTGGTTGTAAGTGTTGATGTGTGCCATCAAAGCTTGCAGCAGAGGTCATGGCAACCTGGAACAAAATCCTCAAGATAATAATGGAGCATTATTTTAATAAATTTCATATTAACAATTCTCCTGATGGTAAAGAAGATGACACTGTGTGTAAAAACAGAGGCATTGAATGGTTCAGAGATGAAAAGTAATGCAAGAAGATTTGGACTCTAAATGTGAAGAAATTTTAGTAATAATACCTAACCTCTTTGTGTACCGTATATTTTCATTGTTATGTATGTCTAAGAGTTGTATTTGATTTTAATATCCAAATATGTATGAAATGATGTTTTTATTAACTATAAAAGAAAATTCTAGGTTATAAGAAAATTTTGTGGGGTTATCCTGGGAATGCAAGGCTGGTTTGACAGAATAAAAGGGGGAAAATATGATCGTTTCAGTAGATGCAGAATAAGCATTTGAGAATTCAAAATTCACATCTGATAAAAGTTTTCAGTCAACTACAAATCAAAAAGAACTTTTTCAACCTGATAAACGACAGCTAAAAAATCCTACAGCTAATGTCTTACTTAGTAATGAAATATTCAATGCATTTTCCCTAAGTCTGATAACAAGGTAAGATCTGCCTATTTTACAGTTGCCATTTGTATAGTCCTGGAGGTCCTAGCTATTGAAACAAGGCAGGAAAAATAAATAAAAGGTGTAAAGATCAAAAAGGAAGAAGTAAAATTGTAGTTACATGTAGATGACATAATTGTATGGACAATCTCAAGGGATCCATAAAAACACACCGAACTAATAAATGAATTTAAGAAGTTTTCAGGATACAAAGTTAACATATAAAAAATCAAAATGTATATTTATATATTAGCAGCAAAGAATTAGACATGAAATTTTAAAAGCAAATTTCATTTAAAATAGCATTGAGGGGCGCCTGGGTGGCTCAGTCAGTTAAGCGTCCAACTTCGGCTCAGGTCATGATCTCTCAGTCTGTGGGTTCGAGCCCTGCATCAGGCTCTGTGCTGATGGCTCAGTGCCTGGAGCCTGCTTCAGATTCTGTGTCTCCCTCTCTCTCTCTCCTCCTGCCCCGTTCATACTGTCTCTCTCTCAAAAATAAAATAAAAACATTAAAAAAAAAAGTAAAATAGCATTGAAAGCATTAATATATCTAGGAATAAATTTCACAAAGATATGCAAGACCTCCTCACTGAAATCTAGAAGATGTTGCTGAGAAATTAAAGGAGAACTAAAGAAATGGTGGACTATACCATATTCAGGGATGAGAAGATTCAATACTGTTAAGATGTTAATTATCCTCAAATCATCTTAAAGGTGCAGTGCAATTACAAACAAGATCCCAGCAGGCTTTTTCATTTTTTTTATTAGAAACCAACATGGGGCACCGAGGTGGTCCAGTTGGTTAAGCGTCTGACTTCAGCGCAGGTCATGATCTTGCAGTTCGTGAGCTTAAGCCACATGTCATACTCTGTGCTGACAGTTCAGAGCCTTCAGATTCTGTGTCTCCCTCTCTCTCTGTCCCTCCTCTGCTCATGCTCTGTCTCTCTCTGTCACTTTCTCTCTCTCAAAAAATAAACATTAAAAAAATTTTTTAATACAAAAAGGAGGAAACTGACAAGCTGGTTTTGAAATTTGTATGGAAATGCAAAGACCTGAAATATCGAAAATATCTTGAAAAAGAAGAACAAAACTGGAGGACTTCTACTATCTGATTTTTACACTTCCTATGAAGCTACAGTAGCAGAGACAGCCATGGTATTGGCATAATGGTTGACACATAGATCAGTGAAATGGGATAGAGGACCCACTTATGCAACCATTTCATTTTCTTTTTAAAGTTTATTTATTTATATTTTTTAGAGAGAGAGCAAGCACATACTGTAGGGGAGGGGCAGAGAGAGAAACTTAAGCAGTCTCCATGCTTAGCACAGAGCCTGACCAATCTCACTAACCGTGAGATCATGACCTAAGTAAAACCAAGAGTCGCTCCCTTAACCACTGAGTCACCCATGTGCCCTGCAACCACTTCATTTTCAAAAAAGGCAGCAAAGCAATTGAATGGAGAGATGAAAGATTAATTGAATTAATCTTTTTGATTAATTGTACTGGAAGAACCCATATTCATATTAAAACTGCAATTCCTACCTCATATCATACAGAACAATTAATCCAAGATGTGTCTTAGATGTAAACACAAGAGCCAAAACCGTAAAGTGTTGGGAGAAGTAGGCACAGATTTTATAAACAGATCATGGAAGCAATTTTAATAAAAAGAAAAAATCTTTAGAGTTTATCAAAATCAAAACTTGTGTTCATCAAAAGATAAGCTGAAACTTTCGACAATAGCCAAATCATGGAAGCAAACCAAGTGCCCATCAACTGACGAATGGATAAAGAAGTTGTGGCACATATATACAATGGACTACTACATGGCAATGAGAAAAAATGAAATCTGGCCATGTGTAGCCAGATGGATGGAACTGGAGGGTATTATGTTAAGTGAAATAAGTCAGTCAGAAAAAGACAGATACCATATGTTTCCACGAATAGGTGGACTTTGTGAGACTAAGCAAAAACCAGGGAGAGGGCTAGAGGGGAAAGGAAAAAAAGACACAGAGAGGGAGGGAGATAAAACATAAAAGACTCTCAAAGACTAAGAACAATCTGAGGGTGACGGAGGTGAGGGAGGTGAGGGAGGGGGGAGAGGGGGTGACGGATATTAAAGAGGGCACGTGTTGGGATGAACACTGGGTGTTACATGTAAACCAATTTGAAAATAAATTATTATAATAAAAAATAAAAAAAAAATAAAAAAGATAAGCTGAAGCATATGAATAGAAAAGCCACAGATAAGAAGATGTGGTCAACATATATCTGAGAAAGCATGGGTATTCAGGTTATATAAATAACTCCTTATTACTCAGTAATAAAAAGACAAGCAACCTAATTAAAAATGAACAAAAGATTTGAACAGACACTTCACAAAAGAAGATATATGAATGGCCAATAAACGCATGAAAAATGGACAACATCATTAGTCATCAGGGAAATGCAAATCAAAACCATAATGAGATAGCACTTCACATCAATCAGAATAGCTAAAATTAAAAAGACCAATAATATCAAATATTGGTAAGGTTGTGGGGCAACTTGACCCATGGTATATTGTTGGTGGGAATATAAAAGGATATAATTATTTTTCGAAAATTGTTGGCAGTTTCCTTTATAAGTAAACATACTACTCTGTGACCCAGGAATCTCACTTCTAAGTATTGTCCCATGATAAATGAAAATATAGGCTCACAGAAAGACTCGTACACGAGGTGTCTGTGGCAGCTTTATTTATAATAGTCATAACTGGAAACAGCCCAGGTGTCCATCAACAGGAGAATATATAAGCACCCTGGAATGTTCATTTGATGCCATATTACTTAGCAAGGAAAAGGAACACATTACCAACACATGCAATGACATGGAGAAATCTCAAATACGTTATTCTGAGTGCAATAAGCCTTACATGAAAGTGTGTGCACTTTCTAATTATTTATATGAAATTCTAGAGCAGATGAACCCAATCCACAGAAGGGGGAAAATCAGAACAATGGTTGCCTCTTCGGGAATAGAGGGAAAAATTTACTGGGAAGAGGCAAAGAGGGTGCATTCTGGTGGTGATAATATTTTGGTAAAGTTTTGGGGATACAGATACACACATTTTTTAAAACTCATGGTGGGCCACCTGGGTGGCTCAGTCGGTTGGGCGTCCGACTTCGGCTCAGGTCATGATCTTGCAGTCTGTGAGTTCAAGTCCCGGGTCGGGCTCTGTGCTGACAGCTCAGAGCCTGGAGCCAGCTTCACATTCTGTGTCTCCCTCTTTCTCTGCCCCTCCCCCACTCATGCTCTGTGTCTGTCTCAAAAAAATAAATAAACATTAAAAAAATTTTTTAACTCATGGAAGGCACTTAAGGTCTGTGCCTTTCATTTGTACTAAATTTTACAATCAAAACAGAAACTGCAAACAAATATTGAACTCCGATCAATGAAATCCATGCTGAAATCCAGCTTACTTTGACATATCCCCCAGATAAAACAGATTAATAGATGGGTGGATGGATGGATGGATAGGTATGTGATAAACCAAGCATAGTAAAATATTAATGGTAGACTCTAGACACCTTGGTTCACTGTAAAATTCCTTTAACTTTACTATATGTTTGAATATTTTCATAATAAAATGTGGGCAATAAAAAAACATTTCTGAGAAAGAAAAAATGTCAGAGCAGTCATTTACTTTCAGGAGACCTTGTTGTCTCTGAGTCTCCCGAGAGTGTGGGAACATAACCTGTACGTGAATAAGTGCTTTGCAGACCCTCCAGCTTTACCCTCGTTGGGCACTAAACTCTGCAAAACAGGCTGCAAGCATCCTTTATCAATGCCTGCCCCACCCCCACCCTGCACCTCATTCCTCCCCCTCATCCCTAGAACAGCTTTGATGACCACATAAAATAACCAAACAGCAGACACAGACGGCACTTTACAGAACTGGCTTAAAAACTCCCCTATTACATATTTACTCCAAACCCGTCAGAAAGTAGATGGCTGCGGGTCTGTAATGAGGGCTGTTTGAAAGTCAAGTGTTCAGCAAATTTGGCCTGCGGGCACTCAGGGAGTTCCAACCTCAGAATTACCGAGTACAGTAATGCATGCACTTCCGCCTGCGGTACCCAACCCCAGCAAATCGCCCTGGGCGCACCCACAGGCCGGGTAGCTGTAGTTCTCCTCCGGAGCCCACGTGTCCTGGAGCCCACAGGGCTTGTTGGGTTAACCCCACCAAAGATAAATGGGTACAGGAATAAACAAAGGCAAGGAAAAGCCGAGAAATTCTGATGCGCTACTCCAGTGCGCTTTCATTGACGGGAAATGGAACTAGCTGCAAGTTGATGAGAGGTGCAGTCTGCTTCTGGCTGAAATCAGGGGTGGTAGGACAGTTCTGAGAGGAGGGTGGGAGCCGGGAGTTACACCCTTCCCCTCTCTGGACCCCAGACCTCCTTTCTGCAAAGTGAGAGTGTTTAGATTCATTCGATGGCGTTCTGACTCGGGTCCTCTAAGGCTCTGGGGTCTAGGTACAATATCCCTTTGAACCTAAGAGACATCATGCATTCAGGCAGCACATGCAGCTTGAACTTGCACTTGTGTCTACTCGGTGTGGTACCAATGGTCCTCACCTGCAGATCCAAAGTTCTGATTGGCACTTAGAGGTAACTTTCTCTTTTTAAAAGAATTTTAAAATGTATGTCTTTGATTAAAAAAATACTATTAACATCTTACAAAAATAGGACATGGTAGCGAACATCCACAATCTGCCAGACTCTTTACTAAGCACTTTCAGTATATTTTTTCATTTAATTAAACAACCTTCGTTCACGACATCACTCCCATTTTGCAGATGTGCAAATCAAGGTTTGGAGAGGTCAACGCCTTGCCCAAGGCCCTCCAGCTGGTCAGGAACGGAGCTGTACTTCCAGTCCAGGGCCTCCAGCTCCACAAAATCAACCCGCCACCCTAACAACTATTGTTAGCATCTTGATAAGTATGTGTCACACATTTTCGGTTAAAGACATATGTCCCGTGTACTTCTTTCATACATTAAAATGTGAAAGTGAGTTGTTAATAGATATTAGTACAGATGTCAGGTTAATGGGAAAAGAATAATAAAAAGCATGCTATGTTCTCCCGATCAGAGAAACAACTGGCTGAATCAGCTGAACCCCACAGCCTTTGTTGGCCTAGACTGGCTCCTGTTCAGATCTGTGAGTGCAGGCTGGTGAGGTCTGTTTTTAAACAATAGTTGACCTTAATACTTCTCCAAGGATCACTGTTTTATTTCCAGATTATGTTCAGTGGCTCTTTAAATTGCCACACTGCTTCTTTCCACGTTGCACCAAGTCGAGGTAAAAGAAGAAAAACAAAACACCATTTCTCTCTGTGTGTCCTTAAATGCCGCTAAGCTCTATGCAGGTTTTTATGGCTGTTGTAAAGCCTCCACCTCAGGCTTGCAACGGCGGCAGAGCTTCTGTGCGGTTCTACAAACACGGCCGCCATAATAAAGCACGTCTTATTTGATATTATATTGTATCAGAAGCATTAAATACACATTAAAGGGGTGCTTTAAGGCCCTTTGCAGTAAGTGGCAGATGTTATGAATAATAACCCGCAAAATCCTTCTGAATTCTAAAAAGGTGTGTTCCATAAAGCTTTCATATAAATCTTTAATAGAGCTGAAGCACATTGCAGTGATTAGGGGAAATCTCTAATCGTATTAAGCTATTAGAGATAACTGGAGCAGGATGGGCAGCCTCAAAAATAAAATAAAGCAAGAAAATGCACACATCATGGATATGAAGGATTTCCTAGTTATACCTTTTGACGGTTCTTTGCTGGAGTGAGCGAGCCAGGCAAGTGTGTGTAACACACACAAATACACACACAGCGTAAAACCAAAACTGCCATCATTCACTGAAATTTATGTAAATGAATATGCATTCCTTTATATAAAAAATAGGCAACATCTGCGCTCCATTTAAACAACCTGATTTAATGGAGTCACCAAGAGATAAAGAGCAGGGCGGCGTGGGGGGTTTGGGGAATGACCTCATCTGCCCTCCCCTTAGAGTATCTTGAAAAACAAATAAAATAAAATATAGGTTACAGACAAACTAAACAGCTTTGAAAATATTGTCCCAGAGGACTCTGGCTTCCCAGGAAGCTGAGGTGTTTAAGGAGAGAGACAAGAACCAGCTGCAATAAACTCTGGCTCAATAAAACTTAATTAACCCCTTGGGGCCTTTGCAAGGCAGCTTGTCAGCAGAGAGCGAGCACAGGATCCCAAGGCCTGCCAGCAAGGGGTTAATCTGGCCTTGCCAGATGAGGGAATGCCAGACCTAAAGGGACAAGCGACCTTATGGAGATACACAGACATGCATGCACACATATACACAGGCACCAAACTTGGCCGTACAAGCCTCTCACCTAACATTGGGAAGGTTAATTAACTGTGAGCCCAGAAGTTCAGAGTCATGGCATTTGAGGGCCAGAAGGTGCTTCTAAATAATCTCATTCAGACCTGTGTTCACTGCAAGAGGTCTCCCAGCCTCCACTTGAACACTTTCAGTGCAAGGGAGCTCACTGTCTCTCATGGTAACCGACCTCATCCCCAATCAATCCCAACTGATACAAGCAATTCTTCTTTACACTTGTCTCCTGTGACTACTCGCCAATAGATCTGTCTCTGCTGCAAATTCTTGTGCTTTCTTTCTCTGGTGGGGACCGAGTGTGAACCAAACCAAATTCAAGAAAAATGCCAAATGCTTGTTTTTTGCCTACCGGATGTAGGGCTGATTGTTTAGATACTAAACTCCTGCTTCTAAGTAGATATTAGGGGTGGACTAGAGAAGTCAAGAAGTTTTCCATTTCATGAGAAAGAGAATATACATGTGCATAAACACATGTAATGTTCGGTAGAAAGTGCTGATGGATTCAGGAGCTAAGGGCTGGGGGGAAGTCAAAAGAAGATAATGAAGGACAATCGGGAGAGGCTTCATGGCAGAGGTGGCATTTGATTTTAGTTCACTGTCCCCCAGGAGGTGGTCTCTGTAACTCAGGTAAGATGATTGCTGATTTTAGGTGGTACATGGATTCATGGTCTCTGTAGTTCTTTTTCAATTCATCTTCTTATGCCAAGGAAAAAGTGCTTAGCATGTCTTACCATACTAGTCTTCAGGATCAAAGCCCTTGGCAGGAAACTTCTGGCTAAAATCTAACAAGGATTTTGTTTTCCTTATATTGATTTTTAAAGCAAGTGGTACTAGTTTTCTACCTATGGAAGTATTCTGAAACTTCTTTCAAAATAAGTTTTGAAGTTTTAAAATGGTGAATTAATCTGAAGAAAAATAAAAGGTAAAGAATGCAGGTATTACATGGCAAATCATGAATGGGGCATGCACATAAGTGGGGTTTGGAAAGCACACGTGGGTGGTCATTGGAGAAGGTGATGGTGAACCACTGCCTCTCACCTCTCCTAACATGACTGCTTCAAAGTAGTGCTGCCTTTGGAGGTGGCTGCGGAGAGTCAAATTTCTGTCTCTGGCCTCTCCTTTCTCAGCCTGCCCCATGGAGCTTGTGGGAATCTGCAGCTCCCAGAGCCCAGCAGATCAAAGGTTTACAGCCAAGTTGCCAGAGGGCGTCCAGCCCCAGGCAATAAAAGTGAGCTAATATTATCCTGCAGCACGCAGGTTCTCCTGAGCACAGCAGATCTGCAGGCCACAGCTCACCTGGGCAGCTTGGTAGGAGGGGGTGGGGCAGACCTGACTCCATCACCTGCCAGGCTCAGTGAGCCAGGGAACTGGCAGCTGCTTCGGCAGGGCTTGCTTCTCGGCAACAAAAGGAAGGGCCACTGGTTACTCAGCCTTATTTCTGTCTCTGCCACTGACCCACTCTGTAGTTTGGGGCCAGCCACTTGCCTTCTCTGTGCTCAATTTGCCATCTGTGGGAGGCAGGTTATTAAGGTGGTAATTAGCTTGGACACGGTGATCAATTCATTGGAGAAAGAGCCCATTCAGCTTCTTGTGCAGCTCAGAAATGGGGGGGGGGGGATTCCCAGTATGGCCAGAGAGAAGGATTTTCAGACTGATTCTACAGCAAAATCTCTGGCCAAGTCTCTTCATTCTCTGTGGCTGCCTGACCTCTCAGCATATTGAGTGACAGCTTGACTGTTTTGAGAGCCTGGGGGAACTTAACTTCCTTTTATTCTGTTTCTTAGCTTTGCAGCACAGAGGTCTAAGCCTATCTTTCTTCTGCCTTATGCTTGGCCTACTAAGTCTCTTTAAATTTTCTCCCATTTTTCAGAAACTCTCAGGATCCTCCTGATCCTAAGGACCACCGCCCCGAAGGCTCCAGCTCTCAGCAAGAGAATAAGATGTGGAGGGGAAGGGGTCTACAAGTGGACCACCAGGTGCAAACTCTTACCACAGACGCTTACCTGGTCCAATGAATAAATAGACTTGCTCTTACACTCCTGCTCCATCTTGGAGACTTCTTATAGCCAGTGAATCTCCTTGGGAATCTGGCATTCTCATCTTCATGATAAAGAAAAGGGGTTTTGTAAGTGACTCAGTTTTGATCAAGATCAAAGATGGATGACACTGTCCTACTAGCATTTCTTATAATATGAGGAAGAATGTAAGTTAACTGAGAGCATTCCAATCCATCTACCTTCTCCATCCACCTAATCCACCCACCTTTAGAAGGCATCCCCAGTGTAAGGAGTTGCTTATTCTTTATGCATACAGATGTTCCTTTTCCAGATAACCATCATCTCTAACTAGGTGGGTGATCTTGGACAAGTCACTTGTCCCATCGGAACATTAGTTTCCTCATCTATAAATGAGCTACTTAAATTTGCACAGCCTATAGGATGCGTGGTAGAATGACCTTAGAGATTTTGCATTCTCCTTCAGTTTGTTGTTGATTTTCCCCATGGCTCTGAAACAGGTGTCTTCATCACATGTTCCCAGGGAAGTAAACAAGTGCTTGTTTCCAGGGGTTCCTTATAATGAGGGGCTGACTTTCTCTGGAGGTGTTAGGTACCTCTTTACCCAATTCATCCAGCCCAAAAGGAGTATCTCGGTCAGGTGAGGGAAATTGGCAAATAATTTCCATGAAGTCATTCTCAAGAGTCAAAGCATCCCCACAACTTCTTTTAATTGCTCAGTCATGGATGGCGCTGTCATCTTTAAGTTTCTCCAAAGTGCAACTCCATAGAGACAAGAGAGTTAATGGAGCAATGGCACCTTACCTGGAGTGTGACTCTTCTCTGACCCTCTGGAGGCATCCTAGATGGCCTACACCTGTCCAGCTGAACCACCATGACTGTGTGTACCTAGAAAAGGACAATGGGCTCAATGGATGATGTGCCGTAAGTAGAGTAGTGTTTAGGGAAGAGCAAAGACCATTGGCTGGTGAGTAGGAAATCTTGGCTCTAATACTTTCATGTTATTTGGCCTAGGCCAGTTGTTAATATTTCTGGCTTTCATACTCTTGATATGTAAAATGGTAGAATTATTAACGCCTGCCTCAGTGGTTTCTCTCGGGGATCAATTGAGATGATATGCAAGTGCTTAGTAAATTGTTAGGTGGTATGCACATGTAAGGGATTTTGTTCTTTGTAAGAGTGGGAGGGACTGTACCAGCTGGGGTCCCTCCAGCCCCACAGTCTCCTGAATGGATCAGTCTCAGTCAGTAACATCCAACACATGGAAAACAATGTGAGCTCGAGAGCTAATAACCGGATCAAAAACGACAGGCTTGAGGAGGGAGGCCAGCCTGGGAAATGTGTTATGAGCTGATCAGAAAGGAGAAAAGAAATAAAGTCATTAGCTTAATTAAGGGGCAGGAGGGAATGATGAAACACATCTCCAGCAAAACCAAATTAAGCATTTAGAAGATATTAAAAATGCATTTGAACTCCACTGGTGCTGCGGTTCTAATAACATTTTCTAGGGCTGTAGTCAGCTATCACGTCAGTCTGAGATCAAGAAAAGGTACCATTTCTCACTGTCTCAGGTGCCTGCCATCCCTAAACCTCCTAGCTAAATCTTCTGACTTCTTGTCCCTGCTCTAGTCTTCCAGACACTCCTCTCCAAAGATCCCTTTGGGTCAGCATATTATAGGCATAAACTTTGAACCCTTAGCAAATCTTGCTGGTATTTCTGTATTTGATTTCTTTTAAATTTTGCGTTTCTGTTTTGAAAAGGGTCTAAAAGATTTAACATGGTCTTATTCTGGATCATTAGGATAATCTCTTATCCTAATGTCATATAATTCAGTGCCTATGTTTGAATTTATGATCATATTAGCATGAAGAAATAGTAGTAGTAGTAGTAGTACCGTTAGTAGTAATACAAACAGTAGTAACAGACAGCTAGCATTTACTCAATATTTACTTTGTGCCAGGCACTGTTCTAAGCATATAATGTAACTTAACTTATTTGATATTCGCTTATAGTGAATTCTTGTAATATTCTCATCATTGCAGATGAGAATGTTGAGTCATTGGTATTTTCA
This sequence comes from Paguma larvata, assembly GCA_030068075.1. Classification (NCBI taxonomy): domain Eukaryota; kingdom Metazoa; phylum Chordata; class Mammalia; order Carnivora; family Viverridae; genus Paguma; species Paguma larvata. The sequence goes on along the minus strand of CM057841.1, from coordinate 27,201,568 downwards.
TTTTTGTCCTCGTATTATAACATAAAATAATAGTATGTGAAATTGTCATAGGCTAATGAGAATAAAATTGAGGTGTTCTTGATATATACAATGCATCTAATTATGTAGTAATTTAAATAGAGGAAAATGGTAGGAGCAGATGGTAAAATGAACCCGATAATCTCAAATAACACTGGTGCCACAAAAAGTCCCGTGTTTGTATAATCCTTCATTAAAATCACTAGTAAGTCCTATTAGCTGTATTCTCGAAAGGTATTCTGAATGCATCCACCTCTGTTCATCTCTATTTGACCAACCCAGTCTTGATGTGGCAATTTAAAGGGAGACAGATCCTTGTGGGGTCCCTGGCATGCTGCATGGAACTTGCCCTGGGCCTGCAAGTCTGCACTAGATTCGGCTATTCTTAGGGGGAATTCAAGTCACAGAAGTCACATAAGCAGGGAGTGGGAAATGAGAGTAACAGGCTTAGGGAAAGGGAGAGGTGTGAGGCCTCAAAACCCTCTCAAACTGAGGAAGAACCCAAAGGTTCCTTAAGAAGCAAAGGGTTAGGCTTCAAGCACAAATGGATCCTGAAACTCAGGCGATATCTTGCTCTTCCTCTGTCCCAAAGCTCTGTCTTTCTGTGTTCACTTCTCTCTGTCAGGCCCTCTTCACAAGAGGGCTTTGGCAACACCAGGCTGATGTCCTCATAACTAAGCAACCAGAGTACAGACTGTTTCTCTTTGCCCGTAGTTCCCACAGAACCCTCAATCTTACCTCAGTTAGCTGACTTGAGTTACATCTCCATTCTGGAACTGATCCCAGGACCCAGGGGGATGACATATTCTTGATGGTCAGGACTGAGTCATGAGTCCCTTTTGAAACTAGAAGATGACACCTACATGAACCAATGGACCAAGCATGAGGAATAGTTTGTTTCTCCAAAAGAAAATTGAGGTGGTGTCACCAAAAAAGGGAAGATCAATCCTGGAAAGGCAAAAGCAGTGTATTTCTATCATGGGAGCCAATCAATATGCACTAAATGGTTTATGTGTTTCAAACTCTTGGCTGGCCCAGAGAGTATGTGTGGTTATGTTCTGAAGACCAAGGGAAATGCTGAACATAACCTCAGGGTGGAGGAGAATTTATGATGAAAACACCCTCCTGGCAGAGCAGGCTGTCTGCCCCGGACTCAGCAAATGAAGCCCAACTTAATTGCTTGCAGTCTTGGATGAACTTCTAACTCTTTAGCCCTAGGAGAGGAAAAATTGCACAGACAACCTGCTTTCTCTCCTTGGCATGCTGAGACTCTAAGAACGTTATTTAACCTCAATCAGCAGTGATTCCCAGCTGTAAAAATGAGATGACAATCCTTACCCATTCAGGGCTACAGGCTGAGCTGGAGAGAGCAGGGTCTATAACAAAGACTTTCCAGTTTGTGGGCTGGATGGTAGTTTAGAAATATGGTCCCAGGATGTTGGCATCTGAAGGGTTTAGAGAAACCCTTCCCTCAGCTCTCAAAATATTTGGTGATGTTCTCTCCTACCTTGAATGTCAATGAAAAAATGAAATTTCCTGAAAATATGGCATTTATGCTTCCTGTGAATCTACCTAAACCATGATGGCAGTTGTAGGATCTGAGGGCTACCTGAACTTGGCAGCAATGTCCTAGAGCAGAGGGGTTGAGTGTACTGGTTTTGAAGAAAGGTTTTCCTATGCTAGGCTTGGGTGATGGAGAAGCGAATATATGACTGTTCTTGAGGGGCTCAAAATCTAGTAGGAGAGAAAGAGAGAGAGGGAGAGAGAGAGGATGAATAAGAACGAATAATTACAAACAATTACTCTCTAGAATAGAAGTTGACAAACTAAGGCCCACGGACCAAATCTGGCCTACTACCTGCCTATTTTTATATGGCTCATGGACTAAGAATTATTTTTACATTTTTAAATGGTCGAAAGAAAGTCAAAAGAAGAATAATGTTTTGTGACAGGAAAAAATTACATGAAATTCAAATCCCAGGGTTCATAAATAAAGTTTTATTGGCACACAGCCATACTCATTCATCTGCATATGGTCTAGGGCTGTTTTTGTGCTTCGACAGCAAGACTGAGTAGCTAGGACAGAGACTGCATGACTCAAAAAACCTAAAACGTTTTTACCAAAGAGTTTGTTGACCTCTGCTCTAGAGAGACATATTTTGTCCCAAAGGGAAAACACTTCAATGAAACCTGAAGGCACTTGATTTGTGTCTTGAAGATGAGTAGGAGGATTCTAATAGGAAGAGATAAAATGGAAGACTATAGCCTTAGAGCCTTGTATCCCCATTTTATGGGTGAGGACCAAGAGGCTGAAGGGAGCAGCTGGAATTTTAAGCTAAGTCTGACTTAATTCATAGCTCAGCTCTTTCTGACTTTCCCTTTCCAGCCTTTAGAAAGCTTAAAATGACTGGTACAAACTGTAAAGAGGCCTGAGTACCCTCTTAAGGAGAATAACCTAATTCTATATCTAGTGGGCATCCATCCAAAGCATGTGACTTCTCAGAAGTCACATGACTCAAGTATGATTATAAAATGACTGTCAGCAGCTGCATAAAGGGTAGATTGGAGAGGAGGGAAATGATGGTGAGAACAGGTAGGAGAACAAGGCTGGAGTCTGGGTCAGAGGGAATGAGGGCTTGCTTGAAGGGTAGAGGCTGTAGGGAAGGTGGGTGACCTTGAGGAGAGATAGAAGTAACAAGTTTAAGGGGAATGCCTTGATGCAGGAGGTGAAAGAGAGATGGCTTCCTGGTTTTGAGTCTGGAATGATAGAGGCACTGGAGAAAGGCAAGGCTGTGGGAAATGATGAACTCCATTCAGTCTATGGTGTTTGGAATGACTGTAAGAGATCCAAGAAAGAAATCTAGCTGACTGAGCCCAGCCCCAAACTAGGCTGCTTTGACCCTGGACAGCAGTGGGGCAGAAAGATGGGAAGAGATCTCAGAAAGGAGAAAGGGAGGAAAATATGCATGTGTGGAGAGAAGACGGGCAGGAGCTAGGACAGAAAACAACTCTATGTAAGATCCAGAGCAACTTACATCACACATTAACAAACATTGCACTTACTAATGGGTGAGTGGGCAAGATGGGGCAGTGGTGAAGCTAAGAGCTCATGTCTCATCAAAAAGAGACAGCAGTTTCTTAGTTTGAGAGGACATGTATGCAGCCTTGCCTCATATGACTTTAAAGAGAAAGTGGAATATTGGATTTTTTGGGTAGTATTTTGCTTTTTAAATGCTGGCAAGAAATCGGTTAAAAGAAAAGCACTGGAGAAGTTAATCAAACATATCTAAGGGCTGGATCCAGCCTGCAGGCCACTAGTTTGCAATCTGTCACCTACAAAGTCCCAAACAATTTGAAACTTTGTTGGGGTCCTGTATATTCTCACCTGAATCACTCCCTTGAAGCCCTTCCAGTGTGGGGCCTGAACCCCTCCTCTGAAGACTTTCTATCCTGTCTCTAATACTGCAGTGTTTGCACCAGTGACTGCCTATGACTGAGATCACAAGTTTCTCGGGTATTCCATATTCAAGTCAAAATAAACGGAGGTGAGACAAAACAGAAATTCAACAACCACAAAGACCAATCCACAAAAGACATCTAAAGAATGACTTTGTGACATGATAGAATAAAGGGGAAAATCCTTTGTAGACTCTGGTTATTGTCCTGGCCCTTAGGAAAAACTCAGACCATACCAAAGGCAGAGATGTCTGGTTGTGTTGAGAAGGAAGATTGCAGGGAGCAATCGTAAGATGTTCCTTAGGACCAGCCCCAAGGTTCTCATGTAACTACTGCTGAACAATAAGCCAGGTTTGGGATGAGTGAATATGGGCTTTCTCCTGGAAGTCTGCATTTCTTCTGTCCCCACTGTCCTGCATCTGGAAAGAAGAGCTCTGCTCAAGGAATACATTTGGCAGATTATCCTTCTATCTTCAACCTCTCTGGGTGATCAACTAGATCTTGGAAAAGTTCACTTCATTGTTCAGAACTCATCAAATATTTTATTCTGCCCAGAAGAATTTAGTTTCATGCAATATAACAAGACTTCAGGGAATGCCTACCACATACCCAGCCTTGTGCTAAAGACTGCTGGACATGTGAGGTAAGGAGCAGGTAGAGCATTTTTTTTCTCCTCAAATGACAGAAATGAGACAGGTGGGCAGAGACACCGCTAATCCAGTCTGTGCTCAGTGGCTTAAGGAAGTTGAGACAAGTCTGGATTGAGGAGAAAAGTTTTGTATTGGAGGTTATTAAAAACATTGAGGTGGAGGGATGATTTCATGCCTTCTAAAAATTACATTGCTATTTGTCTGTTTGGATTTTGCACTCGATTGGGACTTACTGCCTTTCGCTTCTCTCCTACTTCTCCCGTTTGGAATGGGAGTGTCCATCCTATGTCCCACCATTGTATTTCAGAAGCGTACAACCTGTTTGACTTCACAGTTTCGTATCTGAACGGGAATTTTCCTCAAAATGAATCATACCTTGAGCCTCACCCACACCTTATTTAGATGATAATTAGGTGAGACTTTGGTCTATGGCCATACCACCCTGAGTATCCCTGATCTCTTCTGGACTTCAGATTTTTAAATTGGAGTGGAATGAGTTAGGATATGTGAGTCTGTTGGAATGCAATGAATATATTTTGCATGTGGGAAGGCCATGAATTTGGGGGAAGTCAGGGGCAAATGCTGTGGCTTAAATGTTTTGTGTGTGTCCCTCCAAAATTTATGTGTTAAATTCCTAACCCTCAAAGGTGATGGTATTAGGAGGTGGGCTTTGACGAAGTAATCAGGTAATAAGGATAGACCTCTCTTGAATGGGATTAATGCCTTTATAAAAGAGATCCCACAGAGATCCCTAGCTACTTATACCATGTAAGAACACAGCAAGATGTCTGTGGCTTGGAAGAGGGCCCTCACCCGACATGCTGGAACTTGATCTTGAACTTCCAGCCTCCAGAACTGTTAGAAATAAATTTCTATTGTTTATGAGATACTCAGTCTGTGGTATTTTGTTATAGCAGCTATAACAGACTAAGACAGACCTCACAGAAGACATCTGTAGGGCTCTTTTCCAAGGCTCCTAAAACATGCCCTGGCAGACAGGGCTGAGCCATGCCTTCTTCTGGTATTTTTAAGTTGTCCTTTAAATGACTAAATAAAGGACCAGATCACTGGCTGCTAGAGCAGCAGAATATGGAACTACAAGACCTAAAGGACCGAGGGGGATAATGTAATTGAGAGTCAAGTAGATAGTCAGGTTTGAGCATCCATGCAAGGAAGTGTTGAAAGAGGTAAGAGGTAATAGGATGGAAATGAGCAAGATAAGAAATTAGAAGAGAGAAATCAAGTGTAGAGAGAGAGTGGGAGAACTGAGAGTAACAAGTGCTCTCTATAGGTCCATGTAACCTTACCCAAAGATAGGGCTGACGTCCTAGGGGCAATGAATTAGCTTAGACAGGTATTTTTATGAAGTTAATCTGCATATATACCCATCACTGTAGTGTTGAAGATGTGGTTAGGGCTGGGAGAAATTAATTCTCAAAATAAGACTTTGTCTTCACCACAATGCAAATAGATTCTATTTTTTGAATGCCTCTCTCAGTCATAGGTTTAGGCATCCTTCAAAATAATACCACAGTATTTCAACCCAGTTTGCAGGTAAATATGAACCTGGAATTAATCCCAGTGAGTAATGTGTTTGTTTTGACTTGTGAGGGATTATTGGGTACAAATTTTTTCAACTTTGTGTTCAGTGATGTCACATTGGTAGCTTAATTGGCCATGGTGGAAATATTTACCCACAGAAACAGGTGAATGCTACAAATAAGCACTCCCCCCCCCCCCAAAAAAAAAAAACCTTGACATTGAACATTTCCCAGTATACTATACAAATGGGTCAGAGGGCACTGTGGCCTTTCTAGCTGGGCAATCGCTCTGACAGTGACCAAGGTGTTATTTGTACCAATGCCTCTCAGTATTTAAAAATTTGTCCTGATGGTTACAACTTGCCCAATTAAATGGTAGATGAAATTGGTAGGAAGACTAGAGGATCCTCATGAAGGAATTTAAGTCAGTTAAGAAGGAGTTATTTTCAATAGAAATAACTCATTTGGAGTATGTGATCCTGTCCAACTTTTCCATTTATTTTCTTATTTTCTCCACTCTGATCTGAGCAACTGATCATGCAACCAAACTCCACTTACATCTGGTACTAAGATTTGGCAGGAACAGTTTGGAGACAGAGAATGCCAAATAACTCACATTAAGACTTAAAAGCAATTGGACATCTCACAATATCTTCGGCTATATGGAATATGTAATGGGTACTGGCTGCTCATCTACATCCCCTCTTCAAGGCCAACACATCCAACCCCCAGCTGCTGGGGATGCCAGATGCATTGGCTCACAGCTATAACCCTCACTGGAAGTTGCTCTTGGGAATAGGGAACTGCTTTATCCTCCTAGGGGAGGCAGCCCTAACAGTCAATGACTGGCTGATGCATAATGCCAACATTTTGTCTCAATTTGAAACAACTCTAAAGAACTTCCCCAGTTCCAGAATTCCTATTAGGACTGACCGAGTCCTTAGCTGAAACCTCATTTCACTCTGTTCAATGCAATGTTCCTCACTATCTTACATGTGATTCCCCCAAGAACACTCCTCAATCAACCTTCTGCCCACAACTCCCCATTTCTCCCTCATAGCATAACTTCATCAGGGTCAAGTACTCACCTGATGCATAGGTCCCCTCCATTGCCTTTAACCAGAGAGGTCTGGCTTGTGTCTTTATCCAGTGAGAGGGACTTACCATCTCTCATTGTAAAACTGTACTCTGTTCACTTGCTGAGAAGCTCTGGTATTACAGAGCCTGTCCTTAGTTCGAGTTGAAATCCACCTCCCTGTTTAGGAAGAGGTTTATTTTCCAGGTACACAATGTGTGTTCTGCTTTGTTCTAGTTGACATTGCATTGTTCTTATAAGAGGAGTGTGATATACAGTTTCCATCCCTGAGGACCTTCCTGGGAGAGAGAAGGTATGTTGCCAAATGAGTGCCATTGGAATTTAGAGAAAGACAGCAGTCCTGAAGGGCAGTGATGGAGTGGCTTCTTGGGAGAGGTACCTCATGAGCACGGCTCACAAAGATGTGAAAAATCTGTACAGGAACTTGGAAAACTCCTTTTCAGTGGAGATCCTGGGCATGCTCATCAACTAAAACTATTTTTCTATTTACATTTTGACTTATTTTCCTTTTCTCTTCTGCTAACACCTTACACTCTCCTTGGAGTCTCCCTTCTGAGTCCATATGATTCAGATGAGGTGGCCACACTCTCTCAGCTTCAAGGATCAGTTTTTGACTCGGGTCTGGCTGGTCAGCTTTTTTCCTCTCTCGACCACAGGGATGGACATGTGACATGCTTGTTCTCATGGTACTCATTCCCAGGACTTTTATTACAATTGCAAAACTAATTTTGTTCAGTTGCTAGGCTATATAAGAATAATCCACGAGCTTCTGTGGGCCAAACAAAGAGGAAGGCAGAGTGTATTAGGGTTTTCCAGAGAAATGGAACTGATTGGAGATATAGATATAGACATAGATGATATAGATATAGATATAGATATGTAAGAGATTTATTATAGGAATTTGTTCACATTGTTATGGAGGCTGTGAAGTCCCACAATCTGTTGTCTGCAAGTTGGAGAACCAGAAAAGCCAGCGGTGTAATTCAATCCAAGTTCAAAGGCTTGAGAATCAAAAGGCTGATTGTGTAAGTCCTGGTCTGAATATGAAAGCCTGAGAGCACTGAAGTCTGAGGGCAGGAGAAATTGGATGTCTCAGCTCAAGCAGAGAGTCAATTTGCCCTTCCTTTGCCTTTTTTGTTCTATTTGGGCTCTCAAGGAGCAGATAATTCCCCCTCATATTGGGAAGGGCCATCTGCTTTACTGGGTTTCACCAATTCAAATGCTAATCTCTTCTGGGAACACCCTCAGAGACATACCCAGAAATGATGTTTACCACTTCTCTGGACATCCCTTAGCCCACTCAATTGGACGCATAAAACTAACCATCACACAGAATTTAGCTTAGGGTGAGTGTTACAGAGAGGGAAGAAGGGAGGAAGGAAGAGGAGGAAGAGAGAGGTATTTTAATTGATAAAATTATCTGAGCTCTGGCTAGTCTTTACAATTGCATGAACGTCGACCAAAAATTATCTTTGGTTTTAAGCCAATTTGTATTAGATTATTTATCACTTTCCACAAAACGACTTCTAACTTGTATAGCCATGAAACCACTCTGATGTCAAAGCCCTGAGCTTACTATTCAGCAGCACAATTCAGAAAGGGGTCATGTGCCAGCAAACTTAATGGCTGCAGAAGATTCCTTGGAGAAACTGAGCCTACCATTTAGCCAGGAGGAGTCTAGACAGGCAGCTCCCTGGTTCTTCCCATTTGTAAGAGTTCAGACATATTTGTTCACTTATTACCTCAAGTTTTAGGATCCTGTCAGTTTTTCTTCCATGATTGGTCCTCTCCATCAGCTCTTCTGCAGAACTGATACATGAACTACTTTTAGAATGAGCTCCTCTTCAGACTTGCCTTCAGTGAATTCAGATGTCCAAGGAGCTCAAACAGCTTCATTCCTGAGGTAAATTTGAAAATGGCCCATTCAAAAGCGATTGTCAATTTGCAAACTATCTTAAAGTCCAGAGAAATACCACACTGGATTGACCCCACAATTCTGTCTGTGATGTAGGCATTAAGGGACTTTGGGGGCAGGGTAAATCTCTGCCCCATCCATTCCCCCCAGGATTTCAAGGCCTCTGATCATTTCTTTCTCAGCCTTTACATTTCCAGAACAAAGGGCCCCATTTTGATCTATCCTTGGATGGCACTCTTGCCCCTACCTCCTTGATCATTTTCGATGTCCTCCTCCTCACTTCCTCCAGTTTCTTCATGTCTTTTAAAGGTGTGCCCAGAACTCCATACAATATTTCCAGAGATCAGAGAATCAGGCTTTTATCTTTACCCATTGATGTTAAAAAATTTGATCATGATAAAATGAATCATTCTAAGGAATTTGTATTGGATTCCAAGCCCAAAGTCATTCATTCCTTCCTTCCCTTACTCACTGAGTTTCAAAGTAAGAAATTAGGACGATGCTACTGTCTGCCTAGGCTTGGTGGTAGGCCTTTTGGGATACCAGACAGGGTGTGAAATCATGCTTTTCCCTCCAGGAGTGCATAATAGATCTGGTAATGCAAGACCAACTTGTAAGAAGCCACCCACACTAATGTCTTTTGCTAGAATTTTACATGAAACAGTGAAGTGCTTTTCCACCTATTATCTCATTTGATTTTCATACTAATTGCGTTTTGATAACGGAGCGGCTGAGAGTCAGGGAAGTGGAGATACTCAGAATTCACATGCAAATCATCTGACTCCAAGTTCAGGAGCCTTTACCCTGGAGAGTGACTCACCTTACCAATCACTCCAGAAAGATTTTATTTCTGAGGTTCTGAGATACAACAGTAAAAACCAAACTCTGAAGTGAGTTATAGCCTGACATAAATGTGGAAATAAAAAGCTTCCATAATACGAGTACCTGTGGAGAGTAGATTTTTGAAACAAACCTCTCCCAGTTTAGGGTTTTTCTGGAGTCTTATTAATGGATCTAGAATGGGCTGCGCTTACTTTCCATAACAACTCCATTCTCGGAGATCTCTTTTCCATTGCATTGCCTGTCATCAGTCACTTCTTCTTTATCCAAATACAAAATCTTGATTTCAGTTGACAAATTTCCCCTTTCCTACTCTCGTTCAAATTTGAATGATTCTAGGCTCTGATTCCAGGAGTAGTAATATGGCCTGGCCCTGGCCTCTCAACCCACTATTATCTCCATGCCTCTGGAACTGGTCCATCTGGATGACACTTCTGACCCTACCTCTTTGAGGTACATGATTTACGGGTTAATCTGTGACAACAGGATCAGCCCTGTGATTTCTAGAAAAGTTGGGAAAAGCAAGTTCCTTTGTTGGTGGGAGGGAAGCATGTGGCTGTTAGCGGCCATCTAGCCCCCATGTGAGAAGAGACCTCTGAGAATAGTCACACAGAGGAAAGCAGAATGGAGAAGTTACTGGAGAAATCCTCTGAGCTCTACTATTCAGCTCTGGACTTTCAGTTACTAGATCCAGTTACTGGATCCTCTGCATTACCTGACTTAAGTTGTGTTTCTATAATTTGCAACCCAAAAGAGTCTTGACTAATACTCCATCCAAATAAAAATTACCTCCCAGTGGCATGAGTTTCTTTCTCCCTTTTGTCCGTAGACTTTTCCAAGCATGATCCATGTGCTATAGCATATCTCTTTCTCAAATTCACTAGACTTATCTGCTTTATCTGCCACTTACTACCAGCAGAGTTGAGTGGTAGAATAAACACCATATTCAGTGTGGATAATGTGCTGGATGAAAAGACTGTAAAAATTTATTCCAAGATTTCAATAATCTAAAATGGTATTGCAAGCAATTTATTAGTGAACACAGTCGAATTTAACCAAAGTAGCAAGGTTTTGTAAATATTTTATCTTTTTATGCTAGATTCAATGTTATTCTGATAAGAATCAGTGCCACTAAACTTCCAAGATGCCTTCTTGAATGGGAATAAAAGGGTATGTGGGACATTATGAAAAACTAAATGACCCAAAGCTTTTCAAACTATAACTGCCAGCGGTGAGTGCCATGGCTGAGCTATATTTGTTGAAATCACTAATTATTTTAGTGATTTGGAGGGAGAGTTCATCGATATAGTCATGCAAGCTAGAGAATGTTGTGCATTGTTATCTATCCTTTGGACCATGGGGCAAAAATCTTGGCAATCAGGGCCGAATGTAGTACCCTCTGTTTCTGTCCTTTAATCTAGCTTCTGAATTGCTTCAAAATTCTAACCCACAACTTTTTTCCTGGCTACCGTTTCCTATAATAGCCAAAGCATATTTATTCCCTGTCTAGAAAATAGATCATCCCTAGTCTCACCACTTTTCATGCCAATCACTAGACCAAAACCTCTTTATTTCCATATATTCCTATCTTGTTCATCTTTCTTTCTTCAGTATCTGCACAAATCTCACCTCTGACTTGAAGCCAACCACTATTCCTCCAACCTAGGTAATATTACCCTCTGCTTTAATAAACTACTTAAGTTTTTAAAATTTTGGAAACCATAAAATTAATTATTTTTTGGTGAATAGTTCTAGGAGTTTTAATACATATGCAGTTTAAGTAACTACAACCATAATCATGACACAGAGCAGTTATTAGTAACCCCCACCCCAAATCCCCTTGTGCTTTCTCCTTTGTAGTCAAAGCCTCTCTCCCCCTCAAATCCCTGGAAACCACTGACCCATTCTCTGTCTCTATAATTTTCCTTTTATAGAATGTCGTATAAGTGGAGTTACATAGCATGTAAGCTTTGAGATTGCTTTTTTTCTTCCACTCAGCATAATGCCTTTGATATTCATCCATGTTGTTAGTTCATTCATTTTGATTGCTGAGTAATAATCACTGAATGAAGATGCGACTGTTTATTTATCTATTCACCTGTTAATGGACACTTGGGTTGCTTCTAGATTTTAGCTTTTATAAATTAACGTGCTAGTAACATTTGTGTGAATATCTTTTTTGTAGACATGTGTTTTCATTTTTCTCAGGTAAACATATAGGAGTGGAATGTCTGGATCAGAGTAAGCATATGCTTAGCTTTACAACAAATTGTCTGTTTTCCAGACTGGCTGTACCTCTACCACTGCACATTCCCACCAGCAATGTATGCAAGTTCCAGTTGCTCTGTATTGTAATTACCACCTGATATCATGAGCTCACTTCACAAGGTTAAGTTTCTTTTCATGTACTTTTTTATTTCTATATATCTTCTTAGATGAAGTATTTGTTCAAATCTCTTGCTCATTTTTATTGAATTATTTCCTTATTGTTGAATTTTAGGAGTTCTTTATAAATGCTGAATGTAAGTCCTTTGTTGTATATGTGACTTGCAAATATTTTCTCCCAATCTGTAGCTTGGGTTTCTATTTTCTTAATAGTATCTTTTGCAAAATAATAGTTTTTTATTTTGATGAAGTCCAATTTATCATTTTTTTTCCTTTAAGAATCATACATTTGGTGCCATACAAAAGAACATTATACCTAACACAAGATGATTAGAGATTTCCCTATTTTTCTAGAAGTTTTATAGTTTTACACTTAGATATATGAGTTAATTTTATATAAGGCATAAGATATGGGCTAAGTTTCTTCTTTTTCTTTTTCTTTTTCTCCTCCCCCTCCTCCTTCAACTCCCCCTCCTCCTCCTCCTTCGACGGCTTCTTCTTCTTTTTCTTCTTGCATAGAGATGTACAATTATTCTATTACTGTTTGTTGAAAAACCTCTAACAAGACTGAAAAAGCAAATAAAGAGAATACCCAAATTTCCATTAACAACAATGAAAAAGAGGATGTCATCATAAGCCTCACAGACATTAAATGGATATTTATGCACATAAATCTGATATTTTAGATAAAATGGACAAATTCCTCTAAAGTCACAAACCAGCAAAATAGACCCAAGAAGAAACAGATAACTCTACAGTGTCATATGCATTCTAAAGAATTTAAAATGAGAAAAATAGCCTGTTAAATTTACCCAGATATTTAGCATTTCAGTTGGTCTTCCTTTACTCCCAAAGTTCCAAGTTTTCTTTTATTATCATTTCCCTTCTACTTTAAGATCCTTTTTTTACACTTATTTCTTTGCAGTTTTGCTGGTCATGAATTCTCTTTGTTTTCCTTTACCTGAGAATATTTTTATTTCAGCTTCATTCCTGAAAGATATTTACTGTATATAGATATTTGGATCAACAGGGAGGTGTTTTTTGTTTCTTGCTGTCAGCACTTTGAAATGTCCTATTAATTTAAAACTTCCATTGTTGGTGATGAGAAATCAGCAGTAATGTGAATTGCTGTTTCCTTTTGTATGTATTGCTTCCTCTCCCTCTGGCTGCCCTCAAGAGTTTTTTCATTGATTTTGGTCTTCATCAGTTTGATTATGTATGTCTTTGTGTGAATTACTTTGAGTTTTTCTACTGGTGATTCACTGATAATTTATTGAAGACATAGCTTACATCTTTTACAAATTGGAAAATATGTAGACAATGTTTCTTTAGTTTTTTGGTTTATTTTTTCTTCACCACACTCATTCTCCTCTCTAAATGTTAAACATTTTGGTATTGTCCACCAGTTTCCTGAGGCTCTGTTCCTTTTTCTCTTATTGTTCAGATTGAATATTTTATCTTCAAGTTTACTGACTCTTTCTTCTACAATCTACATTTTGCTGTTGAGTCTATCGACTGAAAAAATTTTTTCTTACTGTATTGATTTTCATTTGATAGATTTTTAAAAATTTTTTAAAGTTTTTTTTTTTGAGAGGAATGTGGGGAGGGACAGAGGGAGATATTTTTTTGAAGAAGGAGAGAGAGAATCTTAAGCGGGCTCCATGCTCAGCACAGAGCCCCACACAGGGGTGGATCTCACAATCGTGAGATCTTGACCTGAACTGAAATCAAGAGTCAAATGCTTAAATGACTAAGCCACCCAGGTGCCCACCATTTGATTGTTTTTTTTTAATAGCTTCTATTTCTCTGCTGAGACTTTTTATATTTCCCTTATTTTGAGAGTGTTTATTTCTTAGAGCATGATTATAAGCAGTCACTTTGAAGTCTTTATATGAAAATTTCAACATTTTGTTATCTTGGTTGGTGTCTGTTGATTGCATTTTCCTTTGCAAATTGTTGAAATATTCTTCATGTGTCAAATAATTTTGGATTGTATCCTAGACATATGACTTTTATATAATATGACTTTGAATCTTTATTTTAAGAGTATAAAAATTTTTGTTTACTTGCTTTAACAAAGTAATCAACTCACTTACATTCAGGCCACACCAACTTTTAATGGGCTGTTGTTTCTATGTCAGTTCAGTTTCAAGGCTTTTGCAATGCTGTTCAGATTTGGTCCACATGTATGACACTCTGAACAAGTGATCAACCCTGTAATTTAGTTATGGAAGCCTCAAGAATCAGGTCCATGCATGCACATCTTGTGGGTGAGCCCTGAAGTTCATACATAGTGTTGTAACACATCTTTTTCAAACTACCTCCTCTCTTCAATCTCTCTGACACTCTGGCTCCTGGAATTTCCCACTTCCTGGTCCTCTGGCTAGAAGGCTGAAGTTTTATAGTCTCCCTGATTTGCTGTACAGTCCCCACAGCTAGATCTGAACTACTGTGGTTAGATGGCAAGAAGATAGAGAGGGATGAAAAGCAACAAAGATCTCCCCTACCTTGTTCAGATACCTTGTACCAGATTTCTCTGGTCAGAAGGTTTCCCCTTTCTCATAATTTCAGGTGCTGGCTAGCAGCCATTACCATTTCTGTCCTGCCCCTGCCCAGCTGTCACTCAGCCACTGTGGGATTAAATTTTGGGACTGGAGATTGCCTGGGTACTAGAATAAAAGAAAAGCACACACGCACACACACAAAAACACACATGGGGGATTTTCTGTACCCTCCTTCTCATTCTTTGGGGCAGAAATAAATGACTTCCTTTGAAGCTCTTTCTGTCCATAACTAGCAAGAAGTTTCAAGATTTGGGCTAAATTCGAGTCCAGTTCTGCAGAATTAGAAGGAAAAAAAAGATGATATTGCTCTGCCATCTTTTACTTTTCAGAGTCCTTAGGTAGATGCTCCATTCATTCTGCCTATGTTTTTGGTTACATTCAATGTTCCTTTTCCACAAAATCAGAACCTCTCTGCTTCTGTTTCTTGTCTATCCAAATTATACATTAATATTTGGAAATAAGTGGCCTTTTGTCAAACTTTTTCTGTAATTTCCTCAGTTCCTAAACTAGATGCTACAAACCAATAAATTAACTTTCCATGAATTATTTAATTGCATCTTTATAGCCACATGAAGATGTAGGTATTCTCACTTTCATTTAATAAACCAAGAAACGAGAGTTAAAAAACTCATTTGAGTCACAGAGATGACCAGGAATCTAATTCAGATCTGTAGGCACTCGCTGTGTCATGGATCTAAACATTATAATAATGTTCAACATTGCAATTATTATTACTTCCTTCTTATAAAGAAAGAAACAAGCTCAGAAAAACAATGTGACAAGTAGGGATTCAAACTACAGAATTGAAAGTGAAGTTGCCAGTTAACTACTTTGTGGGAAATTTATGTGGCTAGGTATGTAAAAAGGGCTCAACAAATATTGCAAAACAGGGATTTTCTAAAGGAAACATGTTTCAACACAAAATAATTATTTTTATCATAATGGGAAAGCTGGATTAATGTCTTAGATCCCCACAGCATTGTTTATTAACGCACAGAGTATGTTCTTCCATCTCTTTACAGATACATCTCACCTTTCTCCTTGTTTCATTGATTACAATTGCCAGTTGTTTTTTTGTTTGTTTGTTTTTTCTAAATGTTTTCAGTCTGAGCAGCGGAATTTCAATCTGGCTGTTGTCCTATATTCTCCACATTTCCCATGGAAGGGCAAATTAAAAAGCCATGGAGATTTCTTCTCTGTACAGTAGTCTCCTGTTTCCCCATGCACAGATAGCATGTCTGTCAACCTGGAGCCATGTGGTCACTCTTATCAGAATGGAGAAAATGATCGCATCTGGAATTTACACAAGACTCCATTCAATGAGGCTGACTCTCCCCCCAGATGGAAGCCCATTCACCATGGCCTTTCAGTGCTTCAGGTGGAATAAAGATGCTACTATAATGATAGCCTATGAAATGAGAGTAAATATAGTGGCCTTGCATCAGAGAGCTTTCTATAGCAGAGAAGATTATAATAAAGACAGAAAGTGCATTGTGACCCCCATCTTGCAGCATTTCCATAACAATGCAGCTTTGTGCACCCGTGAGGCAAAGAATCAGGTGAGAGATTTACAGATGTTTTATTTATATGCAGAGTTTTTCAGTGTCAAAGAAAGGGGAAGGAATTCTAGGTAATTGATGGAAGTATGAATTCACCAAACTGATCAGCCTTTGGAAATCTTTTTACTAGTTGATTCTCAAACTTTTTTTCTAGTGATTTTTAAAAAATATATATGTATACATATACATATATACATATATATACATATATGTACCTTATATCAACTTATATCATATATGTAATTGAGAGACAGAGAGACAGGAGGGGCAGGGAGGGAGACACAGAATCCAAAGCAGGCTCCAGGCTCTGAGCTGTCAGCACAGAGCTTTGTGTGGGGCTCAAACCCATGAACCGCGAGATCATGCCTTGAGCCAAAGTCAGATGCTCAACCAACTGAGCCACCCAGGCACCCCTAAAGATATATATATTTAAAAGTAAGAGAGTGAGTGAGTGAGAGAACATACTATCAAAACAGAACACACTGAAATTGAACTTCTCGGAAGAGTTCAATGATGTCTCAGATATATTCTGCCCTCTCCTCTGAGCTGTTTCTTTGATCTCTTTCCTTTGGAAGTCTTAATTTAGTGAATATAGAGGATATTCAGATGTGCATAGCTAATTTAGTGCTTGCCCTAAAGAGGCCTCTCATGCACATTTGTCTCTACTGCCCCCAACTGCAAGAGAAAAAGTACGGAATTTTATAAAGCAGGTTTGAAAATAATCAGCCCCAAAGGCTGGAAGTAGGCTGGAATTTCATTGTTTGAACAGATGGTATGGTCGGAAAGACTTTTCCCTAATAGCTTGAGATCGTAGATTCCAGGGTGTCCTAGAATAAGAAGTGGGATCGATATCCAGGGTCCACCAAGAGTCAATCCCACATTTTCCCAAGACCTTGAATTGGCAGAACTAGGGCCACCTGGAGGTTTTGAAGTTGATGTCCTGGAGATTGTTTACTTAGCACCTGGCTGGGGATTCTTTAAAGTTATAAAGGAAAATTTTAAAAAGAGAAAAAAATGCTCAGGCAACAATTACAAAAACAAGAACTTCACCCCACTGAGTTTTATAGATTCTAGTTGCAGGCGGTGAGCTCACAGATGGCAGAAAGTGAAGTCACCAACTGAGGGGAAGAGCCTGCCTGGTGCCAGAGAACCACATGGTCATGGAAAAACAACAACAACAACAACCCACAAGGAGCCAGGTGTCCCAGGCTGTAAGAACTGAAGTCAAAGTAGGAATAGGTTCAATCATTAACTTCCTTGCAGGGCAAGGCCTCAGAGACGGGGCAGAATATCAGTGGGCCCAAATAATGTGATGAGGGTTTCCTCAACTGGTCATAAGGTTCACTTCTATTTTGTCATTTTTCCTCCAACACCAATTTGCTTAACACGTATTTTTTACTAGAGATCTAGAGTGGGTCATATGGCTAAACGTAAAACAAAACATTTTTGAAGGAAGCTCAAAAGTGAATGAGTTGTGGAGTGAAAGTTCTCCTTTCACTCCCTGGTTCATTGCTGTGCTTGTTTTTGATGACATTAGTGCTGGATTACTTTGCATGGGATTAAATTGTCATGGAAAAATTATTTGATTATGTAAATTGTAAAATTAACCAATATTGTTATTTTTTCAAATAATATATTTTTGCCTCATAATATTTAATTATTTATTGAACATTTGTTGTCCCAGCTCCTCTGAGTAAAGTACTCTCCTAGGCATTTGGGTGTGTAATATGAAGATAAAAAAAAATAAAATTTTTGTTTTCAAAGCATTTAGCATGCTTTGGTATGAAAGAAAAAGGAACGTGAATAAGCAGAACTACAGACAGAATGTAATAAATGCCTTAAGGTGTTTCACTAAGTGACGTGTTTGTTTAACCAGTCCAATTTTTAAGTACAATGTCTGGTAGTGAGTAGAGCCTCCTTTGGGTAATGAATGAATTAAGTAAATGAAGTAGGGAGTCATCTGAGTGAGATTTCTATGGCAGTTAGGAGGGAGTAGATATTCTCGGGAGTAGAAGTCAGGGAGAATAACATGGAGGAATTGCCTTTCGAGCCTTGATATGTGGAGATTTGAGTATTTGGAGATAAAAGGAAGGGCTTTTCAGGACAAGAGAACAACATGAGCACATGCTCAGCTGTGGGATAATGAGAGATATGCTTGGCAGTGTGCAAGCCATCCAGTTCTGCTGAGCAACCAGCACAATATACACCGAAATACATTGGAACAAAAATAAAACTAAATAAGCCAGGCACTTGCTGCCCTGGCTGGATTAGCAAAATGTGGGACGCAGCCCTACTGGGAAGTGGTTTGTCGTTTGAAGCAAACCAAGTCCTAGAAATCTCAAAGTCAGCCAAAATGACATTAAAAGGTGGACAAGGGGTCTAAATTCTCCGGACCTTGGTTTCTTCATCCATATAACAGTGTGACTAGTACCTATATTGCAAGGTTGTTTTAAGGATTATGTGAAGTTAGGTGTATAAATTAGGTGACGTATTAACAGACATGATACATGTGTATTATTTTTTGTTAATAATAACAACAATAATACAGATATTATTTAGCCAGGTGTGGCTAAACATTGCAATATGGGTACCATTCATTTGAATTCTACTGAGTTTATGTAATTATAGATAATAAGACATCTAAATAACTTGCCCATTAAATTCACTCTATTTTGTGATTTACCTCATGCATGGATCTGCTCAGCTGCATCTGGTTGGAAATGTTGAGCATTGTCATCACCAGAGATTTAGTGCATCTTATGTAGATGAACATAAAACCGAATGTTTTCAAAGGACACAAGCTCAAGAAGAAACAGAAAAGCAGCACAATGTGTTGGTGAATGGGGAAAGTGTTTTGGAGCCAAACCTAAATTAAAATCCTTGTTCAGTCACTTACTATCTCTGTGACCTTGGGTTAATTACCTAACCTCTCTAAGCTTTGATTTCCTTGTTGTAAAGGGGATGATGATGATGATGATGATGACGACGATGACAGCAACAATGCAACTAACAACAAAACAGCAACAGGAATAATAACATCTACTTGACACAGTCACTGTTGAAACACACTGCCTGGGACATTGCATTATTATTTACTGTTATCTTATTTCTCTTTATATATTCTTAATAGTCCCAATACCAGGTGACCAGGACTTGTGACAAGGATGAATTTCCATGCGTGGTGATGGAGGAGAGCATATTCGTTTACTATTGGAAAATGTGAACCCTGGCCCTAGCTTTGCCACCAGTTCACTGGATGACCTTTATCATTCAACCTCCGTTTCTTTATTTCTTAAGTGCAGATTTTGGGTAAGTTTCATCTTCAAAGTCTGTTATTTTAAGATTCTGTACATCTACTATCTAAATCTCCCAGCAGATTGAGTCTGTGTGTACATTGCAAGAGACGATTTGAAAAATCAACCAAAACTGACACACCATCTCACATATTTATTTTGTTCATTTAAATAATCAAAAAGCCACACAAAATGGTAAAAAAACAATTAGAAATTATTTTTTAATGTTTATCTATTTATTTTCAGAGAGAGAGAGAGAACACAAGCAGGGGAAGGGCAGAGAGAATGAGAGACAGAATCCCATGTGGGACTTTAACTCACAAACTGCGAGATCATGACCTGAGCTGAGATCAAGAGTCAGATACTTAACTGAATGTGTCACTCAGACGTCCCATAAAAAATAATTAAATAAAAAATTTTAAAAAAGCCAAATATCTGCCTTAGTGCAGGCTATCATAAAGGAAACCATACTTCTCCCTTTAACTTAGGTTTTTTTGGTTTTGTTTGTTTGTTTTTTGATAAAGTTTGTATTGTATAGGACAAACTTCAGTGGGAAAATTTCAGTCTCTAGATTTTTTATGACATGAATAGAGACCATTTAGATTGCTTACTGAGGTTTTGACTTAGTAATGAAATTAGGTACACTGGATAGACTAAGACCAAGTCTTTAAATAGCTGTTAGCTCTCAGGATTGAGAGATATCCCAAACCACCAAAAATTTCCTGGATATTATTGAGAGAGACAATTTAGAGAACACCTTTTTTTTATAATTGCCCCATGGAGTTGGGGGTGAGTATTTCCAAGCTTCCCCAGACACGTGAGAATACACAGCATCTGTTTTTTACAGGTGCCAAATAGCAGAGGTATATTCTGTCTGGTCTTCTTGGTGCAATTTGGAGTGCAGCCTGGACCCTACAGTGTGCCACATACATTAGCGACTTTGATCCTCAAACAAAGATCTATGGAAAACTAGGGCTTCACATAGGCAAAGAAAACCAGAGATAGGCCAAACAGAACCCTGGACAGCCCACAAAAGCCTGTATTTTCTGTTCAGCTCATATAAACTGCCCTCCAGATAATCCATGGCTTCTAGTGGCTGTCCAGGGCTCAGATTGGGGTGAAGCAAACAAGACAGCTAGGGTATACTCCAAGAGTGAGTGCCTCCTTAAATTGTATGCCTTCGGTGCCTTCCTTGCTTACCTCAACCTAGTTTTACCCCTGAGGCTCTCTACAGTTCATTTGTTCATTCGGTGAACCTTCACAGAGTTCCTAGTAAGTGCCTGTCACTGTGCTACCTGCTGGCAAAACTAATAAAACAGTCCCTCTCCTCATGGGGTTTTGTTCCTTCAGGGAATTGCAAGTCAATATGACTGGAATCGTTTGCAGAAGTGGAAGCATTTCAAGAAATAATTTGGGGAAGTGAGCAGGAAATAGAACATGTTTATGTTTGTGGACCACACTTGGGAGGATAAAGCATCTTGAAGCTCCATGATTATGGAGATATGTTTGTGTTGTTAGCACTGTAAACACAGCACCTAGTAAGAGAATAGGTAGCGGCTCAATGTTCTGTGCTATGTGTGATAGTGAGCCTTTGACTTTTAAGAAGAGTAGCAGCTTTTACCATTTTGCATTTTATAAATATCACTCTGACAGCATTATGGAGGATGGATTAGGGGGAAGAGAGTCTAAAGGCAGAAAACTGGTTATAGGATGATTGTGGTGGTCAAAGTGAATGATGATAAAAGCCAATGTCAAACCCAAAATAGATATGAGCAACAAGGTATGAGAAAAGGAAGGATTGGTAGGAAATGTAGATTTTGTGGAGGAGATGATTCACTTTGGGATAGCTTTGAGTTTGAAGTGAAACATCAAAGCGGAGGTAACTAGAGGACAATGGTTCTGGACGTGAGCCAGAATTCCAGGCTGGTGAATATAGATTTGTTTCCAGAGACAGTTATGGCTTCATGGAATCATTTACTCCCTCTCGAGAGATAACTAGCAGGGGCTTGAGGTGTAGAAAGGAGAATAAAATAGGAAGAACAGCAAAACTAGGACATCTGAATTCTAATTCCCCATGTTGATTACATCTTGATTGACCTGTCTTCTCACTCATACAATTAAAGTATTGGTTTATTTTATCTCTTCGTTCCTTCTGAATTTTATGTTCACTGGCTATTCTAATTCATGGTTTAAAAGTCTAATGTCTACAGAGGCAAGGTAGCTTTTTCTAAATTAGTGAAGCTGGGGAGACCATGATGATTTGGGGAGTATATGTTCAACCTTATCTCCATATAGAGTCCAGAGTACATATGGAGAAGAGATAGAGTATATGTTGACTCCTTATCTCCAGAACTGTTGTCTTTGAAAATTTAGGCATTAGAATATGCCTTTAAGATGAATATGCAATGTTCATCTTCTTCACCCAGTTCTTATTTCCACTATAGGGACAGATCCATGGGAGCTCCTAGTCATCTTGAGATGACAACATACCATCTTTGTGCCTCAAGATCTTTCATAAATTTGTGAGATGCACTAGTTTGCATGAAAGTGTAGTCTAAAAATGTGAGCAAGTTAACACTTCAGGGACCACTCCTCAACCAAGGGGGGATGGGAGCTTGTAGATAAATGTTTTGGCCTCTCATCTTTCTGGTAGATAATTCTAGGAAGCATTTTGTGTGGTTTCCAGAGATTAGTGTGGAATTAAACCCTTATTGCTATTAGCAGAAATCTTGATAATGCATCCTTATATTGTAAAATGTAGAGCTTCCATGGAAGTTTTAAAGTGGCTCTCATCTCCTATGGCTTGAGACAGGATGTGAGCTTCAATGGATCTTCTGTACTAAAGTCAGAACCATGTTAGGAAAGGAGTGGGGCTCTGAGTTGTGGACTTGGAACATTTGGGTAGATGTGTCTACAAAACTTGAACTCTGAGATTTCCCTGAACTCTTTTGGGCAATGAATGCAGTGCCTTTTCTCTTGTAATAGGAGAAGAGTCTTCTCCAGAAGAAGTTTACTGGATAGATGTTCCTAAAGATCCACTCTTGCTTCCCCTCCCTACTTCCATACTAATTACTAGACCAATGACAGGTCTCAATATAGGTAAAGTGAAATAAAATCACTTCCCAGAAAATAAAAAGCTTACTCACTAGAGGAGTGTAGGACCTGGCTGATATGTACCAGCTGAGCCTGGGAAATGTGTGGGAGAGGAGATCTAGTTAGAATTGGATCATACAAAACAGAACGTAGAGCTGTATCAGGTGAATTTATTGATATAGGTATCCTCTCCTGTGACTTAGGACCTAGCATTCTGGTAAGGAGACATAGCACTGGTCCTATGAAGCTTCTGGAATGCATCCTTGAAGTTTGCGCATGATAATGGATTACAGCAAATGAGTTGGGTATGGCCCATTAATGTGAAATGAACAATAAGGCCAAGGGAAGTAAAAATGTTGGAATGGAGCATCACTGAGTACCATGTACCTGACTGTTTCCCTGGGAGAGCTCAGAAGTCATGCATTTCACTGGGCAGTTAGGAGGAATACTACTGGGGGGCACCAGCATGACCGAAAAGCTCAATGATGACTGATTCCTGTAGGACAGGATTGACTGTAGGAGACACTGCCATGGGACAGCACTTTACATCAGAGGAAAGGTGGTCATAATGGCCACAGTTGGCAGCAAAGCTAGGGTGACAACCAGAATTCTTTGACTCATAAAGATCTATCAGAACTATCAATAGATGATGACATTTATAGAGGCAAGATAGTTGGGAAGCTGATGATGGTTATTACTTGACTTATATAATGGGAAGTAACTGAGAACTGATGAGCAAGGGATGATATCAACGATAGCAATGGAAGATTACAATTCCTCACTTGGGGTCTACATATGATTGTGTTTTCAGATTCAGGGCCTATTGGTTGAAGGGTTCTTGAAGAAGGTACCAGTTCTTCTTGAAGAAAAACTCTGAAATGCCATGACAGTGACATTTTATTTGTTTTTTCAATAAATATTCTCCAAATCCTTCCCTAAATGATCGGTAACAATATATGAGAATAACCATAACAAAGAAAATAGGAATACCCCAAATTTATTAGAACTATCGCATACAGAGTCATAGATCATGCTTATGCTAGAGGAACCAAAATATCGCAGTAACCTCTTGATTAGAGTAAGGGCTTGGGAGGCCAGATAATAAATGAAATCCTGACCCAAGTCCATCTTACAGTGGATTTCATGGAACCATGGTAGACCTGGAGTGTATAAGTAGGATGGATATTGCTTAATTGTTGGTATAACATTCACATAGATCCCTGACCTGTAACTAAGAACCATTAATAGAAAAGGCCAAGTGGAAACCTATAAACCACTCCATATTCCAGCTAAGATATATATCAGAAGAAATACCATATACTTGGAGGAACGGTAGTTATAGCTAGTGCGTCTGATATGTCCAAGGGGTGGACTGTAGCAGATGGGTTTGGTACTTTGTCAAATCTCCATGTTTCACTTCTGATTTCAGCTGAAACCGTGGTGGCCAATTTCAACTCACTTACCAAGGACAGCATCTCACCTCAAACTCATGCTACATGTCTTTTTTCTTTTTAACCAGAGTCTTCTCCAGTCATAGGGGTCAAATCAGCTGATTAGCACACCTTGCTTGGCTTGAAAAAGTGTGCAGAAGAGGGAGGAAGTTAATGTTTCCAGTGGAGACGAGCATTGGTGCATAAATGTCACAGCCTCTCATCTTTTAGGCCATTGATTCGGGAAAGCATTCTGCTTGCATCCCAGAAATTCCAATGCAGTCAAGCCTCTGTTGCTTCCAGCAATCATTACCCTTTTGTCAGCTTTTCCTCCTTGTCTGTTTCAGCTTCCTCCTCCCTTACTATTCATTTCTGAGATCAACTTCCACATAAACTACCTATCCCTAAGGCGTTATCTCAGTGCTTGCTTTCCAGGAAACCAAGATAGAGAACCTGAAAATTTGGATTTCTATGGGAAGCTGCTGACTTTTAAATGGCAACAACTAATTAATTTAGAAAAATATGTTTGGGCCAATCATAACACACCTGTCCTTACTCTCACTCCCATGAACCACTAGTGTACAACTTTTGTTCTTCATCAAATGAAAGAGAATGTTTAGACCAGCATATAAGGCATGAGTTGGTGTTCATGCACAGAACAATGTGTCATTAAATTTTTGTCTATTCTCAATAATATATATACAACAAAATGCAAATTAGCATACAGCTACATCTTGCACAGACTGGATCACCAGTGTTCCCTGAGCTTGGAGGTAAATATATGATATTGCGGCTGGGAAACTTATCCCCTGAGAGTTTGGGTCTAGTCCCAGAGATCAAGCCATTGAACTGGTTGTCAGTATCAGGCAATGGCTACTTGACAGAGTGAAAAACATGCAGCTGGTGCTTGAGTCTCCAATGCTTATGTCCCCTGGGAGAATCCTGCTTGGTCATGTGTATCTAAGCACACAACCTTGGTTACCCAGGAAACCAAGGCCAAGTGGGGCTGGATGCTTTTTCTATGGCCCTTATGTTTAGCAGATGAGATGTTGCCAGAGCAGCTCAGTTGTGAGCATCTTGGAGATGAGGGATTCATATAGATTCCTTCATAAATGCATGTGATCAGGGACAATTTTTGGTGACAAACACTACTGAACACCAGAGCAAATTACTATTATTCTGAAGGTCTTGTGCCTCGGTACACAGAATGAAGATAGACATTCATTCATTTGAAGATTAATGAAGTGCCTACTATGTGACAGGCAGTGTGTTAGGACCTGAGGATAAAATAGCAGATGAAATATACAAAGTCCTTGATCTGATTACTTTACATTCTATTGAGAGAGACAGAGATTAATTTATCTAAAAAATAAATAAGACAAGTTCAGTTGCTAATAAAGGCTATGAAGAAAACACAACATAGAGATGTGGGAAAAGGTGCCTGGCTTGTGTTTGTAAGATGGGAGAGAAGCAACTTTATAGGGGGAAGGCAGGAAAGACCTCTCTGAGATGGCATTAGATCAAGAAGATGTCAGTGCTATGAGGGTGCCCACACATGAGCACCTGTAGGAAAAGCGTTCCAGAGAGAGGGAATATGTGAGGACTCAAAACAGCAATGAAGGTTCTCCAGAGAGTCAGCAGGCCTCTGTTGATTTCAAAAGATCCACCTCCCACCAAGTCCAGGAAAGGCTTTGGAAATTAAGAGGAACTATAGAGCATCAGACATATGGTGGAAAGAGATCTGGGCAAGAGACTTTGTTGTCTCTGTTCTCTGTTAGTTGGGTGGCCTTGGCCATGTCACTCTCCAGTTTGAATCTCACTTTCTCCATCTAGACATGAGTTGGTTGGACTACCTCGGTACTTCCCTTTGCCTTTTTTTGTAAGTTTTTGAACCTTTTGCTGGAAGGAAATACATAGAACAATTAGGATATGGAGCATAATTATCAAACCCTGGATGAAATGATGCTTGAAGAACCCTCCGCCACCAGTCCTGGAGCCTTGGGACCCAAGGTCCCCTTGCCGAACTTTCAGACCCAAGAGTGGCCTTGCCTGTTTCTTCAATGTCTTGATGTCAAGCTGCCACCCCTGTGCCTTGCCCCTGCACCAGATCCCAGAGCCAAATTTGCTAAGGGTTTTTCATCTTCCATTATGCTTAGAGGATAGTTTGGGAATTTTAAGGTCTGCAAAGTTGAGGGGAAAGGGTATCTCTCAGCACTGAAGCACCACAGAGCTCAGGCCACCCCCCCAAAAAAAAAAAAAACCTCAGGGAGGTTATGCTACTTCTAGGCTAGAGTGGTGCATGTTCCAGAACCCAGCACCACAGATGGGTAGGATCTCCTTCTCCTCCTTGATGAAACCATGGAACACGAATGGTATGGCAGCAACTCTTCTTGAATCACACAGAGGGCATGTAGTGGCTGGTGAAGATTCTGTGTCCAATTTATGTGAGACCCAAGGATGGCAGAGGTGATGCTCAGACCTCTTCAGGGTGTGGGCCTGCCTCCTTTCCACCCTGTCCACTTTCTATTCCCTGACTTTGCCGGTTAAAGGAGAACACTGCCACAGACTGCCTGTAAGTGGGGCGTATACTTCTGCTGTGTTGGCAACTTCCCTTTGCACAGCACCTAGGAGAAACATCCTCCTCACCACCCTAGGACCTCCACATACCCAGGGGAGTGATGAGCAGATGATTAAGTGTTTAAACATGAAATATAGTATAACTCTATTTCAAATTAGTTTCTCTGAGCATTTGGGGATGGTAGGGAATCTGATTATGTAAATAATGCATAAATTCCTAATGTAAAAGGTAAATTTTCATCAGCCTCAGTAACTCAGGTTAAGCTTTAAGTTTGGGATGTAAAGAAAAAACTGATTTCTTTAACCAAGCAGGTTCATTAATGTTTTTTTTTATTATTTTTATTATTTTTTATTTTTTTAATTTTATAATAGTTTATTTTCAAATTGGTTTACATATAACACCCAGTGTTCTCATTAATGTTTTAAAACTGTAATTGAGGGGGGCAGAGCGAGATGGAGCAGGATGAGAAGAGGCCTGGACAGGGTGTCCAGAGACTGGCTTCTACTCCTTGCCTAGCCTTGTGTGATCTTGGATAAGTCTTTTACTTTTCCTGGCCTCAGTTTCCTTATCTGATTCAAGTGGGCTACTAGGTCTTGGTTTTCCTAACTCATTACCTCATTGGGATATGATGAAGATAAAATGAGACAAAGGACACAGCAATGCTACTTCGGGTGTGTTATCGTTGTGCCAACTGTTTGTTGTTACCAACCTGCAGTGAGATAATTGCAGAAAGTAAGAGTAAATATTTAAAAATTTTTATAGCAATTTAGCATTGCAGTGAGAGACAAATGTGTGATAACAGGTCTTGCTTCATCTAATCGATAATAAAGCACTTTGAGTACTGTAAAGATCACGTGACGAGTCATACTTGGCATGAGCTTCACACTAGTATTAATCCATGATGAGTTAGAAATAAAACCAACAAAATAACAGAAACAAAATATGGTCCATCACAAACACTTTGAGAAACGCTGATGCAGTTTCTTGCTTTTAGAAGTCCCAAAACCTTAGGACAATTTGTCACTGAATGAGGTTTGGTGTGAAGTAGCTGATAACAGAATAGAAATCCCAGAAGGCAGTCCTAGACCTGGCTCTTCTGCCCATTTGCTCTGTTACCTTGGATAAGTCACTCTTCTCTCTGGGCCCCTAACACCATACATAATTTCTACCTGATGTTTTCTCCTTTTTCCAAAGATACTGGTATAAAATCAAGGAGAATCCCACAACTGCTGTTAACATAAAGGACAAAAATTGGCTGATGAACTAGGCATGGGCTTGGGAGGGATAGTTGATTTTAAAAATGGTGAAATCCTTCTCTTTGCATCCATGTTCTTTACAAAATGATTTTATACCTTGTTCTATCAGAAGGTGGAATCTACTTCTTCTTTTCAATATGGGATAGACTTGTGACTGGCTTTGGGTAATATAGCACAGCAGAAGTCATGGTGCACCAGTTCTGAGCCAAGGCCCCAAGAGGCTTCCACTTATTCTCTTGGATCCCTGCCTACCTGTCATGTGAACCAGTGATGAGCTGCCCACTTGATGCCACCTGAGATCAGCCAATCCCTGGACAATTTGATAGCCAGCTACAGATTCATAGGTGAGGCCACCTGAGATGAGAGAAGTCACCAAGCTTAGGCAAGTCCAAGTTGCTGACCTGTAGAAAAATGTGTTGAATGCATGTTTATTGTTTTAATCTATTAAGATTTGAGGTCATTTGTTATGCAGCAGAAGCTGATTGATTCAGGAGTAAAATATGATTTTGGTTGTTACTGGATGGGTCTTTGGGTTCTAGGCAAAATAAGGTGAAGCCAATTTGACTAGAACATCTTTCTGACCTTCCTTCCCTCTCTCATTCAACTCACAAGTTGTGTCTGCTTTCCTGATCCCATTCAGTGAGTTACGTTGTTTCAAAATGTGCCTCCCACTATCATAGACCAATAGCTCTTTAACATTCTGGGTTACAGACCTCCTTGAAAATAGACTGAAAGCTAAGGGCCCCATACATCAGAAAAATGCATGCTTCTGCATTTATGTATAGTCTGAATGCAATTTTAAGACTCTAGGGTCCAGTTGTGAATCCCTCTGCCCAGGCTAAGTGTTCCACATATAGACCTAGCCACTCTCCCCATCTTCTCTCAAATTGCTTTCTTATTCTCCACTGTTAAAATTTCCCCATCCTCTCTCTTGGGTCCAAAGGGTCTTGCTAACTTTATCAATTAATTCACACAAGATGATATTAGAACAATAATCCATTAAAAATGTAGAGCCCTTGGAAATGACCTCCAAAATATTCTCATACATAATATCTCAGTCAATCCTCTTAACAGCTCTGTGAAGTATAAGGGCAGGACCTATTATCCATATCTATCAATGAGGAGACTGCACCTCAATCCAAGGGTGTTACTGTCCAAGATCACTCAGCTAGTTAAGGGCAGCATCTGGATCCCCAGTACCATTCTATGTTACTTTGTTTTCCAGAGACATGATAGGCTAAATGCAGCAAAATCAGATGGAGAATGCTTACTCTGTGTGTGAGAAGCATCAGAAAAGCCATGTGGCCATATGGAAGCAGTAGGTGTTGAAGCCAGGAGGCTGGAATGCCTAGCAGATGTAGGACCTTGGAAGCCTACACCCCCAGACTATGAGCAGGGGATATTGCCTGTAATATTTTAAGTTTAACCTCACTTAAGAAAATTCCACCATTAATTGCATTGGTCTATAAATATCCTCCTTCTCTCCCTGTTCCCAAAAAGGAAGGGATCTCAGAGTCTTTCACACGGTCCAAACTTAGAATGATTTACACTTCATCTTAAACATGCCAGTCTATACCTTTCACAGCAAAACACAACTTGTTGAATTTTATTTTTAAAACAACCAGGAGAAGATGAGTCTGACTTGGACACTTGATGTTCTTTGAACCTGTTCAAGAAAGACTAATCTTAGACACTTAATACAGTGCTAGAAACATAACAGCTATGTAAAACATTTATCTATTATTATTACTTTTGTTGCTATTGTTATAGTAATAGTACCCCTTCGAGCAAGAATATTTCTATGGAAAGGGACTCTGAAGCCATTTACAGAATCCTCCCCCTATTTCTGTGATCCAGAGAACTGCCCCACCCATTCGTTCAATCAAATAGAGAGAAATTCCTTTTCTTTCTCCAAGGAAAATGGACTGCAGAATACCCTTGCCCTGGGATGTTTGTCTTTCACTGGCCTGGCAGTCATGGGATTCAATAAGCATATTCTCCCCTCTAGGATTCAAGGTAACGAAGTACACGTCTGCACTGTTACCATGGCTCCATTGGCTTATTTGCTTTCTGTGAGAGCATTTCCAACCTCACATTCCTTGTTGTATTTAAAAATTGTTCTATTATCTACTCAGAGCTGGAGTAAGAGGGCATGGCTGGGATGGAAAGGATCAGTGAATGGAAATGAACAGATTGGGACCATTGATCCGAGGCCAACACACATAGCTCATTTGGTGCACACTAATTCTGATCTTACAGGTCACTAATTTCTTATGGGCTATCCAATCGATACATAGGTCTCTTTCAAGTGAGGGCCAAAGCTGAGGTTCATTTCTTATAGAAATGGATGAAAAGTGTCTTAGTTAAGAATCTTTTGATTGAAAGTAACATAAACCAACTCAAGCCAGCTTAAACAGAAAAAGGAATTTGCTGGAAGGATAATGCGGCCTCTCATAGAATCCTAGAAAGAATAATTATGTCTCCAGAAAAGGCTAGAGCGGGACATCTTTGGTGACCCTTAGTGTTGTTGTTTTCGACTATCCAGCATTCGCTGCCCTTTCTACCATCACTCCAATTTTCTTTTGAAAAAGTATCTTTTCCCTTTTGAATATAGGTTGGTGGAATTATAAACAGGGTCTTACACTGCCCTAGGTAAAGGGAAACCACATCACTCAAAATAGGCCAATTAGATGCTCACTCCCTGGAATTTGAATCTTGATCAGAAATGTAGAGATTTGAAAACAGTTGGGATTTATCTAATTCTGGCTGTAGCACCCATACCAGCCTGTTTTCCCCATGAGACTATTTCTAACGTTACCATTCCTTAAAGCCCCAGAGTTGCCTTGGTTCTATCCTTTTCAGGTTTTTTAGCTCTACCAATAATTCTCCAAGGTATCCACATTATAATAATTATTCATTCCAATGAATAACCAAAGTCAGTCTGTTTTGCTGGCAACAAAAGAACTCTGATCAATACAGTTGCCTTTGATTTGGACCAGTTCACTACCCCTACATTCTATATCTCACAATCAGAATTTTTTAGGAGAGAGAATTCAGCACATTTGAGTCAGGGGTCCACTTGATCAAATCAGCTGAACCTATGGGGCAGGGTCATATATTATGAACATAGCTGCCAGAGGCTAATTCCTCTGGAGGAAAGGCAGTTCCCAGAAAAGAGAATAAGACTACTTGACTGATCCAAAATTTTCTCTAAGGGAAATGGACTACAAGCAGAAAATCTTTGCTGACCAAGATGCATGGCATGATATGTTGAAGCAAATCTGGTACTAGGAATGAGGTGTAAGCAAATGATATTGTAAAACCAGATACTGATTAGATTTAACAAAGGATAGTTGATCATGAAACCCATATTACAGGCCTGGGTTAAAGCATTCCATAGGCTCTGTTTTGAGCTATATTTTCAACAATAAAGACTGCTATAACTTTAGTACATCTAAACAGCAAGTCTAGCCTTATAGAGTTCAATGCATAATCATCATGCAGATGAAAGATGGTCTTCCAATATTGGACCTCAGAACTTTGCTCTTCTTTTCCCTAGAGCTATGATTCTTTCTTACTCTCACTCGCTAGCCCAGCCCTGTGATAGCAGATATGAATTATTTAGATGTTTGTCTTAATTCTCCATTTTACTTAGGCAAGAATGGTCACCACTTATTTTCATCTGGTGGTACTCGTTTTCCCAGTCATTGATTGGGTCACTAAAGGAAGGAATCTTGCAAAATCTGAAATCCCAATTATATTTACATTCTCTGGTCTGATGTATTCAAATATTTGTTCTCTCTTGCAAACAAAGTTTCTCTGCATGCTTTCACCTTTATGGGGCTACATTTCTAATATCATTGGAATCAAAGGCCAGGAAAGCAGATAATCATCAGTAGAAGCTCCATTTGCCTTTGGAGGGGATGTCCTGGGCATCTTACCTCACCTTGGTTGAACTGAAATTTCCAATCCCTCTTATTTCTCCTGATAAATAGAGACATTGTGCAAAGACACATCTTTCTAAAACATTTTTAATTTAATTTTTATTTATTTTTTACAATTTATTTTAAATTTATTTATTTAACTTTTTAGGTTTTTAAAAAATTCTTTTTACAAAGACACAATCTTGAGGTCATTTCTGACTCTCACTTTTTCCAAAGAATGCTCACCTCATGGGCTAGTGGCTGCAGGTTGTCAATGCTGTAGGAACTAAAATTTCCTGCATTCATAGTGCTCCTGATCAGAGAACAGTGTGCTCCATTCTTTTCTGTGTAATGAGCTCCATGGTGAAGTCTATAAAATCCTTAAAATTAACATTATTTTAGCTCAAAATCTCCATAGTGAACAACTGGACATCTACATGGAAAGAAAATTAATATAGACACAGACCATCTAGCCTTCACAAAAATTAAGTCAAAGTGGATCACGGACCTAAATGTAAAATGCAGAACTTCAAAACTGAGACGATAACATAGAAGAAACTCTAGGTGACTGTAAATCTGGCAATGACTTTTCAGATACAACACTAAAGCCACAATTCGTGAAGGGAACTCATTGATAAGCCAGACTTCATTGAAGTTAAAAACATCTGCTCTGCAAAAGACACTGTCAAGAGAATGAAAAGACAAGCCAAAGATTGGGGAAAAATATTTGCAAAAGACTTATATGAGAAGGGACCATTATCTAAAATATGCCAAGAAAACTTAAAACTCAACAATAGAAAATAAACAACTTGATGAAAAAACAGGCCACAGACTTGAACAGACACCTCACCGGAGAAGATGTACAGAGGGCAAATAAATAGATGAAGAATGCTCCACATCATGCATCAGGGAAATGCAAATTAAAAAAAAAACCCAAAGTGAAAAACTTTTTTTATTAGACACACCTATTAGAATGGCCAAATTTGGAACACTGGAATGTTCCACTGGTTGTTTGGAACAACCAAATGCTGGCAAGGTTGTAGAACAACAGGAACTCTCATTCATTGCTGGTGGAAATGCAAAATGGTGCATTTCTTACAAAATTAAATACACTCTTACCATGCAATCTAGCAATCACTCTCCTTGGTATTTACCCAAAGAAGTTGAAAACATGTCCACACAAACATGTCCTGTACTTTGAACTTTATGGTGACTTTATTCATAATTGCTAAAACTTGGAAGCAACTAAGACGTCCTTGTGGAACATCCAGACAATGAATGTTACTCAGTGATAAAAAGAAATGAGCTATCAAGTCATGAAAAGACATGAAGGAAACTTAAATGTATATTAATAAGTGAAAGAAAACAATCTTTAAAGGCTACATACCATTTAATTACAACTATATGATATTCTGGAAAAGGCAAAACTATAGAGACAGTAAAAAGATCAGTGGTTGCCAAGAGTGAATGGAGGGGGAGGGTTTGAATAGGAAGAGTATAGAGGATTTTCGGGGCAGCGAACTGCTCTGTAGGATACCATAATGGTGGCTATAGGTCATTACACATTTGTCCAAACCCATAGAATGTGCAACACCAAGAGTGGACTCTAATGTAAACTATGGACTCTGGTGATTATGCTGTGTCAGTGCAAGTTCATCATTTGTAACATGAACCACTTTAGTGAGTGATGATAACAGGGAAGCTTAAGCATGAGTGGGGGCAGAGAGAATGTGCGAAATCTCTGTATCTTCCTCTCAATTTTGCTGTGAACCTAAAACTTCTCTAAAATCTAAAGTCTTTAAAAAACATACTGTAAAAATGAATCAAGTAATCAACACTATCTGAGCCCTGTGAGATGTGGGGGAGCTGAAGAAGATACACTTAAAGAGCAGCAGGCCCTGTGCTATAACCCTTATGTCAGCACTGTGGCATAGATGCTGCAATAATCCTATTTAGTGGTAAAGAAACTGAGGCTCGGAGAAATCCATCTGACTAGTGAATAACAGAGCTGAGATTCAAATCTAGGACTCTCTGATGGCAAAGTTCATACTTCTCAGGAAACACATGAAATAACTGGAACAAGACAGGATGTCTTGGGGAACCAAGGTGAGTCAGACACAGAGTACTGGTGAGGGCATGGTGGGGGGTGCCAAAGAGTGTGAAGGAGGTAAAAAATCTGGACACCTACAGGAAGAAGAGAAGGTTTCCTGGAGGAGGTAGAAGTTTCCAGATCTTGACATGTGTTTTTAGAAAGGAACTGATTTAATGGACAACATTTACGAATAAGGAAATTTCTTTTAAAAAATATGGATTTATGTCTTTTTTCAAAAAAAATCACATTTCGGAACCCTGATTCTCCCTCTGTATGCCAACAATTGACTCTGCTAGGTGGACATTTCTCCCATTCAATGGGGTATCCACTTTCTGATTTGTTTGTCAGTTCCTCTTTCTCCAGGGCCACTTCATACATTGGCAATTCCTGCATACCTCCTGTAGAGTTTTAAGTTTGGGGGCCACTCCCTCCCCCCACCATGCACCAATATCTAAGGGACTTCACAACCTTCTTCTGTTCTCTTCCTTATGACTCTCAGCCCCATCCCAGGAAAGGATCACCCTATCACATCCCAAGGCTAAGGGTAGTTTTGAGCTAGTGTCTGGAGGTGAATGGGCTCAAATAATGAGGGAGGAGGCAAAGAGTTTTTGCTTCTGACTGGTAGATTCTTTGGAATTGCTTACCCTAGACTGGAAGGTCTAAATGGCCACTTTTAAGAGAAGGCCAGTACCAAGTTTGGGCAGATAAAGATGAAAGATCTCGAATTGTTACATAAGAAATTTATGTCACACATCAGTAAGAACTTTGTGATGAACATGGCTATGGGATGCTGAGGAATTTTTATCCTTCAACTAAATCCTCATACCTGTTCTGCCAACTGACTTGCTCCCCACCAAGCCTCTTCAATAACCATCATAGTTATGACAGTATGATAAAGGCATCAACTACCATTTACTGAGCGCTCATTACACATGATTCTGGTACATACATTAGCTCATTTCATCCCTACAGCAATTTGGGAAGCTGAGTATTGTCAGCAACATTGTACAAATGAAGAAACTGAGGCTCGGAGAGATTAATCACATGGGCCACGAGACACAACTGGAAAGTGACAGAGATGAGATCAGGCCCAGTAATCTGAATCCAAAGCTCATGTCTTTAATAATGATTCCAGTGTCCCTGTCTCTCAGTGCATGGGCCCCAGGCTCCCTGCATCACAGCGACCTAGCATAACCAAACTGTAAAAATGCATATTCGTGGGCCCCACTCCAAAGTGGAATCTCTGGAGATCTACTGGGGTTGGGGTGGTGGTGCTTGGTGCTCACAAAAGTTTGAGGAGGCGCAGGTGGCTGGACTCCTTTGCTCCCAAGGCACACCTCTGCCCAGACAGCACCTTCTTGCCCTTGAGAAGCTGGGCCTGGCTCACTGCTCCACTCCAGCCTGAGCTCTGCAGGCTGATGAATTATTGAAGGCATTTCATGGATCAGAAGGAATCTTCAAGGGCATTACCTTCGCCTCCTTATTTTTTAAGAGACAAGGAAACAAGCTCAGAGAGGATGAGTGACTTGACCCAGGGCACACAACAACCCAGGGACCTTCCCTCTCCATCTGCTGTGCACTCCAGTGCTAAGGGTTCCTTTCTTCCTCTGTCCTTCCTTCCCCCTTCTTCAGGCACAGGCACCTTTATTCTCCCCAGTAAGGTGGATGGAGCCTCAGCTTGCTTGGGGGCTGGCACTTAACAGAGACAGAGAAAAACACCTACAACTGGGTTACTTCAATAGCACTCAGGAAGGCACGGGGCCCGTCTTGCACTTATGGCAGAAAGTTGTCACCTTCACGGCGTACAGCCACAACATTTGCATTTGGACTGCTGAACATAAACAGAATCCATCCCATCCAAAAGTCAAGAGCTTCACCCAGATTGCTTCCCCCCATATCCTCTGAGAGCCCAGAGCATCTCAGTTCCTTTGCTCTCGGCATCCCCTGCCTGAAACCTTTCAAAACCAATAAAAATCCTTAGGTGCCACTTTTCTCTGGTTTTATGGTTGTTTTTCCTCCTCCTTCCCCCACCCCGTCTCTTTGCAGCTGCCTTCAAAACAGAGAGGAGAAGCCTCTATTTGGTTCTGACAACAAGAGCTCCCTGT
This sequence comes from Paguma larvata, assembly GCA_030068075.1. Lineage (NCBI taxonomy): Eukaryota > Metazoa > Chordata > Mammalia > Carnivora > Viverridae > Paguma > Paguma larvata. The sequence goes on along the minus strand of CM057841.1, from coordinate 27,165,774 downwards.
GCATTTTTCGCCTTGTGTTTTACTTCTGTCATTGATCAATAGACTTAAATGCCAGGCCTCCATCACAGCTGCAGACTTTGATTGCCCAGACTGTCTTGGCCCAGCGGAGCTTGTCTGCTTGAGTTCTGATGCTGAGAAATGTCACAGTGGGGAGGGGCCCTGAGCTTCTGTCGGTGTGCAAGGGAGGGGAGTGGTGACAGCTCATTCGGGGCATTGCTGGGCGTCCCACAGGCCCTGAGGGTTACCAACAGGCTGGAACTCGTTCCTATCTGGGGCTGTTTGCAACCAAAAGTAAAGTCTGTCATGACCCAGGCACTGAGTGAGAGAAGCATCTCCAGTGCCCATGGCAACCGAGCCTCATTAATCTGCTTGCTACGAAATCCTCGGGGAGAATGGAGGCCCATAAGGAGTCCATCGAAACCTGGTCTGGACTGGGACGCTCACCAACAGTGTGACATTTGGCCTGTCACACAGCTTAGCTGGGACTCAGTTTCTGTAGCTCTGAAACAGCTTCCCATTCTCACGGAAAGTCTGAAAAATAAATAAAGAAGATGTGGAAGTGCCTCGGAAAGTGTAGAGTGCCACACAGGTAGGAAGCATGGCATTCGTATGCTCATTGAGAACTCGTGACATAAGTGCTTTTCGATCTTCGTCTACCTCATTGTGTCTCACTACAGAAGGGCACCACGAGCTCTGCTACACCCAGAGCAATTATCACTATTGTGCCCTGAAAGTTAAAATTATAAGTAGATGTGGAAGAAAGGGCAAGTAGGGAGTTGCTAAATTATTCACAGATGCTCCAGTTTAACAGTTACCTTTCCATAATCCTCACCTCCACCTACCACGGGGCCTAGACTCACCTCCCACAAGAAGTCACTCACAAGAGGGTCAGGACTTGCCCAGCAGGTACAGGAAAGGCGGTTGTGGTACCTGTCTCATTTCCCTATTTGGGACATGGGTGTGTCTGTACCCTTGTCAGTTGCCTTTGTGAAACAGAAGATTTCAGTCTTGGGTGGCTGGTACTGAGTCCTGCTTATGTTTCATTAGAAGAAAACCCCACACTTGAGAACCCTGATGGCTCATGTGGTGTCATGGACGAGATCTGAGATTGACCTTTTCCCCTGGGAAGTGGCCCGGTGGCTGTTTGGGGGCAGAACTCTAAGGACAGTGTGTTTGAGAACCACTTCTCTCTGCCCACATGCCCACCAACTCTCTGACCACCAAGGTTCAGGGTAGGGTTCCCTAGGCCTGGCCATCAGTGAGGGGCTGATGATAAAAACAAATCCATCTGAATGGTGGTTTTTCTCTGAATCAGAGAGGTGGCTATTGCTCATCCCCAGCGCCTTGTTGCTAGGGAGGTGCAAGCCCTGAGCTGTTAGGTCCCCTGTTGTTTTGAGAGAAGGCTAGAATGTGAATTATGATGTTAATGTAGCCAAGTTTCCAAAAATATAAAAGCATTTATGAGCCATCAGTTTGCAACTTTTGGTCTAACGCTATGCTGAGTTGGGGAAGGGTAGGAATCCAGAAGGACATGCATGGAGATGCCTGATTTACTTCCTTTTACTGTTTTAAGGAGGCCTGATCCCTCAAAGACTAGGCTGGCCACCTTCAGCACAGACTATATCTCTCTTGCCCCAGGCTGCACCCCAGATTTCAGCAGAAACCACTCAGAGCCCTGCTCCCAGCAGGATGGTTGAACAGAACATCTGTGTGCCCCGCACTTGCCCCCTATGTGGCCACTGCTTATACAGCCCCCATCTTTAACACGAGATGCAGCATGAACACTGACATTATAAATAAATCATGCCAGAGGGCATGGGCAGGAGGATGGGCGGGCACTGCCATGATTTCAGCAGTTCCTGATCATTTCCACCTAGTTCAATGGATCCACATCCTAGGTGCATTTCCTTTATGTTAAGGAAAGTACCCATATTTTGTACAGAAAAAAATTTAAAAAAGAAAAAAAAGGAGCCATTTGAATGGTTTCAGTGAATCCGCTCAGGAGCAAATGAACCTGCAATGAGGGATGTGTGGAGCTCATTCAGTCATCTCTGTGCCTGTTGTCTCATCGCTAATCTACTAAGTGTTCTTATGTATGGGCTGTGGGGTACATATCTCCACTTAGTGCTAATCCTCACATGACATCAAACACCAAACTTAACTGGTGACGTAAACCCTGTCCAAGAGTAATTTGGACTTACTTTATTTTCACCTTTGTCTCTAGAACCCAATATCTAGCAAGAGATCCTAACCCTGAATTTAGGAGCTAAGTTTAGAAATGTTTTATCATTTAGATAACTATGACACAAACATACCTCTTGTGTCGCTTGTGAGGGAAAGTGTGTGTTGAGCCAGAGAGAAAGGGACAGAGGTTCAACTGGGGCACCGGACAGTGGCTGTGGGAATTACAGAGCCGAGTGCTGCAGTTCCCTACATCATCTTGGCAGGTTGCATCAAAATCGGGGCTTTGAGCATCACCCGTCAAGTGTGTCAATGTGAGATTACAAAACAAAGATCAGTCACTCTATCTCTCTGACTTTTATGCTTTGTCTCTCCTTCTCTTGGGAAATGAACTAGTTACAGATGAGCTAAAGGCCACTCCTTCTAATCTCTCCTGCCTCCTTCCCTTCCCTTCCAAGAGGGAAGTTGCTCTGTATTTTTCCCTTGCATAGTTTTTATACTTCACTCATTCATACTAACACACACTACTGCTGTATGTGTGCTTTGGCTGAGGTAAAGGAGGCCCTTTGCAGCTGGCTCACTGTTAACTCATCTTTTCCCTCCTGTGAGATAATCTTGCTTGATTCTCTGAGTGAACTTGGAGTCTTGCATCTCCCAGGACGCCCTAGGGATGCCCCAGCGCTCACTGGGCTCTCCTCTTATCCAGACCTGCCCAGCACCAACCACTCACTCTCTGCTCCCTTGCTGCTCTGTGCTGGTCTTGTTCCCTTTGCTGCCTCTCTGAAGGTCATTCATCTTTCAGCTCCTGTCTCTCAGCCTGTCCACAGCACAATACCTGCTTGAAGCAGAAGGAGCTGTGTGATATTAGTAGTATTCAGTGTTCTGTGGCAGGTAAAGTCATGCAGTAGGAGGTATTTCTCCCTCCCTCACCGGCCCTGGTGATGTGCCTTGGTAGACCTGAAGCTTCATCCCTTATCAGCCTTAGGAGGGCCCAAGAGAAAGCCAGAGATATCCCCTTGGAATAACCACATCAATCTCACAAGAAGAGGGCAGTGGACTAATTGGTACATTTTATCCTAACTTACAGCTTAATCACACATTTGGGGGGATTTTAGGACCAGAGCCAGCCAGTTTGGCTGAAATATTCTTGTCTATTTGTGCAGATGTCTCCAAAATTGGTGTTTCTCAAAACTTATTGCACTTCATAATCACTCAAGGAACTTGGTAATCCTGAGGTTCCTGAGGCCACGTGTAGAGTCTGATTTGGTGGCAAGAGGCTGTCCTCCCTCACTATTCCATTGGTCACTCTTCTTTGCATCCAATATCAATTTTTTCAGGAGCAGGTTGATTTAACCCAGTGTTTCCCAAACACATCTCATCACAAGGCTCAACCAGGAGGGTCGATTAAAAATTCTGATAGCCTAATCCCCAAATCTCCAAAAATGAGGTCCTCATGTTTTTATTTTTAAAACAAATATCCCAGGGGATTATAATCAGCAAAATTTATGAAATGTTGACCTAATGAAAGTAATCCATTCCCTCAATATTTTATTATGAAAAATTTCAAGCATACAGCAAGATTTAAAGAATTTGAAGTGAGCCCAAAATTGAGATTCTACAATGGACATTTTACTATACTTTTTTTATTGTGTATATTTCCACCTGTCCATTCCTCTCTCCCTCCAGGATTTTATCTTTGGGGGCATTTTAACATAAATTGCAGGCATCAGCACACTCACCCTTAAATATTGCAGGATGCATATTATCAACTAGAGTTCAATATTTGTTTACATTTTTTTTCTTTAGAGGTAAGATTTACAGCATGAATTGCACAAATATTAAATGTGCCATTGGATGGGTTCTGATAAATGCATATATCAATGTAACCCATGCCCCTCTCAAGATATGGAGCATTTCATCACTCTACAAAGTTCCCTCACATCCCTTCCCAGATAATCTCTGCACCCACCCCTCAGAAGCAATTACTTTGCTGGATTTATCCATCATAACTTTGCCTTAATGACAACAATCCATTAAAAGAAGCAACACGGACAAAAATTTCTAACAAAATTGGATCAAGATCCCCCAAATTTTAAATGACTAAAGGAGAAATGCTATAGTCAGAGCTGTCTGGGGGTGCCGAGTCCTGAGTCTGGGTCTCTATGTGGTCCGCTAACACCTCCTCTGAGACGCTGTCTGGTACCCTGGCACTCCCAGAAACATCTCTTGCAACTGGTACCCTGGAGGCCTTCTGTGCCAATAGTCTTCCTTCCTTTGGTCCTTCGAGTGCTGCTTTGTTATGGAGAAATCTCGCTCTTCCTAAGGAAAAAAAAAAGATTCTAGATTCCTGGTTATAGCTTCCTACACTAATTTTAAAAAGAAGAAGAAGAAGAAGAAAACCAGTTTCAGTTATTGGGTTTTTTTGGTGTTTTGTTGTTTTTTTTTTTCGGTCATGGGAGGGAGTTTCTCGTTCAGATATGGGCACATGGTAACGCAGTTTCATTTCACAATTCTCAATAAAGCTACCTGAACTCTGATTGTATCAGCAACCTCCAGCTACTTCCCTAACACGCGCCCTGTAATATAAGCCTGTAATTTTCAGCGTGCAGCCGGGGCAGGCTTTATGGGTTGGGGGACGCAGCAGAGTCTCATCTCGCATCCTGGTTGCCACAGGCTAATCGAGTGGAACAGAGCTAACCCTCAAAATGTGAGAGAGAAGAGAGAAGAGCCCTACCCCCACCCCTCCTCAACCCTTCCTTTGGATGAGAGAAGTGAGTGGTCTCTAGGCCCTTCTGGCCAAAAGCCATCTACCAAGCTTTTCTGGCTTAACTCCTCAGCTCTTATTTCAACTTCCCAGGCTCCCTGAGCAATCCATTGCTCACCCACAGGATCCTGGGGAGTGTTACTGACTCCTCAGCCCTGCTTCTTTTGGTCTCAGCTTTATAATTCCACAGCTCTTCTTAAGGTGTGTGTCTAGCATTAATATACAAAACAGGTTCTCAGTGATTGTTTGCTGAATTGTTGCATAAGAGACTGGATGCATCATGACCTCATCACCACATATTCATCCCCAGCCCCATGCCAGATGGCTGTCATCCATTGTAGGCAGCCAGTTATTGCTTCCAGAGCTTCAGCAGGGACTCTCCTGACCTTAACAGTGAAACAGGGGTTTTAATCAGCCACAGCAGAAGTCATAACCGACCCAAGCACCTTGGCTATCCATTTTTGGACAGTGGTGCTCCTGGTAAATGAGGACATCTGGGAAGAACAATAAATGCATCAAGGCTCACTCTTCTGATATGAAAAGTATTTTGTTAGCTTGTAGTTCAGGCTGTGCTTGATTAAGATTGTCCATCCATAGAAGTCTTGACTGAGCCTAAATCCCTGATATGAAATTTAATTGCATGTGCTACGATTCAAACACATCATTTAGTAGATAGATAGAAGACTCAGTTCACAGATGCCTGAGTACAGGAATTTTATTTGTTTTGAACTCTGAACTCTCATCCCACCAGGTCAGTGGGGAGGTCAATCTGAGCCACAAAAAGCATTATTCCTACACCCCAGATTTTCCTGAGCTCCTTGAGCTTTAGTCATTGCGGTAGTCATAATTACTGTTTGCCAAATATTCTGGTCCCCTTTCCCCTTTCTAGACCATGGTATGATTTCATTTCCCAAGCCCCCTTTTGCTGGGTGGGGTCTGACCACTTCTGACTGATGAGTTGTGAGTAGGAGTGATGAATCTGATCCTTGATCCCGTGAGAACTGGCAGCTTTCTGTACCTTACACTCAGATAAAGCAAAGAAGTTTAACAATGGGAAAGCCTTGGGCTTGGATTAAAATTCTTGAATTAAGACCTAATATGGGGCTTTGGACCAATAACTTAACGTGTCTGAGTTATCGTTTTCTTACTTACAAAATGGTGCTTAGGATGCTCACTCCATAGGGTTTTTGGGGATTAAGTGGAATCTTCTTTGTAAAACTGATAGGAGAGTGCCTAATATGGAGTTGGGGCTTAACCAATAGAAGTTACCTTTTGCTAGCCAGTTATAATCTCAAAGTATTTCTCTTCAGATGACTTGAAAGAGGCGTAGGTGGCAATGGGCTCTAGACAGCTAATGTTTCCCTCAAAGTCTGTCAGGTTCTACTGCAGAGTCATGTCAGAACACAGAACCAAGTAAGACATTTACTGGAAAAGAAGCAGGCAGCTGCTGGAAACGTGCTGGTTCTCTGCGTCAGGTTGCTATTTCAATGGACTGTTAAATGTCAGGTGAGTGTTTTCCTTCTGTTTTTTGACCTCTCCAAGATCATCGCTCTGTGATCCCAGGTAGAAGGGGTTGGCAGTCTTCATTCACTTGCAGGCTACACTCTGTGGCTTGGAGGAGGGGATGTTAATTAGGTCTATGCATTCAGGCAACATCAAATCTCTAGACCTGGAGGTTTGTCTGTCTGTCTGTATTTGTTCATTCAAAGATATTTATCTAAGACCTTATGCATCAGGCACTTTTCTAGAATCTAGGGATACAAGGATAAACAAAAGAGATAAATAACCCTCTCCTCATGAAGTTTGCATTCTAGTAAACGTCTGCTCTAGTAAAAGCCTCTGTTCTTAATTACTACACTACATTTATAAACAAATTAAATGTATGATTACAATACAGAATGATAAGTGGTAGAGCAAAACTTGTACTTTTTTACATTACTGATATGGAAAGAGATGGAAGTAATAAGACTGTAATAAAGGGCTAAGTATTCAAGTGTGGGAGGAAGAAATTCTCTTGTGCTCACTTTTCTGGGACTGGGGCATACCTAGCTTGCCTAGGAAGAAAGGAGTCTGGATGTTGAAGGCTGGCAGAGAGCAAAAGAAAGAAGCAGGAGGGTCCTTGTTCACACATCAACTCTGTCGCCCTGTGGGAACTTGAAGTGTGTCAAGGAGGAGCTGTTAACAGTGTTTGTTTCTGGTAAACACCTTTGTTCCTCGAATGGACTATTTTTAAACTTTTCAAGCTGAGCTAACTTCAGGTGTGACATTTCAAAGCAGTTGCCCAGCTTTCTATTAGGTGAATGAGTGGGGAGGAGGATGGAGAGGGAGAACCGGAGAGAATTTATTAGACTTCAGGATATGGTAAGCTAGAGTTTAGGAGTGGTACTTCAGCTATCTGGTATACCTCTGCCAAAACTTTGGTGTCAGAGAGTAAGAAAGAGGTGGTTTTAGTGGAGTGGAACATTCTTTATGTTTCTTCTTTCCACAATTTAACAAGCATCGATATGACTGTTGGCTCTTTACTCAGATTTGTGCTGGGTCCCCCAAGATGCTTATGATTGCACTAAAGTAATAATAATTTCTGATATATATTCATTTCCTGTACATCTTGTTTTCCTGGTCAGGTTTGAGTCTCAAATATAACTTTTTAAGACTGCAGGTCGTCAAAAGGAAATATATTCTCTAAATTCATAGAGCTGTCCCAATTATAAATCAATAGGGAGGCCTAGCTACCTTGGACTCTAGAGCTTCATTACTGACCATGTTAGAGAAAATTCAGGAGCTGATATAAAGAGAGTGTCCATTAGGAAAGAAGGAAAGAGACCTTCCTGTGAGAGAAGACAAAGGAAGGGAAGCAAGAAGTCAGAAGTGGAGATTCTAGATCACTCCTGTGGGAGAGGTTGTGGAGACCTAGGAAAATACTGCCATAATTTTGGATAACTTTCAGTTCAGGAAAACTTGCTTTTTATCTCTTGGGATTTAGTCTGGAAAACATTACAAACTTCTAAGAAAAAAATCTTCATGTTCAGCATGGAGCTGGGACAACTTTGCCCCACATGGCTTATATCTTGGATTAACAGGGAATTATGTAAGAAAAGAAGATGACTATCATTGGCATTTCTGAACAATTTCTGACTCTAGCGTCATGAAAGAAGTGCAAAAATTTCATAGACTTTCAAAGGAGGTTGAAGCTGTGAGTTGAGTTGAGTTACATTGCAGGCCCCCTAGATCTTATTTGGGGCTGTGTCACCTGGGACTGAGGAAGGTTTGGTTCTTCATGGCACTATACACTTTATCATCATGACTTCAGTGGCCACCTCCAAAACAAGCAGGCCAGAGTCTCTTCCCTCACCAAAAGCACTGGGTCCTGAAGCTCCTGCTTCAGCATCACTAGGCTACCACCCTATATCCTCCTTGAACTCAGCATTATCTTTAAAATACAAGAGCCAGAGAAGGTAAAGAGAAGACAGTCCTGAATAAATATTGAAATCCCTACAAGTTTACCTGAGAATGTCAGTAGCCCTTTGACACTGATATATCCATTGACAAAGTTAAATTCCTCATGTCCCATCACCATTCAGCAGTATGGGATTCATGAGAAACTTCACTCAGTTACAAAATATAAAGAATGGTCCATTTTTGTGCATTAGAGTGTGGCCTCTGAATTGTTGATCTTACAATTTAGTCCAGGTGAGGGGATCAGACATGAAACAAAAAGCAAGGCAGACAAGGAGTTGTAGGTACCAAGTGAGTAGGGGAGACAATGAGCACATTAAAGTTCTCGGGGAGTGATCCATGGGAAGTTCCTGGGAGCAGGAGGAAGGTGCCTTGCAACAGGAGGACCTGAACTGCCTCACGAATGCAGGGTGGGGTTGTGGTCAAATCATGTCCTATCTTGTGGACTCAGGACTGGAAGTTGGGCCACTTCTATCTGCCCTGGCTGGCCCATTGGTTCTTGTGAGATTCAAGTGATATCGTGGAATCCAAAAATCCATGAAATGAAGATAGTTTAAAAGATTAAAAAAGAGATTCAGATGTGCTCTAAGTGGATGGCAAGCCTCCTGGGGACTTTTCCCCTTTCACATGAGGAGATGATCCTCACTGGTAGGTCCCTGTGCTTGGCACAGACTAGAGATCAAATCATGGGCTGTTCCACTGCTCCCTTCTGAAATCCAAGGGAAGAAAACCTTCTTCCTGCTTGAGGCTGGTAAATACTTGACAGAAGCATGGTGCCCTTGGAGGAGAAGAAGGTGGTAGGGATGGAGGGTGGGGGTAGAATGAGGAGGCAGCTATACAGGGAAAGTGCAAAGTCTGTGAAGAGCCCTTTCCATCCTGCCATGTGCAGGCTGTGAAGAGGGCAGGCTTTTACTGTTCTGTTTTAGAGGCCTCTGGGGTCATGTCTTGAGGAATAGGGCCCTTATTGATGAGAGCCTTCTTCATGAAGCATTCACACTCTTGCCTAATGTGATCCTCCCACCAACCCTAAGAGATAAACTAAGTAAAACCCATCATTCCCCAGAACTTCAGAGAAGCAAAATAGAACAAGGCTTTCCTTAATGATCTTTTCTACTCATTTTTTAAATCATAAAAATGTCAACATTAGAGAAGAATACAGAGTATTTTGCTTAACATATGCACAGTCACCCCCAGAATGAGTGAATTTTGATATTTTGTCATATATGTTTTAGCTTAAAAATTCATTAAAGGCACAGTCAAATTTGCCTTTTCAAACCTTCATGATAACATCTTTCTTTCTCTCCTCAGAGAGAAAACCATCGTGAGGTCCGTGGCTAACTTCGTTTTTCATGTTTCTATCATGTGTGAATTCATAAACAAAGGTAGGCTATTACTTTATGTACTTTGAAATTGTCTCACAAATGGTAGCATATAGAATATATTATTCTGCAACTTGCTTTTTCCAATCCCCATTTTTTTTAGCTCTTTCTGTGTTAGTTCATGTGGTTAGACTGCTATGGGCTGGATTATGTCCTCCCAAAATTCATAAGTTGAAGTCCTAACCCCTTAGGACCTCGCAATATGGCTGAGTTAGGATTTGGAGTTAGGATCTTTAAAGTTACAAGTAAGTTAAAATGAGGTCATTGAGACGAGCCTTAATCCAGTATGATGGATGTCCTTATAAGGAAAAGGAATTTGGATACAGACACACACAGAAAGATCATGTGAAGAAACAGGGGGGAGATGGCCATCTACCTGCCAAGGAGAGAGGCCTGGAGCAGATCCTTCTCTCAAGGCCCTCAGAAGAAACCAACTTTGTCGACATCTTGATTTCAAACTTTTAGCTTCCAGAAGTGTGAAAAATAAATTGCTTTTAAGTCACCCAGTTTGTTATGGTAGTTCCAGGAAACTAATATGGACTCCATTCTACAAGGATGGACTAGTGGCTATTTATGGACTAGGATGTCACTTCCTCCTGGGATTTGTAGATTTTATCAGAGGAATTTACAAAAACCATAATGTTACTATCTCATTGAGCTGCAGTTGTAGATACTGGACATTTGGGGTAAGGGATCTTCCCAGTGCCCTATAATTATCTCCAGGAAATTGGTCTTCTATAATGATTGCACGGAAGGTCCTAGATTTGAGACTGCTACATCATTGGCCACGTCCCATTAGCCACTGACTTCTAAGTTATTTCTAATCTGCGGGTTTTGATCTGCTCTCCCAGGGGCTGGTCTCAGTTCAAGAGATCAGCATGAAAAGTAAAGAACACATTTCGAAAGCTTTTTATATGACACAAAGCCTGCCCTGCAAGTCCCAAGAAAGCAGAAGACACTGGTCATACATCGTGAAGCCAGGCTTGTGACATCATGCATCATTTTTAATGAGGCATTCGTGATGCTTTGGAGAAGGCGACCCAAAGAAAACACCTGGATAGATTCCATCTAGTAAAAGGCCAAGAAAGCCAGCAAGGCCTAAAACCTTTTCACATTTGTTCATAGCAACCTGCAAGGACTGACCTTGTGGCCTCCCTGTAAGGGGATAAAATAACAATGGGCAAGAATACTCTTTACTGTGCTGAAGGCAGTTTGTGAAGAAACCAAATTCTGCTTGAAAATTCAACATTTCTTTGGAGACCAAAGTATTTAAAATACTCAGAGGAAAACGAGGTATTTGACCCATTTTGGAAGTATTTTGGAGGCATTTGACAATGGTGAAAAATTAGAAACATCATAAATGTCCACAGAAGGAGGTCTTTAAAAGTGAAATTTGTTAAATAAAATAAAGTACAGCATATATACGCCAGTGTAGCCATTAAAAATGGTATGTAATGGCATAGAAATATGTTGAAGAAATGGTGTTACTTGGGGGAAGAAAAGATTATCTTTTAAATAGTGAGTACCTTCTAATTCCATGTTTCTTTTTAAATAATATATCTATAAGGAAGAGACTAAATAGTTACACAGAAAAATGATACTGGGTTATCTCTGACTGGTACGTCTATAGATGCTTATGGGCTTTCTTCTTGCTTCTCCTTGTGGTACACACACACATACACACACACACACAGCTCACATAAACATGCACTTCACAAAGAGGCATTTACGTATTCTGGGGTTTAGTCTCTCTCCATATCTTGAGAGTGAACTACACCAGGTGATATTTAATCCTCCACCAGTTGTGACTTTCCAGGACTATGATTCTGAAGGATGGGAAATTAGTTGGACTTAGTGAACTAAAACATGATTGGAAGTTAAAAAAAATATATATGATTACAAGAAGCCTGTCTATTTGATTTAAAAAAATGAAAACAAAAACAGTTTTGGAGGACCCTGGCTGCCACACCCATATAACCCATGGTCTTTCACGATGTGTTGCTATTTTAAGGAGAAAATGATAGCTCATAAGTTACTAAATATATTACAGGCTTGGCACTGTGCCAAGGGTTATTTCCATGAATCGTTTTCATTACTCCTTATGATAATCCTATGATGCAGGTGCTGTCATTGTTCACGTGTTTCAGATGAGGGGGCTGTGAATTTAGAGGGGTCAAGTCAGAGACCAAGGTCAGTAACCAGAAGGGAGTAGAGGGTGGATTGGAACACACAATTGGAATCCAGTGATCACAGTCATAATCTTTCTCTCTGCTGCCGCCTAGTGGGGCAATTCACTCACACCCATAAGGTGCCTGAAAACTTCCCACAAGCAGAGGGACCTAGGAAGCAAATGTCAACCTCTTGAGTCAATGGCATCAGGAGAGAAAGATGAACTTGAGTCCGTTTTAGTTTCAGAAGTATGAGGTGCTGGCTTGGGGCTCTTGTCCTGTTCTGCTTTATGTCATGGGGCATGGTGACCCAGGTTCCCATGCCAGCTGACTTGCATCTGGGTTCAATCAAAGCTATCACTGGTGGGGAATCAGAAGATTGGAGGAAGAGAGAAGACAGGTTATCACTCCTCTGCTCCCTCTAGCAACTTCTCTGCTAAAGGTGAGGTACTGGCTTTTACTGGATGACCTATACCACATTTCTAGCTTCTTCTGGGTGACCCAAGACCTAGGCCCTGAAATCCCACTTACTCCCATTGTCCTCCTAGTCTTGTAGGGGTAGTAGGTCTTTGCTGTTGCTAATCTCTGGCTAGGCTATTATCCTTCGCTTTGTTTCTCTGTTCTTCCATGCCCTTTATAACCAAAGTTCCCTGTTTGATACATGAGAGTGGTTTCTTTTTCCTGATTGGATTCTGATAGATACTTTCCCTTGATTATCAATTTCTGAGATAGTCTACATTCAGAAATATCTGCCATTTGACCAAAGAGTGTCAGGCAGTATAAAGGAACTTCGAGAAAGTTTCTATAATAACATAATGATAGGTGATATTAATACCAGCCAGAAGTGTCAGGTGTGACATTTAGCTTGGCCATTAAAGGATGAGGGAGCTTGAGGAGATAAGAGCATTGTGGATGGGGGAATCTGTGTAAACAAAGGAACGATCAATAAGAATCCTGGCCTTATTGTAAATAATGCATGGGTAATAAATGGGAAAATGGATGAAAAGTGTCTGACGCCATGCATGGAAGTTTCTCAATCAAGGTGCATTTGAAGGTAGAGATGTGCAGGGAGCATCAGGGAAATACCAGGCAGTGGATGTGTCCAGAATGTAAGGTTGGAGAGTGCTGGAAGGGGTAAACCAGGAAGCGTATGTTAGGGTCTTACAAAATACCAGCTGAAAGTCTGGGCTTCATCTTAAGGCAACATTAGTCACCATTGGCACCCAGTGCCTGGCACATGAAAGGAGTTTAATCAATGTCGTTGAATAACTGAGAAATTACTGACCATTTTGGTAAAGGGAAGGGGCGCAGAGCCATGCCCTGCAAAGTCCATTCTGGCAGAAATGTGTAGACTGGCGTGGGGTGGAGGGAAAGCAGTTAGAAAGCAATCAGTTATGGGCTTGAGGAAGAAGCAGATGTGTTGGATATAAAAAAAAATTGGAATTGCAGAGACTGGGGGGATAGAAATGCCACTGTGACTACATCCATGTTGATCAAGCAGGAATCCAAAGAGGGCAGGGATGGGGGGAGATGGGGATATGCATATTTAGTGGTGACAATTATTTAATACCCACCCTTGGATCTTCTGGCCTTTTCTTTCCTGTTATTGTAAAGACATTCATTTTTCTTCAAACCCAATAAATTATTCTCTGTCAGCAAGCTGGGGGGATGGGATGAAGAAAAGATCTCGGTTTGCTCTTGGCTTTTCCTCTGTCTAGTCCAAACACTGGAAATGTCAAGTTTGCTCACTAATTAAACATGTCTGTCTTGGACTGCACTTGTATCTTTCACTGAGAAGGTGTAGATTTCCAGGGAGACATTACACATTCATGTTTCCAAATACAGCATTTCGAAATCTCCCCGTGTGACACAAATACCAACTTTGTGAAAGTGTCTCCTGATGGGAAAGACACCTGAGTAAGGCAGCCCAGTTCTGGGAGGGAGCCAGGATGTACTGGGTGCATGCTCTTTAATTTATTTTCTGGGAGAGCCGCTCTGGGAACCTGTCTATACGGCCAGTCCTGGGCCTTTCTGGATTTCTGTGAATCCTACTGCACAGTGGGTGCCTCTCAGGACTGGGTCATAAGAAATCTTATCCTCTGGTCAGGTTGCCACTATCCCTGGTGTCTGGGTGACCAGGAACTGAGAATTTGCAATTATGTCCCTAGTCATGATTTTGTAAAGCCTTAGTTGAATGCTATGTGGGATGTATCATTATCACCCACATTCCACAAATAAAGAAGTGTGGCTTCCAGCCTTGAAATCCTTATAGAATGTGATTCATTGCTTGCATGTTTTCTAGGTGCTAACTATATACCGGACATTGTGTTAGGTGCTGTAGATATAACTGTAAACAAGACTGACATGGGGGACCATACGGGGCTTTAGTCTGGTGGAGGGTGAGTAAACAATTAAGTACTGGGGAATCCGAGAGGCTAGACCACTTGCCAAGGACCAACTATTAAGTGGCCCTGCCTGTGCAACTTCAAATCGTAGGTCCTTCTTGAGCAGTAAAACCTTCACAAGGGAGCTGAAGGCATGGATGCCAATTGAATCATGTGTGAGTAAAAGGAAAGAGAGCTGGAGGGGAAATGACTGGAGTCTTATATGTGTGATGACATTTCTGTTATGCTGGCCAGAACGCCAGGCAAGGCTGACCTTGTTGGAGAAGGTTATCCCAGGACTCCAAGGCCTTTCCCCTTCCCTTATCATGTGGTGACGGCTGGAGAAAAGCTGCAAGGCCATGGAAAGACAAGGTATTCAGCCTACCCTCCTGGACCTGTTTAAGACTCAGAATCTCAGCTTGCCCATTTGAACAGGATTATTTTTATTAGTCACTAGATCTTGAGTTCCCAGCCTTTGGGATTCCATAGACCAATAATATTTTTTTAATCTGTGTGTGTCAGGGAGAGAAGAGAGTTCAAGTTAGGATTAAATATATGTTTTTATAAAACCCCATTGTCTACTACTATTGGTTCTTGTTAAAGAAGACATTTTTCACACCAGGTAAAGAAATAAGGAATGATATAATTTATAATAATATAAAATTAGAAACAACTCTTGAAATGAAATTATTTAAAAATATCTCAGTTGTAATTTTTTCTCATTTCTCTCTGGACTGTGGTGAAAACTGCACCATGGAGCAGCCCCATCTTTGAACCCAGGCCCAGCAGCTGGGAAGAGAGTCTCTAGGCCCCTTTCAATTGTTCGAGGCTCAAGGCATCCCTGAGACAGCCTGGGGTCTGCAGCTATTCATCTTGGAAGCAGACATGTCCTGGCTCCATTCCATCCTTGGGTCACTTCTGGAAGCCTCTGTCTGGTCTGTGATCACTGAAATGGCAGTGTCCTGCCAAAGCAGCTCCCTCCAAGCCTTGCCATATGGGGGCTGCATTTCCACTGGGTCTGGCAGCTCTTTTGCTCATAACATCAGTCTCCACTGATAGATTCGTCCCTGTCACACTATTTACTGAAACTAGGCCACTTAATTAAAAGCAAGAGCTTTGGCATAATCTCCAACAGTGGCTTTATAAATTCCAAGCAGTGTAAAGAAACCAGATGGAGGAGCGGGTCAATTATCATGGAGGCCAATGCTCCCATCCTTTCAAAGAACTCCTCAGTCATGGAGGCACCCAGTGTTCTCAGGCGGCGTGTATGTTACTCCCACTGTCAGCTCACCGTGAACATAAGATGGGTCCACCTTAGCACAAATACAGTGTGCTTTCCTAGGATATTCACATCAAAAAGTCAACGATTCCCATATGCACCTCTCAAGGGAAACGGAGCTAATATGAGAGGAGGGGAAGTCAGATGGGGAAGATGTTCTTTCAGGGGATATTTGGGCTGGGAGGAGGCATTAGGAGACCAAGAAGATTATAGAAAGTCATGAGGCAAAGCTCCAGGGTGTTAAGCAGCATTAGGTGGGCACCAGCTCTGGATCTGGCACTGTGGGTTTGTGCTAGGGAGCTTCCACTGGCTTCTCCAGATTCACACCCCACCCTTCCCTACTCTGCTCCATGTCTCAGAGGCTGACCCTAGGAACTGCATCATCAGCCTCCCCTGACCTCTGGTTTCTGGTTGAGTTTGGCCCTAGAGGTTGCCAGTGGAGATGGGAAGGTGGGGGAGAAGGAAGTCAGGGTATTTATTCCTCCTGATGTCTCTCTGTCAGCTCACTGTGGATGGCTCTGGAGGCCATGGTTCTTTTCTGGTGGCCCCTGCCATACAATCCTCCTTCCTTTAGGACACTATTCTTTCTTCACTCCTCAGGTATAGGGGAGAGAATATCTAACTGCTGTGGCTAGCCCTAGATGCTGTACTATCCTTTATTCATTTATTCATGCCTTTAAACCTTATATACTAGTTCCTTCAATAACTCCTCATATTAGTCAGTCTGAATGAGCCACTTCCTGACCACTGGGACCTGACTGACACAGGGGTCTTTATGAATGTTAAAAATAAGCAAAAACACTTTCTTCTTCCTCTGGGAGTTTACAATGGAGTTGGAGGTATAAGCAACAAATAGAAAGGACACAGACAGTCCTACTAGGCCAAGTCTTCTGCCTGAGATCCTCGAGGCATCTGATCAGAGAAAGGGGACAGGATGGGTAGGGCATCAGAAGAGGCTTCTGAGACAAGACAGTGGCCCTAAAGCAGGTCAGGATTTAGGGAAGTGGGGAGTTGGAGATGGTATGCTGGGTGGGAGAAGAGCCTAGTAGAGGAACAGGGGTCAAAGTTACCTGGGGCTTGGGACTCCACTTCTGCACCTCGGTAGCCAGAAGGGAAACCAACTGGAGAAGAAGAGAACCATTTGAAGAGGTAGTGGAGGCATGATTAGTTTGGAACTTTGTCAATTAAGAGAACCAAGGTCTGCTCAACTGTCTCCCTCCTCATCCATCCAACATATGGGTTCTGCTTCTTTCAGGCTCATTGTCTTCCCATCTCAAGGCCTCGACTTGTGCTCTTCCCTTGGAAGAGTATTCTTATTGTTGAACTTTCAGGTCAAATATCCAATTTTTTGAGAAGTCTTCTGTGGTAGGCAGCCTCCAAGATGGTGTCATGGTACTCCTCTCATGGTATGTATAATCTTGTGTAGTTCCTTCCTGTTGAGTGGGGGCTGTACTTGGCAATTTGCACCTATGATTAGGATAAGGTGGAAGTGTGTGTGTATGCGTGCATGTGTGTATCAGAGACTAGATCATAAAAGGAGGTATAGTATTCCCTTCTCTATCATATCACTTGCTCTGAGGGAATCTGGATGCCACACTGTGAGGTTATTCCATCTGTCCAGTGAAGATTCCTACCTGGCAGGAGTTGAAGCATTCTGACCCATAGAAACCAAGAGAAAAACATTTGTGTTGGATACTGCTATTTTGTTAAGCAAAGTTCTTATTATCCCACCACTAGAAATCAGACTCTGGTTACACTGGCTACAGATTCAGAGGTAAGCTTTGGCATCAGATCAAAATGCACCTGAGCTTTTTAAACTATCTGAATGACCTTGGGCAAAAGACTTCACTTCTTTGGGCTTCAGTTTTCCATCTATGGAATGGACGTAATGATAACACCCACTACCTTGAGTTTCTTTGTGAAGATTAATGAAGCTGGGTAAATAGAGAAATTTACATACAGTAGGCAATCACTAAACAATAGTTGGTGTTATTTTGCCTTATGGTAACTAGTGCACCTTGGTGTTTTCTGGGGAAAGCTTCAAATGAATTTTCCAAAAGAATTACACCTGAGGTGGATGACAAATCTGACAAAGCAACATTTGCTTTGGCTTCAACAATGAATTTTCGCATCCCCAAATCAATCTCTGCTTCCAACGTTCATGCCAAAGGGATCAGCTCTCTCTCAGTCCTCCAGGGGCTGATATACACAAAGCAAATATAATTGATATTAATGGACACATAATGATTCTGAGACAGTTGGCAAAAATGACAAACTTCATTTGATCCATTTAGAAATGATAGAACAAAGTAGGTAAATGGTGTTATCAAGTACACATATTCTCACACACACACACATTTACACTCATACATACACCCACACCTCACTGAGAAGGTTAAAGCCACTTAAACTACCATGGGAAAGGATACAAAATATTGCAAGGGGATTTAGAGGCGAGCAATAGAAGAAAACATAACGCATTGTAAATTAAAGTCATTTATAAAGTGCAACTGGCACCCAGATACAAAGAAAAAATGATTATTCAGCAAAAGTGAGGTGTTTCGTTATTTATTTACCGAATACTTCAATGGGACAGGAGAGAATGTATTTATTAAGGGACTGCTGGTGTACAAATCCAAACATATTAATGTCAGGCACTGAGGACATCTAACTAACTTATTTGTCTCAAACTGATTTTATTTGTTAGTTTTAAGCCTACAGGCCCCTCTGGCATTCCTTGGAGAGTCTGCTCTCCCATGAGTGTAGATCTGGTTAGCTCTGGTACTGGCCCTGCTGGCTCTGTGGACACACAGGAGCGAAAGGGTCACTTCTGGAGGTCACCGTAGCCCGCCCTGCCCCCTCTTGCGCAGTGATGCTGCACCTATTCAGCTATGTTGACATGCTCCTGGTGCTGGATTTTTCTGCCCTGCCTCTGCGAGTGAGCATGGCTGTTGGTGTTTGAGGATCAATGGGTTTGGTGCACGCCCTCTGCCTCTTGCTTTCAGAAGGAGTATGTGTTACCTTGGCATCAAGTGGGGTCTTTTGGGACATTAATCAAAGCAGTGGATAAGTACAGATAAAAAATAAACACAGATAATTTAGTACAGTGTTTGGCACCTAGGAAATACTCAAGAAATGGTATATGATGATGGTGATGAAGAGGAGGAGGAGGATTATATAATGAAAGGTATTAATGATGAGAACATGTACCTTTTAATAACCCTTCTATCATTAAACAGCTGATCTGAATTTTAGAAGCATACAGAATGGTTTTCTTGGTCATAAAGATCATGCTTTCTATAGAAGTATTACCAGTTCAAAAATTAGAGCCCAACTAAGTCACTTTAGGGACCATTACAGAAAAAAAATAATAAAATCAACCCCAGCTACTGATAGTTAAAGGAGGCATTTCCTAAGATGAAGGAAAAATAGAAGAGTTACATGACACTACCTGACGTGAGGTGGTTTGACAACATGATTAGCCCGTTTCTACGATAAGAACACAACCGGTGCACCCTATGCAAAGTTCAATTATTTCTGTACCCTGCAATTGGTGACACAGGGAGTGACCTGGCAAGTATGCGAGTGGATGTACAGGAGCTTAAGATTCAAAAGACTCCTCCCAGCCTCAGCCTTTGGCAAGTTCTGGGAAACCCACTGTGTAAGTCAGGGAGTGAGAGCCATATTATCATAGGAGATTGGAGAATTTCCCACCCCCGTGACATTTTCCCTTCACCCTTCTGATTGGCCACTTCTATTCTCTCTTTGAGTTCAGAACACCTCACAGTACTCCACCCACTAGCCCTGAAGACACAGGCATCTTTTAATATCTTGGCACAAAGGTATCTCTCAGCTCTTTCTCCTGGGGTCTGCTATCAGTTGAACGGAATACCATAAAATTCCATAAATCCAATATATCAACTGGGGGAAAGTGAAAGGAAAACTTTCTAAGAAAAGAAAAAAACAAAACAAATTGCATATTATCATTCAGAGGCTCTGGCAAAAAAATAATGAATACCTTCTGGAGTTTGTGGGAATAAGAGAGAAGAAATTGGTAACCAAATCAGTGCTTGATTCATCCCAGTCCAGAATCCTCCCCACCCAATTTTGATGGAAGATACCCATTATCTTCAAACATTGTAATTTGAGATCCATGGATCAGATAACTATTTTGTTTTTGTTTTAATTTTTTTTAATGTTTGTTTATTAGAGAGAGAGAGACAGATAGACTGACAGACAGACAGAAACAGAGTGTGAGTGGAGGAGGGGCAGGGAGAGAGGGAAACACAGAATTTGAAGCAGGCTCCAGTCTCCAAGCTGCCAGTGCAGAGCCCAACGCAGGGCTCAAACTTATGAACCACAAGATCAGGACCTGAACTGAAGTCAGATGCTTAACTGACTGAGTCACCCAGGCATCCTTGCACTTTCATTTAGAAACACACACACACACACACACACACACACAAAGTATCAGAGATATCAAAGTGACAATGGTCTTGCTCTGGAAAGGATAATGCTTGGAGTTTCAACTTCGGGGTTGAGACTGCATATCTCTGTATCCTGAGAGGGTCTGGGGACCTTTTTGTTCACATAGCATGAAAAGCATTTTCTTTCCACAGTGATTCTTGGTGTATTTTTAAAATTTTAAAGAGCTGAATAAACAATATTCCAGAACAATAGTCCCTTTAGGACCCAGCTGTTAGTCATTGCTCTGTGGGTTCTATGTTGGTCTAGCCTGGGAAAGCAGGCCTATGGAAGCAGAGGGCAGGGCTCTTCTGTGTACTTCCCCCTGCATAACTCAGAGGCACTTGTTATGGACAGTCAGCATCCCTTTCCAGAACAAATGTTAGGTCCTATGTGGTACTCTAAGATCCCTTGCGGGATAATCAGGCAGGCAAGTATGTGTGCCTTCACTTTATTTATTCTTATTCATTTTATTTATTTATTTTGAGAGAGAATGTGTGTCCATGAGTGCATGGGGGAAGGGCAGAGAGAGGGAAAGAGAGAATCCCAAGTGCTGTCAGCGCCAAGCCCAATGTGGGGCTTGATCCCACAAACTGTGAGAACATGATATGAGCCAAAACCAAGAGTCAGGTGCTTAACCTACTGAGCCACCCATGTGCCCCTTATTTATTTTTAATGTAAACTTTTAATGTGGAAGGAAAAGCATTGTCACATGTAAATGAAAAGTCTGGAGCACCTGGCTGTGGCCAAGACTGGATTCAGGAGCTCAAGCCATTAGGGATTCACCTCTGTCCCTCTTTTGGCTTCACTTTGCTCTGGTTGGTTTCATTCCCATATAGCCTTACCCCACATGGGGGAAAAGATGGCCCCCGGAATCCTCTACTTTACATGGTCCATAGTGCCTACTAATGCCCCTTGGCCTCCTGTTGCTTCATCTACCTTCCTGTTTCCTGGCCCTTGGCTCCTTTTGAATTACTACTATTTTGCTATTTTCCATCCCACATCTCATAATTTATCTTGACCTCATGCCATGACCTCATGGTCCTCAGACTGGGTCAGATGCCATGACCTCATGGTCCTCAGACTGGGTCAGACAGGACTCTAGGTCTCTGTTTAATTTAATTCTCATGTTTTAAGTTGGATAAATGAGCAGTTAATGATTTTAATTCTTCCTTGCAGAAATTCCATCCTGTTCTTTAACCATGTTTGCTCAATGCAGCGAGAAATCCATATTCTCATATAGCATTATTTGAAGTGGGAATGGAAGGCGGATGGGTGGATTTTGGAGATGCGAAGTAGGAGATGATATTATATAGGTGCTGCCCTGGTCTTTGCTCTTCCAGCCGTGTGCCCTTTCCCATGTGAGAGCGATCGTTGTCCGCTGCCTGCCAGATCAATGGGTGACATTGTGCAGGGATTGGTATTTGTTTAAGAGAAATCTCCCCGACTGACCCAATTCTTGTGATGCATAAAAAAATGACAGAAGTAATATTTTTGTTCTTGCTTCACTTTCATTCATCTTATTTGATCAGGGTTGAGCAAAACTGACATCTCATCAAACTCCAAAGTGTGTTTCAGCACCAGGTTCATCGGAGGGTGGCATTTAAAACACAGACATTGCAGGAACAAATGTATTTGCCAATCCCGTCCAGCAATGTAAGCCTGACCTTTCTCCTGTAGATTTATTGACACAGGCCTGTTTTGTATCATATTTCATTATTGTGCGTGGAAGGATTGAAAGTTCTTCTCTTGGAAAACAACTCAGTTGGGGCCAGAGTGGCCAATATGCCTTCTCTTCATAGTGAGAAAGAGGGAATTAGAAAGCCAGGTACTGGCAGGATTAACACAATTCCTCTAAGAGTGTCTTTAATTAAAAAACACCCGGTACCAGCAGTATGGCCCTGGAAGAAATTTCCATTTGGCATGTGGCGAGACCAGAGGAATTACATCCAAGGTTGCTGTCATTTACTTGTTGTGGGGCTCATCATAAGTTCCTTGCATCTGAGAGCTCTGGGACGTGCCCCTTGCTCAATGCAGAAATCCGTCTCTGATAAATGCTCACTCAGGCTGCTGTGATATGCTGAAGTGTTAGAAACCCAGCACTTCATCAGGACAAAGGGCTGTAGAATTTATCCATTCGTGCAGTCATGTGACAAAAAACCAGTCCAGGGGCGCCTGGGTGGCTCAGTTGATTAAGTGTCTGACTCTTAAGTTCGGCTCAGATCATGATCTCACGGTCTGTGAGTTTGAGCCCCACATTGGTCTCTGTGCTGGCTGCAGAGCCTGCTTGGGATTCTCTCTCTCTCCCTCTCTCTCTCTCTGCCCTACTCTTGTTCATGTGCACGTTCTCTCTCAAAATAAATAAATAAACTTTAAAAAAAAAAAAAACAGTCCAAACACTCTTGTAGGCACTGGGGATATAGCAGCGAACAAGAAAAGCAAGATCCCTGTTTTGACGGCATTTCCATCCATAACAGTCAACAGTCTGTAAGTTAATAAATAAACAAAATAAATAACTTTAGAAAGTTGGAAAGTGTCCATTATTGTGTACCAGAAGAAGGCAATTGAGAGCCTGTGAGGCCCTGAGGTGATAGCTGCTTTGCAAAGATTGTTCAGGGAAACTCTCTCCTGTGGTTGAGGGTGGGTATTTGAGCTGATATAGGATTAATGAGATGGTGCTAGCCATGAGGGAGCTAGACCAGAGACTGTTCTGGTGCAAAGACCCTGAAGTGGACATGTGTTTGGCATTTTTGAGAAACAGAGAGCGCCAGGATGGATGAGCTTGGACCTTCAGGAGTGAGGAGTGGCAGGCTCTGAGGTGTGCCCAACAGGTGAGCAGATCAGCTAAGCCATAGGAGATTTAATCCACAGCAAGGGGGGAGGTACAGGGAGTTCTTAAGCAGGGAAGTCATAGTGGGTCGTTTAGACTTTTAAGTCATTACTATGATTACTCTGGAGGGAAACTAGTGGGTAACAGCAGAAACTAGTTGTGTGACTGTCGAAACCTGAAGCCCATTATAGCAAGAGGTGACAGATAGGATCTACTAAGCCAAATACCATCTACTGAGCCAAAGTTGGTGTGTGCAAATCCATTCTTTCCCCTGCCCCCTCTCCTGCCACTATCCACAGAGGCAGAGTGAATCCAACCCTTTCTCCTCAACTCAGGCACTCAGAGACAATGTTTATGACTCTGCACTACCTTCTCTTCACTGGGCCAAAGCAACCCTATTTCTTCCAACTCTTTTCCATGTGCAAGATTTGAAGTTTCCCCCATCACTATTACCACTTTTCTGGCTCTGCTCCATTTTCTTCAAACCTCTCATTGAACACAGGGCCCAACACAGAGCACAATACTTCATTCGTGGCTCATTTTGCATCCCATCTCTGCCCTAGGGAAAGGGCCCTTCCTTGGTTGAAGCCCACGTGCTTCAGTAGTTTGGACTCTACTCCTGCCTTTGAGGCAGAACACACACCTGAGTTTAAGCCAATCAGTGCATCCCACCCCCCGGCTGTGATTGGTCCAGATGCAGTCACATGATTCAATCTCAACCAATGAGATGCGAAAGGACTCAGGCTGAGAATGTTGATCTACGATTCTCATCATCTCATCTTTTCAAC